>JALHLI010000001.1:13925521-15293595 GCA_023349425.1 Anthopleura sola
ACCAGCCACGGGGATGTCTTATCTCGCTGTTTCTTTTATCTCTCATCAATTCTCTCATTAGGAGAATTATGTTTCAAATGTAGTGTTCACACGTAGTTTATCTTAAAAATATAGCGAAGATCTTGTGTGGGTTGAATTATGTCTCAATTATTTTTCAAATAACAAACGATAATTATTCTTTTTCAATTCTCTTTTCATTTTTCGTCTTGTTTCGGCTTTTCTAAAAATTTTAAATTTCTTTTTCTTCCATTGGTTTTCTTCTCCCTTCGATTTCATTCCATATTACTACTTTCCTCTTTCCTTAACTTTTTTTTCTTTCTTATAATTTTTCTCTTTTTTCTCATCCTTTTCCTTTCCTTTCCACTCCCATTTCTTACTTGCATTTTCTCTTCTTTTCTCAGTCATTTTTTTTGTCAAACATAATAGCCTATCACTTAAGATATTCACGATAACCTCGAGTCTTATAACGTACACAGTACGAACAGACAGCTTCTTCCTAAACTAGACCAAACACAATAAAAGAGTTGGATTACAAAAATTTGGTGTCAAAAAGAAAACGTGTCGGAAAACATTTATCACTAAAGTACATCTTACACTTTTATCGAATTGCCCAAATTACGAATAATTATTATCTTGAAACGGGCTCTTTGGATCGAATGTTATATGAAAATAATACCAATATTTATATATATAGAAATTAAGATTTTAGAGAAAACTGAACCGAAACTGTGAGAAAAACATATAAATATTTTTTATTATTACTTCTAAATAAAAAGGAAAGTATATTTGCTGTGATAAACTGACCGTTTTATACTTGCTTTACTTTATAATAAAGCTGGTACATCACCATCTCATATATACTTTAGATTATAATAAATATTCTTTCGATTCCAAAGCTTAGCAAACACTGGTACCTTTCGATTTATTAATGACTTTCAAATTGAAAGTCAGTAGTATTTGTTTGGTCATTTCTTGATTTGAAATTGAGGGGGGAAGAAACTTAAGTATATCTACAGAAAACCGTGCCAAAAGCAACCTTAGATGTTTCTATTGTTTCTATTTTGGAAAGTCCTAGAAAAACTATAAAAGCTTTTTGTTGAAACAGCTTCACTTGTTATAATTTTATAACCATTTCTTTGTACCATTTTGTTTACAAAGCCAACAGCAAAGAACAAAAGATATAATGAACCCTTTTTCATCCCACGAGTTGATTGTACGCACTTGTTATTAGCCAAACTTTTATATGGTAAGCTTTTTTGTTTGGCGCCATCAACACCTATGGTATTAAAATGTAAATGATGAGAGTAATTAAGGATTTCTGTTTCGATGAAAAGTAGAGTAGAACACCGCATCTTGTGGACAGTTTGTTCAGGTTGTGTCTCGTTTGAAAATATAGAGTCAAGTGAATATTCTAAGAGACTAGCTTCTACTCCGTCCATTCTCCTGGCAGGTAAGAAAGTTATCTAGCACATACATTTAATATATTTAAATGCTAAGAAAAAATATATCTCTTGAACGAATAATTTATGAAGGGAAACAAAATTGAAAACAGAAAAGGAATGTAGGTTTTTTTTTTTTTTTTGGGAATTTTTCACATTTTATACTATTTTTCGTAGGTTTTCTATCTATCACTTTTTTGAACTTTTCATGTGTTATATTAGAAAATACATAATTATCGTCATATTCTTTGTTTTAATTTGGTTGATTCAGTTCAGTTTAGCTTGTTAAAGTATATAAAGACAGGAAGCAAAAGTAGTTTGCCATAACAATTCACTAAGAGATGGAAAAAGAATTTGAGAGCTGAGATGGCAATATTTATCCAAACTTGACGAGCCACTAACGAAATTCCCTAAATGCGACTTCAAAAAATTACAAATATCGAGTGAAAAAAAAGTCGAACTCGCTTTTTCTAGCTAGTTCTATTTTAAGAAAACAATGATATGCAAAGAAAAATAAAGTCTTTGCGTTTGCGTTCAATCCATTTATCTTGGAGCTGCTCAATGAACAAGATAAGATTATCCTGTCATTAAAAAAATTGAAATTCTAACCCTGACTAAAGCGAAATATATAATATATACATCCATATACACCAAGTTGCAAGAAGGTTGTCATATAAAAATAGAAAAATAACAAATAGGAACTATTATTATTATTATTTTTTTTGCAAAACAGACGTAATTATTTCACTGTTTTGAAGGTATAGACTGATATTTTTGAGATAATCGTGTTGGTATATTACTAAACAGCTATTTTCATCAATCAAGGGCGCTTTAGAATCAAAATAAAGAAATATATTTCTAATTAATTCCTATTTGTTCTTTGTTATTTTCATGACGTTTTTGCAATTAGTTATACACCAAACAGACCATTATTTATCAAAACTTGAAGGACATTTTTTTTCATAAAAGAAAAATGATTATTTTCCAAAAAATGTCCAATGATTTTCATCTAATTCTCAACCAAAATTCCTTCTTGCTTCCGTGAGGTTCATTTTACGATGGGAGTAATATTTTTAGATTTATTTAGTAACTCTATCTTTTATGTATTATGAAATGAAGCCACTCAAATGTACAATGAAGGTTCACCAAACAGTAGACAGTAGACAAGTTGCTGAAGTTGAGTTTTCGTATTACCAGTTAATTTTAATTTTTGGCTACAAAACTGCTGTGACATCTTTTTTTCCGTGTCATCATTTCTTTCTTTCTTTCTTTCTTTCTTTCTTTCTTTCTTTCTTTCTTTCTTTCTTTCTTTCTTTCTTTCTTTCTTTCTTTCTTTCTTCCTTCATTCCTAATTCTACACTTGTTTCTTTCTTTTCGTTTTTTTTTTGATTCCTTCATTCCTTTCTACACTCACTACCGCCTTTAATTTTTTCCATAATTCCTTTCTTTCTAAGCCTTGCTTTCTTTCTATCTTTCTATCTTTTTTCTTTTTGCTGTTTTTATTTAATACCCTTCAATATTTATCTTAAAAATGTACAACAGCTTACATGTCCTATAATTAAAGATGGCGCCCCCTTCGATGCTATTGATTTCATTGTGTCAAATATAAACAAGCAACCATTTCATGGACTGTTTTATTGACTAAACAACACATACATTATTTTGCCGACACTACTGCCTACTTATATAACACAAAGAAATCAAAGACAATTTAAATGTGGCGAACCAATCAGATCACTTGCGCTGAGATCTATTACAGAACGAAATGTACAATGTATCTAAATCTCTAGACCTCCTGTGATCAGAAGGATGAAAATATTCCTGTTATATGGGCCGCTCTATTGTTCTATATATATTTTTAACTTTTTGAAGCTTGTTTTTATCGAAATTGTACACCAAAAACTTCCATTCAGTTTGTATAGTAAAAACTGAGTGACCGCAACTTCTCTCCATGAGAATTGTGTTTTTTTTTTGCTATTGAAAATATAGATACTAAATGATCACAACCTCCTCGAAGACTTTGCTGAGCTACTTTAAGATTAATACCATGCAATCCCCCTTTCGTTAATCTTCGGCGACGAAAAGAGGTATTCTTGTTTTGTTTTTTTTTATCTGGGGTTTCATATCAAGAAGGCACCCTGTCATATAAGCATTGGTTGCACATATTTATTCCACTGCTGTAAAACTTGAAATAATCATTTTTGGGCGTAGTTCTGCATCACAAATTAGTTAGCATGTAGTCTTCTATCTTTTTGCCAATTTTCATGCTTGCATCCAAAATCAAAACTGATCAATTATGTTGTATTTTCTTCTAGATTAATCTTCCCTGAAGAATGAGTTGCCGCATTAAAAAAATAGTGGTGGTGGTTGTCACCGTGTGCTTGGCTCTGATCATACGTTTACGAGGTAAGGAAAAAGACGAGTCTTATGAGTGGCCTCTATACCAAAAACTAGCTATATCCAACATGGCTGCCACTTTTATTCCCTTAGGAATGATTCCAAACCACCTTTAGTGAACATCATCCAACATGGCTGCCACTTTTATTCCCTTAGGAATGATTCCAAACCACCTATAGTGAACACCATCCAACATGGCTGCCACTTTTATTCCCTTAAATCTGTTTTTGTTTTCTTTGATAATTTCTAATCGACATAATAGAGTTAAAAAATGTTCTTACCTCCACAGCGTATAGCATCTCGGTAGCGGACGGCCAAGACGACAGTTTCAATTGTTCACAAGGAACTTCTATTTATATCGACCAATCAACTTACGGTTGCCCATCCCACGTGCCATGCGCTTTCAATCAATCATGTCTCCTCACAGAAAAGGCTCTTATTCCAATGAGAGCTATGTGTCAGAATATGCCATTGTGCCGCATCATGCCATCACCCGAAGCCTTTGATTTCAACAGTTCGAGTTGTGCGGTGCCAGGGCCAAACAATCTAAACGTTTCATGGCACTGTCAGAATGGTAAGGAAAGCATACACTTTAATAGCAAGTATAGCCGGTCAATATAACCCGTTAGATGTGTGGTATGCGTTACTAATATACAGCGCTGTTTCTCACCGCTGTGCAGTTCATGTCTGGAGTCGCAGATTCGATTCTCGACTGAACTGCAAATATGAGTTGAGTTTGTTCGATGTGTTGTTCTCTCCTTGCTATGGGGAATGGTGGTGGAAATGGTGAAGATTATTATGAAGATGCATGATGATTATACAGATGATGATAATTATGCAGTCCTGATGATAATGACGATAATGAAAATGATGATCATTGCATGACGATAATTATGATGATGGTGATGGTGGTCCATAAATTTCGTTTATCTCCAACAGTTTACAAAGACATATTTCATTTCCATGGAACTAAAGTTTTCCAAACTTCCTGCCATTAACAAACTTTTTCTTTTTTTCGAAATGGCTTGCAGAAACAAAGAAAGTTCTTCAAGAAAATGAACTCTACAGGATAATCTGTTCAGGAAGCGACGTAGTGATTCTTAAAAACATATACTGGAATGGTTTTACGGTACCTAAAGTAGAAGACAAGAATAACCAGACAAACTTGAATAACCAGACAAACCTGAATAACCAGACCAACCTGAATAACCAGACAAACCTGAATAACCAGACAAACCTGAATAACCAGACAAACCTGAATAACCAGACAAACCTGAATAACCAGACAAACTTGAATAACAAAACAGGTTCTGTCAATCAAAATTCCTCAGCGCTCAATTTTAGCGTTCCACTACAAACTGTTGAGGTCTATAGATTTCAAACACCCTGTAATGGCAAGAGTATTTGTCGACTCAATGCCTCGACCAGTGTACTTGGTGATCCGTATCCTGGGATACTTTCAAAGAAGACTCTGGAATTTCAGTTCACTTGTCAGCCAGGTAAGCGGGCAGTATTTCTTTGCAAAAATTTCTGGTGCGCTTTACCGAACATGCTGTATTTTAATTCTTGCTTGCCCTCTTCTCTAAAGGCGCGATTACACGAAGCAGTTTTCTCTGCAACTTGTCTCGCAATAGCGTTGCGACACAAGTTGGAAGAGAGATAACACTGTGCAACGGATACGCAATCGTTGCCAGAAGCAGAAACGATTTCTACTTTTCGCAACGATTGCTGCAACTTGTCTCGCAACATTTTTCAAATTGCACGGTAGGTTACACACCGCAATGCTCCATGCATTGTTGACCGAAATGCCTCGACTTGAAACAATTGTTTGAAGCCAATGGAGTTTAACTCTAATATCTGCTATTTGTGCGTTCTTTTTAGTGGACAGTGGTTATCTACAATGGTCGAGCTGGTCGTCGTGTCCAGAGGCTTGTGGAGTGCCACATTATTTGACACGAAAGAGAAGATGTCTAAACAGTGATGCAGATTGTTCAAGCCGCCCTTCAGAGACCAAAAACGAACCGTGTTATAAAAACTGTCAAGGTAGATAACCTAGTTCTGGTGTTTTATCAAAAATATAATCAATAAGCCTGTTTAGCTCTTTTGTTCCAGGTGATCTGACTAGGCGCGCATTTCCTGATCTGAAAAAGAATCAATCCCATCATCCACACTTTAGCCTTTAATAATCGGCTAAATGACACTTTTCCTAGCATTATTGTACTTGTATGCTATTTGGTTTTGTTTTGATTTAACTCTGTTTATTCATGATTGAGCTCGAAAAGACGCATGGGATTGATTCTTTTTCGGATATCACGATTCGCAATCTGATTGGCTAATCGCTTTTCCTCAGATCACCTGGTTTGTTGTGCCCATTTCAGATCACGTGATGCTACTCTTGGGAGTTGATTCTTTCATGTGAAAATAATCTAATAAAAGAAAATTTCTGAAAAGAAAGTATGTGGTTTGGAACGGGCAATTTGCATACAAAGCTTATGAGGTCTATTTTATCGAACCTTGGAACAACCTCTAAACTGATCTAAAGCTATTTTCTCACTGTTTCTTTTTTTAAGCTACCAACTTCACCATATGCGAGAATAGAACCACAAATCTAACCTGTCCTCATGGGACATTTATCAACTTTGATCAAGTGTTCTTCGGTAGGAAGTCGACAGAACCCTGCAATATTAATAATCAAAGCTTGCCTATTTCCTGTACGACACCGGAAACGGAAGTATACAACAATATTCGAGCATACGAGAGATGTCAGATGAGAAGCAATTGCTCGTTGAACGCCTCGTCAATCATATTCAAGGATCCTTGTCCTGGGTATAGCAAGTATTTGAATCTGGCCTACACTTGTACACCAAGTGAGTAATTATGAAACATTGTCGTTTTGTTCTTTTTAGGGACTAGAGTTATGCCCACAAGAAAGCTCCAAAACTAATCATTTTAACTCAAAATGAAATATGTATGTGTATTGTAATGTGGATGAAATTGATTATCATGATCATCATCATCATCATTGTCATCATCATCATTATCATCATTGTCGATGATCTAAATTAATATCATCACTGATTACCATCATCATGATCATTGTCGTCGTCATCATCATCATTAAGGTGCAGTAATAAGAGCAACAAAATATATATTATATTTATATAGCGCATTTCCACTAATTGTCCAAAGCGCTGAATAAACTGAAATAAAGACAAATCATATGAACATAAAGTGTTAAGGATCCCAACTGGCAAGGAGACAAACCAGTTGGCTATTTACAAGGATGGTCGAGAAACTGAATTTGACCTAATCGAAATCAGGACAAATACAGTCTCAGCTAGAGGCCAGAGCGGGGCTCGAACCCGGCACCACCGGATTGCGAGACCAACGCTCTGACCACTCGACCATCGTGCGACTTTTCGCACAAAATTGTTGCGTTGCAAGTTTGCCACCCTTCTTTGTTACAGAGGGTAGAAAAAAATTCTACTTCTGCGACAAAGTCGCGCAACAAAATTTTGATGTGTGGTGGTAATAAGAGTAACATTAACTCTGCAGCTTGCAATGCCATAATGTTGCACGACAAGTTGCAAGAATTTGTTGCTCGTATCACCGCACCTTAACGAACATCGTCATCATCATAATCTTTATCAGTAAGCCTCTTGCAACTTACCTCTTTCAATTCTTGTAGTTGTGGAGAGAGAGTTTTACGACCAAGACTATGCCAAGATCACCTGTTATGATAACCAACATCTTGTCCTGCATGAATCAGTCAAGTATGGTTTACCTGGAAACTGCTCTGATGTCACTGTTCCCTACACCAATAGAATATGTAGCAAGAATAAATGTGAAGTATCACCAGTTAGTTCAAAAAAGTTATCAATAAAAAGCGAGCCTTGTAAAGGAATTAATAAGAGGATATTGTTTAGGTACAGCTGCCAACCAGGTAAGAATAAACCTAACAAATAATAGATTTATAGTTTTCACTCATAAAAGTTTGTAAAACATGACGTTTTGACTGCGTCTGTGGCAGTGAGTCTTTAGACAGAAGACTGATTTAGCATCAGGACGCGAACGTCAAAGACGACGGTGCGAGCGCATTTTTTCAGTCGTGCGCGCGCCGTCCTCAACGAGGTTGACGTCCTCAACAGGACGTAAAAATGCTGAAAATGAAGTCCTGTTGAGGACGTCAACCTCGTTGAGGACGGCGCGCACACGAAAAAAAAAATGGCTCGCGCCGTCTTCTTTGACGTTCGCGTCCTGTTGCTAAATCAGTCTAGATTTAGCATCAGGACGCGAACGTCAAATACGACGGCGCGAGCGCATTTTTTCGTGCGCGAGCCGTCCTCAACGAGGTTGACGTCCTCAACAAGACGCCATTTGCAGCATTTTCACGTCCTGTTGAGGACGTCAACCTCGTTGAGGACGGCTCGCGCAAATATACCTTGCTATAATGTTGTCACTTATTGAGCGCAACAATCACATGCAGCGCTATGCATGCGAACAATACAAACTCCACTACTTTCTTCTATAAATATGCTATTCCTGGACCTTGCAATAGGTATAAACCATGCAGACGCCCTGAATTATGTGGGATGTATGCCACATTGTCATGCACAAACCTAACATGTTTTATTGTATCGTTAGATCAAGCAATATATACCATGTGGACATCGTGTAGCATGTGGGATGCATGCGCGAAAGTCAATGCTCATGCGCAAACCTAACATGTTTTATTGTATCGCTAGATCAAGCAATATATACCATGTGGACATCGTGGAGTGATTGTGAAGCATGTGGGATGCACGCAAGAAAGACAAGAACCAGGAAACTGAACCTTGGAGATCAAGTGCTGTTCAATGGATGGCATGGTGGAGTTAGTCTAAAACATTACGAAACTTGCTACGTTCCTTGCCAAGGTACAGTGCTTTAATCACGCACAAAACGGACTCGAGGTCAAGTCTCGTTTTACGGTGCGAATCGAAAAACCGTGGACACCCAGAAATATTTCAGAAATCGTTTACCGTCATTGAGCAATCTAAAGCAACTCTCTAACTGCAAGAAGTTTGACTGATTTGTAGTCAGATCAACTCCTTGTAGTTATATCAAGAGTCGCTTCAGATTGTTCAACCAACGATAACTTGAATATTTCTGAAATACTATTTCTTGGTACTGATTCGCACTGTAAATCTTCTAGATCTTGGTAAAAAGATTCTCTCAAACCCTTTATCAAGAACATTCTGGTTCCAAAAATCTCGTAGAATCATCTTCGCAGCAAAAGATAAAAAATCTCTCACTTATGTTTTTGTATGTTATTATCAAAGAAAATATCGTTCTCTTTCAGAACACAAATTCAACACCTGTGAGTCGGCCATCAACATAACCTGTCCACGTTACCAAAGCAGCCCGACCGTGATCGAAGTAAGGTCGGTATTTTACGGCCGAGAGAGTTCCGACCCATGTTTACCGCTTTCAGGCGGACTTCTCAACTGTACATCATTAGCGACAACTAAGAAGAGCATCATGAAGCAGTGCCAAGGAAGGAGCCAGTGTATCATCAATGATCTCACTACATATCTTGAAGATCCTTGTATTGGTAACAGCAAATACTTTAACATGACTTACAGATGTCAACCTGGTATGTATGTCATTATATAGTCGAACCTCCACTAACGGCCACCTCTACCCATCGGCCAGGAAATTTTGTCACAGTTACCACTAAGTTAATACATATACTGTAACTGAAACCTATCCACAACGGCCACCTCTCTACAACGGCCACAATTGTTTTCTCGACGGTGGCTGTTGTGTAGAGGTGGGACTGTATTTTCAAAAAATTTTGTCAATGCGCTTGTGTTCCTTTGGGTCACTGCCACCGGAACCGGAAGTAAGTTATCCAAAATGGTTGTTAGTTGGATTCGCCCTGTGTCTTTTGTAATGCCCAAAAAGATTGAAATTCTTTTGTTTTGCATGTCCTCCAAATTGAGCTGCTTTGACGTCACGTGTAAGGGGTCTATATACACAAATATCATAAGGTAAAAAATTCGACTTTTTTTCCAGTTTATAAATTTGGAAGAATAGAGAATTACAAACTAGTACCGAATAACTTGACCTGCTACGACAAAATGGTCATAGTCCCACATGATGCAATATGGAAGTCTACTTCGTGTCCAGCTGAGCAACCAGGCACGTTTGACAGAGTGAAAGGATGGTGCGATGGCAAAACATATTGTCAAGTCTACAATAATGTTTACAAGTTGAAAGACCCCTGTCCTAAAAATCCCAAGACCTTCACCATGTGGTACAGCTGTCAAACTGGTAAGTGTTCAGGCGACCAAATAGCCGCCATATTGAATTTGTTATACTCCCAAGTTTACACATGAAGTGTTGGCCGCCATGTTGTATTTGTCGCAATTCCAAGTATGCACATGACGTCATAGTCGCCATGTTGGATTTGTTATACTCCCAAGTTTACACATGAAGTGTTGGCCGCCATGTTGTATTTGTCGCAATTCCAAGCATGCACATGACGTCATAGTCGCCATATTGAATTTGTTATACTCCCAAGTTTACACATGAAGTGTTGGCCGCCATGTTGTATTTGTCGCAATTCCAAGTATGCACATGACGTCATAGTCGCCATGTTGGATTTGTTATACTCCCAAGTTTACACATGAAGTGTTGGCCGCCATGTTGTATTTGTCGCAATTCCAAGCATGCACATGACGTCATAGCCGCCATGTTGTATTTTTTGCATTTGCAAGTATACACATTACACATGCATGTCAGTTGATGTAATGTATTCAAGAAATCTATTGTATTGTATTGTTGTTGTATCTATTATATTTTTTTATGCCATACTTATGAACTGCTTGCTACTTGGCTCTTCCATGATGTTATTGCCGCCATGTTGGATTTGTCGCACTTCCAAGAAAACACATGACTTCATGTCTGCCATGCTGTATTTGTCGCATTTCCAAGTATAAAAATAAGTATTTCATCAAATTCGTAAGTGTGTGTGTAAGCTAAAGGCCGCCATACTGAGCTTGTATTATTTGTAAGTTCGCAAATAATGTCATTGGCTGTGCTAAGCTGATGTAGAGCGGGTGCAGCTTCATGCCGAGTGGGTACACGATAAAACATGTTCAACTGACGTTCACTGATACATCATATTTTCTTATTAGCCAAGGGAGGACTTGACAGTGAATGGGGTTCCTGGACTAATTGTACGGAATGTGGACTGTACGCCATGAAAAGCAGAAGAAAGCGCTGCTTGAGTCCCGTCAATCAAACAAGTGGAGGTCACTGCCCTTTGGTGCAAGAGTTCGCCAACTGCGACAAACCATGTCCAGGTAGGAATGAAATTTTAATATTGGAATTTTCAATTTCAATTAGTTTACCACTCTAAAGGTGGACGGATAACCAAACAGTTTTTTTCAAACAATCTAAATGCTCCGGGAAATGGCATTAGAATTTAGTGATTTAGAAGTTGATTTTTGAAAGGAGGAGAACCCGGGGTGTCCGCTGGAGAAACCCCTTGAAGAAGAGAACCAACAAACAACTCTACTCCCCTATGATGGTGGGGTCAAGGGTTAGAACCAACCACCAAAGAAGTGAGAGGTTGCGCATGAGCAACACACACCAATCGTAGAAATTGAGTAAAAGTTAAAGAGTTAAATACTAATCATCTTGTCTAAATTAACTTGTGTATTATCAGTCACTGACCGCACATATAGTTAAATTGAGTGTTCGTATTTTCAATTTCAGTAACAGACCTTGACATTCGAGGGAAAGGAGAATTTAAGGTCGTCCTGGGAAAGATACTGAACGTCCGCTGGACCATGAAACTCGGTACTAACGTGTCAGCGGTATTCGACTGGGGCGACAGTTCAAACAAAACATTTCTAGGAGGGCTCCAAGCAAATGCGACACGTTTTTTAGACATGATAGTGCCTCATAACTACACGAGAGAAGGAGAATTCGAAATAAAGTTGCTTGCATACAACGTTCTAAACAACCAAACTGATAGCAATATCGTGCATGTACAAGTTCCTCTGGATGGAATGAACGTGTCCGCGCCTGCATTCTTGGTCGTCAATGAATGGGGACACTTTAGATTCACTTTAGTTATGTTCTCCCTCGCCCTGCCGAACGTAAGCTGGAAGTTTGGTGATGATACACCAACGATCGTAAACAAGAATTTCAGTTTGAGCCATTTGTACGAGAGACCGGGGAATTATTCGTTTAAGGTGATTGCTGCAAATCATGTCAGTAAGTTAACCTATTCTTCCGTTGTTATCGTCCAAGAGAGAATATCACAATTTCGTTTCAGCACGGACAACTACAAGTTTTCCCTCAACGTTGCATCAAATATAAGTCTCCTATGGTCAAACGGAAGCCACATGTCAATTGTTTTCAATTTTAGTTATGGTGAAACATTGTGGAAATATATGACGCTTAGAGATGAAAAGATAGGCGGGTTGGTTTTAACTCACATGTTCAATCAAGTTGGAGTGTTTGAAGTTTGTGCTAGCGCGTCAAATCGATTCAACAACGTTACAGCATGCGCTAGTGTCATTGTCGAAATCCCTGTCTTGGGACTAGATTCATCAGTTGTTTGCAATAGACGATTTAAAGATTGCTTTCAAGATGATACCATTTCGGTGAATGCTGCAGTAACAAATGGGTCTAATCCTCACTTTTCGGCTGTGATGGGTGATGGAACTTCCTATGTGATGACACAAACGTTATCTATAATACACAGATACAATAGACACGGCCAGATTGATGTCCATATATCAGTGTATAATAATGTTAGTCTGGAAAATGTCACGCATTCGCTGACAATACTAGAAGTACAGGAAATACAGGGATTAAAGGTTGAATGTAACAGGTCGTTGGTGCTCAGTAATGTAACATCCTGTACCATATCTCTAGTTCAAGGAAATGCATTTGAATGCAAGCTTTTCTTCGGTGATGGAAGCGAGAGTTATAATTACACCCACGAAACATTGCCAACGAACGTCTCGCATAAATATTCCGCTTATGGGACCTATATCGTAAAGTTAATGTGCAATAATACCTTGGGGACGTTAAATGCCAGGTACAAAACTGTAGTAACGGGACCTGAACTTGGTTTGTCCCTATCAAATAATGGACCTTTGATGACCAATGACTTAGCTGTGATAACAATGCGAATGGAAAATCCGGCCCCTAAATCTTGTTTCTTACTAGACCTTGGGGATGGAAACAGAGCAGCATACGGTGATGGAAATTGTAGTAAGAAATATTATGGCATCGAAGAGACTCTACCAATCCAGAAAAGAATGCTTTACAACAACACATATAAGTCTGTGGGAGTTTTTAGCATTCGTTTTGAGGGAACTGACAGCCTTTTGAACGAGTCAGTCACCAGTTCAATAGCAATCACAGAAAAACCTTGTCGTATCCTCAGTGTCTCATTAGAAAACGTTGCAACAACGTCTGAATCGGCTACAAGGATTCTTAAATCACGTCAATTCGTTATACGGTCAAAATATGAAATCAAATGTTCAAGTGCAGTCGGCGCGATGCTCAAATGGAACATCTACAAGAGTCAATCTGGTAGCTTCGTAAGTCATAGTGTCGTATCTACGACAACGTCAAGTCTGGTTATAGAACCTCGGTCAACAGATTACGGCGTTTACAAGATAGAACTTACTTTGACTTTAAATGGCGTTGAAGGTATCTTAGAATCGACTGAGGGATTCATTGAAGTCACCAAGACACCACTATCGGCCATGATTGTCCAAGGTTCCGCAATAAGAAGAAGCTGGGATGAAACAATCCAGCTTGATGGTTCGGAGTCACATGACCCCGATGAGGGCGAAAGGAATAACAGTCGGTTGATTTTTATGTGGTTTTGCTTCGATATCAACGAGACAATAGATAATATCGACGAAACTCCATTATTGTCTCTCAAACAAGTGGTGGAATCTCAAAACATCTCCAGGGTTTCCTGTGGTAGATATAGAGAACACTTCCCCGGGAATACGGACCCGTCTATCGTGTTGAAACCCGAGTTGCTCTCTGGTCAGAAGACAGTTCTGGTTGAGTTGGAAATTCAAGAGGGAAATAGGCAAGCCAGGGCGTTTACGCTGGTCCAACGTGTTAATTCCACAGTTCCATCACTGATCATAAAGTAAGTGATTTTTTATAATTTCATTGGCGTCATTTTATCAGACGAATAACCAATTACGTCATCTTCAGTAAACGATCTTCTAATCAATAACACCATCTTCAGTTGATGGTCCCATGAACAATCACGTCATCCGTAACAGTCCCCTGATTATTGATGTCATTTTAACAGGCCTCTGATCAGTGTGATGTCATCTTCAATAGTCCCCCTGATTATTGACGTCATCATTAACAGGCCTCTATTCAATGTCTTTCAGTTAAACGTTCCATTGATCAAATACGTAATATATAACATTCCTCTGATTCATAATGTAATCTTTACAGGACCCATATAAAGTATTCAGTCCCAACTTATGCGTTGCCTAGGCAACCCAGTTGCCATGACATCAGTCTACATATTTCGACCCATTGTTAATCTGTATCATCATATCTCCTTACCCCAAATGTTTTTTTCCTTCCAGATGCAAGGAAAACTGCCAGAAGAAAACAAACTTAGAGGAAGTGGCGTCATACTTAGGTGAATGTACCAATCACTGCTCTTCTAATATGACGAAAACCTGGAGCCTTTTCGAGCTGGAGAAGGACACCGATAGATGGAAGTTGGTGGAGAATCTAGATTCGAAGGTCCTGTCCGATATACGCTCTTTTAGTTTAGTGATCAAAAATAAAGTGCTCAAAGGAGGACGACGTTACGCTGTGAGGTTGTCAGCATGGCACGCGGGAAAACAGAGAGGAATGACAGAACATGAGTTTCTCACTAGCACACCGCCTTATGGAGGGACTTGCAGTGTTACCCCTGACCAAGGAATAGCTCTTGATACTCTTTTTTTTATTCAATGTAAAAACTGGACTCTGGAGAATGAACCAGGGACCTACAAGTTTGCCTATCGAGATGTTTATACAGACTTGATTGACATCCTTTACATATCAACGAAGGAAAATACGACCCTTACTTTACCCGCGGGCCATCCCTCGAAAAACTCGACTCTCGAACTATCCGCGGTGATAACAGATTACGATGGACTACATACAGATGTGTCTCTTCCAGTACAAGTAAGTATCAAATATTCAACACCTTTTACGGTTAATGCATTACTGACAGCAATCAACTCGTAAAGGGCGTAACAAAACGGTCGTAACCAGCTGCCTGGAGCAGTTTACACTTTTAGGGAAAACGGCTAAAAATGAAGGTTAGAATTTCTTTACCGTACCAGGGCAAATTATAAATATTCAAATATTCGGTTGCCAAGCAAAAGCGGTTGATAACACTCTCCTCGGTATGATAATTGTTCATATCGTACTCAGCCTCATCCAATAATTGCTAAATATTTCATAGGTCATGCCGAAGAAACTCAACCAAAGTGAAATTGATAATTTGATCGTAAGTAAAGACAGCAAGTTGGATTTTCTCATCGGTATTGGGGACGTACAGGCAGCCTCGGAGCTGGTTAGTGGTTTAGTGTCGATATTCAATTATGAGGCTTCGCAGAAGACAACACGCAATGAGACTGCTTCGAGGACAGAGGTAAGTGGAATGAAAGAGAATTATAAACTGTATTACTACTTACATCACTAATACTGTTGCTGCTGTTACTGCTATATACCATCACCATCACCATCACCATCACCATCACCATCACCATAACCACCACCATCACCATCACCACCACCATCACCATCACCATCACCACCACCATCACCATCACCACCACCATCACCATCACCATCACCATCACCACCACCATCACCATCACCACCACCATCACCATCACCACCACCATCACCATCACCATCACCATCACCATCACCATCACCATCACCATCACCACCACCATCACCATCACCATCACCATCACCATCACCACCACCACCACCATCACCATCACCATCACCATCACCACCACCACCACCACCACCATCACCATCACCATCACCATCACCATCACCACCACCATCACCATCACCATCACCATCACCATCACCATCACCATCACCATCACCATCACCATCACCATCACCATCACCATCACCATCACCATCACCATCACCATCACCATCACCATCACCATCGCCACCACCAACACTGTTCCATCTACCAGTACCACCACCACCACTACCAGCACCACTTCTACTACTAGCTTACTACTGCAGCTGCTACTGCTGCTACCACCACCAACACTGTTCCAACTACCAGTACCACCACCACTACCAGTACCACTTCTACTACTAGCTTACTATTGCTGCTGCTACACTGCTTCCACCAGCATCACCACTACAAATCCTACAATTTTTCGTCTATAGCTAGCCGGCTGAACGGACGAATTAATAAACTTTTTACCGGTTTTAGGCACGTTCGTCGATAATAATAAAGTTTTCCAAGGTTCCTACTCTGACATTAGAGACAGTCAAACAAATATCTGTCTCCATCGCTGGCGCAGCACAAATCAAAGAAGAAGTGAAAGTAGAGGCCCAGGTGAGTGAAGGTTCACATATCAATTACAGTTCAGCTTACAGTCAGACATTGTTCTTACAGTTACTTCTAAATTCCAATTTGGTCATGAAATTAGGACCACGTCAGGTTTGTGTGCTACCCTCGTAAAAACGATGATGGATTTTTTGATAAGATTAAATAAGCGTTAAAATTGTTATATCGCTTTGTGATCGATTGGAGGCGATTAACGCATTATCAGAGCACACAGCGGGCGCGTTTTCTATTTTTTTTTTTAATCATTAAGCGACGCGCATGGGGCTAAACAAATGAAAAACGCGTACGCCTAACCACAGATAAGCAAAATGTTGTGTTGATCATATTTGGCTTTAGAAACCTTTTAGATTTCAAAAAAAAAAAAAAAAAAATTCCGTACAATACACGCAGTGCATTGGCAACTATACTAAATGTTTTGTCTCTTGATTGGACTGAATCAAATCACGTTTACCACTCATACAAAATCTTTCCTCATTACTGAAAATTAGATAAACAAGAATACTTATTATCCATTTATTTACCTTCCAAGGTCGTCGCGAAAGATAAGATCGAAGATATGGCCAAGTATGTGCTGAACAGGTCTTCAGAGGATGTAGGATTTTCTTACATAACAGACGCAGCCAAGGACTTGGTGTCTGCAGGCAGTAATATCATGAGGTCAGCGGCCTACACAACAAATTACGAAAGAACAGACATAAGTGAAACCGATAAGAAAAAGGCATGTTATTCTAATCTATCAAAGATTAATAAATATGTAATATATAGTATTTTATATATGCTGCGAAGTTGAAACGTTGCGCCTACAATGAAATTCCAGCGTGTCTACCTTTGCGGCTATCACAACGTTGCGCGCGAGGAATTTCTTCGTATAAACACGTGAAAAGGTGCTACCTGTGACACACATAGAAGAGCCTGTAAACTACATCGTTGCGCGCAACAATTACATCATAATTTATTCCCAGTTAGAGCAGTTTTCGTATGACTATGAAAAACGTACGGCACGGACAGCACCTTACCGTGACCGTGTCAGTGCCGTGTTGTGTATGAAAACATTCGACATTCGGTACCGTGTCCGCGCCGCGCCGCGCCGTAACCATCTGCAGTGACTTTTCACGCTCATACGAAATCAGCTTTTGACAATGACGCAATTGTCCATTCTTGCTGCGGGGTTGATTTTGAACTGTGTTCAGGCTTCAAAAGTTGCGACTATGACCCCTTAAAAGTCATAACTCATTCCTGCTGCGGTTTGATTTGCTAAACATTTTCATGTTTTTCTTTATATATTCAGAGCCAATCAGTGGTCGACAAGAGTATGGAGACAATTCAGTACTCAGTCCAAGCCGTCTTCAACAAGAAGTTACCAGACCAAGAAGACACTATCGTACAGACAACTACCACCGGTCTGTCCTGCAGGCGGATTATCCCAAAGAACGTTGGCAAAAAGCCAATGGCAATCAAAGACGCACAAGTCCAGTTCCCTACAGCTCAAGTCTTGTTGAATAACACGAACATTTCATTCGTGGATATAAGCGTAAGAAGACTAAGATCATTACTCGATATAATATCAAGCTATATCTAAGACCGTGCACTTTTAAAAGCAAGGTGCTGCCTTTGCTCAAAAACTATCTGCAAATGGTTAGAGCTTTACCATTACTTGTATCCCATTGTTCAATTCCTATATATTGAGTTATTGTCAGTATTCATTTGATGTTGATGATCAATTTGCAACAAATGCGTGCTGCAGGTTCTTGCTAACGATCACTCAACCAGAATTGAAGATTTCAGATAATGTTCTTGATTTCTACAAATAATTTAGTCCTACACCAACCAAATTATTTTCAAAATACAATACCGGCGCAGCCCAAACTAGTTTACTCGCTAATTTTCTTACGCATGTCTAATGCACTTTAGAAAAAACCTACTAATGGTCTATCACCAATCGAGCCCTGTGATTGGCTGAGCTACTAGGGGTCTATTAGTGATAGACCTCTAGTATCGAAAAGCGCCGGTTTTGAAAACCAAAAAATATATATTTAAAGCAAAATCCAAAACTTTTTGCATCCTTTTATTGGACCGATTAGTAGGTTTTTACTAAAACAATTAGACCTCTCGCCCTCATGGCCTACGAGTCAATAGCCCATTCGGCCTTCGGCCTCATGGGCTATTGACTCGTAGACCATTCGGACTCGAGGACTAATTGTTAATTATTTATGTTCGACAGATGCTGCTTATCCCTCACAACCCCTATACATGGGACAGAACAAGCACGAGAATCAAATCATCCATCGTCAAACTGAAGATCAAGAACGATATGGGAGATACCGTCAAGATAGAAAACCTTGAAGAAGACATTGAAATAGTTCTGAGTGATGTAGAAGAACCAGTCACAGAAAAACCACCAGAATACTTTAAAAGAGCCGACAACTCGTCCATGCAGTACCACACCGTAGACCACACCCAACCGGGAGGCTCGATAAAACTGGGTGTCCGACCTGTCAATAAATCCGACTCCTTCATCGCTTACATTAAGTACGAAACCAGACCAACTCACACTGACTACGACATGAAAATGATCTTTCCAAACTACTCCTCGTGTATCATCAATGAAGATTTAATTCCCTTCAATTGCTCGGAGAACCCTTACCAGCTTGTAATACCAAGTGATTTCCTGGCCAAGACTGGTATATATTTTGTTGGAATCGCGTACAGCGAACAAAACAGCGCTGTGGTAGAAGTCAAGAGCAGAAAGAGGAGAGACTGTGAATCAGGTAGTCGAAGAGTCAAGAGATCTTGTATCAAGTACAAGGAACCTCCCTCGCCGTTGCCTGGTAACGGTGCTTATAAGGAGTTTGATAGGGAATTCAATAAGCTAATTGATCGTAACTATAGCATGGATACTGTAAATGTTGGATGTAGTTACTGGGATGAGTCATCAAGTACCTGGACAACAGAGGGATGTAAGGTACGTGTTACATATATTAATATAATAATATATTAATATATATTAATGCAATTCGATGCATCAATTTTCTACCACCAACCAAGACTTCCAGTAAAAAAACTTACAAACTCACAAATCAGGGAAGCAATCAAATCTATAGTTCGTCGAGTCTACCACTAATTGACCATTTGCCAAAATGGCAAAGTTAAATGAATGACAAACTTCAGAAAATCTTTCAATTTTACAAAAAAAAGTTATCTGTCGTCATAACACCTGACATGATGAATCTTCGTAGAGTTACTAAAGTAAAGGTGCTCTTTCTAGTGCTGGTATTGGTTTTCCACGTTCTCAGATTGATTTTAACTCATTCGAGTTTTGAGTCGCCATTTTGTCTAAGGGTCTATGTACTGCTGAACTTGTTTGATGGTTTCTTTTTTAAACGTGACCATTACTGCCATTACTTTAAATATTTTAGAAGTAAGGAAACTTCATGATAAAATTGATCAAGCGACAGTGGAAGAAGCTCGAATGAAAAGAAAGAGGGAAAATCTATCTTAATAAGGGTAGCACTATGATGTAACCACATTAACATTTTGCGTCTCTAACTGATGCGTTTCTGTTCAGACTGGAAGAAGAAAGCAGTCCTCCCGCAAAATGTTATGTCGCTGTAGCCACATGACGTCGTTCGGAGGGAGTTTCTTCGTCGCTCCTAACCCTATCGATCTAGACAAAGTATGGATAGGCTTCCTCAACCCTCAGGACAACATCCCGGTGTACGTTACCATAGGAGCCGTCTTTCTGATATACATTTTAGCTGTCGTTTGGGGAAGAAGAGCTGACAGAAAAGAGGCACCATCTAGGGTAAGGTTGAAAAAGCTTGGTGCGTCCTGTAATAACCGATGCAGTGTCGTACTTTAGTGTTTAAAGGTGAACCGAGAAAGCTGCCTAGTTAAATCTGACTTAGTTAACAGAATAAGATAAATTGGGAGTTTGTAGCTATAGCAACAGTGAAGATTAACTCTCAACAGCGAATTACAGGGATCCCACACTTAATCTCTCCCTGTCCAAAACATTAGGCTCATACCTAGGGCTATCGTATGACCACTCTGACAACTCAAGTTGTTTGACATTCATTTTATAATTTCAGGACGGTGTAATAGCCATGGGTCACGATGCTGATGGTAAAACCTACAACTACCTCATCACCATCAACACAGGACAAGGACGATCATCAGGGACCACAGCAAGGGTTTCGCTTGTGATGGTGGGCGAACATGGAAGCAGTGGAGTCATACCTATCAGTGAATTAACCAAGGCTAGATTCAGTCGAGGATCGCAGACAAAAACCACAATATGTGGCCCTAGCAAGTTGGGGTCCCTGGTTTATATCCAGGTTTGGCATGACAATTCTGGAGACAGTCCTGGCTGGTACCTCGACAGTGTCAACGTCAAGGACACCCAGACAGGCGAGGAATGGAATTTCGTGTGTGACAGATGGCTTGCAGTAGAGAGCGATGAAGGTCAAATTGATGCTTTGATATATGTGGCAAATCCCCACGAGTTCAACAGCTACAAACGAATCTTTGCTTCCAAGACTTCAAGAGACTTGTACGATGGACATTTATGGTTTTCTGTTGCTCGGAAACCATCATCTAGTCATTTCACTCGAGTTCAGCGGTGCTCCTGCTGCCTATCACTTCTTTTCTGTACCATGATGACAAATTGCATGTTTTACAACCTCGATAACAAAACTGACAACAGCTCTGTTCTCATCATTGGACCATTCAAAGTTTCAGTACGCGTCCTTGTAATTGGAATACAAAGTAGCTTGATTGTTTTTCCAGTTAACTTGCTTATTACATATTTGTTCCGACATAGTACCAGGTCAGGAGATCCGAAGAAATCGTTGTTCTCTCTCAAAAACCTTCAACCCGGTCCCTTTATGCACTTGTACACAGAATGCTGTAAGCGGAACAAGAAACCCAAACGTAATAAATTCCTTGCGATATTCAGTAATAGAAACCTGTATTATCTCGCTTGGGTGTTGTGTATTCTAACAACCGCAGCTTCGTGTACTGTCACTCTAATGTACACTCTTCAGTGGGACAAAGAGACTTCTGAAAAATGGCTCGTCTCATTCCTGACTTCCTTCTTCCAAGACGCTTTGGTCACTCAGCCAATCAAAATAGCTTTGCTAGCAGCTTTGCTGGCATATATAATCAAAGAAAGAAAAATACGCAAGAAAAGTGAATACAAAACCTTGAAGAACACTACGGATACAGAAATGATCAGTATTGACATGCATTCAGAAATTAGCACAAGTGAGACAGGCGAGTTCACCACCAAACCACCGGAAAAGAAAGCTCTTCAGAAGGCGAGGAGGTTGCGAATCAAACAGATTAATACCTTTAATGTCATCAAAGAAGTTGTGTGGTATATTGTTTTTCTATTCTTGTTATTGACCTACGCGTTTGGGCACATGAGTCCAATGTCATATGAACTAACTCAAGAAATCGGGAATACGTTCCGACCTCGTCTGGTAAGTAACAAATACAATAGCAATGATTTATAAAGCATTAAGCGACCCCGATTAAGCGCCGATGACATTGCTTCCTGGAAAGGATGTTAATTCTCCACATTTCTGAAGCATTCCTGCATTAATACCCAGCTGAGTTGACCTTCAGAACAAACTCAAGGTCAACCAATCAGAATTGATGATTCGACATAGTATTTTAATTAGCATTTGCCATTATTCTGCCAAGAGAATTTATGAAATACGTGTCCTTCCTTCTCTAAATTAATCGTAAACGCTAGTCGAACTCATGGCGGAACTATATTTCAATCAACAAGAAAAGTCTACATTGAATACTCGGAAAATACTCGAAAAATGCTAACCAAAAATAGTGACCCATAATTCCTTTCGGGGAAGGCGATCAACTCAGCTGGACCACATGGAGTGATCCAGTTCTGTGTTCTTTAATGTTGTGACTTTCCGAATAAATAGCCCTAAATACCAGACAATAAGTTCTTTGCATTTTTATACCACCAGGAACAGAATAGAATTTCTGCATACTGGACCTGGCTGGCAAAAACAGCGGTGCCCAACTTCTTCGCTGGTCCCTGGTACAACGGTAAGGAACCTGGGAAGAATGAGGAAGACCTGATATCGAACAGAGCGGCTGTTCTGGTTGGTATGGCAAGACTGCGACAAATTAGAGTTAAAGAACGTACGTATAACAATAAGTATTTGTGTCTTTTTTTATATTTAGGAGGATAACTCAGTTTGCTCGGTCTAAACTATGCACTCTTGATGTTGAAGTACAACTTTCTTGCACTTTTCTGCTGATCAATAAAAATCGTTGGTCGATCGTAATTGTTGGCTCATATAATTGTGTTGGATAGATATGTGTTTTAAAATTGGTCAGCCATGTTTTCTGTCATGATGGAATGTGTCATCTATCAATTCCTTCTCAGTTCTATTTCTTGCTTCGTTCCTCCAATAATCATCCATGCATCCCTTCTTCTCCTTGCTTTCTCAATTTCCTTTGCTCTATCCATTCCTCCATCCCGTTTTTCATCCATGCATTCAACCATCCATCATCCATCCATGCATCCAACCCATCCATCCATCATCTATCCATGCATCCAACCATCCATCCATCCATCCATCCATCCATCCATCCATCCATCCATCCATCCATCCATCCATCCATCCATCCATCCATCCATCCATCCATCCATCCATCCATCCATCCATCCATCCATCCATCCATCCATCCATCCATCCATCCATCCATCCATCCATCCATCCATCCATCCATCCATCCATCCATTCTCTATCCATTCATCCATCTAGTTATCAAAATCCTGGTGCCAACTTCTTTTTCTTTTATTTCCATGTGAAGAGACCGAAGACATTTCTCCCATCGCAGACCAAGCGGTATACGGCCCATATTCGTCCTCATCCGAAGATACTGACTTCTATCAACGCAGATGGAAACCCTTAGAAAACGGAATGACTAAACAAAATGCAACATTGGATGTTTGTCCGCTACACTGGAGATACCAGGATGCCCTAGAACTCGATGCTATGCCATTCTGGGGAAGAGTGCACTATTACCCTGGGGGTGGATATGTGGCTGAACTTGGCTACTTTCCTCAAAAAGCCTTATCTGTAATCCTCGAGTTGACGAAGACCGACTGGCTTGACCGCAGAACAAGAGCTGTGTTCCTGGAATTCGCGATTTACAACGCCCAGGAAAATCTGTTTAGCATTGCTACTATTTTAATAGAGTTTCTTCCGACAGGTGGGTACTTGCCATTCAGTAGGATAGACACTATAAGAGTCTACAGGTATCTTGGTAGCTACTCAAACGTCTTGAAAGCAACGGAGATCATCATCGCACTGGTTATACTCGTCCTTTTCTACCGCGTCGTGAAACGAGCCTACAAACGCGGAAGGAAATTCTTTAAGTATTTTTGGAACTGGGTTGACATATTGCAAGTACTTTTTGGGTTTCTTTCTGTGATTATGTACTTCATCAAGATGGTTATTTTAGATAGAACAATGAATAAACTTGACAAAAACCCATTCGTTTTTGTTAACTTCCAATACACGCTCTTACTCAACGAGGTCGATGGGTACTTCGTGGCAGCTTTGGTCTTCTTGACAATTATCAAATTCCTACGCTTGTTGAAATATCAAAGTTACATAAAACTTCTGGAGCACGTCTTCGCCAGTTTCGCCCACAACATGAGCCGGTTTATGATTGAATTCTTCTTGTGGTTCACTCCGTTTGTAATAAGCGCATATGTAATCTTTGGGGCATACCTTGAGGACTTCAGCTCATGTATAACGTCTTTTGAAAGCATTCTGAATACACTTTTAGGCGCTCATTACTTTTACAACCTACAAGAAACAGACCGAATCATGGGCCCTCTCATTTTCATTGCCTTTAACATGCTGATGGTGTTTCTGCTTCTAAACATATTCGTGGCGATTATAACATCTTCTTTTGACAGACCTGCTGACGACGAATTCACGAAAGAAACGGAGCCAGAGTTAATAATGTTCTTTAATGAGCAAATCAGTGCCATCTTTGGGTTCGATTTAAAAAGAAAAACAGCTCCAATTACAAGGGAAAATTATCAAGATGGCGAAGATGATACACAACATAACGATAATGTTCAATTGCTCCAGCCTTCGAAGATACAGAATAGCGATACTACGTTAATAACAAACGTGGCCCTTGCTGACAGCCCTGTTTCTCACGGTACTAGGAATGATGCAAACTTAAAAGACAAGGTCGACCGCCTTTATTTTTTTGCTTCAAGAGTACTGACTATGGAGAAAAGAGAAGATAGGATTCTAGATTTATTGATTCTAAGAAAAGGCCATGGGACTCTGAGTGAACGGTTTGATAAAATCATGCAACGTTATATAGATAGTCTGAAATAATGTGCCTGCAATATCTAATGCTGATGACCTATTATTGAAGAACACTGATAAATTAATTAGTCGCATTTAAGAAAAAATGTATTTTAGTAACTAAAAGCACATATATATTGTTTTAATTTTAATAAAGCTTATATTAGTATCAAAATCAGGTATAACACTTGTTTGCTTGATGGTAAACACCACATGTTAAAATCACCCAGTCCACTGTCAAATAAACTTTTCTTATCCGGTCAGCTAGGCCAGTCAGTCAGTCGGTCAGTCGGTCAGTCGGTCAGTCGGTCAGTCGGTCAGTCGGTCAGTCGGTCAGTCGGTCAGTCGGTCAGTCGGTCAGTCGGTCAGTCGGTCAGTCGGTCAGTCGGTCAGTCGGTCAGTCGGTCAGTCGGTCAGTCGGTCAGTCGGTCAGTCGGTCAGTCGGTCAGTCGGTCAGTCGGTCAGTCGGTCGGTCGGTCAGTCGGTCAGTCAGTCAGTCAGTCAGTCAGTCAGTCAGTCGGTCAGTCAGTCAGTCGGTCAGTCGGTCAAGATAGTACACCTTTGACTATTTGACTACTACACATCTGTAAGTAATTTTTTTTCACGTTTAAGTAAAATCTCTCTCATTAGACTATTTGCGTGATGTTTTTAAGCCAGATTCCAAATGTCGTGTTAACGTTGAGAAATATCGTGTGATATACAAATGTTTCATGACTAGGCTGTTGAAGGTTCCTTGTTGTATTCCCCTGGTAGTTATCAAACAACACGATAGGTATCCTGGTCTACACGCGACACACAAAACCCGCTTGATCAACATTTCCAACCTCAATGGCACAACTTGAACTATCTTTTCTAAACGAGAAAAATAACATTTCTTGTAAAGCGTCACAACACTGAAAAAAGGTGCTCATTGTAGTAACTGTTGTAAAGTTTTGATTCTCTCGTAGTTCTAGAGGTTTCCACTCTTCTCTTCTCCAACATGAAGGATCCGATGACTTGCGTGACAGGTAATCCCGATAACATGTCACTTAGAATATGGACTTTGGTCAAATAGTCACCGACCATGCACTCAAGTTACAATGGTCCACATAGGTTTTGCATTGTAAGGTCTCAAGGTTATCGGTGCAAACAATTTTATTTTGATAAACAACATTCCTAAAAGTCAAGGTAAAGGGAGGTTGGTCCAAACAGGTTTAGTCGTACAAAAAAGGACTCAAAGTGATCACAAGTGATCGGTTCGAACAGGTTTAGTCGTGAGATAAGTGGTCGGTGTAGAAGGGCTCAGTTATCTTCAAAGTGATCGGGTTCAAAGGGTGATCGGTTCGAACAGGTTTAGTCGTGAGATAAGTGGTCGGTGTAGAAGGGCTCAGTTATCTTCAAAGTGATCGGGTTCAAAGGTTGATCGGTTCGAACAGGTTTAGTCGTGAGATAAGTGGTCGGTGTAGAAAGGCTCAGTTATTTTCAAAGTTCAGTATTTGTTGACGTATATTTTCATAATTAGCTTAATCTGTTTCATTTCTTCCAAAGTGTTGATGAAGTGACTACAACTTTTATGGTCTAGAATCAACCTGCATGATTAGTACTTCAGCAACTATTTACATTCGATTGATCACTTCGACCCCTGGCGAGCGATTACGGTCGGATGACACTATGTCAGGAAAGATGATTAATCAATTTGAGTAAGCTCATTTGTGAATAGCAACGACCTAATATTTATTTTGTCACAAACCAACGACTTCCTGGGCAACTAAGAAATGACGCAAATTCATTCAGAGCCTCTTGGTGGTATTATTAGCAAATACTTTTGTACTTTCGTACACTAGCCGGCACTAAAAGTTAATAGTTAGCCATGGGTATCATAGTTTTTCTTGCATTAAGAGATTGGTCTGTTTCTTAAGAACAGTTGGCACCGGTAAAACTGTGCAAATGTGCAAACTGCATTTGCAAAGCATCGAAAAACTCATAAGCAATTTCATTAAAATAGAAGTTAGAAGCAAACTGGGCAAAGTTTTAATATCTATTCACTAATAGCAATTATTATTATTATTCTTTCAAAAATTTAGTTGCTATGATAATGTATCCCATTAAAACCTAGCAAGCACAGATCGAAAACATCTTGAAATTCGCTTTCATAAAAAGAATTTGAAAGGTTTTGAGAGTAGAACTGATGTGATGGAACTGGTAAATGTAAATAGTTAGTGAGACGTCTATCGTTTAGAGGTGATGACAACGTGCCAAGTGGATTTTTCGACGAAAAACAAGAACAAGAAGTCGTTGTCTGGGATCACGGTAACTGAGAGATTTGGCACTTCATGGCTACATAACAAGCAATGTTCTAGACAACACAAACACGAGAACACGAAGGTGCGATGTCAGGGAATCAAGAACTCCTAAACACGAACCCTCATGAGCCTGAAACTCAAGACGTTGTCAAGAACTTTTATTTTGTTTCATTTTCTGTGGTCAAAGTTTGGATTTTTTGGTCGGAAATGAGTAAAAATGTGGATCGTGAGTCACTTCCTTTGGTTGTTAGGCAAATTAAGTAGATAGTTATCTAAACCCACCAATCCGTGTCGTAATTATTGTGACCTGAACAAAAGGCTGATGTTTTGAAAGGCAAGATGATATTGTTGGGTCACATTATCTGGAAAAGGTCACACAATGCTTGGGCTCCTGTTGAGCTGTTTTCATGGAACTCTACACCCTTGCACTTTATTTTGGATGATTTTACATTGGTTTTTAACCAGCCAGTAATGACATTATCAAATGCAAAGAGAGGTTGTCCTAGAGTTTGGTATTTTGTCCCATATTGTATGCTTATTTGTCGTTCTTGGCGGGACTTAATTTACAATAGATTAGTGACACCCTCTTAACAGGTCAAGCCTGTTGAGTTTATTGATGACAGCTCGATAGACCTTTGACACCGTATTTTAAAAGCATCCCGCACAGAAGCCAATCCTTCAATTTGACCACCACACGGAACCCTCAACATCAACATGCTTTCCTCAAGAAGTCTGCACTGTGTGAAGCTCTCTATCATGTACCTAGCTTTGGTCATCACTTTCATAGCTGGATCTATTTTGAAGCGGTTTCTCTTCTTGCGTTCGTACATAGTTGCTGCATTTGATGCTATTGCTACAGAAAAGCTCCCTCCTGAAGTCTATTGGGATTCCCTCTTTGGATCCAAGATGTTTGGGCACGTTTGGCATAGCGTTGAAGTTGACGTAAAGAAACGAGCTCACCTCGGCACTAAGGCGGTCAATTGTCCACTTGTTTCTTTAGAAGATGGAAACTACTGTCGCCTTCTTGACTTTACACATGACAAACGTCCGCTTGTAGTGAACTTCGGTAGCTGCACTTGTCCCGTCTTTATGAAGAGAATGGAGAAATTCGCGCAGTTGATTGCAGACTTTAAAGATGTTGCGGACTTTGTGACTGTCTATATTGAAGAAGCACACCCACAAGATGGATGGGCATTCGAGGTAAGACATTTTTGCAACAAAAATTTTTCTCATTCATTACAATCACCTAGAAGTCAACAAACGATCGACACGAAACCAAGCAAAGATATTCTTGCTCGGTTAAGTTAATTCTGATTTGAGTTTTCTCAATTAATGGTAACGAGATTTCATGCAGGAAAGTTATTAATCATTGTTCAAAAGCTGTAGTTTTGACGACTGATAAACTGATACACACGAAAGGAATATAAAGAACTGATCCTTGTAGAATAGGTGTCATTCCTTTATCAGAGTACTTAAAGGAATGCAAGAATCTTAGAAATAAGTAAAATCTTTCTTGCGTAATAACTTAGCTGTATAAGCTTTCTTGGCATCACGACCTTTGGGTTATTTACCCTTGGCCATGCAATTTTAGAATTTAGAAGTTTTTCATTAGAAGAAAAGCTTGGAAACTAAACTATCCAGAGAGAGAAAAAACAACTAGAATGACAGGAGGAAACCGGTACGCTGCTCTAATACTGACAAGGCCATTACTGGAATCGAGCCCGGACCAGCACACGTGACTGGTCATGGAAAATGATTTTCAGTTCATGATCACTTGGTCACACCTCATGGCTTCGTCTGCCGATAATATGGGCAGTTGCGTTGCAATAATAATTTCGCATAGATCTTAGATCATTAGGATCTAGGGTAACTACAAGACTGTTCAAAGAGAGAAACAAAGAATACCAGGTTTATTATTGCTCCTGCATTCCAAATTTTGTCAATTATTTTCATTGACTAAGCGAAGTCGATCTGGGCTCTTCTTACCTATTTTTGCATGCATACTTCATGTTAAAGAATATCAAGATAATAAAAGTCATAGCTAGCACTCATAGCACAGAAATAAAAAAGTGAATTTTTTATCTCGACAGAACAACATGGTTATTTCAAGTCACAGAACGCAAAATGAACGATGTGCTATGGCAAGATTACTATCTACCCACAATGCATCTCGTTGTCCTGTTCTCGTGGACACCATGTTGAACGCTGCAAACATTGCATACGGGGCTTTTCCAATAAGACTCTACGTCATTAAGGATGATCACGTGGTCTACCAAGGCGGGGCAGGACCTACTGGATACAAGATAGAAGAGGTTTCTGATTGGCTAAAACAGCACGCAAGAAACGGTTAGGATCAACTTGGAAGACAATTCTTAAACAATTGAAGACTCGGCGACGATTGGCGTCGGCTAGTTTTTCCGGTACAAATTTCGAAGATTGAAAGAGACAATCGTGTAATCACGGCTAAACACCTGTGTGTTGTATATACATATATTACTGAAATATATCACAAATACTGTATATTTGCAATAAATTATCACATGTTTTATCTTAATGAAATCGTACTTGAATTGGTTATTTGTTTTCCAGTGGGAGGATTCTGTACTATGATTTGATCAATTTTACCGGCTGAAAATGAGAATTTTTCTCACCTTTACAAACATAGAATATTCTTGATGAAATAAGAAAGGTACTGGAATCATTTTAAGAAGATTTTAGGAAGATGATGATGTTGTAAATTAGTACGGAATTGCTTGTCGGTTCTCTCTCGTGCTTCAAGGGTTTTTTCTCCAGGTTCTCCGGTTTTTCCTCCCTCCTCAAATACCAACTTCTACAATACCGAATTGGAATCCAGTAAAAGAAGAGTCACTCTGTTAATTATCATTTATTTTATTTTATCATATAATTTATAATCAAGAAATTGAGTGCTTTTTCCCCATGAATTGCCATATCCGGACCAATTTTTTTTTTTTTTTCACTGTTAGATATTAATTTCCAACCAATTTGTTTCCTTTTCCAGTTCAAGGTCTTCTTTTATCACGCTGCTTTTGCTCCTCTTCAACATTCTCTTCTCTTTTGCTTTTATTTATTGCGTGTTTTTTGTCCGAACCCTGAAATAACTTTGACCGATAAGGGTCGTCAGGGCACGGGCACTACTAATTCAAACTGGCTAGAGCTGTACTCCGGGGTCATACATGGGCTGTATGGCGGCTGCCAGAAGCGCCTACATGCTTTCAGCTCGACCCTGCTGAGCTGCGTCATTGCTGTATACTTTGCAGTAATGAATAGCGATAACAGGGTTCTTTTTATCCAGGCACCTTCAGTTAAAAGCACTAAAGTGTCATGAAGAGTCATCGTAGCAATCAATGACTTACTGTTCTGGCGTACTGTTTTGACGCACATTATCGAACCCGAGAATCTTTTTAATCGCATGGCGTACGACCGAAAGCCTGCAGCAATAGATAATTGGATTTAAAGATGAATTAAGGTATACACCAGTCATAGTGAAGTTACGCACGATCCCAACTTCTAAAAAATATTCACCGTTATAAAACATTTTGACAGCACAATGAGGCAAATAACAAGCCAGTTGGAGTATGTAAACGAAAAACATGCTGGTTACAGATTTTCGAAAGGATTGAAAATCAAATTCTTGTTTCTTGGTGGGATGTTGATCGAAAGCTTGGCTCATGGCCTGTGCTTGGCATTGTATTTGATGATGATGGCGTCGAAGAATGGAAAAGATACAGATGTAGGCAACAGCAGTGGTTAGTAAACAAAACGGTATAATGGAAATCTGGGCGTAAAAGTTCACTCTCGGGAAGAAATAATTTAAAACATTCAACAGTGCGGGTAAGAGCCATGGGAATAGGACTACGGAGAGGAGCTTTTTGGTTGTGGCCACGGTCTTGTAGCGAAGATGGTAGTGTAATGCGAGGTAGCGCTCACAACTGACAGCTGTAACAGTCAGGAAAGAGACAGAGGCAAAATACGTTGAAATGAAAGACAAGAAGAAATTGATCTGGTAGTATCTATCAGACATCCCATTGATCAGCCAATCGACCTTCCAGATAACATAGAGGGGATGGCAAATCAGACCTACTCCGAGATCCGAAACCGCTAGGCACACCAACAATGCATATGTAGGCTCTCTAATTGAGAGATTTTTCAAAATGGCAATCAAAACAAGAAGGTTCCCAACGACTGCTGTAACAGTAAAAACTGAATGCAGAACTGAAGTGGTTATGAATGTTATGTGGAAAGCACTCGAGTGATTCACAAGTAACTCTGAGACTATCTTTTGTACCTTAGGGGCGGGTAAAACCGGCATCTTCGAGATAGCATCCAACGTGTTTGAATACAGAAGCGATGGTCTTGTTAGTATTCTTTTCTGCTCGTCCTCTTCGTTTATGTAGATTATCTCCTAGATATGTCCAGAGAAAAACCAGAAAATGTACCAACCTACGACGTCTTTTACTCGGGCGAGAGCACGATACTAGGAAATATTTTTCGAAACCTTTGAAGTCTGTCGGTAAACATTAAAGCCTTCTTACTCTTGGCCTTTTCAGACAATCTCCTAATATCCAGAGACAAACCACAAAGTTTACCAACTTACGACTTCTTTGAATCGAGACCACAATACTGACTAGGAAACTTCTTTTTCGAAGCCTTTGAAGTCTGTCGTTCAACCTTGATCATCAATTTTTCTAATACGACCTTGCCGAAAATAGAGCTTAGAATAATAACCCGAGGCAAAGAAAAGTAGAAGTGAAAATAACGAAGAGAAAAATCCATTCATTTATGTGAAGAAAGGTTGAATAGTCGGTTAATTGCGCTGAAGGACTCTGATTCTTTGTAATCAAGCCATTTATTGTGTAGTGATAGAGAAACTGTTCTTATATACTACATTCGTTTCCGGATATTTTTTTAGTATATCGAAGGTGTAAGAAAAATCGACGGCTCTTACTGAAAAGACTAGAAGAGAATAGAGCTGCAGATTAAAAATCATGTTGTTTCTTCCGTATACGTACAGCAGGCATGACCACGCTTTTATAATTTCCTTGTATTTCACGTTATTTTTTGCAAACCTTACAAAAGACAAGTTAATTTTTATTTATCTATATACAACTAGGAAATTTTTTCGATTTTTTTTTTTTGTGTTGACCATTTTTAAAGAATTTTTTGTTTTGTTTTTGCTTGCAGGTGGTGTTTCACGTTTTAACTCTCTAATGATGAGTGTATTTCAGTTCCTCAGGGCTTCTGATTTTTTTCTTTAAAGCCAGGTATTCTTTGACCAGAAAATTAAGCGGTCTTTATATTCATTTTGCCCACCTTATAAACCAGTAGAAAACGTTTTTAGCCGGACATCTATTTTATACAGAGTTTAACGCTGATTCCGAAAATGAAAAGAAGGATGGAGTATCTCGAGCGCGTTTTCGAGATATTTTTTCGAGTTTTTTTTTTGAGTTACCATCTTGACAAGTTTTCGAAAGAGAAGTGGCGGAAACCAAGTTTTGCACAAACAAATTCATAACTCAAAACTAAAAACGCTATTAAAGTAAATTTCTCAGGACATCTAATTCAGTTAAACATGCACTATTCTCGATAACTAACCTAAATGTATTTGAAGAAAATGTAAAAAAATAAGCTCGAAATTCCGCATTGTGTTCGTTTAATGAACCAAAAATCGTACTCAAACGATAACAACAAAAGCACAAACACCGCTTTTTCTATAAGTTCTAGTAATTACGTTTTCTTAAAACTTTGAAAAAAGATTGCTTTTTACCTGTTGTTTTAAGAAACTCAAAGAAAAATGTATAAAAACTTAATATATAAAGTTTATACATTTTCAAGGGGGCCGGCCGTGGGTCTTTTAAATACAAAAGTCCGGAATGATGTTTATATATGTTTTAAGAACACCCCCTCCAACTGCCACTGACTTTTAAGATTAAGTAAAAATTTCATAGCCGTAGGTCTTTTAAATATAAAAGTGCGGTATAATGTTTATATATATATTTTAAATATGAGAGACTAATCTTTAATATTTCTCAATTTAAGACCAAGACCTTTGCTTAATCTTTTTTGAATCGCGTAATTCTATTATGGAATGATCTGACGGCTGAGCACAGGCAATCTATTTAAATAATAATAATAATAATAATAATAATAATAATAATAATAATAATAATAATAATAATAATAATAATAATAATAATAATAGTTTATTTAAGCACGTATCGTCCAGGAGCTCAAGGAGCTCGTTCAAAGCCACGTCTTTCAACTTATGACTTATCAGTCATTATTATGACAAATTTTTGCCTATCACAAAAGCACGAGAATTCCTGGGAATTCCAATCAGTAAGCATGCGCAGTGTAGGCTGACGATGACAGCTTTGGATAGTGGAAATACTGACAAACTAAGTTTTGTTTTTCAGTCATTGAAGCCTTTCTTGATATTCATTTATTCATTTATTATATTATACAATATATACTAAATTATTTGATTCAAAGGGACAAGCTTAGGCATTTTATATAAAGTGTAAAGCTGAATAAATATTCTTTACAAATAAATTATGAAAATAAATATATCATTACTGGCTGAACTTGCATGTTGGTGAAAGTCCAAGTACTCTGATAACATCCTCAAAGCAAAAGAGAAGGAGATATTCTAGCGCACAATTCGGAAATTGGACCAGGTTCCCAAGAGATGTGCTCTTACTACTCGATCGAGACCACCCATCAGTACTTTCCAACTATTTTAGCACCGCCAAATTTGAATAAAAAGGTTTAAATCTTTAATTCAGAAACTTCACTTGACCATTTTCTTGGATCCATTACTGTCATTTACCACATATTATAATGCTTGTTGGTGATTGGCTCTTTATTAGCTCTTTATATTCTGTTTTAACCAATCAGAAACCTCTTCGATCTTGTATCCAGTAGGCCCTGCCCCGCCTTGGTAGACCACGTGATCATCCTTTATGACGTAGAGTCTTATTGGAAAAGCCCCGTATGCAATGTTTGCAGCGTTCAACATGGTGTCCACGAGAACAGGACAACGAGAGGCATTGTGGTTAGATAGTAACCTCGCCATAGCACACCGTTCACTTTGAGTCTTGGGCGATGGGACAACAAAGTTATTCTGTCAAAAAATAAGTTTTCAGAAATGTATTACTAAGGTGTAGAATAAGCTAGTCTAGCGTTTAATAAAACCCAAATGCATGTTCTATGACAGCTAAAAGAAAAAGAAAGAAAGAGAGAGAAAGAGAAAGAGAAAGAGAAAGAGAAAGAGAAAGAGAAAGAGAAAGAGAAAGAGAAAGAGAAAGAGAAAGAGAAAGAGAAAGAGAAAGAGAAAGAGAAAGAGAAAGAGAAAGAGAAAGAGAAAGAGAAAGAGAAAGAGAAAGAGAAAGAGAAAGAGAAAGAGAAAGAGAAAGAGAAAGAGAAAGAGAAAGAGAAAGAGAAAGAGAAAGAGAAGAAAAAGGAGAAGAGAAGGAGAAGGAGAAGGAAAAGGAGAAGGAGAAGGAGAAGGAGAAGGAAAAGGAGAAGGAGAAGGAGAAGGAGAAGGAGAAGGAGAAGGAGAAGGAGAAGGAGAAGGAGAAGGAGAAGGAGAAGGAGAAGGAGAAGGAGAACATGAAAAAGAAGAAAAGAAAAACGGAAAAGAACAACATTTAAATCAACCAACATGGCGGTTATCAGTGACATTAAATGAAAATCAATATTCCTAGAAACGATTTAAAACTATGCATTCTACATACTCACTTCTAAGGCCCAACCATCAGAAGGATGCGCTTCTTCTGTATACACAATCACAAAATCTGCAACATCTTTAAAATCTTTTACCATCTTTTGGTACTGTTCTAATTTTTTCATGAAGACAGGACAGGTAAGACTGCCAAAGTTCACGATCAAAGGTCGATTCGGGCGTGACCATTCCAGTAAACGACAGTATTTACCGTCTAGCGTGACAAGAGGTGAGTTGAATACCTTACCTAACAAAGAAAAAAATATTTTCAGGAATTATCCCTTTCACAGTTCCCTGCGCCATCTTGCAAGGTAGCCGTGCCTTTGCGTCGAAGCGAGACGAACGGTGAACTTGCAATGATAGAGACATGTAAATAATTGTCCAAGGTGTTAAGGGGGGACTAGTACGAAAATCGTCCAAAATTTAATTCGGCTGAAACTTTCCTAGGATAATCTCTAAGGGTCTAATAAACACTGGTTAAAGTTTTTTCTTGATATTCCGAAGGGAAGTATTATATTTTTACGAATCTTTAAAGGAGTCAGTGACGTCATTTACTCAACACTAAACACCGCTCCATACATTTCTTTGTAAATAACTTCTTGATTTATTTTATTTCTATGAAACCCAAAGGTCGACTGACGGACTTTACTGACATTTGTTGTGATTACAATTGATTTTTAAGTCTCTTTTTTTCAGTATTGAGTATGAAACGAGCGAATATTTTGATCACAAAATAAAGGGAAATGTATGGAGCGATGTATGGTGTTGAGTAAATGACGTCACCTTTCAATATGGTGCAGGGAACTGTGAAGGGGACTATTACAGAGAGAGACACATATAGAAAGAGACACATGTTTGGGTGTAACGTTTTCCTGTTTCAGACTACGTATTTCCTTTAGATTATATCTTCCGTTGATGATGACGATAGGGAAACATCCTTTGCTTGGGTTAAAGAAACTAGTTTCCAATGGGTTTGAAATAAAGACCTTTTCGGCTTGGGTGTAATGTTTACCCAATTCAGACCACGTGTCATTTTCTTGAAAATAAGATTCTTTGTTTGAGTTGTATCCATATTCATGTGTCTTCTCATGCGCAACTGTTAAACAAAGAAATGATACTCTAGGGAATGACACGTGGTCTGAAATGGAAAAACATTACGCTCACGTTCAATATTGGCTTCGTGACAAGAATAATAGGGTAGGAATAATACGATATTTCTACGAAAAATCCATCTTCCAAAGGAGAACATTTCTATTTTTTCGCTCGTACAACATTGCTACTGTAAATAATTTTGCACCCGATTTTTGAGGACGAGTTTTCAGAACAAAATAAAATATCATGAAGACTAGAGATGATCAACATGTCATGTCAGATTTCGTAAGAAAGAAAACGTTATCACTTATGTCATAAGGAAGTGGCCGCAGCATCCGACCAATTAAACTGCGCAAATCACTTTTCCGTTCAACAAGATCTTTTGGGCACGTCACACGTAACTGGACTTCCGTCTCGTACGGTTTTAGCCCAGTTACGGAAACAGTTATGCATCAATCAGTACCGATAACTTACTAATCACGAAATAGTTTTTTTTCCATCATCATGTGAATGTAATGTACGCCGGTGTTTTTATCGCATCACAGTTGAGTTTTGAACCCATGGTGATTGTTACGATGTCTTGCCCCAGTTATGTTAGATGAGTTGGTTTTGGTTCTCTTCTGTGCTTCAAGGGTTTTCTCCCCCTCAGCTTCTTACGTTCCTAGTGTAGACAAGTCATTATTTTCTACACTAGGAACGTTAGCAGCTGATAATATATTCAGACTTGAACTTCAACCAATCCGGAAACGCCGCCGAGCTCGTGCAGGACTACGAGATTTTACGCATGATAGATTATATTTCAAACACTGATACCATTGGCTGTGGGCTCCCTGTGCTACTGTGATGTGAATGGTTTTAATATGGCCCTTAAGTTTTGTCTCTTATCAAAAAATATATATAAATAAGGAAAGAGAAAAGAAAACAAGCTTGAAAATGAGTTCGACATGATGATACTTTCCTAATTCCTTTGATGTTTGATGTAAGGGCGAGTTTAGTTTTGTAGCCGATTAGGTTTTCGAGAAAATCTATCCATCTATAAAATTTTAGAGTTATCATAAACTTGAAATTAACTTTTTTCGCAATGTATGATGAATAATCCTACATTTGTTAACTAATTTTTGAAACACTTTTATCTATTTTCTATCTTTACCATATATACACTACCTTCCACTCTTATTCTCTCTTTTACTCCGACGAAGGACTAGCGTCCGAAACGTCAGTAAGTGATCTTTCTTATTTTTTATGGTGTCAAATTAATCTTTTTATCACACTTGTAATTTTTAAAATGCTAATTAATAAAAACAGAGAAACTTCAATAGAATAGAAAAACTGCAAAAATTCCAATAATTGTAATAAAGGTTGCAAAAAATAACATTAAGTATTTTATGACTCTTATGAAGATATATATGAGATATAACCCACCTGCAGGTTTCGTAGTCTTATTCCAGTCAAATAGAATGCTATCCACAACTCCTTCCAACATCTCGCGACTGAACAAGGACTTCCAATAAACATCAGGAGAAAGTCTAACACCACAGATCATATCGAAAAGACGACACAAACAAGGCCGAAACTGATGGAATGACTTAAGTACTAGCCCAAAAATAAAAACTATCTTTAACAATATATGGAGTATACGTCGCTTGGTGATCTGGAGGCCAGCTTTTGAGTCGAGCATGGTGGAGCTTCAAAGCTTATGGAGTGTGTCCAGGAAATAAGTTTTGAATCACAGATGTCATGGGGTCAGCATTATATAAGCCTGTCTGGACAAAATGGTGTTTACATTACGAAGCAATGTTGTCATAATAGATTACGTGGGCTTCATAATCCGATAAGTACTGCCATGACTTTATTTATTGTATTATAATAGCCAGTTGAATCAAATTACATGGTTGATCTCACGAAAGCCGTATTAGTTACAGCCTTACCAAATATACAAAAATAACATTTTGACGTATTTTGACATTTAGGGTGTGGAAAATTCCTGTGAAAAGCCAACAAAGTGCCAAGTTGCACAAGAATGTAGTTCTGTAAACAATGTTTTAGAGCTATTTTGCTTACTTTTTGAGTTGCAGATGTAAAAAAACTGGGTTTGAAAATACATGCAAATTGGTGAGGACAGTTTAGGCTTGGTGAGCAGTGACGTATTCAAGGTTGGTGGTGACGTCATATAGAAGGAAGTGTTGAAATACATCGTTCGGAAGTAAAAATTGGTGCCAATAACATAATTACGTCACCTAATTGGTATTCAGTTGGTGTCGGAAACAAAAGGAAGAAATATCGAAGAGAGAAGATACAACATGACGACCAATGAAAAGGAAATGCTCCACCCTGGCACTTTCAGGCATTATAGTTTAGAAAAAGAAATGGTGAAAAACACCGCCGTAAGGATGTTTTATCGTTAGCTGTGCTCCTTCGTGACCGGAGACCTTTTTGACACTCGATGATAAAATAAAATTTGTAACATGTGGTATTCTCTATACAATATAAAAATATCAAAGACGAACTCCAATGACGTAACCTTAGAATGACGTCATTCACTGAAATCACGAACAAGACGACAAACCACAGATGACGTAAATGTCTCACAATACCAGGATCACTTTAGGACGTAATATGGGCGGTACTAGTACTGAGTTACTTTGACAAGCTTCGCATTTTTTGCGACTTCATAAAATTCATACGTACATATGTGTTTTAAAGTGTACAAAAATTTAAGTCCTCAGTATACAATGAAATTCATCATTCAAACCTTCAAAATTTAGGCGTGTCCTACCAATTATTTTCACTATAGTGTTTAACCTTAGGTTGACAAAAAGTAAATTAACAGCCACGAGAAAGAGACAGTGTGTGTGTGTGCATTTTTAGCGTCTCTTATGGTATAAGACCTCTTGCAGCACGTTGGAATGCAGCTCAATTTGGAGGACAAAACAATAGGTTTCCAATTCTCAGGAGATTGAAATTCTTTTGTTTTGTCCTTAAAATTGAGCTGCTTTGACGTCGCGTGCAGGGGTCTATGTCCTCTTATTTACCACAGTTTACGTCATCAAATGGTTAAACTTTTTGTGGTTTATTTCTTTTTCCCGCTTTCCTTTTATCAGTTGTGAAGCCGATATCTTCATAATAAAAGGAAAGCAGAAAAAAAGCTGGCTCAAAAGCCATGCGATCCAGAAAATTGATGAAAGCGTTTGACTTGAGCTTGAATGATTGCACAATGCCATAGTATGTACTATTATATACCACGGGGAATCAACCAATCATGAAAGGCTTCACTTTTGTAGGAAAAACTGTTTATGGATTTGTCGTGATGTTAGTAGCGTAGAAATATGGTAGATAGGTAGATAGGTAGATTGGAAGGTAGATAAGTCTTTTTATTTTAAAATACCCTTAGACCTTGCAGCATTAGACTAAACTACGTTTTACACACTAAGGATTATCTTGGATGAACTGAACAGTGATTGTCAGCATAACATATACCCAACACATATCTGTTGCTTCTGAATATATTTAGTGATATTCAGAACGATGGAGAGGGATGCATAAAAACTGTTATAAGATACACCAAATAGAGCTTGAATTAAAAAATAGTGATGTTAAAAAGCTTTGTCCTTCTTAGGCGAAATATTTCCGTCAATCCTTACAATGTGACATACATCGCGAAGAAAACCCAACTAATCTTTGTAACATTGGTTTTCTGTGTCCATCTTGTCCTACAAACAACATCATGAACTACCTGTTTCCAAGAGGAGCCATCTTGAAATATTTCAATATTGATTTTATGCTTCTAGTATATCTTATTGAGTAACTAACAAAGTGTAGAAATAAAAATTCCAATAGACACCAAGAAGAAAGAAATCTGTCTGCAAACCGGCAACTCAAGCGTGCAAATCTCATGCTTACTACGTTTGACTTGTATTACGCAGCAACGGTAACCATGGAAACGGTAACTATGGAAACGGTAACTATGGAAACGGTAACTATGGATTTTCGGACTGAACCATCTGGTTTGTTGAAGAATAAGATTTCACAGAAGATGAAGTAAAATACTATTCTAGAGCAGGAGTGTCATTAATTAGATTTTTTCAACACAACTTTGTTGCCAGACTGCACTACTGGAATGAGCTCCTGTCTGTATTCCAGGGGTAAATATTTCTCAATAAGAGAATTCAGTGATTGCTTGTCAGTGACGAAACCTTGTCTGCATCAGGAAAAGAAAGGAATATGAGAGAAGAAAAAAGAAACACTCTTCTCCACATACCAAGGGATGGATTGTTGAGTGGAAAGAGTTAGTTCTAACACTGTTTCTGAGGCAAATGTCTGCCTGAGAGGGAAACAAATTTAGCAAGAAAATTGTCAACCTCAAGAGGTCTTTAGGTGCCCTCATTTTGTTGTAAGAATTTATGAGAATAAAAAAGTAGAAATGGCAAAGAAGTAACATTGAAGATACATGGAGTCTGCCATAATGAGCACAGAAAGAAGCTTAACTGGTACAGTATGGTTTGGCTTTTCGAAGTCCACATTACTCTGCTGTTAATTATGTTATTATTAAAATAGTTATTCAGTTGCTATGGCAACAAAGGTGGCACTTAATTGCAGTACAATTACCTATTGAATATTGTATTCTAACAGCAACAATTTCACGTAATGTTGTTCAATAATGTACTCATTGATTGCAGTTTAAAGTCAGATTATTGGTTTACCTTTTCATGAGTAGCTCCATATCACCAATCTCTATTGTACTTCGACCGGCATGCTTGGAGTAAGCCATCAGGTCTGATGAGATTTGCTTGAAGAACACACTGGACCTGTGAAATGACCACACAAGTTGACTATCAGTATTGATAAACATGGTCAATTAGCATTCATTGATAATTATATAATAAACAGAATATTACATGGGCGCTTGGAGATTTTATCTTCTCGATTTAATCTTCTCGTGTTGAAAATCTCTCACTCATTCCCTGTGCTCACTAGTGAGAGATCTTTAGGAGATAAAATTTGTATCTCTGCGCACCCATGTAACATCCTCTATTTATTAAATACATACCCCTTCTCAATAGAATTAATAGTATTTCTTGAAATCCTGCTTTTAGAGAAATGTTGAAATATACTCTTGACCAGGCCTGATGGGAGATTTGTATCACCAGCAGGAGTGCTAAAATGACAAAAAAAAAAACAATGAAGAACAACTATCAAGAATAAGCACATAAACTGTTAGTGTCAAACCTCAATCTTTATCACTAACCTTTTTGTTTTGGTTCTTTTGGTTGTAGGTGGTGGCTTCTTCGTTGCTTTTGAGGTCCTAAAATTTGTAAATTTAGGTTCAGACAACTTGTGGAGCAGCAATTTAAAATGTGTGGTTCCAAAAATATATCCAAGCCATGGATAATGTTGTATAATAGTTAATGCATATCCTAGTCCTACCTTTCACTTTCATTTTCTTCTTCTTCTTCCTCTACTTGCACCATTTGTTTTTCAGAAAGAACATTCCTTCTCCTTACTGGTAGTTCATGAGGAGTCATTAATTCCTTCCATATTCTTTTTTCTGGAGGTGGTTCAGAAGTACTGGTGTCGATAGATGGCATAATGATATCTGTATCTCGAATACTGTCTGACTGAGATTCTTGCTTATCAGTTGGTGTTGTTGTTGTCTGAGATTCTTGTTTATCAGTTGCTGTTGTTGTTGTATGAGAATCTTGTTTATCAGTTGCTGTTGTGGTTGTCTGAGATTCTTGTTTATCAGTTGCTGTTGTGGTTGTCTGAGATTCTTGTTTATCAATTGCTGCTGTTGTTGCTGTTGTTGTAGAGGACTCATAGCCTGGTTCTGGTGATGATATGTCAGGAATATCAACCTCAGCATTCACTGGAGCAGGACTCAAAACCTCTTTATTTTCTGGAAACAATTTAATCAATTAATTATCAATCAGTCAACAGTAAAATAAAAATTGTGTATCTACTACATGCCATTGACTGTGATGCATAGTTTTGAGTGAATAGACTAATCTGGAGTGGTGTCCAGGGAATGCCTCCATGCCACCTTAAAATGTTGGCTCTTGGAAATGCAATTTCTAGTGCTGCAGTTTTGAGAGGCAATTGCAAAATAATTTATTGTATTAAAGTAATGTAAAAAGCTTTAGACAACTCATAAAAAAATAATTTTTTGCCAAAAAAATGTTGGGGCTAAATCCCCAAAGCCCAGCCCTGCCCCTGTTACATTCAGCTTCATACCATTGTCATTATTCACTGAATCCTCTCTTGGCAAAGCATTATTTCCTTCCTTCACTTCACCAGCCAAAGCAATCTTGCTGTCTTCTGAATTAGGTAAACTATCCATTTCACTGTCACAGATCTCCTAGGTGATAAAAACAATCCTCATTAATCTTGATTATTATGAAACTGTGCAAATGATAGAGCAGTTTTTGTATGTATTGCGATTCTCTTATAAGTTTGATCGGGAGAGAGCCACCAATATACCTGACTGTATTGTCAGAATTGCTGCAGGATAGGAAAATCACTATACAAAACTTACTGTGATATTGACCTGCCAATTACAGGTTATGTTGACAGTGTTGGAAGAAAATATATTCCATATTGGCCTTCATCAGTTTGAGACGACAGCCAATATGGAATATATTTTCTCCCAACTAGCCACCAATATAAACCTATATTGGTGGCTCAAAATCACAATAAGTTATGAAAGTGTGAAAAGTCACAGCACACAGCACAGTGATGGCAGACATGGCACTGAAGGTCATATGTTTTTATACATGGCATGGCACTGACCTGGTCACAGCAAGGTGAAGTCCATGGCGTAAGTTTTTCACAGTCATACAAAAATACTCTAACTTATCTAACACTGCATAGTCACATGTATAATAGAATACTTAAATCTTTATTAACCTAATCTAATACAATCCATGAAAGTGGAAGTAGTAGTAAACTTTGAATACCTTAGGGTTTGGAATATTCATGCTTACATCTTTAGAATCTGACTCTGGAGAGGATGCTGGAGCCTGTATGTCATCAGGCAGAGATTGATCACTTGAATCACTTTCACTGCTTTCATCATGAAAAGTTTTTTCAGGCAGCTTGAGAGGCACTTCCAGTGGGGTTTCTGGTGAGGCTAAAAACAATATATATGTTAGTACAGTGGAACCTGGTTAATATGGCCACCAAAGGGGCAGGCCAAAAGCGGCCGTATTAGCTGGGTGTACACATTAAGCAGGTAAATTTAAGAGAAAATGTGTTTCGTTGGGACCTACAAAACTGTCCGTAATAACCGGGTGCCTGTATTAAGTGGGTGGCGGTAGAGAGGGGTTCCTCTGTATTAGATGTTTTTGTAGCTTGGTAAGTTAAACCGCCAATACACACTGCAAATTATTCTTGCACTAGCAAAGCAATTTAAATATTTCACACAATTTCAGTGTGTATCATGCCCTGCTATGTTGATGACAACGAGGTCTGCATGCAACTAAAAAATTTTTTTAGAAAATTTAAAAGTTTGAACTTTTCTCTACAATGTTTCGAAAATTGCATGCCTAGAAACACCCAACTGAATGTTCCAGCATCTACAGTATTACCCATGTTTATACTGTAGCTCACAATACAATGATCCTATTCAGACTAGCCAAACAGGATTAATATTGATTTTGGCCCAAAAACTTTCTTCATATGATACATAATGCAATAATTTGCTGCAACAAAAATCCAAAATTGCATTGCCAGCATGAGAAAAAAATGGCGGCTTTATCAAAGATGTGTATATTAAATAAATGTTGATACTATTTGCTGCACAAAGTTTTATGTGCTATGGTATGACCACATTCAGTGTATTTGGCAATGCATACCGTACTTCTATGGACAGGCTGCCTAACAAGCTTTTACAGCATGCATTATTTGGTAAAACCAGTCAGTTTTTCATCAAGATAGACATACCTTCCATTAAGAAATTCTTGATAATTGTCCTTGGTGTAGCATTGTCTCCTAAAGACTGTCTCATTGCTTTCTTTCTTTTTGCTGGGGGTCCTGTGGTAGGGCTTTTAGTCAGCTTAGATTTCCTTGTTGTTGGTGCAATGAGGCCACTTTTACTGATAGATGCAGCATTTAAGATCCCACCAATCTGAGACAGATTCACAAATTTTGCTATTCTAGTGGTGTATGTTACATCATAGCCGCTATCGTTGGTTGACGATAACAAAGGATTCCTCATTAGCTTCTCGTTAGATCAACCAACATGGCCACTGTTTTACTGTTATTTATAGCTCAAGGGATTTTGAGCCATGTGGTTGCAACCCAAGAATTTGCCCATTAACATTATGAAAAGATATTCCTTTAATCACCAATGAAAGGTAAAACAACAGGTAATTGTAGTAGAGCTATTGTTTGGGTGTTCAGGGCTTGAAATAATGGCCAGTCAGTCGCTGGTCATGATGACAAGCCAAATTAGTTTGTAGCTTGGTCATACCCCGTTTCTCGCTCAATGTTACTGGTCAAAATGACTGGCAAGGAAAAAATTTGACCGGTCAAGTTCCAATTCAGCTGTTACTTCAAGTCCTGAGTGGTATAGAAGATACCTATATAATAGCCCCCTTGTACACTTCAGAATGCAGCTTAATTTGGAGGACAAAACAAAAGGTTTCCAATTCTCAGAAGATTGAAATTCTTTTGTTTTGTCCTCCAAATTGAGCTGCATTGACGTCACATGCAAGGGGTCTATACCATGTTTCCAATTAAGTCAATACTCAATCCCTCAAACTTACAAGTGTTTTTGGAGTGGCATCTTCAGATGGCGTTGTCACAGATTCCTTGATGTTTCTACTACTGGTAACTAACCCAGATCTGCCTAGTATCTTAGCAGCAACATCCCTGGCACTTGGTGTAGCACTTTCCATATCAGATGTTAGATGTTATCCCTATTCAGAGAATACCATACGTCCTTTTCTTTTAACTGGTTGGTTTAAGTTTATCAACCCTCTGATGAACACTCTCCCATCTATTTTTAAGTCAGCTCAAACTAAAGAATCAAAACAAAAATAGATTAGGGTAAAGTTTCTATACATTCAAATAAATCATTGTTTTGTGGATTTTCTTAAAGGGTAGTTCCTGGTGTTCTAAGAAAATAAGTAAAAAAAGCAGATGGCTAAAAGAAAAATATAGTAATAAGTCTTACTAGCAAGCTTACTAGCTAGACGAAGCTTAGAATCATGTAGTAGAAAAACGTGCTCAAGCACAATTAAAAACAGCTGCTACTGAAAACACCCTTATAGAAAGCAAACCTAAATATCTAAAGAAAATATTTGTTCAAAGGGATACAATATTGCTCTTAAATAAACCAGGAAAAGCAAACCTTTCTTCTCGTTTGTTTTCTTGCTGTTGTTCCGCCATTTTGTTTTGTATTTGGCGCGCTAGGCACGCACTGCATGCTGGATATTTTTTGCTGCCGAGATGCTGAGGAACCGAGCCTGCCGAGTCATTCTTTTTACAAAGAGAGAAAAAGTTTGGACCTCAAGGGAAAAAATATATTTAAAATAGACTTTGTACAGACTTAGGATTTGAATCACAATGTCTGGGGGTTCATATGATAGAGCTATAACAGTGTTTTCGCCCGATGGACATTTATTTCAAGTGGAATATGCCCAGGAAGCCGTCAAAAAAGGGTCGACAGCCGTAAGTAAATTACTGCTCATAAAACACAATTTTCAATCAAAATTTGAGGTCATGAGTGTTTATTTCTGATATATTTGTACCTCTTTAAGGTTGGAGTCCGTGGAAAGAACATTGTTGTCTTAGGAGTAGAGCGAAAAGCTGTTGCTAAACTTCAGGACCCGAGAACTGTGCGAAAGATTTGCTCCTTGGATGATCACGTTTTCATGGCTTTTGCAGGTAAGTTCCACGATTACATGGTTCCATTTTGATTTCTATTTATTGATAACTATTTTCTCTCGATTTTTTAAGCAGTATTATTGAGAATACAATTATCTTTTTAGGTCTAACAGCAGACGCAAGGATATTGGTGAACAGAGCACGAGTTGAATGTCAAAGCCACAAGCTGACCGTAGAAGATCCTGTAACACTGGAGTACATTACTAGACATATAGCTACTTTAAAACAAGTAAGTAGTGATCATTTTAACGAAAAAATTCCAGTGTTTCACTCATGGTCGACTGCGAAAAGCAAGGTCCATGAAGCATAGCTTTATAACTCATAAAGTTATGTAAGTTAGACATGAATTCCCATATGGTCTAGTGGTTAGGATCCGGCGCTCTCACCGCCGTGGCCCGGGTTCGATTCCCGGTGTGGGAAGATATGTTTTTCTTTTTTTTTTTTAATTTGATTTCTTTTTTTTTTATTCGATATCTTTCCTTTTTTTTTGTTTTTGATTTTAGCCAATTATTTTTCAACAAAAACTTCTGTTTTATTATTTTTTAATACATTACTATTCCATTATATTTCTAGCGTTATACACAGAGTAATGGTAGAAGACCATTTGGTATTTCTACACTCATTGTTGGATTTGACTCAGATGGTACACCAAATCTCTACCAAACAGACCCATCTGGTACATACCATGCATGGAAGGTGAGGAATCCACCCACATGTTTTATTCCCTTTTTGAGAGGGTGGGGCAGTCAATGGGGTATTCCTGAAAAAACATGTTTCAGATGGAAGATCATTAAATGATCTTGTAGAAAGCTGAATAATAAAACAAGTGTTTTGTTGGCTTGTTAGACTTTTCCATTCAAAATAAAAGTGCATATATATTTTTTTTATGTATCACAGTATGTCTTGTCTATGCTGCATAACAGTGCTCGATACACAGAAGTGTAGAGCATAAATATAGTATAGTCTAGATTAAAGAAGAGACATGTTATCTGTTACCTATCTATTAAAGTCTGTCTGATGAGTGCGCAAGCATGAAACTCGGAGTAACAGAGAACATGTCTCTTCTTTACCTAGACTATACTATATATTTATATATATATTTAATCATATGAGGAAGTAGCTGATCCCATTAAAGAGTGCTCAATACACATATGGTGTAGAGCAAAGTATAAATGTAATAACGAAGAGGCAAGATTTGCTGTTACTCCAAGTTTCGTGCTTACGCACTCATCAGACAGTATTAAATACCTAATATTAATTACCTAATATTAAATACTGTCTGACGAGTGCGTAAGCACGAAACTCGGAGTAACAGCAAATCTTGCCTCTTCGTTATTACATTTATATATATATTTATATATTTTTAATATTCAAGGACTTGAAACCTCAATGTAAGTTATGTCATCCCTCTGTCTTACCCTCCCCTCCCTAAAAAATTTAGATCACACACACACCCGGCATCCCCCATTTTTATATCTCTAAATTGCCAAGAATTCAAAATTCTTGTTCTGTATCACAGGCTAATGCTATTGGACGTAGTGCTAAAACTGTCCGTGAATTTCTGGAGAAACATTATTCAGAAGAAGTTGCTAACTCAGAAGATGAAACTGTCAAGCTGGCTGTCAAGGCTCTCTTAGAGGTATGATATCACTTTCTATTGTCATATACCCTTTGCATACATGTAGTATCCTAATCACATGCAGAAAGATATCAAGATTCAAAAATGATGTATCAATAGACCTCCTTAGCTTCATTTTCATTGTGCCCATGTAATGCCACTCTATGGAGCTGATTCTTTCATGTGTCAATATTTTGCTGAAAATACCGGTAATGTTTCTCAATCCTGGAATGTCATATGGTCTGAAATGGGTAATTTGCATACGAAGCTAAAGACGTCTATTGGTTTCTTTCTCTCAACTTTGAGAGGACTTTTTTCCTTCACTGCACATGAAAACCATCATGTTTACAGAGGCGGCGGAAGCTGAAAATCATTGGGAGGGCACTACAATTCCTTTTAATAATGAAATACAAAATACAAATGCCTTTAAAAATATTTATGACTTATAGTTTATGATTTATCCAAACCACAATTTTAGGGGGTCTGCCCCCCAAAATAAGTGGGAGGGCCAGTGCCCACCCCTTTCTGCCACCCCTGGTTTATGCAAAGTACCTTTCAAATATGATGCAAATGGGCCAAATCGAAATGCTTTATTGTTTATAAGAAAGCAGCGTATATAATTTAAAGGTTTTTTGAGAGATCTTTTGCTTTTACACACAAGGGAGCCCTGGGATGTATAGGGTGCATTAGGATTAGTAAAGTTATGTCTATCAGTCACCATATTTTTGTTACCAAAATAAGTTGTAGTGAATGGGAATGATCTTCATATTCTGATTGAGCAAACATTTCTTGTACTTGGGTATTGACTTTAATTTTGTATGATCACTCTCTAGGTTGTACAGACTGGAGGAAAGAACATTGAATTAGCAGTCATGAAAAGAGGAGAACCAATGACGGTAAGAACTGAGTCACCATTTATACTTATCTAGGCCTCTTACGGGTTGGATAAGCAGGATGCATTGTGGTCTGGCTTGGGTTCACAAACAACACCATATAAGGCATGATGAACAAAAGATGTTTGTACAGAAGTTAGAGCACAATGAAACATGTTTGCTATCTAAGGAAGGGTCATTAATAATGCATTTCTGTGATTCTCAATATTCTGTTAACTCATAGTTTAAGTTGCCCAGTGGAATTTGTTTTTTCAAATATAAAAATATAAAAGGTACCAACCATTGAGTTTTGATTGACAGCAGCAATTTCACAACAAGCCATTAAAATATCTGAGTTTGTAGAATATTGAGAATCGCAGTAGCTAAAACTGGAGATGAACATGGAAAGTTTATTTGAGTGCAAACTTCAAATTCTTGTCATCTTCATACTCCTTAGATCCTCCAGGCAGATGAAGTTGATAAAATTGTTGCTGTTATTGAAAAAGAGAAGGAAGAGGAAGCAGAGAAGAAGAAGAAAGAAAAGAAAGGTGGATCATCAAAGTGATTGGATAAAGAAAACTAGAAAATTCTTGATATTTGTATGTGTGTGCACGAAAAGATTTCAGACAGCCAAATATGTGTAAATGTGAGAGGAAGAATGAGAACAGAATTGGAATGTTTTGGTGCTGTGTTCCATCCATTACTAGTACAGTATGTGTCTTGTGTAAATACATCTAAAGTGCATTGTGGTACAATATGTTGTTGCTTTTGAAAATAAATTGGCCTTACAGTATTATTCATGATCTTGTTCCTGCATTTATTTGTAATGAAGGCCAGTTCTAAGTTATCTATAGGTGGATGTAATGTTTATAAACATTGTCACTGTGATGTTAATGTGTGCTAACCATTTGAACAATAGGTTTTGTCACTTTGCTTTATTTGATTTCAACAGATTTCAAATAATTAAAATTTTAAATGCCGGTAACAATCAGCGAAAACAAATTTTATACGCCCATCGTACGCCCACCTATAGAACTTTTAGACATGGCACCTACTATTGGGTAATTGTAATAATATTATAATGTTGTCATAATTATGATGTTTGAATTCAGGAATCACTCAACAATTTCTTGCTTAAAATATAATCACTGTTTTTAATATCATTAATATAAAATAGAGCTTTCCTCAAAATGCAAAATATCGTAAATATTTTTAACAGTCTTTAAAAAATTAGCGATGTCAGTAAGCAAGTTAATATTAAAGTTTTGCCGACTTAAGGGTTTCACACTTGGTTACACTTGTTAACTACAGGTACATGTATACACCGATTCCACCCCTCAATCCAGGCTGTCTGTTTGTCTATATGCCATGTTTACAATCGGTGTATACAAAAGAATTAACTAAATTACATCTTAGGATACATTGAATTAACCGGGAAGAATAAATGCATTATCACATGTCTTGCTAATAAAATTGAGTATTTGTTAGAACTCCAAAATTTCGCGAATAAATATCACAACCTTTACATTGCCACATGTTACAGTGTGACATGCAAAAGTATGACCACGTTTAATATATTTGCATACTTCTATGCACAAGCGTTTGTATGTCAAACTGACACAGTTGATGTGAAGCTGTCTGATTTTACCAAATAAGGCATGTAAAAACTTGTTTTGCAGCGAAAAGTCTGCAAATATATCAAAATTTGTCAATGACATACTTTTGCGTGTCACTCTGAAAACAATAGCTACTTGTGCACTATTCTAGGACTATTTTCTCTTCACTTCTAGTACTAAGCCTCATATAAGGAAAAATTTAAAATATAATTCTAAAATGTCATTTACTATTTACAAGAATATAAAAACTCTTCTAACCTAGATTCACTATAAATATTATGTATAGATTGCTTTGCTAATTTAGCATGTTTTTCATCATATTTTCATTTTTGCAAGTAATGAATTCTGATTTGCAAACATCAATTAAATTTTCTTCTGGCTTAGCTCCATTCATTACCAGTTTAGGGTCATGGGCTTTGCTCTGTTGTAGTTTTTGGTCTGAAAAAAATATGATTGTATAATGATTGTATAATGTAACGAAACTGAACAAGTTTAACTTATGTTTCTGAAACCCAGTGTTCTCCAAGCTGCATGCAAGTCTTCGTTCAGTTGATTAGATTTACCAACAGCCTGGGTTCTTGAGGTGCTACTGACATGAGAAAAACTTTAAGAAAATTTTAAATTCTTACCCTTGGATGCATGACAGCAGTAACTTCAGCCATTTTGATGAGTTTTCCATGTCTTGGAGGACAACTAAAAAGTTGTTTTCCACCCACTGTGCCACTGTTATCACCAACTGGAACAGAAAATTAATATGCAATGTTTAATGACACTCATTTGCATGCATGGTCATGAGAGCGCTCGCCTCTCATCAACATAACCTGGGTTCGAACCTAGCCAGGCTGTGTCCTATACAAGTAGAGTTGTTTGTTGGTTCTCTCTATAATATTAAATCTCACTTACATGGTTGATCAAGTTTGAGGCCCACATACACTGGACTGTTAGTTTTCTTGCCAACTTTACCAACATACTTTACAACACCAGAGATATTCAGGTTGTCATCACCTGGAGAGATGGAATTCAAGAAATATACATTTTAGTTTGTGTTTCTCTGATATCAAATAGTTTTAAGAAACAACCAAAATGCTTCCCCTGCCCATCCCTCACTTTCCACCTGCCTATCCAACCTCAAACCCAAGAGCTGCCCCTTCAGCCTCAGCTCTAATGACTCAGAGGTGAGTTTTTTGGCCAAAATTTGAGAGGTACCTTCTTTTAATTCACATCTTCAAAGAGATGTCTACCAGAATTTTGAGTTGGGTGGTTCACCCTGCAAACAAAATTAATGGCAGTCTTGATTCTAATGGGAGCTATTCTCTATATCATTGAGAAAATTCTGCATAGGAAGTTTAAGGTTGAACACCAAATGAACCTCAACCGCATAGACAAGGCTTCCCCCAAATGGGTGCTTCTGCCATACACTTCCCAGACTGTTCCGAAGCTTCAAGAAAAGAAACTCAATAACTCACCAACAACTTTACTCTGTATCATTACTCTGTCCCCTTTGTTCACCAAGTATTTGACAATTTCTTCATCTGTGTCGCCACTGGTAATGCTAAGACCATCAGTATGCAGCCACAAATCTTCACCATTGAAAGTCCTGTTATATTCTCCATTCATTGGTGGATGGGTGCGGAACCCATATGATGATAGAGGTCGATGGGGTTTTCTTTTGTCTATTTCATCAGCTGGTGGTCTGGGAGATATTTTTTGTGGGTTGTCTATTGTTTGGTTTGGTGTTTGGGAGGTTTTATCACTGGCCTTTAGATTGTTTGGTGGACCATCTGATACATCTTGGACTTCATTGTTTTGTGTGGCTTTCTGTGTACTTTCTGGTTGGATATCCTACGAGGATGTGGAACAGAAGTGAGACTACATAGTGTAAGAAAAGTATTGCACAGATCATTGTGCTGTGAGATACAGTGTTGACAAGTGCAATATTAAGTTTTTGCCCTTGGTTTGCAAGGATAGCACTTAATGAGGTAAAATGTTTGCAGGACCCCTGCAGATTCCAGCCAAGTTGCCTAAAGAGCCACACCTTGCCTCACATAAGTCTACATCTTAAAGCTTGAGTTCCTCCCTGATTCTCTGATGGACAGTTCCCAAGTTGTAGTCATTGGTATTAAAGTGTACTCTTTGCTACAAGCCTTGTCTGCCTTCCAGTCAGACTCCACAGCCACTGCAGCATTTTAATATTATTATTTTATCACTGAGCAAAGGGACTCCCATACCCTACAGTCATTGCCACAGCTTTACAGTACCTTATGCATTGTGTTGATGAATTCTGGATTGACTACTGGTAAACCTAGTTTATTAACCAATCTTCTGTGAGCAAAGCTATGGGTCTTGGATTCAGGTGGAGACTGGTAGAGTGGAGGTGGTACTTGTTGAATTCTTTTAGATGGTGCACTCCTATGCCTTCTCCTATCAGACCAATAAAATAGTCATGTACAGTATAAGTAGCAAATTCATGTCAATGCATGGACTAATAAGAAAAACAACAGAACTGCAAGTGTTGTAACATGGTGAGCTATGAGCCACCACTAAGCCTTGATAAAATATAAGTGAGCTGCATGTAAGCAGTCAGTAAGCTGTATGTAAGTAGTTACAAATAAGTGGAAAGTAAACGCAAATCACTGAAGACAGTTGGTAGTGGTTGATAACTGGAGTGATAGTGGTTGGCAAGTGGATGGTAGGACATCAAAGGATGGTAACAGGGGTGGATCCAGGCGGAGGGGTGTGGGGGTTGCAGCCCTCTCCCCCCATGAAAATTTGATTAGCTGACAGTGAGAGAAAGATGGTTAACTAGGATTAGGCATTACTTTCTTTTTCATTGCCATCATGAAATCCCCTGTTAAAAAAAATTGGATCTACCCTGATGGTCAGTACATGTACAGTGCACAAATGGATGGCAACAGCCTCCTTATTTACCTTATGGACCTTCCTCCTTTGTTCTTCCATAAAGCCTTGTCAGCACTGTATGAAGCCCACATATCTTGTAGCTGAAGATTCAGTTCATCAACCTGTGATCTAGTATGGATAAGTGCAATAAGCTGCTGTTCAATGTCACTCTCTTTGTTCTCCACCACCTCCTGGAGAGTTTGGATTTGATAGTCTTGATCTTCACATTTACTCTTCAACTTTTGGTTATTTCTATTCAAGGTTTCTTTTTCTTTTTCCATTTCCTGTCACAAAAAATTAAAAACAAATATATTGATTTTTTGTCAATCTCTCTTAGGCAAGTACTAAGGTAAAACAATTACTCTCGAACTACAAAATTATAGAAAGAAAGTTAATAAAAAACAAACAAAAAAACCAAGAGATTGACTACTTACCTTGATCTTATGGCCACTTTTCTTCAGTGCTTCCTCAGTTTCTTTCAAATCAGTCTCTGTTCTTTTCATTTTTTCTACTATTCTTGCCTTTTCATCTTCAATCAGCTGTAGTTTCTTTTTGAGATAATCTATTTCTTCAAGGTCCTTTGAATATTTAGAAATAAAACCATGAATAAATGGGAGGATGGGTGGATGGATGGACGGACAGACGGACGGAGGATGGATGGGTGTATTAGTGAGACTATGAATCAAGGCACAGGCCAACCAGCTAACCAAATAATGAATTCATGAGCTACAATAATGACAACTCACTTGCTGAAGTTGTTTGCAGTTTTTCTTTTCCTTTTTCAGATCTTCTCTCAAGCTCTCCATGTTCTTTTCCTTTTCTTCTATAACACTTTTAGAAATCTGGAAATACAAACAATTCTACCTATTAACCGGTTGCAATATGCTACTGACTCCATAAATTTTATTTGGGCACATATAAGTTGGCAATTGTAATGAATTTGGTGCTGTAGCAACATTAGGCTGGAAATGCACATCAAGGGAAGGGTAATGAGAGGTGATGATGTAATGCATTGGCTTACCAGCAATGTTTCTTTCATTTCTCTCACTTCTAGTTCTAGTATCTGGTTCTTCTTGCCTCTTTCTCTGCTTTTAGCTCTACAAGGATTAAAACAATATCCTTTTTTAAATAAGTATTCAGGACTGATAGGGTGTCTCTGGGTTTGCCCATATTTGGTAAGCTTTTATTTCATCAAATGTAATGGCCACTTTAAAACTATTTTGCAACTAAAGGCGCAGACACACTATGCGATGTTGCCTGCAACAGGAAGATTGCATTATGTGTAACCATGCAAAATGCATGCAACATTTCTGGCAACATCGCAAAAGTAGAAATGAGTTCTACTTTTGCAAAATTGCCTCAAAGAATCTCAACATCATATGGGTGGTCACATGGTGCGATCTAGTTTTTGCAATGTTGCAAGCAATGTTGCAGACAACTTTGTACTTTGTCAGCACTTTTGCTCTATAAACTGTTTAGTGTCAAGAATATACTTGACTGCCTGACACCTACTGTGCTAGTTTCAGCTCTTGTACTTGATCACTCAATTCTTTTCTGACATCCTCAATCTCCTCTTTATATATCCTGTTTGCTTCTTTTGATTTTGTGAGTTGTTCTTTGAGTTCTTCCCGTGCAGCTTGATTCTCTTCTTTGTTTTCCTCTGCCCTCTTTAGGTCCACTTTTAGCTGGTCTGCTTCTAGTTTTAATTCTTGGAGCTCAGAGGATTCTGTGAACAAGAAATGTGAACCATTTTAGAGACCCTGTTAGTGGTAAATTCTAGCAAGTGACATGGTCTTGAAACCGTGACACCAGAGCTACCTGTACAATGGCAAATGACAAATTACTTGTCAATGATGAAAATCCAACAAGCGACACAAAAATGTCCCTAAATTTCAGCATAGGAAGTTGTGAAATTTAGACAGAGGACATGGAAACCCCCTAATAGGGCCTTGTTTCAGCAATATATAAATCACTGTATCAAAGAATATAGGGAACAATTTTGTTAATTGTGATTGAAAATACTCTTACGTTGCTTGACCAGTTCATTTGCTTCATCTAGTTCAGTCTTGTATTGTTGTAAAGCCAACTCCCTTACGCTATACTGCAATCAAAACAAAAAAGGTTAAAATCAGCATTTGTCATGTCAAATAAAATTAAATATTTCGTTGATCCCCGAGTATATTGAAAGGACAAGTGAACAGACTAGAACTAGAAGCATGGTTTGCATGGTGGTGAAAGTGCTCATCTTTCACCAATGCTACATAGGTTTGAGTCCTACCAATTGCTTGGTGTCATAATCCTCCAATCCCTCAGACTAAAGACCAGTAAGTTGTTGATTATTAACTTCATTCATGCAAGGATTAATTCCTAAGCTGCATGATTGCATCAAAATATTTTTCCAATTAATTGCTGCATTATGCTTTAACTCACCACTTTGTCCACTGCCTCAAGAGCTTTAACAGCCTCATCATAATCATGCTTCATTTTCTGCTTCTCATCATTCACTTGAATTACTTTCTGCTCCAACTCTCTTACTCTTTCTTGTCCTCTTCTCTGTGTTTCATGAGATACACTCTCTGATCTAGGAGTTGATTTTGGACTACCTTCTTTTTCTGATGCTCGTCTTCTATCCAACCATTTTATCTTATCTTTAAGTGATTTTACTTCATCTTTAAACTTCTTACTTTCAACTTCAGCAGTTTCAATAATAGTCTGTGAGTTACTAAGTTTGGCTTCAAGTTTGGAATTTGCTTGGTTTACACTTCGTATGGTGTTCTTGGCATTAGCAAGCTCCTCTTGTAGTTTCATCTCCACTTCTGTTTTATCAGTTCCCTGCATTTCTAATTCTTTCTTTGCCATTTCCAGTTGGTCCTTCAGTCTTCCAATTTCTTGTTCTTGTTCATCTGCTCTTGTTTCAAGTTGATTAAAAGCTTGTACATGCTCTTTGGATGACTTTTCTTGGTCTCCTTGAGCTGACTGCAGCTTGCTGAGTTCTTCTCTGGCATCTTTCAACTCATTTTCCAGTGACTCTCTACTTGACTTCATTTCTGCTAATTCTGATCTTAGGTCTTCAATGGTGCCGTCTCGTTCTTCAAGGGCAGATAATCTGCTATCGAGTTGTTGGTCTTTACTTTTAAGCTCCTCTTGCAGTTCTTCCTTGCTATGTTTTAAATTTTCAGTAGTATCTAAGAGATTCTAGAAGAAGTAAAATAAAAATTATGTAATATTATGTGATGGTGTTGGCATTGAGAATGGTCAGTTTTATGGTCAGGTTGGTTGGTTAGTGATGGAGTATAGATAGGCATTGTGGTTCGTCGGTAGGCAACCATGTATTATAAGCTAGGTGGTTAGTAATGAGGTGTAGACATTGAGGGTGGTCAGTTTACAATCATGAGAGGTGGTTAGTAATGAGGTGTAGACACTGAGGGTGGTCAGTTTACAATCATGAGACTGAGGTGGTTAGTAATGAGGTGTAGACACTGAGGGTGGTCAATTTACAATCATGAGAGATGGTTAGTAATGAGGTGTAGACACTGAGGGTGGTCAATTTACAATCATGAGAGATGGTTAGCAATGAGGTGTAGACACTGAGAGTGGTCAGTTTACAATCATGAGAGGTGGTTAGTAATGATGTGTAGACACTGAGGGTGGTCAGTTTACAATCATGTGAGGTGGTTAATAATGATGTGTAGACACTGAGGGTGGTCAGTTTACAGACTAACCTTATTCTTCTCATCTGCGGCAGCCAATTGCTGTTCTTGCTCATCCCTTTCTTCTTTTAATTCTTCACATTTACTCCATGCTTCTTGTAATTTCAGTGCGAGCTCTTCACTAGATAACCCAGCGACCTTGTCTTTGTCTTCGCTGTTATCAGTGGCATCATTACCACTACCATTATCATCATGATTCATGCTTTCATTTACTTGTCTTTGTTTTTTCTGCTCTTTATCACTCTCTTCATCCTCAGATTCATCCGAACTTGATGACAAAGTTGAACTAATCTCTGAATCTGATTTCTTTTCATCTTCTTTTTCCTCCTCCCCAGAAAGATTAATTTTGGCAATACCTTCAACAATCCCTTCATTATTTTTGTCTTTCAAATCATTACTGGTATCATCTTTATCAGAGTTTTTTATTCCAATCACTTGTCCAATCTCTTTTTTCTCACTGGAAGTACTTTGCTTTTCATGGGCCTGGTGAATATCATTCACAAAATTCCCATCCGTATTATCTTTCACAACACTTCCATTGGACAATGAGTGCCTCCCAAAACTCTCAGAACTGCTTTTCAAACCATTTTCTAGTGACTTGAGTGAGCTTGTGTCAAATATCTGTAAAAAGAAAGCAGGTTTATCAAGACCAATTGCCTAATCACTGTTGTTGCTATGGTTACTAAAACACATGCTCATTATCTTTTTCATTAATGGATGAAAGAGAGAAGATGTGCAGATGTATCAGAGATACTCATTAATACTATGTTTGGTATCCAGGTTAGATGTCTGCACTAACTATAAACTCAAGCACTGTTTATTTACCACTGTCTTACAAAGTCTGCTCTATTGTTAGTATATGGCTGTCCACGATCATGGATGAACAAAACCTGTTTTATGCCTGTTTTTTAATCGGATACACAAAATGCACATGAACAAAATAATGTTATTTGATGTGGCGGCTATCAAAATCATATGGAGGATCTTGACAGCATTGGTAATTTGATGCAGCGGCTGTCAAAATAATATGGAAGATTATGACAGCGTTGCTATTAGTTACGCTATAAGCATGTGCGACACATATAATGTCCTACACTGGCAGAGTATACCAGACACTCTCAGGACCATCACGTATTGGCCATAATGACGAGTGTCAGTCATTTTTTTGTCAGTATTTTTGCAGTGGATTTTGCTTCTGTCTGTAATAACAAGTTGTCCATAAAATGAGAGTTGACTGTAATATGCGGCTAAGAATATCAGTACTAGTACAGCATGATGTGGGCTAGGCTTTCAGAATGCGAGCACTTCCTCTAAATCTTCCACCCCCACCCCTCTCCTCACCTCCTCATTCCATTAGCCATAAGTAACCACAGTAGCCACAGTAAAGCTTAAGATAGGATTACAGAAAGTGCAAAATTTAAACATGAATAAAGACTTGGGTCACAATGTCACACAGGATAATCCCTTAATAACCAATGAATTCAAATTACCATTCAAATCTTGATACAACACTCTTCCACCAACAGCTATTAGTAAAGTAATCTTAATTATTTTTTGGAAGTTATAAACAGACACTTAGATATATAGTCCTTGACATTTCTGCCAAAATCTTAAATCCAGCATTATTTGATTTGAACGCTAAACCTAAGCCAGGTTCGAGACGAAAAATCAACAATTTAAGATTCCGTTACCCTGGACGACAAGTTTGTGGATCAAAAGTTCTGGAAACATGGCGTTCCGACAAAATCCTTCAAAACAATGTCTGAAAAATAGGTATATGAATGAGTTCAGGAATTTTCTTTGAAAGAAAAGGTTTGCACTGGTAATGGTATTAATAGTGAGCCCAATTAAATCAGAAAGTAATAAGTCTATTTGAGACGGAGTTAATTTAAACCATGTCAATAACATAAAGTAATGGATATACAACAACACTTGTTATAAACAGTATCACTGTACTTCAAGTGGAAAGGATGTTTAGAAATACCCTTTCCTGTGAAGGAATGAGGGCTCATATAAATGATAAAGAAAATAACTTTGGTATTTTCTAGAGTAGAAGACAAGAGGCTTTAGACAAAGAAAGTTAAAGAGGTGCGTGAAAAGGGACTTGTGGTTGCTCAAAGTGGATTATTGAGAGCCATTAAAACGCTTCAAAAATATCATAACAACTGCCAAAGGATGTTTTAGAAATCTGTAATCATTCTTTCAAAGTCTAGCTGTAAATTTTAGTTTTAAATTGTCCTTATTCAATAAACTATTCACCGGTTTGGATTTGTCTTGTCATAAACTTTTATTGTTATCATTAATCTTTAACTTATGAGTTTACTGCTGTTCGGGACAGATAGAGAGACCTTCAAATATCTAACAGAGAAAGTCAAATCACAATACCTTCAAACTATAAAAAATACTAAAAGAAAAAACCGTCTGATGCACTTCCTTACCTCGTTTGTTTGGACCTTTGATAAGTCATCCATTCTTGAATATTCGACTTGACGTTCTGAACTCTGATAATTGGATCGATTCGAACCTGTTTTCCCTTAGATCTTGCACTCAAAAGTCAATATTCCTTATTCTAGCTTCTAAACTTAAAGCCATAAGACTTATTAACCTTCATATTTTTTATAATAACCAGAAAAAAGGTGTTTTTGAAGCGCTAAGTTCTTTCCCCGTGACGGTATGCAGCCATGACTTGAGCGTGCTTCTTCTTACACTCTTGTTCCTATGGTAACGGGTAGTGTACATTAGGTGAAATGAAATTTAATATCAACGAAATTGATCGGCGGCCTCTTTTGTTGGTTTTGGATTAAAATATAAATTAATTAAAACAAAATCTAAGTAAAATGGAAAATTCTGAGGATTTAGGATTTAGCAAGGTGAAAGCCAATTTTTCTGACATATAAAATATCTATAAAAAAATAAAAAAATTTAAGAAAATTCATAAAGGGTTCTGAGTTAAAATTTCATCTTAAGGCAGTTATCACTTGTATTTCGAAATATGAGTCATTTAAGTTTGAATTTTTATCATAGTTATACCAATAAAAATATGAAAGTAAAAGATTGGTTCTCCCGATTGCTGGGATACCTGTGCAAAAGTGTGTTGAGACTGGAACTAGTTGGTTTCAAGATGGCAGCTGCCATGCTGGTTCGTGGCATCAAGAAACCTCTTTCTTCTTTCAACGTTTTTAGCAGTTCTAATGCAGCTAATATTCTTGCAAGACCGTCTGTTACTCGTCAATGCTTTGTACTATGGAACAGATGTTACAGTTTAGATCAAAGCAATGCAGAAAACATCGAAAATTCTTCTGGAAATTCATCGAAAAATCTCTTCGAGGTTTTCCAAGGCAATCCTTCCTTATTAACAGGGGAAAAGCTGGAACAAATACCACTGACTAGAGATGATGTAGAAAAAGAAATAAAGAAGCAGAGAAGATTTCAAAGGAGAAGTGTCGTACGTATTGATCCGAGTAAAGTTGGATGGACAAGTGGGTCGAAGCGAGTAGGAGCTATTGGAGTCAAATTGGGGATGTCTGCCTTGTGGATGAAGGATGGTAGAAGAGTCCCTGTCACTTTGATCCAGGTACGGTTTTATTTTGGATTCTTAGGCTTTCCATTATTGATAATTATCAATGGAGTGGGAGGGTGTTTTTTTATTTTTACTTGCTTCATGCAATTAAATAACAGATAACTTTATGATATAGAGGTTTTGCACTATCACATGCCGGCACCCATAATATACGTAGCTTGGGCTGCCTGTGGAACAATTGCAGAACAATAAAATCGCTTCACTCATTCTTTCTCGTGTAAAACGATTGTATTGTTCCTGCCATCTAACATGGCTACCATCATATGATGGTGCAAAACCTCTATAGGGATGAGTGGTATGTGCATGTCCCCTTGTAGCTCATTGGAATGCAGCTCAATTTTGGAAAAAAGAGGGAATATTGGAAAGATTTATAGTACCTCAATATAGACCCCTTTCACATGCCATCAAAGCAGCTCAATTTGGAGGACAAAACAATAGGTTCCAATTCTTGGGAGATAGAAATTCTTTCGTATTGTCCTCCAAATTGAGCTGCTTTGATGTCAAGTGAAAGGGGTCTACTGGCAAATGGGGTACTATTCTTTCCCATATTCCCTATTTTTTCCTTGTTAAGAATTGGCATCATTGCTCTAGAGATTTGAATGAGAGGAGGGATAACAGTTTGGTGGAGGCCATGGGAGGCATGCAGTTGTATGTGTGTATGTAGGGGGAGGTGTTGAAAGAATTGATCTACATATTGATGCTTAATTGTTACTTCATCACAGATAAAGGAATGCCAGGTGATACAAGCGAGGATATCAAAAAGTATTGGTGGGGATGATCCACAGACAGAGCTTCAAGTCGGGGCTGTAAATGAACCAGAATTACATAAGGTGAAATATTACATTGTGCCAAATCATACCCTAAAGGATAATACATTCAACATAAGTGTCCCAATCCTAGACTTAATCAATATATGTATGAACCTCCCTTTCTGAATACCCAGCCATCTCCAAGTTGATATTTTAGAAGTGGCAACAATAAACTTATTTCTTACTTTATTCATCTTGTTTTAGGTCAGAAAAGCTCAGTATGGACACTTCAAAAATTTTGGTGTTCCTCCAAAGAAGAAAGTTTGCAGCTTTGCAGTCACAAGAAATGCACTTCTACATCCAGGTAAGCTCTTATACTTAGGACTGAAAATAGTGGCTGGTCTTTGGACATTTGCCAACCAGTCAAATCTTTCAATTACTGGTCAATTTGACCAGTAACATTGAGCCAGAAATGAGGTATGAGCAAGCTATGACAAGTGACTGACAAACTATTATTTTTTAGCATTGCTATCATTCTTGTGTCTATATCTTAATATATCTTTTTATAATTTCTTGTATTTGAAAGAGACAGCCTTTAAGATACTTTGTACACAAGATAGTATTTATTACCCCTCGGAAAAATAATTGCAATAAACTACACAAAGATGCCAACAAAATTTACTGGAATGTGTTTGGAAGACAGAAGTTGCTCATTTTATTCAGGAACTCAGCTGAAATCACAGTTTGATGCCACAAACATGGCTTTTCATCTATTAGTTCTTCAGTCAAACAACAATCACTGCTCAATCTCATTAGTATTGATGTAGTATTAAAACATCTCCATTTGATTCCAGGAACAGTCATCAGTGCTGCACATTTTTGTCCAGGACAATATGTTAAAATTCAAGGCATAACGTAAGTATTAATAGTACATAGTACAAGTGACATTGTTAAACAAATACTGTAGAAAACACACATGCATGCTTTGTGCAGTTATGAAGCATGTGGAGATTAATTGGCAGTGCATGAGAGAAGTGTTTGGAGAAGCACGATGCATAGTGGAGTGCTTCTCAACAAACACTTCTCAAGTGTTCTAACAATCCCTTTATAGCTTCACACAGCATAGTAAGCAAGTTTTTTTTATTTCTTTCATAAAATAAAAATGCTTTTATGTGCTGTTTGCTCTAATAATGCACACACCATCAACCAATCAGAAAGCAAGATTTATAAGTTTTAAATTATGGTTGCTTTATAAAATTGAATATAGCATGGTTAGGGAGTATTTCAACAAGGGCATTGATTTTTGAATGACTATCTCCTTAATGTGCAGTAATATGAGCAAAAAAAAGGTGCCACTTGTTGTGCAACATTGTTGCAAATTGTAAGTTGCAGAGCAAATGCTGCTTGTACGCCTGGAGCACAAAAAGTTTTCCTTGTTGCAGAGAGTAGAAAGGGATTCTACTTCTGCAACAGTTGCACAATAAAATTTTGTTATTGCAAATGTGAGACTTGTAGTTGTCTATCTTTACAGAAAGGACCATGGATTTCAGGGAGTCATGAAACGATGGGGAATGAAGGGTCAACCCAAATCTCATGGTCAGACAAAGACGCACAGGAAAATGGGTGCCACTGGGGGTGGACAGGTAAGTGTGTTTGCATGGTCATACTTGTGAGCTACATAGAAAGATGTGTTCTCAGACCTTTGTGTTTTGCTCTGTTTCCTCAATATGTTGTTCCTATGCATTCGTTTATATGCTGTATTTTTTGGGGGAGCAGGGCTGTAGCAATCCTTGAAAAACTGGGGCACAGACAGACACTTTAGGAGACATACAGCCCTGACTTTACGAGACATACAGCACTACAGCCCTGGGGAGGGGTAAAAGCTGTTTTTATGATCTCTCTTTTTTGCATTCAATCTTTAATGCTAGATATGTCTTTTATTTCTAGGAACCTGGCAGGATCTGGCCTGGTAAGAGAATGGCAGGCCACATGGGGAAAAAGAACTGTACTCTATTTGCTGTTCGGGTATGTACTGTTTGAATTTTGTGACTTTTTCAGGGGTGGATCCAGGATTTTTGTTCAGGGAGGGGTGCAGGGCACAAAGTCAGCCCAGGGGGGTGCAACCCTCAGAATCAAAGAAAGAAAACATTTCGTATTGGGTATTTTCAAAAAAGGGAGACAAAGTTGCTCCAAGTTGGTGGGTGCACACCCCCTGCACCCCTCCCCTGGATCCGCCCCTCTTTTTCATGTATATCTAGCACTGACAGTACATCAATACCATTTACAATTCCAGGTTCATCGCATCAACACCAAGTACAGTGTGCTTTATGTACAGGGTCAGTGTCCAGGAAACAAAGGGGACTTCCTTAAAATAGGTGATGCCTGGAAGAAGTTTGCAACACCACCACCATTCCCAACATATTTTCCTGATGGAGAAGAGGCTACAACAGAGGACTTGTATGCTGATTATATACAACCTTTCAATGAAGAATCTATAGCATTTGAAGAAAAGAAAAGGAAGGGACGTTAACAGCTCATTAAATTGCTCTGCAAAGGAACAGATCAGCAACTTATTGTTATTGATACCTACTTGTAAATAATGAAACATTTTAAAAAATAAACTGATATTCCAAAAAAATTTTACTGGTAAATGGGTGGCATAGTGATTTTACTGCTAGTCTCTCACTGCTGTGGTCCAGATTCGAGCACCAGCTCAGCCTAGATCATAATTATGTGAGTTGAATTTGTTTGATGTGTTGTACTCTCTTGTAACATGCGATTTTCTCTCAGGGTTCTCCGGTTTTCCTCCCTCTGTAAAAATCAACGTGTGAGTTGAGAGTTCTATGCATAGAATAGATGATGTAGTGGTAGTGAGTGAAAGTCACTCCCACTGTAACAAAGCAATTTATTTATTTATAAATTCTTTCTACCCCTACAGAGTTGGCAAGCCAGGTTTAGACCATTGTTAAATTGGAAGGTGTTTATTCTGTAAGTATATTCTGTACTACTGGTATATACTGTGTCACAGATGTACATGTAGTGTTTGCTCTCTATCACCATTATCAGGATTTCATTAACACATAGGTCCAATCTAATTTTCAATGTCAAAAATAATATGCATCACGATTCTCCTATACATTTGATTGGGAGAGAGCTATAATATGATAATAGTTTTTTAAAGCTTTTGGATGAGGACTTCTATAGGCTGACCGAAAGTGAGGAAAATAAAAGTATATGTTCATACAAGTGTTCCTTATTGTATGCAAAAAGTTGCTTGAAAAATTAGATGGCATGTTCATTATTTACAGAATTTTAAAGAAAAATTGAACTTAAAAGTTTCACGTAAAATAAGTGTATTAATTTTACCCTAATTGTTTTAGCTTTTTATGTTATAATTTTGATTTTTGTCATGATTCTTCTGATAAAAGCTTGCTTTCGAATATATCTGAAAACATTTAGTGTTCATTCAGGACTCAAACCTATCAGTAGTCGACTACAGGTAACCAAATACTAGTGTTGTCTTATTTGTTTTGACTAGTGAAATTCCCTAATCTACAATGCTTCCCAAACACATGCACTAATCCCAGGGGGAGGGTACTTTGGGTCGTTTCATACAGGGATGTTCCGCCCGGACTCTCAACCCCTTGCCCTTTGATATACCAAATTTCAGCAAAAAAGTACACCTTTTATACACTTTTCTGTCTGAAAAGGTACCCCTTTCATATACTTTTGAAGAAAAGTTACCCCTTCTTATACCGAAATTCACAATTTCCAACCCCTTTTCTATACCTGTGGCCTGAAAAACGTACCCCTTTCAGGCAGAGCATCCCCGTATAGTCAATTATAGGGAGTACCCTTGTGACAAAATAAGGTTTTGTTGTCAGGATATCAATCAAAGTATTTCCATGACATTGTTGGGAAACACAAAGTTATCAAGGCATGTGCCACCTGGAATGCTGTGAAAACGCCTTGATTGACGTCCACCAAAACCAACTTTGTCATCACTGTCAGCAAATTGTTCGATTCTGCATTTGTGATTGGGAAATGCTGTAACCGTTACATAACTACTAAGAATTTTGGTAGTAACTTTTTTGTAACAATATATATATATACTTTCCTGTAAAACCATATCTGCAAAATCATATGGCAAATGAAAACTGTCAGTTCGCTATCCATAAGTCTATAATGGAAACAAAATTCAAGCCCTGTCATTTGTTTTTGTACAATTTTACAAGATGGACTTTCTGTATGGACTGTTTTGTTCATGAGAAAGCCACAAGTGACGTTTTAACTGGATGGCAGTAATGAACTTCTTGGCACAGTGTTCACACACAAATTTTTCATCTCCAACATGCTGCCTTATGTGTCGTCTCAGGCCTTCAAGTTGTTCATAAGTCTTTGGACACCATTGGCACCTAGAATTATAGAGGAAAAAACAGTACCTTACTGTCATTGAAATGATAAAAAATACATTCTCCAGCTGAGTTGGTGTCATACAAAGTTATTCTAATACTACAGAGAGGATGGCAGGGGCGGATCCAGGATTTTCTTCAGGGAGGGGTGCTGCATTGGAAGGGCACCCACACCAGAAAAACATGGAACCAAAAAAGGAAACATACAGAAAGAGAAAGTTATTACATATTGGATATCTTCAAAGCTGCAGTAGGAGCACACAGTCAACCCAGGGAGGAGTGCACCCCTAGAATCAAATAGTATTGGTTATCTTCGAAGTAGGGGCATAAGCATAAAGTCAATCTTGAGGGGGAGAGGTACACACCCCCTGCACCCCTCCCCTGAATAGAGGCATTTAAAATACTTACTCATAAGGTTTTTTCTTGGCCTGCTTGTGGATGTGCATGTGTCTCTTCAGATAAACCTCATTAATAAACTCCTTGTTACACATCTTACATGTAACAACACTCTTTCGACTGTGAAGCAACATGTGTGCCTTGAGGTTGTCACGACGTGTGAACATTGAATCACATTCATCACATTTGTATTTTTTCTCATTATTATGAGCAGCAATATGACGCTTTAGGTCGGCACTCTTGACAAATGCCCTGCCACATGTCGTACACTTATGTCTTTTATCCCCTATTGCAAAAAATATATAAATTAGTTTAAAAAATATATAGTTCAAAGTTTAAAAAACTCAACTATACTTGTAAGGAAAAGGTTAGTCTCCTTCGCATCTAGTTTTAGTGTCATCCCCCTATGCAATAGCATGGGGCGACAACACTAGAAATATGTAAACTGGATGTGAAGGAGAATAGGAAAAGGTTTGCTGTTGTCTGTGCTGTCCTAGCCAAAAGATTCCTTGGAAAAATATAGGAAAAGGTGTTGTCTCCAAATATTTAATACCCATCTCGCCAAATATTTCTCCCCCCCTCCCTTGTGCACTTGTTAATGTAATTTCCTTAAGGACTTTTCCAATACCCACACATTAATAATCAGTCGTTGACATTAGCCCCTAATGCTTAAATAATAATTACAGTGTGGACACTCAAATAGCAAAAAACTCTGAAGTGTTCATGGTTGAGTGTCTGCACTGTAATTCTTATATTCATTATGAAATAATGGTCTAGCACGAAAGAAATAATTGAACTCACCTATATGGTACTTGATGTGTGACTTGATACAGCCTTTAGTCCTGAATTCTTTTCCACAGAATTCACATTTGTAGGGAGTGTCAGTATTGTGCACTGGTAAATGGAGCTTGAGTTCATTGGGTGTGCGAAAAGCTTTCTTGCAAGTCTGTTACAATATTAACACATACATTAGTGAACACCATGCCCAATATTAAGATTTGTTAGAATCAAGATTCTTGATAAGTTTAGTTAGGGATTATTCATGGGGGGATATGGGGATTTTACATTTTGAAATAATATTTTTGGAGTTGCCCCCACTCAAGCATTTAACATATTCAGAGTGATCCCCACCCCAGCCCGCAAACTACAGACTCTTATTGCACACTAAATATTGTGCATTCGAAAAATATTATCGATACCCCCCCGCCCCTAATAATTAGTGTTAGCAGACAAAATGGCTGCCCCCAATTTTTTTCTTCATGTGAAGAATGCAACTGTTACAACTGTCACAATAGATTAATTGACTAATCAGTCAGTCAATCAACTAACTGAGTGTTTAGTACAAGGAATTAAATAAGGAATTAAAGACTTGAAAATTACCTGGCATTCATATGGTCTGACTTCAGAATGGACCAAGGAGTGACGCTTCAAGTCATGCTTGGTAAAGAATTTTTTCTCACATTGATCACAGGGATGGGTTCTTTCTTTTTCTAACACTACAAATAGATCACAGTCAAGTTGGAAAATAATTATCACAAAAATGAATAAGTAAATAAATGAATGACAAAGTTAGGAAGGAAGGGAGGGAGGGAGGAAGCAAAGAAGGAAGCAAGCAAGCAAAGGAGGAGGCAAGTAAGCAAAGAAGAAAGGGAGGAAGGAAGCAAGGAAGCAAAAAAGAAAGGAAGTAAGGGAGGGAGGGAAGAAGTGCTTGATTTACATTTTGAGGCTAGTAAACCCATATTCCAAACTTACCTTCCTTCTGACCCTCCCTCAATTCTGCCAGTCTCTTCCTTTCCAAACTCTGATCTACAAGTAGTGTTGACAAAGATTTGCTGGCAGACTTCTCCATGGCCTTCAGTACAACTACCTCCTTTTCCCCAGCACCAGTCTGGGTGATAACTTCTCTTAACTTTGCCCTGAGCTCAGTCTTGTCATCAATACTATCCTCATCACTAATTGCTGATGCACCAGTACATGTAGATGCAACCATTGTACAACCACCAACTTGAGTTTTGGAGACCACATGGGAGGATCCTTCTGACTCCACAGTAACGGAGACTTCACCTAAATTTGAGTCATGAGATAAACTACTTCTTCCACTCTCATCTATGACAATCTCCTGTACAGGCTGCCCAACGGCAGTCCCAAGTGAAACAAGTGTCAGAGCTGCATTAGCCACAGGGTGCTGGATGCTTTCACCAACTGACATTTCTCCTAAATTTGCAAGATCCATTGCTTTCTCAATAACATTATTACCACCATCAGAATTTGTCACTTTAGACAAAGAATTCTGTCCTTGTGCCATAACATTGATAGTGACTGGTTGAGGTACAAATACTGCATTGCTAAATGATGACAGGCCAGAATAAGAGGTTGTGGTTTCTGCTTGGCTTGGAAGACTGGAAGAATTAAGTAGAAATAAAAGAGCAGCCTGGCTCTCTTCTCCCATGGAAGTAACAGTAGTTATAGGAGTTAGAGTACAAGTAGGTACTTGGGAGGTCATAACAGTGGTCATGGGCAAAACTGATGGACAGGTGTTTGTCTGGGAAGTATTCAACTGTACAGTGTTGACCAAAGGAGATGCACCCACACTGTCTACAGCTTCTTCCTCTGCCATTATGAGGCTCTATGAAATAATAAGCAATCAGTACAAAAAAAATCACACTAAGAATAGGACCTTTTCACTCTGGCTGATAAACTTTGACTTTTATCTCGTCAGCAAGAAGTTGTAATTCTAACCCTGTGTTTCAAACTTGCATGAATGCAGATATAATTTTCATTGAAGAACTTCCAAAAATAATGCCTTGAGAAAGTTCTTTGACTTCTAAATATCATATTACAGAAAAAAATTTGCAATCGCAGTTAATAGCATCCTAAGTTCGCTAATGCGTACAGTATGTCAAATTATACTCGTGATAATTCTATGGACCATACATTAATGTCCAAATCAATACAAAATTCAAAATATTGTGCTACAGAGCATTCAACATCAAGTTTAGATACTTTTAAAGCCTGGATAGATGTAATACAATGTAGGAAATCAGGATCGTAAATCTCGCAAGCGTTAATTCTTAGAATTCGGTTATGAAGACGTGTGAAGTGAAGCTGATCGATAATACGAAGAATTTACCTCGTTTAAAGAAGGAAGTTGGCGAACGATGCGCTACTGATGTCCTAGTTTCGAAGTCAGGGTATAAATATCATTAAAGGGAAATACCAAAAGCATTGACAAGTAAAATGAGAAGAAACTAGATGGATGTCAAAACAAAACAGTAAAAGAGAGAGCGCCATGCCAACTCCACACCACATTCGGCAGCACACAACAATCCGTCCAATTTTTTCACAAAAGCACCACAATTTCTATCATCATGGATTCGCACTCAAAGATCACTTCAGTAAGTATGAAGTATTGATCGATTTTAAAGATAAGAGGGTTCAAATACCTGTATTCTTGGAGATATATTTTGGTGTTAGCGCGAAAACCTCAACAACGGCAAGGCGTTCTTCACAGAACAGGAATACCCAGAACACCTTGCGCGAGACACGCCTGGGATACCCAGCATGCTGTGCGGGTACGGTTTAGTACTTTGTACAATAAAATAACAGGAGTATAAGACCAGTGTTTTTCTGAGAGTTATACTACCATTATTATCCATTATGGCACTCTATAATGCTCTTGGACAGTCTGCTAGATCTTCTAGTAAGGCCTGGTTGATGCTTGGTGCTCGCTCAAGGTGAGATTTGGGGATTTTATAGGGTTTAAAATTGAGTTAGCTTTTTGCCATTTCTTGTTGATGTGTCATGTGCAGGACACAGGGAATTAAAACCAATTATCAAATAATTATGGGAGTTAGCATTGGCTGAAAAAGGCTTTTGTAATTCAAAAACGTTTGCCCAAGAACGCAATTATCCTTTAGCAATGATAAATCTACGTCCCAGAACACGTCAGATCATCATTTGTCACAAGCAACATAACTAAAAAATATACTGTCAACATGCATTGCTGCAACTAATTTACAAAACGTAATTTAATTAAATCTAGACTCAAAATTGATGTTTTTAGTTACTTAATATTAGACTTATAGAACAATAGACTGCAGGAACATACAAGAATAATCTCAAATTTTGTCTCAAGAAGATGTCTTGTCCTTGTGCAGAGCTGTCAGATTTCCCATGATTTCCCAAATTCAAGTTAGTTTACAGTGTTTTTCATGGTTATTTTAGCAAGACAGCTCCAGACATCTGGGTTTTGCAAGTTCTGTCATTCAAAATGAGGTCAAAGTCAGATCAATTTAACAATCAAGGTTTAGAGTAGTTCTGCCTTATTGACTTGTCACATTATAATAAGTAAGGTTGTAAAATGGCGGGGGGGGGGGGGGACAGATTGCTTCAAAAGGTTCCACAGTCCTGATGTATTGTGAATCATCTTTATATGTAGCTCATGCTGGACCAATGTAAAGCTTGGCCCTCCTGATGCAATTCTTGGCATAACAGAGGCATTCAAGAAGGACAATCATCCACAAAAGATCAACTTGGGTGTTGGAGCATACAGAGATGATACTGGAAAACCTTATGTGTTACCATCTGTGAAAAAGGTTAGTGAAATAATGCAATGTTACCAGGGTTTGAAATAACAGCCAGTCAATGGACAATGCCTGGCCAGAATTGAAACTTGTCTGGTCAAATCTTTGCCTTGCTGGTCATTTTGAGCCAGAAACAGGGTATGACCAAGCTAAATCATGACCGCCAACTGAATAGCCGTTAATTAAAGCCCTACTTACCACTGCTTAATTTTTCAAACTTTTCAACTTATGTTGTCTTAGCTTATGAAATGTTATGGGATACCTGTGGGAAACACAGGAAGACCAAAAGGAGAGGTAACACTTTTTTAAACTTTGTTTTAGGCAGAAGAAATACTATTATCCAAAAATCTAGACAAGGAGTACGCACCAATTGATGGTGTCCCTGCCTTTACTAAAGCTGCGGCGACACTTGCCTTTGGAGAAAGCAGTGATGTGATGAAAAATGGACTGGTAATGTTCGCAACTTCTTGATTTGTGTTATTGATGAAAAAAAACTTCAAATATTAGTGATTCCCTGAAACAACACTGGGCTGATCAAAGGGGGCAAGGAGATCAAATTGGAATTTGGTGTTTGGTTTTGCGGAGGGTGGAAAACTAGAGAACCTGAAGAAAAACCCTTGAATGTATGAAAGCAATGCTGTATGTTCCAGCCAAGTTTGCTGGGAAGCATAATCTAGATTAAAAGACCCATGGCGATACCTTTAAAATATTTCAGATATTTTATCTGAAATATTTTATATATATTCTTAAATAATTTCTCAACTAATTCAATCATATACTGGAACCTTATAGAATGTTTCAGCACAAGCTATATCAGGAACTGGTGCACTCAGAATTGGATCTGCTTTCCTAGTAAGTAAAGAGTTTAGCATCTCATAGCTAGCTGCTATAGTGAAGCACACAGTTACTATTAATAGGCCAAAGCTCAGACAAAAAATGGAATCTCAAGGGATTGTTAGTTAGTCATTTTCTTTTGTTGTGAATGCAAGAATGCTTAAAAAAAGTGATCTTCCTCGATGAGCCATTTATTGGCTGTTGAAGAGAGCACAGAGAAAAAATATGTTTAAATAAAAAAATTTAAAAAAAGAATGCTTAAAAAGAATAAATTAATTATGAACCCAGAAAAACGTTAGTTCTGAAGTCATCTGTGCACTTTGCTATTGAGAGAACCATTTACAGGATATGCCTTTGTTATGCTTTCATGGTATTAAGCAACTTTAATCAAATACAAGTGGTTTTTTCATTAATTCTTCTTGAACATGGTATTTCCTATACTTAATTTGCTGTTGTTATTATTTCTTTACAGGAAAGATGGTTTCCTGGAGAGAAGACTGTATATGTACCCACACCTACCTGGGGAAACCACATGCCGATCCTCAAGTAAGATAAACATAGATTACATTCTTATTTATTTATTCAACTTTACCACTCAATCTAAGGTGGACAGAAAGCCTTACAGGTCTAGGACCCAATTACAAGGAAACCAATAGATCGAGTTAGAATTTAGGAGGTGATTTCAGTTGTGGAGGAAACCAGAGAATCTAGAGAAAAAACCTTGAAGCACAGGAGAGAACCAACAAACAACTCTAGTACTCACATACGACACCAAGCATGACAGGACTTGAACCTGTTGCATTGGTTAGGCACTCCCTCATGCTTTCCCAAGGGCAGATCCAGCCAAAATTTTAGGGTGGGGGGGGGGGGCTAATTGAGTTTTGTCCGTCAACACAACGGAAAACAATAAAAAAAGGCATCTAACTTTAATGAATACTGTCTTTTTTCTGCTGAAGAGGAGGGGCTTCAGCCCCCCTTTGCCCCCCCTGGATCCGCCCTCCCAGCATTCTTGTTGATCATCATGATAATATCTTGACTAGCATTGTCTGAGGGAATGCACTATGATTTTTAACAGTAACAGGTCAATAATAAAAGATTAAGTTTTGTTTTTAATGTTTTGTGCATTTTTGTTATAGGGATTCAGGGTTACATATGGGTCATTATCGCTACTATGATCCTAGTACCTGTGGCTTTGACTTTGAAGGCTGTTTAGAGGATATATCAGTAAGTTGTTCAAGAACCTTACGTGACTCAGTCCCGTAGTATAGGTTGATCTCTGCTGATCTAATACTTTACATGGCGTATTTATGTCACCCATAAAGCTGTACTTGTCAATGTAACCAGTTAAGATCAGGACTCACTAAGACTGTGTTTGGCTTGACATTTAGTGCCAATTTTGGCCAGACATTGTCTATTGGCCTTCTGTTATTTTGTGTCCTGATCCGCTCAGTAATCTAATTTCATTATTTTCCTTTTAGAAAATTCCAGAGCAGTCAATCATCATGTTGCATGCTTGTGCACATAACCCCACAGGAGTGGATCCCAAGGTAAATAGATTAATGTCTGTACAAGTTAACATTTCTTCTAGTAACAAGTAGAATTACTAATTGTATAATAAATCTATTCTTGACCTGCAGATGGAACAGTGGAAAGAGATGAGTGAGGTTATCAAGGTAAGATAGATTTAAGACACATGGTGTAACATTGCACTGAATATTGCAGGCGATGTTGCTGAGATCTGGGGTGTTGATCTTGCGTATTACCGTTTTCTACTTCAGCAACATTAAGTGTAACATTGCGTCATGTGACATGATTTCATAACTTAAGAAGCTACAAAAAACACTTAGATTTTAGACCCTTTATGAGATATTATTATTCAACTAGTGGGCCCTATCTGCCATGTGCTATTTAGACTATTTTTGATGGTATCTGATGACGATAGACCTCTTTTAAGCTTAGGCATAATGTTTTCCTATTTTAGACCACGCCATTCCTTTGAGTATTATTTCTTTGTTTAACAGTTGTACATTCGAGAATAAATGAAACACATGAAAATGGATACAACTCAAACAAAGAATCTTATTCTCAAGAGAATGATAGGAGGTCTGAAATGGAAAAAACACTATGCATACATTTGAGCATTGTAAACAATTCTCACATTCAACCTTTTCAAGATATCTTTTTTTTTTTCTTTTCTAGAAAAGGAACCTGTTTCCATTTTTTGATATGGCATACCAAGGTTTTGCCAGTGGTGATGCAGACAAAGATGCTCAAGCCGTTAGACATTTTGTTGATCAAGGACACCACATACTTCTGGCACAGTCATTTGCTAAGAACATGGGATTGTATGGTAAGAAACACATATTTATAATTACTAAGAGACTGATGAGATCTGCCAAGACTAATAAGCCCATTTTTGATATTCTAGTTTTGTTTTTGTGTAGAATATTCACATGTTTTATGAAGGTCTGTGGAATTTCAAAGAATGTGTTTGCATAATGCATTCTTAACCTCCACTGGTATTTTTGATGCTGAAATGAGGCTAACCCTGAGGAAATGAGTCTGTAAAGGAACACTGTGAGTGGCATTTTAATGAACTGGAAAATGGCCTATTAAAATTATTTGACATGCTAATATTCCACCTCAGGTGAAAGAGCTGGTCTAGTTACTCTAGTTTGTGGCTCAGAAGAAGAGGCTAATCGTGTTCGCTCTCAAGTCAAGATCCTCATCCGTCCCATGTACTCCAGCCCACCTGTCCATGGTGCTAGAATAGCAGGAACAATCTTAAATGATCCACAACTCAAACAGCAGTGGGAGGGTGAGGTGAAGGGAATGGCTGATAGAATCATCACCATGAGACAAAAACTCACTGATAATCTTAAGAAAGAAGGTACATGCAATGATGACTTGTTAGAAGGATAATTGTGTTCTCTGTGGTGGAAGATGTTCAATAAAATTACCATTCACTTTTCATATTTCTTTGACTTAACCACTCCAGCTGTCTGGCATTTTGGCTTTTATCAATCAAATTTATGATGGACTGAGTTCATTCCAATTGCGAGCGATAAGGAAATTCACTTGTGAAAATGGCTGTCTAGTAATGGGAATTTCACTCCTCATCACTTGATCTGAATGAACTCAGACCTGATTGTAACTTTGACCGATAGAAGCCAAAATATCAGAAATTGGAGTCTGTTAGGTCACGGAAATATGAAAACCACTGTAATTTTAAGGATAAAAGGAATTTGTTTGTGGTGTTTTGCAGTTGAATAATATTCTTTCTTTTCATCAGGATCTACCCATGATTGGTCCCACATCACTGAACAGATTGGTATGTTCTGTTTTACTGGACTAAAACCAGCCCAGGTGAGTTTTAGTTTCTCATTCTTTCCTATTTTTCTCATTTTTCATTCATTCAAAAGTTATTTACAGGTTTTCCAGGTGTCCTGGGGTCATTTGACCAACTATTGCTGCAAGAGACCTTTTTGGCTTTGGCATTATGTTTGTCGATTTCCGAACATGTGTCACTCTTTTGAGAATAAGATTCTTTGATCAAAGAAATGACTGTTAAACAAAGAAATGATAGTTGAGTGAGTAATGTGATTGTCCAGGTGAGTGTAGTCTTTAGAAAGACTGTTGTTGGTAGGGACTGATGTTTTGCAACAACCTGAGCGGAAGTCATCTTCAGAGTACAGTGGGGAATGAAAAATGGACGATCACATTACTCACTCAACTACTACACCTGGGTTCGAACCATTTACTCTCAAAGAAATGATACTCTTGGGAATGACACATGGTTTGGAAATATGGGAAAACATTAATCCCAAGCTGAAAACGTCAGTGGATTAGCCAAGGAATCGGACTTTCTCATTTCCCATTTATTTAAAACTAACAAATAATTTTGTGTATTTTCCTTACTTTCCTTTCCTTTCACTTTCCTTGCTTTTTTCCAATTTTTATTTCATTCAAAATTCATTCACTTGCAGGTAGATTGTGACTAAAAGATTCCCAATTTTCCATTTCCCATTCATTCACTATTTAAAACAAGTCATTTATCTTATCACAGGTGGAGCGTTTGATCAAGGAATTTTCAATTTACCTGACAAAGGACGGCCGAATTTCGATAGCTGGTGTGACATCAAGCAATGTAGAATACTTGGCCAAAGCAATGCATGAAGTCAGCAAATGAATCAGGGACTAGAAATGTGACCATTTAGGTTTGTGACAGAGTAGCTGTGTACTGGTGAGACTGGGTGATAGTTTAAAGGACAGACAAAGTGGGGAGGGAGTAGGGAAGATATTATTGTCCATAGCAACACCTGATTTAATATAAAGATCAATATAACATTTTGTAGTAAGTTTTAATAAAAAGAGTTTGGATATTATAATGTTGAAAACAATAAATCAAAAGATGGACATTAAAAATGCCCTGAAAAAAGTTTTTTTTTAATGAAATGCTATGAAATATCAGTCATTGTGTCACTCCTATCATTTCTGAGCATCAAGAGCAGATTTCTGAAGGTCCTAGGTTGATTGTTGAAGTTTATTTGTGAAGTGCATGTATTTAATTGGTGCATAGTTAATAGAGGGGACTGTTTGTGAAACCCGGCAATCTTCAAAGGACCGGTTGAGGTTGAACCGTACCATCACATGACAATGACCGTGCACACAACACGTTACAGTCTAAAACAATATGGCCCTCTATTAACTATGATTGGTAGGAGGGGCGTAGGGTTGTATGTCCTGTTGAGATTAGTGGGAAGTGACTGACCCCCATTCTGTCCTCATGGGAAATTCTGGGCAGCATCCATAATCTCAAAGAAAAAGAATATATAATACAGAATTAAGGCTTCCTTGAGTATTTTATTTGTTGTTTAGTAACAGGGTTGATGAATCTGGATGTAACTTGAAGAATCATATCCTCAAAAGGTTGGTATGAGGGCTAAAATGGGAAAATATCCAAATCTCATCTAATCACATCAGTGATGACAAAGACAACAATGAAGAATACTTTGAAATAGCTTTTATTTGGCTACTTGATTTCTAAATTTAATTCTACTTAATATATGTCATGCACTCGTGGAATCTAAAATAAATGTTCTATATATTGATTACAGTAGGTATGATGTCACGGAAGGAGCTTGGACTTAGCTGTTCAGAGCCAGATTAATGCTAGTCCTGATCAGGTAAATTCTTACATAAAGACCTTATTACTCTTGGTGATTAATCCTGGTTTAGGAGTAATCTAGCCTCCTGTGCAGCCCCTGTGAGGTGCTTCCGGGTCCCGTCATTCCCCCACCAGAAGCGCCTTGCAGCTGCTGCGCAGGAGGCTAGAGTAATCAGGTTTTGAACAGCTTTTCCATGATTGTAAATTATGAGGAGGTGGGGTGGGGGTTTGGTCAACTGACTGTCTTCTTCACCCCGTCCCCTGTAAATCCTTCACAAGTTTCCATGGATACAAAAGAAGAGCACCCTTAATAATGTAACTTCACAGATCACTAAACTAAGGCCCAGTTCAAACATCGAGCTCATGAGCCGAACGCATTGAAAACAATGGATAATAAGACGGTCTTCTTTGATGTCATTAGGTTCGACATTTCAGATCGACGTTTGAATTGGGTCTTACAGCTTTCCTAGTATACTCGAAAGCTTTGAAGTGACACATCCTCTAATATTGTTAAATGTAGTTTGATGATAACAAAGTCTAAGCAAGCTAAACACTAATTCAAATACAGCTATTTAAGTTTTAAGCATCAGCAAAGATTAATTGCATTTTTTTAATGAAAAAACAGTGGCCATAAAGCTAGCTTGTTTTGTAGTACAAATAATCTACAAAAATATGGGAATGCAAAAAAATATATATCCAGCACGATATAAAAACAGTGTATTTGTAAATATTTTACAGCTTTTTACAAGTTGTTGAACAGTCCTATAAGCCTCTCTTTCATGTCCAGCCGTGTCTTTCTGAATTTGTGAGATATTAGTCTCGGACAGCGTTTTCAAAACATCACGATTTCATTAGATATTTAATCGATGACGTGTAACCGAGTAGAAAATAGCACGGCTCCGTGTAAATGGGGCCTCATTGCAGGGGCACATCAAGGGAAGGGTCATAAGATGCCTGTCACTTATCAGTATGTCCAACTTCCCATAAATTGGCAGTAAAATTGCTTAGTGCACGTTTTTTTGGGAAGGGGAGAAATGAATGTTTTGTCGAGGCTACTGTACCCTGCGAGCAGAGTCTCCTTATACCTCCTCCATGGAGGAGAGACTCGGCTCGCAAGCTAAAAGCTAGTGGGGAGTGACCCCAATTAGCCAATGGGGGGGGGGGAGGCTTGAATACGCCCCTGCAATGCTATGGTAAGTCACGGAAAGACGAAGCGCGAAGAGGCTATTGTTGCATGAAAGAATGACTTCATTCGACCCATAAAATAAACTCTATTATTATATATCCTAGTCAAACTCGTTTTCTTATTGGTCGAGAGTACATCACGTGGAGGGAAATAAATATCAATAACTCCCGCGCGGGTAATAAATGCACGTGATCAAAGCGTGAGAGGGGAATAAATCCACGTGATCAGGTCAAAGTCCATCGAAAGTTCGTGTTTTGTAAATAAAAAATGTTCAAAATGGAGAGAAAATTTTTCTTCGTTTGACTAGAGTATATAATAAAACACTTAATGACTGATCCCTCGGGAAATCAGTTAGTTTTGTTTCCCTCGAATCTCAATGTTTCCCTCGGCCGGAGCCTCGGGAAACATTGAGATTCTCGGGAAACAAAACTAACTGTTTCCCTCGGAACAGTCATTAAGTGCTAAATGGCAACCTATAGTAGAAAGAATACAAAAGAAAACAATGGGATTGGTGTTTCTAAATGTCTAACAGACATATCTACTTCATGGGTTTCTTGAAATCATTCTCAAAATTACCTGTACTTGAGCTAATGTTCAATGACAGAGAATACATAAGACTACAAAAAAATAACATAGCAGAAGCTTTAGTAATGCATAAATATAGTTCTCACGCCGGTACGAAATATGAGCTAAATTTCACTCATAGTTAACTATGTTCAAACAGCATACTCGAAGGTGCATCGGAAAAGAGAATGCAGTCAACTCTCGTTACAGCGGATACCCCTGGGAACATCACTTGGTGTCCGTATAGCGAGCGTCCGCAATATCGAGGTGTGCGCAAGACGAAAGTTGACTGTAAATACTGCCTTTTTTCTTCAACCTTCGAGTTAACGTTCAAAGTTTAAACCTTTTGTTTTTGATTATACAAAAGAACGTGAGAAATTCGGGATAAAATCGCATGCGCACTGAAAATGATTCCTTATATATATGAGCCTCTTTCCTTTTTTGTTGTAGCCAATCTCAACCCTAGGTTCGCTAGAGCCTCTAGTCCATATCTTACGGACCCTGAAAAGACTTACAAAAGCCGACTCTAAGCACCTCGTTTGACTATGACGTCATGGACGCCATGTTGGCAGAAAACGTCACTAAAATCTGCATGAGCGTCAAAGATTCCTCTCATTCTTAGATTTTTATCTTAAAACTAGCATACACGCTTAGACTTTATCTTTCTTTTCCCCTTGAGCGAATTTGAACCTACGGCTCGTACTTGTTCGTTAATAACTTAAGTTTTGATTCTGGTTCGTTTTGGACGCCATATTGAATAAATTGACTTCCCAGTAATTCATTTTTTTCTCAAAAAAAATAGAAGAAAAAAACTCAAAGCGACAGATATTTACCCATTGAATTCCAACAAATATATATATATATATGCGATACTCGATTATTGAATGAACAGCTAAAGCGCAAAAACTCAAACATTCAGTTCAGTAACCTTGACCTTGGCCAATCCAAGATGGCGGTCAGTGTTCGAGCGGTGGTTCATCGTATCACTTAGGGTGCTTGATTTTTAAAAAACTATTTTGAAATTTATCATTCATACATGCCAGCATATATGGATACGGTTTCTCAGACGTTGGAGGAAAAAAAAATTGCAAAACAAAAAAAATGAATAGGATTTTAATTTTCAGATTAGAACACGTGGTACACAAGGACATTTCGTGTAATTTCATCGTTTTCTTTTCTCTTCTCTTCTTTTCCTTCTCTTCCTTTTCCTTCCCTTCTCTCCTCTCTTTTTTTACAGCAATTTTTGGGCCGAACGCATGAAAATAGGGTCGCAAAACGAAATAAAAGTCTCGCTCTGTGCAGTTAATTACTTTATAGGTCCATCGCAATTATAATTGAATTCATTACAAAACCTCAAAAAATCCAATTTAAAGGACTAGAATAATAACAGAATACTAGACCAAATTATTACGGACTGATTCCCTCGTTCATATCTTTGTGGACAGTTTCCTGAGCAAGAAAAATTTGCGTACGAAACGTTTTCATAATATAGAATTAAATTTGTCTTGTATTCATTGTCGATGTTTATTATCTCATTGTTTGGATTAGACAGTTGCAACTTGATTGACTAGTATATAATCGAACGATAAAAGAAATCACAAGAGAGTGCTGAACAGGTAAACTGATGAAGCGAACAGAGATACCAGGTCGAGCAAACAAGCCGTGAACAACAAAACAGCTTTGTCTAATCTAAAACTATAAAGACAATCTTTCCAAAAAATATATATTAAAATAATTTTTGAAGATTAAGGTTAACGAAATTTCGAAATATTTTTTCCTAGAACGCGTTCACTCGGGCTAACTGAAGGTGACAATCTTCAATAAATAAACACTCTAACAACGACCCACAAAACAAATTGGTCAGACGAGGTCAAAAAGTAATGAATAATGTGAAAAGGAATCAAGTTCAAATGATCTTCAATGTTATTTGTTGAATACTAAACTGTTAAGTGAAGTGAAGTTCGAGAGCTGAATTCGTTTTTGCTGTTCGCAGTTCTTGTAGTTTTGGACGTTTGAGACGAACTGGTGAGACGCTGGTACCTCAAATAAAGCGAATTTAGTCCCCAATTTGTTTAGTTTTCATTTTATAAAACGTTTTTTGTTCCACCGTGGATAGAATAACTAGCTAAAGCAATAGTAGCCAAATAAACATGATGTTAAAGAACTGAAGGGTATCAGTTACACACTAAGTAAGTCTTCGTTATGAGCGGAAACGAGACGCGTGCGCCGTTCATGAACTAAATCAAAAACACGATGGACAATCTACCACCAAAACTATCATGAGAAGAAAAAAATACACTCTTTGATGGCGGAGAAATGATCGAGAAACGAATACAATTACTGGCTTCGAATCAGAATTTCTAATAAATCTGTTCACTATAGCGTATTTAAAAAAAATTGCGAGAACATTTTCTTCGAGTCTGAGAATGAGATATATGAATAAACAATTATAATCCTATCAAAGGAAAAAAGTTACTGTCAGAGGCAATTTTCTCACAACTGAAACCGCAGATACGGTTCTTAAACAAATCCGACAAACAAGTTTGTCTGAAAATAATTGACATGAAAAGATTGCGACAGTAGTTGTCAATAAGATGACAGACTTACAAGGACTGTGTATCGACTTTAAACCCCAGAAAAGTCGATGGATGGGCAGGTTTGATCGGCGTCTAGAGCAAGGTAATCATCAAAGGATGGAGTCTCATGTAGACCAGGTTGTGAGGATACAGCGATGCTTGTGCAAGTGGGTCGAGGAAGAACATATTCTTCTTTACATTTAAAGACGTAGTTAGGCTCAGGTACGAGTTGCCAAGAACTGTTACCGGTTGAACTGCCGGGGGATTCGTGGAAACTATGGATAGATGGTTTGGATTGAATTTCTTCGGTGATATCGGGGACATCCCAGTTTAAATTGTTGTGAAAACCACTTTCTCGTAAGCAAGCTCTCTCGAGCCCTGGAAGCGAAGTTGGTGGAGAAGTTCCGCCCGTATTGCGAGTCACATGGGGAATATCTGCCAGATGGCCATGGTAATGCAATCTCGGAGGAGGACGAGAAGAAGAGATATCTCTTGCGTTTCCGTGGTGTTCTCTTCTCTTTTCTTTTGGACTCTCTCTTCGATATGAAGGGATATGATGAAGGCTTGGTGGTGGAGGTAGACCTTCTAATGTATCGCTATTCTCCAGAGGTTGAACCGTGGGAGAGAGGATCTCTGCAGACGACATACTCATCATTTCTTGGACACTATCTGATATATAATGATGGGTGTCTTTCATTTTGCATTGGATTTGTCGGATCTTTTTTCTTGCCAGAACTTGGATATGACTGGCTACTTGTTTCCTAGTTCTTAGCTTACCAGTTTTCATTAAGATATATCTCGCGATCAATTCGTTTCGTCCATACATTTTATCTTTGGTAGATAACATGATCTTCTGGCGTCCACAGGGTGGGTAAATCGCCAGGGCCTCTTGGAAACTCTTCTCTATCTCTCCTGCCCAAAGGCTCTCTCCTTCCGACATTCTTGATGCTTTCGTTGCCTCGTGAAATCGTCTGTCTTTCTTTTTCCCCTGGATTGATGGATTGACTGATCTTTGACCCTATAGCGATATCAATATCGCTTACAGTTATTATCAAAGCAAACGGATATACTGCCTCAAATAATCCCAGAGTTTGTTCAACTTGATACGTGTCGCGGAGGCGAGAATCGATGCGAACACCAGAGAAGGCAACGGTGAACACAAGCTATCTTTTCGAATCTAAACTACAAGAAAGATAGCTTGTCTCTGCTACGACGCTTGCCTTATTCTCCGTATACAACAACTGTCACAAGCTAATAGACAGCCTTGTTTAAAGTTGACAACCAATGCATAATTAATGCTGGTTGGATGCTGGTAACTTACGATGATCATATAATACAACTCGCTTCAATTAACTTAGTACCTGGTGGTTAGCAACCGAGTGAAAAGAGTGACCCGTCCCCAGGAATTTTCTAAGGATAACTCTGTCTTCCATATAGGATTCAATCATTCATAAATCACTAAAGTATTCTTCTTTCTCTCTCAAAAAAAAAACGAAAAAAAAAAACCGATGAAATTAAAGCTCTTTTCAGTTGAAAGTTTATCATTATATTTCGAAAAACAGTATTTTCTTTTTTTCTCACTAGAAAGGTTTTACAGGTTTTCACAAAGCAAGTTGGTGCTCTTCACACACTTGTGGGTCCGTAATACTAGAAACACTTTCCAGTTTCACAGGCCTTTGTGAATTTAAAAAGTTAAGTTGAAAATAAAACTCTATAAGAACACGAAAAGTTTATATTTTTTCACCTCAGTACCAGAAGTGATTATATGCACGAGTTGACTCAAGAAAAACAAGTGAATTAAAAAGCTAAAAAAATAACCAAAAAAGCCATGGAAATTATATTTTTGAAATATTTGTAAAACTATAATATTTGAGAGGAAAATAATTATAAAAACGAAAAAAAAAAAAAATCGAATTTGAACGGAAAAAAATATTTGGAATCTTTTTACTCTTTTAGCTCAAGCAAAAATGAACATTTTATTGAACTACTTACATAATTATTTAGAAAAACGTTTCGCTAAAGAGAGCATTTTATTTCTGGGATATTTTCTCTTGCGATTATCTAGCTTTTTAATCCTGATAATTAAGATAATTTCAAAAGTATCTAAAGCGGTCAAAGCGTTACTTTGTTGATGTCTAATGGTGACAAATTATATTGTTTAGATGCATGCAAGCCCAAGTTAATCAACCAGAATTCCCCCTACAGTTTTTACGAGCTGAAAATACTAGTACTACCTTAATATTCACACCCCCTATAGCAACGGCAGGTGAGTCTTTTTTTTACACAGCTACACTTGACTAGTTTCTGATGAACAGGGTGGACAAATTTCCTAAAGGACTTCATTGAATTTCCATAAGAATTTCCCGACTTCATATGTACATATATTTTCTCTTTTTCTTACTGTGGTTTTTTGTTCTGATGATCAAATTGAAGGAAAATATCAGAAATTTCGAATAAAAATCTTAAAAGAATAATTAATGTTGGTTTTTCTTCGTTGGTTTTCGCTGTTATTGTTCAATGATTATTACGTTTCAACTTGCACTTATTCAGAAACAAATTCGTGTGACGAGATCACGTGTCTTGTAGATAAATATGAATTTAGGAACTACTTATTTATAAAGCAATTTCATCTTAGGATTCAAGCTGTTTCTGGGAGACCACTTCACGAGCAAACGCTAATTCCATTGACACCAGTACAATAATCTCTCTACCTTACTACAATGACCATATATTTGATACAATGGCTGGGCAGTCCCCTGAACGCCACTATGAAAAAAAAAATCACTTTATTCCGGAATTGAAATTCCTTTTAAAACTAAGACCCAACTAACAATACCATATTCTATTTTTTTCTATCTTAAAGTCGTATATAAATCTTATTGCAGTCGAGTTGCTCAGATCTGAATAAGCGTTATTAATTCATTAACGGGTGAGATGATAACTCAAGTAGGAGAACAATGGCTTTTAAATGGTTTCCCGGAGGAGCCAATCAAAGTGCACGAAAAACGCCTACCACCAACAGGGTTCTTGAATGGGAAACCATTTGGAAGTCAAAAGTCTTTTACTATATTTTCATTCAGTATTTTTATCTCAAATTTCTGATAATTTTTTTTCGTATCGCGACCTTTTCAAAATTCAATTTGAGTTTTTTCACTCAGCGAATTCAAATTATATCTCGCTGATATCTGAGAAGGCGAACGAATGAAATAATTTATGGAAGGAATTTCGCACTAAGACGTCACCAGAGAAATGTTCTCTTTTTCTTAATCCAGGAGCGTAGGCAGCGGGAGCCTAAGCCCCCACCCCCTCCTTGCTTTTGACCGTTTCTTTGGTTGGCGTTATTTTTTTGTTCTGTGCTGACATTATTTACATATGAATATAATACATTTCAAGCTTTGTACGCAACAATGATACGACAAGCTACATGCAACAAAACCTTCACCAACTTTTTTTTGAAATAGCTGTAATTGTTCTGTAAGTTCTTAGGACGACTGTGCCTATGGAAATGTTAAGTTATGGTTTTGGATCGGCAGAAGTCGTTTTTTTAACTAATGCTCTATTATTGAACAAAGACAATCTGGAATTTCCTGCTATTTTTGAGAAATACCGGTATCAAATGGGTAGTTGATTTTGGAAATAAAAAAATAGGCCATATACCCCTTACTTGTGATGTCAAAGCAGCTCAATTTTGAGGACAAAACAAAATATTGCCATTTACAGATAGTCATTGCTGTTCCTTCACCCATTTTTGAAATAGCTGTATACACAATACAATCAATATAACCAGTCTTAATCCTCGCTGTGTTGCTGTCTTGTTTTCTTCAATAACGTGTCGACATCAGTCAGGTATTGTGCTTGCTTATCACGCATGAATATCACTCTTGAGGAAATATTAAGGTGATGGTAACTGGGTAACATCAATCTGGATTAAATTGAAAGTTGTAAAGAAGAGTTAGTATGTTGCTATGATCTCAGAGGAAAGTTGCAGCAAAAAACCCTTAAGTGCAAAATTTATCCATACCCTGAAACAACCTCTGGGCTGATCTAAGTCACGGCAAGGCTAACTCACAGATCTATCAAATCCTGAAACAACCTCTGGGCTGATCTAAGTCAGGGCACTGAGAACTCACAGATTGAACCCTGAAACAACCTCTTGGCTGATCTAAGTCTTGGCAAAGCTAAGCCACAGATTGAACCCTAAAACAACCTCTGGGCTGATCAAAGTCAGCCAGGATAGTGGACACAGGGAAATTTAAGCATTATGAGTACACCTACCAGAGACTGATTCCATTAGTTGGTCCCAATTATTGAGTGAACACCACCCATAAAAGAGTGAAGAGCTCAACTTATGGAATCAGTTTAGGTATGCATCTTTTTTGCAGACCTTGTTTTGCACTAACCCCCACCCTAAGTAATGTCTGTTCCCTTAAATCTAAAGCACACTGTACTAAATACCTTATAGCATTTTCATTACTCTGGAGTAGTTTTTCTATATCATCATTACTGTCACCTCCATCCATGGACCTCCAGTAAAATGTCACATGACCATAGTCACGAGCTATCTTCACCTAAAACATATCACCAAACAATTAAATTACATGTCTGTGTACATATTTGGGTTGAAGAGGTTACAATGGGTACATAAAGAACAATGGACTGCATTTCAGGGATGTTAGACAGTGGAACTTTATGTCCTTGTAAAAAAATTTTGCCTCATAATCCTATGTACCAAGAAGCTGTTACTAGTCTTTCTTTGACATTTAGGAAAGTGAATTGCATGAGACCAGTGTGATGCATAGTGTTTCTCCTGACCTCCCTGCTTGCAGAGTCTCCTGCATTGGCAATTCCTGTCACAAATATGGAAGACTCTGCTCACACGGAATTTCCTGACAAGTTTTTTCGTGCCAATCCCAGTGAAGGGCTTGAAATAGTGACAAGTCATGATGACCCACATAATTAGTTTTAGTTCCAATTCTGGCCAAACACTGACTGGCTGTTATTCCAAGCAGTGTGCTTTATAACTGTACACAGCATCTTTACACATGTTCTTGGGAAGCACAGGTGGCGTAGTGGTGAGAGAGCTTCCCTTTCACCAAGGCGACCCGAGTTTGAGCCATGCTGGGCTCGGTGTCGTATGTGAGTAGAGTTGTTTGTTGGTTCTCTCCTGTGCTTCGAGGGTTTTTCCGGGTTCTCCAGTTTTTCCTCCCTCCTCAAAAATCAACTTCTAAATTCCAATTGGAATGCAGTGGAGTAAGAGCCACTTGGTGGATTCCATTGTTAATTCGCATTTATTTTATTTATTTATTTATTCATTTCTATTTCTCCACTCACAAAGGATGATTAGCAAACCAACCTAGTTAACCAATATCACTTCCCTAGATAACTGGAAATATTTGGTATTTAGTGCTACTTACCTTTGTTATCTCAATGTTGCAGTCTAAAAGTCTGGTATCAACATCATTCCCATCAAGCAAGTTAGCCATGGCCTGTTGTAATGTGGATGCTACTGCATCCTTTCTGATGCTACTGAAACTGGTGGTTGTATCCCCTGGTAATGGATCCAACTGGAATGTCTGTAGCTTGCCTGGCATCTGAAATTTTGCGGGTCATGGCAGGAAAATAAAGGTTATTTGTAACAGTATTATTAGTACTGATTCGTTGACTAACATGGCACGGCTGTTTCAAATGTATTATTTATGCAACATTAATATTAGGTTCTAGTTTGCTGCGCAGTAAAACCAGCAATGTCTGGGACATCAACTCGATGCATGTGGCATGAAAACAATGGGAAGCCATTTCAGTGCTACACTTATTACAGGAATCAAGGGTGGTCTACAGCTAGCAGTTGTGCACTTGGCTTTCACCTCTGGGACTGGTTGTTTGATTCCTGGACTCGAACATAGCATGTAGACTTTGCTAAGTCTCTTTCCTGAATCAAGAGTTATTCTCCAGGCTCTCTGATATTCCCTCTCCATAAAACCTAACATCCCGACTTAGATCAGCCCAGAGGTTGTTTCAGGGTTTGATCTGTGAGTTAGCCATACCCTGACTTAGATCAGCCCAGAGGTTGTTTCAGGGTTTGATCTGTGAGTTAGCCATACCCTGACTTAGAACAGCCCAGAGGTTGTTTCAGGGTTTGATCTGTGAGTTAGCCATACCCTGACTTAGATCAGCCCAGAGGTTGTTTCAGGGTTTGATCTGTGAGTTAGCCATACCCTGACTTAGATCAGCCCAGAGGTTGTTTCAGGGTTTGATCTGTGAGTTAGCCATACCCTGACTTAGATCAGCCCAGAGGTTGTTTCAGGGTTTGATCTGTGAGTTAGCCATACCCTGACTTAGATCAGCCCAGAGGTTGTTTCAGGGTTTGATCTGTGAGTTAGCCATACCCTGACTTAGATCAGCCCAGAGGTTGTTTCAGGGTTCGATCTGTGGGTTAGCCATGCCCTGACTTAGATCAGCCCAGAGGTTGTTTCAGGGTTCGATCTGTGAGTTAGCCATGCCCTGACTTAGATCAGCCCAGAGGTTGTTTCAGGGTTTGATCTGTGAGTTAGCCATGCCCTGACTTAGATCAGCCCAGAGGTTGTTTCAGGGTTTGATCTGTGAGTTAGCCATGCCCTGACTTAGATCAGCCCAGAGGTTGTTTCAGGGTTCGATCTGTGAGTAACGTAATATGCACCCCAAGAATAAGCTTAAAGAGAATGAGATGTACTCACCAGGTCTTTTTGTTTTTCATTGTGTCTGTAATAAAAAAACAAATTGATTATTCAATTGATCTACCAGGATATTTGAATATGGAGAACTTCGGTAGGGAAATCATTAACATTTTAGTCAAATAACTCACCTAAACTTTCTTCTTCTCCCACTTTGATTTGACAAATTAAATTTGTCGTTTTTGTTCGTCTTTTCTGACGTGTGTAATGTTCTCCTCTGAACTTCAGATAAAGACCTACATTCTATCTTATTTGCTTTATTTGAAACCTGTCTTAGATGTCTTGATGATGTTAATAAAGAGGATAAACTTGAAAAGCGCGAACAGACCCTGGAGGCCGCCATCTTTGTTTTTTTACCTTTGACACAGGAAGCCCAATACATTGGGAATGGACTATAACTACAAAAATTACTGAGAAGTCTTTAACTTCTAATTTTGCCTATCAGTATATCTAAATTTTGTAAAAAAATAATTATTTATTTTCAAAACAATCTTTTGGCTCTACATAAGTTAAGTAGAAATAGTTATTTGAATTTTGTTTATATTCTGCTATTGGGGTTCCTGTGTGATTACTAACCAATATGGCGGACGACGAGGAAGGAACATCTTCTTCTTCTCAACCAAAAAGGCTAAAAACAGGGCTAAGAAAGTATTCCAAGCTTCCAGTTGAAGTGTGCGAGAGCCATGAAGATGCCCTTTATCACATACAGCGTGCAATTGCATCAAAATATTTGCCTTTTCAAAGTATTACTATGGTTCATTTGGATTCTCATCCAGACTTGACAATCCCGATGAAGATGCCCGCAGACTTGGTTTTCAACCCTGAAAAACTGTTTGAACAGATAAGCATTGCTGACTGGATACTGCCGGCTGTTTACGCTGGCCATATCAGTCGTCTTGTGTGGGTTAAGCCTGAATGGGCTGACCAAATGGAGGAAAAATTACAGCAAAAGTTTTATGTTGGTAAAGACAAGGACACGGGTTATTTGAGGTATCTGTTAAATTTGTTGTTAAGGGACCTAGGAGACGAGGAAGCTGTTGCTGCTATATAGGTTAAGGAAGATATACCCCTTCATACGAAAATACACACAAACACAACTTTTAAAAGTAATATTCCCATTCACAGTTCCCTGCACCATCTTGCAAGGTAGCAGCCATGCCTTTGCATCAAACCGAGGGATGAGGTGACCTTGCAATGATAGATACAAGGTTTATATCATTGCAAGGTCACCTCATTATGACGCAAAGGCACAGCTACCAGGGACTATTGTGTGTGAAGTAGACTATTGTTAGTGGCTTATTAATTAACCTTCAGACGTTGACCTTTTTGACCTACCACTCCTCCCCTCCCCCTGGCCTTTAAAGAAAATTCACTTCACCTTATGCTAATAAGAAGACATTCACTAGACTTACTCCAAATCGACCTCTCTGAGGCTCACAGTCACAAGTGGAGCAAATGTTAAAAAAAAAAGATTCATAGTGTACGTCGAAGTCGCAAAGGGTTGACTTGTTCCTCTTGCAGCAAAAGCTACAAATTTTAAAAGCATGCTTTAAAAATTATTTCTTTTAGGGTTTCCTGTATAGATGACTACTATCTGGAAGAACTTCTCTATGCTCCTCAGGATCAGCTGGAAAATGTCCAAGAACTTGAGGTTATCATGTTCACCTTAAATTCTACTAAGAACTCATCTACAGCTGTAAAAGATGAGGAAAAAGTTACAAAATCTGATGGTCTTATGGCCGATGAAACTCAATGTTTAGGTCAACCACAAAGTAATTCTGAAACAAACTGTGAAGATGAACAACAAGGAAAAAATACTGCCAAGCAAACTAATGAAATGTCAGAAGTCCGAGAATCCTTATTAGAGGAACAAAATTTCAGACTTAAAGATTCATTTAATATTCAAGATGTTGAAAGACAGGGAAATGGTGAAACAGAAGGATCAGTTTGTTTATCTGAATTACTAAAAACTTTGTTATCTGACAATGAACCATATGTATTGGACGTTGATATGGATTTCTTCTCTACTAAAAACCCTTTCAAAGAGCTTTTCAATCAGGTACGGCAAATCACTTTATATACCATATTTATTCAAGTTATTAACTATGCATACATGGCAAGGGTGGTATTATTAGTGGTAAAATGCAGGTTGCCTCTCACCACTGTGAGCCCTAGGGGTCAGGTTATGAGTTTGATTATTACAAAGAATATTGTCCTATTGTTCTATTGTTTATTGTGGCAGTATAAATAAGACCCATATCTGACTTTTTCTTCACTGGACTCTGAAGATGACTTCCGCACAGGTTGTCGAAACGTCAGTCACATCAAACAGTCCTTCTCAGGACTACATTATACAAATATTGTCTCTTCGAGAAATATTGTTACTTCGAAAAATATGAGTTTGATTCCTACAAATTCCACATGTGAATAGAGTTTTTGATGCGTTGATCTCTCCCTAGTAACTATGAGGGTTTTTCTCTGGGTTCTCCAGCTTTCCTCCCTCCAAGCAAACTGTGTGAACACCTCATTTTGTTTTTTTCATTTATTCTTAGGAGGAGTTCCAGAGTCTTAGACAAATATATGACTTTATCCCACCAACATCAAAGCATAAAGAAGTAAGTAAACTATGTGCATGTAGCATGAAGACTGTAAGGACGGCAGAGCGGGGGGGGGGGGGGGGGGGGGGGGATGGAGGATGAGTGGGTTCAGTCCTCATACTTCTTATGAGAATGAAATCTTGTTTTGTCTTAATTTGAGTTCCATATAAAAAAGAGGATCTAGCCCCCCCCCCCCCCCCCCCCCCAATATAAAATGTGCTCCACGAACCCAGGACTGATATGATTTATTTGTGGAACTACACATTCTGTATACATTTTTAGGACTTGGACAAGTGCACAGAAGCAAGAGCTTCTCAACTAGCTTGCATAGACTCTACATTTGAATATCTTAAAGCTGGAGGAAGATCAGACTGTTCATGTGAAGGGGATACGATGGTGAATAAACAGCTTCTAAATCTTCTAGAAGAGATGAAGGGATATGGTGGAGGAGAAGAGCCTGACTTGGAAATGGTATGTACACAAAATGACCCTTGTTTTAAGTGGAGCCAATGATGCTTGTAGCCTCCTGCATAGACGTTCTTAGGGTCGGTCATGCAAAGTTTCTCTCCCCCACTAAGTTAGTGGGGAGTGAAACGTTGTGTGATAAGGTGTTGACCCAAATAACCTCTGTCTAGGAGACTATGATACATCTTTCTTTGGGAATTAAGAAGAGTAGAACTTTTTGAATACTCCCTCACTTTCCCTCCTCACTTCCCCTACCCCTAAAAGCCCCAAAATGCACTGCTACGCAGGCTAGTGCCGCCCAGGAATTGAACATGGGAGATATGCTCAAATTCCAATTTGATCTGTTAGCTAACAATGACCTAACTGATATCAGCCCAAAGGATGTTTTTAACATGTATTTTTTTAACAAATCAGGTTCAGGCATCAAAGGGGTGATGTATTCTGGTTCAATAATATTTGAAGGATTTTGAATAATTTGAGCTGATCTATTTCAGGTGCATTCTGCTGGCATGACCATAGATCTACCACATCACGTCAGTACCAAACAGCAAATAAACAGTCTTCTTACTGATGTCTTTTATGCATTACAATCAGTACCTAAACCTACAATGGTTACCATGGCCAGGTAAGGGTGTACTGAGGTTAGATGCCATTCCTGGTGCAAATCTTGGCCAGGATCCTAACAGGCCTGTAGGATCCTGCGTATTTTCCTGAAAAGATCCTGCAGGATCCTACAGGATCTTACAGGATCCTCACCAAGATTTGCACCAGGGATTATGTTACCACACTTGTACAGTATTTACAACCACAGGGATGGATCCAAGGGGAGGGTTGTGGGGGTCTCAACCCCCCTATGAAAATTTCAGTTAGCTGGCTGACAGTGAGATAATGTTGGGTACCTAGCTAGGATTAGGCATCACTAACGCTTTCATTGCCATCTTAAAATCCTCTGTTTAAAAAAATCCTGGATCTGCCCCTGAAGTGCACTCTCTGTATGGGGCTCTTCCGTGGGGTCCAATCCACAAGCACTACCACTAGGGCTTAAAAAAACGGCAGGTCAATGGTCAATGTCTGGCCAAACTTGGTACTTGACTGGTCAAATATGGCCATCTTGACCAGTCATATTGACCAGCCTATGACTGGCCATTATTTTGAGCCCTGTACCACCACATTCAATTTCTACAGCACACAACACTCAACTCACATGTTGATTTTATAGAGGGAGGATAACCAGAGAATAACCTTTGTGGTAAGAGAGAGAACAACACATCAAACAAATTCAACTCGTATTTGCAGTTCAGCTGATATTCGATCCTGTAATACACAACAATGAGAGACATTTCCACATCACACCCATGCCACCCTAACACTATGTGGGCTACCTGTGGACACTTTAACACAGGAAACCCATTCTAATGTTTTTCATTTTGCAGGTCAGCTCATGATGACTACACTCCACCAAATCAAGTAGAGTACATCCAGTCATGTCTTATCAACATTCTTGGTTCTGTATATGGTATGGAATGTATAGATATTCATCTGCACTACAAGGATCAAGGCTAGTAACGTTTTTATTACATCAACATTATGTACATTAATACTCTTTTTATGTACAGCATTTATTTTCTAAAATATTTGCTGAAAACTTTTTGTGATTATAAGGTGTTTGTCAAAGTGCCTCTCTTTGTTTATTTCTTCCTTTTTTTCTTTCGTTCTTTCTTTCTCCTTTTCCTTGCTGTCTTTTTATCCTTTTTCCTAACCCATTTTTCTTTAATTCTTTCGTTCATTTATATTTTCGAAATTGCAAAGAGCCAAGCACTGCAAAGTTTAGCAATGTCAACATTGAAAACAACTTCAACATCAACGTTATTGTATAAAATTATTTACAGTATTAAAGAGATAAGTTAACTATTATCAAGAGGGATTTTAACTCCCATAAATAACTAAAAAATTAAACTTGCGAAACGTTAATAATAATAATAATAATAATAATAATAATAATAATAATAATAATAATAATAATGTCAAGTTTCTTCGAGCCTTTTGTAGAAAAGTCTAAATTACAGGCTTATGCGCCACACCAATAAACACATTGAATAACATTATATAACTAGAACATTCTATACATAGATATAGACTGAATGACAAATTAATTTACAAAACTTATGAACTTACAAATAGCAGGATTAATCAAGGCAGAAATGCTGGTATTTTACAGTTTTTGAAACGATTAGTTCTAAATATACTAGGATGGGAGGACTTGCCAGAGCGCAGTGAGATAGAGGAAGTACATTGAACCACCCTATCGTGAAGCATTGGGTAAATCGGGTATCCAGAAACAATGCTCTTAACAAACTTTTCACGAGCGATATTACATGTTATGCAACCAAATACTCAATCAGAGGTACCGTCATTCACAGATGTCCACGGTGTGTTTCGACTTCGCTCTGTTCTGTGTAGTATAAGCTTTAAATACTCGTGATAAGGAGCACTGATAGTTTGAGGGGGTAAAGTGAGCACCTTCGAACGCTTTATACAAGAGCCCCTGGCTCGGGAGAATTGGACAATCGCTCCCCGCATTTCTAAGTAATATACAATATTGGTTTTACCTTTAGATAGATGCACAAATGTTATATGATATGAAATAAGCATATAAGAACAGAAGCAGTGTGTATTTATTGAACAGGAACGGACACGCTGAATTCAGGAGAATGACGACTTATCTCTGGCGAGCTTTGCTTTCTTTGTCTTTTCTCGACCATAGTGTTTGTCGTTCGTTTATTTTCTTCCGGTGTAGCATCAGAGAGCTCGTTACGGGTAACACCCACTTTGTTAGATTTCCAAAACCGCATGGACTTTAAAATAGTTATAACAGCGCGTCGTATGTTTTGTAACCTGAAGGCGTAGACGAAAGGATTGATGAGCGAGTTGATGGTGACCAGAATGAACTGCGCATCTCTGAACCAGTGAATCAAATCACAGCTGCAAGACCTGCACAGGTTCATTAGGTATATCATGATACATGACGGCACATAGCAGGCTAGAAATACTGCCAGTACCACCAGGTAGGCCTTGGTGATTCGTTTCTCCCACATCATTGAGCGTCGATGTGCGCGCTCGAGTTCTCCCGCGCTCCCGTCATGGAAGCTCGATATGTTCGACAGCTGATTTTTAAGAACTCTGAAAACTTGTACGTAGGTGAAAATGAAGATGATAAACGTGCTGAGAATTGCAATGTTTGCGAAAACAAACGCGTACGAGATGAAGCCCACTTCGAAGAATAACATAGTGAAGCCGATAGACAGAATCCATACGAAAATGGACACGTAGAAAACTCTCCTGTTGTTCACATTGGCCCTGTACCAGACCGCCCGTGCAATAGCTAGGTATCGGTCTACTGTCAAAGTAGCAAGGCTCAGTAACGATGCAGTGCAGCATAAGAAGTAGGCGGTCTGCGAGAGCCAGGACATGTTGATGGTAAGGCCTTTTCCCTCGCGGTAGTGGATATAGATCGATAGAGGCTCAACAAGGCAGCCGACAATTAGGTCTGTGACGGCGAGGTTCAGTACCAGAAGGGTAAAGGGTGAGCGCACATCTTTGTGTGGGTCTTTAAATACAGCCAGAATCACTAAGAGGTTACCAGGCACCGTGAAGATCATGAAGATGAGAGATAAACTCATGTTTGTAAAGGACACCTCCTTTGGTGCCCGGATCCCTTCGCAGTGAACGTCGCCGAACAGCATGATGGTATTACTCTGTTTTCTGAATCACGATTGAAGCGTCTGGTGTCAGTAGAGCTACTGTAGTTGGACTAGAAAATCTGGATTACTTTATCAGCTTCTGAAAATAAAGAGAAATTAACTTGAGACGCGAAAATAATGATTGAAAAAATTCTGTACATGCAGTTTTCGTGGAGTTTGTTAGGTCTCTCCTTTGATTCGAGGCTTTTCCTCCCTCCTCAGGGCTCGATCTGTGAGTTAGCCGTGTCTTGACTTTGATCAGCCCAGAGGTTGTTTCAGGGTTCTATCTGTGAGTTAGCCATGCCCTGACTTAGATCAGCCCAGAGGTTGTTTCAGGGTTCAATCTGTGAGTTAGCCATGCTCTGACGTAGATCAGCCCAGAGGTTGTTTCAGGGTTCTATCTGTGAGTTAGCCATGCCCTGACTTAGATCAGCCCAGAGGTTGTTTCAGGGTATCGACAAAATTTGAAGTTCGTCACGTGAAAACTTACGAAAAGCTGGTGAAATGTCAGTGATCAGTGTCGTTTAGTTGTTGTTGTAAACTAATCTCACAGTAACTAACGGCATCATATCACTATATATATATGTAACAATAACGACCAATTAACCTCTCAAGACGTTAATATAAATATCAAATAATTCTTTGGATCATTACCGAAGATTTCCATTTTATCTTTTTCTGAGAGCCGTTTTCCGTAATTGACAAGTTAACTTTCCTCTCACGCTCTAACCACTCGAAAACACTTCTACACGAAACGTGGAAGGACGCACGTCATGCTTCTCTTCCAGCAAAAACTACAATTATTTCCATGAAATAGTGACTCCTGGAAGCACTGGTACTGCTATAGATTACTCTATTAACCTCGCACTATTGAACTTGTGAACTAAAAAAAGATAGTAAAAATGCAAATCAGTTGGCTATTTTAAAAATCGAGTTTTTTTCCCAAAAAAATTACAGCAATAATTTGACTTAAAAACTTTTTTTTTAATGGTCTGTTATATTTTTACCGTTATTGCTACCGAGACAAGTTTTATGGAACATTAGCTAATACTACAACATCGCATGTTATTGCAATCAGCGAGGCACGTTTCATCCTCTCCCATTCAATTCATCCTAATATTTTTACCCTTGTCATTGGAAGACATGTTTTATAGAACGCTATACATATACTGCAATGTGTCATCGATCTTATTAGGAAGTACGAGCGACGCACTTCTCATTCTCATCCGGCTCTCACATAATGTCCAGATAGTAAGACAAGTTGAACAGCTGCTTCAGTAGTTTAATTCGATAGTATTGAGCGAATGCCAATATGGCTGCCACTTCATTATCATGATTTTCTAAATTCATATTTTAGTTGACTACTACATTAAAATTATAGATTAGAATGACATCAATAAGTTTAGAAAGTTTGAGACAAGAATATTAAATACTTGAGAAATTTTGAGAATTTAAAAATCTGAAAAACACCACAGCGAGGCTAGCAAGGAAACAGATCACTGAACACATACAAATCTCTGTAATTTTGACTCCAAATAGCTTCATTTGAATTATATTTATAGCAATGAAACTTTTTCCAAAAATACATATTTCTGCTTGCTCTTTCTGATGGTGGTGCTTATTTTTTAAGATTAGGTTTATATTTTTGAAAGTCAATAGCGGCCATATTAGCATTCAGTCTATACCCCGCTATCGAATGCCAGTCCAAGAGAATCCAGCTGTACGAAAAACTAAGCGCGAAAAGGATTGTTGTTGTAATTCAAGCGGCCCTCGCCCGAGTCTTAAAAGTCATATATCTCACAGAATTTGAGGAGATGGATCGCAAAGATTTACTTTAATTTTTTAAACAACATGTATACTTCAACTTTTTTTCTCTAAATTCTTTGAAACGCGTGTTTTTGTATTGGGAAGAGACTTGGAGCAAGGGCCGCTTGGCTAAGCATCGAAGCGTGCTGTGATTGGACGGTTCGTGCGTGCTCCAGACACCTGGTTACAACAACTAATCTTAATATCATTAAGAAGTGAAATAAAATAACGCGCTCTATGGAGGAAACACTCTGTTTGTTTACTAATAAAACATCCTGATCGAATCATCATCTTCTGAATTTTCCACCTAACTTCGCACGAACATTAGCTTAACTTAAATTTCCCGATAGTGAGATTATCGCGGTATTGTTTGAAGATTCTTTGTCAAGTGAAACTAAAATTAGATGTCTGTTATTGAGATATACTAGATATATCTTGAGTATAATCAATTTGGAAAAGCGTGGTCGGTGACGTCATGGTCGGTTGTATGAATTCGCTGATGACCAATTGTAAGGTTTCTAAATATTTGAAGAAGTTCAAGTTTCTATGGCGAGGTTAGAAATGGTAGTAGATTTTGATATGCTCAAAAGTAAAAGGAATAAAAACATGTAAATGTAAAGAACGAGAGAGAGAGAAAAATGAAGACTTAAAAAAACGGATAAAAAACGGAAGAAAAGAGAAGAAAAAAAAGGAAAAAAGGAATGGAAAGATATAGAGCGAAAGAAAGGTAAGAACGACAGAAAAGAAAGAAAAGAAAAAAAAAGAAAACACACAAGAGGAAAGGGAAAGGAAAACGGAAGAAAACAGAACAAAAGAAAAAAAAAAGGAAAAAGGAAAAAGAAAAAATGAAAAAAAAAGAAAAGGAATAATTTTTTTGTTATTTCTGAAATTTGTTAAGCTCAGAAAACTCATAAACTTTTGATACCCTTTCCTATTTCCCTTTTGACAATGATAACGCACTTCAACATTTAGTTGGATATTTTTTTGACGATGTCAAAATCAATAGGATCCTTTTCAGATGACATGTGATGTTCTTAACAGAAATTTGATTAAATAGACCTTTCCCTAATTCTAGTGAAATGAAATGCGTTCGGTGTGAATAATAGAATAAAGAATTAAGAGAAAAATAACATATGCCCTTGGCAGGACTCGAACCCGCGGTTTCGGTATATTAGTCTATACTATTAGACTAGTGTACCGAAACCGTGGGTTCGAGTCCTGCCAAGGGCATATGATATTTTTCTCTTAATTCTTTCTTCTTTCCCTAATTCGCTTGAATGACCACAGAACAATAGATTCAAGTCGAGGCTGGGGTTTTTCAATCCATAAATTTACTGTATTGTCTACTCAAGCCTCGACTTGTTCTGTGGTTATTCAATCGAAATAGGGAAAGGTCTATTTAATAAAATTTCCAAGAGAAAAAAATACGACAAAAGGAAGAAAAAAAAGAAGCTTTTGTTCAATCCGACAAACATAGCGCCTATGACGTCATTTATAAACGTAAGAGCAAATCGACTTGGAGGAGTTTGAAACGATATGATCAAGATCAAGATCGGATCGCTTTTTATGAAATGTGGCGAGGGCCTCATTTCCTCAACTTGAAGTACACTACTTGTAATTTTTGATCGATCTAGGTATCTCTTTTAGTTTGGCAAAATTTCAAAATTTAACTTGATTCGTGAACTGTTTGCGTTGTTTTTCAAGATGACGTTCCTTTTAGATAACTTCTTTTCTTAAGGAACAAGGGGGAACTTAACGGAAGCGCGCGCATCCAAACACAGGTTGTTAGTGAACATTGAACAAATATGTGAATTTGTTAGCAATAAACTCTTGTTCAGTTTACATAATGAATGAATGAATGAATGAATGAATGAATGAACGAACGAACGAACGAACGAATGAATGAATGAATGAATGAATGAATGAATGAATGGATGAATGGATGAATGGATGGATGAATGAATGAATGAATGGATGAATGGATGAATGGATGAATGGATGGATGGATGAATGAATGAATGAATGAATGAATGAATGAATGAATGGATGAATGAATGATTGAAAGCATGAATGAATTAATGAACAATGCCAAAGGAAAGTATAATCTGTACATTGAAAACAAAAGCCATATTTACCAAATCTCTTATTTTTCACGCTGTTCCTCGGAGAGCTGAAAACATACGCAAGACGGACCATGACATCGTGATAACGCTGAGCAAAATCTGTCTTAAATGATTGTTCACGGCTGACTTTATACAACCTACCAGCTGTACGAAAAACTAAGCGCGAAAAGGATTGTTGTTGTAATTCAAGCGGCCCTCGCCCGAGCCTTAAAGGGAAACTACTACGAAAATCGCTCAAAATTTAATTCGTCTGAAACTTTTCTGGAATGATCTTTAAGCGTCTAATAAACACTGGTCAAAGTTTTTTCTTGTTATTCCGATGGGAAGTGTTATGTTTTTGCGAATCTTTAAAGTAGTCAGTGACGTCATTTACTCAACACTAAACACCGCTCCATAGATTTCTTTGTAAATAACTTCTTGATTTATTTTATTTCTATGAAGCCAAAAGGTTGGCTGACGGACTTTACTGACATTTATTGTAATTACAATTGATTTTTAAGTCTCTTTTTTCAGTATTGAGTATGAAACGAGCGAATATTTCGATCACAAAATAAAGGGAAATGTATAGAGCGGTGCCATAGTGTTGAGTAAATGACGTCACTGACGCCTTTAAAAATTCGCAAAAATATAACCGACTTCCCTTCGGAATAACAAGGAAAAACTTTAAGCAGTGTTTATTAGACGCTTAAAGATTATTCCAGAAAAGTTTCAGCCGAATTAAATTTTGAGCGATTTTCGTATTAGTCCCCCTTTAAAAGTCATATATCTCACAGAATTTGAGGAGATAGATCGCAAAGATTTACTTTAATTTTTTTAAACAACACGTATACTTCAACTTTTTTTCTCTAAATTCTTTGAAACGCGTGTTTTTGTATTGGGAATAGACTTGGAGCAAGGGCCGCTTGGCTAAGCATCGAAGCGCGCTGTGATTGGACGGTTCGTGCGTGCTCCGAACACCTGGTAGGACGCTCGTCCGAGGCGCATCCAGAAATTTTTTTTTTTTTGCAGAGTGGGCGCGGAGTGCACATAACTGATACTATTAATAACTTAGTGAGTATAGAATTTATCTTTCTAATGTCTTTTCTTCGCTGTGGTCGTTAAGTATTACGGTTTTTCATCCGGTACTTTAAGTGAGCTCAAAACAAAACAAACGAAAAAAAAAAAAAGAACGGAAAAAAAAAAAAAAAAAAACAAGTCAAAAAAGCAGACGGAAAAGAAAGGAAAAGAAACCACTGGAAAACGTTTGGATTAACTGCCGTCAGGACTTCGTGGTCCGTCTGCAATTAACCCAATGATTAACCATTGCATGCTTAAACAATTAATCTAAAAATACTCGCAGTATTATCAAACTGGTGATTTTCATTTAAATTGCTAGTCCTTAAAGAAAGTGATAAAATAAACGGTACATGATCATCTTAATATATAAAAAAAATATGTAGTTCAGTGGTATAACAGGTTGCGTATAGACAGTAGACGTGCTTACATTCATAAGATTAGCGTCTAACTACGCGTCTTTATCTTCTCATTATACATGCATTTTCTAGGATAAACTTGCTGAGCGCCCAATGCTAATACAAGGACCTTTTTGTGACCCGAATCCTCTTTTTCCTCCTCTTAACTCCTTGTGGAGCATAAGACGAGGCATAAGTCTTCCCATCTTTATAGAAGGCTGAAAGACATAATAACTGGGGGGCTGTAATCACCAAAATTACCAAAATTACTTTACACTGTCAAAATCGCCTAGGTAAAAAAAAAATTTAAAAGGAGATTGCAATTGCGGAGATTCAGACTCAGAATTACTCAGAAATAGTCTCAAGTGGGGTGATCTATGCCTATGAACTTGGTCTATCAGTACCTGAATGATTCCCGTTAAATAGCTCAGTCATTTGTGTGGGCCTTGTTAGGTACCTCTTTATATTAGGTATAACATTTACGGTTATGTGGATTGATTATCGCGAGAGTTTTAGCAGGTTGGCTAGCCAGTTCTGTTCTGTTCTGTTCTGTTCTGTTCTGTTCTGTTCTGTTCTGTTCTGTTCTGTTCTGTTCTGTTCTGTTCTGTTCTGTTCTGTTCTGTTCTGTTCTGTTCTGTTCTGTTCTGTTCTGTTCTGTTCTGTTCTGTTCTGTTCTGTTCTGTTCTGTTCTGTTCTGTTCTGTTCTGTTCTGTTCTGTTCTGTTCTGTTCTGTTCTGTTCTGTTCTGTTCTGTTCTGTTCTGTTCTGTTCTGTTCTGTTCTGTTCTGTTCTGTTCTGTTCTGTTCTGTTCTGTTCAACGAAATGACGACATTTTTCAGGTTTTTCAATTTTACTGACATGTTTCGTTTCGTTTCGTTTCGTTTCGTTTCGTTCTGTTCTATTCTCCGCTACTGTGTAATACACAAAATACGATAAGAAGAAAACCTTAAATCACAGATAAATAGAAGAAAACCTTTCTTAACTATACAAATATCGGCTCAGTCCCATATAGATCTCAATGATAGTGTTTGGTTTACCATAAATAACGAGGCGTCGAGATCCCAGATTACCCTATCTATATTGCCTGAATATTAGCTTCACTAAGTGTCGGCTATGATAGAGCTTTGCTAACCGACAGATCCAGCGAAAAGATAGATTGATGATGTAATACGAAAGATACCGAATAAGTGGAGTTACAACGCGGGATATTGGCTGTAAATGCGTACACCGGGTGTGACGAACAGTGATGTTTATCGTTTTCGTTAGCGGCGATCATTTCTGATATTGAGCTAAATTAATAAACTGTGTGTGGCAATTAATCGTGTAGAATGTGGTTTTTGTGATTAAAAAAGGGTTTGCTACGCCTGTGAATGAGAAGCAAAGGTTGTGTAACGGTTATACACTCGCCTCTGAACTCTGGGGTCTCGGGTTCGATTCCTCGGCATTACGAGTGAACAGAGTTTGTTGAGTCTCTCCCTTGAATCGAGCAGAGTTCACTATGATTCAAGGGTTGTTCTCCGGTTCGAGTTGTCAGGTGAACTCTTGAGTACGAGAGAGATGAATGAACGATGTGTTTAGTAAAACAGAAAAGAATTAGAGATAAAAGCTGCGAATTTTGGTGAAAATGCATTTGCGACTTAGAATTTCCTTTTCCGTTTGTTTGCTGTTCGTTTATTTTTCTTCTTCTTTTTAATAATAATAATAATAATAATAATAATATTAATGATAATAATAGTAACTATATTAAAATAATAATTTAAATAATTTAATAATGATAATGAAAATTGAAAATTCTTTTGGTCTGTTCCAGTTGTTTGGTTTGGTTTATGTCTGTAGGTTTTTTGGTTTGTTTACTAATCTGTTTACTTGTTTGTTTGGTTGGTTTGTTTTTGGTCTGTTTATTTTAGTTGTGGTTTGTTTAGTTTGTTTTGTAGGTGTATTTCGTGCTTTCTTGTGTATGTGTGTGTGTTTCAGCTGATTTATTTCTTCTTAATCGATGAAATTTGATTAAAGTCATCTATGGATGTGAATCGGTTAGAAACTACGATACTAAACGGAAATGTAAAGAAAGGAAATGAGAGGTGCTAGGCAATTGGTCATTAAAATGACAAAATGTCATCCCCTAACTAACGACGGATACATTAAAGATAATAAAACAGACAATTATTGAACAGTAAAGAATGAAACAAACATTTCTAGACAGTGATTGAAGACTTCAAAGATTAAACAGAGCTGATCAAATAAAATGAATACATTAAACATAAATACTTAAAAAATCATGAAAAATGCCGACATGATGACCACCGACGTCCCCGCTGGAAAGATACCCCATGCAGTTAGTGTGCAGTAATTCCTGGCGATTTTGACACAGTAGCTTTCATAAGCCAGTAAAACTGGTATCGTCTATCGTAGTAGACACGAGTTCTAAGACCATAACTTCGCTTTTTTCTCAGTTCCACAAATTTTGCAATCTTATTTAAAAAAAATTAACTAAAACCCGAGAAGTTTTGTTGGAACATAGAATACCGTGCCGTGCATGTACTAGCATTTAAATTGGATAAACAATAGATTCATGCGCTGTCATTGGTTCTATGTCGATAATTAGTTACCGTTGCCGTGCCGTGTACTAGCATTTTGATTGAATAAACAGTAGATTCAAGCGCTGTTGTTGGTCGACAATTACTTACCGTTTCGGTATGCCATGTGCTATGATTCTTTACTCCCCTTCAAATTCACCAAACTATCTGCTTTGACCCATAAAAACGTAGCAGATACCATAACAGTGTTGTATATATACGAACAGCCTAGAGTTCAGTTCCGTCGATCGATTAAAAAGTAAGTAATCCAGATTATAGCTTACCTATACTGCACGCCTTTATCCGTTCAATTCGTTTATCACAACCAGCTGTTCTTTTTTCTCTCCGCCCACCACCGCTACTTATATATTCTGCATTATTCTGCTTTTTTTACGTTAATCACGCAGTTAAAAACACTAGTTAATGTTCTAAAAGGTTTTTATCTTTTTTGGCGAAGTAGCCTCTCGTAAGTATTAGTCTAACGACGGTTGGGCTGAATTGGTTTAAAATCTCTTTATTTAAGTGTCTAGTCTTTCTAGCGCTTTCGCACTAGTTGGGGACACTTTTCACTCACACACACTACCACTACATTCAGTATTCTATGGTTGGTTTTTATAACACATCAAACAAACTCAATAGTCCCCTTCACAGTTCCCTGCGCCATCGTGCCTTTGCATCGAAGCGAGACGAACGGTGAGCTTGCAGTGATAGAGACATGTGAATAATTGTCCAAGGTGTTAAAAAAGGTCTCTATCATTGCAAGCTCACCGTTCGTCTCGCTTCGATATAAAAGGCACGACTACCTTTCAAGATGGCGCAGGGAACTGTGAAAGGGACTATTCACATATGGTTGTCTGTGACTAAAGCTTCTTAAAGCTTAACAATATCAAAAAAAAAAAAAGCTTAAGAAGAAGAAGAAGTTTAAGAATACCAGGAAATTAACTCGGCAATGAAAAAAATGAAGTAAAGTGTCACCTTTGAACTTTATCGTCATTAATGACTACTTTTGAACGTTCAATTTGAGCCCACGATGTGCACGCGCACAAAAATTGCTCAAAACCGCATAACAACCCTCAAAATTTTATTGAGGAACCATACACGTTTTGAACTTCAACAGGGCAAAAACCCCGAATTTTGCACGGGACTCTGTATTTTTCTTTGAATTTCCTAAAACAACAGGTAAAAATCAATCTTTTGTGAAAGTTTGAGAAAAACGTAATTATTAGAACTTATAAAAAAAAGCGTTTCATGTGTTTTTGTTGTTGTAGTTTGAGTACGCTTTTCGGTTGATTGAGCTAACAAGAAGCTGAATTTTTAGCTTATTTTTAAAACTTTCTTCAATTTTTTTTAGTTAGTCTTCAAAAATAAGGTTTAAAGTAGATGTCCTGAGAAAATTGCTTCCAGAGCTTCTTTATTTTTTAAATTATAAATTTTTGTGTGCAAAGCTTGATTTCCGCCATTTTTCTTTCGAAATCTTGTCAAGATGGTCATATTCAAAATTTATTATCTCGAAAACGAGCTCGGGACACCCCATTTTTCTTTTCATTTTTGGAATCAGCGTTAAATTCTGTGTAAAATATTTTTCTAAGAACATTTTGTAATTATTCCTTGCTAAAGTAGTCAGTCACCTTAACAGAGAATTGAACATCTTCAACTTAATAACGCATTTACACTAGAAATGTTCGAACTCTTGTACGACATTTAGAACAACAAAATACAATACTCCTTGTTTTTGTGAAGATTTGAGAAAACTTCATGACTACGTACGTTATACTAAGTGCCACCGAAATGAGCCAAAACTTAATTCTCAATCCTAAAGTGTTTCCTGCATCTCACCATCTTTGGTTTATTATTTCTTCCTTATCTAATTTCCAGCTGCTTTTCAACGCCATCCATTCAATCAATCAATCAATCATTAATCGATCACCACACACGACCCTAAATCTCTCTACAAGTAATTTCTATAATTTCAAACCTATCAATAATTCTTTCATTTATCAGTTTATATTTCAAACTGGATGTGAATAAACTTATGTCTAAGTCTAAAGCCTCATTCACACCAACTAACCTTGGTATTTATTAATTTATCTATCGCATTTCCTTCGTCATTTGGCTGCCATCTTTATACAGGGTTAAAACTACATCCCCAAAGTAGTTTAGTTAAAGAAGGTTTGAAAGTTGTTTAGTTAGGCGGTACAGGCTGATGGAACGGCACTAGTTCAACTAAACAACCTTTAAACATTTCTCTTTTATCGGATTTTCCACTTTTCATCCTATCTTCTTTTCAACCTATAACCACTTTTCTTCCTTCTATTTTTCATTCCATTCTTCCACTTTTTCTTTCCATCTTTTCATTTTTCATTCAGTCCTCCACTGATCATGAGTTCTCTTTCCATCTTTCCTATTTTACCCTCTTTTCACTTTTCGACCCATCTTTTGATATTCAATTTCCTGTTCCATTTCGCCGTGCCTATCTAAATCTATTAACCTTTTTGACTGCGCTTTAATGCTACCTCATCAAGGGAATCAGGATTGGTGTATAGCAGCAGTACACTCGCCTCTCACTTCAGTAGAGTCTCAGGTTCGATTCCTGGTCTCAGCATCGCATATGAGTAAAGGTCGTTAAGTCTCTTCCTTGATTCAAGGGTTTTGTCCGGGTTCTCTTGTTTACCTTCCTCCATAAAACGTAACACTCTAAATTCTAATACGATCTATGAGTTAGCCGTGCCCTGACTTTGGTCATTCTAGAGGTTGATAAAATTCGAAGCTTTTTTTAAATAAAATATTCCTACTTTGGAGGGCATTTTTGGACATTCTAGGCAAAATAGAGCCGCATTTCACACACGAGACCTCGAACAACCTCAGGGAGTTTTCAGCAACAATGAAACGACAAAGTTAACAACTTCTTGTTACGATGTCGCAGATAAGTGATAACCATTTAGCTCTTCTAACACAGCAAAAACTCCGTTATATTATCACCTTAGAAGAAGCGTGTTTCATTGTTTTTTTGCTTCAGTATAGGTAAAAATAGGTAGCTATTTTGTCATCGTTATGATCAATAACCTCGTGCTGTAAGCGTATCTTTATGAGATCAACATCTATATTATTCGTAGCTTTGGTCATGTTTTCTCAACAGACCAAAAATAGCTTTAGATATAAGAGATATACCAAGTGTGGGATGGCTGAGTTTGCTACTATTGTTGTTTAATGGTTGTATAGGCTAAGCGGGGAGTATTTCTGTTGTCGCCGCATTCATTACATAATAGGAAGTAAAGAACTATTTATTACGGAAATATTAGAATCAACGACTCGAAGCGCCTGCTGTGTTTGTGAAAGAAAGAACAAAAGAAAGGAGGAAGAACGGAAAAACGAAAGAAGAAGGAAGGAAGAGAGAGAGAGAGAGAGAGAGAGAGAGAGAGAGAGAGAGAGAGAGAGAGAGAGAGAGAGAGAGAGAGAAAGGATAAGAAAGAAAGAAAAGAAAGAAAGAAAGAAAGAAAGAAAGAAAGAAAGAAAGAAAGAAAGAAAGAAAGAAAGAAAGAAAGAAAGAAAGAAAGAAAGAAAGAAAGAAAGAAAGAAAGAAAGAAAGAAAGAAAGAAAGAAAGAAAGAAAGAAAGAAAGAAAGAAAGAAAGAAAGAAAGAAGAAAGACAGACAGATAGACAGACAGACAGACAGACAGACAGACAGACAGACAGAGACAGAGAGAGAAAAGGTTAAAGAAAATATAGGGAAACAAAAAGCGGGGTAAATGCAATCTGTCTTCGAAATCGATAATCTAAAGCTTAAGTGTTTGGTCAATAACTGGTAAGCAAGTCCTAAATTGTCCAATAACTGATTGTTGCCGTGAGGATCTTCCGAGAGACCACTCATAAACCTGAAGGCAATGAAAAAGTCGACCAATTTAGAACGATTTAGTGCGTTGGAGAACTCATGCCGCCCCTCACTTGATGACTTTCATATAATATAATACAATAAGTAAAAGTTATGAAAAGTAAATACAGAATGCAATATATTTTACATGAATGTGCTACAGGAACTGGTAGGCAGGTTCCTAGACTTTCGCAAAGTCTGCCACTGTCTGTTCATTTGCGGCTCCGTCGCTCGCTCGCTGCAACACCACACGGGCGATTTTTGCGGCGATTTGAAGTGCGATTTTTATGGCGATTTGAGGTGCGATTTTTATGGCGATTTGATGTTCACCCAACTTTTCTACGGCGACGGGTAGTGGCAGTGTGAACGGCTGGTGATATCGCAGGTGTTTTGAACAAGTGCGATTTTGTGTCGCCTTACGGGCCCGTTCAGACGGGCTATTTTTTCGGTGCGATTTTACGGCGACAGAAAATCGCAGCTAAACCGCAGTTCAATTTAAACATGTTCAAAACACATGCGATATGTTGGCGACGTGAATTTCCAAACCGCAGTGAAATCTCCGGTTTTCACTCAGGTAGTACTTAACAGTGGCTAGCAAACATCCAAATGGAATGTAGAAGTTGATTTTCGTGGAGGGAGGAAATCCGGAGAACCTAGAAAAAACCCTCACGACACCAAGCGAGGAAAACTAGAGAACCCGAAGAAAAACCTATGAAAGCGTTTGTTAATGTGCTGTGTTTCAGAATTGGACAATATAATTGATTAAGTCCAACCCTATGTTGCCTCTACTCACATACGACACCGAGCGAGGAAATCTAGAGTATACCTGAAGAAAAACCTTTGAAAGCGTTTGTTAATGTGCCCTAACGTGCTTGAGAATTGGACAATACTGTAAGTAATTAAGTCCATTAACTCTTAACCTTTATCATGTTGCCTCAAAGGAATAGCGCTTCAATTATATGACCATGAAAATCATTGTAAATGAAGAAACTTGATTCGGCAAAGAATGCTGTTTTCTTTTTTTCCATTTTTGTTCTCACACTTAGTTCTTGAATTTCCTTTCCTTTTCTTTTCTATTTTTTCCTCCATTTATTTTTCTACTTTTCTCTTCTCTTTTTTCTTGGTTTCTTCAAGGCCTTTTCCTTTCCTTTCCTTTCCTTTCCTCTCCTCTCCTTTCCTTTCCTTTCCTTTTCAAGTAAGTAATTATTTGTCTTCTTCCCACCATTCTTCAAGACCCTTTGACCACCAACCCACACTCATTCATCCACCATTCACACATTGTATAATCTTAAGGACTCGATATCCGGTATTCCAGTGTGACACTCAACACAAATTAAAGCTTAGAAACCGGAGTTAATTTGCTTTTGCCATGCTTTTATTTGATATATATGAAAAGAAAAATGGCTCAAAGATAAAAGGAAAAGCACTCCAGAATTTGAATAAAAAACAAAAATATTTCCATTACTAAAAGCATTCACAAAGTTATCTTGCTTGAGGCTTAATTTACTTTAAAAACTGTAGTTCATTCATTGGACATTTGGCAGTCGATAGCAAAACATAAAACTGCAGCAATAACTAATATGTCAATTTCTTTGCGGAAATCGGCAAAACTAAACAAGTTAAAAAATCAATAACGCCAACAAGACGAGAAAAATATACTCATTAGAATGTCAGGAATATGTGAAGATAAGGATATGTTTATTTTTTCATGTCTCGATATAACTATCACTCTAGCTAAGGATTATCGGTCGGCATGTTAAGTGGTCTCTAGATGATAGAAAAACTGTTTACTGTTGAGTTAGATAAACCTTAACTTATAACCTTAAATACCGAATAATGTCGAAACATTTACTATATATGTCCTTCGCTCAATGCTGCGCATTTTAGACCACCACTCTTAGAATGAGAAAGAAAATTTTGCTAAACAAAATATAAGAACTGTTATAATTGCATCACTCTAAGATAACTGATAATGCGTAAAACTAACCTTTTGGTGGGGGTGAGGGGTAATAAAAGGTATTATTTAAGAAGTGAACGGATGAAAAGTCATCAGTCATCCAGATCGCAAGCTGCAACCTTGATAAAACAACGACGCGGCTTTCAACTTGGGCGGTAAAAAATCATTAACTTTTGTTAATTGAAGGGTTAGTACCCCTGAGGATATGAGAAATGAATGACGAGCGAACTAAATGAAATTAAAAAGGTCTGCAAGTATTGCGTTATGCTTTTATCAGATACTGATGTCGTTCTTGAATGGCGTGCATGGTGACTTCATGGCGGCGCTGTTTCCGACATTTCTCAGATGTCATCTATCCGTTGTCATGTTTTGGATTCGATTCGATATATGCTTCAAGATATCATAACAAATTACTTTGTAGAATTTCATAGAATCATCTCCTCTGCCCTCTAGTGCTCAAACTATGTTTTGTGCTTAGCAACTACATTTGTTTCTAACTGATACCGTGTACATTGCTCGATCCGTTGTTAGTGGGAATAAGATCTATACGTTTTTTAAAAATAGAATATTTCAGTTTTATACGTTTAATTCGTTACTCACCGACTGTGTGATAGATATCGTTGCATCAATTTAATGTTTTGTAAACTCTTCTACGCAGCGAGTGTGAAAAGTTTTATGGCAACAGTAGAGAACCTGAAAGGAAATGGTTCAACACACTCGGCGTCTCGCAGACTTAACCCTTTATGATGTCGACATCGAAAAAGTAGTTTGTTGAATTTCACCACGTGATTTTTGGAACAGCTGTGATTGGCTTATGTCAGTGTAGCTGTAGATCAATCATTTTCCCGCCCTTTTGGTCACATAGCTCTGTTTGGTTCGTTTTTTTTTTTTTTTTTTTTTCTCAGCTGCATTTCAATACAACTTTTCCCACCTTTTTAACCGCATGGTTAAAGGAGTGAAACACCTAACCTCCTTATCCTATCAAACTGGTTTAAAAGATTGAAGCTCTTAACCTGCATGTTTAACTTGTTAATCTGGTTTAAAGGAGTGAAGCACTCATACTGCTTAGCCTGTCAAACTGGTTTAAAGGAGTGAAGCATTCATACTGCTTAGCCTGTCAAACTGGTTTAAAGGACGGAAGCACTCGACTTGTTTAGCCTGTCAAACTAGTTTAAAGGAGTGAAGCAATCATACTGCTTAGCCTGTCAAACTGGTTTAAAGGACGGAAGCACTCGACTTGTTTAGCCTGTCAAACTAGTTTAAAGGAGTGAAGCAATCATACTGTTTAGCCTGTCAAACTGGTTTAAAGGAGAGAAGCACTCAACCTGTTTACCTTATCAAACTGGTTTAAAGGAGTGAAACCGGCACTCAACTTGTTTAGCCTGTCAAACTGGTTTATCCCTCGACCTCCTACAAAATAAAACTTCCTGGAAATGAAATTCATTCATTTCATTTCATTTACAGTCATGCAGACCTTTTGTATTTTAATGGTTTTCACAGGCCACCATTACCGGCGGGGCCACTATACAACTTCTCTAAACCATTTTCGCTTCCTGAATGTACTTCCTGGAAAACCTAATCCATGCCTATTATTGTATTACTGTACGTGGAAGGAAGTACCTCTTATCCGTACAGATAATCGTTTCTAAAAGGTGCCGTAATCCACCTTTACTTTCGAAAATGATTAGATTCACACGTACGTTACCAGTTACATGCACGTACATAATTTTCCCCCCAGCTGGTGTTCTTCTAATGAATAACTTTGGCACGTTTTGCTTGCGCACCCAACTGAGCAAAGAATAAAAGGCGTAAAAACAACAGAACTTGTTGTTGTGACAACAAAATAAACATTTCTCTCTACCAGTTATAACTTCCGCGGCTTTCTATGATTTCAATACCTTTTTGAATTTGCTGCGTCAAGTCCATTATCAAGTAACTGCTTGACGCCCATTAGTCAGATTGCCATCAAGCTCGATATGTTATATGACAGTTCCGCGACTAAGATATAAGACAAGGTACTTCAAGTGTCTTTAGTGGCGCGTCAAAGGTGATGTGAATTGGACATTTTTTGGGGTGTTAGTTTTCAAACTCCTTCACCAAGAACTTAATATTGACAAAGAATCAGAATATCGTGAAAAAAACTTCAATTGCATCGCTACCACGAAACAACTTCTGACCTGATAAAAATTAAAAATAAATCCAACAACAACAACTTGTTATCGTTAATCACCACCGCAAGTACAGCAGATCAACGGGGTCGAACTGAAATCACGTGAAGGCGCCTTTGCCACCTGCTATACTGTTCAATGTATGACCCCTGGAGTACAGCTCTAAGAGTTTGAATCAAGGCACGGATAAACCACAGATCGAATTGGAATTTAGCGTGTTAGATTTTGCAGAGGGAGGAAAACCGGAGAACCCGGAGAAAGCCCCAAAGAATTAAGGGAGAGACCCGACAAACTCTACTCATACGTGAAGAATCGAGCCCGAGACCCCAGGGGTGAGAAGTGAGAGGCGAGCGTGTTATTGCAGTAAGTGCCACCCTCGGTTCTATGATTGAATTTTAAACTGTTTTCTTGAATCTTCCCTTTAACTACACACCCATTCACTATCCACTTCGTATTACCAGTCCCAGTAATAAATATTGGAGAAGCTTACGCGCGCACCTTTTTCCTAAGAACGCCTCGGAGTTAGACAAATGGACGTTGTTTTTGCGGCAAAGTGAAAACACAACACGTTAACGTCAGTAGTTCCTTCAGCTACGAGGCTGGTATCCCAGGAAGCCGACGGTGCGCGCTTTACCCCCTCTCTTCATCAGTGCTCTGTTTTAAGAGTATTCAAAGCTGAAGCTACACGGATTAGAGAGAAGTTGAAACAGACGTCCAGATCCTGAGGATCGAACCGTGGACCTCTAGCTCCTAAAGCCGCGCGCGCACTAATCAACTGAGCTACGCCTTCTCGTACATTTTGTCATTTACCTGTGGATTTTGGGCAGTATCTTCCAAATGAATAACGCTGTTTGCAGCTAATTCTTCAACAGACCTCCGTACAATACCGACTTTAGTGACAAACTCATCCAGTAGAATCTAAAATGCTGTATATATTGCGTATAATGAAGTTCCATTAACACTAACATTTAACACACACAGCAGGTGCAGTACTATCCCTTGCTGTGACTGACTAGTTCCTAAGTAAACCATAACCCTATTACAAGTTTTAACGTGTTATGAAGTCCCATTAAGGTAGGGCTTCCTGCACAATCAGTCCAATTGCAGATTGATTTCTTTGCTAACAAAATCTTTTTATCAATACTACAAGAGCCACTTTTAGTTACTTTTAAGTTCCACCTTTTGGTTATTGATGGCCCACTCTTCATCAATGCGTTTTGAATGGATTTTAATCATTCTGTGAAGCGACCGGTGACCTGTGTGTGAGTGGGAAACGCGCCGCGCTGGCGGTGACACTCAAATGAGTTCCACTTTGAACCAATTAAAAACTACAAAAGAAATATATTCACTGTACTACTTTCTAAATCCGATACTCAAGAATTCTGATTGGATGTTAAGTATAAATGCTTCTGATTGGTTGACAGAGCTAGAGAAAGCCATTCAAGTGTTGAAGCATGTTTATTGCTTGTTTCATTCCACTATTATCTTATGACACTGTACTACTTTCTAAATCCGATACTCAAGAATTCTGATTGGATGTTAAGTATAAATGCTTCTGATTGGTTGACAGAGCTAGAGAAAGCCATTTGAGTGTTGAAGCATGTTTATTGCTTGTTTCATTCCACTATTATCTTATGAACGTGAAAAACGAGAAGAAAAAATAATTCACCGTAGTAAGAAATTAGATAAAACGATAGCTTCAAAAGAGCCGCCACACAGCATGCTTGGGCCTATCTTTTACTCGACTCATGATTCAATTTGATATTTTCATTTATAGTTTCCCATTACATTTTTATTTGCTTCCTAACCGAGGTGTAATAGCCCACGTTCGATATTCTGGTTGAGTGATCACTCACAAAGAAATTCAAGACGAGGTTCCGGGGAAACAAAAGAATATATAAGTATTAATAATGATAATAACTTTGTTTTGTATAGCGCCAATTCCGTGTAGTTCAACAGCACTTTACAATGCATGAAATGAATAAAAATGAGAAATAATATTAAAATTTAACTACAAGATTTAAAAAAAAAATGATAGGAGTTTTTTTTAACTATGAATTTTTCAACATATTGCAATTCCAATTTATAATAAATAACACAATAATACAACAATACAAAGGAATAAGATATTTTATAAAATAAAATAAAATGAAACTATAAACTATATAAAGAAAAAGGCTGATGAAAAGCGCGCTAAAAAGCCTTAGTTTTTAGCTCATGTTTAAACAATGAAATTGAATTGCATGATCTTATATAAGGAGAGCATTCTATAGTTCAGGGCCGCATACGAAAAGGCTCTTTTGCCATAAGTTTTAAGATTGTAAGATTGTTTCGTTAAAAGATTTAAAGAAGAGGATCTCAAGGAGAGAAAAGAACGTTTTGTTTCCCCGAACCCTCGTCTTGACATTTCTTTGTGGGTGATAACTCAACCAGAATCGGATACTTGTTACGAAGAAGCTTCACTTCATATCAACTTTCACCCCCTCAAAAGCACTCTAAAAAATACAGAGATGATAGCTGCAAGGACTATAAGTTGAATATTACTAGCTTTACCTTTGCAAGACGTCTTTTTTGGACCAGAGAAGATTGTTGTATACATGTATAAGATCGCCAGCCACGCAGGAGCAGCAAGACAAGCAAACTAACGGTCAAGATGTAATCAAAAACACGAAAAGAAATAAAGTTAATTTAAGCGATAAAAAAAAAAAAAAAAAAAACAGAAGTCAAACAGGAAGAAAAAAAACTTACTCGTACAGAAAAAGCAGTTCGTAGAGCGATAAATTCACGCCCGCGTTCGTGTAGGAGACCACTTAACCAACTAACTTCAAGCTAGAAAGGAAAGGAGGGATCCCTTGGAACCATTTTAATGGGAGTTTCATCACGACAAGACACAACACACTCAAAGCACTAAAACTAATCAATTGTCTCAATCAAAATGATCATTATAAAATAGATGAAAGGAGAAAGAGAAAAAAAAAAAAGAAATTGATTGAAGTAATGAAAAAAATCCTGAATTGAAAACCCTAAAAGTAAGTGCTCCGGGTGTTGAGTAAATTGCTTCAAGATAAAATGTTTACGATGTCGCTAACCCAAAGTGGTGTTCTATAATAGTAACAATATTAATTTTTATCTTGTAAACACAGCCCGGAAAAAAGTCCCCGACGCATTTGCACACAATTCAGAACTTTTTTTAAAATTTCCCTGAAACAAAAACAAACTTTCTCGAACTTTCTCAACAAGCAATGTGGACTCAAACGGTTTAGTTCTACGGTGATTAGTCTTTGCATGACAGCTGTTCTTTGGGGTCTTATAAAAACCTGATAAAGACTGAACGACTATCAACATATATCGTGTTACTATGGTAACGTCTGATCCGCGCTGCCTGAGGGACCTCGTAAAAACCTCTTTTTACCTTGTACCTATGGCTACTGAAGCAGGGCTGCTGAAACATGTCTGTTATACTTAAAACTGTCGTGTTGTGTATGAAAATTATTACACAGTTTCTGTTGTTTAGACTAATGAAGTTACTTTGAAAACAAAGACGAATAAAACTATCTTCTCATGTTGGGAAGAACGGTTGGTGGTCGCCTCATCAATGCGACCAAGACCGACTGCCGACCAGGATATAGATTCTGTGTTATTATAATGAGTATAGTGTTACTTGATGGTTCTCTCCTGTGCTTCCAGGTTTTTTCCGGGTTTTCTAGTTTTCCTCCCTCAAAAAAATCAACAGTTTTGATTCCGCTTGGCTTCAGTGAATGAAGAGCTACTCTGTCGAGATGTCACTTCTACTTTTCATTTAATTGTGGGTCTTGATATCGCAAAGTTGGGGTCATATGTCAATCAAAGCGGCCGACTCCAAAGTATGTCCTTACTCACTGCGATATCTCTTTTTAAAATGCCCTCAAAGCTTAAAAGACAGGGTTACGAGCCACCGGACATAGCTTTGATTTTATTTTTAATTCGAGAAGATTTTCGAGGTCAGTATAAAAATTTCTTTGCGCATAACTAGAGCAGACTTGGATAGGCGCTATATAAATTGCATATTATTATTATTATTATTATCATTATTATTATTATTATTATTATTATTATTATTATTATTATTGAATTTTACGATATTCTAGCTTGCTACAATCTTGGACAAAACTGTTGAGACACTTAGACATTTTTTAATGATTCCATATAGCATACAAACGCAGATGTTATTCCTCCCTCCCCCTTCCGCCCACTACACAATGTTGGTTGAGCTCAAAAATCTTAGCAAACCTGGAGCAACATTGAATCGAGGGGGGAGGATTACAAGCAAGTTCTTTTTTGGGAGATACATGAGTTTGACAAATGCTTTACAGCGCGAAAAGGCTACTGCCTCAACTAGTTTTGTCCTAGATTGTAGCTCACCCATGTTATTGAAGTAACCCTAGTCTAAAACGATCAAAAAATAGACGCATTTAATAAAGCCTTTAGAATAGCCCACACAAATAGAATAGATAAGATCGACAAGCTTTTTATACTGCTTTACGTTTGAGAAACCGGCTAAATCGAACGTAAGCCACGCTTCTAGTATCCCAAAAATAGAAACGAGGTCAAGACAGGTCCTCCACAAGTGTTTCCATGGTAACGCAGCTCGTAATAATCGTAATTTGTAGCGACATAAACAACTTAACGTTTCAACCTATTTTAAGAAGGTCTACTGCATTAAATTACTTCTAATTTGCCAGTACGAGTAAGTGAGCATTTACGAGCTAGCACGACAACTATCCATTAGTTTGAATTCGCTGGAGTAAGGTTTTATAAAGGCTCAGATTTCAGCCTTCGGGGTTTCGTACGCGCCCGCGATACTCCGCCCGTGATATTGCATATTGAATATTGAATATTGAATATTGATATTGAATGATGAAGTCTTACATTGGTCACCCTGTGTTGCACATAACATTCTCACTAGGTGTTGGGGGTTGGGCCCTAAAAAATCTACGAGACTACAAAAATCAAAAAGGCGAAACACGTCAATGCAAGACAGACTAGAGCAATGAAATAAGGATACTTACAATTTAGCTATTGCCCTTGTATTCTAGTCCGTCGTCCGTTTACGTTTACCTCCTTTATTAAGTAAGGTAGCCAACACGCGAACTTCTGGCTGAAATTCGATGGTAAAATCTTTCGTACGTCAAAACTAAAAAGATCACTGAATGGCGTATTAAAACTATTTCAGAGGAGAGTTCACTCTTGGTGAAAACACAGGTGTCTGTAGTAGTCGAAAACTGCTGCTACTGATACGCTGAGGGATTATTCATCGGTTGAATTCTAATAGAAAAAAATTAACTATTGGGTGGAAACGCTCGAGAAAGGCTTTCAGAAATAAAATTAAACCAATTTTATTTAAGCTGTTAATTTTTTTTGGAGGCCGGAAAAGAACGACTGAGATGGCAGTTCGATAATGATCTTTCATGGTCGGTAACTTTTGGGATAATGAAAACTAGACTGGACCCAAAGGTTAAAGAGCTTCAAATGTAAAAAAAAAAATCCATAATATTTTTTAGTTTTAATTGTATTTCATAAAGAATGTTTCCTCGTATTTAAATTTTTTTGTGTGAGTAATTTAGGGACATTAGAATGACTGAGGCAGGATTAGAACAATTTACGATTTCAAATCTTTTAGCCTTTTTGAAATACCTTGGTGTATAATAAACTGGTCCATTTTTAAGCTTTCGAAGATATCTTAGATTTTAATCTCACTTAAATCACACAGAAAATCCTCTTTACGAAGCGTTTAGTAAGATAAAAGTGAAATAAAAGTGCTTTATCTTGGAGATAGAAAATATTTTGGTAAGCGATTAAGGAGAAAGCTTAGAAAATTATTCTGCATCTCAGGATGGAGTGACTCCCGTGACACATCACATGACCTTCTTGAGCGAACGTTACCGGATATAAGAATAACGTTTTTGGTTTATAACCAAACTAATTCAATGTTTTCTTTGCTGGATGTACCGGTGATCATGCAAGATAAAAGGGGTGACAGGTTATCAACAATGATAGATCCCTAGCTTCAGCAGCACGTTAGCCTCCTTTGTAGCCGTTCTTAGGGTCGGAATGCAGCTCAATTCGGAGGACAAAACAATAGGTTTCTATTTCTCAGGAGATTGAAATTCTTTTGTTTTGTCCTCCAAATTGAGCTGTTTTGACGTCACGTGCAAGGGGTCTATAGACTACTGTCAATAGACCTCTTTACCTTCCTATGCAAATTACCCATTTCAGACCACATGACATTCCCTTGAGAAATGTTCTTTTGTTGAAATATTTACACATGAAAGAATCAACTCCCAAGAGTGGCAATCACGTGGTCTGAAATGGGCACAACAAACAACGAAGGTAAAGAGGTCAAACAAATAAACGATTTGAACAATTTTCCATGTACCTTCACTTACTCCAATACACTTTAGTAGAACAAAATCACATTGTTTTCTTTTGTGTATATTTGATTACGGTAGCGCTTAGCAAACGAAAGCAGTTTTTTAAATGTTTGCACAAAGAAAATTAAAGCATGTTATCCAAATTTAATCAAGCCTCCTTTCCACTCATGCGCATAAGATGCATATGACAGATTCTAGGGACACGCCCATATACATGCATGCCGGAGAACAGAACGTAGTAAAAGTAACACTCCTAAACCACCCGAGTCAGTAATCTGGCCAAGTTTCAGGTTTTAAATTATCCAAAAATGAACTATTCCGGTCGTAAGCAGCTGCGGCCTTGGCTGAGGAATGTTACTTTTACTACTTTCATTACGTGACAATTCGGTAACCTAGGTAACCAAGGGATGTCACATCATACTTCAATTCTCCAAATGAATGTCCACACGACTCCAGGCATGCGAAAGGTATCCACGTGGATTCCATATTGGTAAAAAATGTTCAGGTTGTACATTATACGAACTATCCACCGCTTTGCTGACTATCTCTACTCTCTCCGCATCATCTGGTACAGTGACGTCACATTCCCAGAATGTCCACGCCCATTGACGACCGGCTGGTTGCTCTTGTCTCTTCAGATTGGCTACCGTCCATGTCTTACCACCATCGATTGATACATCAACTCGAATGATGCCTCGCCCTCCTCCACTCCACGCGTAACCTTTGACCTTAACAGTCCCGTCGTCTTGACGACTCAGTGTCTGGCTGTCACGTGGGTAACATATAGCTGACGTCACGGGATATTCTTGAATGGCGGGAAAGGGAGTCATGTCCAGGGTCTTTGTATCGATGTTTGGTGGAGTACCTTTGTAGGTCTTCTGTTGCCAGAAGCTGTCACTCTCATTCTCGCTCACAATGATCTTACCCAACCATTTGACACTTCTGCACCCGACTATCCCAGGTGCGATAACTCGAACGGGAAACCCATGGTCCAGTGGTATCTGTTCGCCATTCATCTCATACGCGATCAACACGTCACATCTGCTGTCCATGGCTTTATACACAGGAATGGACGCACCGTACGATGTGTTGGTAATATCAAAATCCAATCCTTCAAACTGCACGTGTTGGATTCCTAGTGCTTCAACAGCTTGTTCCTCCAGCCCTGCATATTCGAGAACGTCTTTCAGCAAAGCTCCACTCCATACTGCTGTAGAAATAAACCCTTCTTCAGAAACTATTCCAACTATCTTTTTTTCTCTATCCATTTCATTGCATCTGTTCCCCGAGCACTGCAGAGTCGCCGCATACATGTGTTTTCTAAACTTAGTTTTCAGTTCCTCTAAAGACAACTTTATCGTTCTTACTCCTTTTCCAGAAATATCAAGTTGGTATTCGTGTTCGTTGATGATTGGTACAGGCATGTGATTGCGAATATAGTGAAGACCCTTGGGTGTTATATAGTGATTTATAAGAACATCTAGAGACGGTCCTCCCATGAAAGGCTTCATAGAGCATCCAATAAGCAATGAGTGTCGAAGAGGGTCGTTCGCGTATGGATCTTCGACAGCATCCATGGCCTTTCTGTCTTCCTCCACCAAGGAGCCAATACGATATTTCTCAAGTAGTTTTTGCACACATTGGTTCTGGTGTATAGGATAGAATGCGAAGTACTGATCAACAGAGCTTCCACTGGCCATCATGATCTTGTCTGGTCCCCCAGGGTGGTTGTCAACAAAATTAGTGATGTCATACACGTTACCTTTGTACGTCACCCAGATTCCATTTTCTGGTGAGTCGTGTCTAGATACGTCTTCTAAAGAATAAGTTTTCAATTGTCCTTCTTGTTCGACATTTTTTGTTTCTGACCTCTTGGAATTCTGTTGACAAGAAAAACAAAATGATGATGATGATGACCATTATGATGACGATGGTCATAGTAATATGAATAAATCGAGCAGCCTTGTCATAAAATGTATCTCATCAGCACCGTAACGTGCAACAGCCGCAACAGCTCCACGAGCCCCACCAGGGGAACCTCTGCCCCGGTCATCTGTTGATCAAACTCGATTCTAACGGACTATCTATTGAGTTTGTTTGCCATTTCTAACGTTACCTCTTTAGCGTAAACAAGTCCCACTCCAATCAGTGCCCCAGCAAGTACTCCTATAGCAGTCTGTACGATGCCACCTTTATCTTGCGTAGCTTGACAACAAAACCTTCTTCCATTCCTGTTGACCAAACGTAATGGAAATTAAAAAATACTTAAGATAGTACGCGCGCTCTCATTGGTCGAGAGCTGTGTTTTCATCACGCTATGAAGGCACGGAAATGACGTAACAAGCATTTTTTAAGTATTTTTTAAAAGAAATAAAACATTTTCTCCGATGCCTTCATAGCCTGGTGAAAACCTCGGCTACGCGCTTGGGAGAATTCTCGAGCAGGTGAAAACCCTCGACTTCGTCTCGGTATTCACCAGGCTATGAAGGCACGGAGAAAATGTTTTATTTCTTAATTATCAACTTTCTTTCAGATCCATCCCTACCCATTCAAAAGCTCCTTCGGATCTAGGAAAAAAGTAAATGGGAAATCCCAATCCCCTAGCCGGCTCCACTCCCCAATAGGTTAAGTGTATTTAGTACCATGAGGGTAAGGAGAAACGATGTGTACGCCTTGTTTGTTGATGTTACACAAATACACACAAAAATTTAAAGATAATAAACCTTCTTAGAAAAAACCTACTAATGGTCTATCACCAATCGAGCCCTGTTATTGGCTGAGCTACTAGGGGTCTATTAGTGATAGACCTCTAGTAGCGAAAAGCGCCGGTTTTGAAACCAAAAAATATATATTTAAAGCAAAATCCAAAAGTTTTTGCATCCTTTTATTGGACCGATTAGTAGGTTTTTACTAAAACAATTAGACCTCTCGCCCTCATGGCCTACGAGTTAATAGCCCATTCGGCCTTCGGCCTCATGGGCTATTGACTCGTAGACCATTCGGACTCGAGGACTAATTGTTAAATAGTCATCCAACATGGCGGCTATGACGTCACATGCGCTCAGTCCAAGAATAAAGTACCCATATAAGTCATTGTCCTTTTGAGGTAATTGCGAAAACATCGGGTTCCCTTTAATTTTTCACCTTTCCCCGGACCATCTCCGATAAATTAAAGTTCCTTAGTTATGTAGAGAGTGTTAGTGCAATAGATTACTTGGACGATACGGCGGCCATCTTGTTAGGGGGCAAATATACAAAGCTTTGTTACAGTAATGGCGTCGATTAACATCCACAGTTCACCACGAGACAATTTGACAAGAGATGGATTAGAAGGACAAAAAAGAAAAACAAATGCGTCATTTTGGTTTGGTTTGCCCCCCCCGGACGCCACATAATGACTCGCGATTCAAGATGGCCGCCGCATCGTCGAAGTAGTCGATAATTGCTAAATAGCAGAATAGCTATATTCTATTTGGAGGTGAGATTTTGATATTTAGCAGAACAGTGAACACATAGTCTTCACTGCTATTCTACTATAAATAGGACTACAATAGCAAAATTTGTGTATTGTGCGATTTAGCAGTTAAAGCACTGGAGAACAGTATACATACAGAAAAATGGTCCTCCCTCTGCGTGGGCTCATAAGAAAACATCTTATTGCTGAACTCCTTGAAAACATCTTCTAATTCACTGAAACTGTGAAAGTAAACGGTATAAATTATTGCGTTTAACTTTATCTGTCGTGTCTCTCTTTGGAGAGTGCCTTTCTGATCGCTCTTTCAGAAACCTCAGTCCTGTGACCTCTGCATTACTGTATAACGGAGGTGACAACAGAGCTTGAAAATGATTGAATAGTCAGTATCAATGCGGTCGAAAAATCTGGGTATTTTTTCAGCTAAGTCCCTTTTAATCCAACGGGGACTTGATATTATGACATAATATGTATACTATTATTTATTTATAATACTATATATACTGAGTATATATACTGTAACATTTTACAGTCTGTAAGCCGTTTTCTCAGTATGTAATATTATATTACTACTAAAATTCGGAGCGGGGTTGGTAACGTTACGTTGCATATAGGGGCACGTTGCATATAGGGGCGCTTTGCATAATCTCTTAATTGCTATTAAATTTTGGTTCTTAAATTACGGCTCATCTCCACACAACAATTTTCTTATATCTTATTCATTTAAAAATCGATTTTTTTAGTAATTTTTCAAGGCAACATCAACTTAGATATTTCGATTTTTACGTGGCCTGAAAGTTTTCAATGCGTAAAATCAGAGCAAAAATGTTCAAATAATACGACGTGAACATACCAACAAAAGGAATTGCGTCTTTTTGAACCCAATAAACTGCCTTATTGCATAAAATACGGAAAATATATAATACTATCAACTTTAATTAAAAGAAGAGGTTTTCGGTTAACCTGGTCAGCCCTTAAATAATTTTGAAATATTTCATCTATGAGTACATATCAAAATTGCCTCTCTCCTTGGTTATCTAAATATTCAAACCTGCTTACTTCTGGCTCCTATTTTTTATTCATCCAGCAAAGCATTAAAACGGCGCCTCTTGACGTTACGTTGCATATAGGGGCGCCTCTTGACGTTACGTTGCATATAGGGGCGCCTCTTGACGTTACGTTGCATATAGGGGCGCCTCTTGACGTTACGTTGCATATAGGGGCGCCTCTTGACGTTACGTTGCATATAGGGGCGCCTGCTGACGTTACGTTGCATATAGGGGCGCCTCTTGACGTTACGTTGCATATAGGGGCGCCTCTTGACGTTACGTTGCATATAGGGGCGCCTCTTGACGTTACGTTGCATATAGGGGCGCCTCTTGACGTTACGTTGCATATAGGGGCGCCTCTTGACGTTACGTTGCATATACGGCCGATAAGACGTCTCACAACGTGTAAAAATGAAGATTGAAATAACTCGGAATGGGTTTCCTTACTGTTTTTATGGTATTTGACAAAGTTTTAAGGCTAGGGGATAAAAAGCGGAAAATTTATTAGAGATCGATTTCTCTTTGAATTCTTCAGCACGCGTGGAATTTTCAGTGCGGCAAGGGAACGTATGCCGAGCCAAATTCATGTATTAGAATAACAATTCTTTTTGCGATAAGAATACAATATTGTATTGTGAATAATTATAGAATAAATTAGATTGAGGTTTGTTTGGAAAACATGTTATAAAATAGGTTTTTGTTTTTCGAATCCGCGGCTGAAAAATTAAAAAAATTGAAGTTACTAAAAAAATCGTTTTTTAAATGAATAAGATGTAAGAAAATTGTTGTGTGGAGATGAACCATAATTTAAGAACCGAAATTTAATAGCAATTAAGAGATTATGCAAAGCGCCCCTATATGCAACGTAACGTCAAGAGGCGCCCCTATATGCAACGTAACGTCAAGAGGCGCCCCTATATGCAACGTAACGTCAAGAGGCGCCCCTATATGCAACGTAACGTCAAGAGGCGCCCCTATATGCAACGTAACGTCAGCAGGCGCCCCTATATGCAACGTAACGTCAGCAGGCGCCCCTATATGCAACGTAACGTCAGCAGGCGCCCCTATATGCAACGTAACGTCAGCAGGCACCCCTATATGCAACGTAACGTCAAGAGGCGCCCCTATATGCAACGTAACGTCAAGAGGCGCCCCTATATGCAACGTAACGTCAAGAGGCGCCCCTATATGCAACGTAACGTCAGCAGGCGCCCCTATATGCAACGTAACGTCAGCAGGCGCCCCTATATGCAACGTAACGTCAGCAGGCGCCCCTATATGCAACGTAACGTCAGCAGGCGCCCCTATATGCAACGTAACGTCAGCAGGCGCCCCTATATGCAACGTAACGTCAAGAGGCGCCCCTATATGCAACGTAACGTCAAGAGGCGCCCCTATATGCAACGTAACGTCAAGAGGCGCCCCTATATGCAACGTAACGTCAGCAGGCGCCCCTATATGCAACGTAACGTCAAGAGGCGCCCCTATATGCAACGTAACGTCAGCAGGCGCCCCTATATGCAACGTAACGTCAAGAGGCGCCGTTTTAATGCTTTGCTGGATGAATAAAAAATAGGAGCCAGAAGTAAGCAGGTTTGAATATTTAGATAACCAAGGAGAGAGGCAATTTTGATATGTACTCATAGATGAAATTTTTCAAAATTATTTAAGGGCTGACCAGGTTAACCGAAAACCTCTTCTTTTAATTAAAGTTGATAGTATTATATATTTTCCGTATTTTATGCAATAAGGCAGTTTATTGGGTTCAAAAAGACGCAATTCCTTTTGTTGGTATGTTCACTTCGTATTATTTGAACATTTTTGCTCTGATTTTACGCATTGAAAACTTTCAGGCCACGTAAAAATCGAAATATCTAAGTTGATGTTGCCTTGAAAAATTACTAAAAAAATCGATTTTTAAATGAATAAGATATAAGAAAATTGTTGTGTGGAGATGAGCCGTAATTTAAGAACCAAAATTTAATAGCAATTAAGAGATTATGCAAAGCGCCCCTATATGGAAAGCGCCCCTATATGCAACGTAACGTTACCATAATTTACTACCAACGGCCAAAATCAGCCGTTAACTAACGTTAACTAACGGCCTAAAATGTCACAGTATATAATTTTTATATAATTTTTCATTAAGGGAAGGTCAAAATCGGCCATTAACTAACGTTAACTAACGGCCTAAAATGTCACATTATATAATTTTTATATAATTCTTCATTAAGGGAAGGTCAAAATCGGCCGTTAACTAACGTTAACTAACGGCCTAAAATGTCACAGTATATAATTGTTATATAATTTTTCATTAAGGGAAGGTCAAAATCGGCTGTTAACTAACGTTAACTAACGGCCTAAAATGTCACAGTATATAATCATCAATAAATCACATAATGAGTCAAAATATAACAACCGGCCCAAGAAGCATCGATTCTTTTAAAAAAAAGATTGTGTTATAGAAACTTACATTTCAGTTGCTATTCCACTTGACTCAGATCGTCCAGGATCCTGCAGACGGCGTGCATTTTTACATGTAACAGAACACGATCTTGTAGAAATTAAAATTAAACTTATTTAACCACAGAGCTTTCGCTCCGCATAATAAGATGTGCGATCGAGTATGACGACTTATCTTCTTTGGGGTCCCTGTGGCTTCTAAAGCCGATGCACCCTGCAAACACAGGGAGCCCATCACTTGCAGAAGAAGGCCTCCAGTTGAGTGTAAAATGGCGAGTCAAGGAAACATCAGCGATCAAGAAAAAGCCTTGGAGCATGTTAAAGGATTGATAAGATCCTTTCCGGACTTTCCAAAGCCAGGGATATTCTTCAAGTAAATATTTTGAAGCATTTTGTACTCATTTGTAAGCATGTTTTACACATGGTTTCCTCGCACGTTTAAGTACGTTTATACGAAACCTGCTTATTTTAATGTGCAAAGTAATGTGCAAAAGAATTTATGGTTAAATTCTTCCGTATACCTACTGGATACCCCGCAAATCATATGCACATAATAACTATGATTTCTATTGTTGTATGCTTCGTTCTTCAAAGAGTTCCGACTACTGAATATGATTGGCGGGCTATTCTGTAGTTGCTCCAATTCTTCAGAACGAGTCGTAAAACTGCGAAGCCTCTAAAGATTATAGTTTTAAAATGTGGGGTAACTTAGAACGTTGAGCATAAACCCGTTGGGGGGGGGGGGGGGAGGGATGTGAGATGTGGGCAGAAACTGAAAGATTTCGAGCTGGGGCTAGCTAGGATAAAAAACCCATGAGGACAACATTTTGTTTAAAAGTGTAATCTACCTGGATTTGTGCTGCAACTGTTAAAGACTTTAATTGTGCAGTCATGTGGCAACTTTGTATGACATATACCCAAGGGGAATGACTCCAATATGAAAGGGACAGGGATGCTTGTCGTCCCTTCTTAGGGTTAATTTTCGTTATTTGATGCATCTTAAGGCGTTCAAACAAAAAGTAATGAAAATTCTGTAAGATTAGCATTATTTGGTACCATTAAGGGGTAAAACTTGCAATTAATTGTTACGTACAAGAAAGAGATTTTGGTACCTTCTAGAGGTCAAAATTTCTGACGAGCATCCCTGCATGCCCTTCTATATGTGGGAGCCCCCCCCCCCCCCCCCCCCCCCACTCGCTGAGACATATATTGAGGTTTTTCACTATGACGTCAGTCCATAATCCAGAGAATCTATGAATTTTTGAACTTTACAACTTTTAGCTGTTTATGCCGACAAAACTTAATCTCACTGGAAAAGCTGATACCGTAGTTTTGTAATCCTTTCTTTTTTTCATATTCAAGTTCCAACCATGATCAATCAATTCATGTATTTTTCCTGTGTTACCCAGGGATATTTGTCCAATTTTAAAAGATCCAAGTGCTATGAAAACAGTAACAGATGTCATTTCAGATCATATCAGGAAAAATGTTGGGCAAATAGATGCTATTGTGGGTAAGTTACTCCTGCCATGTCTAGCTAAATTATATCCAAAATGTCTTTACAAAACTTTAAGGATCAAACTTTTTAAGTGTGACCTTCTTTAAGCTTTGGAAATGTACTTTTAAAAAGCTGACATTGTTCAGAATTTTTCCTCCTGGATAAACTTTAAAGATCAAACTTTTTAAGTGTGACTTTCTTTAAGCTTTAAATGTACTTTTCAAAAGCTGACATGGTTCAGAATTTTTCCTCCTGGATTAAAAATCTCTATTTACGATAAAAGATAAATTTCTTATCATTTAGGTCTTGAAGCCAGGGGATTCCTGTTTGGGCCTCAAATTGCAATGAACTTGGGGATTGCATTTGTACCTATAAGAAAACCTGGCAAGCTTCCTGGTCCAACCAATAAAGTCGCGTACACCAAGGAATATGGCGAGGTAGCCAACATATTGAACTTTTATATTTAATTATTCCACATAGTTATTTGGGAATTAAAAAATACTTAAGATAGTACGCGCGCTCTCATTGGTCGAGAGCTGTGTTTTCATCATGCTATGAAGGCACGGAAATGATGTAACAAGCATTTTTTAAGTATTTTTTAAAAGAAATAAAACATTTTCTCCGTTCCTTCATAGCCTGGTGAAAACTGAGGCTACGCATTTGGGAGAATTCTCGAGCAGGTGAAAACCCTCGACTTCTAATATGAGACCAATTTTCCATTGTTTTGCTTTGTATCTTGAAATCGAAAGTATCTTGGAAAAGGTTTTGGAAAATATTTTTTTAGTAATTTGGAGCTCTAACAGCTGAATTTCGAAGGACGCAGCTCAACATGCATGGCCGAGTTGAAGACATACAAAGGCAATGCTGGCAGCCACCATATGACTCATGTCTGACCATGGAGCACAGCTCAGATCAAATTAGGGTTGATTTTTGCGGAGGGAGGAAAACCGGAGAACCCGGAGAAAAACCCTCGAAGCAATTAAGAGAACCAAACTCACTTATGGTTCTAAGTCTGGGGATCAAACCTGGGAGCAGGGTGGTGAGAGGCCAGAACCTACACACTACATGTACACACCCTTGCTTCCAAATATGACATCAGTAATCCCACAAAAAAATAAGGGGAGCCCATTTTTTTTGCCTCCAGTAACAGTCACAGGATTATGTCTTGCAAAAGGTTCCACCATCCTACTTCTACCATCTGCTGTCTCCGCCATCCATGAATGATAATCAAACTATTGATCAGTGAATGATTATTAATTGAGTTTTATTTGTCAAAGGATGTGTTTGAAATGCAAGAAGATGCCTTGAAAGCAGGACAAAAAGTGGTTATCTTTGATGATCTTATTGCCACTGGAGGTAATTAGAATACTGTAGTTAACATTTTATAAGTGCTGTTCTTTCTGAAGGTGTGCTGGTTTGAGCCCTGGATTTTAATACCTGGATTGAGTTTGTTTGATCTGCTTATCCCTCCCATGCCATGAGGGTTGTCCTTAGTTCTCTGGTCTTCCTCCCTTGACAAAAATTGACATGAGCTGACAGTTTTGTAAAATATTGAAATATATATTATGAAGTATGGAGTAAAAGTTTGTGGGCCTAGCTATGAACTAATACCTTATAACATCTTAATAACTATCCCTAGGGACCCTTGTGGCAGCCTGCGATCTGGTCAAAAAAGTAGGCTCTGAAGTAAAGCAGTGTATAGCTTTGGTGGAACTGGAAGAACTCAACGGCCAAGCCAAGGTGCCTATACCATGTCATGTGCTAATCAAATTCTAGTCATACTAACTGTAAGTGTTTAATAGAAATAAAGATATATTGATATAAAAATCTCATGGTAGAGGTATTAGGATATAGTATGCAGGGGGGTTAATCTCAGCAGGAATGGTTAGGTTTATCACAGGACCACACCCTAGGTATTCGGTGGTGTAGCTGTAAGAGCGCTTGCCTCTCACCAATGTGACCCAGGTTCCAGCCCCACTGGGCCTGGTGTCATATGTGAGTAGAGATGTTTGTAGATTATCTCCTTTGCTACAAGTGTTTTTCTCCATGTTCTCCAGTTTTCCTCCCTCCACAAAAATCAACTTCCAAATTCCAATTCGGTATATCGGTTGCCTTGTAATTGGGTCCTAGATTTGTAGGGCTTTCTGTCCACCTTGCAGTGGTAAAGTTCAATAAATTTAAATATAAAAATCACCCTGCAGACTAGTAAATATGGTAATATCTAAGTAGAAGACATTTTTTGAAACTTTGCTTGGACAACATTAATTTTTTTGAATTCTAAATAAACGTTTTTTAAAAAGAACTGGAACTGGAACTATTGAACTATGACTTGCTGAGAAAAACTATGAGAAATAACAAACTAAAAACTGTTGTTGCAGCTCAAAATAACATAATTTTTTTTAGGGAATTGGGTAAATATTCTTGAAAAAGGATGAATATTCACATGTAATTTCACCAAGAACAAAGAGACAAAATTGAAAATTTTTATCTTACTTTTAATAATTTTCTATTTTCTTATTGTGACTGAAAAACTATGACCTAAAAAAGCGAAATTATATATAATGTTTGGTGCATTGAATATTATTTAGTTAAATAATCTAAGGAATTTTAAAATGTGGTGATTAAATTAGCTTAAATCCATTTATAGCAGCTTCAAAATTTGACCAAACGAAACCAAAATGAAACTATCGTATTCAATAATTGTGTGCTGTGCTGTGCTGTTGAGATGCATTGTGTACCTTATACACCTAATTTAAAGAACGTGGTCGGTTGGAGATATGAAATCTGAATTAAAACTGAAGCTGAGGTCATCGCTCGAAAGTGGTGGCATATTTATTTTTATCCCACACCATAGAAAATACAGCCAATCAGGAAGCAGGAAAGCCGTTGTATATTCGTCGGTATTTCACTCTTCCTTCCCATCATGCACTGCGCATTGAATGTATGCATTTGTATTTTCTATGGTGTGGGATAAAATAGTTATGCAATAGTTTCTCGTGGCAAACTGTGGATATCCCACTTGTCACTTGAATTTTCTTTGTACTAGAAACTACAAGTGACTCGTGGCATATTCCATGGTATGCCATTCGAAACCATTGTATAACTAGTATATAGACTCCTCAGTTCACGTGTCGTCAAAGCAACTCAATTTGGAGGACAAAACAAAACAAAAAAAACATTTCAATCCTGAGAATTGGAAACCTATTGTTTTAGTTGTCCTGCAAATTGAGCTGCATTCCGACGTGCTGAAAGGGGTCTATAAGCTTGTTGGGAACTACTAAAACTACTAATGAAAACGACAAAACAATTATCTCTTTCCTTCATGTTTAAAATCAAGCTCACAGCACACGATTTCTTTCAGTCTCAGAGTTGAGATTTCAAATCTCCGACCGACAACGTTTTTGAAATAGGTGTAGAACTAGTTATTTGATTGCGCGTTTTCTTTTGCTCGCTTTTGAGATCGTCTTCGACGTTCTGAACGAATTGAACGTAGTTCTGATTTCGAAGGTTGGATGTCTAGTTGTACAGATGTCCTGTAGGTGTGCGAACGTTGTGGTTTGATGTCGCGAACATTGTAGTCTTCTTGTCGTGTTTCTTCCGTGATGGCCGACATTGAATTATCGTTAGCCATCAGTTGCCGCACTTTGTTCTCCATATCAGCATCATGGTGAGGGACATATGAGTCTTTACGTGTGAGCTTCACGTTATTTGTTGGTTGGAACTTGAGTCTGCGAAAATCGTCATAACGTTATTTAAGATATTCATTCTAATATACTTTCCGCCGAACTTGCAGGGTGAGTTTGATTATTTTAAAGATTGCGCAGTCATTATAAAAAGATGAATTTTGTTTCTGAATAGAAAACATTTGTTTATAATGACTGCGGAATCGTTAGAATGACCAAACTCGCCCTGCGCGTTTGACAGAAAGTAAGATGGATATTGTTATTGCGCGCGCACTAATGATAATCTAAAAAACTCAAGTACGAAAAAATATATTTTTTAGAAATGTTTGTATTCAATACTGCACTTTCTGCCAAATGGGTGTGGTGCCCGACGGTTTTGGTTGCGTGCGCAAACCTATACACCTTTTCGGATTGGCCGTAATGTTCTCCCTTTTCAAACCACATGTCATTCCCTAGAGTATCATTTCTTTGTTTAAAGGTTGCGCAAGAGAAGACACATGAATATGGATACAACTCAAACAAAGAATCTTATTCTCAAGAGAATGACACGTGGTCTGATATGGGAAAACATTACGCCCAAGGTAAATGGGTCTATTGACACTGTAGTGTAACATCTTTTGCTCACAACTCCACTCTCAACTCATGCGCAGCAGTAATGGCAAGGTTCTTGAGGCGAGAGTACTCACAACTTATATTTAGACTACATCTTCACCTAGCAGCTTCGATATTTTTATAAAAACGCCCTTTTTTCCTTTTCTTAATTATGCATGATAATTTCGTGCTCGTTAGTAAGACCGGTTGTGCGCACCTGCAAGGTTTTAATTCATTCTTACCTGTTTCGAGCAATAAGTCCTAACACTACTCCTCTCAGTTTCCGTCTAGCATTGAAGGCAGTGAGTCGAACGAGGGTACTGCGTCGGTTGAGTCGCGATCCTGGGATCTCATCTGGTTCACGTATCCACTCGTGTTTCAAAGCTTCAGCGGCTTGGATACGTTGTTGAGGATCGATAACCAGCTGAGTATGTGAAGAAGTGAATAGAACAGTCAGGAGTTAGTCAACCTTGTTACTGAAGACCGATCGATCGAACAAATCGACACACTAATCAATCAATCAGACAATCGGTCGGTCGGTTTGTAGTCAGGCAATCGTTCAACCAGTACAAAGATGGACCAATTGACAGACCAACCGGTCGTATCGATACCAATCGCTCAGTCAATCGATCATTTTTGAATAAGTTACTCAGCCAAGGACTAGCCAAACGACCGACCAACAAACCGACCAACCAGTCGTACCGATCGATCACAAGCGACCAATCAACCATTATTCATTATTAAGCTACTCGACCAACGACTGACCACAACAAGCCAGCACAACAATCAACCATTCCATCGATCAGTCATGAAGTCAATCATGAAGTCAGCTATTGTTACAACCATCGCAAAGTTCAACCTACTGACCAATCAGCCATCGGAATGTAAAATGAAACGCAAAATAGACCCCTTGGACGTGATGTCATTTTGGAGGACAAAACAAAATAATTTCAATCTCCAGAGAATTGGAATTTGGAGAATTTTCCTCCAAATTGAGTTGCATTCCGACGTGCTGCAAGGGGTCTATATACCATGGATTCACCAATGCCTTACTATCCACTAACCATTCTCCTGATAAGATCCTTGGCCGCTTCAGACACCGTGCCCCAGTACGGTGATGGGAAAGTGTAGTTACACTGCAGGATACTAAGCAGAAGAAATTCTACCTTTTCATTCCAAAACGGAGGATATCCTGCCTGGTAACACAAGGAAAAAAAGATTGGAAGGATTTCATTTACAAGGTATATATATATCCAGGGGCGAATTCAGGATTCTTTTTTTCAGGGAAAATTCGACGTTGGAAGAGCACCCACAAGAAAAACAGCGAACAAACAAAAACCACGATATCATCCAAGAAAGAGGAAGATATTACTTGTTGGATATCTTCAAAGCTGCAGTAGGGATACAAAGTCGACCCAGGGAGGGGTGCAACCCCTAAAATCGTAGGAAAATCATCTTGTAATAGTTATCTTTGAAGTAGAAACGCACAAAGTCGAAGCAGGGGATGCGCATCCCCAGCACCCCTATGCAGCGCTTCCCACTCACGCGCGAAATCGTTAAATTTGCCGTCGCTACAAAGTAGGTTTTGGTGGACGTCAATCAAGACGTTTCCATGGCCCATGCTCTTGACGTCCACTGAAACCTTATTTTGGAAAATTGTACGTGATTTCGCGCGTGTGATTGAGAAGCGCTGTAACAGTCTTACTTCTAAGTTGAACCAATTAATGAATGCGTCATAATTTTAGATTGATTGTAGGTGAATGATTGTAAGAGGCCTTAAAGAGAACATTACATTTAAATAGTTAGATTACCAGCAGTAAGTAGAGAATAACTCCACAAGCCCACATATCTACTGAGCAGTCGATAGAACTCTCCATGATGGTCTCAGGGGCCAGGTACATTGGAGAACCGCTACCACGACAGGAGATAGTACGAACACCATCTAGTAAACAAATATCAAGAAATTACCCGCAATAAACGCATTGTCGTATCGTAGGTTTGCACAGAACTGTTACCGTTAGTAATCCTGGATTGGCCCCATGTACGAAGCTGAGCAACATTTTCAGAAGCCATAAGTGTGGTGCTAGAATATTTGATTAAGGGACAGTTCATATACTAAACTAATGCAGCGAGTATGAAGCCAAACCATGCATGTTCGACTCACTCAATTGTTTTATCAATCGAACGATTGCGCATCGTTTCACTACTATTTTTACTTCCATCGATTTCTTCAAAAGATCTTTAAAACTTTTTCGTAAAGATTTTTAAAAGCCACCAAGTTTACGCGTCTCAGTTGTTGCTAGTGCGCATGCTCAAAGTGTTATCTGTAAGTAAGTGCAAGTTTGCTGTGACTGCGCATTCTCAAGATATTTTCGCAAAGTCTCGGTCCCAGAGCTCCTCGGTCTCGTTCCTCCGAGGAGCTCTGGGTACGAGACTGATTTGCGCACAATTAATCGCAGTTATACTGAGTTATGGCTTGTCTAATGGGTTCATATGCGACTCACCTTCCATGTATTTAGCTATACCAAAGTCTGTTAGTTTAATCACCGGGGGTTTTTCCTCACATGGTCTCTCTGACAATAGCAAATTTTCAGGTTTCAAATCCTGGATGGGAAGAGGCAAGTTTGTTAGTGCACACACGGTGCAACATTGCGAGCAACATCACACTAAAATATTAAAGTTGAAATGTCTGTTTTATTATTTTTATGTAATTTGTATTATCCTTGTAAGTTAAGCGGAAGAATCGAGATTTTCCCAGATTTGGCTGCTGAAATAATACTGTGATCATAATGTTGCATGGAATGTTTCACCGTGTATCTGAACCCTAAAGAGGTCTATTGCAATACGAGGAGGAAGGTTAGAGCGCACGGTGTTGAAACATGACCGGCCACAAATTCAAAACAGAACATGTCTCTATTGCAAGGTCACGTCATGTCTCTCTTCGATCACTTCGATGCAAAGGCATGGCTACCTTTCAAGATGGCGCCGGGAACTATGAAGGGGACTATTGGAAACCAATGATGTAACCAACAGTTTCAAAAGGTCTAGTACTTACCCTGTGGATGATTCCCTTCTCTGACAGATATTTCAGAGCCTTCAAAACCTGCCGAATACATGCACACGCGTCCTTCTCACTGTAATGCTTCCTGGACACAATACCATCAAACAGATCGCCTCCTGGAAGGTACTCCAGTACCATAAGAACTGAAGTATCAGTGTAGAAAACCTCTTCTAACTTCACTATGGTTGGATGGTCGAGTGATCCGCAGATCTGTTGAGATAAAGGCCAATATATCGAGTTATTTTACCGACAAAGTAAGACGAGTTATAGGTGTTTGTATCAGTTGTTTGTCGCTCACCGATTTGATTTTAACTATACGAACGAAGGCCAATAGGATTTGCGATGCCAGAGAAAAAGCCTTCACAAAAAAAAATGGCAAAAATATACACGTGTTTATCATGGCGAACCAGCAATGCCGATTTTGAAATTCAATTTTTTTTTCAAATATAGGTAACAGGTTTTTCAGACAAGTAGATACATGCTTGCTTTTCGGTCCCAAGTCGAAAGTAATGTTTCTAAACTTTGTATCCAAGTCATAAATGGGTAATAATGAAGAAGTTATTTCATGGGCTTCCTGTGGTCGTACACCAACTCTTAACATACCCTGTATAACAGAACCACATGTTACATTTTTTGGAGTTACGAATCACGAATACAGTAAATATTGAAACAGAGTTACATGACTCATCTTTTTCAAACATGTGGTCAATATACACACTAGCTTCTTAAAGCAGCGTTTCTTGCCAAACTTTGGTCAATCAGTCATGTCAGTATTATACCCAAACTTATTTCTATATATTCGCCCCAAAATCATTATCATATAAGTTTAGTTTTGTTCGTAATAAGTTTGTTTAATTGTCGGTTTAGTGAAGGTAAAGTACGGCCATGAAACTAAAGATTTGTCTAGTTACCTTAGCTTCTTGTACAGCCTTTTCTCTATCTTCTTCGCTTCTTGTTACAACGATTTCTTTCACTGCAAATAACTCGTGAGTTTTCAAATGGACACACTTTTTAACCTCGCCAAACGAGCCTTTACCAATGAACTCTGTAACTTCGTAAACATCTTCAAATTTCATATTGTTTTATCGTTTAAAAACATCAACTTGGGAAGCAATAGTTTTCAATATATGAAGTTGGTGTGAGATACGAGAGAGCTTTTCAGCTGTAATGCATTTCTTAATCAAGAAGTAATTCTGTGTCAAATTTGAAAGTCAATCTACTAATTAGCCTAGTTTTATTGACATTAAGTTGTTCGTCATCATTACAATGACATTGTCTTTTCAAATATTGTGTACAAACTACAAGGAACAGATTTTGCCGAGCGGAAATGTCAACTTTTGTAAAATTAAATACGCATTCCTTTCATTTGATGTCAAGAAACTTGACACAGGCTTCACCGTAGAGAAACAAATTGGTTAATAGTACAGATGATTTTTGCGTTTCAAACTTAATTGAATGTTAAGATTGAGTTGAATGTGTTTGACAAAGGCGGGACAACAAATGACGGGTCTTTTGTTAAAGTTTCTAGAGGTTTTGCCGCTGTTGCATGCTCCGCTCATAATGGCAAATTCCAAAGGGCTAAATTATCTTTACTGCAAACAAAAGGTGTTGTATAAAAGTGCTTTGTACTTGTTGTAAAGACCGAAGGATAATTTTTAAAGCAATTTGAAAAGCGGATCCAGAGAGAGTAGTTTTGTTAATTAAAGCAATCTTCCTTCAGGCTGAAGTTGAAAGTGTATGGAAACGTTTGCCAGATTCTAGTGGCTGTGATATCAGTCTTACTTCTTCTCCTTCTTCGCAGTTTAGGAGTAAAAGATGGACCAGTTTAGTTAAACTAGATTCCCTTCAAGCTGAACTTAAACACAAATGGAGACTTTTGGCAGATTCTGGTTAGCTGTGATGCCAATGTGACATCAGCTTTCATTCCACCTACTTCAATGGTAATGGTCCCATGCAGTTCTTTCTATTTGCACACGGTACCTGACGGTATGACACAAACACGAGTGCTAATAATACAGCAAATAACTATACTCGTTCACAAGTAAGAAGTTTGGTATTTGTAAATACGTCTAGGATTTGAATGAGCCATGGCGCTCACTCATGTTCAGGCCTTTTCCGTGACTGATAGAGTTTGTCTTAGTCCTGGTGTATTGTGCAACTCTTGAACAGTGAACAACCAAAATTTCTATCATACATCATGTCTGATCAACTAAGGTTTACTAGAAGGAGAGGCAAACGCTCGAACTGTAATGATAGAGGATTTGCACCATCACGTGATGGGAGCCATGACAGGAGTCTTTCACCTGGGAAACTGAGTTCTTTCTCATGTAAATCATATTAGACCAGATTCAATTGTTCCTGCCTCCTGTCATGGCTGCCATCACATGATGGTGCAAAGCCTCTATACAAGGTAATTTGATAATTGCAGGGCTAGAGTGTGGCTTGGCTTGTAACTAGGTACTGCAATCATGGCATCCACCGCGAAGGTAAGAAAGAACAAACCAGCCGAATCGCATAATTTTGAGGTCCACTCGGAGTACAAAATTTAAGCAACTGAAACTATGCAGCAAACAGAAAGCCACCAATCACAGTTATGGAACTGTTGCCCCTTGTAAGCCCACCTCCCGTCCGGCTTTGCCGTTGCGCTTGCAGTAAAACCAAAGAAAATAGACAAGTTTGATATGGATTTTTTTATTTCTAATAAACCTGTTGTGTCAGAAGTGCACCAAAGCCCAAATCCAAAAAGAAACAAAAACAAATGTTATCCTTAGTTAATGTTTCTGTCACCAGCTACACAACTCTAAACAAGCTAGGCAGGCAGGCTTTTGAAAAAAGGATTTTTTTTAGTTCCGTCCATTAAGCTACGGATTAACACGCAGTGCAATCGACACAATTTGATGCAAGCAACGTTGCTAAAGTAGAAAACGATCCTATACTTCAGCAACATGCATTCCCTGCAATATTGCGCGCAATGTTGCACCGTGTTTCCGGCTTGACAATCGCTCCATTTACATGCAGCGTTCTGAGTTGTTGATTTTGATTCAGTACAAAACCTCTGACCTCTAAAGGTTGTTACAGAAACTGGAAAACCGTTCTAACGTTCCGTCTATCTACTGACTCTTTAATTACGTGTAACACAGGAACTGTTAGATATGACGAGAACTGAGTCATCTGGTTGCTCCTGCTACATTGTGTTCTACTGAGAATAAAAATTGGCTGATTAGTTTAGTAATTTAACTTAAGATAATCTTAAAATTAATACCGTAAAATACATAACCTTGTGTTTATATAACATTTAGATGGCCAGCCATAAAATAATTTCTATTGGCGAGGGAGAGCCGGCTAAGAATAGAAGTCGAGCGGACTTCGTCTGATTGTGTCGACATGTCCACTTCGACCCACCACTACCCATCCAATCATTTTCAACTAGATTGAAGAGCCATAGTAATGACCCAGCAATTAAACAGCTCCATGAACCAGCCTAAATTTATTAGTAGGTTGATGGGACAAGCCATGTATCTTTCGACAGGTTACAACACATCAGGCTTGGTTTAAAGCTTACTTTATATAAACAACAAAATCGTGCAACTTCAGTGTCGCGCAACATTGTTGTGTTGCAAGTTGCAGAGTGAATGTGGCTCGTATTAACACCTCGCGCAATACAAAATTTTGTTGCGCGATTTTTTTGCAGCAGTAGAAGCTCTTTCTACTCTCTGCCACAAAGAAACTTTATTGCGCGCGAGGTGATAACACGAGCAAGGCATTCGCTCTGCAACTTGCGACACAAGAATGCTACGCGACATGTTTCACGATTTTGTTTTTCGTATTTCCGCGCCTTTAGATAGAGTATAAGCAATCATTATTCTTACTGAAGTCTGGCTGTGCGGCCTGACTTAAGACACAGTATATTTTAAACTTGCTGAATCACATGTGGTGTCAGATCTTGTACTATGTGTTCCATCGTCGACCTTTCTTCATGTTTTTCTTTGGTGCACCTGGTAACGAAGTCTTTCACTACAGGATTGGCTACTAGAGCTAACTGTCTCTGAGTTTGATCTGGAACAGGAAGTTCTCGGATAGCCATCTCGCAGACCAACAGTCCAAAACTGTACACGTCGATCTGAAAAAGTAAAAACATGGCAAAAATAATCAACCAAATGCCCTCAGTCATGTTTTAGGTCTAATGTTACTAGATTTTAGATACGTTAGCGGAACGGATCTTCTCTTCATTGACGCGGCATTTTAGTCTGTGTTCTCCGCGAGGGGGCGTGCGCGCGATGCACCTATTGTACATGTGCATGATTTTCTTTGAGCGATCATCCCAAACCCTAAAGCTACAGACACAAGTCACGGTGCAACACGCGCAATCTTGCAGGCAATCAAGGTCACGACGCAATTTGTTGTACGCAATGTTTTTGAAGTAGAAAACAATCCTACTTCAGCAACACTGTCTGCAATATTGCGCGTAATGTATAGGGGTAGTGTATCAACACATTTCGATTTTTTCTGTAGAGTCAACATGGCTCATCGCACTCACTTGTTGACTTCTCTTACCTTAGGTGTCTGCTGGACAGAGAACGCTTCTGGTGCTGAATAAATAACTGCACCAGGATTCACAGTCCTACACTGCCTCATAAAATTCGCCGCCCCATAATCCGACACTTTGGCTCTCCATCGATCATCACGTTTCCATAGCAATACATTAGCACTGCTGATGTCGCGGTGAATGATGGGAAATGGTTTGTTCAAATGAAGGTAGTTCAATGCCCTTGCAACGTCAAGAGCGATGGAGAATACCTCAAGGTCACTTAAAGCTCTTGTTTCAAGAACTGCTCGTAGATTTGTGTCCAGTAGTTCAGTTATGAACAGCGGGCTGCCATTGTCATTGGTTGCGCCGATAAACTGCAGCAAGCAAGGATGACGACAGCGTGACGCTATGCTCATTTCTCTTTCAAAGAGTCTTCGGTTGTGTGGTGATAGAATAAGATCGTGGATTTTTTTCACAGCTACAGGACAGCCGCGAAATGTTCCCTCGAATACTTCACCCCACGCTCCCTTCCCAACAATCTTATCAGTCACGTGGATTTCGTCACGATTGATTATCCAATCACAGGGCTCGGTAATATCCTGTTCGTCTTTGGTCGGATTGGTCGAAGTATTCAGGTTGGTCGGATTGGTTTTCCCGGCTGCTTCCAGCTCGCGAATACGATACTCATAATACTGTTTATGTCTTTCAAAATCTTGTTCTTTCTGCGTCAGAGATCTCTGTGATTGTTCAAGTTCTTCCTGTAGAGCAGCCTTCCGACTGACTTCTTCCTCGAGTTGTACTTGAGTCTGAGTAAGTTGTTGTTCTATATTAGTTCTTAGAGTTCTCTCTTCCAGCAAGCGACGTTCAAACTCGTCCCATTCACGATTAAAAGCTTTTCTTTGCTGCTTCTTGCTTTTCTGTTCTTCAAGTAGCTTCTCCTCAACCTCTACTCTTGCAACTTGTTCTGCCTGGACCATCTTCTCCAAGTGCATTATTTTCTCATTTTGATGAGCAACTGCCTCTGATTCCATTTTCATTTCCCGTTCCATATTCTCTTGCTTCCATTTTTTCTCTTTTTCTTGTAATTCGATTTTCATTTTCAGAAGTTGTTGTTCCAAATCATCCACAACACATTTCAGCTCAGCACCATCAGCACAAGGCTCAACCTTTTCAACTTCCTCATTGGATTTCTCATCCAAATTATTTTCATTCAGTTTATCAATGGAATTTTCATCCACATCCTTGCAGTTATCAGAGATTCCATTATCTTGTGCTTCTTCAGACGTTTTTAACTTGTTACACAAGTTTTTCTCCTTCGACTCTACAGTGGATGTCTCATTTTTATTTGTATCTTTAACATCAAGGTTTTTTGCTTCCTCAAGCAATAATTTATCTTTTTCATCTTTTTTACTTGCTTCCTTTTCTGAAAAAAAAAGTTTTAAAAAATCGAGTTAGGTAATCAATTTTTACTCCAGTTTTCTAAGCAAACTATGGAGAATTATCTGCATACCATCTCTTTAGAACTTCAAAAATAATGTCAAATTGAATTACATGTTGCAAGAAAAGTAATTCAACCTAGTTTTTGCAACGCTTCCTTATCAACAATACAAGTTTGAAAGAAAATTAAGCATGTCCAACCCGCTCCACAACATTCAGTAACTTAATTTTCTTAATTTTAAGTCCCCTAGCTAGTATGTCCTATAAGATCTGTTGTAGTTATAATACCATGTGGTACCATATACCAGATACCTACCAGGAAGTGAAGTGTTAATGCAACAAAGTTTGTCAAAAGCTACAAATAAACCACTACCAGGTGAGCAAGTAAAATATCTCTTGCACTGTATTGTACCATCACATGTACCCTGCCATCGATTCCGCGGATCCTGGAAACAAAGCAATAGAAATGGGATATCTGCTCAGTAGTTCTTTCCCTCAATGGGAATTTCCTGGGGGGACTCCCAAATACAAAAAGGGTTGGGATGCACATTGGAAATTTTGAAGATGACCCCTAAAAGATAGCCGAGTCTTGTACAGGTGGGCATGACAACAAATGATTTTTATCGCTAAAAGGCATCAAATGCTCATTAGCAATTGTAATTGTATACTTATTAATTTATGAGTGCCTACTGACAGAAGTCAGATGATGAACCAAGGGTGGTTCTGGCTTTCATTGTCATTTTGGTTGTCATTAATTGTCAAATTTTGCATATCTTATTTTCTGACAAACACCTTAAGAATGCTATACTCTACAATTGTTATTAAACGTTTTTAGGCTAGCAACAACATCACTCGCATGTGAGCTTACAGTCTGACTAGTTCTAATACCCCCTAGCAATCATTATAGCTATACATTCATTTATAGAGCAGGGTGTACTACCATATTTCATTTTTATTTCTATTTATTTATGACATTTATGGTAGATGACAAAACCAATAGGAATACAAAGAATAGGACAAGTGGTCCCTTACAAAGCAGTGTTTCCAATATAACAAAGGGCAGGGATCAGGGGTTGGAATCGTAAGCTACTCCCTCTCTTAGGGGTGAAAAATGAAAAGCTATTGGTTTTTATCATATGTGGTATCCTTAAGGGGTACCCGATTGGTGGCCATTCACTACTCTCCATACATCGGTTCACTGGTCAAACACAAAGCATTCGGTTGAGGCTGTAAGGTTCAAATTTGAATAACCCTTTGAAACTACCTTGGAGCCTTGCTTGAATGCTTTGACTGTGTCCAGTGAACTGATGTATGGAAAATGGCGAATGGCTCCTGGCTTATAGAATGGTTTCATAACAGACATGTTGGAGGGCAGGAACTGTGTACAATGCTTTTGCATGACACAAAATTATATTTTCCCATGGATAAAATTTTATTGTTCTGCCCTACAAAATGGCTGCTGTGAAACTGCTCTATAGACCCTTTGCACATGACATCAGAGCAGCTCAATTTGGAGGACAAAAAAAAAAAAGAATTTCAATCTCCTGAGAATTAAAAACCTATTTTTTTGTCTTCCAAATGATCTGCATCCCGAAGTGCTGCAAGAGATCTATAAATGGCCCACATTGTGTTCTGGGAAAGAATGACAAAAATCTATATGCAATTTATTTCTTTGTAACTTCTTATTCATTGTCTACTAGGGGCATTTTAAATTATCCTCATCAAGATTTGGGGCCAACACATAATCAGGAAAATAATTATCATATGCATTATAATTCAATCACATAAAACCACATACAAGTGTAGCCTTTTAATAATTTATTGTGAGAAAAAAAAAAAAACATTTAAAAACATATTAAACTTACCAATATTTCCACACCAAACATTGTCCCATCATATGGTGATACCTGTCCTTTATACCTCACTATTGCTGAAACGTCTCTTTTAATATCCTTAATCCTTGCAGTAACTTTAGCACCTTCCTCCAGGCTGCAGCCCACGGACAAATATCCTTCTTCTACAATCCTGCATCTTTCTAAATAAGAGTTCACCGCAAGTAACAGCTGTGTTTCTTCATACGTTAATCTTTTCAGGTCCTCACGATCGCACTCAACGTGTTGATATGTTTGCTTAACACCTCGAAGAGCAATTTTATTGGTGTCATCAGGTTGTTCATCTGTTTTTCGAGCTTCTAGGAGCTCTCCTTTCAGTGCTAACGTCTCTGATGGCGGTGGGACGTCCTCAGTTGTGTAAACATAACTTGAAAACATTCCCCACCACGATGAACCACTCGAGAACTCAGGATTCTCGACATCTTTTAATAGCAGATAATATCCTGTCCTGTGATCCATCATCCAATTATATTGTCGTCTCGATTCTTCATAAGAACAGCTTTTTTAATTGAGATGTATAAGACGATAATACTTCCAAATTTATGCCACACCCTGATTGGATTTTCAGTCTCGCAAAATAACACCAATTTTTCCAGGTGTAGACGCTCCTATAATGTCGCAGAGATAACTCTTAACGGCCTCATTAATTTTTTAACTCATATCCCTGGATATGAGAGTCAGATTGTACTTTAACAAACATAGATTAGCTTCGTTCTTCCTTCCGCTTCCGCCATTTTGTGCCAACAGGTTCAACGAGGGAGCCTGGGTCGACTATAACTTTGTTGACTCATATCCAGACTCAAGACTCTTGACTCGTCCAACATGGCGGCGTAAAATAGACGCGAATGAAGACGTCTGTCGAGTATTTGTAGACAATTTTATTAGGAATATTACCCTTAATGAGTAAGTATTGATAGTATTTGATGCATTTATATGTTTATTATATTATACCATCGACTGTTGTTTATGTTATTGAATCTTTATATAAGAAAAACGGGAATTTGGAATGCCTCTATCATCATTTGAGTCCCATGGGGTGTACATACATGTACATAATTATAAGCTTGTACTATGAATTTAGTACGTCAGTTTTATATATTTACCAGCAAAGTAGACGATTCTATAGGTTAAAAATTCTAAATAGTAGTAGGTACGATAACGGCGGGAATGTTGCACTCAGAAAGTATTCTAGAGGTACTATATATATGAGGGGATTAATATTAATATCAAAAACTATTTCAATTCTCAATAGAAGGGAACTCCTTTTCTTTTGACTCTGGGATTAGTATAAGGGATTTACGATTATGTTAGGGTATGAGATCAATGAATTAGAACAACATCATCATCAAAAACAACAACAGTAACAATCTTTCTTGACTCTGATTACTACTAGATTAGACCAGATTCAATTGTTTCTGCCTCCTATCATGACTGCCTCCACGTGATGATGGTGCAGAGCATAGCAAACAAGGTACATACTTGCAGCAACAGCCAAGCCTTGGGTTCCTTCAGTTGTTGATTTATACCATATTTATCACCAACAAAAGTCTTTCTAAAGACTAACTACCATTCTGTTGGTTAAGGCTAGAGTTTAGAAGTGACAGGGTTTGGCTGTTGTAATGTCATCTCAGGTTACTTCTTTCATTGACAGATTGATTTTGTTATGCAGGGTCATAACTAGGAAAGGGGCATGGCCAGACTCAGTCCCCTTTCAAAGATTTCAGCTGTTTCCCATTGTCTTCCAGTAATTCATCCAATCACAACGCATAGTTACTGCTGTGGTAAAATACGTTATGGTTAGAGTACGGCTAAGAATTTTCCGTATCGTTTCCCACTCATACAAAGACTGCTCTAATGAAGGCCTGTAGTAGGGGGAGGGGACTGGGAGGCCTGTCCCCAATAGTTTTCATTGCTATGGCCCTGTAATGTAAAGGTAACTTCCAGTACTAACTGACAGTGCGTTCATGAAAAGTTTTCACATTATATTGCTGTCATGCATGTGCTGCATCCATTCACAAAATTAAGACTGCCAATAGACCTCATCGGCTTGGGTGTAATGTTGTCCCATTTCAGACCATGTGTCATTCTCTTGAGAATAAGATTCTTCGTTTGAGTTGTATCTATATTCATGTATCTTCTCATGCGCAACCGTTAAACAATGAAATGATACTCTGGGGAATGACACGTGGTCTGAAATGGGACAACATTATACCCAAGCCAATGAGGTCTATTGGCTAATTTGTCTTATCATTTCCTAATCATACAGAATCTGCTTTAATTTAATTGATTGAATTAATGTGAAGCTCATTTTCAAGGCATTTATTTCAGGATATGCAGTTCATTTGGTAAAAGACACAAGATGCCTAGGGGTAGTAGATCTATTAATGATGAAGTTAATCCCAGGACTCAAAGACCTGGCAGGCATAAGATTGTAACACCACCAAACTCAAGAGTGCCACAAAATGGAGCCTCTAAAAGTACTACAATCACTGGTGTTTCACCAGCAGTTAATGTAACTAATTCAACGCTAACAAAAACGCAAGCACCAAGGCTTTTTCCAATTCTCGGTGGAGCTACCAGTGGCGTTGCTAACAGTACTTCTTCAGCAACAGAGCTAGAACAAAATGCTTCAGCAAACAGAGACATTCATGATCATTCAGAACACATCAGTTTGATTCCTGGTTTTCCACTTCTCGTTGGAGCTACCAGGGGCAATGCTAACAGTACTTCTTCAACAACAGAGGTAGAACAAAATGCTTCAGCAATCAGAGACATTCATAATCAGTCAGGACACATCAATTCAATTCCTGGTTTAACAAGTGATGTTGGTGGAAATCCAAGTGATGTTGGTCATTCTTCCAATCTTCCTGCCTCAGTTGTTAAGGAGGAACCAATTAATCCATCTGGTGGGTTGAACAAGAATTTCCACAGAACAGTTTACCTCACTAGTTTGCTTCCCACATTGGGGAAGAAAGTTGAAGGTATGCCTATCATGGATTCTTCAACCTTCAGTTCACCATCTTGGATTCAGACATTTGAAAAGGCAGGTCTCTTAAAAGCAGTTGCTTCTGAAGGCTTGGCAGGTAAGAGAAAAGGATTCTTATTATGTACTGAGTAAAGAATTTGATAAAAATTTGATACTTGACCGGTCAAATATGGTTTTGAACGGACATGTTGACTGGGCATATTTGAAAATACTTTATTTGGTAATGCAGGTTAATTTTCAGGCAGAGACTATTAATTGCATGCGTTTGCAGACCTTTTCATGGTGAAAATTATTAATTTGATGAAAATTACCATTGGTTAATTATTAATCATTTTTGACCATCCAAAAATTGGCAATGACCGGTCAAAAATGTATTTGCCAGACATCTTGACCGGCGTATGACTGGCCATTATTTTGGGCCCTGAATGATATATTTTTTTAGAAGTAAGTAGTTGCATGAATACACTCGTCTGTGGATACTTTCATTTGCAGCATATCAAGTGTTCACCCTTAGATGCGAATGACAGTATAATTATAAGGTTTGCTGATGCTCCTCATACCTTAATCAATGAAGCAAGTGGCTTTTTGGATTTAGAAGCACTATATAGAGGGTTTTTTTACAACAGCCATGTTGTAGGGGCAAAACAATGAAAAAATTCTCCATTATGAAATGAAATTTCTTCTCATCCAAAAACATTGCATTTTTCCAGCCCAACCACATATGGCTATCATGAAACCACTTTATAATTTGCAGTTCCTAGAAGTTAAAGAGTTTAGAGGTACTTATGCAAAGTTTCACTTTTTTTGCATTCCTTTAGAAGATTTTTCTAAAGATTCCAACACTGAAATGAAGAAATTAAGAGATGAAGTCAACAGAGAAAAAGCTGCAAGAATTCTACTGGAACAGCAGGTTAATCATGAGAGACAGCAACGAGAACGACTGGTACAAGAACTTGAAAATATAAGGACTGCAAATCAAGAGCTTGAACAAAGTCTTCAAGAAATTGAACAACAGAAAAATGAACTTCAAGCTACACTCTCAACTGCACAGCATGCTCTCGAAGAGTACCACAATTCCAGTGGTTCTTCGGATTGGGTGTTGTATCGGAATGAGATTGTGGTTTCTGATAAAATAATTGGTGTAGGAGGGTGGGGCAAGGTGATGGAAGGGACATTTCGTGGATGTAAAGTTGCAGTGAAGCAAATTCACGAGCTTATCCTCTCACCTCATAACAGAAGGCTTTTTGAGCGTGAGATGAGCATAGCTTCCAGGTGTCGTCATCCTTGTCTTCTTCAGTTTATTGGTGCAACCAATGATGATCAAAGTCCTCTGTTTGTAACAGAGCTATTGGACACAAGTCTAAGAGCCTTGTTACATGAACGTGCATTAGAATCCACAGAAATCACGACTATTGCGCTAGACGTGGCCAAAGGATTAAACTACTTACATCTCAGCCACCCTGCTCCTATCATTCATCGGGACATCAGCAGTGCTAATGTGTTGCTATGGAAACATGGTACTCATTGGCGGGGGAAAGTTTCGGATTATGGTACAGCCAATTTCATGCAATACTCGATGACAGTTAGTCCTGGTGCTGTGGTCTACTCGGCACCTGAGGCACAGACTTCCCGACAGTCACCAAAGGTATGAAGTACATATTGTTGTATCATACACTAGCCCAGTATTGATATAACAACGTCAATTTCCCTGTATTGACACAGCCTTTACAAACTTTACAGTCGCTAACAAAAACATGTTTAGCCCTTAGCCCGATTTGAGTGGCTGTTGTTCTGGACTGGCTGGCCTCGTGTTCATGTGGAAACATAAAGCGTTTTCACGTGTGTGTGTGTGTGGGGGGGGGGGGGGGGGGGGGGGGCTGGTCAGTCCGGGGGCGGTGGTTGCTTGAATTGGTCGCTGTATTTCGATTCGGTGTATAGGATATATATTTTTTAACTACATTTTTGGCATGTTGGACTGTGAAGCGCCATAGAGTATATATATAAATGTAGAATATTATTATTATTATTAAAAGTAGGTGATTTTTTTATTTTAAAAAAAAAGAGCAGACACGAAAGAATTAGTTAGTGATTGACTAATTGACTGACCAACTTATGAACAGCTATGGACAGACGGACAGACTGACGGGTAGACAGGCGGGCCGAATGAATGACAGACTGACTCACTGACTAATTTATTAACCTGCAAATTGACTGACCAACTGAAGGAAGGACGGAATGAATGAATAAATGAATGAATGAATGAATGAATGAATGAATGAATGAATGAGTGAGTGAGTGAGTGAGTGAGTGAGTGAGTGAGTGAGTGAGTGAGTGAGTGAGTGAGTGAGTGAGTGAGTGAGTGAGTGAGTGAGTGAGTGAGTGAGTGAGTGAGTGAGTGAGTGAGTGAGTGAGTGAGTGAGTGAGTGAGTGAGTGAGTGAGTGAGTGAGCGAGCGAATGAATGACTGGGAAAGACTGACTATTCAACTGAATAAATGCATAATGAACAGATGGAATAAAGGAATGAATAACTGAATGGATGGATGGGTAGATGACTTTGTGGTTGCTAGATGTTGCAGCCCCTAATTCCTCAAAACTCATCAAATGTATTGCTTCTATTTTTCAGGTTGATGCATACAGTTTTGGAGTGTTGTTATGCGAGATGATCAATCGTGAGTTCCCAGACACATCTCACAGAAATGAACAGATTGCCATGGTTACCAATCCCTTTTTCAGAGACCTTATAAGGAGATGTTTGCAGCATGACCCCGAAAAACGTCCTGATATGACACAAATTATTAGTCTGCTTGAAATTAAGAAATAGCATTGCATTTTAGACCTATTCCACAACGGTTTTCTTATTCCAATCCTGTTAGTAGTTCAAAAAGCACCCTGGAAGCCTAAAACAGGCTAAACTAGGTTGCCTTTACATTTCTTTAGAATACGCACAAAAAATTTTATTACTCGACTTAGTTTTCAACATGGTAATACGCAAGTAGTATTTGTATTCATTAAGGAAATCCTTTTTAATCAAGAGGTATGAAATACCTAGCTGTTTAAGTGATTCAGTAATCATTGAAGATTATTAAGGCTGTATGCTTCTTGCGCTTTGCGCAAATAAAATCGCGTTCGTGTAGAAAAGCGGAATATGATAGTATTATTACTAGTTAGGCAAAGTTCAAACGTCGATCTTCACATGAGCCGAACCAAATGACATCAAACAAGACCGCCTTATCCATTGTTTTCAATGCGTTTGGCTCATGACAAGATCGACGTTTGAACTGGGCCTTATAGTTAGTTTATTAAAATAACCAAATTGTAGGTTGTGTGTAAGACAGAACCCAACTCCCAAAGAGTGTTTGTACTTATGTTGCTACTACTACTAGAACTAGAACGGGAACTTTAACAGCAACAGGGATTGCCTGAGATTTCCCACTCGCAGTAAAAGACTATCTCAAGTTTTTGACTTCGACCATTACATGATACTGCGACAAGCGCGCAATATCGCAAGTGATGTTGCTGAAGCCGGATCGTTTTCTACTTTGCAATATTCCGTGTAACGAATTGCGTCTTGTGACATGGCTCGCAACATCGATTGCCTGCAACTTTGAGCGCAATGTTGCATCTTGTGTCCGTAGTTTAAGATCACCATGGTGCTGCCATTTCACACGGTACGATAAATTTGTTGCGCAGGACTAAACCATATCTTGATCTAATTCCGTGGTAACTGGAGTTCTTGAGCGGCATTGTTCCACTTTATTGACCTACTGACCCTGCAAGTAGCTGCGCGGCTTCATTAAATTTTGCATTATCTATGGCTGCTGGTAAAGTCGCGCACATCAGTTGTAGAAGTGGGAGGCACTAATTTCGTCTTTAGTGCAACTTCCGCACAACAAGATTTTGCTGGTCTACGATTAGTCCAGAGCTGGACCCACTTTTATCGATGCACGCGGCGAGGACTAAACGAGTAGTGGAAGGAGACTGGTAAGAATCGTAAAGATAAATCATTCTTTGTATTTCGTGCGCGTGCGCTATTTTCCTTTTATTTTTTTTATTTTTATTTTTGCGATATGTGTTAATCAGTTAGTGAGAAAAGTGGGTCCAGTTCTGGACTAGTCGATATGTGCTGCGCAATCATTGGCGTAGGATAGGAGGGGCAAACTAGCCCCTTCCAAAATTTGTCTTCCTTTTATTTATTTAATTTTTGACACGAAAAGGCAAAAATGGGGGGGGGGGGGGGGGGGGGGATTAGTCAAATGCCGGAATAGCAGAAAATGGCTGCGAGACGTGATATTATCTGATGTGACAAACCCAAAGTGACGAGGAAAGTGTAACTCCCCTTCTCCCGATTTTTTGTTACGCTACTGTGTACAACAGGGGTGGATTTAGGGGTGGGCCGAGGAGGCCGCCTTCCCCCCCCCCCCCCCCCCAAAAAACATTTTGCATACGGTCTTAAAGATTTTCTCCCACCCTTTCTTTGATTCCTAGATCCGCCCCCGTAAGATATTTCAAAATAAATTCGTGGATGGCCTTTTAAGGAATTAACCGATCTTTTTTCGTTTTGGGGAAAATAACCCAACGCAGGAATATTCTCATGGCGCGCGCGGTATTAAGTTTCCCTCTCTCATTTATGCTAGCGCTCTCTCGTTCAAATATAATCCCTGCTAAAACGTGTTGGGCATACTACAAATATTTCACAACATCATCCCCTTCTCAAAACTCACTACATGTCGATGTGTGGCTGGGTTGCCCTGTCCCATGCCACTCCAAAACTTTTCAAAAGAGACAGATCTTTATCACCCAACATTGAACCGGATGAGTGGGGGTTGTGTTCTCATGATTACGAGCTGCAACGTTGCATAAAAACATGTTATCCAAGACTTGGTTATTGCAGTTTGCAGGTCGCAAACTTGCGGAAGACTCCGCTTGTTAGATGGAAACTCGGTGGAATAAAGACGTTAAAAATTTACTAGATAAAAGTGCGTGATATCTTTACTATTTCTATAAAGTTTTTTTAAACTTTTCTTTAAATTTTTTCAAGAATTTTAGCATTTTTACTTTAAGAAAAATAGAAAGAAAGTAGGACCGTAGAATATATGTACAGGACCCGAACTGATCCCGGGACCCGAACTGATCCCAGGACCCGAACTGATCCCCAAAACTGTTGTTATTGTACCTGAACTGATCTCGGACCCGAACTGATCCCAAGGTAGGACCCGAACTGATCCCCGCGTATTCTACGGAATGGACTCAAGAAAACTAGAATTTGTGAAAGTCATATTTATTGATTGTTTATTATTAACTCTGCTTTTATATATATCGAAGATAATTGATAAATTACAAGATAAAAAAATATTCTAAGGCTGGAAAAGTGTAACTAGGAATCTAATAAAAGTTTATCCGGCCCTTATTAATAGCTAACCAACTCAAAAAACGTTGTAAGCTAAAAACAAAGTCTAAACACAAACTAATCGCGGAACGCACGAGCTAAGAGTTGCGACACATATAACCCCGTTGTTTCAGTTCTTAGAAAAATCAAGAAGTTAATGTTTCACATCATAGATTTACATTTAAAACATTTAAAAAAAAGATTCCTTGATCAACGAATTTACGCATGTTATCACTAATCGTAAACAAATAAAGTTTTTTCTTTGCAGTGAAAAGTTTTAGTATAAAATGTTGTTTATCGGATTTCCAACTGATCTAAAGTTAATTGTTATTACAGTATCGAATAAATGATTTTTACATCAGTGAACTAGAACATGCAATTGTTATTTAATTAAATGATTTATATTAATCAATAAATATGACTTTCACAAATTCTAGTTTTCTTGAGTCCATTCCGTAGAATACGCGGGGATCAGTTCGGGTCCTACCTTGGGATCAGTTCGGGTCCGAGATCAGTTCAGGTACAATAACAACAGTTTTGGGGATCAGTTCGGGTCCTGGGATCAGTTCGGGTCCTGGGATCAGTTCGGGTCCTGTACATATAACGGAAAAGAAATCTACATCCAAGTCCGTCTCCTTGGTGACGATGCACGTGACCCACAATGCCTTGCGGTCATCATACTAACAAGACAAACATGGCGGATGTGCAAAGGTGTGAAATGTGGAGAAAATATCGCTGTTTGAACGGTAAGAACTGCTGAAAACCATGATACAAACCTTAATATATTTACTTTAGGTGTTTCTTTATATATTGCAATGGTTTATTTGATATTTCGCTCGCATTTTCATTGAGCTGACGAAGGGTTGTTTTGCAGCACGAAGTGAACCCACGTGCCAGAAAAAAACCTTCCAAAACTCTCTTTTTCTTGTGATTAAATTGTCATTTCTTGTCTTAATCAGTTAATTTAGGATATCCGTCCTAGAATTTATTAGTTTTTATGTGATTTTCAGAAGTTTGGGTTGGTATAAAAAGTACTATAAAAACGTGTTGGAATGCAGGACTCCCCCACCCCTCCCCCCAGCAAAACGAACCAAACAACCAAACATGAAGTAAAATGGGATTAATAAATCTTAGAAGTTAGCTGTGACCAGGCTTTGGTTGATAATTTACTTTCAAATTTTTGTAACTCAAAATAAAGATATAAATAAATTGAAAAAAGCTGATTGCCAGGAATCAAGGGTGGGTAGGGTAGTGCACTCGCCTCACCTCTAACCTCTGGGGTCCTGGCAGGGGCAGATCCACGGGGTGCACATTGGTGCACCCTACACCCCCCAAACCACCTGGTTTTTTGTTTGTTTGGCTTTTTGGGCTTCTTATTTATGACTTCTGTTTCTTGAATCTTTAGTTGGACTCAAAAAACTCAGATAATCCATAAATATAATATTTTATTTTCAATTAAAAAAATTTTTTTTTTGTTTTTCAGGATTATTGATATCGTCACTTTTTTTCATTTTGGACCACCCCTTTGCAAATTTATGGATCCACCCCTGCCTGAGTTCCAGTGTTTGACATCACAAGTAAGTAGAGTTTGTTATGTCTTTTGTTCATTGATTCTATGGCTTTTCTCCAGCTTTCTTCCCTTCACAAAACTTAGCAAGCTAAATAATTGGTTCTAGCAAACTGTATACAAGAAGGTTGGTTGGTTTGCGAGATGCTAACAAATAACAATATTTTGTGATGACAGAGTTCAATAAGTGTTTTATCTTTCAGATTATTTTGTTTGTGTTTTTGCTGTTTTTGTGGTCTATCAAACATGCCAAGTCATTTCTGACAGCTTAGGAAAGTGAGACAAATGTTGACAATGTTGACAAATGCAATGTAAATGCATATGAACAGACCATTAGTTGAGGCAAAATAGCTTTACACCATAATGCAAATGAAAACTGTGAAAAATGTTTTTGAGTTAGGAAAGTGTCAGCGAAAAGTTAAGGAATTTTATTTTACCAGATGAGTGGGAACCAAGAACTTCTTCAATTTAACCTACTGTACCTTGCTAACAAGAGTTCGATTGATACTTGATAAAGTAGTTCCTCTCCCCCATTTCCTTAAAGCATGAGTCACCTCTTACTTTTAATCTGGGGGGGGGGGGGGCGGTGAGGTTAAATCACAACCACTTCATGACTTTTTCTCTCTTTTTTTAGGTAAAAACCAGTTGATAGATGGCATATGTTGACTTATACATCATGAGTAATCTGTATTTGCTGGTATGTTACAAGTGCATTACATCTGTGCATTAGAACAGGAAAGCATTTCGAATGATGATAATCACAACAGAAATACTCTTCTTCGGTTGTATGACCTAATATGTGTGTCACAAAAGAACCTGTGAGTAACCCATGTTTGCTGGTATGTACGAGTGCATTACATCTGCGCATTAAGAACAGGAATGCATGTACAGGTAGATTCATAATGATCGCTATTGATACCCTTTTATTTCTTTCTTTATTAATATGTGCATCACAAGAGAACCTATGAGTAATCCATGTTTGCCGGTATATTATGAGTGCATTACATCTGTGTATTAAGAACAGGAAAGCATTTGCATACATAATTATGTAGATAATGACAGAAATAGGCATAAATAGAAACCTTTTTATTTCTTTATTGAATTACAAAAAACCTGAACAGGAGAATCAATCAAATCAACTGAGTTTTTACAATCTGAGTTCTGACAATTACTGATAATTCTAGTAAATTTTCTTTTTTTTTTAAAGTGCCTACAGTATAACCCTTCTACAGTTTTTCGTTTTCTGTATAGAAGACTCAAAAATAACTGATAACCTATTTTACAGTTTCCAATTTGGTCCATTCATTTCCGATATATAGCTCGAATAGTTTAAGTCATAGTCATATTTTATCGATAACATTAATTTGCACTATTCCATTTAAAATAAATAGGTAACAATATAAAATCAAAGTATAAGGAAGATTGAAAACACAGGGGGAAATAATTATTCCTTAATTCATGATTCTGGTTCAGACAATGGTGAACCAATCATCATTGCACTAGTGGAATTAAATTTATGTCCCACAAACAACTACTGTACACAGTATCGGATCAAGCAATTGTGGCTTCGGGTACTCGTACTTGAAGCCTCCAGACAAGTATCTGGACTACTGCTTATTTTCCGAACTTTCCTCCTCTGTGGTGTCATAGACTCAATTACTTTGAGCTTCAATCGACAATATTCTGTGCCTTGGTCTATTGTAGCACACATAAATGCATCTCGAAGAGATTCAGAGTTGGAATCTAATAGGTTCACAAACTAGTAACTAGATCACAGTTGACGAGCAGAAACTTAATCACCTGCCGAGCTACATTCCTTTGTGTTCTGCACAACATTCCTAACTGTCTGTCATTAGACTTGCCGCGTTTGTTTCTGAAAAAGATACTACTGATTTTGGTAGTACTTAAAAAATGTGTGATACTTTGAAGTTATCATCAGTGTATGATTTCATAATGGACGACAGAAAGGCCTTTGTAACATTCTTGAGGTTTATAATTAGGCAGTCTATATAAGAAAGAGTTTCTGGTGTTGTAACTATGAGAAAACTTTAGTGTCCAGTTTATCATTCAAATATTGAGGAGCCAGCATGAATATTCAAAAACAGTAGAATAAGTCGGGCCAGGCAGAGTTTATCAATCAGATACCATCCAAGTTTGCAAAAAAGGTCTCATGATCTTGATTTAGTAGTTGATACATCAAGAATAAGGCGAGCACATCTCTTCTGTAATTTTAATAGTTTGTCCAATTAAATACCTCCATTAAATAGCAGAATCCTGTGTTTAGTAGAAAAATGTCTCTTAATAGTGGAAAAAACAGCAAGCCTTCTTAGTAATTTTTTTGCATGTTTTTGATATGAACAGACCAAGAAAGATTTGGGTCAATGTCTACACCGAGCAGTTTTCGGAATGTGATTGCAATACCGAGTTTCTGTTAAGAATCAGCAAAATATTACTGTCAGGGCAGCGACCAAGTTTGTGACGTGTTTCAATTATCATATATTTAGTTTTGTCAGGATGGACAGCCACACAGTTTTCAGTGGTCCATTTACTGGTGATATCAAGATTTTTTTGAAGCTGTTCTTGTATGTTGGATAAGCTGTCATTACTTGCATATAGAGTAGCTTCATCGGCATAAAGACCACAATGGAACCTTGAGGCACCCCATTTAGGCTAAAAATATTATTAGATTTCAACTTTTCATTCTGCAAACCAGAACACTAATAATTGCTCATCCACAAGGTATATCATTTATATAAATTGATTTTATTATTTTGATGTCAGATTGTTTGCTTAATCAATAACATCTCTACAAACACTGCCTGTTTACACTTTAGAACAAGGAAACTAAAGATATCTTTACAAATACAGTACACTCAAAGGGAGGTTTTTTAATTTTATTTCAACTAATTACATAACTTACATGCACATAAATCACTCACAGAGAAACTAATATCACAAGGATCTTAAAAATTTACAAATATGATAAGCAATTTTTTTTTTTTTCATTTCTTTTTTTTTTTTTTTTTTTTTTACTTTTTCATATTCTATATTCTGTCCGTGGTTAATTCATATTTAACAGTAAAGGTCTAATTTTTTTCATACTTTTTCATATGCAGTGCTAGTTTTGATCTTTTTTCGGCTGTGTATTCTAGTTTCTCATACAGTCTTATAATGCTTTAAAATCACCAAGTATTAGAATTCTCTGTTAAAAAGTGGAGTTTCATCTTGCTTCAGTTTATCATCAAGATACTATCTTGGAAACAAAAAAGTTATACACTGAAAATGCTAAGTGGTCCCCTCATTCTTCATTTAACAGACAGTTTACTGCATGTTCTTGAAGTCCTCTTCCCATATTTACTGTAAAACAAGGTTCCCTCTTTTCAGTAGGCACCATTTTTTAAGCAGACACCAGGCAAGATCCTTGTAGTGTCTGCTTATTTCAGGTACCACTTTACTTAATAATATTTGTTTGATTTTGTGCTTGTTTAGGAGAAGTTGCAAGATTAAACAACAGTCAGAAGGCATAAAGGAAGCACTTGCAGCTAAGTAACTATAAGTTATGTAGTGTGAACATTAAATATGTGCAATGCAAAACCACTAGCCACTAGAAAGCCCACTAGGATTGGTACTACTAGGATTGGTACTAATGTACTTTGCTGTTTAATTGGAGCTATTTGGTGCAAACAGTGTGGTGTTGCTTGCTTTCGTTACCTACACTTTTTTTTTCTGTTAAGCTGTAAGTAATATATCACCCAGACACTGTATTTTGGCACGACAAATGAATGTGTGCCTCAAGGACTATACTGTAGAATGCATCACAATTAGCCAACAACAAGTAACACGAATAACATTTGAATGTGGTATATTCTGGTATTAACACCATGAATTAGAGGGACAAATAAATGTACTTGCCTCAAGGGTGTTACACCCTCAGAATGCATAACAACTTTCTGCATATGAAAAGACTGACACCAATAACCATCATTCACCAAGGTCTGGTAGGAATATGTTGAAGCACCAAAGGCTACAAGATAAGTTATATTATTTATCATCAGTGGATATTGATTGCTATCAGAGGGTGCATTATTGATAAAGATTGTCTTTTGTGCTATCATCATCATCCACAATACTTGTTGCAGCATGCTTTGTTTGTAGATTACCAACCCATCTGTGTTTGGTATTTCACATAGTAATTGCTCACATTATGCTGAACTCTCATATACTAACACCTGTCTACAGTGAAATACTTACCTCTGGTGTACTTCTAGATTCAATCAATACAGGATACAGGTGAGTAATTGATACATGTAAGATATCATCACAAGACAAGTGGGGAAACCCTTAGATATTATTGTACGGTATGATAGCTTGGGCAAAAATAAAGAGGATGTTACTGTATGTTGCTTAATATTTAGTTACTAAAAAGACATTTCACGCTGATGGAATTTTGATAAAATCATAACACGTAAAACAACAGTAACAGTCATAACAATAATTCTAATAGTAAACATTATTGAAATTCTAAAAATATTTTGGCTGCTTCTATATTGAATTTATTACTAAAATCCAAAGTATCGAAATTATAGACCTAAACATAAAAATGTTAAATCTTACTGCGATTCTCAATATTCTGCAAACTCAGACATTTCAACAGCTTGTTGTGAAATTGTTTTTTCACTGCTGTCAATCAAAACTAATCAGTCAGTACCTTTTATATTTTTGACTGGCGGCAGTGGAAAACCAAATTCCAACCGGAAACTTGCAACTACCGAGTTCGCAGAACATTGAGAATCACAGTAACAACTGATAAAATTCTTAAAGGATGAAGGAATAAAGAGTAATGTGCAGCTAGGTTAAGTTTGATAAAGATTAATATACCAATCATGAATAATATTTACGGAGCACATAGATTATTTCCTTCAAGAACCTTCCTGATCCTATGAATGTATGTTATTCTTTCCAGTTCAACCTGGTAATGTAGTTGCATAAATTCCAATTAATAGCATGTGACAATGTACTTGTTACCAGTCCCCACAGTCTTGGGGTTTAGCACATGTAAGCAGCCATTGGCATGTTGAAAGATTGTTTAGTATTTTCCTGGTTGGATCACGTGTGTATGATGCATCGACGTAGGTTTCACTAGAGACTTTCAGTAGGGTCATCAGCCTCAAATTGCTGCTTGTTATTCAAACAGTCCTTAATAGCTACATATTGGTCTTTTGCCATCAGTTTCAGTTTGCATTCCCTATTTGCACAACCATGGATGAGTTTATCCACAATGAGAAAGTTTGAGTCTTCTGGAAATTCTGCTTGACAATATAAGTTCATGATTTGTGAAAGATATGTTGTAGTATTTTAGTATATCTGGATATCTGTGTGCTGTTCAGAAGTCCATTGACTTGAATTCTCTAGTGATTAGTCCATTGCAAACAACTAATATTTCAATTCATGCATGTCTTCAGTCTGTTTTAGTGAGTGCATAAGGAGTTAGCATGCAATTTGGAAGCACAGCTTCTCTCAAACCTCTCTAGTTTGATGTCAGATACCTGGTGCCAGCATCATCTTGTGAACAGCTTGAATACTAGTTGGTTTATGCAGATTTTTGCTTGTTTCCCACCTAGATCTGCTTACTTTGTTTGTATCAGTTATGAGGCAAAGTTTGGAAACTAGATTGAAGTCATTTGCTTTTGATTTTCCCAAAGGGTTATCGGCTGTGATACTTTTCTTCTCTTTTTCTTTCTTTTCTTTTCAGTTCAAAAATATGTTGAATGTAGTTAATGAAAATTTGAATGCACTACCACCTTTTATTAATGTAATAAATATAAATTATAAATATCTAAAACCCATTTCTAAATGACCATACTAGTGAATTTGAACCATTGCAATATGATGAAATCATCTTAATACATACTGACATACTGTCAAAACAAAACGAGATTGACTGCATAAACTATACAAAGACCATCAAAATATGCTGCAACTCACTATTGAACATTGTACAAGGTACAGAAAAGACAGGAATGTGTCAAGTATATTAGAATCATTCAAATATGATGGACATGATGCAACACACTATTGAACATAGTACAAGATACAGAACAGGACAGGAATGTGTCAAGTATATTAGAATCATCCAAATATGACGGAAATGATGCAACTCAATATTGAACATTGTACAAGATACAGAACCAGAAAGGAATATGTCAAGTAATTCAGAATCATCCAAATTTGATGCAACTCAAGGAAAAGGTATCGTCTTAATATGATTAAAGTCCAATCACAATAGTTTATCTGCAGTCCTATGCAATGTGCACCTATGAATGAGTGCCAGTAGCACCCTTGGTTTTTAGGGATCAACACAAGCTTGGGTAACCAACCCCTTGGGCGTGCCCTATTAACTTTTTACAGGATTGTTACTGTCACTTTTGTGCATTGATTTAAATATGATGATAGCCTTCAAGACCAAGACAATTTAGTACTAGAATTGGTAGTTTGGGATTGATTACTATTTATGTCAGTACTGGACAGAGGAATGATTGTTGGACAAAAGAGAGATGATTACCCAGAAAGCCTATTCTTAAATTGCTTGCAAGAAATAATGAACAGTCTTAGATATGAAGATTGTTATTATAAAGCTGGGCGATCAATGGACATTTCTTTGGCTATGCACACCACTGATACAGCCAGTACTGTACATGCACAGTCAATTATTGGCGAGACCAGTGAAAACAACATTTCATATCACACATATACTAGTATTATGGTCATTCCAATTTTGTTACCACTAAAACCCTTAAATCTAAATTCTTAAAACTTATTTTATTTCAATTTTGATCAGATCACAGCATTTCTTGCCACTGATTCATAGTAATGATAAGCCAGTGCAAGTACTACAGAAGTGCTAGTGAAGTGTTTTTATACAATTTAACTAAAATCTTGTGTATTGGTTTTTACTAATGCAACCATTCTTCAAGAAGCAATTTGTGGCTTGAGTATTGGACCAAGTAAGATCTTCTCCAGGCTTACTTGGGAATTTTTTTTCAAGAAAATCTTGGTAAATTTAATCTTATTATGCTTGCTAATGAATCTTTTATTTGTTTAGTACTATTGCAACTAAACAGGTGATCTTATTTTAGTTTCTGTAAACCATATCTTGGATGTACTTTGCAACCATAAGTAACAAGTGCAGAGAAAATGCAATAGAATCTTTGGCAAAAAGATAGATGAAGATATAATATCTATACTGAAACTTGTGAAGCAAGAAGAAAGGGTACCAACCGCCTGATAGATGATGTGGCAACCTGCACAACATACTCGCGAAACAAGTGGTCTCCAAGTGTACATTGTGAAGCAAAAGAACAGGACAAGAAAAGAGTACAGACCACCCGATAGATGATGAAACAACCTGTACAACACACTCATGAAACAAGTGGTCTCCAAGTGTACATTGTGAAGCAAAAAGAACAGGACAAGAAAAGAGTACAGACCACCTGATAGATGATGAGGCAACCTGTACAACACACCCATGAAACATGTAGTCTTCAAGTGTACATTGTGAAGCAAAAAGAACAGGACAAGAAAAGAGTACAGACCACCTGATAGATGATGAAACAACCTGCACAACACACCCATGCAACAAGTGGTCTCCAAGTGTACATTGTGAAGCAAAAGAACAGGACAAGAAAGAGTACCAACCGCCTAATAGATGATGAGGCAACCTTCACACACCCATGAAACATGTGGTCTTCAAGTGTACATTGTGAAGCAAAAGAACAGGACAAGAAAAGAGTACAGACCACCTGATAGATGATGAAACAACTTGTACAACACACCCATGAAACAAGTGGTCTCCAAGTGTACATTGTGAAGCTAAGGGGGAAGACAAGAAAAGAGTACAGACCACCTAATAGATGATAAGAAAGCCTGCACAACACACCCATGAAACATGTGGTCTTCAAGTGTCCATTATGAAGCAAAAGAACAGGACAAGAAAAGAGTACAGACAACCTGATAGATGATGAGGCAACCTGCACAACACACCCATGAAACATGTGGTCTTCAAGTGTCCATTGTGAAGCAAAAGAACAGGACAAGAAAAGAGTACAGACCACCTGATAGATGATGAGGCAACCTGCACAACACACCCATGAAACATGTGGTCTTCAAGTGTCCATTGTGAAGCAAAAGAACAGGACAAGAAAAGAGTACAGACCACCTGATAGATGATGAGGCAACCTGCACAACACACCCATGAAACATGTGGTCTCCAAGTGTACATTGTGAAGCAAAAGAACAGGACAAGAAAAGAGTACAGACCACCTGATAGATGATGAGGCAACCTGCACAACACACCCATGAAACATGTGGTCTTCAAGTGTACATTGTGAAGCTAGGGGGGAAGACAAGAAAAAAGTACAGACCACCTGATGGATGATGAAACAACCTGTACAACACACCCATGAAACAAGTGTTCTCCAAGTGTCCATTGTGAAGCTAAGGGGGAAGACAAGACAAGAGTACAGACCACCTTAGTAATAGATGATGAGAAAGCCTGCACAACAAACCCATGAAGCAAGTTGTCTCCAAGTGTCCATTGTGAAGCTAAGGGGGAAGACAAGACAAGAGTACAGACCACCTGATAGATGATGAGGCAACCTGCAAAACAAACCCATGAAGCAAGTTGTCTCCAAGTGTCCATTGTGAAGCTAAGGGGGAAGACTAGGAAAGAGTAACAACCACCTGATAGATGATGAGACAATCTGCACAACAAACCCATGAAACAAGTGTTTTCCAAGTCTTCAGAATACACTTGAATTCTTAATTCCTCATCATTTTCCTTTTGTCATGTTCTTGATGACATTGAGATTTCATGTAGGTGCCAATCACCTTTAACATCTCTTCAGTAATTTGCGCTTCTTTTTCTTTTATGTTAAGTATTTTGCTCCTTGTTTTTTTTGTGGGAGTAATTTTGTGTGGGGAGCTTTTGCTTTCCCCTTCACAGTAGCACGATGGGATTCACCAGGAATGGCTTTCCAGCTTGGTCTTGCATCCCAGGTATCTAGATATTCTTCTTTTCTCTTCTTCCAACATTATACCCTTTTAAAAGGATTAATTACTATGGATTATAATACTTATAATACTTAGCCCTAACCTATTACGTAACCCCATGCCAGGCTCCGTCTGACTGGGTTTAGACTCATATTAATCAGTGATTAATATCCACATTAAACTGAGAAAAATAATTAAAACATTATAAATTTTAAAGTTTGACCAGTCTAAAAAATACTCCATAGCTGCACAATTTTTTCTTATCTCCATCAGTAAATTTTTTAACAGGCTGTCAGTTGGTAAACAACTCTAAACCAAAGCAGATGTCTTTTCATGTCATAAAATAGAAAAATAAATAGCATTACAGTGGCAGAATTAGGGGGTGGTCACAGGGTTACCGTAATTCCTCTTCCTCGTTTGGAATGTTTTGGTTAGTATAGCAAAAGGTGCATCTTCTTGATTTTGTGCCCCACCCCCCCCCCCCCCCCTGACCTACTTGAGATCCTAGATCTTCCCCAGTATTTATCCTTGTGATGATTATCTTACATGTATCAATTACTCACCTGTATCCTGTATTGATTGAATCTAGAAGTACAACAGAGGTAAGTATTTCACTGTAGACAGGTGTTAGTATATGAGAGTTGAACATAATTTGAACACTTACTATTTGTAATACCAAACACAGATGGGATGGTAATCTACAAACAAAGCATGCTGCAACAAGTACTGTGGATGATGATAGCACAAAAGTCAAATGAATGTTTATCAATAATGCGCCCTCTTAGAGTTTAATTTTAGCAATCAATATCCACTGATGATAAATAATAAAACTTATCTTGTAGCCTTTGGTGCTTCAACATATTTCTACCAGACCTTGGTGAATGATGGTTGTTGGTGTCAGCCTTTTCATTTATGCAGAAAGTTGTTATGCATTCTGAGGGTGTAACACCCTTGATGCAAGCACATTCATTTGTCCCTCTAATTCATGGTGTTAATACCAGATTATACCACATTCAAATGGATTCACAGCAATTACACATTATGAGCAAGATGGTTATCTATAGGTAATAAAAGTAGTCAACATACACAAAATGCTCCTATTGCAAATAAACAAAAAAATTAGTACAGTTTTACAGTCCAATTACGTCAATCAAGCCAGCTTGCAAAAGAAAAATATTAGTAACTTGAGCCTAGATCCAGAGAGAATTTCTTTGCTGCATGTAATTGTAATTTGAATTGCAAAAATAAATGGTTTTGTCCAAATTTCTAGTAATTTCATTTTCAAATACTTGACATATTAAGACAATTTGTTTGTACATTTAAGAGATCTAGAGTGGCATTAGTTGTGGTGAAATGGTTGTCACTCCTGCTTAGCATGTTGCACATATTTTATGTTCACACTTTATAATTTATAGTTGCTTAGCTGTACTTGCTTCTAACATCCTTTCTGGCTGTTGTTTACTCTAACTTGTAATTTCTCCTGAAAAAAGACAAGCCAAACAAAGGAAAAAATAATTAACAAGACTTTAGCATTTTCAGTTTATGATTTTTGTAATGAAGATAATATCTTGATGATAAACTGAAGCAGGTGGAAACAACTCTACTGTGACGTCATTGCAGGTCTTTGAGTGTATTTATTTTCTTTAAAGAGTACTGTATTATTGACAATATTTTTACTTTCCTTGCCCTAAAACATGAACAAGGAGTCTGTCTAGATAGAAAATCATTGAAAATACAGAAAAAGTAAGTTATGCACCTTTCTGATGAGTAATTAGAATTTTAGCAAAGATTCATGACCTTCTTAAACTTGGTCAAACAGATTCATTATAATAATATAAACTAATGGATGCTGAAATTGGGGGAGCATCATCCTGGATGATATAGTTGAAGTCACGGTTACTAATTATTGGGGCACCACGATTTTGAAGAATTTCTGATATTGTTGAATTGCCATACATTCTTTGCCAATTTGGCCAACTGGAAAAGGATGATAGAGTTTCCTTGCGTGCTTCGAGTTTCTGATATATCCTGTAGTTCCACCTAATTATAGGACATTTTTTGTGCTTTCTGGGGGAGAAGCACACAGCTTTAATGAACTGTCCTTTTGTTGTACCACAAAAGAAAAATAAGTACTCTGACTTGGTCGCAGAATATTTTGTTGGTCCTACATGTTGAATATATCCTAGAATAGCAGCAGGATTTGAAATCGAATCTTTTGTCGCCCCTTTCAACAACCCACATGGCGAGATTTTGTTGCCAATTTAGGGCTCTCAGTTACTGTACTTTGAAAAGAGGATTGCAGGTCTGGCATCTTTTTTGGATCTAGGGTTCCTAAGAAAACATTAGAATTAGCAAATTTGAAACCAATATGTAAATCTATAAAATGATCCGGTCAATTTCAAAAGTCTTACTTTTTGAGTGAAATTTTTCACATTTCTGTAGTCGACCAGACAAACGCACACCAATATACCACGCTTCGCAGAAAGAGAAATCACCATTCACCAACAACCACATTCTCACAATAAGAACCAGAGCCTTCCTTGTCGAATGCAGCAGTACCATTTTGAGCATATTTACATGCCCTAGTGAACACTCAATGAGCATCTAGTTTCAATTACAAACTCATTTTTCTTGATAGGAAATTAGCTTAAGTTTTTTCTTTTTTAAACATCCCAATGCAAGGGGCTTACTAAATTAATAATTTTTGTTAAGAGATAACTAAATATTTTCACTGCTGCGACATATGTTGATGGCTGTGTGTAGAGTAACATCTTTCTCTCTCAAAAATCTTTCTCTAACTTTACAACTACATCTTGGTCGTCTGCTTAGTATTAACCTCCCTACATATATGACATCACACGTACCTTTCGGCAATTATGAAAAAAATTGGTAAAAATGCTAGTCAGTTCACTACTCAACAACCTTTAATCAAATCTATAACACTATATTTACTGATCCTTTTGAGGTTTAATGCAATTTTGAACATTTTATTCCCGAGAGCCATGGTATCATGCTAGAATCTTAATAATATTTCAAATGTGGTCTATTGTTTAATTAATTCAGACATTTAGTACAAAACAGGCAAGAATCCCCATTTATGATTATTAATGACTGATAGATGGAAGAGAGTTGAGTGGGAAAATGAAAGGAAAAAATTATGATTGTTTTGGGTATAATGGGAACAACAATTCTGCTTTTTTTTTTCACTGTAAAAATGGGATTTGATGCACTAGGACTAGGATAATATGATCATTGAAATGGGAAATTGAATCACCAACTTTGAGAGTTGTCCAAAATTGATCATTTATACGTACTGGAATTTTGTGAAATTAAATCTTAGCAAATTGAATTGCAAATTCTTTTGACCCACTGAGAATTTGGCACTGGAAAATGTTCAATAAAAAAACTAGTAAAAAAGTGGAAAAAATAGCTTAATGTATAATGTTCACACCAGTATCATCTTAAGGAAATTAATTCTTGATATACAGGGGAATAAAATTTTAATAGACCCAGGTAATAATATATCCAGCAAGTCCATAATGATTAGTATGTACAGTCTTTGTTAGTGATCTTAATTGTGGCTGTTATAGAGCATGAAAGAACTTCTAGAGAACCAGTAGTCAACAGTGTTTCATCTATTTATTCAACATACTTTCATAATTAAGACTTAATGATAACACTAGTCACGAAATGCGGAACGACATTTCGGTGTTCAACACCAATTTATAAAATAACTTTGATATTACGCGCGCTCTGATTGGTCAAAAAGCCATGTTTTATGAGAGTATAATACATGCTCGCGCTATTTGTTTTCTCTCTCTCTGTTTCTTAAAAGCATTTGAGCGCTAGTTATTTTATAAAAGCAATAAAAAAAACAGTTTTCCGTGTATTATACTCTGATAAAGACACTTGGGATGTGGAGAGAACACTTGAGAAGCTGGAAACCACTCCGCTACGCGTCGTGGTTTCCTACGCTTCTCTCGTGTTCTCTCCACATCCCGCATGTCTTTATCAGAGTATAATACACGGAGAACTGTCTTTTATTCCTTAAATATCAAGCTCTAAATGATACAGAAGATATGTTCGAGTTGACAAAAAAATGTGAATACGTTTTACAAATTGTGAATAATTCCCCATAGGGTTATTCAAATAACTTGATTGATTCTGTTCATATATTGAACAATGGCTTTTCTCTAATTAACAGAATCTCATAGATTAAACATTTTCATAATTCATATAAGGAAAATTTTGTGATGTTGCATAATTACTGTGTGGACACACCAACTGGGACCACTTGAACTGACCAATCAGATAACAGTAAACTAGACAAAGATTGAACTGATAACAGTGTTAGCCAATCAGATTATCATGTTCTCAGACATGCTCTTTTTATATCATTGTGCTATCTGATTGGCCGATTGAAAATATTGAACTAAATATCATAATATGATTGGTTTATGACACTAGTTTATCAAAGTGGTAACGGTTGGCAGAGCTTTCAATAATATTTGGAGTAGACGGTCAATCCAAAAAAGTAGGGCTCTGTACCCCCAAGGGACCGTAACTTTATTTGGCAATGAATTATTTTTTTGTCAAAATAGCCGGCAGTTTAAGGTGAAGTATCTGGTGATAAACCACTGGTAGCCACCTTTTATTGAAAGCTCTGGGTTAGAGTATCAGCACAGTAAAGAAAATAATGAAATGAGTCATGTGAGACTAGCTACTAGACACTTCTATTTGGTTTAGGGTTTATTGCAAACATTTCTCATTTATATCAAAATAAGATTTCCTCTCCTGTTCAGGTTGTTCTCTTGTGATGTACATTTTTTTCTTTATTGATTGATCATAATATGATAAATAATAATTACCTAAACCATGCCAGCAAACCCTTCCACCACCCCCACCCATATGATATGTTCCCTGTGACTATTGTGAAATAAAAATGTTGAGACAAGGGGGAGGGGTGAACAACACATACCAATCATTACATTCGTTTGAGGCATGCTGCAAATGACTTGGGGACTAAAAATTACAAGTCTGTAATAATGGTCCAACATCAATCTTAATGATGTGATATGGGAATGAAAAATAATAATAAAACATGTGGAAAACATGATGTTGATTAATGATAACAAAACAACGCCAATCTGTAACTGATGAAGAAGGAACGAGAACCGTATCAGACTTGTTACATGTCTGGTAAGAATCAATACATCTGTACTCACTGATACTACAATGAGTACAATAAATGGATATTATATGACTATGAAATGTTTCTTGATCAAGCTTTGCAGCATGCCTCAAACGAATGTCCACACACATGCATACACACACTTGAATCGTCTGTTGTCCATCATTTATTTTGAAAGATAAAGTTAAACCCAGTTGTAATTGACCAGAATAAGCAGAGTGATTTTACTTCAACTGATTCATTTGGCACTAAGTAATGCTTTTTATTACTGCAAGCACTCTATCATGTTTGAAAGAGCAAAGATTCCAAATTTTCACCTCATATTATAAGAGTGCAACGAATACAACCTTACATGGATTACAAGGCTTGAAATAACCAGTCACGATGACCAGAGAAATGAGTTTTAGCTCAGTAATACCTTGTTTCTGGGTTGATATTTATGGTCAAAACCAGCAAGGTGAAAATTTGACATGACAAGTTCCAATTCTGGTCGGACATTGTCCAATGACTGCCCATTATTTTGAGAAAAACCTTTGCAATGATAATAAGGAATCATTATGAAATTAAATAAAGTTCCAAGTAAAATCACTCTGACTTGAAATTCACTCTTACCGATGAAAGTTTTCTTCAGAATACCTTGTACAAGATACTTGTACGATTTTCAAATGCACACGGATCTCTTTGATTGCCATCAAGAAATTAATTGAACTGTGGTTGCACTTCATAAAAAATTGAAATAAAAATAGAAACATGGTCAATTACAACTGGGTTTAACTCACATTGGGGGGAGGGGGTAGCAACATATTGGGGGGAGGGGTTGAAGCCCCATACTGGGGGGAGGGGTTACTCATATAGGGGGGAGGGAAAATATTCTTAGGGTAGGGGAGGGAAAATCTACTTAGTAGGGTGGTAGGGGTTTTTCATGACTTTCTTCTGATTCATACTTTGGAATTTTCCAGGAGTCGGACAGACACAGAGAAGTGGGCACTTAGGATTTTTTCGGTAAGTTTCTGAAATAGACTTAGAATCTTTTCTATATCACTTAGAAATTTTTTTCCCTTGTAATTTTTTCCCTTGTAAATTATGGTTGTTGTGTGTTGTGTTTGAAATAAAGTTTGATTTTGGACTTAGTGGTTTTCCTGTGTTTTTTAATGAATTCCATCTTTACCCTCTCCACGCCCTTTTTGGACTTACAAAAAAAAATACCTCCCCGAGGTCCTACCAGCACCAAGTCTCACTACCCCGGTAGACCAGGACCAGGCAGTACTTACTGTCCCGACAAGAGCCATCTTATGAAACCACAACCAGGTGGCTGCTCTGAAGATGAACACTGTCAATAGGGATATCAGACTCTGAAACCCCATACAGATTCTTGAGAGTACCTCGTTGGCAAAGCCAGCCTTTATACTGTGAGGGTCAGTGCAAGTAGCAGTCTTACAAGATAACCATTCCCCACTACCCATAGGTTTTACTGCACAACAGTGATGTATATCTTAGAGTGGTGTGATTAATAGACTTAGAACGGTATTCAGACTTCCATTAAGTGTATGTGATTATCAACCTGGTTTGCGAAGACTAAAATAACGAAGTTTCTAGACTACTAAACTTGTGAAAAATGAGCTGGTCTATCCCAAAAAGGAAACTACCAACATGCAATTTAATATGAAAAGCTAAGCTGAAGTCCTTGGGTGTTAATGTATTATTGAGAATGGACTAAGTCTATAATTAATTCATTGAAGAGATAATTAATTCAGTATCTGATAGGGGACTGGGCCTATAATTAATTCAGTATCTGCTAGGGACTGGGCCTATAATTAATTCAGTATCTGCTAGGGACTAGGCCTATAATTAATTCAGTATCTCCTAGGTTACCAGACCTATAACTAATTCAGTATCTCCTAGGTTACCAGACCTATGTTTACTTCAGTCAACATTGAAAATGCTAAGAGGACTAAGTTTATATTACATCTTTTGCAGCTTACAGTCATGTGCTAATTGGTGAAACACCAAAATACTTCATATCTAAAGATCCGTACCCTAAGGTAAAGCCATAAAGGATTACCAATGAAATAAGTGTTTTGAGAAACAATATCAAATACAGGATTTTCCCACATGACTGTTAGTTGCAAAAGCCCTAGTTTTTGTGTGTTAGATACTAAGCCTACGATTCTTTCATTCATATTTTAAGATACTTGCTAAGAGATTTAAACATTGAAACAGAGTAGATTTCATATTGGGAATAAATAAATACAGAATCAGGGAAATCCAATAAAGTAATTAATAGGAAACCATTTCAATGTCAGGACATGTCATGCCGTCTAACATGCTAAGAATCATATGAAATCCACTCTATCAATGTTACACTAAAGGGAACCGAACTGTTATAGTCTAGATATGCAAAGGTTATGTTCTCGTCCCTACAAAAAGTGTTAGGTTGCTTAGCGTGTATTATCCTAATAGTTAAAGAAATCTAAAGAGCCTTCAGGTGGGTTTATTCCGAGCTTATTATTTCATGCTATATTTATCTTGTGTTTATTTCCTAAGATCAGTTTTTTCACCAGAAAAAGAACTTCTTAACAGAAGGAAATGAGGTATACGCATGGTAAAGAGATAAAAAGTGTTAATCGCACTGTCAATAATTGCATTTCCAAATTATGAGCAACTACAAGTATCACAATGAAAGACTCAAAATGGGTTTTCAACTTTCTGCCAATAGTTAAATCATCAAGTATCTGGTTTGAAAATATTTCAATTTTGGACAGCTGGTGCATAAGAATACAAGTGCTTTGGACCAACAATTCATAGTAAAACAACTCTTGGTTTTACTTGTAATAATAGTTTCATTTCATTCAAGTCTAATGGTTTCTTGAATGTGAGGTATGGTGTTTCTATGCCATTCTTTGATGGCTCACCTCCTCTATTCATTCATTTTCCATTTCATATTTGCCTCGTTTGGCTTGGATTTATTTGTCTGCACTTTTTGCGTATTATTTCAGGATTTTGCACAGCTGATTTTTGGCATTTCCTGTTCTTTGGGAAATATCGTAATAAATTGAAAAAAAATGAAATTCAGGCAGACTTTGTCTGAATGATGTATCAAAAATTATTTTTGATTTGAAAAATAATATATTTTCATTTCATAAAATGATCCATGTTTCGTAGTTGCTCTGGTGGATTTTAAAATGATTTTAATTTAACCAAATTTGTAGCACTAATTTTTCAAAAAAGGAAAGTGCTTTTCGGTTGAGTTTTGATCAGATGGTGTCAAAACGTCAAGACTTGTCGTAATCAATTCTTTTATCAAGATTTTTGAACTGATTAGTTTTTGAATAACTCATATTTGCAATAATTTGACAGTACTGAATCTAAAGAATTCTATCTCAGTTTTCTTGAACTGAAATTCCTTCTCCCCTGACCAAATTGTGTTTTGAATTGATAACAGGTTTTGTTAAGACCTCAGTTTCATGAAAAAAAGTTTGCAAGTAATTTTTTTTTTCTGAAACATTTAAGTTAGATTATTGATGTATTGTATGCTGCTTGAGAAAGTTGACTTTTATGAATAGTATAAGTACATTGATCAACATGATGGGAAAAAAGAAATGAATTTGAATTATTCTGCTTTTTGTTTTGTATTTTTTACATTTGGATCATAACAGGAAAATTGTTTCTTTCATTTTTTTGTTTTACTTCATTATTTCATCATTTTATTCTGGAATTTTTTGGTGATGTTTAGGTTTTAGTTCTAGAAAGTGTTAAGGTTAAGAAACTGAGGTCTTGTTTTGCTGGTGAAAAAACTTATTAAATTACAATCCTATGATAGAACCTTATGATATCAGTCTAGCCGAACATCATTAACGCAAGATTAGGTCACCTAGAAATGATTCAACTTCTAGTCTTCCCAGGTTGATACTCTACTTGTATGGAAGTCTGAATGGTGTCTTATGCAAGTCTATTGAGCACACCACCCCAAAATTATCACTGCTGTACACACCCATGAATAGTGAGATATGATTACCTCTGCTTCTACTTGCACTAACCTTCACAGTGACCGGCATTCATGCCAACGGCGCACTCCCTTCAAATCTGCAGAGGGCCATCACCTGGTATCCTTACTGACAACCTTCACCTCCAGAGCAGTCATCTGATCATAGCCTCAAGGTTAGACTCTGCCGAGAGCAGCAATGTTGTACTACCTTTATTGGTTTCCTGGCCTGGTGGGGCAGCTTCTCTGATTGGTGCTGATAGGACCTCGTGGGAGGTACGAAGTGTATTTCATTTTTCTGGTGTGCAAATAATAAATGATAATAATATTAGATATAGGAGAGTGTTTCTTCTAACTAGCAGAGTTCTCAGTAAATTTTAAAATGGTTTCATTTTGTAATTAAATTTTGAAAATACCTTAATAATTTGTATAAATAAAGAAACATTTGATTTTTTGAAAGTAATAACCACAGTTTGTTTTTGCGTTTACTGAGAACCCTGTACTAGTTGCAAAAATCTAGAGTAATTCTGAGTTTTGGAATTTTTTGAAATAATTTTGTTCCAGGAAAAATTAGCCCAATTTGATTTCCTTATCACAGGGTTTGTGCAAGAACCTCAGAAGCTAATCAAGTGTTTTTCAGGAGTATTCAAGGTGACCCATCAAGGAGTGATACCAAGCTTGAATTAGTGATATTTTGATACAAAATTTTGCATAAATTCCAAGTGAAAACCCCTCAAAAACAATACAATAGTCTCTTGAATACTCCTTGAAACTTCAAATATAATTGTGACTTGGTAGTCTAGAGAGAAAATAATCTATTTTCAAAGAGTTAAGGAGCTGCACAAACCCTGTTATCAATGCCACACTCTCCTATATCTAATATTATAGCTGGAAGACTGGCTGTTAAATGAAAAACTATTAATGAATGACTTTTACCCTGTTTTGAATCAAGTAGTTATTAAATATTTGATTTGAAGATATAATTTGTATATTTTTTGTTTTTCTACATTAATTTTGGTTTTGTTTTTTTCCCTTTTTCAGCTTTAAATAAGCTATAAAGATGATATATATTTGTTTTTTGTTTACTAAACTTATGAAAAAATTAATGAAAACTCAGAAATTAATTGTGTGATTTTGGAGTGTTATTAAATTTTATAGAGATTTATGATTTTCATATGAACTATTTGTGAAAATTGCTAGGGTTTTTTTTTTTTGTTAATATTTTTTTCTATGAAAATATATTTTTATTCTAATGAAAAATTAATTCTTGTTAGCCAGTCCTCCAGCAACCTATTTTAATTTTTTTTTTTTTTATCTATTTCATTTTTTTCTTTCTTTTTTTTTTTTTCAATTTTCCCATTTTTTTTTAGATTTTTTTCCCTTTTTCCTGTTCTCTTTTGTCTTCATAGGTATTTTTCTTCTTCTTCACAGCTTCATACATAGATCAGAGTATTTCTGCTGTCATCTTTGGTGGAACCTTTGTATCTCATTATGACAGACTTGTTGCTTCTGGAAATACAAGGAATAAAACAATCAGTCAACTGTATTTAATGTACATCCTATAAGAAAATAACCTCAATTGATGAAAATAAATGTCATGTATGTGATGTGTGTGACTGTAAGTAAAAGGTTTTTTTTTAAAAAAAAACAATTCTTCTCAGATGTTTGAATTAAGACTATTTCTTGCAATGATATCAATATGCTTTTTGAAAAACATTTTAAATTTCACTTCACTTTGCTTTTTTGTTTGTTGGAAAATGAATAGTGTTCCCCATTTCAATTCTCCATTGCATTTCTTATCATTTACTGCGATTCTCAATATTCTGCAAACTCAGACATTTCAATGGTTTGTTGTGAAATTGTTTTTTTGTTGTGTTTTTCAGAAAAAGATGCTGCCTTTCTCTCAATGTCCAGTTGCTTGTCTTATAACAGTGCTTGGGAGTGTGTCTAACTTACCAATCTGTCACTGTGTGTCGACCAAGGCTTGTCAGACTATTGTCACCAACATCAGGCATCCTGCTGGTTCTGTAGACAAGCTGGTGAAGAAGATCACAAGTACATTAACATATGGTTGGTAAGGTGTGCAACTAATTTATCTTATCTAACACAATAGGGTACTTCATACTCTAGGTATGGTGTAGATCTTCAGATCCAAAACAGGTGCAAGGTTGATAATGGGGAGTGATGGAGAACAGTAAAACTATCATTGCCGCAGGAGGTATGAAATTGGCAAGAAATAGGAGATGTAAGAAATGTTTGCAAATATTTCCTTCAAGTCATCTATATTGAAATGTAAGATGTAACCATAACCCTCATCAAAATATATATCCATTGAAGAAGATTATAGCAGGAGAATTTTTTTGCAATCTTATGTGGCTAAAAAGAAGGTAGGTGTAGGCCCTTTGCAGCATGTCAGAATGCAGATCAATTTAGAGGACAAACCAATAGGTTTCATACTCTCAGGAGATTCAAATTCTAGTTTTGTCTTCCAAATTGAGCTGCTTTGACGTCATGTGAAAGGGGTCTATCAAGTAATCTTCTAGACAAGGGTACATGTTGTACATTATATTGCTGTACCTACCTAATGGTTCCACCATGGTCTCCTTCAGTAAACAAGTATGGTAACGTTACAGTATCATCTGGTGGTGACATAGAATGCTGCTACAGTAGAGTACAGCTACAGTACATATCATCTGGTAGATATCTGTTAGGACATCATGGGTAAAATGACATAGAATGTCACCACAGTCTCTTGTAGTAAACCAGGTAAAGCTACAGTACATATCATCTGGTAGATATCTGTAGGACATCATGGGTAAAATGACATAGAATGTCACCTCAGTCTCTTGTAGTAAACCAGGTACAGCTACAGTACATATCATCTGGTAGATATCTGTAGGACGTTAGTGTAGATCAGTGTAAATCAGTGTAGTAATTATTTCATCTTTCTTCCTTGTCGTCTCCTTGTTTTGATAGAGGTAGAGACATTGTTCATTACCAAGCCGTCCAATGACATACTCATATGTTGTTTGTCAACATGTCTTGTTTCAGGCTTGTATCAAGTGATATTTTGTTTCTTCTCATCTTCTAACACAATCAGTTTCAGGTACAGTGATATGGACTTGTGCTTCATGTCCACGTATAATGCCATAGGTTATGCTGGCTGATATTGCCAGTGGATGATGTTTTTAACATCTTGGTAACTGCAAAGGAAAAATATTATTGATGAATAATTAATATTCCATGGATGACAAAAACTGCTATGGGGGGTGGGGTGGGTGGGACTTGTTTCAAGAAATTTGTACGAAACGTTTATTGTACAAATAATATTTCTAAACTAATAAGTAGACTAAAATAAGCTATGTTTTTGACAAGCTACGTGTTCCAAGCAGAAAAATATAGAAGCAGAACACTAAACACGAGAAACGAAAGGCGAAGACATCTTGGTCGTCACGTGTTCCCAACCCTTCGATGATAAAACACTGAAAATTGCGGTAAAAATAAAATAATGCTTACCATTCATGACTGCAGTATATTATTTACTATCTTAGGATAAATATTACTCCTATAAAGCTGATTTTAATGCAAAATCCAGCTTGAAATATCGAAGACATTTCTGGACGAAAAACGTGGTCTTCGACGTGTGAAATATGCAAATGTCACAAGACTGAGGTGGACTGGGAACTATGTCAGACCCGCGAGGATCCCGCGGGATCATCCCTCCTGTCCCACATTGTTATTTTTCTTTTCCTTTTTCTTTATTTCTTTTTTTTTTTATTAAGTATTTTTACTCTTCCGTTTTTGTATTTCGTTTTCCTCTTCCTTTTTCCTGTCCCTTTTCTTTCTTTTCTTTTCCTTTTTAATTTTCCTTCCATTTCTTCTTCTATTTTCTCTTTTTTTCCATTCAATTTAATTCTTTATCCATTGAAATCAGCAAAAACGAAGAAATAAATCAAAATATATAAATCATAAAAAGTAAAAATTCTTTACTTAATACCCTATGAATTACGGGATCCCTGTGGTGTGCTAAAGTGACAAAAGGTAAAGTATTGGGATCCCTGTGGTAAACCAACACAGGGCTCCCAGTATTATGGGATCACAATGTCAACTGGAAAAGGAATCAGTTAAACATTGGAAGGAATAAAACGGAGGACCATGCACACCCATGATCAGTGTCACTCATGACCTCAGAGCCCTCGCTGTCATTCTTACTGCACATGCTTGACAATATTACTGCCCATGTTCAATGAAATATTCTAGCCATTCTAGGGTTTCTCAGAGTCTCCGGCATTTTGTCAAGTATGCGCAGTAAGAATGACAGGATTGTGGGGTTTAGAGTGAGGTTTTTTATTGAGTTTAGATTTGGGTGTGATCTAAAATGGAAAATCATTCTACTCCACCCAAGTACCTGGAGTTTATTCATATTTATATAATTCAAAAATTACTATTTCCGAGAGCCGAATGTGGGGCCAAAAATTTTTTTCAAAAAAAAACTAAGTATACTTTTGATTTTGATGGGCTTCCTGTGTTATGCGGGCTCCAGCAGTGACACAGGAAACCCAATTTATATCAAATTTGAACTCGTTTTTCTTCTCATTCCAATAACATTTCAAAACTATCCTAACGAAGTTATACGACGTATCTATAGAGCTAATGTATGTTTTAGTTTCATTAAGCTTTTTTTAAGCTAAATTATCAATGATAAGCTGAATAAATTACAAAACTTAATAAAATAGAAAATGTTGTTAACTTTTGCGTGAGGGATCTTGGGATCCCTGTGGTGAAATAAGACACAGGGTTCCCAAAGTTTTTCATTTTTAATGAAGCACGGATCTGCCAATTTATTTTTTTGTGAATTTTTCAAACATTTCAATTTGGTTTATTTGTTTCCTATTTTCGTATCTAGTGTCATTCCCTTAGATATGATATTTTATCGCTAATAATCTTGATCATAAATGTGAATTAATGTTAGTCATATCTTATGTCCAGAAGGTCTCATGCAGAAAACAGTAACACCTTTATAGTTAAAGGATCTGAACGATTAAAATATGAAAATACGGCAGCTTTTGATTCTAGGTTTATATACACGCGTGTAAACGTAAATTAACGAAATATGCAAACAGAGAGAAAATAAGCGAAGTGAAACAAACCAGGTGAATGTAATAAGCCGTAAAAGAGATTTTTAAAAAAACATGAGAAACGAATCCATGCGCAACTTTACTGAGAGAAAATAAACAATAATGGAACTAACGATGCTGTTACACAATAAACTCTTTCGAAATACGCCTTGTTTAGCGTTAAAATGAAAGTTTGTACTTGCTAAATTATAGTTTTACATATAAATGAATAAATAGAGCTTACCTATTATGGTCTGAGATAAGAAACATCAAGATTTTGTAAAGAATTGCTGGCGAAGAAACAGCAAACATGTTTCGTTAAACGCCTCCATCAACGCGAACCAACTGAATAAAATATTCAACGTGCGCTTCCTTTTAAACAGAAACTCGCTACCGTGCGTGAAAACACGAAAATATGTATGGCATGCATTAATTAATCAGTAATTAATTGCTCATTAATATTCATGTCATTAGTACTAACCCTAGCATGTTGCACCTGAAACTATCTTGTTAACCCCAACCCTAGCCAGTTTTTTGGCCACCCATGGTTTGGGGTAGGGTTAGTGCTAGGGTTGGGGTTAGCAATAGAGTTAACCCTAACCCTAGCCAGTTTTTTGGCCACCCATGGTTTGGGGTAGGGTTAGTGCTAGGGTTGGGGTTAGCAATAGAGTTAACCCTAACCCTAGCCAGTTTTTTGGCCACCCATGGTTTGGGGTAGGGTTAGTGCTAGGGTTGGGGTTAGCAATAGAGTTAACCCTAACCCTAGCCACTTTTTTTGGCCACCCATGGGTAGGGGTAGGGTTAGTGCTAGGGTTAGGGTTAGCGCTTTCGCTAACCCTAACACTAATGGGTTTTGACAAGAACCCTTAATCTCAACCGTGGTTAGGGTGTATATTGAAGATGGTTCCCCCCCAAAAAATTTGTCATTATTAAATATATTATGAATAATTAACAAATATAAATATATATAAAATAAATATAATAACTATGATAAAATAATTATTATGAGAAAGTCATTTAGTTTAGGAAAGGGTAAAAAATACTATCAAAAAATATCAAGATTAATAAGAAAAAGATATAATAATCATTAAAAAAAATAGCAATCGGGAATCGAACCCTGAACTCCTGCTTCCCAGCCGATCATTCGTCCTTTAGACCACTCCTGTCGATCTTTTATAAAAAGGACCGGGAAAAGTGTTAAAACTATCCATGTGCTGTTGGATAGAGAACGATGACCACTTTTTTGCGTCAAATTTACCACTAATTCCCTCTAATATTTTGGTTAATTGGAGTTCGATCAGGGGAAAAAAAGATGAATAAAACTATTAAAAAAAAAGTTTGGAAAGAAAACAAAATTGAAAAATGTAACACTTGCAAAGTACGTCCATAACTCCCACCATCCAACCAGTATACTATCTAGCTTTCTCATAACATTTTATGTCAAAATTATGCTATAAATACTGTAAGTTTAAATGCGATGTAAAATCAAAGAGTCTTATTTGAATTTTTAGGAATACTTCTCAAGGGAATGACACGCAGATGGATCTGTAAATATGCGAGACTTACTTTTCGAGGATCTTGTTGTACTTGATCTTCATCCAGCGCGGTAACCAGTTGAACTGTAACGAGACTGTTAATGAAATCTAGAGGGTAATCTCCATAAGAATGGACCGCGTATTACCATCTATTGATCTTTTCCCTTTGGGAGGAACGTTTCCCGCTTCTAAATTGTTTTCCCCTGAGTATTATTTCTTTCTCATTATGTAACGCTTGAGAAAATGTGAATAGGAAAAAACACAATGAAAACAAGCCTTAAGTCAAAATCTCTTTTATTGTGTTAGATAATGACTTACCTTTATTAAATTCACGAAGGAATCCAGAAATAAGTAGAACAAAACAACCCTTTCCTCCCCTCCGTCTACTCCAATATTGCGTCTTTTTGTATCATGCGCAATTAACATGAAAGTATCATCCTGCTACCATAGTAACCATATCTAACGCTGTCTCTGATTGGCTATAAACGCGCTAATAACATCAATGTAGTATTCATATCCAAAGCTACCTCTGATTGGTTGGAGGTGCGCTGGTAGCATGAATTAAGCATTAATATATATAACGGTACCTCTGATTGGCAAGAAGCGTACTGTCAACATAAATGTAACATATCTAACGCTACCTCTAATTGGCTGGAGGCGCGCTAGCTGTTAAGCAATCATATATAACGTTACATCCCATTGGTTGAAGACGCGCTGTCTCGGAAAAGGGAGGTGTGAGGCTCAGAGCACGAAACACACTGGAAACTGAGTCAACTATGATATTTTTCCTTTATTCCATACTGCACTCTATGGCGTCTTTATTCTACAATATATTATGTTATATTATATTATATTATACAAGAAAGCTTCACAATAACTCTTCTATACAACTAATACATGTACAAGCGCTTTTCATACTAAGCAAACGATAAATAATTTAGATATTAAGTTACATTAATATTAACGCATAAGAATACATAATTATGTACAAGATTAACGTATATTTAGTATTACTATCAATGTGATTGTCGGCGCGCTCTCGGGATTGCGTCGTGCAAAGAAACGACGCGAGAAAAACGTACTGCACATGTTCGGGAAATACGAAGTCAAACTCTAGACAATGTTTTTAAACAAAAATAACATGAACTCATTAGCTAACATCAAAACCGGTACAGATTCTAAAATTCCATTATTCTATTACGCTTTCACTATTTTCTTGCATATTTTCCGAACATGCGCAGTACGTTTTCCCCAAGATTTATGCTCGGGGCCACTCGGAAGTACTCGGCGAGTACTCGGGAAAATCACGCAAAATTTTCCAAACATGGCTACCGCTATTTTCCATATTCATGCATTAAAATTAATAAAATAAAATATGATTCCACACAAAGAAACATGCGTTTGAAACTGGCTTTTAAAAAAAAGGCTTGTGATTCCTTATTCATGTGTGCTTTCTCTACTTCAGAACTAGTGGGTTTTGAAAGGTCTTTGAGATCCAAGCAGAAGTCAGCATCACCTTGCTGACAAACAAACCATCAAATATTTATAAATATTATGGATACTTAAGAATATTTGATATGAATTTTTACAGTGAACAAACGTACAAAGGATCTTTGGACCTTTAAATGAGAGACTTTTGTTTCCCCATTTCATATCTTATCTTAATATTGAGTATGATTTCTTTCTTTCTCGGTAATTCTCTGAAGATATGTTTCAAATTAGTTATACTGACCTGGTCTTGTTTTATGATCAGTTTCTACTCCACATACACACACACTTATTGAGAAATCTTATTCTAGAGATGTTTGAAATGGGAAAACATTACGCCTCCCAAAAGTGGCTATTACAGGGGCGGATTTCAGTGAAATTGTTTTAGGATATTAGGGGTGGTGGGACGAATGTTTTTGATATCAGATCAATTTTTCAGAGGGGAATAAATTCCTCTAAATTCACAAATCTACCTTGTTTCTAGGTATAGGGTTTGCGCTTTCACCCACCCCTCCCCCTACAGTATCCGCCCCTGTCATTCAAACCACTAGCCTGAAGCAATAGAACAATACCTTAAAAGCTTTGCTTTCTACAATTTTTGTTCTGCAATAAAGCGCTAGCGAACTGCATGTGACGTCATAGCCGCCATCTTGGATGAATGGAATGAATTGTCGTTGACTATGTCTTTTATAATTGGCCCATTTCATAATGATGTCAGATATAAACAATATGTTGTTCAGCTGAGAGGCGCGGAATTACTAAAATGTGACAAAAGGTTTTGTCTTTGATATAACATTTTCCTTTTCTGCTGATTTTTTTGAATTTTTTTTCATAATACTGGTTTGTTTTGACATCATTATACAATAGTCCTCAGGATAAGGCTAACAGGAAAATATAAAAGAAATGCGCAAAACTTTTGGCTTCAACGTGTGCGCAACAGCGTGACGAGACAAGTTGCAGAAAAGGAAGTTCAACTGAAATTCGAGGGTTGTCCCCTCACAAATTTCCAATTGCGCCGTGTAGCTTCCTCGTGAAACTAGTCTCGAAACCTCCGTTGAACACAATTTCAGCTGAACGTTTCACTGCGTGATAGAGCAAGGCCTTTTACCTTCCTCTAAATGTGTCTTTTTCTGTTTAGCCTCATGATTTTCGAGTGATTTTAAGAGCAGTCTATACCATTCAGTATGGCACCCTTGCATTAATATTTTTATCTTGACAAGGCTGTAAAAAGTATACTCGACTGCTCTTCTATTCACCTTCTCTTATGGCTCTTCTAGATAGAGCCTGATAGTGCCACGCATAGGTATCAATCCATGGCTATATCAATGGGATGTCTTAAAATTATCATTGCTGATTGTTCAATATGTTGTCTCTCTAAACCTGGTTCCAAAAACCCAGTCATTTGAATTGCGCACTTTGGTACTCTTTGGTACACTTTGGTACACTTTGGTACTCTTTGGTTTTAATGAGTAGGATTTATCGCGACCATTAATACTATTATTCTGTAAATTATTTGTATAAGACGTCAACAAACCGAACTTTTCGTATATTGCTACTCCATTTCTTCTTGTTTCTTATGCTTCACACATCTGTATATCTCACATCGATCTCTTCGAGGTTAGGAAGTTTCTGGTTATGAAAGGATGAACGCATTAGTCTATAGTTAAGGTGTGGTAATACGAACAGCAAAATCGTGCAGCTTGTCGAGCAACATTGCGTTGCGTTGCAGGTTGAAGAGCGAATGTCGCTCGTATTACCACGCGCAAAAAAATTTCTTTGTTGCAGAGAGTAGAAAGAGCTTCTACTTCTGCAACACAATCGCGCAACAAAATGTTGTTGTTTCACGTGGTGGTAATACATGCCACATTCACTCAACAATGTTGCGCGACAAGTTACACGATTTTATTGCTTGTATTTTCGCGCCTTAAGAATGGGAATCGGATAGGGAGGACAATCATGAGAGTGATAGGAGAAATGATGATGAAAGGAAGAAAGCAGTCTGTAGTAAGACTTCAAATAGAATAAAGAATAATCATAGAATGATATAGGAGAAATAAAAAGAATGGGAAAAGTAGAAAGAAATGAAAAAATAAAGAAAAGAAAAAACCAATAAGATTTCCTTGAAGTTAGAAAGTTTCTGACAAATTAGCCTCAAGTAATGGGAATTGGAGAGAAAGAAAAAAGATGGCACTGATAGGAACATGAAAACATGGGAAACCAGAAAGAAAGATAGAGAATAACGAAAAGGAAAACAATAGTTGAAAAATGAATGAGAAATAAAAAGGGAGGAAGCATAAGAAAAGATCAAGAATATGAAATACTGAAAAAAATACTCAAGAACACAATCTGGGAAAACTAGGAAATGAAAGAACTTGAAATGAGAAGAGAGTAAAAAGAATGAAGAAATGATAGTAAAATACCAGTAGATAAATATACTAACCTTTAGCCTTTCATACAGGGGCGGTGATAACTTGGTGCTGTTCAAGTTTAAATATTTTAAGCTCGTCATGACAACCAGGGCAGAGAGACCCACATCAGTTACTGGTGTCTCACAGAGATTGAGTGATTCCAGATGATGAAGATGTTCTGCGACCATTTGTAAGCCAAGATCTCCAAACTACAGCAAAAGGTAAAATAACTGATTAAACCACTATAGCATGAGGGTTCTGCTCTGTTTGGCAATTGGTGCTGTGGTGGTTGGTGTAGGTGTGAGATATTGCTGTTGTGGTGTAGTGATGGTGTAGTGATGGTGGGTGTGGTGTAGTGATGGTGGGTGTGGTGTAGTGATGGTGGGTGTGGTGTAGTGATGGTGGTGGTGGTGCTACTGTCTTACTCATTGCTGTTGATATAGTGATGGTGGGTGTGGTGTAGTGATGGTGGGTGTGGTGTAGTGATGGTGGGTGTGGTGTAGTGATGGTGGTGGTGGTGGTGGTGCTACTGTCTTACTCATTGCTGTTGATATAGTGATTGTGGGTGTGGTGTTGTGTAGTGATGGTGGTGGTGCTGCGGTCTTACTAATTGCTGTTGATATAGTGATGGTGGGTGTTGTGTAGTGATGGTGGTGGTGCTGCTGTCTTACTCATTGCTGTTGATATAGTGATGGTGGGTGTGGTGTTGTGTAGTGATGGTGGTGGTGATGCTGTCATACTGATTGCTGTTGATATAGTGATGGTGGGTGTGGTGTTGTGTAGTGATGGTGGTGGTGCTGCTGTCTTACTGATTGCTGTTGATATAGTGATGGTGGGTGTGGTGTTGTGTAGTGATGGTGGTGGTGATGCTGTCGTACTGATTGCTGTTGATATAGTGATGGTGGGTGTGGTGTTGTGTAGTGATGGTGGTGGTGCTGCTGTCTTACTCATTGCTGTTGATATAGTGATGGTGGGTGTGATGTTGTGTAGTGATGGTGGTGGTGGTGATGCTGTCTTACTCATTGCTGTTCTGGGTAGTGATGGTGCTTCCGGGTGGTGAAGTTTTTCTTGGCAGTAATATGGTAGTTGGCATAGCTTTGAAGTAGGCTTATTGTCATTGTTTTTCTATGTGATGATGATGGTGCTCTTGTTAGTGATGGTGTTCGTTATTGCTTTTGGTAATGTTTGTGGGTGTCATGTTATTCTTAATATTGATGATGGTATTGTTGCTGTTGCTTGATAAAGGTAGTAACTATTTTTCTGATGGTATCGGTCTTGGGTGGTGGTGTTGTTGATGAAGGGTATCATAATAGTACCTGTGTTGACCATAGGTTTAGGTGTTTCAGTGCTGGTAACAGGACAATATGTTCAGCACATGCACTCGTCATATGAGTGAATGCAAGGTATTGTAATAGTCCAGTATTTACCTGTGTTGACCATAGGTTCAGGTGTTTCAGTGCTGGTAACAGGACAATATGTTCAGCACATGCACTCGTCATATGAGTGAATGCAAGGTTCAGGCTCTTTAGATTCCCAAACGAACCAGATTTTAAAAGTCTTGCCAAGTCATCATCCTGCAAATAGGAAAGATAATATAAGAAAAATATGATCCCTTGCAGCACGTCGGAATGCAGCTTAATTTGGAGGACAAATCAGTAGTTTCCAATTCTCAGGAGATTGAAATTGTTTTCTTTTGTCCTCCAAATTGAGCTGCTTTGACGTCACGTGGGTCTATTTTGCGTGGAATTGTTACGAACTGAATATCAAAAAAACTACATGGTCGATAAGCATGGTGGTTTCCTTCAATGTACCCTTCCATGGAGCCATTTTTGAAGATGGTGAAGATGAGACCGCATGGCACATATATGGTAGTTTGATGTGACAGTTTGATGACAGCCTTCGAACCAATCACTGTGCGAGAGCCTACTGCTTGGCCAATGAAAATACTTAGACATAGCACACAAAGAAATCTGCTCAATCATATTAAAAGAATAGTTATGTAGCAATATACTGTACCGTGGATTTGGTTGGTAAGGTCAGAACAGTTGGGCCTCCTTGCTCGATCTGAAAATAAAAGATTCCCAAGATACATCAAAACGTGGTTTACTTTAGTACACACTGCTTGTAATGCAACAAGGCCTTAACTAAGAAGTGCTCGGGGGAGGGGGGATTTGCACCGATGCAATCATTTATCTTGGATGACTAAAATAAATTTATTAAATTATAATGGCAGACAATATTGGCATAGATGAGAATATTGAATTGTGCAGAGTATCTTGATCAAAGTTACTTATAGTAAACTAATTAAAAAGACTAACGACAACAGACTACGTATCCTTGTCATCTCGACAACATCACAACGCGTGCAAGGTCACTGGTTATCCAATCAGATAACAGGACACGGCACGGTCACGTACGGTCTACATACCGTGGGTTTTTCAAAGTTATATGTTACATGAACGCTGTTCTATGAAAAAGTACAATACAGCATGTTCTATTCTTACAAAAAAACGCGAGTTAAATATCTTACCATTTCTCTGAACTTGTTTCGCCTGAAATATAAAACAGAACGCAAGAAGGTTATTATCAAATTAAGAATTCGTATTTTTTATCTAATTTGTGTGGTTTGTTTGTTTGTTTGTTCTGCAGGGGGTAAGAAGTGAAGGGAGATGCTTGATGATCTGTAGGGCTGGCATGAGGAGCATCTTTGATAGATTTCTGCTCCAAAGGAAAAGACAGTGGTGGTATAAGTTAACAAGATCGTTGTTGTTGTCACAAGAAATATGATCGTGGTAAATATCATCTGTATTCAACATTATCATCAACATTGACATCATCAAGATTATCAACAAAAAAAGCATCACCATCATCATCATCATCACCATCATCATCACTATCACATCCCCATCATCCCCATCACCATCATCATTATCATTAACTATCATCACTATCATCATCCCCATCACCATCATCATTATCACCATCATCACTATCATCATCCCCATCATCATCATCGTCGTCGTCGTCGTCGTCGTCGTCGTCGTCGTCGTCGTCGTCGTCGTTGATGATGAAATCGTTGCATGATGCTGATAGAGACTTTACGCATCCACAAGAAGCAAGGACGTCGACGCCGCAATGATGACACGTGCTCGTTTTCAAAATCTTTTTTTCATGCCGCCGCCGTTATCCCTTGGGTATTGCCGTTCTCACTAGACAGTGAAAAAGCACCGACGTCTTTGATTCTTGTGGATGCGCAAGGTCTCTATCAACATTATGCAATACTTTTTCTGCCTACAAGTTGTTCTTAATATTTCGCGAGTACTAACTTTTTACAGAGTTCTTCGTAGCATTCTTTGCCTTCTTCTGTGCTTTCCAACGTGGAAACAATTTGTAGCCTTTCGTTTTCCTCTTCGAGGAGTTCCACCTCTAGCATGAACGTTAATGCCTAAAAGTTTGCAACATAAAGATGAACTTAACTTAATGAACCAACTGAAGGCGCGGAAATACGAGCAACAAAATCGTGCAACTTGTCGCACAACATTGTTGTGTAACATGCTGCAGAGCGAATGTTGCTGGAATAACCACCCCGCGCGCAACAAATGTTTATTGTTTCAGAGAGTAGAAAGAGCTTCTACTTTTGCAACAAAGTCGTGCTACAAAATTTTGTTGTTGCGCGGGTTGGTAATACGAGCCACATTTACTCTGAAACTTGCAACACATCCGTCAATGTTGCTCGACAAGTTGCACGATTTTATCGCATGTATTTCTGCGCCTTTACAACTGAAATTTAAGGTATGTCCTGCGCCTGCCTGTGAAGTTGTATTTGGATTGTGATGCAACCGCTTTAACTTCCCGCGCACACGCTACGAACAACCAACATTTGCTTCTGCGCTCACTCTTTGCATTTGGCGTTCACAGAAGATACGCCATTCTAACACATGAATAGTGTCTTCAAAAAGTTTTAGTGATAAGTTCGGTCAACCATGTTAGGTTGTTGTGGAAGATAATCAATAAACTTTGAATTCACGACAGTACTGAATGGAATACTTCAACGATACGGCGGCCATCTTGGTAGGGTGCAAATATACAAAACTTTGTTACAGTAATGGCGTCGATTAACATTCACAATTCACAACAAGACAATTTGAGAAGAGATGAATTAAGAAGATGGACATGAAAGAAAGACAAATAAACGAAATTCTTTAAATTATCTGACATCTTTGTTTTCTTTTGCCCCTGGACGCCCCTTTGAATTGTGATTCAAGATGTAAAAGGAACGACTTCACCAGGAATAGAGGGCCAGAGAAAACCAGGATTTGAATTTTTCTTCATCAGATCCTATACTACGTATACCCCGGCATTTCGTACACGGTCTCTTTCATTAATTCAGATTCAAGATGGCCGCCGTAGCATCGGAAGTAGTACCATGCCTATCACTGTCCTTCAGGCTTGTGCCACCGTTTCTGATTATGTCATAGGGTGCAATTGCGTTGTGTTACGTTTCTTTTATCTGTATCATGAGAGAAAGAATGCGTACTAACCTCAATGAATGGAACATCACCTCTCAGGGCCAACAGCATAAATGGACCAATAATGCTTTCCTTTAGTTCTGATAACATTTTCTTCCTCTTCCCGCAACAGCTCAAAAATCTGGACATCTAAAAAGTATTACATAAACAAAAAAGTGTTCAAGACGTGCGTCAAAAACAACAACTAATAATTTGGTCTATCAAGCCACCGATCAGTAATCCAGAATTAAATTAAGATATTCTGATGATGGTTGTTGGATGAAAACCGAAATATAAGTAAATAAAAAACATGAGTAAATGGCTTCCCGAATTAACATTTTCAGATATTAAGGCGCGGTAATACGAGCAACAAAATCGTGCAACTTGTCGCACAACATTGTTGCATTGCAAGCTGCAGAGCGAATGTATTTCCCTGCAACAACAAAATTTTGTTGCGCGACTTTGTTGCAGAAGCAAAAGCTATTTCTATACTCTCTGCAACAAAGAAAATGTGTTGCGCACGACGTGGTAATACGAGTAACAATGCGCACGCTTTTACGTTTGCTTACACACTTCAAAACAGGAGTTTTGCGTAAGAATATGTAAAACATTTTTAGACATTATTGCAATAAAAATACCAGAATTATAATAACATTTGCTTTTAATGTGGATGCGCGCGCGACCATAATGAGAGAAAGGTATACAATAATCTCTTACTTACATCTGGCCCGTCCCGATAAAGGTATATAATAATATATGACTTACAATCAGAGAGAAGAAGTGTCCCTCATCAAAGCATGATATACCACCAGGACAGAACATGTCGATCCATCCATCCTTGCCTTTTCTTACTGGTAGTATGGATTGATGTACCTACAGGGATTTGGGATTTGTAACATCAGTCCTTGTGAATAGATACCACACGCCAAGCCTAACTTACATGCGTAAATACTAGATATACAATGGTTTGGAGTGGCATGTCATGGAATATCCCATGAGTCAAGAACCTTCAGGGAAGTATTTTTACTAAAACAAATACAACAGACACCAGCCGATCTGAGAAAAAAAATTAGCCATTCAGAATCGAGAAAAATTGCAATGCTGAGGTGTCATCCTTAGTAGCCAGAAGACTCTGGAAACGGTTAATTCTTTATTTTATTTTCCCCCTAAATGATGAATATCATAGTAAATGTATACAAAATATCAGAAACCTCGCCTGAAAATATAGATTTATCTCAGATATAAATTCTTGTAAGTCGATTTTCGCAGGCTTCATGACACCTCAGTTTTGCAGTGACTCAGATCAGCTGATATTCCATGGTGTGCCACAAGAAAGAATAGACAGCACATCGTAATGCAGCTCAATTTGGAGGGCAAAACCTGAATAATTTCCAATTTTCAGGAGTTTGAAATTCTTTTGTTTTGCCCTCCAAATTGAGCTACATTCAAACGTGCTGCAAGGGGTCTATTGTATAACTATTTTATCCCACACCGTTGAAAACACAGCTAGGGTGCAATCGGAAAGAATAGTGGTATACCACTTAATATACAACGGGTTCCTGCATTCTGATTGGCTGTTTCGGAAAGGGAAGTGGTATACCACTTAATATACAACGGGTTCCTGCATTCTGATTGGCTGTATTTTTAATGGTGTGGTATAATATATATGTCTATAAATTACATGGTTATTCCTTACCTCACATCTTTTATCTTCCGCGAACAACTTGATAACACCACTCATGTACCTAAATAAAAAGAATGAATATACGATACATCAATCCTCTGGTATACAATCGCCATCTTGTCACGCACTACGCTTTTAACTAGTGCATATCGTTTAGAGCAGTTTTTGTATGAGTGGGAAACACAGGGTACTGACTTACAGCAGGTACACTGCGGTATGACATGCCATATAAACATTGAAATGGCTTCCCATTGCCTTCTAGTAATTCATCCAATCACAACGCGCAGTTACAGCTACGGTAAAATATGGTACGGCTACGAATTTTTCGTATTGTTTCCCACACGTACTAAGACCACTCTATAGAGCGGTTAAGTTGTGACGTATTTCCGGGTCCAACTGCTCACAAAAACTGCTAAAATAAAGCGAAAAACGTACTCAATGGCTTAACCTCCACATGAAACAATTAGTACTTTGGACAACAAATCCTGAAGAAAAAGTAAGAAAAATATTTTCGTTTTGGACCCGGAAGTCGTTTTTCCATAGATTGACGTCACACTTAAGAGCTTTATACTATGTTCACGCATCTTGTTAAGTACATCAGAAACAGAGGAAGCGCAGTTATTGCGGGAAGATACGGTGCGCCTTAAGTACGACTACTACGGTTCCTAACTCACATGAAAACTACTCTATACTATTCACGCATCTTGTTAAGTACATCAGAAACAGAGGAAGCGCAGTTATTGCGGGAAGATATGGTGCGCCTTAAGTACGACTACTGCGGTTCCTAACTCACATGAAAACTACTCTATACTATTCACGCATCTTGTAAGTGCATTAGAAACAGAGGAAGTGCAGTTATTGCGGAAAGATACGGTGCGCCTTAAGTACGACTACTGCGGTTCCTAACTCACATGAAAACTACTCTATACTATTCACGGATCTTGTAAGTATATCAGAAAAAGAGGACGCGCAGTTATTGGGGGAGGATACGTTGGTTTCCCACTCATACAAATATCACTCAGTATTGATTAGAGTTGTTTGTAACAAATAACCAAGTGATTCTATTCTGACACTTACAGGACAAACGTTTCATTCTTCAGTGCTCTGCAAGAAAATATAAGGCAAATAAATACGATTGAGAACATGTTTTGGCATTACCATGACATAAAAATTATGATGAATTAAAAAGTCTTGTTTCCTAATGGAGGTAGACAAGGAATAGTTCATATAACTAACAAGACTCGCAAGAGACAATTAAAGCAGACAGGCTAATAATCTTCTAATAAAATTCAAGGCTAAATCAAAGTAAGCCATTTCATTCCAATAGTTTGGGTAGTTCTATCATCGCCAGATGATGCTGGTCAATAATGAATGTACCAGTGCGTGCTAGAGCGGTTCCTTGCATAAATAGACCCTTCTGAAACTCAAACTCCCTACCTCCCTCCTCCCTCCCCTCCCCTACAAAAAAAAACGAAAAACAAACAAACAAAAATTAGCTTTTCGTAAGATCAAAGGAAGCCTAGAAACGACCTCGTGGTGTTAAGGATTGCGGGTCTATATTCTGGGATAAAATTCTACCATCTCGTATTACGTGCTTAGGTCACTAGTGAAACTTAGACTTAGTGTAGTTGGCACTTATAAGGGCCTCTACTAAGATATATATAACACTGAAAAACTGAGCTCTTGTACTCACTGTTTGGGGAATGGAATAGGCTGAAGCAGGGTGGACACACTGGGTCTCCAGTCTTCAAACTGTGCGCTAGTTGAAGCATAAAATACATGATATTAATATCTTCGCTGTGATGATCTATGATGAACACAACGATCGTGGTTGTCTTTGTCTTTGGACCCCCTTCCTTGTGATGTGTTCCCCTCCCTACTTTACACATCAGACCCCTTGCTTACCCCAAAGAAGAAGATTGCCACACCCATGACCTCCTTCCTTGTGATGTGTTCCTCTCCCAACTTTACACATCAGACCCCTTGCTTACCCCCAAAGAAGAACAATGCCACACCCATGACCCCCTCCCTTGTGATGTGTTCCCTACCCAACTTTATACATCAGACCCCTTGCTTACCCCCATAGAAGAACATTGCCACACCCATGACCCCCTCCCTTGTGATGTGTTCCCCTCCCAACTTTATACATCAGACCCCTTGCTTACCCCCAAAGAAGAACAATGCCACACCCATGACCCCTTCCTTGTGATATGTTCCCCTCCCAACTTTACACATCAGACCCCTTGCTTACCCCAAAGAAGAACAATGCCACACCCATGACCTCCTTCCTTGTGATATGTTCCCCTCCCAACTTTACACATCAGACCCCTTGCTTACCCCAAAGAAGAACATTGCCACACCCATGACCTCCTTCCTTGTGATGTGTTTTCTTTCAAATTTCAAACACACAGTTCACACTGGCCACACAACACCTAGATCAGTATTATTTAAACTCACCAAGTATCAAGTACTGTCATAAAACACAAGAGAAATTTGGTGTTTATCTCTCCAACTTGAATCCTGAAGTAAAAAAAAGAAACATCATTATAAAATAACTAAGATATAACGCGCGCTCTGATTGGTCAATTACCGTTTAATATAACTCAACATAGATCGTGAGGAAATGACGTCAGCAAAGCAAGCTGATGTTTTTATTACTTCTCTTGAATTAATTGCGCGTTATATCTTAGTTATTTTATAAAAGAGATAGAAAACTCGTCTTGCTTTTGCTATGTTGAGTTATATTAGCACTTGGGAAATTGCTTGAGCCCTCGAGAAGTGCAGAGAAGCACTCGCCTTCGGCTCGTGCTTCTCTGCACTTCTCTCGGGCTCGCGCAATTTCCCGCGTGCTAATATAACTCAACATAGCAAAAGCAAGACGAGTTTTTTATCTCTTCAGTAATGCACTTTGATGGTTCATAACGAAAAACAATATGCATAGAAAACATATTCATATGCATAGTGATACCACACGCATACTCTATTCGTACTACTTACAGCATCTCTGGTTGGTCAAATGTTGAGTAAACAGCAGCAAGGACAACTGCTACAAGGTTCGGCAAGACTCTTGGATGAGGACATACAGCACCAGGACTATGCATACTGGTAATAACAAATAGACGGCATTAGTACATGCTGTACTAGAGTCTCTCCTTCTAAGACTTAACATGGAATCAGACATGGAATAGACCTTTTTAGCTTGGGTGTAATGTTTTCTCATTTCAGACCATGTGTCATTCTCTTGAGAACAAGACTGTATGTTTGAGTTCTATCCATATTCATGTGTCTATTCATGTGCAACCGTTAAACAAAGAAATGATACTCACATAGAATATTCACGTGGTATGCAATGGAAAAACATTATGCCCAAGGTAAAGAGGTCTATTCCAGACCCCTATTCCAGATCTCTACAGACCCCTAATCTGCCCAAAAAACTCAAAATTTATCCAGAAAGTAACAGAATAAAACCTTTATATTAATATGGTGAAATGGTCAGGCCAGACTATTCAATCTTGAACCAGTTGGACCTGTAAATTTCAATGCTTTTTGATTACCTTTTAACATGGGTAGTATTGATATTTTGATATAAGTGCACATCATGATAATGTTAAGGCTCAGACACATGCTGCAACATTGCACCTAATATTGCAGGCAGGGTGCTGAAGTAGGGTCTTTTTCTACTTCAGTAACATTGCAAGCTGCTTGCCAACAATTTTCATCATGTGATATGGCTTGCAACACTGTGTGCAATGTTGCACCATGGGTCTGTAGCTTTAGAGACTTTACCTGTTCACAAAATCCTGGACATCAGTAGAACTTTCGTTTTTACTGTACAGTGTGAAGATATAATCTTGTACAAACATGCGCAGATGTGGAAGTTTGCCAAAGTCCTAAGAAATACATAACAATATCAATAATCAATAATTAATATATCTTAATACCAGGAGTAACCTTATGACCTTGATGTTTGTGATAATGATGATAATAGGGTATAATAGCAATGATGATGACTGATGATGATGATGATAGCAATGATGATGATGATGATGATGATGATAGCAATGATGATGACTGATGATGATGATAATAGTGATGATGATAATGAGTGATGATGATAATAATAGTGACAATGATGATAATGATAATGATGAGATGATAATAGTGATAATGATGATAATGATAACAATGGTGATGATGATAAAGATGATAATAATAGTGATGATGATGATGAAAGTAATGATGATACTGATGATGACAATGATGATGATAGTGATGATAATGATGATTATGATAAAACTACATGTAGTCAGCTTTGTGTAAATGTTTTTACTTACCATGTTGTGTTTTAGAATTCTATGAACAGCAGGCAAGAACATGTCCAGAACATTAAAGGTTTGTGACTGGCCTTTACAGTGCTGAAAACAATCATGACACAAGGTGAGACACTCAACTAGCACATCTTCTGCATATGTAGAAAAACCATGGCATAAGGGTTTGTTTGTCAGTATTGTTTGTAGTATTGGCTAACAATATTGGGTGCTCAATGGCCAGACATGCCTAAGAGGCATTTGGCCAGGCAAGGTATAATTCTGGCTGGACATTGTCCATTGACTGGCCATTATTTTGAGCCCTGAATAGGTGACTTATTTATCCATGATACACTCATTATAACAGTAAGTCACTTATGGAAGAACAGATAAAAGAAATTCTTACCTTGCTGAAGAATGAGCACACTTCTGGAGAAGGCTGTACATATTCCAAAACAGGTGCCAAGGCCTGGAAAAAAATCTAAATCAGAATTTCTTGTCTCAGCCACTAGTGTAGGGAAAGGGGGGCATATGCCCCCCTAAATTTATGATAATTATTGATGATAGTTTATCTATTTATTTATCACTATGCCCCTGGTCTCACCTTTCTCTGTCTTCCCCAATAACCCTGTACCAGTTGTCTCTGCCCTACAGCTATTACTTTCTCGTGTGTCCCTACTCCTATATATCCCAGGTGTCCCTGTCTCACATGTCCCTACTCCATCCCAGTGCATGGTTCATACAGTGTGTGAGATGTACATAATTTATTGAAAATCATTACATTTTATAAACACAAACTTAAAAGCATCACCTACCACTATTAACTTTTCTTGAGCATCCTCACAAAATGAATCACTGTACTAAAAAACACAATTTTATTGACTATTAATTAATTGTTGAACATTAGATCTTAGATTAATGCATTAATATTTACACCCATTCTCATAATTACACAATGAACACAGCCCAAGAGATCTGGGTTTTTTTGGCTGCCAACAATCAAAAATTTACAAGCTTAGACTGTTTAGAATTTGATTGATGGAAGCCAAAAACCCAGATGTCTCAATATTATAGCTAGTCATCTGGGTTGTGTAACTATGAAAATGGGTGTAATGAACTTGTTGTACAGTATAATTATAGGACAAGATGTCAATGACTGTACTGTGCTATTATGTTGCTACTTTATCTTGCAAGTTATATTAATGGGTGGCTGCTAATGGTAACTCATTAATTATTGCTGGGTTAACTTGTTGGCAATTAAACCTCTTTAGCTTGCATGGGCGTAATATTTTCCCCATAACAGATACATGTCATTCCATTGAGTACAATTTCTTTGTTAACAGTTGTGTACATGAGAAGACACTTGGAGATGGAAAAACCTCAAACAAAGAATCTTAGTCTCAAGGCAATGCTCAGCTGTTGCTAACCAGATAATCAGTAGGTTTGATAAACTAAGGTGAGTGATCATGGTGGTTGCATAACAGTACATTTTCTGGGCCACAAATAAACAAATTACAAATAAATACATTACTTTGACTTACATTTGCTAAAATATCTGATACAATTCTCACTGGAACTGTAAATATCACATCATCTTGTAGAGGAGTCGTCAGGGAAAATAACACCAATTCCTGGAAAAACAACATTACAGTATTGTAGTTCATTGAAATAGTTCTGGAAAATCTAACAACAACAACAACAATTTTTTTATTATCATAATATTATTAATTTTTATTTTTTAGAGCAGGCCTTATTATTTTGGTAGCATTCGCTGATGTGCACCGGCTTTCACCATACACACAATACTGAACTCACATGTTAATTTTTATAAAGGGAGGGAAACCAGAGAACCCTGAGAAAACTTGTATGGCAAGGGAGAGAACATCAAACAAACTCTGTTCACAAGTGATTAGATACTAGTTACTATATAGTTACATGGGTGGCATGGGTGGCGTAGTGGTTTACCACTTGCCTCTCACCACTGTGGTCTGCGTTCAAGCCCCAGCTTGTGATTTTGAGTTTGTTTGATGTGTAGTTCTCTCCCTTGCCACAAGGGTTTTTCTACGGGTTCTCTGGTTTTTCTCCCCGAGTGTTGTATGTTGTAAATATAGAATGTAGTGGTAGTGTGAACCTCATGGAAGAGCCCCATACGGGGAGTGATGGTTGGAAAAAATATGTTTGTTTTTTTTTGTTTTTTTTAAATATAATTATATAGTGTCCACAGCTAGTGTTCGAACAAGTGACACACCTGACCCATGCATTGGACTCACATCAATGAAAGACAACACATAATAAGCAGTGCAAACCACCCCACCCTATTACTCAGGAGTACAATATTTACTGGAATAAACACCAGCTCTAGAATAAACATTGGGTTGAAATAATTAAATAGCAAGTGTATGAATAGCATTCGCATAACACACCTTCAATTCACGAGTCAAGGATTCTGGATCATTTGTTTTTGATAATAACTTTTTATATCTTTGAAGATTAACCTGATAATTAGAAGCAATATCATAATCATTGTTAAGGACCAGTATAATACAATAAACAGCTGTCAAATGTTATTAAAAGGGAAATTATTATCACACATGAGTGACAGCTGCTGGTAACCTGTCATGGACAAAATAATTATGGTACTGATGAACAGCACACAACAGACATCTGGAACTATATATAGAGCAGTTTTCGTATGACTATGAAAAACTTAAGGTAGGGACCACACCTTGCCCTGACTATGTATGAAAACATTGACATTCGGTGCAGTGTTGGTGCTGCGACATAAATGTGCCGTGTGCCATGACTTTTCACACTCATATTATGAAATTTACTCTACTGTTATTAAATTAATTAATAGCTTCATAATTGGCTTATCTTCTTATCTTAAAATTAGTATACAAAGAGCTCAAAAATGAGTAGCTTAAGTCCAGCTAAAATACAAACCAATAATAAAAAAATTATTTTATCTCATGCTGCTAAAACTTAAAAAATTAAAATAAATGTCTAACTATTTTATTTTTATTTGGAGTGATGTGATAATAATTATTAATTATTAATAAATTATTTATATACCACATTGCTAGGCTACATACTGTACCAGTAAGAATTCACTCTTAATTCCCCACACACAACATGAAGATTGGCCTTATTACGTTCTATTTATTTAACCTGACAGCCTCATTAAAAGATCTAAGTAGTAATGCTCTGTTTCCATAACAACTTTCAAAATGTTATTAAGGACAAATTGGAAATATATAATCTTTCAGTTTCTGGAAAAGAATGCCCAAAAGAAACCTTCCACAAAAAACTTGATGACCCCAAAATTTTCAAAATGAGAATTTTTTTTCTTATGACAGGGATTCCACTCAGCTGGAAAAATAAAATTCCCTGACTTTTCCCTGACAATTCCCTCACCAAAAACCATTTTTCACTGACCACACTGCACCCTTTTTTACGAAAAATTATATTCTTAAAGCAGTAGTTCAACAAAAGGAAGCCCAACTAAGAATTCCAAATTTAAAATGATTTTTTGAAGGTTGACAGAATTTTCTGTGACTTTTCACCGACTTTTGGGTAAATTGCAAAAATTCACTAACCAAAATCAAAATTCCCTGACAATTCCCTGACCATGAAAAAAAATTCAGAATTCACTCAGGACTTTTCCCTGACCGTGGGAACTATAATATCATTCTATTGTCCTATGACATAATAATTATTTCCCACCAATTAATAAAAGAAAAAAACATTCAGGATATGGAAGACAAAGAATACACCAGGCTTGCTAAAATGACTTTAGTTAGGGAGGAGGTTTAATGGAGTGGGAGGAGGTTTAATGGAGTGGGAGGATGCTTAATGGAGTGAGAGCACTCAAGGTAATGTGTCTCCTAATGATGCCATTTTGTATTAAAATAAAGGCAATTTTAACGAGGTTTTCTCAGAGAATAATTTTTGTTACCTTCCATTTTAGTGAGTGAAGCCACTGATCTCTCATGTAAGCATTGGGAGCCTAGAATATAATAAAATAAATAAATAAATGGATGGATGGTGGGAAGTGGCAGATGGATTGCTAAATGGCATAGGTTGGAAGGGATTGAATGGATAGATAGATGGAGGAATGGATGGATGGAGGAATGGATGGATGGAGGAATGGATGGATGGGTGGGTGGATGGATGGAGGAACGGATGGAGGTTCAATGGATGGGTGGATGGATACAGGAATGGATGGATGGGTGGTTGGGAAGGATCAGATGGATTGACCGATTGGATGAATACATGTAGATGGGTAAATAGGTGGGATGGGATGGATGGTTGGGATAGATTAAATGGATGAATAAATAGGATGCTGTAATCAATCAGATAGGTAAACAAATGGGATTAACTGAATAGAACAGGAAGAGAGAAACAGAGAAATAGAATGGGCTAGACTGAAGATCCAAGTGGAAATGGATGGCTGAAAAAATCAGCAGTCAGAAAGAAAGATGGTCATTCTTCACCAACAAACATACCCGAAGAAGTAAAGAACCATCAGGAATCGTAATCCTTATACAAAAGTGTTGTCCTGTATCCCATCTGTTGACCGTGTAGACATCTTGGATTTCATGGTATGGCACAGGTGTGAACATAAATCCTGCATACTGAAGAAAATTACAAGAATAAATTAAGAGTAATGTAGAATAAATAGAGGAAGCTATGGACCTTTATCACCAGGCGGCCATGTTTATTCCCTTGAGAGCAAAAACCTTTGTTTGGAACGTTATGAAGCACCTCAAAGCGAGGGCAAGGGGACCCAAGGGAATCGAAACCCATTGTTTTAACCAATATGGCTGCTGTGTGACAAAAGCCCATATACTAGCTTTCTAAGTGATGGCCACCCCCTCAAAATCATCCTGGATCTGTCAATACAAAATATTCTATTCATTGGTCTTTTTATGGAATACAAAATTATGCACATCAGTCTATTTATTTCCATTGTTGAAAAAATAGAAAACATCAATAGACCATTTTATGGTTCACATCTATCAACCTCAGCCTCGATAGTGTGTAATATATTCTTTAGAATTTCACTACAGATCACGGTAATTTAAGGAAGGTACGCATAATTATCAAACAATTGAAACACTTAAAAATTCCACAGGCTTTAGTCGAATTCTAAAGAATAAATTACACGCTATCGAGGCTGAGGTTGATCGATGGGAACCATGAAATGGTCTATTACCAAGTGCTTTTAACGAATTACGGTACTTTAGCTACCATGTACTTTCGCTACCAGTACCTTCGCTACCAATGACTATGCTTTCGCTACCATGTCGAAGTACTTTCGCTACCATGTCGAAGTACTTTAGCTACCAAAAATATTTGCAAACCAATAACGTAAAAAAACTTGATCAACAGTGATAAAACTTTATATCAACATTCGTAAAGCAGTTTAGAGTATTTTTTATCGATCATGACACGATACGAGCGATCAAACAGCAAGCAAACTTAAATTTATAACAATCGCAAGGGTGGTGGTAGTGAGTGTGAGTGAGTGAGTGAGTGACAGCAGGCCCACATCAACCTGCTCAGAAAGCTGTCAAACGTAATAAATATCTACTTTAAACTATAGACTTTGGCTCACATTACAATCTAACTATTGAACAAATGCCAGGCACCTGAAACCTAGTGATAATAAGTATTCCTGTGTTCAATTTGAAAATTTAAGATATCTTTGTTTCAACCAAACATTTCTCTATCTAATGCTTTAATATTCAGTTCATTGGTTGTTCAAAATAATTGTTCTTAGGTCCAGTTCAGACATTGAACATTTACCAAGTTGAATCTAATTGCCTTTGAGGTACAATGCTGTTTTCTCTTAAAATAGTAGAATTATGTAGACCAAACTTAACTTAACATCGAATGAAACGCTGTCATGAAATGAATGAAATGTTGCCACGCCTTTAATTTCAATTCAAATTTTTATTTATGTTGGAAGGTGTTAGGGATTGCACTCCTTGGGTTAGTTTTCTTAGTTGCTGGCCTGAAAGGCTATTGGATTTGATGCAGCAAAAGTCTGATGTCTGAACTGGGCCTTACTCTTATCTCTTTTTAATAGAAGTATGAATATTTTATTTCAAATGATCCATTATGTAAGAAATAGAAATACAAGAAGGTTTGTCATTTTAATGAACGTATGATATGAATGTAATTTAGTTTAGAAGGTTAGGGGAATGGATCATCCTTGTTCATTCAGGCTTGGCTTTTGTTCTTTAATAAAAAGCGCTCCAGATATTTTTCTTTTTCTATAATCTCTAAAGTTAGAGGAGAGAATACTTGATAAATATATTCAATCCATTATGTTCTATGCTCACCGACGTACAAAATAATTGTCTAGCATAATTCCCATTCATCTTTTTATTCAAATTGATGACAGTCAAACAGCTGGGTTTTTTTACTTCATATTTTTCTTGCTATAATTACCAGACAACTTCCTCTAATAAACCTTTTTAGCTCCGGCATAATGTTTTGTGCGATTCCCTTGAATATCATTTCTTTCTTTGGATGAAATGAAACCAGGAATCCCATTATCAAAGGAATGACATGTACATGACCAGTCTGAAATGGGCAAAACAAAGGCCCAAGCTAAAGAAGTCTATTGCTGAATGATGATTAAAATAGAAATCACAATAAAAAATAATGCAAAATTTGGTGTGATGTTTTTGTATAAATTGGATAAATTTCCTTGAAAATGAAGTCATGTCGACTTTGAAGCGTCGTCCAAATTTATGTTAATTTCTATTGTGATTTTTTTCATCTCTTTCACTAAGGTTAGCTGTTTGATCTCATGAAAAGGTTATGACACAGAAAGGACAGTGTAATACACCAGTGTATTATCATTACTTTCACAAGTCATTATCTTTTTCATCCCTTTCACTAAAGTTAGTTGTTGGATCTCATGAAAAGGTTATGACACAAAACGGACTGTGTAATACGTAGACCAGTGGGAAGTTATGTAAGCAGTGTATTTCTAGGAGTTATTATTCAAGCATTCATTATTATCATTCATTTTTTAGCCTTTAGGCCAAAAGTGTAATAATTATTTTTTTTTTTTAATTTAAACAGACTGAACATTCACCGCCTAACTAGATCAATTTCATACTCAAAGATCCTTTATTGCTTTGGGCTCTGTCTGCCGAGAAAGCTAAATTCATATGATAAAAGATTGTGACAGAGTAAAAGAGTTTTCATATATCATAAGCAAGATTAGCAATTACAGTTAGCTATGAGTTCAACAGCCAGCTGGTTCAGTACTGTACGTGATGCGTAATGACACGGCAACTCAACTGTCATTATTGTCTAGCAATGATGGACTGAATACTATATTATATTATACACACCTTCGGTAATCAAAGTTTGTGGCTACGAAAAATTTCTTTGCTTTTGTGCATGTGTTCAATAAAAATTAGATTCTAATTTTTCAAAAGTTGTACTACTAACAATTACAAAGTTAACATATATAAATTATATCCCTGTTCTCTAGTTTGTCACAAGACCAAAAGGTCATCTATACTACTGTATATAGCTAGAGACGTGCCAATAATAGTATAATAGAAATGTACCCAATGTTATGACAATATTCATGACATGTACCATGTCTGCAGCTACATTTTGATTGGATATAATTCATACAGTTTGAGTTGAAAGGTCTAAGTAATAAGCTAGCCCACTTAAAGGAAAAAAATAATTATGCACAAATCAAAAGATAGTAAGTTCTTGTTTTGCTGAGCATATAGAGCACTTAATTACTGCCCAATGGATAACAAATGCCAGCAGCCCTCATTCTATGAACAAAATGATATTTAGAATTGTTTCATGGAGGGTCAGGAAAACCCTAAAAATACATGAGACAAACCTAACACAGAGTCTAAGGTTTGAACCCAGGTCACAATGGTGATAGACAAACTAGTGTTCTCACCACTACTTTGTCTGTGCTTCTGTGCATGAACTTCTTGCAACATAATTTTATCAATGACTAGTTCGGTTCATTAGTTCGATGATCATAAATTATTTTGTAGCAGTTGATTTTGTTTAATAGTTGATTTTTGTTCTCTTCTTGCCATAAGAGCATTTCAGTTTTCATCCCTCCATGAAAAACAAAACCTGAATAAACATCTTTAGCCATGGAGCATAATGTTTTTCAATTTCAGCCCACGTGTCATTTCCTATAGCAGTTACTTTGTTTAACTGTTGCGCATGAGAAGACACATGAATATGGATACAACTCAAACAATCTTATTCTCAAGAGAATGGCACAGCCCATCTGAAATGGGGAAACACTACACCCAAGCTGTCCAATAGGTCATTGTATTCAAAGAATATATATATATATAAATAATGACAGTGATGTATGACTGGACTGCATGAACACAAAGTGAGCCACATTTGAAAGCCCTATCCATACCAAATTTGTTCATTCCCCATTCAAAAAAAGCATTTAAAAAACTAATAAAGTAAAGTGCTAGCTGAACAAAAAAAATTACTTGATATAACCGAGTACCAGGTGAATGAATGTCATGAATCTAATTATATTACCAGCCTATATACAATGACTGGCAGACTGCTCGGCTCTGACCACTTACTACCATCTATAATATTATTATAGTCTTCTATTTCTAAGAAAAGCTTCCTCTTTCCCTGCTGTTTAAAATCTAACACCAGACCATAAATTATTTCTTATAGCACCAAGTTAGGATCATATTTAAAAACTAACCACACCTTTTTCTATTGTTTTATGTAGGTTCTTAAATTCGGCGGACAGGTTTTGAATTTTGAATTCAAGACCTGCATCAGGTTTTTTTGCCAAGCTGGTAGTCATATACACACACATTTGAGAGTTTTGAAATTTTGAAATTCAATGAACATTTATTTGAGATTTTAGACACACTAGAAGTCTTAACGTCTTAAAACTTAAGGAATTGACTATTCTTACCTTTAAGAAAATGCAAATGAAATCTTTTGAATTGACCCTACTGAGCCTCGAACGCTCAACCCATTGCATCTTACAGTCCATTCACTTACCACTATGCTACCCGGTAAATCGTTGATGATGGAATTTTAAGAAGCTTTATCTCAGCACAGCTATTGTTCGATGTCAATTTGAAGCAAATATAAATTACTCGATATAAATTAAATCTGATTATTTGAGTTCCTATTTCCAGAATTTTTATATTGAATGAAACAATAAAAATAGGGTTTGGTTAGTTTTTAAACTTTACTTCAAATGCACTGGCTTGGGTTTGCATTGAAATTCAAGACCACGGTCCTCGGTCTTGAATTTCAATGCAAACCCTCGCCCTAGCGTTTGAACCTTTATGTACAACATAAAATTCTAGTTTTTTAAACAATTCTTTGGTTTTATTTACTCTTACTACTAGCTTCTTACCTAAGGCACTATGTGTCATGAGTCATGAAGAGGATAGGTAACAGGTAAGTAGCTCCTTACCCATCACCCTCTCCTCCCTTAGGGGAAATTAAATTAGGGAGGGTACATTCACCACTTTTCATGTATTGCTTCACTGGTCAAACACAAAACATTCAGTGGATTGAGGCTGCCAAGGCTCAAATTTCAAAAAATTATCCTTTCAAACTACCTTGAAGCCTTGATGGAATGCCTTGTCTGTGACAAGTAAACAGATGTATGGAAAATGATGAATTTGAATGTCTTTCTATTTTCCCCCTTGGGGTTAATGCCATCATTGATTGGCATAGATGGTTATTGTGATGTCTACTAAGGTATTTTAGTGTGTTTGCTGTAACCATTAATACTAAACACTGTCCATTTTAAGAAAACAAATTTGAAATATCTTTTATGTAAACCATGAGTAAAATAAGGATGCTTTTTAAATACTGTTTGTGTGAACCAGATCAATTTTGTATATTTAATAAAGCCTTACTAGACATCACAGTCATTAACATATCGGAAGTATAAACCTTTATATCTTAAAGACGCAACACTCAAATCAAGAAATATTTTACCATTCAACTATTTATTTCATGTTGAATCAGTATTGAAGGCATTGAAAAAAGGTTATGTGCACTTTAAAAGACAGCTAATCCTCATTTGACATTGACAGCACCATATTCAAAAAGATCTATTGAAACAAGTTTTAATAATAATAATAATAATAATAGTCTTTATTTCTGTGTCAGTAAAATCTAGCTTACATAATAGTAAACTAATTGGGGACACCTATCTAAGAACCCATTAAAAGCCAATATTAAACCCAATAAAATAAAAGTAAAATGAATAAAAGAGATGGTAATATGCCTTCCCTAAACCCGCATAAATGTCTAGAACCGAAAAAACAATGACCCCTGGCCAACGCTGGCAGGACAAGAAAAACAACGAGAGCAAGTTCAGGAGAGGAAGTGTATAATAAATACAGCCATTATTCAGCACTATAACTGCATTTCTTTCTATTATAGATTCCTAGAGATAGACTTCTTGTTTTGCTTTCACACACGTTACCGACTATATTATTTGTAAAACATGATATGAAATCACTTTAATTTGCATTTCTAGTGAAACCACTTATCTCGTTTAAAAAATCATCAACAGATGATTTGTTATGCAGACCTTTATCTAAAGAGCTTTCAACACAGACCTCATAGTACTTGAAGTCTTGCTAACACATAATAAACAAGTTTATCACTGTTATCTATCCTTTTATAAAATAACGGAGCAGAAAATACGACATTTTGCATCAGAACAAACAGATATTTTGTTATATTGTATATTTTTTAAACAGTGAAAATTTATACATCGCTTTCTTATCCAATGTTATGTGGGTTTTTTGTGTGTGTTGGCTGGATTATGATTCAAACACTCGTAGGTTAGGAAAAACACTTGAAAAGTGGGACACCATAATATGCTCCTATCACATCCCAAGTGCACTACATTAATAATAACATTGCTTGGGTCAGGGGAAGAATTTTAAAAATGACAAAATGGGTCATAAAACATTTAAAGATAAAGCAATACCAATAAATTCTGCTAATTCCAAACAGATAAAAAATTATAACAGATTAATTGTTTCAACAACCTTGAAAGTTATGGATTTACAACTGAGCTTTCAGGCTAAGCGTCCATCATCATGGTACCGTGTTTGGAGTATGTTTAAAATAAACATTGTACCCTGATTATGGGCGCTTAGCCAGAAAGCTCGGTTATAAATCTATAACTTTCAAGGTTGTTGAAACAATTTTAATTTTAATGTATTATAAAAATGATACCAACCTACACATAACCACGCTATTATCATTTACCATTATATCTACAAAATGTTAATATATTATTGCAACATATATGACTTGGTATACTGACACACTCCTTCGTCAAGTAAAAAAGCTATAAAAGGCACTGCCGCTATCATTATTGTCATCATTCCTAATAACATATTTAATATTACTTTTATTTTATACCCGATGAATATATAATATTAATAAATCATTAATTTGGTGTGGCATTTAGATAACAATAAACTTTCTATATTCTATAATTCTATATGAATTCTATCATATTGCATCACAATACTTTTGGGTAAAAATATATTATATTTATGTGTATTTTATAAAAATCAACTGACAAATGAAAAATGAATGAATATTAGAAAAGTTCTTGGGCCAAATTTAATTTTTTTTTCTGCCTTTGTGTAATTTAATATCGCGATTATGCAAATTTCTTGGCGATAAATATTCAGGATTTGAAGATACAAAACAATTTTGCATGAGGAAATAAAAGTCTCTATTCGTATAAACACAATCTTAAGAAAAGAATTATTTGTCGAATAGAATAAAGATTTGTAGTGTAAGATCGAGAGCTTTTGTTCTGGAAGTCTAGCTAAATCATGCGAACCGTATTCGCTCATGCAAACTTAATCGTAAGCTTACTGTACAACTTTAATTAACCTTCGAAGCTTTAAAGAACGGATCAGCATAAAGCGAAATCATTTCTGTACCAGTTGCCTCTCATTATTGAAAACGCCTCATATAGTTTACATTTTTTAAGAGATAAGGTTGTAAAATATTAAGGAGAATTTGAAGATTACACATAAGGTTCGTACACGACCATGATCTTTGTCGACTACTTTCAAATGGTAAACAAACAGGCCTCGTATTTAATTGTGAAGGATTTGCAAGAAAATACATTAAAAATCCCTCGTAAATAAAAGCATTAGGAAACAAGAAGTCTTCAGGCGATATTTCTGTTCAAAATAGGTCGTTAGGCATAATAAAGTTTAGTCATCATCTGTGACTAAAATGACCACTTGATTGGGAAAAATTTAAACTATTAAATTCCCGTAAACTGTCCTGACGCAGATACACAAAACTGTTTAAAAACATCTAGCTTTCGACAAAACAAGCGCTTTCAGCAAATGATAATGAAGAAGAAAGTGAAAAAAACAACTTCAATTTGAAGTTCCCTTTCAGCTTTCTTCATGTCAAATAACTGAGCTCAAAGACAACTACCTCGGACGACTTACCGTTTGAGAAAACATTTGAAATTCCCCCATAGAAATATGATGAGCTTCCCATCTTCGCAGGAACTTCGAGCTAAGCACTTTACTTATTAAAGTTCTGCTATGATTTAGTCGGCAGACTTGTATATCCCCTTCATGGAGCAGTTTAAACTTGGGTCCTCCGCCACTACTGCAACGATTCGGACGAGGAGGCCATTGCGACGTCGCATTGGCAACCCCTAGAGTCAAAGCCATCACCTTTACACCCACAAAACTCTGCAATATCGCCTCACAAATTAGGATTCTAACTTTCGGAAATATTTGTGGATTAATATGTTTTCTAGAGGACGAAAAAAGACTCTCTCAAAAGCCTCTTGCGCGCGACCAGACGGAAATAAATATCAGTGAGTTTGAGAGCCCTAGTGACGTCAAACTAGTGATGGACAGGCGCTCTGAAACCAACTGATGCGTTCAATGGCGGTAAAAGAGGCCTTTAATTTCCAGGCTTTTTTTTACTTTAATTTTTCTATACTTGGTTGATAATTCCCTCTTATTCTAGCAACACTTTAAAGAAAAACATTAAATAATGGTAGAATAAATTTTTGAAATATCTGTGATGCTTATAATATAATACTAGAGTTCACGAATGACAGTTGTTGAATAAGGTTATCGTGTTTTTTTAATCATTTGAACGACTCAACATCTGTATAAATATCATTTATTCATGTTTTTGATCGAGACAAGTGTTTTTTTTTCCTTCTTCCTAAAGCCCATCATCAACAACGGGAGGTAACTTTCTCGTTTGAGGTAGAGACCAACTCGATTTTTTTATATTTACTTTTTTTAAAAATGCAAACAATTCGGGATCGATAGTAAAAAAGCCTGATGAATATTCGTACATTCGCCATCTGTTTTAGGGACTCCGCAACAGTCGAGAGAAAAAAAATAAATTAACTATCAAATATTTCGATTGAAAAAAGTTTCTTAATGAAGAACGATCGATATTAGTCAGTTTCTGAAATACGAAAATAAAATACGAATATCAAAAGTGATGCACTGTTCATAACCAAGTCTTTATTACGTACTTTTAATTTACAAAAAAACAAAACAAAATAGTCTAAGAGACTCGCCCCTTGTGGAAATTTGAATAATAATCTCTCACAGTAAGACTTCTGCCCGTGTTTTAATTCAGCTAAAAGCACAGAATTCGGTCTCAAAAATACGAATAATTTAATTCGAGAGTAAAATAAGGGGAAAATAAATAAATGAATAAACTGGACGGTATAAAAATAAAAAAAACGTGAGAAAAAATTTTTTTTTTTTTAATATTAAAAAAAAATTGGGTACAATAACTATTACATGGGCGAGAAAAAAAAAATGAAAGTGTGGCCCGCTCGCTAACTTAAACAATAATTGCATGAATCGAATATGAATTTCGAGCCGAAAAATATAATCTATGTGCCCCTTAGGATCAGATCACGGAAAAATAGTCCATCTGCATCTCCGATCATCCAAACTTCACTTTGTTTTCATTCCGATTGAGATAGCAATAAACGGGTCACGGGAGTGTTGTCCGTCGTTTTGATCTTTATATATACACTTTAAGAGGAGGGCGTATTCAAAATAATGTTGAAAACACCGGAAATGTATTGCAAGATGAAATCGAAAAGGAGTGATATAAACTTTCATTTCTATCTTAGTGATTCTGGCGATCGATAAAGCATGTATAATTCATGGTTTATTATTTATGGTGAATGATTTATTTTTCCCCAATCAGCAGGGGTTCCTGTGATATTTATATATGGTTTGAAGTCGGCGCGATGTACCGCGGCAGTGTCAAACGCGCGGGAAACGAAACGCCAGGTGAAGTAGACTATAGTATATATTAAAAAAAACTGTGTTGTGATTGGTTAAACTTTGATAGGTGAATGTGTTGGTGATAGAAAAGTAGGCACTCATTAAAAGCTGTTATTACGGATGCATGCAAATGAGATATTCTTTTGTTTCAAGAATCGTACAAGTGAGGTAATCAGGTCCAAACGATCCTTGTTGTCTTATTTGCATCTCATTTGCATGCATCTGTAATAACAACTATTCAGGGCCGTAGTTAGCCTTGAGAAACTGAAAGGGAAACACTTCATCACCCCAAATAGAATATCTGATTCATGTCAAGATCTGGTGGTCACTCCACCACCACCCCCCTTCCCCTGTAGACTCTATGGCCCTGTAATTCGAAGTTGGCCGACCACAGGACCAAGGCTTGGGCGAAATTTACTGCAAGAAGTTACGGTTATTTTGTATCACTTTTTCGAGCGTGTCTGTAATAAAACAACTAGTTCTCGCTTGCGCACAGGAGCTACATCTTTTCAAACGTCATTGGGTATATCTGACGTCGTATTGCCACCATATGTTGAATGACTAGATGCTACCCAACATGACGGCCAAAGACTCGAAGCTCACTCATGCCGCACGCACGCGGTCTTGTTGAGAATAAGACGATTGCGTATGGCCTGGTAAAGGGCTGTGGAAACCAGCCGGCTTTGCGTGCGGTCATTTTATCCTAACAAACAAATTAGACGCAGGAACAAGAGCCTTTGAAGAAGGTAATAGAAGGTAATAGAAAAAAGGCCAATTAGGTATGGGATTCATTCATGAATGTCTTTGCGCATGTAAGATAAGAGCAAACACTGTTGATGATGAAAAAAGAAAACGCGCGGCACATTTATAACCCAAACAAAACGTTAGAGAAATAAACAAGATTTTCTTTTCGATGAAATGTCTTATCGTACGCTCTGGCCGTGTTAAGAATAATAAAAACACACAGTTGGTGACGTGAATGATTTTATGTGCTTACCCATACATTTATTATAATTGATTACATCTATACATAATAATCATAGTTATTATATTCATATCACAAAGACGGTCCCTTCTGATTGAATGTTGACGAAGACTGGAAATTTATCTGGAAATTAAATTATAAATAAAATCTAGGTAAATTGGGATATCTCATGATTGTTGTGTGGCAATAAAGCTTATTGTTGTTGTTGTTATTATCATTATTATTATTACTACTATTGACTAGCGGTCACTAGTTGGACTATGAGTGTGTGTTGGATAGGCAGCAAGTGAAGCGAACGACAATAATCCTGGAATAACAAGGTTTGCAACTGTAATAACGTTTCGGACTTTAGCCCTTCTTCCCAAAAAAATAATTATCATTTATTATTGTTATTCATTATTATTCTTGATATCATTATTTTCATCATCATTTATCATCATCACCATCACCACCACCGTCGTCATCTTCATATCATCATCATGGCGAAGGTGGGTTGGGGGATGAAAGGAATGAACACCTACCTACAAGACACCATCTGTCAAGTACAACTTCCCAACCACCAGGTCAGCTTCCATGCCCAAACTTTGGAAGAGACAGGACAACTTCTCCTCTCCTCTCCTCTCCTCTCCTCTCCTCTCCTCTCCTCTCCTCTCCTCTCCTCTCCTCTCCTCTCCTCTCCTCTACCCCTAGCCTCCACTGATTAATCCACATCCACACCACAGCCATGACAATCCCGCGGAAGATAATGATATCAATCATAAACATTTACTTAACAAAAAAATACAAACAAAAAAAACAAAAAAAACAAAAAAACAAGAATATCTACCTTTTTTGATTTGAGGCTCGGATATTATTTCAACAAACTTTGCAGCTTTTCTTGCAATTTTGCAACATATAGGCGGGGTTTCTTCGGCATTCTCCACTGTATGCCCATCCAGAGCAGCTTGCATTGCGATCATTACAATTGGTATTCCCTTAAGAAAAAAACCATATTAGCGAATTCTGAGTGTATTTGATAGGCTATTTACAACCTGTCTTTCCCTCCAGACCCTATCGAGTAATTTTTCTCTTTTTTTTTTTTTTTTTTTTTTTTTTTTGAGCGCGCGGGGAGGTGGGGCGCTTGCTTCCAACTCACTTCCTCTCCTCACTTATCCTGTACGCTAAGAACCTATGATACCTCAGACTCGGGTTCAATAATAATAGAGTATAATAGAGTAGTAATAGAGTCTGGTTTTGGTAGCGCGGGAAGATGGGCGCGCGCTAAGAACCTCGATAAAGTCTGTACCCTGTCACCCGTCTCCTCCGTGTCTCGTGGCACATAAGTCTGTACCCTGTCACCCGTCTCCTCCGTGTCTCGTGGCACATAAGTCTGTACCCTGTAGGAAATACTGCATATAGGAACTGCTAACAGCTATATTCTAACATTACAAAATAACTGTTGTAAATCTCGCGTTCTGATCGGTTGGTAGCATGTGCATTATGAAAGCCCACAGCACGCGCGCGCACTTTTGTATTTCGTCATTTGTATCCAAAATAACGGCTACTCTAATTTATATTTAAGAAAGAAATTAAATAAATAAAAAGAAATTGCTTGCTGAGCTGTGATGTGTGCAGTTGCAAAGCACTTGGCGATTGGCAGAAAACTCGTGAAGTGTTAAGAAGCATTCCGCTACGCTTCATGCTTACCACTTCTTTCGTGGGTGTTCTGCCAATCCCCGCGTGCATCATAGCTGCACACAGTACGCGCGCGCGTTTTCTAGTTTTTCATATTGTTACTATTAATAACTTGTTACATTTAGAGCAATCGTAATTTTGTCTGCGTGTATACTGACCACAAACTCTACAGCTTTTCTTGCAGTTTACTTTCATGTAAGAGGGATTCTTGGAGCATTCACCAGTGGACGCCCAGTATTTACAACTTCTGTAATTGTCAATGCAGTTCACTAAGGAAAGAAACGAGAATTGTACGGTGTTTAATTGCTATTCATATAACTCTTGTATTATATCTCTGTTTCCCTTAGTATTCTTCTGTAGCTATATCTATAGTTCTCTCTTGTATGTTAAATTTTTTTTTGATGTATGTAAAATTATGTGAATTAAAGTGATTTGAAAATATTATTAATAATAATAATAATAACCTCTTGTATTATTCATTTTTGTGCTACTATAGCGATGAACAAGGCGCAGAATTGCACCGGAATTAGCCTTTTCCCTTGTAGCATTGCGTGCAACAAATTTTATCAAATTTCATTCTTTGCAATGTACGTTACTACTAGAAGTAGAGTGATGAATTCATCCAATAAAATGCGATGCATTGATATATCATTGATCAGAATCGATACGATGTTTCATTCGTATCTCTCCCAATTATGCAGCCGAAAACGTGCGGTAATACGAGCAACAAAACCGTGCAACTTGCCGCGCAAAATTCATGTTGCGTTGCAAGTTGCAGAGCGAATGTTGCTCGTATTACCACCCCTCGCGCAATTTTTTTTCTTTGCTGCAAAGCGTAGAACTGCAACAAAGTCGCGCAACAAAATGTTTGTTGTTCCTCGAGGTGGCAATACGACCAACATTTACTCTGCAACTTGCAACGCAACAATGTTGCACGACAAGTTGCACGATTGTTGTTGCTTGTACTACCGCACCTTAGGTGGGACCTTTTTCCAAATGCCAAACAAGTTGTGCCCAACGGTTGCTATTAAAGTCTATTTGAACTGCAACTTTTCGCTTCTTACTGACCCCACGTTTCGTCTGACTAAATAATGATTGTAAGGTGCATTAGCGGCCAAGATCTCAAAATGTTACATTGTTAAAGTAAAACAAATCAAGATAAATACCTGGTGGGCCTGTATCGGGTGGAGGAGTCTGTGGTTTGGGTGGGGTGGGTATTCCTCCAACTGGTCTCTTGGTTCTAAAGTCCATCAGGATACCATTTCCATCTGTCGTTTTAAAGATCAGAAACACTATTTAGATATGTTACTGAGAAGAGAAATGCACACGGTTTGTTTTTATCATTGCTACCGTATTTGTTTTCCTTAAAAATATATTACATCGTAAATCTTCCCACCATCCATTGGTTTTCCGCTCTGTCATCATCATCGTTATCATCGCCATATCATCATCATCATCATATCGTAACAATAATCATCATCATAACATCATCACCGACATCATCACTATCACCATTATCTTCACTCTTCAATGTATTATCATCATCACATCATGACAATAATCATCATCATAACATCATCACCGACATCATCACTATCACCATTATCTTCACTCTTCAATGTATTATCATCATCACATCATCACTATCATCTAGCTTTATCATCGTCGTCAACGTTAATCATGAGAACTTTACCAAACGTATCGTACTAGACACATTTTAAACAAAAATTGATTTAACAAAATTTAAGTTTGCTTACTTCGGTCACAGTTCATCTTGAAATGATAGCGATTTGCAGGAAGATTTCCAGCTGCAAGTATACCAAAGATCGAAGAATAAACAAAGAATAATAAAAGCAAAGCTGAGAAAAACATCAAATTTTTCTAGCCTTTGTAGCAGCTCAAGAGGGGGAAGAGGAAGCCTCCTTCCTTCCATTGAGCTGCTATGTAGCCTAAAAACTTGCGCAGTACGTCTAACTTCATGGTCCATTCTCTATAGACTGTCTCAAGGTCGCTCTTCGAGTTCCCTTGCTTCTACTCGTGTCGCTCCCCACTCACCCTAGTCCTAAGCGCATTTCTGCAACCAAGGCAATACCAGGCGCAAATGAATATACCCTGAACAACCTCTTGTTTGATCAAAGTCAGGTTACGTCTAACTTACAGATCCAATCGGAATTAAGCGTGTTAGGTTTTGAAGAGGGAGGAAAATCTCACCCCAGAGGTGAGATACGAGTGAACTACTGCTAAGCGCGCCATCCTTTGATTGCAATGCATGGCTCAGTGGAAAACAGTATGAACATCTAAGTAGAAGCTTTGGTAGAAACATAAATGGTACTAAGTCTTTACCTTTGGCCTCGCAGCGCTTGATCACCCTGTTTTGACACGGAAAGACCTCTTTCACGAAATTATAAAGTGTTAGATCGTATGAGAGCAGTTCACGCCTTGTGTTAACGTGGTTGTGAATACCATTAGTGGGTATACTCTCGTCGTTCACGTCAAAGTAGCTTTGGGTTCCTTCAGCGAAGTACTCCCTGTGAGTGCTCATGGCATAGGTTTCCGCCCACTTGGCTCCCGTTCGTTTCAAGTAGTTGTACCGAGTGCGAAGACGACTGTCAAAGTCGGGAATAGCACCCCTAGAGGCGATGGCTATTTCATGGATTCCATGAGTGAATTCATGGAGAAAGATGTCTTCGCTGGGATAGCGGTCGTTTCTTAAGTCGCACATGATGTTTTCCTCTCCACCTGAGGATGAAAGGGATATAATCAGTGTTTATGATGCCAATGAGCCGCAGATAGAAAATCTTGGATTTGATGGACGTGGGGAGGGGAGGGGAGGGGGAGGTTGGATGGACATCCAGTGAAACCTTCTCAATATACCAGGTATTATAGGCGGTGGATCAATCCATGTCCACGAGAAGACACATGAATAAGGATACAACTGAGACAAACAATCTTATTTCGAGAGAAACAAATGAGACTTACAAGTAGAGATAGGGTTTTGTATGGTGCCTCCCAGACCTCTTGCTCTCTGATTCCACCAGGAAGGTAACCAGGAATGCTCAGGTATTGACGTAACACCTTCACGAACACCAACAACACCAGCACGGCCTTTTCTTTGGTAGAGATATTGACGAATGTCTTTACGATCAGCCATTAGGAACACTACGATGTAGCACGCACGTTTTAGAGAAGCATCACTTGGTTGGCTAGAACTGATGATGGGAATACCAAAGGCGTGGAGGTATTTTCTGTAGAAGGAGCTGAGTCGTAGTTCGGAGCGCACGTTAGCTGGGACAGGCCCAACTCGATCGCATTCCCATGTGGTTGGCTGCGCTCCACGACGGTATGTTGGAGCACTTGCTGTGATGAAAACGAAAGAAACCGTTAAAGTTAAAGGGTACTTTTTAAATGTAAAACGCAATGCTGCAAGGTGTTTTCTACTTTCGAAGTATAATAACATCGTAAGTTAAGATGAGTAACTGCTGTGCGAAAGGTAAAATACAGGAAAACGAAGAAAACTTGGTCACGTTTGCCGTTTGCGGGAGAAAAAAACGTGAATCTTAAGCTCTCTAATAGTAGAACTCCCAGGTGAGGGGTGGGTGTGTTGGGGATAGACACTACTCTTCTCTTCGTCTATTTTCACTATAGTATTATAGACACAGCACTGAGTGACCTACCATAACGAAGCGTTGCTTTGGTGAGCCTCTTCAACTCCTCGAAGTTCTCCGGCGCTGAAAATGAAAGAAAAGATATTGAAGAACTTTGAACTCAATTTATAATATAATAATAACTTTATTTGACACAGAATTCAGAAAGATTGATACTTATTTACACTGAAGATGTGTAACAGGGCTCCTTTTGATAGCAGTGGCATATTATAGCCACTGAATGGACTACCCTGTTTTTATTTTTATTTAAGTTTAAATAAAGGTTTCTATCTTCTACCTATCTATAAAATAAATAATAATAAATATTTGATTTTAATCATTTTAATATTAAAATCAATATTAAAATATTAAATAAGTGAGACTAGTAAATGACAAAGGCTTGCGGCTTTATACATGAAAGAAGAAAGAGAGACGAAGTCTCACCTCCAATCATCGGCACCATGCACCATGCACCAATCCCAAACATATTCAGGACTGGTGATAATGCCAATAAAACTCTGCACTAACTTAGCATGTTTTACTTTAGGATTGAAGATTATTAAAAACAAAAGCAGCGGCGTAAGAAAAAGAACGAGAACCTGATTTCGAAGATATCTTAGACATATGTATGTTAAAACAGATTCTAGTATTGTAGTCGTGAAAATCGGAATTACGTGAATATATCTTCCTTACTAGATAAGAAGGACAGAAATCATTTTTAAAAACAACGGTATACTTATGAAATATCAAATATTCACCCAGCAAATGAGTAGGCATTTCAATATTCTCCCTCCCTAATTTTTTCACAGGTAGCCCAAGCTGGGCTTCTGTGGTTTCCTATCGAACTTATAAGGCAATGTATGGCGATTTTTCGAAAAAAATTAAAAATCAGTAAATCACACAAATAAATATTCCTACTTGTGTGTCGTGTTTTGCTTTGATTCTCTGTGAAGTTTCAGGTCATTTGCAGCAATATTGAGCGAGTATTGTGGTGGAGTATCCCTCGTACTTAAAAATTGGGAAGGTAGCACACTTCAGGCCGCTCGAACCCTCGATAAGGGTCAATAATTCGCCTCTAGTTCAGCCAAAATTACACATCAAGCCGAAATTCTTTCACAGAACCTTAGTCCGATATCTGATACAACCACACAATCGATCTCTCTCTCGGAATTCAACGCTAACAGTTTCAAAAGCCAATTTTTTTCGAAGCCATTGCCAATCCGATATGATATGAACCAACCATTTCGTTTACGGCTTTCAACCGCCGTTACAAAAACCACACGTAAACGCCGTTAGTGGAGAGGGCCCGGGAGGATCTGGGACCGAAACTAATGACGGCTGCGAAGGAGACTAAGGGAATTCGCGCTGCGCGAAATAGGTATCAACTTTAAATAGCGACTTCTTTCTTTGTATCGCTTCACAAGTCTAGTTGTTCAGCTGGCTGACTTAATCTGCAAAGGTGCGTGGTTCAAATCCTAGACAGGCCATGTAATGTATTATTGTCGTATTTTTTATGCAAATATTACTTTAACTGATATTATATCATATTAAACTTACATAAAGTGATAATCAATCCTTATCTATTAAAATTCGGAATTTTGGGTGAAAATTCCGCTAAATCGGAAAACCCTATTCCCGGCAGCATAGCCTTTCATTGTGAGTCTGTACTCTCCTAAACTTTTCTGATTCGTAGCACTAAACACAAGATTTTCTGCTAGTCAGGAGCGCAATTACAGAGATGTATATTCGATGTTTACAGAATGAATAACAAAGAACTTACGATTACCTTGTGGCGCTTTCTTCTGTTTCTTGTCTGCGTGGACTACAGCCAGTAATAGTAGGCACAAAACAGCACAGCAAATCCTCATGCTGTCGAAGATCGCGATCTCTAAATCACTGAATTCCTTATGTACGCAGTCTTCAAGTAGGTATATGATGTTCTGGAAGGCCTTGACAATAGATTCAATGACTGACCCAGAGCTCTTTTAAATAATCTTTCATGATAGGTGGGGCTAGTGAGATCGGACGTCATTCCCACACTGTGCTGATGGTCGCCTTGTTTCATCAAGATGAAGTGACAAATCATTGTCTTATAAAACAAACACGGCGAAAGCTTTTTCAACAGTTAATGTGCAGCTTGAAACATTAAAAGTGTTAATGTACTGGCAATTATTGTCCAGCTGAGTAGACAATTTTTCTGCTCCAATAGTGTAGGGTAGTAAGGCCCAGGATCCGACATCATATTAAGCCATCACATAGGTTCGATCAAATTTCATCTTCGTACTTCCGGTCAAACCAGCTTCACGCAATTTTTTATGCTCTTCGGCTTAGATCAAATTTTCTTTTTCCTCTATTTGGGGAATCAAGCTAGGGTGGTGTAGTTGTAGTACACTCCGCCGTGTTTCAGGATTCAATCTGTGAGTTAGCCTTGCCTTGACTTAGATCAGCCCAGAGGTTGTTTCAGGGTTTGATCTGTGAGTTAGCCATTCCCTGACTTAGATCAGCCCAGAGGTTGTTTCAGGGTTTGATCTGTGAGTTAGCCATGCCCTGACTTAGATCAGCCCAGAAGGTGTTTCATGGTAACGATAAGATTTGAAGTTTTGAAAGATATTAGATCGAATACACGGCATCTACGACGTATTTAGCAGGGTTTATGCTCAGGTCAGAGGTACACCTAAAAAATGGTAACGGAAAAAGATGTTTTAGTAAAAACCTACACTACAGGTAGTAGACACTAATTCCATTGTTTTCTTTTGTTTTACTTTGGCTGTTAGTCACTAACTATACAACTTTGTTTGACGGATCAAGGAAAATCACTTCAGATTAGTCGTTCGCAAATGGTTTCGTTTTTACTAAGTATTAATCTTGAAAAAATCGTCATTGATATGAAGTGCGTTGAATAAAAAAATCAACTCCAAAATTCCAATTGGATACTGAAAGAAGAAAACACTTTGAAATCCTATTTCTTTGTATCACTCATAAGTTTTATTCTAAGATTTCTTTCCTCTAAGATTAGAGTTGGAATGTGATGGATCACTATACTCATTCCCATTATTTCTGTTTATAAATATCCTAATGAATTTGTATTAGTTACTTGAATAAAGGTGGATGCTTTTTGGTGAGTTATGGAAAAGCATTATTGATGTCTGGAGAGCTGATCAAACACAGCTGTAGCTGTGCTTTAACATCCGAGGCTCAATACGAGGGCTTTAATGGACATTTGCTAATACAGGATATAGGTTTTGTGTTTCATGGACATTCCAGCCGAGTTGACCTTCAGGACAAACTCAAGGTCAACCAATTTAGGATTCGACATCGTATTTTGATTAGCATTTCCCATTATTCTGCCAAGAGAATTTATGAAATACGAGTTCTTCCTTCTTTAAATTAATCGTAAACGCTAGTCGAACTCATGGCGGAATTTTATTTCAATCAACAAGAAAAGTCTACATTGTATACTCGAAAAATGCTAGAAAAATGCTAGCCAAAAATAGTGACCCATAATTCCTTTCGGGGAAGGCAATCAACGTACAGAAAAGAAAGATAGAAAGACTGAAAATAGGAAGGCAAGAATGAAAAAGAGTAAAAGGAAAAGAAAAAAGAAACTGAGAAAGAAAGAAAGGAAAAGAGAAAAAAGAAAAGGAAAAATAAAAAAGAAATGAAGGAAGCAGAGTTAGAATTTCAACTTTTTAGTGACAAGATAAGTTTATCTCGTGCATTGAGCAGCTACAAGATAAATGGATTTGCAATAGTCACATGCTAATATATCAATTCAGTTCAACTGAGGTCCCTTGGATGAGGCTCTGCTGGATGGCAAACAAACTTTAAATTGATTCGTATCTTGAAATCAAAAGTATCTTATAAGAAAAAAACATTTTGGAAAAGGTCTTGGATATGACATTACTAATCCTGCAAAAGTTTTTAGAATAAAGGAAGTCCAATTTTTTCCCCCATCAAATAACAGTCACGTGGCTATTTGTTGCAAAAGGCCTATTGAATGCAAAGACTTTGTTTTTCTTTGCATTTCATGATTATTTTCTTAAAAGAGAACAAGCTAGAAAATGCGAGTTCAATTCATAAACTTTCATTTCTATCTTAGTGATTCTGGCGATCGATAAAGCATGTATAATTCATGGTTTATTATTTATGGTGAATGATTTATTTTTCCCCAATCAGCAGGGGTTCCTGTGATATTTATATATGGTTTGAAGTCGGCGCGATGTACCGCGGCAGTGTCAAACGCGCGGGAAACGAAACGCCAGGTGAAGTAGACTATAGTATATATTTAAAAAACTGTGTTGTGATTGGTTAAACTTTGATAGGTGAATGTGTTGGTGATAGAAAAGTAGGCACTCATTAAAAGCTGTTATTACGGATGCATGCAAATGAGATATTCTTTTGTTTTAAGAATCGTACAAGTGAGGTAATTGGGTCCATACGATCCTTGTTGTCTTATTTGCATCTCATTTGCATGCATCTGTAATAACAGCTATTCAGGGCCATAGCTAGCCTTGAAAAACTGAAAGGGAAACACTTGATCACCCCAAATAGAATATCTGATTCATGTCAAGATCTGGTGGGCAAACCCCCAACACCCCCCCCCCCCCCCCACCCCCTTCCCCTGTAGACTCTATGGCCCTGTAATTCGAAGTTGGCCGACCGCAGGACCAAGGCTTGGGCGAAATTTACTGAAAGAAGTTACGGTTATTTTGTATCACTTCTGAGCGTGTCTGTAATAAAACAACTAGTTCTCGCTTGCGCAAAGGAGCTACACCTTTTCAAACGTCATTGGGTATATCTGACGTCGTATTGCCACCATATGTTGAATGACTAGATGTTACCCAACATGACGGCCAAAGACTCGAAGCTCACTCATACCGCACGCACGCGGTCTTGTTGAGAATAAGACGATTGCTTGTGGCCTGGTAAAGGGCTGTGGAAACCAGCGGCTTTGCATGCGGTCATTTTATCCTAACAAACAAATTAGACGCAGGAACAAGAGCCTTTGAAGAAGGTAATAGAAGGTAATAGAAAAAGGCCAATTAGGTATGGGATTCATTCATGAATGTATGTACGCATGCAGGATAAAAGCAAACACTGTTGATGACGAAAAAAGAAAACGCGCGGCACATTTATAACCCAAACAAAACGTTAGAGAAATAAACAAGAGTTTCTTTTCGATGAAATGTCTTATCGCACGCTCTGGCCGTGTTACATAAAAATAAATAAAAATAAATGCGATTAACAGTGGAATCCACAGAGTGGCTATTCCTCCACTGCATTCCAATTGGAATTTAGAAGTTGATTTTTGAGGAGGGAGGAAAAACCGGAGAACCCGGAAAAACCCTCGAAGCACAGGAGAGAACCAACAAACAACTCTACTCACATACGACACCGAGCCCAGCGGGGCTCGAACTACAGTTACAGGTGTAAGAATAATAAAAACAAACAGTTGGTGTCGTGAATGATTTTATGTGCTTACCCATACATTTATTATAATTGATTACATCTATACATAATAATCACAGTTATTATATTCATATCACAAAGACGGTCCCTTCTGATTAAATGTTGACGAAGACTGGAAATTTATCTGGAAATTAAATTATGAATAAAATCTAGGTAAATTGGGATATCTCATGATTGTTGTGTGGCAATAAAGCTTATTGTTGTTGATGTTATTATCATTATTATTATTATTACTACTATTGACTAGCGGTCACTAGTTGGACTATGAGTGTGTGTTGGATAGGCAGCAAGTGAAGCGAACGACAATAATCCTGAAATAACAGGGTTTGCAACTGTACTAAGGTATCGGACTTTAGCCGGACCTTCCTCCCAGCAAAAATAATTATCATTTTTTATTGTTATTTATTATTATTCTTGATATCATTATTTTCATCATCATTTATCATCATCACCATCATCTGCATCATCGTCATCTTCATATCACCATCATGGCGAAGGTGGGTTGGGGGATGAAAGGAATAAACACCTACCTACAAGACACCATCTGTCAAGTACAACTTCCCAACCACCAGGTCAGCTTCCATGCCCAAACTTTGGTAGAGACAAGACAACTTCTCCTCTCCTCTCCTCTCCTCTCCTCTCCTCCATTCATCCACATTCACATCCACAGCCATGACAATCCCGCCGAAAATAATGATATCAATCATAAACATTTACTTAACAAAGAAATATAAAACAAAAACAAAAAACAAAAAAACAAGAATATCTACCTTTTTTGATTTGAGGCTCGGATATTATTTCAACAAACTTTGCAGCTTTTCTTGCAATTTTGCAACATATAGGCAGGGTTTCTTTGACATTCTCCTCGGTATGCCCATCCAGAGCACCTTGCATTGCGATCATTACAATTGGTATTCCCTGAAGAAAAAAACCATATTAGCGAATTCTGAGTGTATTTGATAGGCTATTTACAGCATGTCTTTCCCTCCAGACCCAATCGAGTAATTTTTCTCTTTTTTTTTTTTTTTTTTTGAGCGCGCGGGGAGGTGGGGCGCTTGCTTCCAACTCGCTTATTTATCATGCACGCGCGCACTTTTGTATTTCGTCATTTGTATCCAAAATAACGGCTACTCTAATTTATATTTTAGAAAGAAATTAAAGAAATAAAAAGAAATTGCTTGCTGAGCTGTGATGTGTGCAGTTGCAAAGCACTTGGCGATTGGCAGAAAACTCGTGAAGTGTTAAGAAGCATTCCGCTACGCTTCATGCTTACCACTTCTTTCGTGGGTGTTCTGCCAATCGCCGCGTGCATTATAGCTGCACACAACACACGCGCGCGTTTTCTAGTTTTGTTACTATCAATAAATTGTTGCATTTAGAGCAATCGTAATTTTGTCTGCGTGTATACTTACCACAAACTCTACAGCTTTTCTTGCAGTTTACTTTCATGTAAGAAGGATTCTTGGAGCATTCACCAGTGGACGCCCAGTATTTACAACTTCTGTGATTGTCAATGCAGTTCACTAAGGAAAGAAACGAGAATTGTACGGTGTTCAATTGCTATTCATATAACTCTTGTATTATATCTCTGTTTCCCTTAGAAATTGCTTGTAGCATTGCGCGCAACAAATTTTATCAAATTTCATTGTTTGCAATATACGTTACTACTAGAAGTAGAGTGATGAATTCAGCCAATAAAATGCGATGCATTGATATATCATTGATCAGAATCGATACGATGTTTCATTCGTATCTCTCCCAATTATGCAGCCGAAAACGTGCGGTAATACGAGCAACAAAACCGCGCAACTTGCCGCGCAAAATTCATGTTGCGTTGGAAGTTGCAGAGCGAATGTTGCTCGTATTACCACCCCTCGCGCAATTTTTTTTCTTTGCTGCAAAGCGTAGAACTGCAACAAAGTCGCGCAACAAAATGTTTGATGTTGCTCGAGGTGGCAATACGACCAACATTTACTCTGCAACTTGCAACGCAACAATGTTGCACGACAAGTTGCACAATTGTTGTTGCTCGTATTACCGCACCTTAGGTGGGACCTTTTTCCAAATGCCAAACAAGTTGTGCGCAACGGTTGCTATTAAAGTCTATTTGAACTGCAACTTTTTGTTTCTTACTGACCCCACGTTTCGTCTGACTAAATAATGATTGTAAGGTGCATTAGCGGTCAAGATCTCAAAATGTTACATTGTTAAAGTAAAACAAATCAAGATAAATACCTGGAGGAGGTGGTTGTGTTGTGGGAGGATTAGGTGGAGGAGTAGGAGGTCTTGGGGGCGTTGGGGGTATTGGTGGATTTGTATTGGGAGGAGGAGTCTGTGGTGGTGGTGGTGTTGGCATGCCAGTATCTGGTGGAGGAGTCTGTGGTGGTGTGGGAGGATTGGGTGGAGGAGTAGGGGGTTTGGGTGGGGTGGGTATTCCTCCAACTGGTCTCTTGGTTCTAAAGTCCATCAGGATACCATTTCCATCTGTCGTTTTAAAGATCAGAAACACTATTTAGATATGTCACTGAGAAGAGAAATGCACACGGTTTGTTTTTATCATTGCTACCGCATTTGTTTTCCTTAAAAATATATTACATCCTAAATATTCCCACCATCCATTGGTTTGTCGCTCTGTCATCGTTATCATTGCCATATCATCATCATCACCGCATCATGACGATCATCACCATCATAACATCATCACCGACATCAACACTTTCACCATTATCTTCACTCTTCACTGTATTATCATCATCACATCATGACAATAACAGTCATCATAACATCATCACCGCATCATGACGATCATCTAGCTTTATCATCGTCGTCAACGTCAATCATAAGAACTTTACCAAACGCATCGTACTAGACACATATAGTAGACAAGAAAATTAATTTAACAGAATTTAACTTACTTCGGTCACAGTTCATCTTGAAATGATAGCGATTTGCAGGAAGATTTCCAGCTGCAAGTATACCAAAGATCGAAGAATAAATAAAGAATAATAAAAGTAAAGCTGAGAAAAACATCCTGTCATGCTCGTTAGAGCATCCCTCACTTGCTGACAAGAAAGCTTGTCCCAAAACACTGTTGACGCCACAAGAATTATATACATAATTTAGTGGTAAGAAGCGAAGTACGGGGAAAGTACATGGAAATTAATCTAGCCTTCGTAGCAGCTCAAGAGGGGGAAGAGGAAGCCTCCTTCCTTCCATTGAGCTGCTATGTAGCCTAAGAACTTGCGCAGTGCGTCTAACTTGATGGTCTATTCTCTATAGACTGTCTCAAGGTCGCTCTTTGAGTTCCATCGCTTCTACTCGTGTCGCTCCCCACTCAACCCTAGTCCTAAGCACATTTCTGCAACCAAGGCAATTACAGGCACAAATGAATATACCCTGAACAACCTCTTGTTTGATCAAAGTCAGGTTACGGCTAACTTGCAGATCCAATCGGAATTAAGCGTAGGTTTTGAAGAGGGAGGAAATCAAGAGAGAGACCCAACAAAGTTTGCTTTTTTCACATTTGATGGCAAATCCAGGAATTGAACCCAAGACCCCAGAGGTGAGATACGAGTGAACTATTGCTAAGCGCGCTACCTTTGATTGCAATCCACGTCCAAGTACAAGCTTTGGTAGAAACATAAATTTGAAATCTTTACCTTTGGCTTCGCAGCGCTTGATCACCCTGTTTTGACACGGAAAGACCTCTTTCGCGAAATTATAAAGTGTTAGATCGTATGAGAGCAGTTCACGCCTTGTGTTAACGTGGTTGTGAATACCATTACTGGGTATACTCTCGTCGTTCACGTCAAAGTAGCTTTGGGTTCCTTCAGCGAAGTATTCCCTGTCAGTGCTCATGGCATAGGTTCGCGCCCACTTGGCTCCAGTTCTTTTCAAGTAGTTGTACCGAGTGCGAAGACGACTGTCAAAGTCGGGAACGGCACCCCTAGAGGCGATGGCTATTTCATGGATCCCATGAGTGAATTCATGGAGAAAGATGTCTTCGCGGGGATAGCGGTCGTTTCTTAAGTCGCACATGATATTTTCCTCTCCACCTGAGGATGAAAGGGATATAATGAGTGTTTATGATGTCAATGAGCCGCAGATAGAATTTTGGGTTTGATGGACGTAGCGAGGGGAGGGGGGAGGTTCGACGGACATCCAGTGAAACCTTCTCAATATACCAGGTATTATCGTTATTAAATATAGGCGGTGGATCAATCCATGTCCACGAGAAGACACATGAATAAGGATACAACTTAAACAAACAATCTTATTTCGAGAGAAACAAATGAGACTTACAAGTAGAGATAGGGTTTTGTATGGTGCCTCCCAGACCTCTTGCTCTCTGATTCCACCAGGAAGGTAACCAGGAATGCTCAGGTATTGACGTAACACCTTCACGAACACCAACAACACCAGCACGGCCTTTTCTTTGGTAGAGATATTGACGAATGTCTTTACGATCAGCCATTAGGAACACTACGATGTAGCAGGCACGTTTTAGAGAAGCATCACTTGGTTGGCTAGAACTGATGATGGGAATACCAAAAGCGTGGAGGTATTTTCTGTAGAAGGAGCTGAGTCGTAGTTCGGAGCGCACGTTGGCTGGGACAGGCCCAACTCGATCGCATTCCCATGTGGTGGGCTGCGCTCCACGACGGTATGTAGGAGCACTTGCTGTAATGAAAACGAAAGAAACCGTTAAAGTTAAAGGGTACTTTTTAAATGTAAAACGCAATGCAGCAAGGTGTTTTCTACTTTCGGAGTATAAAAAAGTCTTAATTTGAGATGGGTAACTGCTGTGCGCGTTGTTGTTAGAATATACTTTAAAACAAGTTGAATATCGACGCATCATCAATAACAGTAGACTAAGGGTACGTTCAAACATTAGAGAGTTTAAGAATCCCGTTTACGACAAAAATCTCCAAGTCGTAGATAAACAAAAAAATATTTCTTTTCGTTAAGAAAGTTTGCAAAAGCCGGTAAAATAAAATACAGGAAAACGAAGAAAACTTGGTCACGTTTGCCGTTTGCGGGAGAAAAAAAAAGAATCTTAAGCTCTCTAATAGTAGAACTCCCAGGTGAGGGATGGGTGTGTTGGGGATAGACACTACTCTTCTCTTCGTCTATTTTCACTAGAGTATTATAGACACAGCACTGAGTGACCTACCATAACGAAGCGTTGCTTTGGTGAGCCTTTTCAACTCCTCGAAGTTCTCCGGCGCTGAAAATTAACGAAAAGATATTGAAGAACTCTGAACTCAATTTATAATATAATACTTTTATTTGAGCCAGAATTCAGAAAGATTGAAACTTATTTACACTGAAGATGTGTATAAAATAAATAATATTAAATATCTTAAGGAAATTAAATATAATATTAAATATATATAAGAATAAGAATAAGAATTATTCGCTAAAATTGAAATCTAAGAGAAGCAAAGAAAGAAAAGCAGCGGCGTAAGAAAAAGAACGAGAACCTGATTTCGAAGATATCTTAGACATATGTATGTTAATACGTAGTCTAGTATTGTAGTCGTGAATATCGGAATTACGTGAATATATCTTCCTTAGATAAGAAGGACAGAAACTATTTAAACAACGATATACTTATGAAATATCAAATATTCATCCAGCAAATGAGGAGGCATTTCTATATTCTCCCTCCCTAATTTTTTCAGTCTTTTCTCCTTCGCAAAAAAAAAAAAAATGAAAACTTTTATAAAATAGTATGTTATTAAATTGGATAACAATTATTTTCTCCATTGTCCCTTTTTATTCTGGTTCTCCCTTCTCCCTATATTTTTGCGTTACATTATTTCTCCTTCCTCCCTGACCTTTTTAACCATGTCTCCCTCCTCCTTGATCCCTACCTCTCCGTTCCAGCAACAGCGAAGCCTTAATTTTAACAGTACGGTAACTTTTTGACTCGATTTTGACTTCCTATTCGTCTTAAGTCTTCTTATTCTCCTTCCCTTCTCTCTCCTCCCCTAGCTATATCTACATGTATACATGACCTCAGGGATGACATAAGTAATCATCAACTACATAATAGCTTCATACATATGTTTCAACTACCCTGTGTTACCGGAAGAGAGCCTGGCAAGGCTGTTGGCAAATGTTGTTCGTTTAAGATTTAATTATGCCAAACACTAGCTGATTACTTCTCGACTTTTCTGTATATGCGACAAATTATATACGAGTATAGATTACCGGAGCCGTATGAGAAATTCCGAGGGGATTATATCGCTTGATAGATTTGATTGCACATTCTAAAAAGTATCATGACCCTTGCGCTTGGTACCATCAAGTAATATCAGTCATACCAGTTACCCGTTCGCTATGATATACATCATTCCCGGCAGCATAGCCTTTCATTGTGAGTCTGTACTCTCCTAAAGTTTTCTGATTCGTAGCACTAAACACAAGATTTTCTGCTAGTCAGGAGCGCAATTACAGAGATGTATATTCGATATTTACAGATAAATAACAAAGAACTTACGATTACCTTGTTGCGCTTTCTTCTGTTTCTTGCCTGCGTGGACAACAGCCAGTAATAGTAGGCACAAAACAGCACAGCAAATCCTCATGCTGTCGAAGATCGCGATCTCTAAATCACTGAATTCCTTATGTACGCAGTCTTCAAGTAGGTATATGATGTTCTGGAAGGCCTTGACAATAGATTCAATGACTGACCCAGAGCTCTTTTAAATAATCTTTATGATAGGTGGGGCTAGTGAGATCGGACGTCATTCCCACACTGTGCTGATGATCGCCTGCTGTGTTGAACATCGCGTTTGTTTCATCAAGATGAAGTGACAAATCATTGTCTTATAAAATAAACACCGCGAAAGCTTTTTCAACAGTTTAATGTGCAGCTTGAAAACATTAAAAGTGTTAATGTACTGGCAATTATTGTCCTTTCAGCTGAGTAGACAATTTTTCTGCTCCAATATAGTAAGGTAGCAAGGCCCAGGAACCAACATCATATTACGCCACCACAAGCTCGATCAAATTTCATCTTCGTACTTCCGGTCAAACCAGCTTCACGCAATTTTTTTATGCTCTTCGGCGGCTTAGATCAAATTTCCTTTTTCCTCTATTTGGGGAATCAAGGGTGGTGTAGCTGTAGTACACTCCGCCTCACCTCTGAGGTTTCGATTCCCATGCAGATTCGGCATCACATTAGAGTACATACTAAAGTTTCTTAGATCTCTCCCTTCATTCAAGGGTTTTTCTCCGGGTTCTCCGATTTTCCTTCCTCCACAAACCAACGAGCTAAATTTCAATTACATCTGTGAGTTAGCCATGCCCTGACATTCATCAGCCCAGAGGTTGTTTCAGGGTTTAATCTGTGAGTTAGCCTTGCCTTGACTTTGATCAGCCCAGAAGGTGTTTCATGGTAACGATAAGATTTGAAGTTTTGAAAGATATCAGATCGAATACACGGCATCTATGACGCATTTAGCAGGGTTTATGCTCAGGTCAGAGGTACATCTAAAAAATGGTAACGGAAAAAGATGTTTTAGTAAAAAAAAATGTACCGACATTAGCAATCGGCTCCGAACAGGGTCGGATTGAGGGTAGTCGTCACTGATCTTACACTTAAAATTTCAATCAGAACATTACTTATTACTTGACGGTGATACCAATCCACTCCCTGGGTAATGATGTATTCAACGTTTTTGCACCTTCTTGCCTTTTCTAAATGGCAAAGGGGAAGTTGACGACACATGAAAACATTTATCCCAATTAGCACAAAAAATTAGATACTCAAGGATATGCTTGCGGAACCGGATATATAGAGGATATTACATAAGCGCGCGGATACGAATTTTATCTTCGAGTGTTGAAACGATCGGTATCTCCAAGCGCCCATGTAATATTCTGTTTATTATATAATTATCAATGAAAAAGAAAAGAAAGCTTTTTCCAGCTTTTTTCTGCTATAAGAAATATTTTTAACCATAGTGACGATATTTTCACATGTGTTCTTGAGCCGGTTAAAGAGTCTCACACTCGTCTGAGCACTAGTCGTATAATTTTAGACTTACGTCGAGTCGCGCTCGCTAACTGAGATCCGGAGATCCTCGCTAACCCAAGGTGGTGGGCGCCGAGCGACAAGCAGTCTTCGTAACGAAGGAACTTTGACTGAAGACTACAATATAGAAAAATCGAAAGATCGAAACTAGACCTGCGTCAAGTCACACTCTCTAACTTATTAGAAGATGCTCCCTGATTCATTGGTGGTGCGCAAAGCGTGAGGCGGGACAAGGGAAGGGGATGTGCGGGAGGCGCTTATAGTGGACAGTCTCGCATTTTGTCATCTCTATTAGTCTCTTGAAAAGATGGACAACCATGTTATTGGGGAAAGATTCAAAAACAGCTAGCGCGCCAGTCTGCATGTATGTAAGCACTTGATAAATATATTCTTACGCCGTGGGAGTAGCATTTATGCCCTGGCGGATTGGATAATCTTTTACATCTGATCAAATACCGACCAAATAACGGAACAAGTACAAGGGTCAAGTATATTTAGAGATTATCACATGTTAAGAGCGTGATATCGTTTTTATTCACGAGTTTCCCGTCATATCGCGAACAAGCGAGTCCGCGAGCGAGTGAGCGATATGATACGGAAAACGAGTGAATAAAAATGATATCAGCTCTTAACATGTAATAATTTGTTTATTACACATTAAGGGTTGATTTTATATTATCATACATCGCGAGATACTATTGGACAGTTTGCCGTGAAGTGATATTGTATCACTTCACTGATATGGTTTTTATTCACGGCTTTATTTCACGGATATCGACCCTAAATGTGTAATAATATGTACTTATTGACTGAGTGGGAGGTCCGAACGGGAAAATATTTGGCTCGAGGTCCTGAAGTACGGAACGAGCGCAGCGAGTTCCGTGCCAAGGACCGAGAGCCAAATATTTTCCCGTTCGGACCGACCTTAACTCAGTCAATAAGCATTTTATCATATGACCATATATAAAAAATCGATTTCAAAGCGTTTTTAATAAATGCGAATCAAAATCGGCAGCGAGTCCGAACGGCGAGTCCGAACGGGAAATTATTACACTTTTCGGAAAAGCGTACGTTTTTTGCTGACGACATTTTCCCCAAAGGTTTTTCTTAGAGTCACGCGTACAGTGAAATACGGCCATATGATAAAAAAGTAAAATGTATAAGCTATGTAAGTTCCGTACTTTCAGTCGTATGCGCAGAAAGATGCGCAGTGCAAAACAAGGAAATTACCTTAAAGAGATGTATATTCGATATTTACAGAATGAATAACAAAGAACTTACGATTATCTTGTGACGCTTTCTTCTGTTTCTTGCCTGCGTGGACTACAGCCAGTAATAGTAGGTACAAAACAGCACGTATATGTTCTGGAAGGCCTCGACAATAGATTAAATGACTGGCAAATCCCTTAAATAATCTTTCATGTTAGGTGGGGCTAGTGAAATTCGAAGTCATTCCCACACTGTGCTGATGGTCGCCTTGTTTCATCAAGATGAAGTGACAAATCATTGTCTTGTAAAATAAACACTGCGAAAGCTTTTTCAACAGTTAATGTGCAGATTGAAACATTTAAAGTGTTAATGTACTGGCAATTATTGTCCTTCCAGCTGAGTAGACAACTTTTCTGCAAGGCCCACATACGTTCGATCAAATTTCATGTTCGTACTTCCGGTCAAACCAGCTTCACGCAATTTTTTTTATGCTCTTCGGCGGCTTAGATCAAATTTTCTTTTTCCTCTATTTGGGGAATCAAGGGTGGTGTAGCTGTAGTACACTCCGCCTCACCTCTGGGGTCTCAGGCCCAGATTCGGCATCACATTAGAGTACATACTAAAGTTTCTTAGGTCTCTCCCTTCATTCAAGGGTTTTTCTCCGGGTTCTCCGATTTTCCTTCCTCCACAAACTAACGAGCTAAATTTCAATTACATCTGTAAGTTAGCCTTGCCCTGACATTCATCGAAAAAAGTCTCATGCTACTCAAGCGGTAGTATGAACGCTTGCGCAAAAGGAAAAAAAATCGCTTTTAAGACTTTTTCTGAGAAGAAAGTTTAGCTTGTTTGATTTTACGAATAAACATCTGCAAATGACGTCACTTAAGTTCAGCGCTAGGAATCATGGTATACATAGAATGTGAGTAGCTAAACAGATCTTTTGGATCGAAGATCGAATTTTTGGAGTTTAGACGAATAGCTATCTAAAGTTAAGTTTCTGGTGTGATTTCGTGATAGCATGTGCATTGTACCTAAACGGAACCCGTTCCTGGGTGGGGTGGAGGGATGTTTCATTAACATGAACCAAATACAACCAGGTCAGATCAGCATAGGAACAACGGAGCTCAGTTGTGCCTAGATATATATTTTGGTTAGGACTAATTTCTTCAACAAAACGAATATTTAAATTGTTTTGAAAGTTTTAACTCGTTCTGGCTTTTTCTTCTTTTTTTCATTTCTTTCTTTCTTTTTTCTTTTGCAACAAAATAATTTTTCATATTCTTACTTTTTTCTTATCTTAATTTTTGTCTATTTTTTCTTCCTTCCTTCCTTCCTATCTTTCTTTTTCTAAGCCGATCATAAATCCTTGTCGGTGACACAGCAGGGAACTTGTTCTACACATGCAAACTAGCCCGAGTATCAGGCCTTCGAAGCGGGGGGGGGGGGGGGGGGGGGGGTCTAGGAAGAGGGGAAAGCGATACTCAGGCTACAAGCAAACCTTAACTACATATATATTTTTGTCCTAAGTCTCTCGGCCCCTTGCAATCTCGTTTCTTACTGCGCATGCTCAACGAAATAATTGGCGCCATGTATGTCATCGAGCATGCACAGAGTACGACTTGTGGCACGTATAGCGCAGCAAGAAATAACGGTTCTGGGAACGAGATTGTTCCCCCTGCTACTCAGCTGTGAAGAGGGACCGAAAAAGGTACAGCTCTGCTTGCAGAGTACCACAGGTAGTGACATTATGACTTTACTACAAAGAAAACAAGTCTCCTGCAAGGGTCTCTGAGTTAACCAATCATAACCACGTTACTTGAAATTGAACTTGACTTTGACCAGATAACGCATGCGCACCTGTGAAAGAGATACATGGGTTAACTTCTGTCAATGTCAATTCGCCTCGTTTTGTCATTCAGCAATAAACAAATAAATGGAATGCACTTCATTGTAAGACTCAGTCACACAATACAGGGGCAGATCCAGGGGTTTCTTCAGGGAGGGGTGCTGCGTTGGAAGGGCACCCACACAAGAAAAACACCGGGGGGGACACGATATCATCAAAGAAAGAGAAAGTTACTGCAGTAGTGGCACAAAGTCGACCCAGGGAGGGGTGGAACCCTTAGAATCAAATAGGAAAAACATTATTTTGTATTGGTTATCTTTGAAGTAGGGGCACAAAGTCAACCCAGTCGTGCTCAACCATGGGAAAAAGGACTATAGAAATAAGGTTAAATCCTGCAATTTTGCATATGCCGGTTTGTGGAAAAAGGAGATACTGCATTCTACTACTGCAGTCTACTGCTGCAATGTCTACTGTAAGAAGAGGGCCGCAGGTTTATCAGAGTTATCTGTTATGTGTTGTCTTGAAATAAAGTTGATCGTCATCGTCATCGTCATCGTCATCGTCATCGTCATCGTCATCGTCATCGTCATCGTCATCGTCATCGTCATCGTCATCGTCATCGTCATCGTCATCGTCATCGTCATCGTCATCGTCATCGTCATCGTCATCGTCATCGTCATCGTCATCGTCATCGTCATCGTTTTTTTTTTTAAATCGAAAAGTATGAACATATGATGAAAACTATACCTGGTTGGTATTGTAGACTACGTACTCTGGAAGACAAAAAGATGTAGAATATGAGAAGCTAAATTTAAAAGTCAGTAGGCTATAGACATTTTGGACTTAGGTGTGTGATTGTAGTAGCATTAGTATATATTTCTACTTACCATTATAGTTAAGGGTGTATCCATTAGGGTTAACAACGTCAGTGTCCATGCCCTTCCCCAGTGGTACTATCAAACCATCAGGCCTGTTGTGAGAATAGAATATCTAGGGAAGCTGCCTCTTGATAAAGCTAATAATACACCCAAAGGCGTAGTAATTGATTTAATTCCTACATATTTACGCCATTCAAATAATCCAGAACCGGACCAATAAACTAATTTATGTCTTAGAAATGAATTAGCAACACAAAAGTTGTCCTTGCTGCATGCATTGTTCTGGACTAGCTACTGTTCAAACTGCTGTCAAGCTACCGACTTCTTACCAGCATACAACTTAACTTTATTCATAGTGTCAGAATTACGAGGTTATGTAAGATAAAGACAATACCGATGACATAACCAATTACATAACTGATTACATAACTTTGAACAACACCAGCTATATATACTGGAAGAATTAATTTAATCAGAGATAGGCAGTTAAGTGAAAAGATACACCAAGTACTGAGGAACAAAAGAAAACACCGAAGGACAAGCAGCAAAGAATCAGAGGAAAAAAGGACAGAAAAGAACAGAAAAGGACCCAAAGCAGATTCAATGTTAACTGATCATGAGAGAAAATGCAAGGACAGCAATATTGAACATTTAATTTCCTTTCCATGTCTTGACACATAGTGACAAGAAATGCATTAAAAACCAAAGCAATCATCATATCTTGTAGTAATACCTGGTAATGGTTTTGTCAGGGTCAGGTGCCACCTTACCCAAGGCCTTGACACTATGGCAACCAACTGGTAACTGATCAGCATTGTAGTTTGCAGCCAGTAGATCATTACTCTGGCCGAGAGAAACCTAAAAAATGAGATCATGATTAGTGGTGTGAGAAACCTTTCTGTAAAGAAATACCACTGTTATTGACTTCTCATGGATGTTACACAAAGATGGTTGTTATAGTTAAGTTCTGCAAAATGATGGCATATGGTTTGGATGTGCTGTTAATTTGGATTTACATGGTACAACTTTTTCTTACTGTCACAAGCAATCTGCTTATGCCAGGCTCACAACAAAAATTGCATTGTGTAAATAATTCCTACAACTTGCTACGACTGTTGTGTACGACAAAACAATGTTGTGGCATGTTGTAGTGTTGACTTACATGAAGCAATTCATGTTGTAAGCATGGCATAAGCAGATTGCATGTCACTTGCAAGCAAAAGTTGTACCATGTAAATCAGCCTTTAAGAAGTATCTCTTATCACTTGTTCAATGCTCTGCTAAAACTTACATGTCAGTTGAGTTTGTTTGATGTGTTGTTCTCTCCCTTGCCACAAGGGATTTTCTGCAGATAATTTGGTTTTCCTCCCTCCACAAAAACGTTTGAGATGCATGTTGAAAGTATTGAATGTAAAGCTAGTGCGAGTGGAACGAATCTTGTGAAAGATTACCTTAAGAGAGAACCCTAGTTCTTGTAAAAAAAAAAAAATATTATGGCTCATGACTGAGGTTTTGAAATCTTTCTGTCTTACCTCACTAAGGAGTAAGATGCCAGAGTTTTTGGATCTTGTAGCGAAACAATAGTTGGCACTCTTGGAAGACATGTCAGCAAAGTAAACTCCTTTACCAAACTAGAAAGAAAGAAAGATGACTTTACTGAACAATACAACTATTATAATAGTAAAGAATGCTACCCCAAAATCAGTGTACCCATGAAAGGTGCATTTTTGGTGATTCAGTGGGTTGTTGTTTGTTTGCCATAAGATTGTCAGCCGATTTGCTACCACAAGTATAGGAAGTGTAGTAAGGGAGGAAATCGATGCTCTATTGACCGTACAGAGGTTGAGGAAAAACTGGTTTGAGTTGGCATTACAGTGCACCGTGGGACTGTTCAAGGGACAAAATAGACACTATCTTGGGAATACGTTAATGCCTCAAAGATATATACAGTACACACAAATGAAAATATGAGTCTGAACATATAATTATTATAGTAAGCTGCAGTTTTACCATGTATCCAGTGACGGGTGCCTCAGGAGGTGCAATCCTGAGCCCTTGACTCAAGATGCCAGCCCAGTTAGTCAGTCTTGACCCATGCCACAGTAACATCCTGCATAATAAGAAAGATACTCTTGTCACAGTTTTTTTTTTTTTTTTGATAAAATTATGCTGGTGATGTGCTGTAAACAATAATGCTGCTAGACTGTTCCTGATGGCAGATATAGTGATGTTTGTGACAATGGTAACGCTGATGATCAGTGATGGCGATGATGTGATAACATTGATGATGATGATGATGCTTAGGCTGATGATAACCATGATAATGATGATGATGTTAATAATAATGCTGATGGCAATGATACTGTTGATGTTGGGGGATAATGATCAATGCTACTGCTAATAATATTAATGGTGTTCAAAACAATAATGTTGATGATGTTGATAATAATGCCGATGGCTATGATGCTGATGATGTGAATTCTAATGATGAGCAGGAAATGTGCATGTAATGATCTCATCATAATGCCAGAAGTTTTTAAGGGTAACAAATGTTTGAATGCTACAAATTATTCTTCACCTGTTGCCAACATCCTTAAAGGTTTCTTTCTGGTGCTTTACATCAAAGATATCCACCACCTCCATGCTATATTGATTGTGTGTCTTGGCGTGGGTGTTCAATAAGTATTGCTCAACCATCTGACATGGAATAAAAGTTCAGAGAAAATTTAGGACAAACTTGTGCAAATCTGATTATCGAGTGGCCTTCTTTGATTAACATCTCACTTCTCTTGATGAGATGGGACTATTTCTTTATGACTGGTCATCTAAGCCATGGCAAAGGTCTAACTATTTGCAGATATTTTTAGAGAAAAGGCAGCACCTTTTCAGGGATTTCATTAAAATTTCAAGTAAGTGGATGGTTTACTTCGTTAAGTGGCTGTATCAATGAAAGAGATTCAAGGTATTAAAAAAGGTACAACTGGAATGTACATGGAATGGCAAAAGTAGGAATCAGATACATCATGTAAAGTAAATACCAGAGTTTGCAGGTTGCCAGCTTCTCAGATATTTTAAGACCCTGAGTGTTGCTCTAGCTATGGCTTGAGCACAACCTCTCACTCAACAGGCCGATTCTCAACCATCTGAGCTGACATGGTAGCAATTTGTCATTCATTTACCTTAAAGTCATCATGGTCGTGATCTAGAGGGGTCAGATCACAGTGTAGTGACTTATAGTGTCGATCCAATGGGTGTTCGTTGTCAATCAATTCCTCCTTCAACATGGTGACAGCTATTTGGATATCACCCAGAGCCTTGAAGAAAACAAATCAAACTATAATCATTGAATGACCTCAACAACCACCTGATGTTAGTATCTGTCTCATAGTTAATGGGAATTCAAAAGATCTCTTTAACTTGGGCATTAATTTTGTTTTGCCCATTTTAGACCGCACACGTGTCATTCCTTTGACAATAGAATTCTTTGTTTGATTTGCATTCAAACAAAGAAATGATACTCAAGGGAATACACATGGTCTGAAATGGGAATACATTAACCCCAATCAAGGTATATTCTTCTCTTATTTTGATAATCACACAAACATTACTGGGATTCTCCATATTCTGCGAACTCAGACATTTCAACGGCTTGTTGTGAAATTAGTTTTGTGCAGCCCTCAACCAAATTAATCAGTCAGTACTTTTTATATTTTTGACTGGAGGCAGTGAAAACCTAATTCCAATGGGCAGCTCACAACTAAGTCTGCAGATAATTGAGAATCACAGTAAAATAATTTAATAATAATAAAGTTATGTTCAACAAACCTCAAGCAGTTGTATTTTTGCTTTCACCTCTTCTTTGTTAGCAATAAGAGGTGGTCTCTTCATTCTAAAACAAATTAATTGAAAAATAAGTCAACAAGAAAGAAGTGCTAGGCCAATATCATCCCTCCATAAAATCCAACATGTGAGTGAGCGTTGTGTGCATAGAATATTGAATGTAGTGGTAGTGTGTGTGAGTGAAACTATCAACATGTGAATGAGCATTGTGTGCATAGAATATTGAATGTAGTGGTAGTGTGTGTGTGTGAATGAAACTATCAACATGTGAGTGAGCGTTGTGTGCATAGAATATTGAATGTAGTGGTAGTGAAACTATCAACATGTGAATGAGCATTATGTGCATAGAATATTGAATGTAGTGGTAGTGTGTGTGTGAGTGAAACTATCAACATGTGAGTGAGCATTGTGTGCATAGAATACTGAATGTAGTGGTAGTGTCTGTGAGTGAAACTATCAACATGTGAGTGAGTGTTGTGTACATAGAATATTGAATGTACTGGTAATGTGAGTGAGTGAAAAGTGTCCCCAATTAGTACGAAAGCACTAGAATGACTAGTACTTAGATAAAGAGATATGTTTTTTTATTTAATATAATTAAAAGTGGTTCTTGCTCTTACCCGAAGCAGTGAGGAATCCTTGTATAGAACTCATTACATGCTATAACAAGCTTCTTTCCAAAGTGGTTATCATTGATACAGCTTTCAATGTTTTTGAGAGCTTCGTAGCCTGCTTTAATCTGCTCTGTTGTCAGCTTGCCTGTAAAATTTCAAATACAGCATTGAAAAACTGAATCACACTAACATGCATAACACCTATACTGGTTGCTTCAGTTGAGCATTGGACTGCTGTGTGGGCGATCTCAGGTTCAATCCCCCAGCAGTACCAACACTCAGCATCTTAAAACAACTGAGGAGAAAGTGCTGCCTTTGTATTACTAGCATTATTTTGCAAATGGTTAGAACTTCAAGTGGTTCAGATGTCCACTTTCAAGGGATTCGATAGAAGGCGGCTACCGGTGGTCAAACACTTGGTACTTAATTTCATACTGCCGGCTAATTTATGAATCAGTCTAGGTAACTTTGAAGTAAAATTAGTGGACACTGACACCTACATTTGAATCCCATCTGTCTACTTTAAATATTATTGACAACCCCTGACTTTAAATGTTGGCACCGTCTCTCCCCACAGGATTGAATCATGAGAGGGGGAATAATGACTCAAGTCACAGCTCACAAATCTGTAAATATGGTATATATGATAAAGAGAGTACCAGTAGTTCAATGATGCCCTTACCCAGTGGTGCTTTGTTCACATCATATTTCATCTCTTTCAACATCTCCTCCATAGCTTGCACATTACATATCAGTTCTATCAAATTTTGTACTCTTGAATCAAGCTTGCTTGGTTCTGCCACAGGCTTCTCTTCTTTCACTTTAGGGGCATCCACTTCATCGCCATTAGCTTTATAATCCATAATCAACAAGTCATATTTGCCAGGGACTTTTTCAAAACAATCTCTGTCTTCCCAGTCATTCTTGGTTTTGTCACTGAACTTTTTCTTGAATATTTTCTTTGCTTGTTCCAGATCTGCCCCACAGGTCTCTAGGTTGTTTTGACCAGTAAATCCAACTAAGAACAGAACAGTAGAAAAATGATCAATGTAACTAATAAAGACAATTCTGAATGCTCCTTTCCGTAGTCTTCCCACAATCCCCGAGCATGAGGTCAAGGTCAGGGTAAAATTTGCATAAAAATGTATAAAAAATATGCAAATTTTACCCTGACCTTGACCTCACACTTGGATATTAAAGGATTGTGGGAAGACTACGGAAAGGAGCATAAAATATTATTTTTTGAACAACAGTGGAACCCTCACTCCCCTTTCTTTAAAAAATTCTTGACACCTCACACTCCTGGTGATAACATATCTACTACATAGTCCTATACTGTACAATTCACCTCACACTCTGGTGATAACACATCTACTACATAGTCCTATACTGTACAATTCACATACCTCTTCCCCATCTCATCCAGACATAGTATTTCTTTGCAACATTATCCTCTAGTAACTGGATCAGGTAATATTTGTTGTTATTGTTCTGGACATTTGTCTGAAACAATAATACTGACAGTTAGTATAATGTGGTTACTAGTAAGCATACTTTGAAGTTATTACACTGAATTGAAATATGGTGACGAATTTGAATAACTATTGTTCTGGACTGACTAGCCTCTCTCTTATGTAAAAACGCTTTTATGTTTCCACATGAACTCAAGCCTAGTCAGTCCAGAATAGTTATTTAAATTGGTCACCATATTTCGAATTGGCGTATTAGACTTATTGGTCAGTATGATACAAAACTGCATTACAGATATCTGTAAAATCCTATAAGAGATTTCAAAGGAGTATTATTGTGATGGTAATATTTACCTGGTTAAGCATTGTGTCCCAAATACATGATCCTTCATAAAAGACATGGGTCTAATGGAAGACACACAGTATCACTAATTAGATATAATTCACATATTGTATATCTTTTTGTTTCAGGCTATTCATTCAAAGTGCCTTTCAAAGCCAAGAGTAAAAAAACAATAAGAGATTATTAGTAGGTATTTCATGCACCAGTATTACCTTATCTTTTATAGGACAATATGAATCAACTGGAGCTTTGCCTGAGAAAACCAAAGATTTCATTTTTGCAGGTTCTTTTTCTTCATCTGCAGTCTCTTTTTCTTTCTTTACTTTCTTTGATTGAGAGGGTTCTGCTTTCACTTTAGCAGCAGGTTTTGTCTTTGCAGTGCTGGTAGAGGAATTCTGTACTGGAGGAGGATCTGTTCATGATCAAAGAAATATTTTGGAATTTAATTTCATTATTTGGGTTGCTGTCTTTCTTATTCCCTCCCTTCCAGCCAGCCCAATTTTTTACCCTTTAGGTGCAAAATCTAGTGTTTGTCAAATTTCCTAATGCTGATAATGACAGCATTGGTAACTGTGATGGTGATGGTGGTGTTGTTGGTGGTGGTGGTGCTGCTGCTGCTGATGATGATGATAGTGGTGGTGGTAGTTACTGCATGTAATGATGCTGATGATAGTGGTGGTGGTGGCTACTGCATGTAATGATGATGATGATGATAGTGGTGGTGGTGGTTACTGCATGTGATGATGATGATGATAGTGGTGGTGGCAGTTATTGCATGTGATGATAATGATGATAGTGGTGGTGGCGGTAACTGCATGTGATGATGATGATGATGACATTTGTGGCATTGACTGTGACGATAGTGATGATGATCATGTTGACAGTGATAATGGTGATGAAGGTAATGATGATGCTGGTGGTGTTTTCCAATGCTTTGTACATTACAAGTACAGTTGTAATTAACCAAAATTAGAAAAAAAGCCCTTCAAAGCCAATCATACTCAAAAACCCTAAATCATCATTCTTTACCTGCCAAGTCTGCTTGAATTCTTCTTACTTTCTTGCTGGTTTTGTTTCCAGATTTTGACTGAGTACACTTGTTCAGATCTACTGTTATTTCTTTTCCCTGATCACTCCATGATACACTCAACATCCCAAGGGCTTTCGCTGCTTCTAGTAGGGATATGGTGCATTGTGGGTAGGTGGTCCATTTATCCTTGCTTTCGTTCAACTGCCACACATCTAGAGCACACAGTTTTGTTATATTAAGATTAAGTTTTGCAGAATGATACTTTCTTTTTTTCTTACATTTTGATTTGTCTGTGAGTTTGCTGTACTCAGACAACAAAACAATAAACCAAACCTTGCCAGATATTTGTCAACAGATGAGCCATGTTTGGCCACCGCAATCAGAGCCTATTACATATGACTGTGCAACCACAATGGCTAGGGGTCCTTAACAAGGAATCTTGCACTGATATGCAGATCCTCTAAATTCAGAACCAGAGTCAAACTAGCTGCATCAATCAGACTCGAAACTGTCTATTATCAGGGTTCGAACATACCGTAATTCGCTTAATGCAAGTTGAAAATTACAAATATTGAGTGAAAAGAAATTGAGCTTGCATTTTCTAGCTAGTTATCTTTTTTGAAAATAATCATGACATGCAAAGAAAAACAAAGTCTTGTACTTGCTCAATTTTATGTACAAGACAAATTGATCTTGTCACTAAAAAATTGAAATTCTCACCCTGATTATTTTACTTACATTCATTATTGTTGTCACTAGGAGACAAGCATCTCATTCTTTTCTCAAAGCCCGACTTGGCATTTCGTTGCACCATTCGTTCAAAGTTCACCACCACAGTAGATTTGCCTTGAACAATCTCCACAGTAGCTTTACCATCTTTTAGAGCTTCTGATATTTCTTTGTTCTGTTCATCTGTATATTTTGACCACTTATTCTTGCCTGCTTCGTACTCCCATCGAGGTGGATCTACACAGCCATTGGTAGCTGATGTGTCGGGATCTTTCTTGATTTTTTTGGTTGGGGATGTAGGTGGTTGTGCATCTGCGACTGCCAATAATATGCAAAGGTGAGTTACAAAGGGAAATTTTGCAAGGGTCCGGTGATGGGCTTCTTGCTAATTTCTTTTTAAATCCCACACGTATAATTAACATTTACCACTGTTTTCATTGTTACATGCTAATTAAGGAGGCTAGAAAGGTTTTTTTTTAGTTTAAGTTTGAGGTTTTTTGGGACAAAATTTTCCTATTCATTTCAAATAATTCAGTGCTACGTCATTTAAAGGCGCACATGCTTGTTCAAGGAAAAGTATTTCGAGCTTCCTTAGGCTCATACTCAGACATCATACTCAGTGGCGGATCCAGAGGGGGTTCCATGGGTTCCACGGAACCCCCCTTTGAGCATCAGACCCTTTGAAAAGGGGTATATGAAATAATGAGAATGCGTCCTGCAATGAAGTCTTATGTATCAGTTGTTGAAAGAGATGAAATGGAACCCCCCATTTGTAAAATTCTGGATCCACCACTGATACTCCTTACCCAATCCTCACCTATGTTATGTAGCTGGCCTCCCCCTGGGGTTCATAACTGATAGGTGCTATATATACATGTGAATTTCCATCAGGGGTGTTATAATTTCAACTAAACTTATCAGTGGTACAAATATAGGTACATTATTTCATATGTCATATCACATTATTTACTGGATTAGGCTTCACATCCTTGTTTAGCAAAATTTTCAAATGTTAGTTTCAGTATTATTCTTCGAATTCATAAACTTCACGTTTCAAGCTATGTAGTCTGGTAGCTAACATTTATTATTTCAGGCTGCTTTTAGCGTTATCTGCATTAATTCATCCTCTCATTCGCCTTATAAATTTCATTCAAAAGTAAAAAAGTTATCAAAACAAGTAAGCTTAAGCTGAAACACAATTCTTTCCTTCTGGTTTCAGAGCTCATTTATCAGCCAAATTTTGTTCTATGCTTTGTTACGGACTTACCAGCCTTTCTTCTTCGTGTAGTCGACATGAGAGCTGTCTTTTGTGGTGTTATTTCTGTGTAAAATCTTCGAAATCAGACGATAAACTGGAAAAAATAACGGACTTCTTCAACCTCGCGGCCCAGGTGAAGATGGTTAGCGACTGGCGGGAAAACAACTAGATCCAGTACTCCAAGACTTATAACCACAGGCAACCCATAGATGTATGCATCACGGTGTCACTTACTACCACTACCACAGCCCACTACCACACTCTTTTGCTTAATCAATTGGCACCAACTGAATAAGAGCATAATTATATTCTGATATCATTTTCCTCTGTTCTCCACACAAAATCTTTAGGGAGGGTCTAACATGTAATTCCCCTCAGGGGTGTTGTCCATAAATATGATAAATGACAAACAAGACCCTGTCATCTGCGCATCATTATCAGAACCATTGATTGCATTGGGTTTAGGGTTTGGTTTGGTTTGGTTGAAAAACCCTTGCAACACACGAGCTAGAGAACCAACAAACAACTCAACTCACATACCACACTGAGCACAGTGCGACTTGAACCTGGGCTGCATTGGTAAGGGGTGGTGCATTAGTGGCAGACACCGCCCCTGCTTCCCATAACATCATTGGTGAATTTCAATCAAGGCATTTCCATGACATTCCATAAGCGCACACCCTTAAAAACTTTGCTTTTTCCAACAAGGACTTTGAAGTCAGCCAAAACCCTTTTTGTTGCGACAGCAATTCTGCATGTGCTATCAAGAATGGCTGTGACAACTATGCAAGGGACAATAGTATTAGTGTAAAGGCGTAGACATATGGTGCAACATTGCATGCAATATTGCAAGCAATGTTGCTGAAGTAGGATCATTTTCTACTTCTGCAACATTGACTGCAACAAATTCAATTGTGTGACATGGCTCACAACATAAATATTGCCGTTCTGCAACAGTGCACACAATGTTGCACTGTGTGTTCGTAACTTAACAGCATTATAAAGACAAAATAATCAAACAAAGTATTAGTCTTTTGTGATATTTTATTGTTTATCTTGTTGAAAGCTAACTTTGCATGAAGAATAGTTTCTGGTTTCAAGAAAACTTGGTACTGATACAAGTAGAATCCTCGACATGTCTAGAATATATGCTGAATGTTTATCATCATTAGAAGCTGCCTGGTCTGGTATTACTAACCTAGAAAGAAACAAAACTGTCAAACAATGTTCGTGATTTTGGTGCAATGGACACCCCCCAAATATATCTACGCACAAATTAATTAAGTCAAATCAGGATTACTGATGATGTAACTTTATTGTTACTTTTTTCTTTCAAACACCTCCTTGCAAAATTTTGGATCCGCCCCTGAAGTATTGCATATTTCAGAAAGTATTGTTACTTAGATGTAAATTGAAATTTGTAAGGGGTAGGGAAGGTCCGAGAGGAGTAGGTTGCAACTTCCCCTCTATACTGAAGCATGGATATTTTCTGGCAATTCCTGGCCAAAAAATGATACCGGTAATGAAAACTAAAGTCTGAATTGCTATAGTTCCAGTAGTCTTCTTTTTTAATGGTACCTTCTATTTTGTTGACGTCACCTTCTTGGACCTGTAGAAAAGCAATAAGAAAGCATGAAACTATCCTTCAATGTCAAGCCAAAAGTAAAAAATAGTTACAAAAGGTTTCTTCCTTCATCCTACTAAAGGGTTCACCAACCGTCTGTCAGAAGGGTATTCTAGAATCTGCAGTATTTATAATAATAGTTAATAATCTGTAAATATCATGCCTTTGAATAAAGAGCAAGCTAGTCGACAGGTATTTTATACTAGCTTCAGGTTACCAGTGGGTCGGCAGCTAACCAGGTGGATCTACTTCCATTCATTCTGCTCCTCCATGATTCATTTACGGCAGGTAATATCAACCAAAAAGACAGTAAAAAAAAGATTGTCAACCACTTTGGATAGTTCTTGTCATCTTTACAATGGGATTAATATATGGGGAATGGGAATTCAGTTTTTTAGTGGATTCCAAATCAAACAAAAACCATTATCATAACTATGAATACTACTAAGGAATACAATTAGATTGCAAGCCATATATTACCCTATGGTAGCCATGGATACAAGATCTTTATTGAGAAGTCACACAACATCTGCACATGTGTCACACTATCCTGTTAAGAGAAAAACTGCCAATGGTCACAATGGCTTTACATTTATGAACAGAGATTTCTCTCCATATATCTTTGAAGCAATTGTTCTACCTCTTGAACTTATATGAAAATTTTAAGGATGGCATTGTTGGATAGGGATAATTTGATAATATGAGTAGTAATGTAAAAGTTGTTCATTCCAGAAGATATTCAGTCCTTCCTCATTGAAACAGAATGGATGGTGTTTTCTTCAAGAAACATGCAGCTTGGAGCAGGGGGGGATATCATTTACTCTTTCTAGCTTGAAATTAGTTGGTTAGTATAGCAAGAGGGCAAATCTCCTTAATTTTGTGACCCCCCTCCCCACCCTACTCAAAATCCTAGATCCTCCCCAGTCGTCAAAAGGCATGAATATCTTCTGGAACTACGTAACTATGTAAGTGATATATCAGTCTTTGTATGTTTGATGTTTAAACATGCAGGAGAAATAGATTCATGGCCAAGGGGTTACATGAAAACCTCCTCAAGAAAGCATGGCTTAGTCCCATAACTTATGTTAATACTGACTCCTTTGAACAGCTGTATTGAGGCTTTGCACCATTACATGATAGCAGCCATGAAAGGAGGCAGGAACAATAGTGTCTCCCCTTGGAAACTGTTTTATTTCTCATGAAAATCTTATTAGACTAGATTCAATTGTTCCTGCCTTCTGTCATGGCTATCATCTAGTGATGGCGCAAAGCCTCTATACATGTACATAAGAAATATTGTTGTTATAACTTTCAATGTTTTTAAATACTTTTAAAGATGCTTATAGTAAAGAGTATGAATTTGATGATTAAGACAGAAATAAATCACATATTAAATCAAACTAAACAAACTTATAAATTATGGAAAAAAAATGAAAAAAAAAATGTATTCTAGATCTAACAGCCATACTAACTACTAACTATTTACATATCGAAAATCGCAAATGGAATGTATACCAATTAACACAATGCTTATACTGTACTAGTCTCAGGGAGAAAACAAAAATCAAGTACCTTTCAAAATTTATCCAATACATGGTGTACCGTAATGAAACTAAATTTCAGTGAACTGTACGTAGAATACGCATCTGATATAACTTTTTCATGCTATTATTACATCTTGTTCCTTAATATATAGTTCAAAGTCCTATAGAAATAAACTGTTTTGCACTCATTTTTAAGACTCCAACAAAGGATAGTTTGCAAAGAAGTGACGGTAGATTGTCAGTGGTTTATAATAAAACATGTCAAAAAAGTGACGGTAGGTTGTTGGTGGCTTCCAGGCAGACATTGGTAGAGTGTTGGTATGTTGTTGGTAGGCTAATGGTAGCCTAATGGTGTAGTGTCGCCGATACCCTACCAAAAGCGATTGGGGGGTCATATAGTTTACTTTTACCCCAACAAAATATGTTTTCACTTAATTCTCCTGAGTGAAATGAAACTATTTCTGATCACTTGATAAATGGGAGTCTATAATCACATAACCTGTACCTACTAAACAGTATAATCATTATATCAACCTCAAGTTATAGATTGATTTGTGGAGAGGCTATCCTCCTAAAGATGGAAGGTGATGCATGCTTTGATAACTGAATTTAAAATGTAATGATCTGTGAGGAAGTGTATCAGTGATTGGTAACCATGCTTAATAACAAAACTATTATTAAAAAAAACATTTGAAAAATAGAAAAATCCAAACAAAATCTAATGAATTTGTTGGGTAAAACAGCCTTTACCACAACTTACACTACATACCACTCGAAAATGACACAGGAATAAGACACTGCAATGAGAATCTTTAAGTAATAATTGTTCCATAATGCTGTTGATACTCACGTATCCTTTGCGGCACTGATTATGGCTCAAAGATAAATTTAAAGACCACAAAAAGTAATAAAATGCAAGTGAACTCAGATGATCATAAAACTCAAAGATCTGAGTCAAAAGAATAGATCATTGTTTCCTATTTCAGACAAGGTGTCATTCCCTTGAGTATTATTACTTCACATTACCTGTAATGCTTGAGAAGATACAACATGTGGCAAAGGCAGTCCCAGGAGGGGTCTGTCGACAGGTTGCAATCCTGTTCTTTAAAAATTTTACTTGTTCCAAAACTTTAGATTTTTGAAGAATTTGCTAATGAGCTATTTCGAGCAACAACAATGGAGGAACCCCCTGTTAAAAAAACCTGGATCTACCACTGTTGTAAGATACAGTAAGTATTAGGGGTTTTTGTTGCTTTGTAAATGTATCAGAAGTTGTTATGTGTTTCTTCGTGGGTTCAAATCTTGCCAGGAGCTCAGATTTTTTTTCTGAAAAAACATTGCTTGAAGAAACACACAACTTCTAACAATTAGTCTTATTCTCAATGGAATGACAAACAGTCTGAAATGGGAAAGCACTGATTTGATCTATTACATGGCAATATACACAGTACTATTGTTTCTAAAAATGCATATACAACTACATAGTTCATGACAATATTTTGTAAAGCATGCCTGATTTGAATGTTACTGTCATTGTGTCCATGAGTCCACACATCTTGATCGCTTTAGTTCAGATTTTCTCTGTGATGAATGGATGAGTAAGAGCTTCATTCAAGGACATTCGTTTGGCGGGATCCAACATCAGAATCTTGTCTAGAAGATCTTTTAGTTGGTTTACTTTGCGCTTGTGCACCTCGTCCAGTTTATGGTAACCAAATATGGATTCCACTATCTCTTTATTGGGGTTGATGGAGCTTACTACTGTCACTTTTTCCTGTGGAGGAAAATGGACACTTGTTTTCATATAAAGATGTGATTATAATATATTACATATTATGTTTTAAGGCATGAAATTAACTTTTAAACTCACTAGCAAAACCTTCTAAACTTTTCAGCCCTTCAATTTCTGGACTATGGTCATAGTTGTAAAAGTTAAATTGTTTCTTACTCGCTAAACAAAAAATTTCACTTGCATTTTGTGAGTTTGTGAGCGTTAAATGTGTAAACAAGTAATTTTTCTCGGGGAAAAAATTCTGAGATCCTGGTGGGAAGGAGCAGGGCTTTAAATAGGAAACAATTATAGCCTGCCAGTACAGTAAATTTTACCTGCCTTTTTATTATTTTTATTTTCGATTTGGCAGTTCACCGTTATTTTTGCCTGCCAAACCTTAAGTTTTGCCTGGCTTTTGGCCATTGGCAGGCCGCTATTTCGAGCCCTGAGGAGAACCTTTTACAACTGTTTACATCACCCTTGCCACACTTATTATGACGAAACTTTAGAGACAATCTTAATGACAGCAGTTCCTTACCCTTTGGGTAACTTTGTCAACTTCGTGGTGAAGAAAATTGCAGCTATCATCAAAGTGTTTGTCCTTTAACATTCCTTTTCGGATCATCTTATTTGGTATCTTGCCCTTAAAGTCCATCATCAGCTTGAGCATCTCGTTGTTTGTTTTCCCAGGGAACATGATTTTACCAGTGTATAACTCATAAATGGTACAGCCGACTGACCACAAGTCTAAAGCATAGTCATACTTGGACCCTATAACTGTGATGAAAAAAATGCCATGATTAGGATGTTATGGTCAAATGTTTTTCAGGGTGTTTAAAGTGGGAAGTTATCCAAACAAAAAATATTATTGTCAAGGGTATGTATGACACATTGTCTGAAATGGGAGAACATTAGGTAAAGAGATTTATTTATTCATTTATTTAATTCAATATTTATACAGGATCATCCAGTTTAGCAAGGCTAGTTTAAATGGAGTCCTGATTTTACATAACAATAATTTAGAAACAAATAAACTAGACGTGACACAGACTTGACATATAGTTAAATATCAAATACAATAAATCATTCCTTCTATATTTACTACATCACCCCTTCCCACCTTACCCAACCCAAACCCATGCCTAATGCGTAATTAATTCTTATGATGATGTTTGAGCTTCATTTTAAATTCATTTAACTTATATAATTGCCTTAGGCTCTGAGGAATCCAATATCTATTGTATTATACAGTACTTACTAATTTCTGGTGCTCTATAAAAACGGCTAACAAGATATGGGGTTATTTCATAATCTTGTGCTAGGGATGCTGAGCCAAAGTCACAAAGCTTGATCATCAACTTAGACTCATTGACCTAATCATAAGAAGAATACAAAATAATTGAGATTAGTATGATTTTAGACTTGAATACAGAGTTTCGTGCACTGTAATTGGTCGAGCAACTACTGATTATGGGACAATATTCACTGGTCGACTGTGATTATGAGGTTTGCCAAAGCGTATCAGAACGGAAGTAATACTAAAACATATTTTTCAAATCCTGGATATCATCTTTACTTGGATATCCAAGTTTCAAACAATTATTCACTTCCAGTGAATTTGGTGAATATTTACCTTGACTATGTCTTGGTAAATATTTACCGATATTAACATTGCCTTCGGTTAATATTTAACCAACAAAACACTGGGTGGCATTAAAATACCTACCAGAATGTTGTCAGGCTTGATGTCAGCATGTAAAATCCCTGTGCGTTTTAGTAGTTTTAAAGATAAGAATAGCTGTTGACTGTATGATCTGACGGCTTTGATGTGAAGACCAACATTCTGTCCATATTTTTTCAGAACTTCTCTGAGATTCATACTACAGGGGTAAAACAATAATGCATTTTATTAGATCCATATATTCCATACAATACATTGCTTATCACCAATAAATACTGACAATGGAAAACTGTAAGCAACTGTATGCAACCAAAGTGAAGATCATCAACATGCACTCATTGTATAATCATGTACTTTATGACCAGCCATCATATGTCAATCAACACTCAGCCAACCTGTTGGCCTATCATCAGTTGATGTTGACTGACCATTGGACAGTATGCACTCATTGTATAATCATGTACTTTATGACCAGCCATCATATGTCAATCAACACTCAGCCAACCTGTTGGCCTATCATCAGTTGATGTTGACTGACCATTGGACAGTATGTCCTCATTGCGTTATCATGTACTTTATGACCAGCTATTACATGTCAATCAATACTCAACCAACTTCCGGCCTAAAGTTAGTTGGCAGTTGGCTGACCGTTGGCCCTGCATCCATCAACTGTTAAGCAAAATTCAACCAGCAGCCAAACATTAGTACTTAGTACCTTAAGGATTCAAATACAAGGCACAAGTGGTTCTTGTGGAAAAAGTGCCGGTATAGACGTAAACAGTGATACTTGTCATCTGGGTCAGCGTCATTCAGCTTCTTCAAGAATTCAAGTTCTTTTAAACCAGTTTTGTGCCTAAGAATAATAAGAAGTGAAAAATAAAAAAACAGATGATGAAATGAAGCTCTGGTCTACCTAATAGACGGAATGGGATGTTTTCCATTTCAAATCATATCTCAGCAAATAAATTTAGTTAAAAGCTCAGAGAAAAAAACACAACCTTCAAGTCAAGTCAGAGACCTACTGTAACAAACTCTGTCCACATGTGAAGTAGAGTACAGGAATTGAACCGGAGACCCCAGTAGTGAGTGCACTTATGCAAGCACTTTTAATCCCACAAGCAGGGCTTGAAATAAGAGTCATGGTTATCCGACAATGTCTGGCCATAATTGGAACTTGTCTGATCAAATCTTTGCCTTGCCAGTCATTTTGACCGGTAAAGTAGAGTCAAAAACCACGTATGACCGAGCTAAAACTAATTTAGCCAGTCAGTCATCATGACTGGCCACTGTCCAGCCGTTATTTCAAACCCTGCACAAGGCATTCACAGAGATGATAGATTTATGTGGAAGATCCTCAAACAATAAAGGGGTTATAATGAAAACGGCCTAAGTGACTTTTTAGGGTGATTTTGAGAATTCGCTCAAATCATTTCAAAATTGCACCAAACAACTTCTTTTTGTTTAGATATCGTTGTTTGGTATCCATTTCCCATGATTTCGTCCGGAAAAGAACAAAATCCCTCCATAGTTACGCACCGTCTTTGCTTGACAACCGACCACTTGTCCATGAACTCATGTACATTTGTATATTACATTCATGAGTCCTTAGGAAAATTGAATTAATGGTTTAGTGTGTGCTCAAGCAGAAATTATAATCCAATTTGGTAATTACTAAGACATTGATAATAAAATGTACTTACATCATTTCATTGTTTCTTATGATCTTCACTACGACATCCTGGCTTCCTCTTGCTTGATCTCTTGCTCTGATGACATTACTAAACACACCACTACCAGAAAACCCATATACGTTGTACCTCTTGTCCAGGAGTTCACCAATACGCACACCTGTGCAGAAATAAACATGGATTAGTAAGGACCATTAGTAAGGGTTCAAGACATGGGTGTTAGCTAAAATAGATTTTGAGCACAATTTTCATGACTTTGAACATTCACAGCACACAAGCTGAAACATTATTACAGTATGCAAAGCTACAGCTTATTCTATCAGAATAAAGGAACATGGCACTAGAATGAATGAGTGAATGAATGAAAGGAATGAACAAGTTAATGGATGGACATAAGGATGGATGGATAAAATGAATAAACAAGTGGATGGATGGACAGATGGATGGATGAATGAATAAAAGGAATGAACATGTGAATAAATGGACAGAAGGATGGATGGATGAATGAAAGGAATGAACAAGTGAATGGATGGACAGAAGGATGGATGGATGAACAAGTGAATGGAAGGACAGAAGGATGGATGGATAAAATGAATAAACAAGTGGATGGATGGACAGATGGAAGGATGGATGAATGAAAGGAAAGAAGAAGTGAATGGATGGACAGAAGGATGGATGGATAAAATGAATAAACAAGTGGATGGATGGACAGATGGAGGATGGATGAATGAAAGAAAGAAGAAGTGGATGAATGGACAGAAGGATGGATGGAAACATCCCATGGATGGATGAATGAAAGGAATGAACAAGTGGATGGAGTGTTAAATGAAAGGAATGAAAAAGTGGATGTATGGAATAATTAAATGAGAAAAGTGAATGAAATTCACACTCACGGTAGTATCCCTCGGCATCATCCCAGTTGTCGGTAAGATTAGGATTCTCTTTAGATACATCCATCTTCATTAGCATTTGACCTCCAGGGCTCTGTATAAATACAAAAAAGTTTCAAAAAGCTAAGAATACTGAAACAAAAATCTATCCTTTGGATCCATCCACAGCATTCTTTTACTTAGTATCTTATAAGCAGTGATGTGTGTGATTCTAGAAGTTACAGGGCACTTAAAAAGTCAAAGAAACATTAAATTTTAGTTGTGTTTTCTTCCAATAGACCCCTAACCTCATAATGTTTCATACCTAAACTACCACAATACTTTTCAAAATCTTTTTTCATATCCAAATTTTAAAACTCCTTTGGGAATACCAAGACAATTGTGAAAATTGACACAATAAACAATGCTACCGAAGGGGATTCTGGTTTGACCCACTACTGATTAGTCCTACTAAGGAACAAATATTGGGGCTTATTAGTGAGGGCACTTAACTCTGGTTTACAGAGCATGAAGTGACTACATGTACTTGATGGGATACTGGTTTATAACCATCTCCCCCCCCCCATCCCTTCTTGCAAGAAGTAAGCAAATGGGGCTTATCAGGGGGTGTATAGCTCTAGTTTTCAAACCATGATTTTTTTTACTTCATGGGATACTGGTCCATAATCTATGGTAATCTTTATTAATTAATTGCCTTTTGAAACTTCCAAGAGAGTGGTGGTAAAAACTTGGCACCTGGGATTGTGAGGATACAAGATGTTGTCATAAAATTCAATCCCATATTGGATATTGGTTAGCTAAGGCTGTAACCGCTCAATGTCTGTTAGAAATTAATAGAAATGAATCTGGTCTGTTAGAGAATCAACTACGACATTAAAGCCTGGTTCTCACTCAACCCTTCGCTCACACAAGCCGACACAAGAAGATGCAACTCCAAGAGTGCATGTTCTCACTATGAAAAGAAGTGATGCAAGTGCAAAAGAATGAAAGATTTTGTTTTTTTGGTTGACTTGTGCTTGTGCTCATGCTTGTGTGAGCTTGCGTCACTAGTGAGAACCAAACTTAAGGTAATACTTACGCTGTAATGTTCAGAAAACATATCATCAACTGCAAACATATCTCCATTCTTAGAAGTCTGTTCATCTTTGTTAGAATCAGAATTGCTCTTGTTTTCAGATTCAGTGTCCTTTGTTTCACTTTTACTATCAGAGACTTTCCCTTTACTGGCTGAGAGAACCAAGTCTTTTTCTAAGTCTTCCGTAGCTTGCTTGTCAATAGCATTGCTATAATCACTGTTATCACTATCACTACTATCGCTGTCTGAATCAGAGTCTTTGGACTGTGACGTCACTGATGTTGCAACTGATGCTGGAGCTGATGGAGTTCCACCCTGGTATTTGTTTACTATTTCTTGTCGCTGTTGTCTTCGTCTCCGTATTATCTCTTCTTCATCCTCTTCTGACTCCATTTCAAAGTTATATAATTCATTACTAAAGTTAAGCAAAGGAAGCCAGTTTAGTTAGAGGCAAATCATTAGCTACCCCCACCCACCAACACCCATCTCATGCTTCATTGTGCATAGGTATAGGTAAAGAACTTGTATATCTATGGCCCTAAAGATTTTCACTTTAGGGTTCTTTTTAGTTTGATAAACATACTCTTGAGAATGATTCCTGAAGGCAAAAAAAACCCTAGAGAACAAGTAATCTAGTTGTCATAAACTTTATCATTACTGCAATTCTCAATCTTCTGCAAACTCAGACATTTCAACAGCTTGTTGTAAAATTGTTTTTTACTGCCATCAATCAAAACTAATCAGTCTGTACCTTATACATATATGTATTTTAGATTGGCGGCAGTGAAGAACCAAATATCAATGGGCAACTTGCAACTGCTGAGTTTGCAGAATATTGAGAATGACAGTAATTTTTTCAAAACTAAAATTTATGTTTAGTTTGATAAACAAGATGCATTTTGGTTTAGCTTTGGTGCAAGCATTTCTTTGTTCATTGTAGCTTTCATGGCATGGGTGGACATTGTGAGTATAAAATACTGAATTTAGTGTTAGTGCGTGTGTGAGTGAAAAGTGTCCCTAATTAGTGCAAAAGTGCTAGAATGACTAGGCACTTAAATAAAGATTTTTTTTTGGTGTTGTTTACCAAAGCCAGATAGCCCATATGGTTATGGAATTCAGGAAAAATGTGCGAATACATGTATTAAACTATAACTAATACTCACCCTGAATCTGGTTTATCAGCCTGGGGAATGCCTTCAGAAAAACTGCCTTTGTACTTGTCAGAAGATCTTCTTTCATGTCTTGATCTTGGTGAATGAGATCTGCTTCTTCTCCTAGGGGACCTTCCTCTTCTTCGTGGAGATCTGCTCCTACGAGGAGATCTACTTCTTCTAACATATCTTCTTTCCTTTGGTGATCTACTTCTCCTTGGAGATCTTTGACGTCTAAATGGAGAAGTATTCCTCTTATAAGGAGATCTGCTACGATGCCTTCTATCATTTGACCTATCTCTTGCAGGATCTATCTTTCTTGACGGGCTATGAGATGGCGAATCACCTTTCTTATCTCTGGATTCTTTCGACCTTGGTCCTCGATCACTGATACTTGATTTCCTATTTCGTCTGTCTTCAACTGAACTAGACCTTGGTGTGTCATCCTTGCCTTGTTTTCTCTCATCTTCCTTAATCTCTTTAAATGATCTTTTTGACCTTGAAAAAGAATAATCTTCTGAAGAATCAAAATGACTTTTAGATTTGAAGTCCTCTCTGTCTCTTGATGTAGAGGTCCTACCAGATTCCTTAGAATTTGATTTTTCTTTCTCAATTGATTTTGTTCTAGTATTATCTTCATTTTTAAAAGTAGTATTCTCGTTATCTCTTCCTTGAGCCAAATCTTTTGACCTTCCAAAGCGATCTCTAGACCTTGACCTCTCTCTATGATCTCTTGGTTCATCCTTGGACCTTGAAGTTTTACTTTGCTTTTCTTTTGACTGACTTCTTTCTCTGTCCATAGACTTTCCTTTATCGTGTACAGAACTACTTTCTTTGTCATTGACCTTTTTATTGAGGTCTTTTGACCTCCCAAATATATCTGTAGAACTTGATCTTTCTCTTCTTGATCTATTGGACGTTGATTCTGTTTCTTTATCCGGTGAATGACTGTGCCGTCTCTTTGGTCTTTCTGGAGATCTGGAGTTGTCTTTTCGCTTTCGTTTTTCGTCAATTTGTTCTTTTATTTCTTTTGGATCATGGGAGCTACTGTCTTTACGATGCCGAGTACTTTCTCTATATTTATTTCTTTCATTCACTTTTCCCATTTTATAATCTTCTTTCCCATTTCTGTCGTAATCATTTAAATGGGATCTTTCTTTCTCGCGTTTATCCCTATTTTCTTTCTTTAACTTTTTATCCTTATCACTTTGTCTATCTAAAGAGTTACTTCTTAGAGAACCTCCATCTTTCTCAGATGTTCTATCATTCTCAAGTTGTTGTTTCAGATAAGCTTTACGTCTTTCTAGCTCCTCCAGTTCTCCTGCTATGGTCTCAATCCGGCTTTTCTTATCCACTGGCTCACTATCTGAGTTATCCAAGGACGCTTTTCGATGCTTGTGCTTGTGCTTATGACGGCGTTTTCGCTCTTTATCTTCATCAGAATGCTTGTGGTGTTTACGATGGTGCTTATGATGGTGTTTGTGCTTCTTCTTTTTCTTTTTCTGCTCACTTTTACGTTCAGACAATGATGGACTCGAGCGGCCGTGTTCAGCTTCCTCTGCACCCGAATTACTAACAACAACAGAACAACAAAAAAACAACATGAATTACCAAAGACACCTCACAATTAAAATCTATAAGAACCCTAAACGCTATTTCATACCTTTCTGAGCTATTATCCTCATTTTCTGCGCCTTTTTCCGGCATATTTTGGCCAGTCTCTCTCAAACACTCAATGGCCGCCATCTTGAAAGCTTCGTCCATGTGTCGTCGAGTTACGTCACAACACTTCCCAGTACTCACGGTCAATGACAAAAAATACTTACAGAGGTCCTATGAAACTCTTAAAAGACGAACCTTTATTTTTATATTTCATATAGTTAAAATAAAAGACCACAAAGTACTTGATCTTACAGTTTCATAATCAAATTGTGACTTAATTAGATTAATTTTTCTTTTTTCAATGTTTTAACTTGTACTCTCGACCTCTTACCCTTAGTTCTATACCGAAATTTCAGCAAAAAGGTACCCCTTTTTTATGCCTTTGAAGAAAATCTACCACTTTTTATACCAAAACTCACAAATTTCCACCCCTTTTCTATACCTGCAGCCTGAAACTATGAGATTCCAAAAACACATGTTGGAATTTGCCCCCTCAGATGGTACCAACTGGCGATTTTTTTGGACTTGGCTCACGGACTAAAGGTACCCCTTTTTTATGCCTTTGAAGAAAATCTACCACTTTTTATACCAAAACTCGCAAATTTCCACCCCTTTTCTATACCTGCAGCCTGAAACTATGAGATTCCAAAAACACATGTTGGAATTTGCCCCCTCAGATGGTACCAACTAACGATTTTTTTGGACTTGGCTCACGGACTAAACTGGTAGAAAAACAAAGCTAAGGTACCGTGACAGTTCAGTCCCGGGGGGCGGAAGTTCAGCCACTGATCATGAGATCTTTCCCTTTATTTGTCAGGCTAAATCACTGGAATAACATTCAACCAAGTGATTAGGATAAGCACCGTCTACCAGATGTTTCACAACTACACTGTAAATTTAATCGTCTTTAACTTGCCTTAAAATCATGCAAATGTGCGGGCATATTTTGGTAATTTCTATAGCTCTCTTCATGGGATGTCAGTCTTTGACTCGTGATGTTTTGAAACACATGAATGAGTTGGGTCCAAGACCACAAGAAGTCGCTAAAGACCTCCTTGCATTAGATAAAAACAGGACTAATGTCATTCCACATGTGTCTAATCAGTGTACCTGGACTTTGGGCAACTTTACAAACAGTACCTCGATAGTCAAATGTAAGTAAAGAAATCTTGTTTTGTACATTTGACCTTAGGTGCTAGATGATGCGGCTGGTCGCTAAAACAACACAAAGCTCTCAGTGGCTGCCTGCAGATATATAGAAATTTAAAATCCCGAGGCGTAGCCAGGATTTTGCCTTGGGGGGGGAGGGGAGGGGACTTACAGACCCGATGACATAGTGGCTAACGCTTCTTTCAGAAGACAGTACCCACAAAAATCGAGATTTTTCCAGGCATATAGCACACAGGAATTCCAACCTTTCCTGTAACTCAGGAATGGCTTTTGATAACGCTGCAATTCATAGAATATTTCATGTGACTCGAGTGTGATTTATTACGATCGAATGGCTTTTCTATAACAGCGCGGTGGCCGGAATCCGAGAAGGCATATATTGGAGTGCGACCGCGAAGGACCGCTAGGATTATGACTGGCTTCAATAAACTCAGGCTCACTGAGTTCTGATTGGTTCGGAGATCAAACAGGGTTTTCGGAGTACCAGGGCATTTTTAACCCCTGTATTAAACATGTATTAAAAAAAGAGATTTGCACCAGTACTGAAAGACTTTCTAAAAGTCCTTTTTAATTTTTTTTTCGTGACTTCTTCGCCCACTCCCAAACACTGGGTTACCGTGTTAAAGAAAGAGGTCGACGTTTCTACAGTACTCAGTGATCAGTGAATTAGAGAATGAACACGACAGTTGAACAACATTTGTAAACGAATTTCTATAGAAAATTTGCTAATTTGGTCGTGGAAGGGAATAAGTAGTTCATTTCTTTAGGACTGCTCCTGGTGCCCCCCCCCCCCCCCCGGGTGGACTGCTGCACTCCAAAATGAAGCTAGCCTCGGATTGGCAGACCCGAGTGCATGCCCCGGGGGGGGGGGGGGGGGGATTCCGGGGAAAAAGTATCGGGTATGCTCGTCGTATCTCTTAGGGGTAAAAATCAGCGATTTGGTATCTTTTAGGGTCTTAAATTTGAGGTTTAGCAAATCAACACTTTCTGGTATATTTTAGGGTGTTGAAAAAGGAACTAGCCCATCGCATAATAACGCAATACGTATGCCTGCCCCGGGGGGGGGGGGGGTACTCCGCTAGGATTTGGGTAGGGGTGTTCCGCTGGGATCCTAAAACGGTTACCCTGTTTATGACAGAAAAAAGCAAATTCTTATACCCTGTTTATGACAAGGGATAAAAATGGGACCCTGTTTATGACAGAAAAAAAAAATTTCTTAAACCCTGTTTATGACAAGGGATAAATTATCCTGAGAGCTATCGCGACAAGGCTTATACTAGCTCTCGCTAAACGTCACATTTCCGGTCTCATGCAGGGAGCTTACGCGATAAGATCTTATGCCGCGAAAACGAAAAGACGAAAGACCGCGCTGCTCATCATATTACCTAACTAATATATCAGCTTGCTTATCGTTGATGCGAAAACCCATACCCTGAATATGACAAAAAAAATAAAACTAAGGAAATTGGGAAAAGGATACCCTGTTCATGACAGAAAACTCAAAAAACCATACCCTGTTTATGACAGAAAGCTCGAAAAACCATACCCTGTTCAGCGGATCATCCCCGTATAGTAAATATATGGGAGTACCCCCCCCCCCCCCCGGGATGCCTGCGTAAACTCGGAATATTACTCAAGGAAAAACATTTCAAAAGCCTTTATTTTTTAATAGTATTATTTTTGTGGTATCTCTTAGGGGTTAAAATTTGCCAAGCCACGCCCTTTTGAAAAAACTTCCGGTATCTTTTAGGGGTATTTTTGGAAATTTCCGACGAGCATACCCGATACTTTTTCCCCGGAGTCCCCCCCCCCCCCGGGGTGCATGCCGCGTCCAAGGCAGGAAAAAACCCGAATCGACTGAGTTAGGAGGGAAAAGAGGGACTGTTCACAGTCTACACAAACAGCTACAAAATTACCAATAATCTTATGTTACGCTTTCTCCTCTGGTTTCTATCTATGATATTTTAGTACACGGCTTATTCTAGGCGATTCATACCAGGATTCATAGAATAAATCCAAAAAAATATGTCCAATTTCATTGGCTGTTGAGGGAGCATTCATTTTTTAGGAGGGGGGGGGGGGGGGCGGAGGAATTAGAGGAATCAAATAGAAAAAGAAATCCTAGCCCCCATGGTAAGGAATTGAATATTTCGATAACCCCCCCCCCCCCCCCCCCACTTCCAAATATAAAAATTTTCAACATTCGGAAAAAATGTGACCCCCCCCTTTTTATCTAGTAATTTTTTAATGACCCCCCCCCCCAATTCCTCCGCCCCCCTCCCCCCCCCCCCACCTAAAAAATGAATGCTCCTGATAATAACATAGCAACGAGCTCTGATTGGTTAATAGGATAAACAAACATACCAACGGAAACCAAGCAAGCCAAATCAACTAGAACGGTTATATATCTTCGAATCTTGAATCAAATCCTATTTCCATTTGTCGAACATATAAACTTTCGCAAACAGAAGTCGTAAACAAGCCGTTAGAGAGGTTGAGCCAACATTTTATAGTCAGCGATACTGAGATAGAGCATGCGCTCTGACGACCTGGTGGCAAGATTCTGGCTTCCGGTCAGTAACGAGAATGTAAAATACTTAGGGAGGGTCCTATGAAACTCTTTAAAAACGAACCCCTTTATTTCCTAAATCATTTCAAATAGTTAAAATAAAAGACCAGAAAGTACTTAATCTTATAGTCTTATATTCAAACTGTGATTTAATTAGATTAAATTTTCTATTTTAATTTTTTAAATTGTACTTGTACAAATCTTTGTTCCTCCCTCCCCTGGGTTTTGGATTTATTGCTATTATAATTGCATAACGTAGAAAAACAAAGGTAAGGTCCCGTGACAGTTCAGATCTTTCCCTTTTGTGAGTTTATCGCTCGAATAACATCTACAGTAACGACGTGATAAGGAAAAGCATCGTCTAACAGAGGTTTCACAACTTAGATCGTCTTTCACGTTCCTTAAAATCATGCAAAGATGCGGGCATTTTTTGGTGATTTTTATGCTTCTCTTTGTGGGATGTCAGTCTTTGACTCGTGATGTTGTGAAACACATGAACGAGTTGGGTCCAAGAGCAAAAGAAGTCGCTAAAGACCTCCTTGCATTAGAAAACAGGACTAATGTAATTCCACATGTGTCTAATCAGTGTACCTGGACTTTGGGGAATATTACAAACAATACCGGCTCGATAGGCAAATGTAAGTAAAGAAATCTTCCAGGTTGTTTTGTACGTATTGAACGATGCTGATAATAAAGCCGGCTGGTCCACAAACTATACCATCCGAAACAACACATAACCTAGTTCTTGGTTGCCTGCAGATATGTAGAAATCACAAATCTATCATTTATAAATTCATTTTATCCTAACTTTCTTCAAAATGGAATTTGCGAAGCTTCTTTCCATGTTTTATGAGCTGTTACTCTGGTTTACGTCATTGTTCTATATTTGACACCTATTACGTCATCTTACCAATCTAGTATACTGGAATAGAACCGGTCTCGGATTTAGGGGGACCGTGGGGGTCACACTTTTTTTACCTTCATCTAAATGAGCCCCAAGTTTCAGCTCATATTATATTGTATTGTAAAAATTGTAAAAATGGCATAGAATATAAATTTTATGAGGATCATTATGGAAAAATGCTGTAAATGGCAAGCTCTTCCCATTCAAAATCCCAGCCGATGGGGGCATTATTGTGCAACTATTTTAACCAGGGCCACCCAGATAGTGAGAACAAGCTAGATAGTGAGAAAAAGACAATCATGTAAGCAATTAGATGAAAATTATCTAGAGCCATCTCGTGCAGTCCCGGTTTCTGATTGGTTGAATGCATTTTTTTGGTTCTTGGGTTCTTGCTGTCTAAGTGGCTCCAGTTATGGTAGTCAAACAGTGACCTAAAAACTAAAATGAATTGGTTGTACATCTGTATAGACATTGATGCATCAGGAAAGTTACCTAGTGGAATTGAAGATGGAAACCTTCTATCAATTGGCTCATATGGTCTCTGCAAGTCAATACCCTCAGCACATTATTGTATGGTCAACTTTGCTGCTAGATTGGAAGGAAAGGTTAGTTACCTATTTTATATTCTTTTGTTGATTCTTTTGATGTCACATACCCAGGCCAGTGTCAACCAGTGTATTTTGTAACAAGATTTTATTAGGAGTACAAATTATGCACACGGTGAAAACTAGCTAAGATAATTAAATGATTACGATGATTAGGCAAGGATTAGATACGAGACTAATGGAAAATACAGCACATAATAATGAGGAAAATAAGAGAAAAAAACTTCTGTTGGGCGTATAACTCCGAGTACAAATGGCTCACTAGAATAGTAAACACGTAAAGCAAGGGGACGCTGAACTATCGATTTACACCGGAAGCAAAATATGATAACTAAACAAAATCAATAGTCACAGGCAAACTGAATATACTACGAACACAACATTTGATGTAAGAGGAAATTTTTTAAAATGTTTATCTTTCAATGGCTGCTGTTAAACTTTTGATATTATTGATTAATTATAAGTATGAGTTATAAAGTCAAAACTCTCATAAGCAACTCTCATAAGCAACAAGCTCTTGTTACAACCACAATTTTGAAATCCCATTTGCATTGCTGCTTATGAGAGCTCATTACTGTTAGCAACCAATTACAACTCTAGTTATATATACAACCCCTCTTAATTGGATTTCCCAGGGTACTCACGAGAGTTTCAACTGTATATTAAGATTTGTGATTATTTATCAACTTTTCAGAGTGTGCCAGTAAGATGGGGTCTCTGTATAACCAATAAATGCAGTGAATCTGATATTGCGTATGGATTGAAAGACATCATTAAAGGTGAAGACCAAAACTACAATATATTGTATAGTATCGGTATACTGTATACTTCAAATTTAGTATAAACTTGCATTCATGGCAGGGACCGAGGAAGACCCTAAAAAGTGGTGGGGCTATATATATATGAGAGACTAGTATGGGAAAAAGTAGTAGGGCTAAGATTGGAAAATATAAGAGACTAGTATGGGGAAAAGTAGTGGGGCTAAGATTGGAAAATATAAGAGACGTAGTATGAGAAAAAAGTGGTGGGGCTAAGATTGGAAAATATAAGAGACTAGTATGGGAAAAAGTAGTGGGGCTAAGATTGGAAAATATAAGAGACTATGTATGGGAAAAGGGGAAATGTCGAAGGAGTATAGCCCCTTTCCATTCATTAATTTTAGTTCTTTTAATTTGTCCATGATTCTCCAGTGATTACACTGTCCATACTCTGTTCATCTTTTCATTCATCCATCCTTCCATTTATTCATTTAGTTTTATTTTAATTTTTTCTATTAAAACAGATGTGTTTCACCTACAAGGAAATATCACAAACTCCCTTAAGTCTGTGTTTTGTGCAAAGCCTTCTGACTACAGTCCTAGTGCTATTTGTTGTATGTAAGTATCATTATAATAAACACTGTCTAGCAAAGTCCACTATAGGGTGTTCCTCCCTGGGCCTTGCATCTATAGTATGGTATAATCTAGAAAGTCAATATTACATTCATGTTTACTTATAGGTTTTCAAAAATAACTTTGATTTTCATTTTTTTTACAGCATTGTTTGTGCACTATTAGGCCTATTGTGTCTCATTGGAACCTTGTTGGATCTTTTGGAAAATCCATCTTTGGCTGTTCCATTAAAGAATGATGACCGGGCTCTGCCAGTACAGAATGGAACTGTCTCACATGGTGATGATACAGAACAATTACTTCAGTCTGATCAGCTGAACACAGGGAATTCCGAGTTGGCTCATGTGCAGTTTGAAACCAAGAAAAAAAGTATGTTAGGCACAAGTGCTTTGATGTTTCTTTCACTCCAACAACCCCCTGGATCTCATGGTTCTAGCTAGGCTTAACACCTTCAGTTAAAAATAGACATTCTAAGACTTTATATAGCTACTACTATTTCCATGGACAGATCCAGTGGGGATAGCTAGCCTGATCCCACTTTGGAGTTGAAAAATAGTAACAATAAATAAAGGATAACTAAAATTAAAGTGCACATAACCTTTTTTTCAATGCCTTCAATAGTTATTCTACATAAAGTAAATATTTGAATGGTAAAATATTTCTTGATTTGAGTGATGCATTTTTAAGTTTTGAAGGTTTATATTTCCAATATATTAATGACTGTGACGTCTACTAAGGTATTTTAATGTGTTTGCTATAACTAGTAATACTAAACACTGGCCGTTTTAAGAAAACAAATTTAAAATATCTTTTATGTAAACCATGAGTAAAATAATGGTGCTTTTTAAATTTTGTTTGTGTGAACCAGATCAATTTTGTATATTTAATAAAGCCATAGACTTCACAGTCATTTACATATTGGAAGTATAAACCTTTATAACTTAGAGATGCAACACTCAACTTAAGAAATATTTTGCTATTCAACTATTTACTTCATGTAGAATCAGTACTGAAGGTATTGAAAAAAGATTAAATGTGCACTTAAAGGGGCACTTGGATGAAAATCTATGAAAATTGGAAATGCCTTGAAACTTGGTTAAACTTATCTATATGGCCCCAGTAGTAGCCAAGCAACACATTTTCTTCACAGTCAAAATTTGCGGATAAAAATCTAAATTGTGAGTAAATAGTGTCATTTACTCAACCCTATTGTTCTTTTAGTTTTAAACCAAAATTTCTCAACTGCGAGTGGCTCCCAGGCTAAAATTTTTGCCAATCTGGTTTTCATAATCATGATTGAGTCATATTATTCTTAAACACTTGAACTATTCGGACTTTTAAAATATGGGGCATTTTCATCCAAGTGCCCCTTTAAGGATGCTATGTAATGGCATTCTAGATAACAATTGTCCCCTTAAAGCTGTCCTGGATCCACCATGTTTTTGTATAATTGTGACAAATAACATTTGATGAAATGGCATATATTTTAACCTTTTTTCTGCAGGTATTGTGGTCAAGATGTTGCTGTGTTTTTCAATTACCAAAAACACCAAGAAGATCATGGACACAACTGTCCCTCCAGGTGCAATAACATCCATTAATGGGATGCGTGTGTTGAGTATCACTTGGGTGATTCTTGGCCACACCTATCTGTTCATGTTGTTTAGTGGTGTCGTAGGTAGGTATATGGATATATATATCTATGTGTTTGATGTCACTGGAGAATTTGCTCCCAGGGGGGTACTTTGGGTCGTTTCATACGGGGATGCTCCACCCGGACTCTCGACACCTTACCCTTTTCTATACCAAATTTAATTGAAAAAGTACCCCTTTTATATATCTTTTTGCCTGGAAAGGTACCCCTTTCATATACATTTGAAGAAAATCTACCCCTTTTTATACCAAAACTCACAAATTTCCACCCCTTTGCTATATCTGCGGCCTGAAAAAAGTACCCCTTTTGGGTGGAGCATCCCATATAGTCCATTATAGGGAGTACCCCCCCCCCCCCCCCCCCCCCGGAATCTGCTTTACTTTCAGCTTCAAAGAAGAGATGTTTATAAGAATTCCTGAAGGTTTCTCAGATATTACAATCTTGCTTTACATCTTTTAGTAATTAAACTGTTTTTCTTTATCTTTATTTTCAGATAATCCATTGCCCGTTTTAGGGATTGTTCACAGGTTTACTTTCCAGGCCATTGACAATGCTTTTCTATCTGTGGATAGCTTCTTCTTCCTGAGGTAGGGTTAATGAGTCTATTAGTCTTTGGCTGTTGTATCACATCATGTAACAATCACAACAGAGATAGGTTCCAACTAGGTGAAAGCCCAAAGATCGAATTGGAATTTAGAAGTTTATTTTTAAGAAGGGAGGAAAACCGGAGAACCCAGAGTAAAAATATTTTTCAAAGCAAGGAGAGAATCAACAAGTTATTCTACTGACATATGACACTGAGCCTGGGAATCAAACTTGTTCCTGTGTAACATTGCAGTATGCACCATCATGAATGCCTGCACAATATGCTCTCACATGTACAGAAGGATGGAGGTGGCTGGGTTAGTGGAAGGATGAGTTCATCAAAGTGTAGGTGGCTGGTGAATGGTTGATTAATGAAGAAATGAATTGAAAAACAAAAGAAAAAAGAAAAGAAAAGAATATATGAAAATTGAATGAAAGGATGGATGGATGAGCAGACAAATGGAAGGAAGGAAGGATGGATGGATGGATGGATGGATGGAAGATGGAAGGAAGGGAGAGAAAAAGGAGGGAGAGAGAGGATGCTTTTATTGACCTTTAGTTTATGGAAGTACATTTTGTTTTTTCAGCGGTCTTCTTGTTGGCTATCTTGGACTACGCAGAATGTCTAAAAATGATGGCCATCTTCCATTCTTCCAGTTTTACTTTCACAGATTTTGGCGGTAAGAAATTTCTATCTTCTTCTTAGATTTTTTACTCATTAGCCCCCTCTTCGATTATTCTTCTAGATCTCGCATAACCCAACCACAGATTTAGTATATCATAATTGTGCTTCCTGTTGTACTTCTACTGACCTGTTTCCTTTAATTATTGTTCTTTAACAGTTTGACTCCAACTTATATGTTCGTGATATGGTTTTACACTACACTAGAACCACACCTGAGCAAAGGTCCCTTGTGGTACACACATCAGTTGGGTAATGCCTGTTATAAATACTGGTGGACCAATCTGCTTTACATCAATAACTTTTACCCAAAAGAATTGGTCAAAGAGGTAAGAGTTTAAAAACTGCATCAAAACAACCATCATCAGCATCATCATCAGCATCACTATTGCTATCATCATCATCACCATCATATTTGCCATCAACCATTACCATCATCATCAACATCATCTTCACCACCACCATTACCATCATCACCGTCATCATCACCATCACTACCATCATCACCGTCATCATCATATGTAATAATGGACATGTAATGCCTTTCATTGTAGTGTCTTGGTTGGTCCTGGTACTTGGCTAATGACATGCAGTTCTACGTCATATCCCCAATATTCATTTACCTCATGTATCGGTGAGTGTTAGTAGTTAATCCAAGGCACTTAATGTGTGCGGGATGAATGACATGGGTACCCTGTGTCATGAGCACATCAAGAAGAGGGACAATCGAGTTTATCTAAGTGGATAAAAGTTTAAAACCGTTTTAAACAGTTCTTGTTTTACTAGGGTAGCACTTACAGGGATTAACACCAAGCACTAAAAAATTCCCGGGGGGGGGGGGGGGGGGGGGGGTACTCCCCTATATTTGCTATACGGGTATGTGCCGGGTATGGTTTTTTGGCTTTTAGGTCTGGGGTAGGGTATCATTTTTTTATAATTTGTCTGGGGAAGGGTAAGGTTTTTGTCTGGGATAGGGTATCTTTTTGACATTTTTTCCGGGATAGGGTTATGTTTTAGTTGTTTTAGCCTGGTAGGCTACGTTTTCTGCCGGCACAAAAAATAACGATTTAAATTCAATTAAACAATTGCCAAATAGTTATTGAAAGCTATTGAATAATCGTTTTTTGCATGTCAAAAAAATGTAGGTTTAGTCTGGGGTAGGGTATATGAAATCAAAATTCTAGGTCTGGGATAGGGTCAGGGTTTTGAGGACCTGACGGTACACCCCCACCCAAGTTGGGGTGGTAGTACCCCCCCCCCCCCCGGGAAAAAATTCTTAACCAAAAAGTCATCTTAACTTTAAGATTTTGTTTTGTATCTCTTACACGCAGGTTTAAGAAAATAGGGTTATTTGTAGGCGTGGGTGGAATGATTTATGCAAGTATCATAGTGACTGGTGTTATTATTGGCGTGTACAACCTCCCCATATCAATGGCGGGAGAACTCAAGGGCATGTAAGTAAACTTAGTTTAACAGTAACACAAGTTGCTGAGGGAAAGATAGGAGAGGGGATAAATGTCAGAGGGAAAAAGGAAGGAGAAGAAAGAGCACTGAAGAGGAAGGCAGATGAGACGTCAGGGGAATTTTTTTCAGGAGGGATGCTGCGTTGGAAGGACACCCACACGAGAAAAACACCGGGGGAAAACACTATATCATCCAAGAAAGAGAAAGTCATTACAGTAGTGGCACAAAGTCGACCCAGGGAGGGGTGGAACCCTTAGAATCAAAGGGGAAAAACATTATTTTGTATTGGTTATCTTCAAAGTAAAGGCAAAAAGTCGACCCAGGGGGTGCGCACTCCCTTCACCTCTTCCCTGGATCTTCTCCTGGGTGCAGGAATGACCAAGAAGGAAGGAAGAAGGAAAGAAAATAGAGAATCGAACCCATGACCACAGCGGTGAGATGTGGCACGTTCAGTAGCAGCGCACTCCACTCGTGCTTCTCACAAGTTAAACCCAATGGTCCATATTTGAAAATATCGTTATAGTAATGCAGTGGCGGATCCAGAAGGATTTCAAGGGGGTGACTAGTACCTAGCAAGGCATTACATAGTGTATTTTTTGATCCTTTATTCTTATTATATTCAACTACAAGGGGGGTGACTTGTCACCCAAATCACCCCCCTGGATCCGCCCCTGTAATGGTGCATACTTGTTTGTTTTAGAACTGACAACAGGGGTAACATGTACACTAACTATGTTTACATCAAGCCGTACTGTCGTATCGCCCCTTATCTCGTGGGTATGGCTCTTGGTTATGTCTTCTTTGTGGACAAAAAGTATTCATTTATTCGCAAGCTAAACCCGGTAAGACAGATACTTCAGGCGCAGACACACGGTGCAATATTGCAGGCAATGTTGCTGAAGTAGGGTCGTTTTCTACTTCGGCAACATTGCGTGCAACAGATTGCGCCGTGTGACATGGTTCGCAACATCTATTGCCTGCAACGTGCAATATTGCACCGTATGGCTAGCTTTAAGCCCTGAGCTAAACGAGGAAACATGTTTCTGTTAACCGCGCGCATGCTTCCTCGATGTTTCCCAGTTTAGCCACGTGAGAAACATTGCTACGCGAGACAAATTTTGCTTCCGAGAAGCAAAATATGTTTCTTCAGTACGGCAGAAGCATTTCGTGGCAGATTGTTAAGAGCTGAGTCCTGATGGGAATTGAATTAGCTCTTATTTTATCCAAGGGGAAATGATCTCAGAGTGTGAGCGAGTTCACGAGAAAACGTGGAGGACCTGGAGATGTCTGGTTCATAAAAAAAACCTTGTTTTACGAGGGTAGCACTTGATAGCCAGTGGCTAACAAACCTGTGGCCCTCGTTACCTGATCAAATTGGAATTTAGAAGTTGATTTTTGCGGAGGGAGGAAAACCGGAGAATCCTGAGAAAAAACCCAAAGCACAGGAAAGAACCAACATACTCTACTCACATACGACACTCGAACCCGGGTCGCTACGCCGAACGTGCTTCCCTAAAACGTCAGTTCGCTTTCTTTGTTTTCCAGAACAAGCGTTGGTTGATGGTTCTCGTTGGGTGGATGGTTGCCATTGGTACGGGTATTGCTACTGTCTACGGGATGTATAGCCAGTACAAAGTGAACGGCAAGCCTTTCTCCAGGGCTGAGAACATCATCTATGGCAGCTTGTTCAGGTTCGCTTGGGCCGTCGCTCTAGCCTGGGTGATTTACGCTTGTCAAACAGGTTTTGGAGGTAAGACATACTGTAGATGTATGTAACGATTTAGAGTCGATCACAAGCACGGAGGGAGTGATTGCTCAGACTTACGAGCCAGATGCTGAAGCCTTAAGCTGCATCTATACACGAGTAATTTTTCCTTGACAAGTATCCTTGATAATTTTCATTGCTGGCTTGGACGAATAGTAAGTTTTCCTTGACATTTTTTTATTGACAAGGTATCCTTGCTCGTGTAGATGATGAACAAGTTTTCCTTGACAAGTTTCGATCAGTGAAGTAACAGGCTGAGAACTAATCTCACGTCCGTCTACACGAGCAAATTTCATCTTTGAAAGTTTTTCATTGTCAAGGAAAAGCCAGTATGCTAGCTTTTCCTCGTCAAGGAAAAAATTTTCATTTTACTCCAAGGAAAACCTGTCAAGGAAAAATTGCTCGTGTAGATGCCGCTTTAAGCACTTGACGCAAGATTGAATCGAAATTTAGAACTTGATTTTTGCGAAGGGAGGAAAACCGGAGAACCCGCAGAAAAACCCTCGAAGCACAGGAGAGAACCAACAAGCAACTCTACTCACATATAATGACGGGTTCAGGGATCAAACCACGACCACAGCGATGAGACCTCCGACGTTCATCCCAGATATTGATAGCGTGCTTTGTGGGTAGTGTAGCGGCAAGGCATTGTCACCTTTGATCATTGTGGTAAGGGGTCGTTATCTGAGCTGAGAGACCAGAGAACACCCGACTAGCCGCTATCATTTTCAACCAAATTCGGGCGTCTATCACACACGAGAAACCCTATATCTTGTCCCCAGTAGGCTGACCCTGCCAGCATGGGTCCAGTAGATAACTTCTTCTGTAAAACAAGGGCACCCTTACTTCAAAATAACATGACTTCAAATGAAACCGCGCGTGTGTAAACGGGGCCTTAGTGCCCGGGGGGGGGGGGGGGGGGGGGGTACTCCCCTATATTTGCTATACGGATATGTGCCGCCCGATAGGGTATGGGTTTTTGGCTTTTAGGTCTGGGGTAGGGTATCATTTTTTTACAATTTGTCTGGGGAAGGGTAAGGTTTTTGTCTGGGATAGGGTATCTTTTTGACATTTTTTCCGGGATAGGGTTATGTTTTAGTTGTTTTAGCCTGGTAGGCTAGGTTTTCTGCCGGCACAAAAAATAACGATTTAAATTCAATTAAACAATTGCCAAATAGTTATTGAAATCTATTGAATAACCGTTTTTTGCATGTCAAAAAAATGTAGGTTTAGTCTGGGGTAGGGTATATGAAATCAAAATTCTAGGTCTGGGATAGGGTCAGGGTTTTGAGGACCTGGCGGTACACCCCCACCCAAGTTGGGGTGGTAGTACCCCCCGGGCCTTAGTGCTCGGTTTATTTTGATATGAGCTCAGATATTAACTCTGATAATGTTGTCTTACTCCATAGGATTGGTAAATAGTATCCTGTCAGCCAGGTTCTGGATTCCTTTGAGTCGGTTGACGTACGGTACATACCTGGTGCACATCATCGTGATAGGAGTGTTTTTCGGTGGATTCCAGCATGAAATTGCTTACACTGACACTCTGTTGGTAAGTCGTCAATATCTAGTAATAGTAGTTCCCGGTTGTGCGAAGGGTGGATAGCCCTATCCGATGGATAAGTCTTATCCAGTTATAAAGTTATACAGTTCGTGATAATCAAAGGCATTCTTTAAGGGAAATGATCCCTAAGAAAAAGTCCGTTAAGTATGATCTTAGGAGTGTATCTAGCTATATGCCTAAAGTGAGGACAGAACGTTTCAAAGACAACTTTATAAATCTTTATGAAGTAGGATCGTTTTCTACTTCATCAACATTGTGTGCAACAAATTGCGTCGTGTAACATGGCTCGCAACATCGATTGCCTCTAACATTGCGCGCAATATTGCATCATTTAGTTTTAATTTAATTCAGTCCCACATCACTATGCGCAGCCGAAGACAGAATGATAATGGCGGCATTGATTTTAGATTATTTCTATTTTCTTGCAGATTTTCTACTTCATCAGTATAGTGGCGGTATCGTATGGAATAGCGTTCATTCTTGCTGTTATCGTTGAATTCCCTTTGATGCAACTAGAAGAGGTGTTCCTCAAGCGATGATAACTCTCCTTCAACGTACTCATTCTACGAGCCTGGGTTCCCTGTGGTTTCCTTAAAACAACGAATAGGCTCGATCCACTGTTCGTTTTCCCATTTCAAAACACGTGTCATTCCCTTAAATATTAGTTTTGTTCACCAGAAGGTCACCAATTGATTAAATAGATTAATGTGAAAGAAACCCAAAGAATTTCTTTCGAAATAGAATGACAGGTAGTCTGAAATGGGAAAACATTACGCCCAAGTGGAATATACCTTTCCCAAATTCGCCTGAGTGACCATGAAACAATGGCTCCAAGTCGAGGTCGAACTTGATGTCTTCATACATTTACTGTATTTTATCAAGTCCAACCTCGAGGTGGAGACATTGTTTCGTGTTCACTTATGGAATTCAAGAAAGGTCTATAGACCCCTTGCAGCACTGACGTCGGAATGCAGCTCAATTTGTAGGACAAAACTAAAGGTTTCCAATATCTCAGGAGATTGAAATTCTTTTGTTTCGTCCTCCAAATTACGTGCAAGGCGTCTATTGGTCAATCTTGACCTGTAGTTTTTAAATCAATAAAATGCCGCTTTACTCTCTGATCACATTAGCATGTCACAGTCGGCTGTCACGTGATAAGATTCAGAAAACGCTTGTGTTAGGAAAACAAAAGGAACGCGGGCTCAGAAAGGAGAATTCTCGTTTATCAAGTATTCGGAGCTGGTACTTCTGATCTGATCTGATCTTCACGCTGTTATATATGATTTTTTTTTTTTATTATAATCGCTTGATTATTATTCGCAAATGATTTTAAAGCACAACGAAGACTGCGCGAGACTGAGAAATGCACGTTAATCACAATACTCGTTTTCTTCTTCCCGTTCATAGTGTCTCCAGTTCAGCAACATTTATCCGGCTTTGGATAGACCCCTTTTGCACGTCGGAATGCAGCTGAAATTTTAGGACAGAACAGTAAGTTCCAATTCTCAGATTTGATTGAAAATCTTTTGTTTTGTCCTCCAAATTCAGCTGCTTTGACCATGTGCAAGGCGTGCATTAAACCCTTTATTTTCAGTACATTTTATTAACAAAATCTTTGTTTTAACTTTAGAGATTTTCCCCTTAAGGTTGTACTTCATTTTCTCAGTGTACATTAATTGTCATCCATGTCAAAATAACTGAGTAAAGTTATTAGTGTCTAGATTTTAGTACCTACCCCTCTTTATTAAGTTCCGGTATCTCGCAGCTTCAAATGATAAATTTTAAATAATTATAAATATTATATACTGTAGATTATTCAGAATTATACACAAAATAGATAAACGACAGGAATAGTAGGCAACTGGTTTGACTTATTTCTATCGTAGAATGAATTTGATTTCATTTTTGGTTATAAAATTAAAACGTTTCCGATTTTATGAACAGGATTTGTCAAAATAAAAATATTCTTGTATTTATCAGATTTGATAATTACTGTTTTTTTCTTTTATATTTCTTCCTTCCTTCTTTTTTTCCGAAAGAGTACGCTGCACCAATATTCCTCCCTCCTCCCCTCCCATCCATTCTGCAATAAAGCAAAAAACAAAAAACTTAAATGTCTTGAATCCACTAATCTCTGCTGAAACAAACAAAACAATTCTGGTTCCTTGATAAATACGGCTCTTCCTGCTTGTGTTTTTGAGAACTTAGAGGACTAGCTTAACTAGCTTAAGTAGCATATCTTCAACATAACTAGCATATCTTTATCAAATTACGGGATCACAATAATTGGCGAAAGCTGTTGTGGTGTTCCTGCCATGAATTTTGACCGTAATTTTCAGTAATCAAACACTTGCATAGACCCTTTTTAGCTTCTTTCGCTTCTTTTTTTAATGCGCTTCTTTTGGCGAAGATAAATAAATAAGTAATGAGTTTAGAAAGGTCTTAACCATAGAGTCCTGAAGTAATGACGTCACGTTGCTTAGCGACGAAAATTTTAAAAGATAGAAAAGGCCTCGATAATCCAGTCAGAGTGTTGGAATACGATATCTGCAAAATCGGATTATTTTTAACGTGCTTTTGATAGCCTGGAATATTTCTTGGAACAAGCGAGTATTTAACGTTTTTGTGACTCAAGAATTTTATTTGAAGTGGTCCAAGGTTCATTCGGCTCCTGGAAACCACAGGCATGCATCTGTCTGTATGCACAAATAGACCGTCATTAATTCAATTCAACCTAGAAACTGGCCTCAGGCTGAGTAGACCAGAGACGAAAGCACAAAAAAATCACCAAAATATTGTCACCAAAATCAGTTCTTTCAAGTTTTGTAAAAGCTAGTTTAGGAAATTCAAAATATCTCATCCGTTGCCATGACGACAGAACTAAAAAATTTAAATGTGCAAAAAAGAACAGCGGTCTGAGGTCAAACGAAAGACTTAAGCAAGCAAAAACCGGTCAATCTGGATTAAACTTGTTCATTATGCTTGCGTATTTGTTTTCCTTGACTGGACATACTATTAACATAACGGGTTCAGCCAACCAGGTAAGTATGACTCACGTGTCTTTCAGTGTACCTTTTACCGCGAAAAGATCAAGGACGGGGCACTGGTAGTACATTTCCCAATTCGAAGTGTCGTTTGAGAGGCTAAAAAGGAAAAACAGAGCTCGTATTTATTTGTCCTGATCCACGATGTCGAGTAACAATCCAGTCAGCAATGGAAATATGTCTTTAACCGGCAGTAACGACGTATTGAGTCGCGAAGAACGAGATAGAACCACAGATAATCTACTAATGGCAGACGCGGAAAAACCGTTCGTAGGACTCCAACGCAAAGTTGGTGTTATAAGCGGAATTTCTTTGATAGTTGGGACTATGATAGGCTCTGGGATCTTCGCTTCACCTCGTTATGTCATGGAATTTTCAGGTTCAGTCGGGATGACTTTGATAGTATGGAGTTTATGTGGTATACTAGCGATGGCAGGAGCATTATGTTATTCAGAGCTTGGCACCATGATACCAAAGTCAGGAGCTGAATACATCTATATGTACGAAGGATTTGGTCCTCTACCTGGATTCTTGTATGCCTGGACTTCGACAATAATCCTAAAACCGTCTCAAGTTGCTATTATTTGCTTGGCATTTGGTGCGTATGTGATCGAGCCTTTCTTTGCAACGTGTTCTGATAGAGAAGATCTCGTTCCCTTGGTGAAACTACTCGCAGCGATGGCAATTGGTAAGTTAATTTTCTATTATCGACTTATCGCTTAGTTAGTCTATTTATTCATGTGCTTATTTGTATTCTTTTTTTACGTCGAATTTATATGACATAGCGATGTCCCTAGGCTCGTTCGTAATTAAACTAATGTGTACTTGAATATTCATAACAGTTATTTCAAGTGGTACAAAGCGTTCGTTCAAAGCGAATGCACTTAGTGCTAGTATTACTAAGACAATCAATCACTGCTGCTTATTTATCAATATCGAGTACTAAGTAAATACTCAGTCATATATAGATCTTTATCAGTTTAAACGAAAAGAAAAGTGCTGTTGTTTTGATCGATCAAACATCGCTTCATCATCATAGCTGTGTGACTCATAACTTTCTCACAGCTGTCGACATCTTCATAAACAAAACGTCGTAGTATAGTATTTGTTGCCTGAACGACAAATTATTTACATAAAGCAGGCAAAGATGATGGCATACTGAGATAACAAAGATACGATTTGATATTTTTGGTTTTTAGACTCACTGACTAATTGTTTCCCAGCGTAGACACTATGTGGTAATCTGATTATCATGCTGACAATAGTATGAAAGCGTTTTTGAATAATTCAAAATTTCGTCTGAAAATCTCAAACATCTAAAGACCATTCCTCGAAAAACTATTTTGACCTTTCTCAGCTCTTAAATACTTCTTTTGATGAACAAAAAGCTCTAAAAAGTATTGGAATTCTAAAAAAAAACCCATGAATTTAAGAAAGCACAAGAAAAATGTACCACACACTAAGTGAGCTCAGTGCAAGAGTATTGATACAAATCTCAGTTATCTTATGATATTTTTTGAATTATAGATTTTCATTTAAGATTTTAAAGATATTTCAACACATTTTAAGATGTTTTGACTTTAAATCATTTAATGAGGTCCGAGAGGTGTGAAAAAACTCAAAAATTAAGTAAATAGATAAATACGATACGTGATCAGTTAATGACTTGTTAAGAGGATCAGAGAGAGATGACACTATGTCCTGCTGCTAGCGGAAGTGAATTCCGACGCGTCGTCTAGAAATTTGTACATCAGCTAAGTCATTGATCTGCTTACCATAGCAAGGACCGCGGAGCAAGTGGGAGGCCGAGATTGGAAAAGAAAGGAAAAAGTGGGGGTGATAGTCTCAGCGGTCCCTGCGTAAACCAATTGTAAATACAGATACTCTAGTGCAAGATTTTAGGTCACTAAAGGTCAGACGCCTCGCGTGCAATTGCACGGTCAAAAATATTTGATTCGATCAGGTGAAGAAATGAGCTAAGACAATGTTGCACGAGACGATTTGTCGACGACGATTTTTCGCGCAACGCTGCGAAAAATTCTTCATTTGAGTTGCGAGGTTTTGACTTCAGATAAATCCTCACAACGTGTTATCGAAGTCGAAATTAAGCTAAAGATCGTTCCGTCTAGCATGTTACACGACATCAATGTTTGGCGCAACTGATATTGTTGCGGGAAAAATCGTCGTTGCAAATCGTCTCGTGTAAAATTGCCTCTATTGAACCAGGGCCGAGTGTCACATCCTCTATCGGTGTAACTAAAACGCACATTTTTGTGAGGTTATCAGGTCCATACAATGCTTGTTGTGAATGTCTCATTTTCATACATCCATAATATCTGCTATTTCACGATCTGTGAGTTAGCCGTGCCGTGTCTTAGGTCAGTCCACAGGCGTTTTCAAGGCATAGATCATATTTATAAAGCCTCCTTCTCTTGTTGAAATTTGACAATATTGAACTTAAAGGTTAAACCTTTAAGCGAAAATCTTCAGTTAATAACTTTGCGAAGTGGGATAAAACAAGGAAAAGCCGGAAGTATCTCCCATCTTCTTTCCAGATTACTGGTCATTTGATCTTCGCTGTTATCCTGCATCTCAAATAAACCAAACTCAACCGACGACCTCTTGATATCAAAAAGATTGACAGCTGTAATGTTTTATCTTGAGTTTTCCTGTTAAACATTCCCGAAAAACGCAAATATTGCACACATACTGAATTGCGTCAGCCGTATCAACCGTCACGTGTTATCTACTGATGGTGATATACAATACGTACATTGATTAAACCAAGACTGCTGATAGTACTAAAGATGGCCGCTACACGAGGACAGGTTGAACGAAGAGAAGCTGTTTCCCAAACGAATTCGACAGATGAACGACATGATGAAAGTGATGGTCCATCTGGTGCCGGGTTGAAAAAGGAATTAGGACTCACGAGCGGTGTATCTTTGATCGTTGGTTGTATGATTGGTTCTGGAATCTTTGCCTCCCCAAAATATGTCATGCTTTTCTCTGGGTCTGTTGGTTTCACTATCACCGTATGGGTTTTGTGTGGACTCGTGAGTCTACTTGGATCTTTATGCTACATTGAGCTTGGTCTAGCTGTGCCTTTGTCTGGTGGAGAGTATGCTTATCTTGGAGAAGCCTTCGGACCCCTTGGTGCGTTTCTCTTCTCATGGACCCAAGTTCTGGTTTACCGGCCGTCCTCGTTTGCGATAATTCTTCTCACGTTTTCATATTACGCTATTGAGCCAATGTTTCCTGGATGTAGCGGGCGTGAAAGCTTACAACCATTGATAAAACTACTCACAGCCCTCGCCATGGGTAAGTCCAAGAAAAATAGTATTTCGTTTTGTGTGTAGTCTGTGTAGGACGATAAACGCGCGCTTTTTCGATGAACTTTTTTCTCGAACTTGGTCCTCTAGATGATGTGTAAATATTCTTAAGACTAAAAAAAACTAAGTCTGTTCAGTTTCGTTTTCGTTAAAAACAAAGTTACTAAAACCTTTAATTTAATAACAATGTACACGAATCAGCCATTTCATTGCTTTACTAGTATTCATTAATCCCGTCTTTTACTGCCTTAAAAAAAACCTGCTGTTTTGAGAGAGATTTTATTTCAAGACAGTCGAAAGCGAACAGACCAAAGAGTTTCAGTTTATTCAGCATTTGGTGTGACAAGCTATTTACTAAGTCATCTCAAATGGACTTTAGCAGAACAGACCACATCAAGGCATTCCTTTCGATTCATTCATTCTTGAAAGGTAAATAAAGTTGACAAGGCTATTGTCCAGCGTTTTTTAAGCTATATTAGTCTTCATTAGCAATTTTTTTTGCGTTTTTTTAGAAAGGTTTTCAGGGGTAGGCGACTGTCAGCCGTCTTTTTCTCTTTCATTATCGAATTTTGGGGAAATACCATTGTTAATATGATTATATTGGGCCTTAGTTCTTTACTTCTAGACATTTGTAGGCGATTTTAAACGTCTGGAATTAATGCAGATGTCAACCTTGAGGCTACAAGTCTAAATAGCTTGTGTTGCTATGGTTACCATACGCCTGAATTACCATCTACGAACACGTGGGTGACACGTGCAACATCCTAGTTGTAAAGTTCGTCTTTCTTGGTGTAATTTATAGCGATGTTCCACTTGTTTTGATATTGGATGTTACAATCAATCATTGCCGAAGTAACTGAAGGGTTTACCAGTTCAGTCCGACAGCATGGCGAGCAAAGGTTATCGCTCTAAGGAAGGGTACGTCTTGGTTATTGGAGAAGGAGATCTCGTGTTTTGAACATAAACAGAATATAAGAATCATTTTTTTTCTATTCAAAAATTTTCACTTTTTCTTGTCAATTCCAACGGTCACAAAATTATCCACTTAAGAGCTAATGAGGAGAGTCATTGTCATGACAACGCAGTGAAAAAGAAGAGCCAAAATTCCCCACCCCCTCCCAGAGAAAACAAGAATTATCGTTCTAAATGAAAGCAAAGTTACCGAAAATTTTAATCAAATACATGGATTAGTCGACATTAGTTTTTATCTTGTTTTTGCATTATTAGTCTAGAGCTTTGTATAAAGGTAGATAAATATCGAACAAAAGATATTGTCCAGTAGTCAGTCAACTGGCAGAAAGACAATACAATAAGAATATAAAACAAGGACAAGAGGTTAAGATAACTGATCATGATCATGGTAATATAAGTTGGATGTCGACCTATAGGCGAATGGTACGTCATCTGATATAGGCAGAATCATTTGGATGATTTCCGCACAGAATATCGTACCATTTTCTATCTTTTCTTGGTCATTACGTAGTTGTGGATTTTCTTCGATTTTGAAGTGAATTTCAGTCGAGTGTTGAATCAGGATTCCAACATCTGCACCACACATCTTGGCAACAGCGTTTCGCTAAGTCAGTCAAGTCTAACATGGCTTCAGTTCCAAGATCTGCGGAGAAGACGATCGGGCTTCAGCGCCAAGTGGGCTTATTGGGAGGAATTTCTATCATAGTAGGAACAATGATAGGGTCAGGGATCTTTGCCTCACCTCGTTGGGTCATGGTAAACGCCGGTTCGGTAGGACTAACTCTTCTCGTATGGGCTCTATGTGGTGTGCTAAGTCTCCTAGGCTCACTAGTTTACATCGAACTTGGTCTAGCGATCAAGGCGTCTGGCGGCGAGTATACCTATTATAAAGAGGCTTTCGGTCCCATTGCTTCTTTTCTGTACTCCTGGACATGTGTGTTGGCCACTCGCCCTGCCTCGCTGGCTATAACACTCTTGACGTTCGGTTCTTATACATTGGAGCCATTTTATCCGCAGTGCAGTGACCGGAAAGATTTGGTTCCTATTGTAAAGATTCTCGCAGCAGCAGCTATCGGTAAGAACCTATAATCTCGTGATTTAGAGATAAAATATATTATTTGAATGAGAGGAAAGGTTTCACGAGATTTAGTGGATGTTTTGAAAAGCTATAATTGGATCCCTGTCGTCATTTCCGTCGAGGAAGGTCGTAATAATATTTGAAATTTTTGACCTTTTCAAACCGACTTGTCTTAAGCTAGATAACATGGCAAGTATCTGATTACTTTGTTTTGACTGTCAACGTACGCGTCCACAGACAAAGCGCGGGAAAATACGTTGAAACCACTACGCATGTTCGGGGATTGGCGGGAATATCAATCTCGTCCCCAGACCCCGCGTTTCTCCGTTTCTGCGTTGGTCACCTTTCAAGCGACATGCAGGCCCTGGGGATGAGATCGTGGGAATGTATGGCATCGTTTACCGACCTCGCTTTTCAAGTACCGTCGGTAATAGAAGACTCTAGTCTTTAATGTCGGATTATTTTTACTTCTAAATCCAATGTTGCGAACCTTACAAGGTTAGCTTTCTGTTTTATATTTATCGGAACGCCCACTATGAGGTTGTTCAGAAGTCTTGCAGTCTTAAATAAGGTTAGCATAGGTTTTTATATCATTCGCCAACTATTTCATAATTTTTGAAGCAAACAAGGAACTCAACAAGTACAGTACGCACATGCGCAGTCATATCTCACTAGTACTCGGTACCAGTTTCTCGGAGGCTTCACTCGATCTCTCCATTACGAGCTAGTAAGCCCTGCGGACCAGATCGTGGTCTATTTTTTAACCTTTTGAAAGGTTAACGCAAATCTTTTATATGGCTAAAGGCGCTTGGTCAAGTTTTCCGGTGATTATATCAAGACTCTAAGGAGGAATGTTGGAGTAATGCCACTACTATCTCTATATTCTTTCATACCTTTCTCCTTCATCGGGCCAGCTACTCGGATTAAGTCCAAGAAATACGATACGACATTCTTATCTATTTATTGACCGTGGAAATATTTTTCAGATAAATTAATACCTTGAATTTGGTATGTTGGACTTTACCGCAAACTGAATGTACTATCCATACTTGGTGGTGGTGTTGCAGACGCCCTTCTTAACTGTCAACACAGGGCGACTAGTCAGTCGTGTTTCGTGACGTCCAGAGACATGATGGCCTTTAGACGACCCCCACCCAACGGCTCATAACTTGTGCCGTCCAATCTTCTTGACGTTTTGGTTCCCACTTACTGGATGATCCAAAATGACAACAATATAATCTACGCATGCTCAACAACCGCATTACTGAGGGGAAAACACTTGATGTTGGAATGCGCGCATATTTTCATATCGTTACTCCTTGACATTGAAAAAATATTATGATATATGGCTTACATTACCTCCTTTCTCAAATTCTTCCTTTCTTTTCTTGGCTTTGTAAAGGACATCGGCCCACAGATTCACATATCTGCAAATCAGAGTTAACATACTCGCTTGCGGAAGTCTGAATAAAGCTTCTTTTGTAAATCATTGGCACATTTTTTACGAGTTCTCGTAAAAATGTCTTTATAGCTTTCCTTGAGGGTCCATAAGTTAGTTTTGTAACTGATGACTTGGTTACCAATCATCAACGGAAGGATGTGTATTCTGTTACTGTTGCGCGTCGGGTCATCACTGGTTTCCTCTAACATTTAAACCCTTCATCATTATATGTGAGAGTAGAGTTATTATAGTTCGTTTTCGCGTGATTTGGTCCTCCTCTGCATGAGTGTACATTTCCCTCCGGAAACTCAACACTTCTAAAGTCTTAAGGTTTTGGACCATTACGTGCCTGCAGCCTTGTTAGATGACAGGGGCAGGATAGGATAATACAATCGTTTTACATGAGAAAGAATTCAATTCCCGACCGAGAGAAAAGGGATTTTTATTGTTTTTCTATCTAACATGGCCGATGTATGGCACGTGATGGTGCAAACCCTCCATTGGTTAGTAGAACAAGGACCGTCAAAGTATAATAGTTTTTGAGCCTTCCATCATCATAGAGTTGCTTGTTGCATGGTTCTCTTCTGTACTTCAAAGGTTTTTTTCTCATTATCAGCATGCAGTCTTAAAGTCTTAGTGGCGATGGCCATATGATATTGTGAAGCACGACTTGCATAGCGGTGAGAGTCATTGCTCGCCTCTAACCAGTGCGACCCGGGTTCGTGTCCCGCCAGGCTCGGAGTCGTATGTGAGTAGAGCTAGTTGTTGGTTCTCTCCTGTGCTTCGAAGGTTTTTCTCCGGTTTTCCTCCTTCCACAAAAATCAACTTCTAAATTCCACTTCGATCATGGAACGAGGGCCACAGGTTTGTTAGCCACTGCCGGCTACCCTTGTAAAAACAAGGACGTTTTTTTAATTGTACGTTGGCCACAGTTAGACAGTGCAACCCTCACGAACTAAAGGCGATTATCTCTCATCGATAGATTAACTAACGTCTGTTAGGGTCACAATCAATGGATTTATTCGAACCCCGTGAGGAGCTCACTTCCCTTACGTGGATCCCTAAGTTTCTGATTTTAAAAGCAGTTTGCACGTGTTCTGAAAGGCCGAAGTCCAAGGTTAAGTATATTTATATATTAGTGCGAGGAACAGCTGTGAACGCAGAGTTCCTCTTGAATATTCCAATATAACTCAAAGTAACAACTACAAGACTGAATATGGTCGAGGTTTCTCCTGCTTCTAGCAAGCAGTCACCAAGTACTTTAGCCCTACAAAGAACACTAGGGCCTGTTGGAGGAATTTCTTTGATTGTAGGGCTCATGATAGGGTCCGGTATCTTTGCGTCAGCCAGATGGGTGATGGTGTACGCAGGGTCTGGAGGCCTGACGCTAATTATCTGGAGCCTTTGTGGACTTTTGAGCATCTTTGGTGCTTTGAGCTACTTGGAGCTTGGTCTTGCTATACCTAAATCTGGTGCTGATTACAGCTACTTGAAAGAAAGCTTTGGTCCTCTCCCTGCGTTCATGTTCGCCTGGACGACAGTTTTGGTCAATAAACCGTCTGGTTTAGCGATTATTCTTCTGACTTTTGCATCGTATGTTATTGAGGCGATCTTTCCTGGCTGCAGCAGTAGACCAGAGATGATACCGCTAACAAAACTTCTGGCTGCGTCAGCTATTGGTAAGCAAAACCGACAGGGACTTAAATAATTTCAAACTCGTATCGAAATAGAAGGTAGAGCTAGCTTATCCATGCATGCGTTTCCTCAGTGCCTGGGCCGTAACCTGGCAGGGACCTTAACCATCAGGCAAAGTACTTGCCAGTACTTCTTTTAAATTTTTTCTCTTTCGGAATTCTCGGAATTTCTCCGAATTCTCCTGTAGAATTTGCATTTCTCTATGAAATAGTTTTGCACGTACAATATATCGTTCTAAGATTTCAAGCTATAGACTATGTAGTCGCAGTGGGAAAAAGTTCCTTACAGTGAGGACACTCGAACTGTGAACACTTTGAGGTTTTTTCATACTTTTTTTCTCCTTTATCCCTTGTGTGAATCGATTGGAAATATGATTTATTTTGAACAATAAGATTATTTGAGTTCAGTGCTTCATTTTCAGAAGGTTTGAAGCAGTAGAAAGTTCATAAAATAAAAAATATAGAAATATCAAGTGTTAATGGTTCGAGTGTCCTCACTGTAATCCCTTTTGGCTCGACCGTAGCCTATAGCGATCTTGAAAGGAAATCCCTAGATGGTTAGCATACTCCCAGGAAATGCACATGTCACATGGTGGCCAAGCACAGCTTGGTAGTCTAACATTGACGCACTAGGGTGAAACCTTATCGTTAAAAGTCTATTAATAGATTATTAGTATCTTGATAGTAGATTAATAGATTATAGTTTTCTTTTCACACGGCATTAATATGATTTTCGCAAAAAGTTTTTTTTATTTTTTTTTTAATTTTTTTTTAATTTTTTAATTTTTTTTGTTTGTTTGTTTGCTTGTCATATTTTCTTACTTAATTATTTATATTTTTCTTGAGGTTTTCTTTGAGGGATGGTTAGTATAGATAGATAGTTTTATATGGGTTGGGTGGGTTAGGGTGATACGCCTTGTAGGGAACTTAATGATCTTTTGTGTATCTACTTGCGTTTGGCAAATTGTCAGGGTCAGGGTATACGGATGCCAGCGGATCATCCCTATCACTCCTTGTACCCCTCCCCCTGGACTTCAATATAGTATATTCCTATACTGGCTCACTGAATCATCGCCGCCCCTCAGAGGTTTTTCAGGTCAAGATTTAGGCGGAAGTCTTGATTGGTTGATATGCAAGTATTTCCGGTGCATGTATTACCGTGTTTGTTTACCTGGGTTCTCTTTCCAAGTCTCCCGGTCTCAGTCACGGAAGTTTATAGATATGACCGGGAGATATGAGTGTGCGTGGTCCAAAGTCCAACTACTTGCCTAGCAACGAACGTACGCCACCGCGAATAGACACAAAGTTCGAGTGCGTATCATGATAAAAATAAGTGATAAGGGTCTAGAATCGATTCTTGTACACGTTCCGGTAACGCGATGAACTCAACTGCTCAAAGGTATAAACCCTCGAAGGAATCATTTTCTTCCAGCTTCAAGAACTCATGATTTTTTCACCAATTTATGTTATTCTGAGAGATGTAAGAGTAATGCTTTCTGTAGCACTACAATTTACCTCCCATATCTATATATTCCTTTTTTATGTGGTTGACTTTCCTAATTATTATAACGCTGATTGCATTACACAGCCGCTATTGACTTTTAGAAATAAAAACTAATCTTTAAAAATGAGTACCACCATCAGAAAGAGCAAGCAGAAATATGTATTTTTGGAAAGTTTCATTGCTATAAATAGAATTCAAGTGAAGCTATTTGGAGTCAAAATTACAGAGATTTGTATGTGTTCAGTCCGAGTTCGAGTCCCGCTATGGCCACTAGCTGAGACTGTATTTGTCCCGTCCCGATTTCGATTAGGTCAAATTCAGCCTCTCGTCCATGCTTGTGAATAGCCTACTGGTTTGCCTCCTTACCAGTTGGGTTTCTTAATAACACTTTAATTTGTAATTATTATTAGTTTATTTGAGTCTATTTGTATAAGCGCATTGAGATTTCTAATGTGATGCGCTAAGAATTATATTATTATTATTTCAGTCTACTGAGGACTAACTAGCCTTGTTCTGGTGTTCTTTCCAGTGTTTTTCACAATTCTAAATTCTCATAACTTCTCAAGACTTTAACATTTCTACCTCAAACTGTCTAACTTTGTTTATATCCGTCATTCAAATTTATAATTTTAATGTAGTGCTTAATAAGAAAATATGATAATGAAGGAGGCTAGGTTCGAGGTGGACGTAAAACCTTTGGAATCGTTCGGAGAATTCTCGGCCAGTGTTTGTAAACACCGACGAAGTCAAGTGCAATTTGATCCGGCGTAGTGCACATGTCAACAATAGCCCGATTGTGATTATGGCCAATTATGGACTTACGTCTCGTGTGACACAGGAACGCCGATCTTGCAACATGTCCTACGACGGCAACTGAAACACCCTTTGAATGATAATTCTACTTCGCAATGGAGAATAAATCGTTTGTCTCTGATGACCATCTGGCTCTGAAAACTCCAGAAGCTCTACGAAGAAATACGACCAGCAAAACAGCCACAGAGGGTGTAGAGAAATGCGTTCATACCACCAAATCATCCAGCGCCCTCAAGCCCGAAGTTGGTCTCATAAGTGGAATCTCATTGATCATTGGAACCATGATTGGTAGCGGTATATTTGCTTCAGCTAAAGGAGTGTTTTCTAAAGCAGGATCACCAGGGATGGGGCTTGTGACATGGGCTTCTTGTGGAGTGATATCTATGCTAGGAGCTCTATGTTACGCTGAGTTAGGAACAACCATCGTCAAGTCTGGCGCCGAGTACGCGTACTTGAAGTTCGGGTTTGGGAATCCCGCAGGTTTTCTGTATGCGTGGACATCTACAGTTCTCTTGAAGCCTTCACAACTGGCTATAGTAGCTCTTGCGTTTGGACAATATGTCATTGAACCTTTCTTTCCACTGTGTTCGATCCTCAGCCCTAATCGCGTCGATCTGAATATTCTGACGAAAATCTTGGCGGCTTTTTGCATCGGTAGGAGTTTTACTCTAATCTCTTCAAGCTCTAACTGTGCTGTTATGTTAGTCTTTTAAACTATTTTAAGTCAACATGGGATGTTTATTACTATTGAACTCGTTCGTATAGGTCGTAACATTTGACATTACTTCGGAAAACGTTTCGAAAATACTTCATAGGAAGTCAAACAAGTTGTCACACGTACGGCAAATTTCTCTGGATTTTTTGGCTTACCAAATATGGCTGTTTATTTTTGCTATAATTGGTTCAAAACGGCAAGCCCTTCCAGAAACATCCTACAAAAGTTGATTAATTTATCTATGTGCGGAAGAAATTTCCTACTTTTTTGAATTTTCTCAAATCCATCACAGTCGAGACTGACCCACTGGTCATGTACATGCCTCAAGTACTCAAGACAAAACTCCCCAACCACTCCTCCTTAGACTGAATTTACTATGTTTTGATTTTGACAGCCATTTTACTAGCTGTATTTATCACTTGATAGAATTATTAACCTTAAAGGTCGTGGAAATTGATTGAAAAAATCAAGTACGTAGGCGAAAGAGTCCCGAAAAACATCCAAGAATATTGTGCTACCTTTCTCCTATTGTATCCATCATTCACAATGCATTTTTATATGTACATTTTTTCCGCTTACACTGGAAATTTGCCTAAGCAAAGACCCAAGGTAGTTTCCTTTTGTTTTTAACTGCGCGTTCAGTATTTGTAGAGTGACAGTTTTGTACAGTAGCCAGATTGACTCTTGCTGAAGTCGATTGCATTGATCGTATGACAAGAATGTAGCATAAAATCAATGGAACGAAAACAGGCCTAAACTACTGAAGTACTGCGTCTTTGCATGTAACTACGGCAAATCATTTTTTCTCGAAAGAAGATATTTTAGACTTTAGAAAATCATGGATTTTTTTTTTACGAGAAGTCAGTAAGAACGAAAAGTTTGAAATGATTTATGTGTGACATTGTACATGCGAGAAAGTTCCTCTTTTACATGAGTCTGCTGGTACCGTACGTCTAGATATATTTTTAGGCTCTCATCTTACAGAGAAGAAGCTCTTTTCTGTACAAGCAGATGGTGCATGTCTCTTGTCTCTGGCTTGACACGAAAACCCTTTACACATTACCTTATGCTAACACACACACATCAAATATTGATTCAAAAGTCTTATATCTTTTGTTCTTGTCTCCTTCACAGCAATCATCACCTTTGTCAACTGTTTTAGTGTACGATGGGCTACTAGGATGCAAATCATCTTCACAGGCTGCAAACTGGTAGCCATTGCTATGCTTATCATTACTGGACTGGTACGACTTGGACAAGGTGAGACTGGCTTACCCAAGCCATTCTTAAAATAATCAGCGTAGTAAGCTTTCCCGCGTTGGGTGAGCATGTTCTTCCCCAACATTTCGAATTTCTTTCTACACAAGATATCATAGCTACTTAGAGCCCCCCGCCCCAACGTACCACCTTCTCCCCAAAACAATGACAGAGCTTAGTCTTTGCTCCGTGTTTCCTTATGTGTTACACACAGAAAGAACTTGTGCATGACTTTACGTTTCGTGACGCGACATTACGTGATTGTACCGTGCGTGATTTTCTGTTCATGCTGGTATGCGAAGTAGATTTCATATGACAGAAAGGTCACGGGATAGGTCAACGTCCGGCACGTATTGGTGATATCGTAAAAGCTCAGCAATACTACATTGTCGCAATTCTAAGGCACCGTGCGGAATAGACCTCTGCCTAATATTTTTCCATTTCAAACGTGTCATTCTCTAGAGTATCATTTCTTTGCTTGTTAAAGGTTGCGCAGGAAAAGACACATGAATATGGATAAACTCAAACAAAGAATCTTATTCTCAAGAGAATGACACATGGTCTGAAATGGGAAAAGTTAACATTACGTCCAAGCCGAAAAGGTCTCTTAATGATTCATTCCGTCAGAGTGCTTGCGCACGGTACCGTTACGGTCACGGTACGCAACGTCAATTTCATACTGTGCGTCGTTTGTTCATGTTCATACGAAATGTAACAGTCCAGAAGTAACTGTATTTCTCTATTTTGTTTTCCTAGGATATACTGCTAGTTTTGAGAACTCATTCGCAGCCACAACTACTAGTATCGGTATGGTAGGCTTTGCATTCTACAATGGTTTATGGGCCTACGATGGATGGTAAGATAACCCACAGTACTGATGGATAGATGTGTGTATTGGTTGTACGTGTATATATGTGTTAAAGTGGTAGATATTATCTCTGATATAATTGTTTATATTTTAGGAATAACCTGAACTATGTAACGGAGGAAATGAAGAATCCCTACAGGTATAGAGCTAGGGTTGTATTTCATGTAATCTCACTACCTGCCACGCCACATATGCTTCCCACAAAACAGAACAAAAGAGCCGGCTGAGATCATTATTTAGAAACACAGCGCGCCATCGTGTTCTTGAACCTTTTTCGAAATAGCTGTTTATCCATACCGTGCGTTTTCCAAAGTTATACAAAATTCGCAAACTGAACTAGCCTGCAAATGTCTCCGTGTCACACCCAACAAGGACAGACGTTTCGCAAAGATTTCAAAAGTTTTTCATATAGGTTTGAATGTGTTGGTCGTTGTCATGTTATAGGGATCTACCAAGATCGATTTTGGTTGGGATTCCTCTGGTGACCGTTTGCTACGTTCTTGTTAATATCTCGTACTTGACTGTATTAACACCACACGAGGTGAAGACGTCAGGAGCTGTAGCTGTGGTGAGTAATGAGTGTCAACATCATCACCCCCATCATCATCACCATGAGTAATGAGGGTCAACATAATCATCATCATCCTCATTTTAATCATCACCATCATCATCACCACCATTACCATCATCATCATCATCACCATCACCATCATCATTATCACCATCATCATCACCACCATTACCATCATCATCATCATCATCACCATCATCATCACCAACATTACCATCATCATCATCACCATCATCATCACCACCATTACCATCATCATCATCACCATCATCATCACCATCATCATCACCAACATTACCATCATCATCATCACCATCATCACCATCACCATCATCATCACCAACATTACCATCATCATCATCATCACCATCATCATCACCATCATCATCACCACCATTACCATCACCATCATCACCATCATCATCATCACCATCATCATCACCACCATTACCATCATCATCATCACCATCACCATCATCATCATCACCATCATCATCACCACCATTACCATCATCATCACCACCATTACCATCATCATCACCACCATTACCATCATCATCACCACCATTACCATCATCATCATTACCATCATCATCACCATCATCGTCACCATCAGTATCGCCACCAGTATTACCAGGTTTGACGCTTTCACGTATTTTTCCTCCCAGACTCTAGCAGACAGGATGTACGGTGTAATGGCGTGGACCATCCCTATATTTGTTGCCTGCTCTACGTTTGGTGCTGCTAATGGATCCGCTTTCTCGGGAGGAAGGTACATATCTTATATCATATTTGTATATAGAGCGCAAGGTACGCTTCTCCACAAATTGGAAAACCTTTGGTACTGAAGGTATGACCCTCCTAGCGCTAGATAGATCACAAATACGGCATTTAACTGAATCAGTGGAGGGACCTCTCTGGGTTTCAGAAGACCCTTTGTCTCTTGAGGAAAGACCCTGCCAGACCATTAGACCATTAGGCCGGGAGCTTGCTGTATATCCTGTTAGAGTCACCTTTGCCTGGTGAGCCACCTTAAAAAAATTGATTGAATTCTTTGTAGGCTGGTATATGTTGCAGCACGTGAAGGACATCTACCAGAGTTTCTAGCCATGGTTCATACCAAGCGTCACACTCCCCTACCCGCCATGATGTTCAATGTAAGTTCATTTCTGCCTGAGTAGCGACAACCTTGCACTTTCAATAGACCTAGTTCGTCTTGGTGAAATGTTTACCCATTTCAAACCACGTGTCATTCACAAGAGTATCTTATCTTTTTTTTAACGGTTGCGCATGAGAAGACACTAGGATACTACTCCGTCTAGGCAATACCACGTGGTCTGAAATGGTTAAACATTGCACCAAGACGAATTAGGTCAGCTAACTCACATCAAATTGATATGCGGCATGTTGGGTTTTGCGGAGGGAGGAAAACCGGAGAACCCGAAGAGAAACCCTCGAATCAAGAGAAAGACCTAACAAACTCTGCTCACATGAGTTCAGGAATCGAGCCCGAGACCCCAGAGGCGATAGGCGAGTGCACTACAGCTACGCCACCCTTTATTCCTTCATTTAATACACGTTTGCAAAAGCTAGGGGTGGGGAATGAGCGCGAACCGACAAGACGGCATTGACTTGTATTTCTTTCTACCCTTTCAGAGTATTATTGCGTGGATTATGTTGATTCCCGACTCAAGCAGTTTTGAAACCCTCATCAACTACTTTAGCTTTGCTGCCTGGGTGTTCTACGGTTCTACCATCGCTGCGTTGCTATGGCTACGTTACAAGAAGCCAGGCTTAGAACGACCCTACAAGGTTTGATTCTCACTTTCTTGTGATTCTGATTAAGTCAGCTTCGACACCTATTCATGGTTTACCCTCCCCTTAGTAACAGTTGCTATGTCCCACAAGCTCATCAAATTAGCTAAAATATCTCAAAATCCATAACTCTGATTCGGCAAAAATTTGATTATAAATTGTTTGAAGTGTTTACTGTCCTGTGAAAATGATAAAGAAAAATTACCTCGTAATTCTTGTAGTACTCTTTAAAACAGATACTGTGTAGTTGTTTATAGGACAAGATTTTAATTCCACTGGGAAAACTGCTGCAACAGTGATTGGTTCGCTGTTCTCTGAGGGGGAACCGTGAATTTTCTCTATCTTCTACTAATACCAACGACAATGCTATCATTTTATGTTGACGAGGTATTGTTTTAAACTCCTGTTTCAGGTTCCTCTTGTCGTACCCATAGTGGTTCTTCTAGCCTCTATTTATCTAGTCGTCGCACCATTCTACGAAGCTCCGCTGGAATCGTTTTACTGTCTTCTATTTATCCTGTCAGGAATTCCCTTTTATCTCGCTTTTGTTTACTTCAAATGTGTTCCTAAGTGGTTTTTGAATGGAGTTGGTAAGTAGTCGGCTTAAAAATAACTTGTATTTTGTCTCATTTCTCAGTTTATCTTTTTAATTGTTGTGAAGTACCGGTATGACTTTATTGAAATTGGCGGGAAAATATGATGCGCTCGCGCGACGTGCTATGAGCAAAAGGGCGGGAATTCCTAAAGGCGCGATTACACGGTGCAATTTTCTATGCAACTCGTCCCGCACGGCGTTGCAACAATCGTTGCGAAAAGTACAATTCGTTTCTACTTTTGGCAACGATTTTGTCTGCGTTGCACCACGCAAACCCTCTTGCAACTTTTGTCTCAACGCCGTTGCGAGACAAGTTCGGCAGAGAAAATTGCTCCATGTAGTCGCGCCTAAAGGCAATAGTCAGTCAGGGCAATAGTCAAGAATGATGTATGATATATACTTTTTTTCCCTTGTTTACAGCTGCAGCGACGTACAAACTTCAGTTGCTCTGTGATGTCGCTCTACCAGAGAGTGAAGAACAAGTAGTTGGCACCTAAAATTCTCACGGAGTTCATCAGCAGCGGAAGTCTTCGCAAATTTGTTTGGTATCAATAACTTAAATATCGTATTTTTATGATAATTCTTTTTAGTTAATTTAGCGAGTATTTGAATGCAAAAATTTGAAGTGTAGGAGTCGGCCACGTTCGATATTTCACGGTGCTTTTCACTAACAGCACGCGCGTAATCGTACAATTTACCGTCGCGACAAAATAGCGTTTTGATTGACGTCAACCAACGGCGTGGTGCCTATGTGATGTCATTGAAACGTTTTGATCGACGTCCACCAAAACTCACTTTGTTGTGACAAGAGACCATGATCTTTTAGTCGAGACGATTGCGATTCCGCGCGACTTTGAGAAGCATGATTGTAGAATTGATGCATCGAAAACGCTTGCCCTAAGGAATTACTATGTCGCAGGGTTTTTGAGTGTTTGTCAGGATATATGGCATCGAGAAAGAGCCAATAGATTCAGGGCTACATCGCTTAAAATACAAAGCATTCTGAACGTAGTTCGAAGTAAATGCCAGGTCATTTGCGGTTTCTTAGTCAAGCATTTTGATTGGATTAGATCTAGTGAATTGTACCAAATACTTTGTTAAATTCAACCAAAATGGTGGCCGTGATAACCGGCAATGGAAGTGTGTATCGACAACGTAACACACGTGTTCACTTGATCACGTGCTCAAAATGTTTAAAAAAAGGACAAAAAAAAATTTGACAACAGCCTAGTTCAAGTGCTTGATAGGTTGGATAGAATTTCGAAGTATTTATTAGATGACGATATTATACGGCTGCGTGCAAATGCAAATTTTATCACTCGTTCGAATACGTTTGACAAAGGAATGCATCACGACTTCCAATTTTATTTACCAACGGTGGTAATATTTGAATGGCAAAGCAGTCGCGTGATATCTTGTTTGATATACACCTATTTTAAGATGGTGGTCAGAGCAAAACGACACAGGATAAGAAACAAACCAGTGCATCATGGATGTCGAATTTTTATTAATATTTTGGCAATATACTAGACTGAATCAGTTCACAAATTTTAAACTTTGAATCCTTCCTCCTATGCAGGGGCGTATCCAGGATTCTTACGATAGGAGCTTTCTCTGTTCTCCCAAAACTCATGCACATTATAGACCCCTTGCAGCAATTCGAAATGCAGCTCGATTTTGAGGACAAAAAAAAAATGGTTTTCAAATCTCAGGAGATTGAAATCCTTTGGTTTTGTCCTCCAAATTGAGCTGGTTTGACGTCACGTTCAAGCGATCTATAAATGAACTGCCAATGGGATTGAATGTCACAGGCTACGCCTCTTGTGTCATGTTGGCAGAGTATTTATCATTCATGATGTATCAGGTCTGAGTTCTCATCTTCTGATCTTTTTTCAAATAACCATAATAATAATGATGGATAAAACATCGTTTCTTGTAAAATCCCCCAAAAAAATTTCCTTACGAGATTAATTTTTTAAAATGAAAAGCGATCTTTCATCCATGATATGTAGAATCTATATATTTATTGGACTCAAAGTTTACAGGTTTTGTAAATCCAATCTGTAAAATAGAATTCAATGTACGAGAATTTTTAGCCAGTATTTTTGTCGCTATCTTTTCGATGGCCAATTTGTACTGAATTTCTGATCCTGTGTGCAAATTTTCTCAAATAATGAATGGAAGGCAATGATTTTACCCGTAATGCATTGCAGTCAGATATCCCATATTATTATGTTTCGCGCAAAGCATTGTGGTTAAATAGTTTTCCAATGTTTTTGAATATACCATCATTTTGTACCTATTTCTATAAATTACTATTGTGTGAAACAATAATTATTTGTAAAATTACAATTATATAATACTAAATTTGGTCTTTCAACTTGCGAATATCAGTTGAAAGGTTTGACAATTTTCATTTTTGAGGTTTTATTAGTACATACGTAGTGTGGGGTAAAATCAGTATGCTCTCCCCAGTTTCCTCGTAGCTGCATGATTTACATCTACCCTGTATGGGACATACTGGAAATATGACAATTTTTTTTATGATTGTGAACTCACGGAATAACAATACTGACACTAATTTTGAGCATTATCTGTTCTTAACAAAGAATGTAGACTATCACATGTTGTGCCAGTTCTGTTTCAGTCACACTCATATGGAAATCATATTTTCTAGTAAAATATATTTTTGTGCAATACAAAGCAGTGTCTGTTGTCTATTGGAATTAAACTTATTGTATTTGTACGAGTGAAAGTGTTAGCAAAAATTAATGACATGTAAATAAATATGTAATTTTGTTCAATTTTCCTTTACATTCAAAATTCTGTGTCTGTGAAAATAATATTGTCTATTTCCAGAGTCTATTTTGCCCACACACCATAGCTATATTGCCTGATTCAAGCCAAGAGCATATGGGACCTATCTTTTCTTTTTCCGGACAGAAGTCGGATGTGCCAGTCACTTACACACAAAGTCAGGGCATCGGGCTTACTCACCTAGTTAGACAGAAGTCACATGCGCCAGTCACTTACACACAGTCAGGGCATCGGGCTTACTCACCTAGTTAGACAGAAGTCACATGCGCCAGTCACTTACACACAAAGTCAGGGGTTGTGTGCAACCATTTTGTAAACACAACGCACAACAATGCTAATAATCACACGACAAAATCAAATGAACTGTTATAAACATGCGCACCTGTCACTTGGGTTTCCTCTGAAAGCTTTTATTAATATCTTATATCTTATCAGTGGGGATACATATTGTTTACATCTAAACATAATTATATTTATATAACATATATAACATCAAAAGTGATTTTCATTAACCAGTGAAACAAAGTGTATTTACAGTGTATAAACAGAATGTTAGTCAGAATAACACAATACAAAACATAAGTAGATTGCAACGTATCCTTGAACGTCACATCAAAGCAGCTCAATTTGGAAGACAAAATGAAAGAATTTCAATCTCCTGAGAATTGGAAAGGTTGTTTTGTCCTCCAAATTGAACTGCATTCCGAAGTGTTGCAAGGGGTCTAGAAGTAAAAATACTGGTTACCTGTCAACTCCGTGCCTTGTGGCACATAATGCCTCCAAGTGGTAAAAATACACTAACATCGATTTCATGGGTTTATGATAATCACAGACGTTAAAATTACCTTAGGAAAAAAGCTGTTTTATGTGTTTGTATATTTTACTTTAAAACTTTAGAACTTGTCACTGATGGATTGATTGATTAAAAATCCAATATGAATCCAAAATAAAAATGTAAAAAATAATTGAAGAAACATATTGGAATTCTTAATCTGTTCAATCCTGTCCTGAATTGAATGATAACTAGTTTCATACCTATGAACGATTCTTGATTGTCACACGTGGTTGCTCAATTTCCAATCTCTTCTATTCTATCAATGACAAGTAGTTAAATAGCCTTATGAAATAGGACAATCTTAATTATAAATATACCTGGAAAAATCTCATGAATTTTAAAGCAGCATCGTGTTTCCATGACACACGCAACTGCAGACACAATACTGCAAGCAATGTTGCTGAAGTAGGACTGTTTTCTACCTCAGCAACATTGCATGCAACAAATTGCATTGTGACAAGGCTCACAATGTTACACTGTGTGTCCATCCATAGCTTATCAAAGCATTTTTGCTTTGATCCATCAAATTCATAATGGTCAGTAAGTAAATTAATAAAACCAAGCATCTGAAAGTTGCTAAGGTTACAGAGACAGCTCTAAAGCCTTATGACTGTATGTTAAAAGCACTATTTTTTTGCACTATGAAGAAGTCAAGTCAATTGAATGTTCACAGTTCTTGAAATAAGAAGAGAACAAAGGCCATAACAAGATGTGACACTGTGGCCCAGTCAACATTCCTTAGAATGGAAAAATATCTAAAATATTCTTCAAAAACTAAGTTGAAAAAATATCTAAAATATTCTTCAAAACTTAAGCATTAAACATTCTAATGAAGTTAGACAAATACTTGAATGTGGTTATCTTCTAAAAATAATTATTTCTGATCATAACATATTTTCTATCATAACATATTTAGACATCCAAAACACCGTCTTTACATAATACACCTATTTCAAAAAAAGGTTATTGCAGCTGAAAGGGTTGTCCTGAATCTTCAGCTAATTAAAACTTTGTTTACATGTGGGCTTGGCTTGTTGCTTGTGGCTGCGATGCGACAACCTTTATTGAAATAAGTGTATATCATTACAGCATTTCTCAAGGAGTTTAATGAGTTGCACCAAACCTTTTAGAAATTTTTGAAAGTGGGAGTATTTTGTGTTGATTGATGATGGTTTTACTGGTTGCATTGACATGGATAATACTCTATGACTGTAATCCTAGCCTACAAGGCGCATGGAAATTCATTGAAAACCTATGTTAATACACTGTAACTTCGAAAATTAAATGGTGCTGTTTGATGATGAATAGAACTAAGTCTTCCATAAAATTTGCTTGGCAAAAAAGCTTAACTTCTTCTTTTGCCAATATTTGTGAATTTTTGAGACAATACCTGTCGTATACAAATTCCAGGTAAAATCTTTAACATGCAACAAAGCCATAATAGGACTTTTTCTTACTTCAAAGAGGTTTCTATAATACTTGTAGTTGTAGTTTTCAGCTTTAAAACGGCACAGGTACTTCTTCTGGGTCTGTCATTGCTAGGTCAAACACCTTTTGACACCAAATCGTAAAAGAATCTGAAAGAATATCATGATGTTAAGGTTTAACACTCATATGCTTACAGCAATGTGACTATGATAGCTACCATATATTTAAGCTTCAAAAAACTACACAGGAATACCCATGCTCATTTGGTTTTTCACTGCCGCCAGTCAAAAGTATAATGGGTATCAACCATTGAGTTTTGATTGACAGCAGCAAAAAAAAATTTTCACGACAAGCCATTAGTTAGTTCTGAGTTAGCAGGATTTTGAGAATCACAATGAATAATAACCTAAGTCACAAAAATTCAATGTTCAACTTACCAACACCATTATTAAGCCACTTGGGTGATAAATTACTATATATAAAAAAGAAGTAGAACGGCAGACCAGCAATGATGACAACAAGTGCAATGAGAGAACCCATTGGATCACCAAAGATAGGGGCAATGATCAGGTAGATGGATGCAAGACTCATCCCGATTGGAACAATTATCCACACCTAGAATGTCAGAAAATGTGTTTTAATAAAATTGTTGAAGAAAAGACCTTTTTGGCTTAGGAGTAATGTTTTCCCAATTTCAGAACAAACTCATTCCCATGAGTATCATTTCTTTGTTTAACGGTTGCGCATGAGAAGACACATGAATATGGATACAACTCAAACAAAGAATCTTATTCTCAAGGGAATGTCAGTCGGTGACTGGGGTAAAAATGAAATGAAAAGGTTCATTAAATGGGAAGCATGGCTAGCATAGCAGTGAGAGTACTCGCCTCTCCCCAAGGTTATCTGGGTTCAATTCCCAGACACAGCGTCATATGTGAGTGAAGTTGCTTGTTATAATAATAATAATAATAATAATAATAATAATAATAATAATAATAATAATAATAATAATAATCATAATAAACTCTTTATTTAAAGAGGGTGACATGGAATAGTTAAAAACTAAACTAGTGGCCTCCTTGGTTCTCTCCTGTGAGGGTTTTTCTCCAGATTCTCCAGTTTTCCTCTCTCCACAAAAATTAACTTGTAAATTCAGTGGAATCAGTGGAAGAAGAGCCACTCTTTGGAACCACTGTTCCCATTATTACTTTTATTTATTTCCCATTTTAAAAGATATGTCCAGTCTGAATAGATCATTCTGTGACATGATTGATTGATAGCAAGTATGTAACTATGGTAACAGAGGTTGCACTTACTCTGTACGGTCGTCGCTTGTTTGGCTGTTTGTATCTCAGCCAGAGTAGAGACATGAATGTACCACCATAGAACAACCATGCTGCAAAGCTAAAGAAATCTACTAGAGTAGTAAACTTGCTGGAGTCTGGAATCAACATCACGATGGAAATGAGAGTCTGAAAGGAAAATTAATACTCAGCATTAGCTAATAGATACCTTACGCATAAACATGCACTGACGACAAGGACAATGATGTGAGTATGTTTTTTTAAAGGATGATGACATGCACATGGAAATTCATTTTGGAAACATGCTGGTATCGTCCTGGCATCATATCTCACCATCACCACTCTCTCTAGGTGGCTGGCTAGCCACCAAATCCTTCACACATTGACCCACCCTTGGGTTAGTTGTGTTAACAGTTTACTTACAGTAAAAAGAAGAGATGGTAAGGGTGTGAATCTCTTTACGTGGATCATAGCAAGTAGTGAAGGCATCAGACCATCACGAGCAGCAACATACAACAACCTAAATATGACAAAAAATATCTTAAGAAATAAATTTACTTCCATGCTTTCAGGTCTCTGAATACTCTGATATTCTACTTTCTTTCTAACAAAATCTTCATTACATAGCCTGTGCTACTGAATCATCTCAGCGTGCAGTCCACCTACCTAATTATGGATGCATGGTTGCACATGCTGATTAACCAATCAGAGTTCATGTTATATTTTTGCTACGTTACAATACATTTTCAGTTACCTTCCATTAGTAAGAACCATTCCATTGACAGCACCAAAAGTTGATGCGGCAACAAACAAAGGAACAATCCATGTAACAGGTCCAAGATATAGATTACCAACACTCTGAAATGTTAATAGTGGTAATCAGTAATAGTAAAGAATAAGACACCCAAAATCTGTTTTGGTAGCGTCAGTACAGTGTCTGGAGGATGAGTAGTGTTGGTAGGGTGTCAGTAGGGTGTCAGTAGAGTGTTTGGAGGTTGTGAGTAGTGTTGGTAGGGTGTCAGTAGGGTGTCAGTAGAGTGTCAGGAGGATGAGTAGTGTTGGTAGGGTGTCAGTAGAGTGTTTGGAGGTTGTCAGTAAAGTGTTGGCAGTGTCAGTATCGCTAGAGTAGTGGTAGGGTGTTGATAGAGTGTCAGTAAAGTGTTGGCAGTATCAGTATCGCTAGAGTAGTGGTAGGGTGTTGATAGAGTGTCAGTAAAGTGTTGGCAGTGTCAGTATCGCTAGAGTAGTGGTAGGGTGTTGATAGAGTGTCAGTAAAGTGTTGGCAGTATCAGTATCGCTAGAGTAGTGGTAGGGTGTTGATAGAGTGTCAGTAAAGTGTTGGCAGTGTCAGTATCGCTAGAGTAGTGGTAGGGTGTTGATAGAGTGTCAGTAAAGTGTTGGCAGTATCAGTATCGCTAGAGTAGTGGTAGGGTGTTGATAGAGTGTCAGTAAAGTGTTGGCAGTGTCAGTATCGCTAGAGTAGTGGTAGGGTGTTGATAGAGTGTCAGTAAAGTGTTGGCAGTGTCAGTATCGCTAGAGTAGTGGTAGGGTGTTGATAGAGTGTCAGTAAAGTGTTGGCAGTATCAGTATCGCTAGAGTAGTGGTAGGGTGTTGATAGAGTGTCAGTAAAGTGTTGGCAGTGTCAGTATCACTAGAGTAGTGGTAGGGTGTTGATAGAGTGTCAGTAAAGTGTTGGCAGTATCAGTATCACTAGAGTAGTGGTAGGGTGTTGATAGAGTGTCAGTAAAGTGTTGGCAGTGTCAGTATCACTAGAGTAGTGGTAGGGTGTTGATAGAGTGTCAGTAAAGTGTTGGCAGTGTCAGTATCGCTAGAGTAGTGGTAGGCTGTTGATAAAGTGTCTGTGGGATGTGGGTAGTGATTGTAGGGCATCAGTAGAGTCCCAGTTGAGTGTTGATAGGGTGTTTTTTAGTTGCTTGACAAATCAGTGTTTTGAAAAGACAGATTTTTCTTCAGTTTTATCAAGGATGATGAATCTTTCATACTTACCACAGCAACTGCTTCTGATTCTAGGATTCCAGACTTGCCGAGAACAGTAATATATGCGACATTTATGAGTAAATAGCAGACGGTGATGAGAGAAATACCAATGACAATAGCACGGGGCATATCCCTGTGAAATACAATAATATGGGACACATTACTCCACCATAAAAAATGTTTATTCAAAGGTCTAGTACTAGAGTACAAGAAATCAAATTACTGTGATTCTCAATACTCTGTAAACTTGGTAGTTGTGAGTTGCTCAATAGAATTTGTTTTTTCACTGCCACCAATCAAAAATATAAAAAGGTACCAACTGATTAGTTTTGGTTGAGTGAGTAATGTGAAGATCCGGGTGAGTGTAGTCTTGAAAAAGACTGTTTTTGGTAGAGACTGACGTTTTGACAACCTGAGCAGAAGTCATCTTCAGAGTACAGTGGGGAATGAAAGACAGTAGATGATTAGTTTTGATTGACGGCATCAAAAAAACAATTTCACAACAAGCCGTTGAAATGTCTGAGTTCGCAGAATATTGAGAATAGCAGTAAGAACTAGAACAAAGACTATAAGTTTGATTTGCTTTTCTCTACTGGTAGGCTATTACTGTTGTAAAACCTATCGTAGGATTGCTGACCAGAAATTATTCATAATAATTATTGCATAAAATTACCTTTCTGGATTCTTCATCTCTTCCGTACAGTAGTTCAAATTGTTCCTTTGAAAAATAAAAATGTATAAATAAATAAAAGAATTTAATATATTTTCAAAGCATGTGTCAACAACAAAACGGTGATATCCTGAAACCACCTCTGTGCTGATCTAAGTCAGGGCATGAATAACTCACAGATTGAACCCTGAAACAACCTCTGGGCTGATTTAAGTCAGGGCATGGATAACTCACAGATTGAACCCTGAAACAACCTCTGTGCTGATTTAAGTCAGGGCATGGCTAACTCACAGATTGAACCCTGAAACAACCTCTGGGCTGATCTAAGTCAGGGTATGGCTAACTCACAGATCGAACCCTGAAACAACCTCTGTGCTGATTTAAGTCAGGGCATGGATAACTCACAGATCGAACCCTGAAACAACCTCTGGGCTGATCTAAGTCATGGCACTACTAATTCACAGATTGAATTGAAATAGGGCATTCGCCTGATGGCGTCATTTGACCACCACTACCAGAATGATGGAGAGACCTAACAAACTCTACACAGATCATTGTGATAGAGAGTCCAGGAATCAAGTCTGAGACCACAGAGATACACTGCCCTTGATTGACAAGGCAAACATACTATAGTTGTGATCACAAACAAAATCTCAATATAGTACATGTAACTTACCATCCGTCATATGCCCAAAGGCCAATATAAAAAGCCAATCCAATCTTAGCAACAGAATAGTAGGAGTCATCAAAACTATTTTCAAAATGTTCAGTTTTACCTGAAACAGATCAAAATTTAATGACATGGAGTAAATTATACTATAGCATTACAGCGATTTTCATATTTCTGCGACCGACAGTACAATACCAACTACAGTGACATTTTGGCTTCCACCAATCAAATGTACGACAGGCCGAATTCATTTCAATCGCAAGTGATAAAGAAATGCACGAGTGAAAATGCTGTCTTGTCACAGGAGTTTCCTTATTGCTCCATTGGAATGAACTTACTCATTATAAGCATTGTGTGGTATGGTGTGCCATATCGTATATGCTGTGAATTGTAGAGAGTGGTGTTTTGGTATGTGTCAAAAGGTGTTTGGTTTGGGTATGTTTGAGTGGTTTACAGTCAAACTAAGAAAACCATGAACACCTAAGATATGTCTGGAATGTTCATTTAGACCGTTATATGTAAAATAGAAATTTCTGCTACCGTGAAAAGAGTTTGTAATGAATTCTTCTCTTGTGTATCCATCTTTCTTGAATATAATTCTATAAGTTCTCAAAAATAAAACTAAAATATGAAGATTGAAACTATTAAACAACAAACAACTTTGGCCCAATGGCAGTGGTAGACATTCCAGACATATTTTAGGTGTTCACAGTTTTATTGGTTTGACTGTAGTATGATGGATTATTTGGTTGTATCATGACAAATTTGAGCACCATACTTCAACTCTCATCCCCCTCTCCCCCCAAAATTACAAGCCGCTGTTTTAAACTCACCTCGGCAGAGTTCCACAAGACCAATAATGGTCAACATCGCTATACACAATAGTTTTGCATAGGTGAAGATATCTTGCACACGTGTTGCCCACTTGACACTCCAACAGTTTATTCCTGTTATGACAACTAAAGAGAAAATATTTTTGTCATCAGAAGAGAGCTTGATTGGTTTTTAATCAGTTTGAACATTTAAATTTTAAATTCTTAAAACAGCTCAATTCACTTTTATAAGATTTTTGAGTTTGCTATCAGATTTGTCACATCAATAATAGTAAAGTTACAAATTGATGAAGGTATGAATTTTTGAAAGTATGTGGAGGGGCACCACATGCCATGCAATCTTCAATGTTTTCAATAATTTTTTCAATATATTATATATTGTGTTCTCTCCGTTTAGCTTGTAGCTGTTCAATCCACAAGATAAGTTTATCTTGTCATTAAGAAAATTAAATATGGTGATTAGTTACTAAGGAACATATGTCTAAGTTAATACTTTTTGTGTTGTGTAGTTAAATTGTTTATCATTTTCTTTTGAATTTGCACTCGTTCTTTGTTTTGTTTCTATAATAATTTTCTTGTTTGTTTAATTTTATGTTAGTACTCCATAAATATTGTAAATAATTAATTATTTAGTGTGATCTTCCACTAGGAGCCATTTATCGGCTCTTGAAGAGAGCACAGAGAAAAAAATGTTTAAATAAAAAAATAAGAAAAAAACAAATATGGATTACAAATATATGGTTATGGAGCTTATAGTACTCTGAACAAAATTTCTAGATTCTGATTGGTCGAGAACAGTACAATTAGAGCGTTAATGGGTACTCAATTGGGGATCCAATTAAGTCACTATGGAAACAATGCTAAACACGACCAACAGTGACAAATTTTGTTAAGTATTTCAGTTGTCCTTTTAAATTAGAATTTGTTGGAGAAAATCGGCCAAAGAGACAGATGAATGCCTTGGCTTCGACATACTTGTCTTTATAAAATTTTGTTGACTATAAATAAAAAATCACACAACCTTGAGAGTAAATGGTTTGAACCCAGGTGTAGTAGTTGAGTAAGTAATGTGATCGTCAGGGTGAGTGTAGTCTAGACTACACTCACCCGGACGATCACATTACTCACTCAATCACACAACCTTCTCATACAATTTGGAATTAATAGCCACTCTTTATGTTTTGATAGTTCTTTAATTGCACTCGCCTAAAGACTCACGCAATTAAAGAACTTTCAAAACATTACTTATATCTATTAATTTCCAAATTGTACTAGAGGTTGTGGGATTTCCTATACTAATTGCTTTTTTTATGAAAACATTTTTATATAAATATTACCACATATGATATATGTATAGACCCTTTTCATAAACCCTACAATGCTTTATATTTTTATATTAATGTGAAATTTTTCTTTCGAAACTTGTTTAAATATTAAAATGGTCTGTGATGATTTCATAAGCAAAACACAATAATTTCAAGAAAGCAATTTAAGGAAACTATGGTGTTAAGTTGCTATGGAAAGTGTCAAGGAAGTTGTTTTAGCTCTGGGATTGAATACCAATAATTATTCTTAAACAGTATAAATTCTCAAAAAAAAAAGAAAATTTGAATCGTAACATTTATAAGGTTATGGCAAGGTATAGTGTACAAATATGGTATACAATTATTTAAAATAAAATTTCTTGCAAGAAAGAAAGGGAAAACAAACATAAGGAGATGCATATTATATTTCATCTGGTTGCACGGCTACCACTAAGAAGATTTACAGTGTGTTTAAGCCCAGACACTCGCTATATAGGGTGTGGAAAATGCTCTAGAAATACCTTAATTCTTGATAAAAATATATATTACTTTTTGTAATTTTTAATTTAATTTAATATTTTCAATAGAAAGGAAAAAATCACACAAGGAAATTAATCTTAAAAAATTGAAAAAAAGGTAAAAAGAAAAAATACAAAAACAAGGAAAAAGAGGTATATTGATTCTAAAATACATCAGACATCTTTCTAGTATTTTATAGGATTTTTTGTTTAAATTATGCTTAAGCAGGTCATCAGTCACTATCAATCTCATTTGCAATGCAAATCATTGGAGGAAAGCAATAGATGGATGATGCAACAAATGCTCGCGCCAAAAACACGATCGAAAGCAAACAAATATACACGAGGTTTCCTGTTGCTACGGATTTCATCTCCTTCAGAAAGGAATGATAGTTATTAGTTAAGTTATTTAAGACTCGATACCTCATTTTCTTAAAGCTGATCTTTCTCGTTTTCTACTTTTTTGGGCAGATTTGAAATGCGCTGAAAAAGGAAGCCAATAACACGTGGATACGTTTCATTGAAGCCGAACAACGAGATATTAAAACCTAGAGTACTGCTGAATAAAACTATTATATGTTTGATCTTGTAATACATAGTTAGGATAAAAAGGGATTTTGTCATTGAAAAGAGGTGCCTCTTTCCTAAGACATGTTTTGAAAATTTTACCGGTCAATTTTATGCCACGTTTTTTCCAAATCGACAAACATCGCGCTCGCTTCATAACACTGAAAATTTATGGCTATGTTGTGATTTTTTTGAAGCGGTTATATTATAATTTCCCAAAGGAACAGTTCTTGAAGTGATATTAAACGTTTATGGGGAAAAAAGAAAGGAAGTTAGGGAGGAAGGAATATTTTTTCTACCTACCAAGACAAACACAAGCCAATAGTTTCACCACGGCTGGCGGTGGAACACACTCAGGAAAGAACGGTTTGGCGACGTATTCCCCAAAAATAAGGGCAATAATAGCCCCTGATGCTGGCCTGATGATTAAAATTGAAGTCCAAGCGAAAAGATAAGCAGGAATTTTACCAAAAGCTTCCATAAGATAGGCGTACTCTGCACCAGATTTGGTCACGAAGGCACCGAGTTCAGCATAGCATAAGCACCCGAACATAGCCAGTAAACCACAACCAAGCCATACTAAAAGAGCAAGACCGATAGAATTTGTCTCCGTTAGAATCCCAGTCGGTGAAATAAAGATTCCTGAGCCTATAACAGTGCCGGCAATGAGCCCAATACCATCCACTAAAGTGATATTCTTCTTCAAAGAGATTTTTCCGTTCTCTGCTTCGCTTTCTGTCGTCGAGGAATCCGGCGAATTTCTCAATTTCTGCTTTTCGTCTGGATTTGAATCCATAGCGTCGACTCCGTTGGAAGACATCGGTGTTTAAGATTCACTTTCCAAGTAAAAATTTAAAATATATATAATTTTTTCTAAATACAAAATTCTTACTCCAAACACGTTTGAACTCGGAACTAAAATGAATGGATTCCGTGATTATCAAAACACAAGAGAAGCCCGCGCAGCTTCAGCCAATCACAACACACTATATTAATAAACCGCTTTTGATTGGTCGAGAGCTCTTTCTTCCAATGAAAATTTTCGCGCCAAAAAATCATAATATTGAAAGAAAAGCACATGTCACGAGACGATACGTTTGAATGGTCTATTGTGATATTAAATAAACAAATAAAAAATATTGTTTGACTAATAAAATTTCGACGTTTTTGTTATGTTAATTAGTAGCTTATGTTAATTAGTAGCTAGGCATAGAAGTGTTGATTTACTTTGTCTTGTTACTGGGTTGCCATGGTGGCAAACCAGTCTTAAAATGAGATCCGTATTTCGGGCGTCAGGTAGACCATAATTTCACACGTCATGATTGGTCGAGAACTTGTGAACAATGTCCAATGTCCAATGAAGTTGCCACACGACATCGAGGACGATGTATTTATAGTACTATATAGTACTATCTCTGAGAATCTATGAGCAAACTACGGTATGAGAATCGTAGAACTAGACAAACTAGTCAAAATAGACTAAGAGAATCTATAAACTACCTAGCTATATGATCAAACTAGATCTTACCAGATCTCAGATACAAAAAAAAATAAAAAATACAGAACGAGAGACAAACTACAAAACGAGTGACAAACAAAGCTTTGATGAAAGCTGACTCCAAGAACTTGTAGAAGTCAGACGAGCTGATAGTGATCTACAAGAAAGCGAACTGCCAAGACTCCTTGTTGAATATTTCCATTTATGAAAATACAGAAAACAAAAACTGAGGGAAAAACAAATTACAAAACACATTTTGGCTAAGAGTATTTACATTGATAAAACGTTTGTTTTGCAGTGAACAGTTTCGATACTGAAATATATATTTTTATTTCATCAGCTAGTCTTGAAAGGTCTCTAGTAGGTCAAGTAGAAATATAATATGCGTTGACAAGTCAGTAACGCAACACTAATGTCTTACTAGAATTTAAAATGTTTTTAATAAAGGGGGACTTTGAACCCAAAAGGAACACTTTTGTGTGAAATAATAAAGAGTATATAGGATTTGCGAGTAGCCGAGCTCTTGCACAGGCAACCCAGTGAACGCTTCAAGAGCGTCTAGTTGAATCTACTACGGACTTCCATGCAGGCTAAAGTCCCGTGGGGGGGGGGGGGGGGTATTCCCTACAATGGACTATACAGGGATGCTCCGCCCGAAAGGGGTACTTTTTTCAGGCCGCACGTATAGCAAAGGGGTGGAAATTTGTGCGTTCTGGTAAAACAAAAGTGGTAGATTTTCTTCAAAGGTATATGAAAGGGGTACCTTTTCAGGCAAAAAGGTATATAAGAGGGGTACATTTTTGCTGAAATTTGATATAGAAGAAGGTAAGGGGTCGAGAGCCCGGGCGGAGCATCAGGCCCGTGTGAAACGATCCGAAGTACCTCCCCCCGGGGCTAAAGTTTTAAAAGGTAGCCGTGCCTTTACATCAGCATGGCTCTATGGTTCATTCATTTAACATATTTATTAACATATTTTTTACAACCATCACGTCCCGTCGGGGCTCTTCCGGGAGGTTCACTCCACACACATTACTACTACATTCTATATTTACAACATACAACACTCAACTCACTTGTTGATTTTTACGCGAGGGTGGAAAACCAGAGAACCTGGAGAAAAACCCTCGTGACAAGGGAGAGGACAACACATCAAACAAACTCAACTCACATATGATCCAGACCGAGCCGAGGCTCGAACCCGGACCACAGCGGTGAGAGGTGAGCGGTAAACAACTACGCCACCCATGATGTTACCCACGCCACCCACTTCTTATGTCACTACTGGCAACGTTCAAGGAGTTAGAAAATTTAATTCAGTTTACCTTTTATATCGCACAAAACCATTCAATTATATTTTCTTTCCACGTGTTCAAAATCACAACACCAAGTGTTATTGCAAACTGTTTCCCATTGCCAGTTCCCATCAAATCCTAGAGCACTAAATATTATAAGAAAATCCCATTCTAAGGCAATTTTTTTCCACATCTGGCATGCAAAACACCTGCGGGAAAAATCAAAGAAAATTAATAGGATGTTACCAGAACAAACACGTGAAGAAAAAATTAGTATTCTTGATTTTCCTGAAAAAATTCCAACTTCGAAAACAGTCCTCGAAAATAGATTTTGTAGAATATTGGTTCTGACCAAAACTGAGCGTATGATATTTCCCAACGTCCTTAAGTAATTTAATACCAATATTCAGTATATAATCTCATCTTCAATGTTTAAAATTTAATTTCACACAAATTATTTACTGATAAGAAATCTTACAATGATATTCAATACTTTCATGGGAGTCTCGTTTCCGAATATACTGTGGTGAATGAGATAGAAACTAGCTGTTGCATGTTGGCAAGGAAAATACTCCGAGTGTACTATCGTGCATAAATGAATGAATTTTTTTATCATCCTTCATCCTCCTACTTAAAAGCCTTTATATTTTATCGATACTGGCTCTGAAACAGCCTCTGGTCTTATCGATGTCAGGACACGGCTAACTCACAGATCGAATTCAGGAATTTCAGGAACATATGGATGGGATTTCTCACTCCGTTCTCGAACAAAAACCAGTTAATTTTCACTAGAAAGTATTTCAAGCGATTTAAAAACCACAAGCTTATCTTACAGACAAGATTTTTGGTGAAGAACATGTTAATTCTAAAAAGATGCAGCGAGAACGTGGGTGTTAAGACTACTTACGTGTCTTAACCACACGAATAAGCCAACTTAAAAATCAATTCAATAAATAAGATAAGAAAACTAAAGAATAAAACATTATGTCTTTTTCTCCAGGTCTTTTCATTTTCATATATATGTCTTTGTGTTTTTCAAGATAAAATGGGTCTTGTTGGGGTCCTCTAATGGATAAGGGACAAGGCAGGACTACGAGCATGCGCAGAACACTTTAGCAATATTGTCTTGTTGCATGTGGGACTGGACTAGTACGAGGTTCCAAACCACGAATTAACAGAGGATTTTTTGATACGAAACTCGACGTCTGCAACACGAGTCTGCTCCTCCGAGGAATTCTGCAAGATCAATAAAAGAGATCAGATTTAAGGACAGACAGACAGATAGATAGAGAGACAGACAGATAGAGAGACAGCTATGCACACAAAGGGAACTAAGGATGGACGGTTACCTACCCTGGGTTTCACAGCTCTCTCGCTGCGGTGCCGTTTCCCGTCATGGGTTTCAAATTTTCAGGAACCCAGGGAAAGATATACCTACATGAAGGTTTGTTGGCCCTGTTGCTAGGGGACAAGCCTAAACAGGAGATCAGTAGCCCTAGCAACATATAAGGACGTCCTAACTTAATGTTAAAGTGCACACACTTAAGGAAATCTAGCACACTAAGATTTGTGATTACTATACTGACCCATACGAAGTCCATGTGAACACTTCCATTTCCATCACAATACTCCATGTAAAAACATTCACCATCTGCTGAATAGTTGACTGTGGACAATATTGTAGACATGATTAATAGATTAAAAGAATCGTATAAAGAGCAAGGGAACCATATATTATTGATTTAGGGTGTTGGTACCGTTAAATACGGCCCCCTCCTTCCTCACAAACGTGTTAAAGTGTTCGATACTGGGTGTCCGTGCTGACTATTTCTATGCACTAAGTTGACTGGCATACATGAAAAAAAAAAGACAGTCCATCCATTTCTGCGATAGAATTTTAGTTTTGGAAGATGTTAAACGACAACTAGAATTCAGGATTTCACTTTCAGAGATGGTGGGTACCGGGTATCCCCACCCCTCCCCTCCCCTCTAAATCAGGTCCGTAAGATGACAATTGTTAACCTTATGTAATGAACTAGTAAGCGAATGGCAAACAGGAACAAGCAATATTTACCGTTAGATTCCTTGTTAACATGGATTATTACTGGCGAACTGAAAAGAAGCAAAGAGAGAACGGAAGGTATTAGCCTAACAGGTTCAGGATACAATAGTATGGAAAACAGAGAAGAACAAAATAATGAAGAAATAAAAGAAAACTGTGGCTCAAATTGTCGAACTGTTCGAGTACCAAAGAAAAGAGGCACCACTTCCAACCCTTCCGGTGAAGATCCCGACTACTCTACCCCTCCTATCTCCCCCTTCCCATAAGTGTAGTATCTTCTCTAAAGGCGCGGAAACACGGTGCAACATGGCGCGCAATGTTGCTGAAGTAGGACCATCTTTCTTCTTCAGCAACATTGCGTGCAACAAATTGCGTCGTGTGACATGGCTCACAACATAGATTGCCTGTGTGTCCTTAGTTTAATTGGCTTACGTGCTTAACATACCTTACACACCAGACAGCTCGTCTGTGTTCATCTATTACTGTCATATCGAACAAACAGGTATTCTATAAAACAAAATCAGTTAAGACTCGCGCACTGAGTTCAGAGCTGGATCTTCTCCGCTATGTTATACATAACCGTGTCTGCGTCAACTGACCTTATCAGCATGGCCATAATCTTTTTTTCATTTTTGACTACATGCGATTCCCTTAAGTGATCACTGATCTTTTTATTTACCGGTAACGCTTGCAAACAACTCAAACAACACATTGATACGGATCAAACAGGAGGGCGGACCAGTGGCGTAGCGAGGGTGGGCGACAGACACAAGCTGTACGCAGACTGAAAATGAAACAGGCTGCACGCAGGCTGGCTACACGGCACGGTACGGCAGTGTGTTTTTACTGCCATATATATGAACTTTTCCCTACGACATTCGTCTTTTGAGATTAAATTCAGATAACAAGTGAGTGTCCTTTACCTGCAGTATGTTTCGAAACAGCTCCGTTTTCCAAGGTAGTGAGAGTTTCTTCGAGAAGACGCCATATTCATTACCCAGACCACGGAGTACCACAGAGTCTGACGTGAAGCCATCTAGATAAAGTGACAACAACAAGAACAAAAAACAATGCTTTACAAAGTTCCTTGATACTTCATTCTAAAATAGGAAGAACGCGCAACAGGTCACATGCCTCGTATATCAAGTCACGTGATCGTGTTTGGACATTGGATTTTCACCAGGCAAAATCAAGCAGATGAATAAGCCTTGACCTCGATGGGTTTTAAGTCATTTTCAATAAAACGCAAGGAATCATCGTAGAGACAAGGTAAATTTTTGTGTACGTCAATCAAGGAGTTTCCATGACATTCCATAAGCATGTATAGACCCCTTGCAGCACGTCGGAATGCAGCTCAATTTGGAGGACAGAACAATAGGTTCCAATTCTCAGGAGATTGAGATTCTTTTGTTTTGCCCTCCAAATTGAGCTGCTCTGACATCACGTGCCAGGGATCTATACCTTTGGAAGTGTGGCTTGTGATAATGTCATGGATACACTTTGATTGACATCAACCAAACCCTATGATATAGCGACGCATTTTTAACACGTTTTACTGAGAATGACAGTATAAGTAGTAATAATAACATATGTTACAAATGAGGAGTGCATTTTGTATTCTAAAGGAACGAAAATGGTCACATGACCCTGTGGTGTATACATAGTGGTGCTTAACGTACTGTGATAAAGTTCTCTGAATTGTTGACTCCAGTAAGAAGACTTGTGATTTCTGAGTTCAACCATTGCAGAGTAGCCATGAAGACCTGGTAGAAATATGTGAAGGTTATTGATGAAAGCAATGAAATAAGGTCATGGGATATCAACAAAACAGTCATAGATTGTGATAAAACAAAAAGTGAGAACAAGCAATTTCTTACCATATTGGGGGTCCACATCATCAAATACTGGCTGGTGTGAGGGAGCCTTGTACATACTAAACATAAAAGGGGGAAAGGTAGTTTGAAAGTGGAAATAAATTGCAGTAGAATGGGCCAAGAATGGAGCCCTATGAAGGAGACTAACTGAAGGGGGAATAACAAATGAGAAGGTAAAAAATGAGATAGTGAAGGAACTTCCCTCTCCTCTCATCCCCTCCCCCCACATCTCTGTCTCAATTACTTTGCCATGCATGGAAGCCCTAAATCAGAGCCCTTAATGTATCTATATTATTTTGATAGGTCAATGTTGCTCCTGATACAATATCTACCACATCTAACTTACATGGTTGATGATCCTAACATTACTTTTTCAAGCAACTTATGGTAACTAAAACAAGCAGTTACAAATGCAAGTTCCCCTCCATCCTGCAGAAGAAGAAAACAAATTTGAATTAAATGTTCACTTTATTTACTGGGCACAATACTGGAGAGATGGCAAGAGAAAACTATTCCAAGTTGGTTGGCAGTCTATGGCTACAGCAGGGCCATAGCCAGCATTTGGACAGTGGTCCAGTTTTAAAAAAAGTGGTCTGGTTTTTTCAGGTGATACATATTTTTCATGGTTCAGATGGTAAAAAGTTTCTTTTCACAACAACCACAGACTACCACACGAAGCAGATTATAGAATAAAGAACTGCATCACAGTGTTTATCAACAGGTGCACATACCTTCCATGATGCTGTCCAACATGTCATTAACAGGCCTGGAGGAAGGAAGTGAGCAGAAATCATGTCACCTTCTGCATCTGCCTTGTCTTTCTTTAATACTGTACCTGAAATAATAATTGAATTAGGGTATGCTGAAAGGGAGATAAAGATATCTGCAATCTACAGCACCATAAGTGGTCATAAAACTGTTGGTGGAGGGATGGTTCAGAGTAAGTGCTGAGTTGGTTCAATAGTGAAATCACAGGGAAGCAAGAATGGCCATGAGAGGGCTTGCCTCTCACTAATGTGACCCAGATTCAATTCCCAGGCTCAATGTCACATGTGAGTAGAGTTGCTTGTTGGTTCTCTCCTGTATTTTAAGGGTTTTTCTCCAGGTTCTCCAGTTTTTCCTTCCTCTGTAAAAAGAGCCACTCTTTGAAATCCTCTGCCAATTAGGTATATATTTCCCAATTCATTTTATTTTTCAATGCTATGTAGTGACAAGTGTCACTATGCTGTAACATCACTGAGCTGTCAATAAGGATGGAGAAGCAGCAATAATGTTTGTTGTCAGTAAAGGGTTGTTTTAAAAAGCTTGCACTAAATGGAGTGACAATTTTCCTATTATTTACCTTTTGCCTTGAAATCATAATGTAGTATCAGAGACCTAGATGTTGCACTATAAATAAAACAAAAGAAATGATTACTATCAAAGGCTGTTTAGTGTTAGAAGACACTCTACTCCCTCTCCCTCTCCCTCTCTCTTCTTCCTTCTTCATGCCTCTTCCTTGATTTGAGAGTTTGCTGTAGCATCTCTGATTTTCTTTCCTCCACAAAACCAAACACACTCAATGCAAGTCCAATTTGATTTGTGAATCATCCATGCCTTGATGTACACTGCACATCAGTTACATACAGTCAGAGGTTGATTCAAGGTTTGAAAAAAATGTCTGGATTGGTTTAAAAGAAAGGTATAATTTTCATTAAATATTTACCTTTTTGTGTGAGGTTTCCATGACTTATCAAAGAAGACTGGTACACAAGCAAATAGTTTCATTTCCTTCAACTGTACTAGAGGAGGCAGCTGAAGGGACAGCCATCGCGTAGACAAAGAAGAAGCAAAATGTTTTGTCTCCTCTGCTGTGGACCAGTGATTTTGACCTCTTGTATCAGTAAAGCACAACCTCCACTGAATAGATAGAGCCCTTAGCAGATGGAAATAAAAAGGGATAATTGTCATTGGTTAAGTAACTAAGTTCTGCATTCTGCATAGAAACATGCCACTTTAACGGTCATAATGATTACGGCAAACAGTGCTTTAATTGTCAATCTGAATCTGCTATATCTTAGTCAATAGCCATCAACAAATAGGTCATGTGACCATGCTGTGTGTGCTTTTCACAGTCAAAGATTGTACCTACTTTAAATTCTTTTGTACATCAGCTAGCAGCCCTGTATATGGATTAACTTTTTTCTTGACACAAAGAAACTTGCTTTTCCTTGCTTTTATACACCTGGTAAACAAAGAAACAATATATCTCATGTACGAACTTGCGGCCAGCTAGAGGCTGGACAATGAGTGCAGTAGACTGATTTAGGGAGATAAAATTAATGCTTTATGTATACATTTATAACTGAACATAAAGAATGAAAATCAAAAACATAAGCACTAGAATTGAAAAGATATAATAGACCTTTTCGGCTTGCTTCATCTTTTCTCATTTCAGACTATGTGTTATTCCCTAGAGTATCATTTCTTTGTTTAAGGGAACTGCACAAGGAGACACATGAATAATAATACAACTCAAACAAAGAATCATATTCTCAAGAGAATGACACATTATACCCAAGCTGAAAAGGTTTAATAATTCACTAACCTTTGTATTATTTCCTTTTTCCAATCAAAACCTTCTTCTCTTGTTTCTTCAAATGTAAATAATTTTCTTAATTCTAAAGGGAATCTTGGAAAAACACCTTCCCATAGTTTCCTAGATACAATTCAAATAGATAATATGTATTTTTACTATATTTCAGAGCTGTTTTGCATAAAATGATACAAATATATTAATTTTGTTCTTACCTATCTTTTAAGAGAAGTGACCATCTCACACAAACTTGTGCACATGCTAGTAGTTGTGTTGGAGAAAGGAATTTGAAAATTTGAAACAGAATTTCATCTGGAGCTCTGCAAAAATAAATTAAGATTAGATCAAGTTCCTGTAGAGTTTTTACTTGCTTGCTCATTTGTTTCTTCATTCATTTATTTATTCATCCGTTCATTCATTCATTTGTATATTCGTTAATGTGCTAATGTAAGGCAGCCCATATCCAGCATAGCCAGGCTCTAAGCAGCCCATTGTTATAAATGCATGGCCAATATGCAAGTCCATTATTGCAGATCAATGCCATTCTCATTGGCTTGCTAATCATAACTATAAATTAAGCTCCCATAGTAAGTAAGTAGCTGAGTATAGTTTTCCACTGACTGCTGTCAGTGTCACTGGTGCCAGTTGGAGGACAGCATATAGTTACCATGGTTACCTCAATGCTGCCAGGGACAGCCACTGTACATCCCTCATGATGGCATTTAGCACCTAGCCCAACTTTATCACTAACTGGGAACGTTGTTAATTTAAATTATTAATAAGTCTTGCCTGTTTATTTGATCAGCATTTCGTGCAGGTTTTACTCTATATTCTTGTCTTATCTTGGTCTGAGGTCGTGCTTGCACTGTTTTCTCATCATTCAGATTTCTGCTTCCAGCACTTTTTGTTGTACCACTGCTACTTGGCAAACCTTTTCCAGGAGATGGTCTAATTTAATGAAAACAAGAAAGAAAAAATGAAGAAAAAATTCAGAGTTCTTTATTATATTAATAGAAGGGAAAATCAGTAGGATAGAGGAGACAAAAAATAATCACAGATTCTTCCCTTTTAATTACACAATTTTTTAACACGAAATTGTCTTTATACAGCTTTAGATATAAATCTTATCTTTATGAACTCATGTTAACATTCAAGCTTAAGATATGAATGCAGTTGTCATACCTCGGATTTGTGCTATTTTTTGAAGGACTATTTCTTTTTGCCTTCAAATACGACGAGAGGTGCTGTTGATGCCTTTGATTGTTCATTTTCAAAACAAATCATGGCGATCCAGGCCGACAAATTAAAGCTTTTAACAGCACTTTCTTTACAAACTTTTAGTTTGTTTGTCGGCCATCTTGTTTCTAAGAAACAGGTTTATATTGGATGGTCTTCCTGTGGTATATAGAGTGTGACGTCAATCATATCGAAAAACGACTTCCGGTTCCAAAACAAAAATCCGTTCTATAAAGATTTTCCTAACTTTTTCTTTATGAATGAATTTCTTGTCCAAAGTTCAATTTTTTTATGTAGAGATCAAGTCATTAAGAAAAATTTCCGATGTATTTTTCGTATTTTAGTAGTTTGTAAGCCGATGGACCCGGAAATACGTCACAACTTCTTTAAAAACCTTATTGGTCTTCCTGTGGTTTGAATCATTTGGAAGGGTTGACCAAACAAGATGGCAGACACAGACTTGAAGTCCACCTCGGTTAAAGAACCAGAAAACATCCACGATTTGACTGGATTTGTATCTTTTTACCTTTTAACGATAGATACACCTTTATCTTACCTTAGGCCAAGCATTAGTTGGGTTTTGTTTAATTTTTAGAGCTAACTTTATCAGATTTACTCAACAACTTTTGGGTGGAATTCAAATTCCTACGAAAAGTCAAAGCTGAAGTCGATGTCAAACTTCTGTATTTTAACACAATTTTATATTATTTCTCTTAACTGTTTTACTAAAATACAGGTCCAGACTTTGCTTACTCAAATGGTAAGTTTCCCTTCGCATAAAAAGATCTTCTAATTCTCATTTCGAAGAAGGAATTTTACAGTCAAATATTCAGAATTATAAGCTTATCATTTCTTCTTGAATTCTGTTTTTTAGCAAGACAAGTTCCAGAATATGTCAGATCAGATCATTACAAGAAATATCCTTTTATTGTTTATAATTCTAACTTGCTTATCCGAACTTATTTCAGGGGATTAGACAAAAATTTTTGTGTGTCATGACATGAAAACATGTAGCCGTTTGGCGTCTGTTGAACTGTTTATTTACATTGTCTATCAAAAGGACGCTGTAAATAAATTCAAATTCTAAAACGGTCATTCACAGGTTTTAAAATTCTGTTGAAGAGGAGTTAAACAAACGATATTACTAGAAAGCTAACGGCTTTTTCGTTAATGAAGTATGGTGTAGATGAGCAATATTTCAGGAAGTACGTGAATGCTCAGCTTTGTGATTAAGAATTTCTAAAGATAGACGTCATGTTGGTTGTTTTTTGCTTGGAAACATTATGTTTTCAAATGACAACGAATAGAAAACCAGAATTTCATTGAGAAGCAGAGCATAATATTTTAAACTAATTAGCAAAATGTTAGTTGAGTGATGAAAAATTAATTGAAAGAAGAAGGAAAAGAAGAGAAAAAAAAGTTAAAACCTCAAAGGCAATTAATCATAAAAAATAATATTTGAAAACCTTGGACTGGTTATAGCCCCTGCTGGGGTTATTGTTAGAGAAACTAGTAGTTGTATATCATGTGCTAATTGTTTTAGGTTTGTGTGGGTTGGTGGTATGTGTGTACATGTAAGTACATGTACAGCGTTCTTCAAGTAACAAGTTGTTATGTATTATATTTTCCATAACAGGACAGGGGTTTTTACGGAGCTAATTCTGTGAAATACACTGCATGAATTAAAGCTGTACGTACATGTTAAAACTTTGTAAAACATGCAACTGAAATTTGTGTCATGAGCAAGTTTTGGCTGATGAAATTGTACCATGTAACACCTCTGTGAAACTTGTCCCACAACAATGCCGTTAAACACAAGTTTCGTCTAAAAGTTTCAACGTGTAACAGGGCCTTTAGTACTGCACATAATTTTAAAAATAAGACATATATTTCTTATAGATTTATACATTTTTCTTAACATTTTGTACTTGATGAAATGAGCACTCGTATTGATGAACTTGAGAAGAACATTGGCGACTTAATGACCCAAGCTGGAGTAGATGAACCAGAAAAATGAACCAACATGTTCTAGAGTGGACACTCTGTATAGAGCTAAAGTCATATTTTTTACCTTTGCGATATATGATGTACGATAGATCGTGTGTGAATAATACATGCATATATAACCAACTTTGTGACAAATTTTTGTCAGACTATTCTGTTTTTAGCTGATTTGATTAACTGTTATTATTTTAAGGGTATATGATAACAAATGCTGGCCTTTGTAAAAAGACTTAGTAATGTTCTCTCCATTCAGAGTTTTAATATTAAGTTCTTTTGTATTTAACTACATCAAAATTAATAAAAAATGTAAAAAATTCTTGTAAATCTGCTGGCAAGTTTCAATTCTACCTATAAGCAATAAATAGAATACAACTAAATTAACTGAATTAACACTGGTTATTAGTCACTGAAGGCAAAGTGAATATTGGAAGATAGCGAACCAGTAAGCTAAAGAGCATATGTCATTTTGTACAGGTTCCAATATGATAGTACCTACACCCTATACTAGCTGGCCTGATGATTCACTTTTTTGTAGCAATATTCTTCATGTTTTAATACTAACAATAGCATTAATATATTATGATATATTATTTATTCACACTGTTGAATAGTTAGATAAATTTATCTAACTTAGATAACTATTTAGGTGACGTCACCTAAAATAGTAAAAGGTACCAAAGTAACAGTCTTGCGAATCCGGAGTTTACTTTACCACAGAATGGGTGAAGAGACAGTTGATTGTATCATTGTTTCCCCCCCTGATCTCAGTAACTGTTTACTCGTTGATTAAGTTGGCAAGTTGGCAAGTTGGCAAGCTTCAAACTTACTTCCCAAGCAAATTCAATAGAATCAACGTTTTCTCCTTCAATTCATCTTTTTTCTTCTTGACGCCATTACATCTTTAATTAGGCAAAGCACTGTTCTGCTTTATGAAGCAACTCATTGAAGTTGATTCTATCAAACTACCAAATTTATGCAGGAAGTAAGTTTGAAGTTCATTATGAACTTCCAAAGTATGACTTGAACTTTGGAACTTCTGTACGATCTTCATATGATCTTGGGAATCTACCATCAAAAGTTATGAGAAATGCACTGTAATATGCCAACCATTTTCATGATTTAAGCTCTTCATAATTCAGGTTGCTTTGTTGCTTTGGGCATACAACTTAATTAAGAAAAGGATTATGAGAAGACTTATCATTTTTATTCCCATAGAAATTTTGGTCAACATGCGATATAAATAACTTTAGTTTTTTTACTAGGTTATTCGACCGAAATATCCATGGAAATAAAAATTGATACCGTAAGTCTTCTCATAATCCTTTTCTTGATCCTTTTCTTACCATGCAGCTAACCCAGCTCTGGTTGGCACATGAATGACAAAGCCTTACATCACAATCATGAACTATCGCTATATGTAGTTAATATTGAATTAATCATCCACCCACCCCCGATGAAAAATAATGAATGGTCTCCATCATTTGATCTGAAAAATATACAAGAACAACTTTATAGGTTTCAAAAAATTTATTCCAATGCTAAAAATCTGTATTGAATCTATATTGTTCCTCGAAGTTGTAACATTTTGTTTAGTATATATGCAGCTATTTCAGAAAAGGTTGGTGAAGGTTTTGTTGCATGTTGCGTCATTGTTGCTTACCAAGCTTGAAATGTTCTTTATATATTCATGTGTAAATAATGTCAGCACAGAAAAATTAATTATGCTGTAAAAATGTGCAGACAAAGTTTGAGAAAATTCTATAATACTGTGACCATTTCCTGATTGCTTTTACAACACAAATTATAGTGCATTCTGGGCTTGGCAAATTCAACATGCAATAAAACCTTCAATGGTTTTTGAAATAGCTGTATCAGCCATTACAAAACATTTTCAAGCCTATATTAACATTTTTCGGAGTTTCATTTATTGCCTAAGAAAATAGTTTTTAAATTTATTCTATTTTAAAATTTGATTCAAATTTATCATAAGTACTAGCTTGTCATGGTACATGATATTATGAGCTTGGTACAAGACATGGTGTTACTGCAGTGTGGTATGAAACATGGCTGATAATCTGACTGATAATCTTCATACCCATGCCTTATTAACAAGGACATCAGTATTATGCTTGCTTCCTATAAATATTTTATAAATTTTGAGGTTGCCCCTGACAACATGCACATTTCACTGACAAAACTTCATGACAGAAATTTTGTTGCAAAAAATACTTATTTGACAAGCAATGTTAGTACCCATGTCCGATTTAGTCGTTAATCATTTAATATTATTAATTATCAAATTAATTTAGTCAATTGAATATATTCATTAGTTATACAAAACAGGATTCTCTTGCATGTACTGCATATTGTGCTATAGCTAGATGTATCCATGATATTTCCATGTTTACTGAAAATAAAAAACAAAATTAAAATTAAATAAGCTCTAGCTTGCTAGTGCTGAAGATGATTGTTATACAGTTGAGGGAGGGTCAGGCAGGGCTATATTGTCCTACAGTACCATTTTTTCACCTAGTACATTACATGATAAGATATTTAACATGTGGGATTCAAAAGGTGACTGAAGTCAACAGTGGATTAAACCTTTTTTTCATCAACTCAACCTACACCTTTTATTATCCATCATATCTTATCAAACCCTGAAACAATCTTGAGGTTTACCTAAATCAGGTCACTGCTAATACACAGATTGAATCCTGAAACAACCTCTGGGCTGATCTAAATCAGGGCATGGCTAACTCACAGATGAACCCTGAAACAACCTCTGGGCTGATCTAAGTCAGGGCATGGCTAACTCACAGATGAACCCTGAAACAACCTCTGGGCTGATCTAAGTCAGGGCAAGGCTAACTCACAGATCAAACCCTGAAACAACCTCTGGGCTGATCTAAATCAGGGCATGGCTAACTCACAGATGGAATTGTAATTTAGCATGCTAGATTTTGTAGAAGAAGGAAAACTGGAGAACCCGGAGAAAACCCCAAAAATTAAGGGAGAAACCTAGCTAACAAATTCTACTCACTGTTGTGCAAAGGCCAGGAATCAAACCCAAGACCCCAGAGATGACAGGAGAGTGCACTACTGCTACACCACCCTTGATTCCCAAACAGGTACTTGCAGTTCCTGAATTCAAGCCCTGGTAAGATACAGGTATAACTGTTACTGTTCATACCTCCTGTAGACCCTCAGGTAGAACCTCCTGTAGGCTTCCAACATAATAATCATGGAAGTACATCATGATTGCTAATGGCTGCCCCAGGATGATTGATAACCACACCACTACATTTCCATAGTTTGGATTATGAATGAATTTCTTGATGAAGACTGCCATTGGAAGCTGGGAAATAATAGATAAAAAGTATGACCATATAATTATAATGTATATTTGCTTTTATGCTTGGGCAATCAAAGTTAACAGGGAGAGAGTTGTGGTTATTATAATATATGTATCACAAAAGATCATGAGCATGCATGGTTGCACCAGTTGTTTTCTTAGTTTGCTCAGCATTTGCTAGATCACTAGTAACTGTATAAGCTAGTTGCTTCTGCAGTTTAATACAACATTTTAATTCAACTACTGACTGATCATGACATACCTGTCCTATCATGGCCATAAATGACCATAACTTGGCCATCCTCAGGGGAACACTAACAAGGTACTGCAAGATAAAGAAACATTTGATTTATTAGATTTAAGGAATAAAATATACATTATTTGAATAGTATTTAGTTTAGACATTCTGATTTAAACACAAGAATGCAGAGAAAACATTATTTATTAAGAGAGCTGTTGGAAACCATGATGTAAAAACAGTGTTCATCATTGGTTTCCTGCTTCTAATTAAAAGTGTTCTTTCAGTATCTGACATGTTTTTGTATCATACTGTACAAACCTCATGAAAGAATGCAGAAAGCATAAATACGGCCACTTGAGCTTGAAGCTTGGAGTAACCCCTCCTTATCATGGGTTTATACAGATGTCTGTGAAAAGGAAATAAAATGGAAAATTGAATGAATTAATAAAAATGAAGGAAAAGGATGGATGGATAAATGAATGAATATATAATTATAATGGATGATGGAGAACTAGAGGCAAGGAAAGAAGAAGTGGATACATGCACTCACTACTGGATGAATGGATGGATGGATGGATGGATGGATGGATGGATGGATGGATGGATGGATGGATGGATGGATGGATGGATGGATGGATGGATGGATGGATGGATGGATGGATGGATGGATGGATGGATGGATGGATGGATGGATGGATGGATGGATGGATGGATGGATGGATGGATGGATGGATGGATGGATGGAAAGAAAATGTGAATGAAATTTATACCTTACAGCCCAACGATGTGCTGGAATATTCCAGTTCTGCCAAAAATATGCAACAGTGGAGGAGTTCCTGCAAAATCAAAAAACATTTATGTATTATTTGATTTCCGTGCTCAAAAAAAATAGTCGTAAAATTCAGAATTAGTTATCATGGCAACATACCACCAATCTCTGTAGAAACAACGATCTCCAAATCTTAATAATTCTCCTGTGATATTGAGAAATGTATGGAAAAAAGAGTAGAAGAATAATAACCACAGAAAGTGATTAGGAATCTGAAAATTAATGGAGAAAAAACATTGGATGATACCAAGATACGTGTACAGCTTATTTCAAAAATGGTTGGGGGAATGGTGAAATCTGATCAGTGAATGGCAATCACAGACTGGTGATTACACAACTCAAAGAAACTGTGGGGTAATTAGAATTTCTTCATATTTATTTCTTAGGTCTTTGCTGCATGGTGCAAATGTTAGAGAATTGTATCCACAGTACACAATGTCATTTTCTTATACTTACTGCTAGTTTCATTATACGCTCAACAGCTCTTCCAATGTCCATTTCCTAGGATACCACATAGAATCAGTTAATAAAAGCAAACTTTCACAATTAAATCATTAAAACAAAAAAAAAGCTATTTGTAGGTACAAAAGGACAAGGACAGAAGAGGTGGTTGCCTGAAGGCTCAAATATTTCCTAATTGGCAAGAGGTAAGGGGTGGAGCTGCCCCCTGACCCTCCACTTTTCATAAGAATAAGATCTTTTTTTGTCTTTGTTCTGTATGAAAAAAGATCCCATATACACACACTTTTTACTAGCTTAGAATGAAATCTTATCTTGTCTTAGTTTGAGTTCTTCATAACCCCCCCCCCCCCCCCCCCCCACTTTAAAACATGCTCCGTCATCCTTGAAGAGACAATAATTATTAAGATGTGTCATAATAATTTAGGTGCAGGCACAGCTTAGTTGGTAGTGTGTGGCCTTTGGAGCTAGAGGTCTGTGGTTTGAACCTTAGGATCTCCATGTCTGTTTCAACTTCTCTCTAATCCGTGTAGCTTCAGCTTTGAATACTCTTAAAACAGATCACTAATGGAGTGTGCATCTGCTTCCATTAATAGCATTGAATATATTTTTGCATTTTTATACTCAATACTCAAGTGGCCTGGTGGTTAATCACACAACTGCCTTAGTTTTTAATTCATTTCCTACAAAATTGACCCAGCCTAGGTAAACTGGGGAGCATCCACTAAGGATAAGGGGGGAAGGTTTGCTTGACTAATGATTGATCAATCTAAACCTAATTTTTTTCTAACATTTAATTTACCTGTATTGGTTTGAGGGAGTTCTTAACAGTTGGGACCATCCACTAAAGATATAAAAAGAAAACAATGGATATAATCATAAGCATAATTAAAATGATAAAATAAATGGGGTTTAGCTGTGACATCTCTACAGAGTAGTTATCCCCCCATCGCAAATTCCAATTAGAATTCAGAAGTTGATTTTTGCAGAAGGAGGAAAACCAGAGAAAAATCCTCAGGAGAAAACCCACAAGGAACTCTACTCACATGACATCAAGCCCAGGAATTGAGCCCAGGTCGCATTTATATTGGTGAGAGGTTAGTGCTCTCACCACTACTATGCCACCAGTGCTAATTCACATAATTTCAGTCTATCATAAGTTGATAGTTGAAATATTACAAAAAGTAGGTTCTCAAGGATTCCCTGGGTCCTTGGATGCCTACAATTTATTTGTCATGATATTTTCTAGAAATATAAAATATTGGTGTTGATCATCACAAGCACAAATTAAAACAATAAAACAATAATTATTACCTGTTGAATAACTGCACCCATCAAACTCGTAAGAAAAAACTAAAAAAACAACAACAAAGAATAAGTTAATACCAAGTGTTTCATAGTGAAAGATCCAGGGGGTGTCCAAAGGTGCACTGGACCCCCCCCCCCCCCCCCCCACCCAGACACCCCTCTCAAAATAAACCTAAGTACAAATTAAAGAAGTCAGATTAAGATTATTGATAACGTCACTATATCCTTATTTTTTTTCATTTTGGACACCTTCCTTGCAAATTTCTGGATCTGCCCCTGATTTATACTCACCATTATCAAGGTTACTGTTGTCCCATATTTTTATTGCATTTGTTATTGATTTATATTTCTATTATTTTAACAAGATTCACAAGTCCGAATTTTTATACCATTTCACTTACCAGTTCTATGAATCTTCTAATCAGAAACCTCTTTCTTATTTTTGGTAATCTTGGGAAATTTAGTTCATAGCACAATGTTGGTGCGCAAACGAAGTAATACAGATCTGATGGAGAATAATAAAGATCCTTCCATAAATATTTATCTAGTGCACAGGTACATGTACCCTGAAACCTAAAATCACTGTTAGCAAATTTGAAAATCTTTTATGTATCCTTGGAGAAAACATTTGGTGGAGAGGGGGAGGGGGCTAAATTGAAGTATGCGATGATCAAGCTTGACTGACACTGTCTGTTCACTGCACCCCACCCCACACATGCCACACCCAAGGCTGCAAATAATTTTTTTGGTCAGCAGTTCATTTGTCAGGTCAGAGGAATATTTGGACTGTCAAACCCAAGTGTAACTGGTCAAAAGTACTAGTCAATTATTATATCAAGTGGTCATTTAAACCAGACATATGTCGATGACCAGTACTTATTTGCAACCTTGCACACCCAGTTTCCACATGTCAGAGTGGAGTGGTGGGTGTACTACCCAATGACATGTATTATATAGTGATAGAGGCATGAATGGGCCTTACCTGTAGATTACTTGATCGTACAAAAGGAATTTCAAGGATGAGATCCCCCATCCTAACTACTGACCTGTCAGTTAACCAAGTTACTAATGGTTATACAGTAGTATTATTACACATTACCTGGTTGTGTGAGGTTATCAGGATACTTTGTTTTATCTTCTGTCTTTGGATTCATTTTGGTTTCTGTAGACAAGGACAAGGTTTCGATCTGTCACATTTATAGCCTTACAAGTTGTCCATGGAATAGAGAGCAGATTTTTAACTGGTGGCTAATGCAGGGATCACGGAGAGGGAGTGGTTGAGGGGGGGGGGGGGGGGGGGGAGAATAGCCTTCCCACTTTATGCTAATATCCACTTTATTTTTAAAAACTTTGCTTTCCCCCACACTTTTAGTCTTATACATACTAGTCTGCTTTAAATATACAGTATATATCTTTTTAATTGCAAAACCTTAAGCCCCCTACTTTCGTGGGTACTCTGTAGTACTTGCGATGGGTTTACAGTACTGATTTTTGGGATGGGAAGTGAGGGGAGGCTAAAATTCTGACCTATCATGTCTTATTGTTGCAATTTTGAAATACATACTAGGAGTCTGCAGTGCATGTCTGAGTAATGATACCATCTTGTATATTGTTAGTATGACTGACTAACCTTCTTTCACTAATCCTAATCTGTGCCATTTATTGACACTGATGTAGCTGATTGACTTTAACCAAAGCATAGAGTAACAAAGGAGGGTAATGTTGGCAGCCCCTAAAAACACAAATAATTGGACATCATATATATGATGGGTCATAGATTGGGGGAAAACGGAAGCATTCATTATATAGAGAATGGAAAAGCAGAAAGGGCAACAAGAACAGAAAAATAATACAGGAATATGAATTATAGCCAGTCAACAGACAGCATCAGGCCAAAATTGGCACTTGTCATGTCAAATGCATCCTAGGCTGATCCTCTTGATTGGTCACATTGACTGGTCACATGTTGGTCAGACATCCAACATGACCACTCATCATGTCTGGCCAGTGAGCAGCCATCGTTTCTCATTATAATTATTAGTTATCATAATACATATACTTACAAGGTGGAGGTTGGTACAGTAGAACCACCGTGACAGGAACAGATAAAATTAAAAACAGGTTGAAAATATGAAAAAATAAGCCTGTTTTCTCTGATAGATTACCCTGGAATAATAAAGACAAGATAAAAGTCAGATATCAAAATAACGTGACCAAATTGAATAACTATTGTTCTGGACTGACTAGCCTCATGTTCACGAAACATAAAAGCCTTTTTTATATGTATAAGAGATTAGTTAGTCCAGAATAATGGTTATTCAAATTGGTCCCCATATTTCAACTCGGCACATCTATAGGCTCATGGCAATTTTTTTTTAAATATATTTCATGAACACCTATATCTTAAATTAATCTAAAAATAAAAGTATGTCAAATACAAACAAACCTTAGCAAGTAAATTCTCAATGAAAAAGGTGAACTGAATGAAGATATTTGAACCTGAAAGGGAAATAAAGTTGTAATGTTTAATTACAAGGGTATGGATGCCAGGGGTCCAGCAGGCAGTTGTCAGTTAAAATTTTGCTCATTTGTCAGTTGCCAGTTAAATTTTAGGGCATTTGTCAGTTTTCATTCAGCCCTATTCAGACAGTGAACAATAACTGATCTTTATGGTTTTTTGATCGTTTTTATCATGCTTTAATATATCATGGTCCATGGCGCCTGTCATAAGAACAGCTAAAATATCAATCATGGATCCTTAATCATACTTTCTCATGTGGAAACCATAAGACATCACAAAACATGCTTTAACCACATGAAAGTCTTAAATTGTGAATAAACAAATTTATAAATTTGGAGTGGCTAATCATCCTTTCTTGCAGCTCTAACAGCTGAACTGCAAAGGATATGATGCTGCTCAACGTGGCCAAGTTGAAGGCATGTGGCTTGTGCCTGACCATGGAGCACAGCTAGCTCAGATCAAATTAGGGTTGATTTTTGCAGAGGGAGGAAAACTGGAGAAAAACCCTCGAAACAAGGGAGAGAACCAGCAAACTGGACTCACTTAAGGTGCCGAGTCTGGGAATCAAACCCAGGACCATATATAGCAGTAAAAGATGAGAAACTATGCACTACGCCACCCTTGCTTCCCATAAAAGCACTATAATATTGATCTTTATATGCTTTACTCTAGTTGGAATGGTTTGGAATACAGTACAGTACAAAGCACTTACAGAGTACAAGACTAACTGAAGGCCATCTGTAAGGATCATGTAGAAAAATGGTTACTGCCTCTAGCGGATCAATCAAGAGACCATACCTATAGTTGTTAAAATGAATGTAAATGGTTAGACAGGCAAATATTTTTTGCATATTTTGAAAGAGGCTCATATCAACAAATGAAGCGTGCCCATTCCTATATTCACCTGTGGGTGATTATACAAAAATATTTCAGTTCTCAACCAATCAGTGCACCTGATATGCTATAATAGGCCATTAATTTTACATGATGACGTCATTTTACTACTATAACCACTAAAATGTTTCTTGAATTTTTTTTCTTATTCAAACTTGTATTTTCCCTTGAGAATTGGAAAACAATTGGTGCTAATTAACTGAACAAAAGAAAGTGTGCACGGGATTCTGGTAGTTAATGATGCCATAATATGCAAATGGACGATTACTGTGTATCAAAAGTATATCAGAAATTATGGTATATTATTCCTAATATTTTTTCCAGAAAGTCCTTCTACTAGATAATAGAGAAAAAATATATGTTGTTGGCATTAACAAAGGAAGCTCATAAGAGAAATAGTCAACATGGTGGTTATGACGTAACTCCATGCACGCGTCACATATACGGTAAGTTTTAAAATCTTGTATGAGGGCTGTCCAACTGAAAACTTACTTTAAGACGTTATCTAAAGCAACACGGAAGTTCGATAAAACCTAAAGAAAAAACAGACGATAAAGAAATTGATAAAGAAGTCTCAAGTGTGAAGAAAAACTAAGCTTATCGCAAAGTCAACGTGAAAGATAAATATGGAGTTGGAGTACGTCTCTATCCAAATACAACACTACAAAAAGACCTACCAAAAGAACTAGACATAAGTTAAGAATCCCTCTATAATTATCAAAACCACTGGTCGAGCTAAAAAGGGAGGCCTCTTCTTGATGGATTCTGGAAAAATATCAAAGAAATCCAGGTGTTTTAAGTTTTGATTTGAGTGACTTGCAAGTAAAGATTGCAGAGCTTTCATGTTTGTTATTCTACCTCTTTCCATAATCATTCGCTTTCCCATCAGAGCTTTTGTCCTTGCTTACAGATTTTCGTGTAGGTCGTTGTCTAAGTGTATTGTTAGTTGTTGAGCTCATTTTGGTCTTTTGGTCGCTTCAAGAAGCAGATTTTTGAAAGCCTAGAAGCTTTTATTCGACTTGATCCAGATTTGATCCAGATATATCCAGCTGTCACGCGATCGTCAAATGGAAGTTTACAGAGCGCATGCGCATGTCAACCCAGACGTGACAACACAGGTAAACCAAATAGTGGATAAAATAGGGAAGGGGATTGGGGGAGCAGGTACATCTTCAAAATCATTGTGTCAATATTTGATGTCATTAATCCACCAGACGGTCTGGGCCTTGCGTCCACTATCCATAATTATATTCAAATTTTTGTCTGCTATTTCAAAAATATATATTTTTTGTGTTTAGATCTAATTGCCAGAAAATTGTCATAAAAAAATAAAAATTAATTATTTTTGCAAAAGAGATAAAATTATTTCACTAGTGTTTTCAAAGTATAGACTGATATTTTTGAGATAATCGTGTTGGTATATTACTAAGCAGTTATTCTCATCAATCTAGGTGGCTTTAGAATCAAAACTTTATGATAAAGAAAAATATTTCTAATTAATTCCTATTTGTTATTTTTATATGACACCGTTCTTGCAACTACAGGTATAGCCATTTTTGACACATATATATGAATGAATTATATAGACGAAATACTACAACAAGCTTGAAGCAATTCGATTAAAATCACTCGATGATGAAGCGATTTATAATCTCGAACTGATCTATTCACGAATGATCTTTGTCATTTTTATAGATATTTTCTTAGGCGTTTATGTAGAAAAAAAATATTATCTAATCTATCATTTAAATTCAAATAAAAAGTATCTTATCTTTTGTATCGTCGGCCTAACTTACTTTTTCATTCAAAACAGTTAGTTTTGTAGTTTTATCGTGGATTTTCTGGAAAGAACTTAAATTTTTTTTCATTTATTGTGTGAGGCCAGTGGATACATAGGAATCTTTTTTTTTTTTTTTTTTTTTTTGTCTCTTCTATCTCTTCTCTTCTCTTCTCTTCTCTTCTCTTCTCTTCTCTTCTCTTCTCTTCTCTTCTCTTCTCTTCTCTTCTCTTCTCTTCTCTTCTCTTCTCTTCTCTTCTCTTCTCTTCTCTTCTCTTCTCTTCTCTTCTCTTCTCGTCTCTTCTCTTCCCTTTTCTTCTCTTCCTTTCTTTTCATTTTTTCACATTTTGTCCTTCTCTCTTTCTCTCTCCTTCGAATTCTTTTGTTTCACGTACTTGTATCTAAATCTTTTTGGAAGCTAAAATATTCAAAGTGATCTGACCTATAGTACCTTTTTCTCACTAGCCATCTATCCATTAGGCATCTATAAATTAAGTGTCCATAAAGGAACGTCAACATACTTGTGTTTGAATATTATTTCTTCACGTTTCCCAGCAATAAAGTGGAGCTATGCTTTAATCCTAATAGACGTTTCTCACTAAGTGCTTTAAAATTTAACGTCTGTTTCGCCAGCGACTTCGGAATGAAGAGATTTTGAGGTAACATTAGATAATAAAAAGCCAGCATCCTTGACTTTACTTAGCGGTATCAGACTTTTATCAAGAGTCTTAAGAAGGATTCAGCACAGCCACTAAAATGGAATATTCATAAGGTTTTTTTATATGACTTCTCATTCCTTCCTCTTGATCAATTTCCTATATTTATTTTTCCTGAGAACTGATGCATGCACGGCTTATTCAACTCGAAATTCTACATAATGCTGTGCTTCATTTTCCATATGCCTTTTTATAGTTTTTATATAGATACTTTTTTGATAAGATAAGTTAGTTCAGACAGTGTTGCATCCGATCCTATCACTGGCCATGCAGGTGGCATCATTCAATGTCCTGATCATATAACTCCATTCAGACAGTGTATCAAGAGAAAAATTACGACGTGCAGTATTGAAGGTCGTGAAATGGCTTCCCACATACTTCTCCAGCACTGTGATTGATTGATTTTTTTAGGCTCTTTAATTGGCTGAGCCAAATGGACGTATCCATTAGGAAGCAAAACCCCACTGACCCATTGTATGTATTCTTGATACATTTATTCTTATATTAAAAATATCAGAAATATTACCTTGGACTGGTTAAGGTTTTTTGTGTATTCTTGATAGATTTATTCTTATTAACGATATCAGAAATATTACCTTAGACTGGTTAGGGGTTTTTGTGGGCTTATAACCGAGAGGAAAAATAGTATAGGATAAAGATGAAACTGTTATTCATTTTTATTATCTTCCCAGTCCGATCTGCAGTGCATCAACAAAATAAACACGATATTCCAGAGGTGACGTCCTATAACCCAGCGAGGAGGCGCATAACTGGAAGGATATATAAGTTGCGTTAGCAGACTAGTGAGCTTATAATTTGGAGGGCTTAACCCGGGATTTTACGGTATTAGATCAAGAAAGCCATTTTAAGTTATACCGCGTATATTCTAACCCCCCCCCCCCCCCCCCCGGGGGGTACTCCCTATAATGGATTATACGGGGATGCTCCTCCCTAAAGGGGTACCTTTTTCATGCTGCACGTATAGCAAAGGTGTGGGAATTTGTGAGTTTTGATATAAAAAAGTGGTATATTTCAGTCTTCAAAGGTATATGAAAGGGGTACCTTTTCAGGCAAAAATGTATAAAAAAGGGGTAACTTTTTGCTGAAATTTGCTCGGTATAGAAAAGGGTAAGGGGTCGAGAGTCCGGGCGGAGTATCCTCGTATGAAACGACCCGAAGTACCCCCCGGGATACTAAACTTCACGCTTTCGTGACATTAAATATTGCATCTATTTATTGAAGTGTTATACTCTTATCCACGCTTTCACTTTCCACTCATAAACTACCTTTCCATTTGTTTCATAAATATTCCATGTGAGCACAGCAGCACGTTTTTTAAGTTAGATAAGTAAGTAAACGAACCGCGAATATTGTTGCAAAAGAGTCTTGACCGTCTTAATTTGTGCACGTTCGTGCCTCGGTAATGAGAGCCATGAGTTCGAAGATTAGAACGAAGCAATTATCTCAATTTTTAAGCTTCTTGATTGAGATACTAATTATACATTGTAAGAACCAAATAATCCACAGTTCTATAGGATACATACAAAGTTTGGTTTAGCACGAATTCTTTTTAAAATTGATAATGCAAGCAATAAACAATAAGTTTCCAAAATATATTTCTTTAGTTCCAGCATTTTTTATGTTGTTCAACTCAGTTTTTTGGCAGGCATACTCATTAGTTCAATATTGGACTATCAAGACAATTAAAGTAATAATAGCCAAGAAACAAGAAATTATATTATTTTTTCGTAGTTTAAATTTTTCAAAACATGCCAAAACAGTCTCCGTACGTGCGAGCAAAAACTGCAGAGCAAAGTACAGAAAACTGAAGGCGAAAACATCTTACTATGCCCTCATGATGATATATATACTAGAATATTTTAAACCTTTGTTAAAGGTTAAAAGTAATTCAATGTGCCAAAAGTTTTTGCTATAATTAAGAGGTGTTCAAGTAATTGTATTTTTTTTGGAAAGTCAAGACGGTACATTTGCGAAAACAAATGGGAAATCGTAAGGACGACTTGTTACATCAAGTTCAGAGCCAAATATATTACTATTACTATTACTGGTATATACTCGCGTATTTGAAAGCCAAATGCAATCGTAAATTAATGCTGTTCTTTATTTAAGTTTTGTGTTTACAGTCCTTTGGAATGAGTTTTATTTGACTTAATATAAGGCAGGCCTCGTCAATCCTTGGCTGTAATTTATAGAAATTGAGTCTTCTAGTAACTCGTTTGCGACTAACTCATTTGTGGAGGCGGTTTGACTGAGATCGGATGAATGGGATTTGCTGGAGGGCTAAACTGAGCGCCGAACAATTAGAATAGTTCATTTATAAGGAAAAAAAGCTATGCCCGAGGGCGCATGCCAGTCCTAACAACACTCCTTAGAATAAAGTATACATATTTGCATGTTTGGCTTAGATATCGATAATTTTATCGACTTGTTTAACGTGGATCGGAAGCCCTCTGCCAACATCGCCGGCAGCCACTAGCAGCTGCATTTTGAATGACATATGACAATGACGTTTGTTGATGTCCTCCCTTATTATGACCCAATACACAAGCTGTGACTATTCTCATTGTTAGAAGCATCATATATATACGCAGAAGCTAATTTTACCAAGCCGTTTCGCCGTAAGACAACCTGGGAGCATTTTCGGGATATGTTATACGTTCGCGCGCGATCGAATCAGTGCCTTAGTTGAAAGCATGAAAGCAGTGTAGCTATACTAGGAGGCATGAACACGATAATGTGTGAAAGTCAGAATTAGGAATTGTGCTGGCTTCCGAAAAATGAGAGGAAATAATTTTCTACCTATTGACTTGGGAAAAAGGCAAAAACAAATTCTCAATCCTAACAAGAATAACCGTCGCGTCATTCACTATAGTTACAACCTAGTTAACAACATTGGTGCTGAGGAAGACCTTGTGAAGACAGACATCAGCACCCAGCAGAATTCGACGAACTCACTTGTCAAAACATACGGTGCAAGTGCAGCTAGTCAGTATGATGTTTACGGTAGACAATCGTTAGCAAAACGACAGGGTATAGCAGACCGAAAGTTGAGTTTACCATCGACAAAAAACGCGGCAAGTAAACAAAACGGACTTCAAGTAAGCGAGTCCAAGAAACTTATCGACAGTTCAGTGTCGCCATTATCGCGAGAGAGAAAGACAAGCTTGAACTATTCCAGTCAAGCTCCTACAAACCGCCTTCAAAAGTCCGAGCAACGAGATATTGATAAGTACGGTCCATATAAAAGCCGACCGACCCGCTATAGTGACCCTTTGTACGAACAGAGATCGCTACCCCCTATTCCATACAGAAGCCCGTACTACAGCGAAACCGCGACAACCAATGGTGGTATTTGGTCACCGGATATTTTGGATAAACCAAAATTATCTCAGTTTTCAAAGTCCCAGAACAGTTTAGTAACTACTGGTACTGTTGCTCGAAAAGATGGCCTTTCAGCCACCGAAAACAAAGACATTATGCAAGGGAAAATGAGGAAAAAAGCAGTCTGTGACAGTACCGACGACTCTCATTATCAAAGGCAGTTTTTGCGAGTTTTAAATAAGAGATTTTGAAAGTTAACGACGGACAAAACGCGCTTTACATATGGGAATAAAACCAGCATAGAGCTGCTACTATATAACACTTCTGACTTGGAATAATAGCGTCGTGTTTTTAGCCTCTCTGCTATAGATCTCGGTTCAACATCACTTCAGTCCTATGAACCATTAGCCAAAAAGTTTAATTTACGAGAGGATTAGTGCAATGTCATTACATTTTAAGTCTGGCTACTCAAGTTGAAAAAAAGAAAGCTTAAACTAAGAAACACTCATATATATTTATATGTATCCAGCATGATTATGTGGAAGATGCATGGATCAGTATTGAACAGTGTCGCTGTGTATAACTTGATTAACTATTGCTAATCGATTATTGGCCTTAATCGAACGAATCTGACCGCATGACATCGATAAGGAAACGAACTGCTTTCCCAACGAACTGCTTTATCCAAAAACTGAATCATAAAACTGATTCAGAAAGTTGATGGGTATCCCCAAACTAGGTTTTTGTCATTAGCATTTCAATCTTAAAACTAATGTATTTTGAAAAGCGCTGAAGTTTGGCATTAGGCAGGTGTTACGCCGGACTGATCAAGTCAAATCTTAGCTATTAATTCTCTCTTATTTGGATACGAAACAGCAAAAAAAGGTTTCTTTAGAGCTAAAATTCAGGCGGGAACCGGAAAATAAAAAGAATTAGGTTAAACCAAAAAGACATTACACATAAGACATTTGTCGTCCGTCTGAAGAAAACCTTTTCCTCAATCAATATTATTCTTAATGTTGAATAAATATGTCACTTTTATAATTTGGAAATGTGAATATCTGGTAAAAATCTTAAGCTTTTCATTTAGATAAATAAGATAATCACACACAGACTTTCCTTGGAAGCCCATCAATTGTTTATTTGTTTTGTTTTTTTCCCCATGAAATCCAGTAACATGTTAGAAGTGTTTAATTTGTTTTTAGAGCAAAGCTGGCTGGCTTATCTAGCCATAGATCTAGCTCATTCAAAGTCGTTTCTATTTGCTAAGCAAGTCGATCTTTAAAACGCCGTCAAACTAACCAGTAAGCAGAAGACTTTTACAGAGATACAGAGTTTCTACACCAGCTTAGCTTGTGTGTGACTGAATAAATAAAACAGTTACAGACTCAGGATATTATTTTTCTCTAAAAATCGTTACACTAATCCTATTAATATTATCGCTCTTATATTTTTTCCTTTTGTTTTTCGCTTGAGAGACATTCGTTATTTTTACATGGGTAATGTTCAAGGGGAAAACAAAAATTGATAATTTTAAGTATCAGGTTTTTAAGATATTAAAAATGCACTTTTCCAATCGACTGTATCAGGGAAACACAGTACAATATTCGTCAACTTTACTTTTTCGATATTTCTTGACGTCCCATACAAATGGCACCAGCGCCACTTGAGCCATCAAGTCGCTTATCATACATCAAGCAGTCTAAACACATGATATTGATTTTCAAGAAGAGTAACTAGTATTTGTACAAATGGTTTTTGACGAGTTGGTTTACTTGGCAACCAATTGTTTACACATATGAAATTTCCTTGGCAACGCTTTATACTTCAATGGCTTTTTTATATGAATAGACAGATGAATAGGCATTATTATATTTAATGCTGTCAGAAAATTGAAAGTCGGTAATATTTTCAGAATTTGAATAAAGATAATTTACAGGGTCAATGCCGCCAGGTGATGTAGAATATTTTTATAGAAAAGTTGAGTTTGGATGATTTATGGTTGGCAAGAAATCAACTGAATGACACTAGCCCATTCACCTCTTCGCTCCGTAGTTCAGCGTTAATGAAAGTTCGTGTAAATAGGACCAAAATAAGTTAACATTTAATTTGTTAGTGTCACACGTTCAGGCTAAGATCGTAGTAATGAGGGATGAAATTTTTGTTTGGGTAGGCGGCTGTGCACGCAAAGGAAAAATAAAATAACGAGGAAAGAAAGAAAATAAAAGAAAAAAGAAAAAAAAACGAAAAAACATGAGTAAAAATGAGAAAAAGTACGCTAATTCCACAGGAAACCCATAAAAGGCGGGAAAATGGTGAAATAAACCGAGTGAAAGCGGTTTTTCAGTTCTAAGCATATTTTATTTTATTTTTGCAAGGGGGAGTGACTAGTCACCCCCACACCACCCCTGGTCCCGCCCCTGGGCGTAGTTGGATCGAATTCAGGGATTTACTACGCCCTAGGCAAAGATACAAAGATATAACAGTTTTAAGGAATAGCTAGAGCCTAACTAGAAAACTTCCCAGTTTATTTAGGCTCTAGGGATAATTATAAGGAAATGTTTTTTAAAAATTATTTATAATGGAAAATTGTAAAAATTTAATCCACAAATGTAAGATTAAATGTGTACAAAATATGTACAAATAGCCCACTAAAACCAGAAATTTAATCATCAAATCTTAAAACAAAGCAACAACAACAAAACTGCGCCTATTTCTTTAAAAAGAGTGCGCTTATTTCAGCTCATTTGATTATTCTTTTTTGAGGTTTTAGAAAGAGAGCTTGGGTTACCTGTGTAAATGGGCCTAGAAGACCGCAGACTCCCCATAACTGCTGGCGCGTTTCTTGTTTCAAAAGAAAATGGCGGCTGACGGCGTGTTTTTTTGATAACAAAACAAGGCTCTAAAATCAGTCTAAATTAATATATTTTAAAAACAAAAGTAAAGGAAAAATATGGGGAAACACAAAAGCAAGAAGCACCATAAGAAATATGGCGATGGTGAAGGTAAAATATAGCTTTTTAGATGAAAATTTCATTGAAAGAAAGTTGATTTAAATCATTGTGGGCTTCCTTCACTTTATTTTGTAACTATTTTCGTTTGTCAAGCTATTGTTTTCTCGCTTGGTTTTCTTAATTTTAGATGTGATGTGTAGGGGTGTTCATGATTTAGTCCTTAACAAAGAAAACGCCTCACAAACGCTTTTATTTGTGTGAAAATTGATCCATTCTGCTTGCTCTTTTTATCCCCGGTTTTATCCTATTAAAATTAATACAGTTCCTTAAAAGGTTCCTGTACTTTCTATCCTGTTCTACTTTTGCAAAGCTACAAGTCATGAGCTCAGGTTTATGAATAAAAACTAAAAAGTGAGCAATTTTGAATTGTCCTTGAAACCAAACAGTTACAGGACTACACTGTAGTATTGAGTTGCTAGGCTTTGACTGCTGTTTTGTCTCTATATTGAGGGGACTGGTTGTTATGTACGAGTGAGGGGGGAGGGGGGGGGGGGGCTTGAGAGAAAATCAGTGAATTGGGGCAGCAGTGTTTATGTAGGGAAAAGGTGAACCAGAATTTGTGTAAAACGTTTGAGCAACATTGATAATAGTGTGCAAGCTTGTAATCTAGCTTGGGTACAAACAGCAATATTTAAGAAATGAAACATTTTCTCTGTGCCTTCATAGCCTGGTGAAAACCGAGGCTACACGTTTGGGAGAATTCGAGAGCAGATCAGTTGAAAACCCCGACGAAGTCAGAGAAAATGTTTTATTTCTTTTAAAAAATACTTAAAAATGCATTTCCGTGCATTCATAGCGTGATGAAAACACAGCTCGCGACCAATGAGAGCGTACATACTATCTTAAGTATTTTTTAAAAAGACATGATAAACAAAAGATACAATGTTTATACTGAAGCTAGACCACATTACATTATGTTCGCTATCTCAGAAAAGGTCTATTGAATAGTAAAATGTGTTTGGTTATAATAAACTTGGTATCTTTTTAAAGTTGCAAAGTCTATGAATTAAAAACACTACTGACAGTAAGTGGCCCAACTTGTTAAACTGTAATTTTCTCAAATATATTTATGGTTTTATAGAGAGGTCCCACAAATCAAGGTCTCTGGAGTCGTCAGACAAACCTCTGAAGCTTGTACTCAAAGTTGGTGGAGGAAAAGAGACGATTGTTAGCAAAGAGAAAAAGAGTCATCATGCATCCAAATCATCTGGAAGCTCTGATAAACCCAAGAATAAAGATCACTCCAAGAAGAAGAAGAAGAAGCGATCTGCCTCTAAGGAAAGAAAGAAACATAAGTTGGATCCAGGATCAAGTGTATGTAATTTTCTCTATATGAAATGGCACCATTCTTGCTTTTAGTACAGGAATATGGTGTGTAAATGTTCTTTTGCATAAAATAGCCTGGTCCTGAGGGTGTTTCCATGGTAACCCTATCACCAAACTCACTATAAAGGAGGCTTTATAGTCTTTCGTCTTCTGGGTAACTTACAGTCATATATTAGCCTAATTTTTTGTTAGTCTATATGCAAGTTCAAAAACCCTTTCTAGCCCCCTTAACTCTACACTAGAACCAACATAAATGTCAACCATTTTGGGTGACGTTTTGAGTTTTCATAAATTCCGAATGGTTTGATAGACAGAAGAGAATTGCCATGCATTTTGAATGGGCACCGGCACATAGATGTGAACATGGTGGTAAACGTGGAACCATTTTTCAAGCGTGAGAAACATTGCAAATAGGAAGCATGTCTTTATAATCACCCACTAATCAACTTGTTACATTGCAGGCGTGTCCATCCCCAGCTGCTTCAATGTCAAGTCATGACAAGTCCAAGAAGAAAAGAGACAGGATTGAAATGGAAGGAGATGATGTTGGTGTTGACATGGAAAGACCAATCAAAAAGATTCATATCAAACCAATTGAACCACCCCCAAGGTACACTGGGATAGACTAGTTGTCGTAGGAGTGCAGGGCTCAAAATAACGGCCAGTCATATGCTGGTCAACATGTCTGGCGTATGATATTTTATTTTATTTTTTTGAAATATGACCGGTCAACATGTCTGTTCAAAACTGTATTTTACCGGTCAAGTACTAGACATTGGCTGGACATTTTGAGCCCTGGAGTGGAAAATGACATAGCAAAATAAATATTGTAGCCTTACTGTATCTTACCATAACCAACTATACCTCCTTGTGGTTAAATGAATTGCCTGTTAACAATGAGAAGCCAATTCAGTATTACAGCATGTGGTACCTCGTACATGCTAGCCTTTCTGAGATTCAGGAAAAAAGTTGGTTTACCTGGTATTGCAGTGCATTGTAGGACTGTTTTAGGGAATGGCTGGGAATAACCTTGGAAAGGCTACATATAATAGCTGTTTCTTGGTTGACACTATTGAGGGTATTCCTCCAGCTCTGCCATCTAGTTGCTTTATCAAAAAAACTTGACAATTTTTAAATGAAGTCTCACCCTGTTATCAAAAGTGAATAAAAGCTATAATTTCTTAATAAATTTATTTTTCTTTCTCAGAATAAGTCCAGAAGTTAAACAAAAAGGTAGGTTTACTTAATGCATAATACCATGTAATACTAATATATACTATTGTCCCTATTGGTTTTATTATAATTATAGTTATGTGACTTTGATGGAAATATTTTCCTATGTACAACTTGTTGCTTTGCTTCAATGATGATCATAATCTGGTTTTAATACTTGTATGTTCATTAGTTAAGAAATCTAAGGATCCATCAGCATTACAACTCTGCCTTGAAAATGTTCATCGTACCCTACAAAGGTATTGTCAATACATCATGAACATAATATGAAATCAACTGTATATCAAGTGTATACTATTTACTCAGTGACTGGGGTGCTTACCATTTTGAACCAATTCATCCGGTTGGAATGATAAGTGATTTTCTAATCTCGATTCTTATCCGACAAACTTCTGACAAATGATACACATTTCTACCAGTAGAACTGAAAAGAGTGGAAAAAGTGGATTACTGTGTACCACAATCAGAAGACCAAGTTTTCTGGAACTTTCCGATTGGAATGACACATAGAATTTGTTTTCCAACTGGAATTTTCTAGAATTTCCAGTTAATTCACCTTTTCAGCACTAGGCTTTCATGTGGTGGATCGTGTTATGGTCACCAAAAATTTCAGACATTGTTGTTGAATTGCCGTACGATCGTACTAACTTTTATACAATTTATCTACTTGATTTGTTTATTCTGTTCTCAAAATGTTAGTGGAACTATCTAAATACTTTATTTTTGAAGAAGTTTTGATAAAAATTTGAGAACAGAAGAAACAAATCAAGTCAATAAATTGTATAAAAGTTAGTACGATTGTGTGGCAATTCAACAATGTTCTCCGAACTATTTGGTTACCGTAACATGATCCACCACGTGAAAGCCTAGCACTGAAAAGGTGAATTGGTAAGCACCCTTGATCCCTGGCTCTACTCTAGCTGCAGTTGAACCACTATCACTAGTCTTTAGAGCTTGTGGAAACCACAAAACATCTTTTGTTTTCTCCTAACAGGAAAGACGTCCAAGGATTCTTTGCCTTTCCTGTCAATGATGCTATTGCTCCAGGATATTCCAGAGTCATTGGGAATCCCATGGACTTCAGTACCATGAAGAACAAGATTGACAACTGTCAATATGCTTCTATTGAAGCGTTTAGGGTATGTTTTGTGACAGTTAATATAAGGCAGATAAATTGTTAACTAGATGGATGGTGAGTGGCTTAGTTTGGCTGTCAGTCACTAGTTAATCAGTAAAGGAGTTGGTCATAGAGTTCAGTGGACAGTCAGTCAGTTAGTAAGTCACTCTTACTAGTCAAAGTCAAATGGACAGTCCAGTCAGCCAGTCATACAGCATGGGAGTGCAGTCAGTCAGTCAGTCCATCTGTCCATCCCTCAGTCAGTCAGTCAGTCAGTCAGTCAGTCAGTCAGTCTATCTGTATGTCTGTCCATCCCTCAGTCAGCCGGTCAGTAAGTCCATATGACTAGTCAAAGTCAAATGGTCAGTCCAGTCACTCAGTCAGTCCATCTGTCTGTCTTCCCATCCCTCAGTCAGTTAGTCAATCAATGTCATTCATTTAGTTCAGCAAGTATTTAGGCTATCAGTCGGTCCATCCATCAGTCAGACAGTCATTCATTCAGTGACTTACTGTATTTATTCAGTCTTTCAGTCAGTCAGTCTTTCATTTCACCCTTTCCCCTTAACCATTTATTTGAACCAATAATTTGAACAATATTGTTGTCCTAACAGGATGATTTCTACCTGATGTGCAATAATGCTACAATCTATAATGCACCAGAGACTATTTACTATAAAGCAGCAAAAAGACTTCTGCAGATTGGAGTAAAGATGATGACCCAGGTACTGTGATGTGTGTGGTTGTTTTCATGTGTGTGGTGTGTGTGTGGGGGGGGGGGGGGGGGTGTGGAGAGGGGTTGTGATCCCTGAAGACTGTCAAGAAATTCTTGAATCAAGGGAGAGACCCAACAAACTCTAGTCACATTTGATGCCGAGTCCAGGAATCAAACCTAAGACCCCAGAGGTAGAGGCAAGTGATTGATTGATTCCCTTGCCTTTTTCACAGCCCTACAAAATTTGCACTACATTGCCTGTTGTCTTACCCAATCTGCTCTCTTATCCTGGATTTCAGTATGTCCATCAAGAAGAAAATTGATGAAGATATTTTTTACATTTGCAGGATAAGATTAGGAATATTTATCGTAGTATTGGAATGCGCGTGGCTGATATGGACACTAGTGTTCTATCTGATGAACCTATTGATGTAGATACCATTGATAACGATGTTGTGTCTATTTTGCCCCACACTACCAAGAAGAAATCTAAATCAGGGTAACATCTTAGTTATAATATCAATTTTCTCATCATAATGGGACATTCTTTTCATCTTACTTTCATCAGTTAAGGGCCAGATTGGAAAAAAGACACTGTCTTTATCTGTGTAATAACCCTAATAAAGATTGCTTGATTGAGTTCACATTTTTTATTTCCCTTCCCAGTTGGCTCAGTTAGTAGGGCAGCGTTGCTTTTGCTCTTGAAATATCTGCAAATGGTTATACCTTCATCATGGCTCAGATGACCATGTAAGATGGCAGTCCAATCTCTTTCAGGGACGTTAAGCTACAGAAAGCCCCCAGATCTGCTACTGCATTTCCAATGTTGCACAATAGCTGTTATTACGGATGCATGCAAATGAGATATTCTTTTGTTTTAAGAATCATACGAGTGAGGCTATCGTGTCGATACAATGCTTGTTGTTTCATTTTGTCTCTCATTTGTATGCATCCTTAATAACTGCTATTGTCCATGCTATGTTCCAGAACCTTGTCCAAATCTGTCAATTTTCTGGAGAGATTATTCATACTTTATTCTTCATATTCTTTGTTTTAGCAAAAGTGATACAAGACCATCTGTAGTAGGGAGGAGAATCCTTGCTCAAGTCCAACAGGCTGCTAAAAGAATGTCGAGAGAGTTGAAAGAGAAGCACCCAAACAGTAAGGTAAATGAATGAATGGATATGGGAATAGGAATAGGATGGGATAGGAATGATGGATGAAATGGGACGATCGATGGGAAGGTGAACACCCAAACAGTATGGTAAATGAATGAATGGATATGGGAATAGGAATAGGATGGGATAGGAATGATGGATGAGGTGGGACGATCGATGGGAAGGTGAACACCCAAACAGTATGGTAAGTGAATGAATGGATATGGGAATAGGATGGGATAGGAAAAAATGGAGGGTCACTTAATTTTCGCGACACTTTAATTTCGCGATTTTTTGCGAAATCGCGAAATTAAAGTGTCACGAATTTTTCATGTAATAAAGTATCTTGGTCTCGCAGTCAGTTAATAACCCCTATGTCTTTGTGTACACAGATTGGTTTCTTGCGCCGCGACAAAGATGGAACAACTTCCTTAGCAATCGTAAACCCTGACAGCGGAAAAGGTGACTTTAATCCTATGTTATCACAAACATAATAACGTATAAATAAACCCAAACAGTTAACCTCGAACCAGGAGTTACCCAACAAATTCCACTCGTGATGCCGAGACCAGCTAGCCAGCTAGTGGTCAATCGGCCAATAGTATACCTTTAACCTATCGACGTCTGACCGTTGTCTTACCGACAACCTAACGATTATTTACCGATACACCCCCGACCTTTCCCTGATTTTGGATTGCTTTCTTTACCGTTACCGTCAAATATAAATACGCATTCACGAGCAGTCATTTCTGTGACAATAGCAGATAACGGAGCTACACTCTATGAGGGACCGCGGAGCAGTCCCCCAAACCCCCTAGGTCTTCCAGTATTTGGTGGTCGTTAGCCCCCCCCCCAAATCAAAATTATTAGCCCCCCCCCCCCCCCCCCCCAAATCAAAATTATGTTCCGCGGTCCAGTGCCTTCAGGCAATTGTTTCGATTCATGGCATTTGGGTCAGTTTCTATACACTTGTAGTATTGTTGACCCAAATGCCTCGATTTGAAGCCATTGTTTGAATGTAACTCTAATGTCTCCTATTCGTTTGCTAACTTTTACAGAATCTTTACCAGTCAATCTCGGCACTGTTGCTGGGAAAGTCACCTCTGGGTCGCATGTCACAACAGGGTTTAAAGAAGACAAGAAGAACAAGGCAACACCAGGTAAGCCGGTCAGAACGCCAGGCCTGAAGATGACAAACGTTTTCTCGCATTGTTCAGGGCCAGTTCCAGGATAGGAAAACTGTTATAAAACGCAATAATATTGCGCGACAAGCTGCACGATTTTGTTGCTCGTATTAACGCACCTTTACCGATATATGAAGAGAGCGCACACCCATGGAATGAAACATGAGGCTGAGAGCTAGTTTGTACAGTTCCTCTTGCATCTTTGCCAACACTGGTGTTGGTAAAATCCCAGATGAAAAAGATTGCGCATTTATAAAGAAGAATGCGCTTGCACAGTACTCTTGACTCCATTGCAAATTAAAAAGATTGCGCTCACACATGAAAAAGAACGCGCTTGCTTATTCGTCTTCCACCTTGTGTTTAACAGTGTCGTATCTCATGTATGGACCCTTTGGATCATTCGCGCCCACCTACGATTCATCACGTGCTACCATCACCAAAGAGGAGTCTGACTTACTGCTGGGTACCTATGGCAACGATGCCGGGGTACACTATGCTCAGAGGTGAGACTTAAGACGTATGGAATTATTATATAGACATAGACCGGACAGATCAGACGGGACAGACAGATAAGTAAGACGGCCGGACAGATCAGATAGATAGACAGGACAGACAGACAGATCAGTAAAACAGACAGATAGATAGATAGGACAGACAGACAGATACAGACAGACAGATACAGACAGACAGATACAGACAGATAGATACAGACAAACATATAGATAGACAGATAGTTAGACAGACAGACAGACAGACAGACAGACAGACAGACAGATACAGACAGATCAGTAAAACAGACAGATAGACAGGACCGACAGACAGATACAGACAGACAGGACAGACAGACAGATACAGACAGACAGACAGATACAGACATCAGTAAAACAGACAGATATACAGACAGGGTATACAGATAGTTAGACAGACAGGACAGACAGACAGATCAGATTAGATCGGGCAGAGAAATCAGCTAGCCCACAAATACCAGTCAGTCAGACAGACAGGCGGATGGACAGACAGACAGACAGGTTCACATACCCACCGACCAAAAGACTGGACAGGGCTGAAGTGTTTTCTCTCTCGACATTATCATATTGTGCTTAGCTATATTTTTTACTTATTTGCACTGCACATATTCGATTCTACAGCATTCAGGAATTCGTCAAAGATTCTTCATCGTTTGCGCATGGGGTGGTGGATAAACTGCTGGATGTTCTGACTGATGGCGCACATTCCAAATACGTTGCAAAAGTCAAAGAGGTGAGGAAAGAGGAAACTTTTTCTGTCCTCCTGTATTCAAAAAATCCCTATTTTCAAACGATAATATATTAAATCCTAGACCAAAGCTTTGTAAAAATACCAGTTTCGAATTCTTAAAGCTGATTGGCCCAGACAGTTTTCGTTGGAATGTCATTGTTTTTATGTGTTATCTGATTGGGCAGTTTTTTCAATTGGTCCCGGTTAGTGTGTCCACACTGTAATGGTATAGACCCCTTGCAGTACGTCAGAATGCAGCTCAATAGTCCCCTTCACAGTTCTCTGTGACATCTTGAAAGGTAGCCGTGCCTTTGCATCGAAGCGAGACGAACGGTGAGCTTGCAATGATACAGACATGTAAATAATTGTCCAAGGTGTTGAAAAAATGTCTCTATCATTGCAAGCTCATCGTTCGTCTCGCTTCGATGCAAAGGCACGGCTACCTTTCAAGATGGCGCAGGGAACTGTGAAGGGGACTATTTGGAGGACAAAACATTAGGTTCAAATTCTCATGAGATTGAAATTCTTTTGTTTTGTCCTCCAAATTGCATTGACGTCACATGAAAGGGGTCTATATCTAATTTAACAGTTGTGATAAAAAGTTAAATTTTACACCGTAAAAAATAAGAGAGATCACTTACTGACGTTTCGGACGCTAGTCCTTCGTCGGAGTAAAAGAGAGAATAAGAGTGGAAGGTAGTGTATATATGATAAAGATAGAAAATAGATAACAATAGATATATCTATTTTATGTTTTTCTCGCTCAATTTAGAAAGTGAACCTTCTAGAAGAAGCTAAAGCAGAAGAGAAAAAGAATACTGAGGCTGTCTCCAAGGTAACCCACCAAATTTCGCCGTTATAATGATTCACGTGGGATAATAGTAGTACTATTATCCTGAGGAGGTCAGATGTTTCCTGTAGAATCTAATTGTCATAAAGGGCAGATATTGTAAGGCTATTGAAAAACGCACGGTATGCACCTTGATGTCGTGCGAGTCAACGGAAGTAATATGAAAAGAAGTGAACAATATAGATAATTAGAATGTTAGAAAGGATTGATGGCTGCAGGTGGTTAGATTTTTGAGTGGAAACAAAATGAATTAATAGAAGACTCGAGAATATTGATCCTAAGGGGGAGAGGGAGGGGGAGAAAGCACAAATCTGGGTTTCTTATTGTTGCTGTTTTTATTGTTAATTTTTCGCGCCAATCTTTTACAGACTGCGGAGAAACAAGACCAAGAAAAGAAAACAGAAACGGAAAAACCCACTGAGAAGAAAGGAGAAGAGAAAAAGGTATTGAATTTGTTTGGGGAACGACAATTTTGTTTGCAAGAAATAGTTTTATTTTTCTGTGAAGGGTAGGGATGGGAAATTTTTTTTGGTTGTTTGCTCTTTCTTTCATTTTTTTTTTTTTTTTACTTTTTTTGTCTTTCTTTTTTTCATTTATATTTCTTTCGGTTTTTCCCTTTTTGTCTATCCCGTTTTCTTTCCTTCTTCCTTCCTTCCTTTCTCTTCTTTCATTTCTTCCTTTCTTTTTTCGACAATCTCTGCTCTGTCTTCCCAATATTTCTTTTTCAGTTTTGCTTTTACATATAAATCTGTCTCTACTTTTAACTTTTCTAACTGATAATTTTCCGGAATAAAAACCTTCACCCTACTACGAGTAGAGCCGGGAAAATCTTGGTATCTTAAAAGTGTTTGATCGATTATCTCTATCTCTCGCTTCAAGGATGGTTCTAAAACTGGTACTAGTGATACCAACATCGACCTGAAGTCATTACTAACTCTCTCTGAGCTTGGCATAGATGTATCTTTCCTGAAAGACGCAGTGGGTATGTTGATAATAATTGCGGTTTTATTACGCGTTTACAGTACATACGAGAATTGAGCTATAAAATATAAAATGCTTTTACAACATTTACAAAGATTAAACTATGAAAATAATATGATGTAAAAAAAATACAATAAATGAAGAATATAATAATAATTATATACACCTACTTGCAAGAACGTTGTCATACAACATTTGAGCATTTGTAGTTTAGTGGATTAGGAATAAATTAAAAGTACAAAAGAAGATCATTGAAGCAGAACTCTTTCTTTTGTACTTTTAATTTATTCCTAATCTTGAGACTACAAATGTTCAAATGTTGTATGACAACGTTTTTGCAAGTAGGTGTATATACTAGTTATACAATGGTTTCGAGTGGCTCACCGTGGAATATCCCACGAGTCACTTGAGTCACACGAGCCTTTAGGCGAGTCTGTATACAAAAAAGTACAAGTAACGAGTGGGATATTCCACGGTATGTCAAGAGAAACGATTGTATAACCATTTTATCCCACATCATGGAAAATACAAATGCGTAGATTCAACGCGCAGTGCATGATGGGAAGGAAGAGTGAAATACCGACGAATATACAACGGCTTTCCTGCATTCTGATTGGCTGTATTTTCTATGTTGTGGGATAAATGTTTAGATACTTTCATGTTATTAGAGTTTTGCTTTTATCAGGCCTCTCTTGTCGAATTTATTTCTTTGTCTGCTGAAAATATTTGAGGAAATACTTTAATGTAAATGTAACTCGAAACAATCTTGTATAGGCCCGTTTACACTAGCAAATTTAAAATCGCCGGCCGTTTACACGCGCGAATTTGCTTCGCGATAAAATCGCCCCTTAAGTCGCGCGACAAATTTGCTAGTGTAAACGGGCCTTCTCAAAGTAATAGTAGACTGGTAAAAAAGAAATAATTGAATTCATTTATAATTTCATCATTTCCCCTGCTCATCCCAAGGTTTGTTTCAACAGATTCCAAGACCGAGTCGTCGAGTAAAGCAGGCGTCTCTGAGTAAGTAAGACTGATTTTGAAGGCAAAAACGTTGCACGACAAATATATTGTTAGACTAAGGTCAAACATCCAACTTCGCATGAGTCGAACCAATTGGCATTAAAGAAGATGCACTTAGTTTTTTGTGGAACCACATTCCCTAGTATTTTCTCCGTAATCCCAAGCTTGCTAGACCTTAGCTTTTTTCTTCCGTATTAAACATGATTAAGCAAAAAATAGTTTATAAAAAGCTCCATGTCATGATTTTTAACAGTTCGAATTTAGTCGAGCAACTTAATTCGACTGGTCGCTTATTGGAGGACCTCCAAGAAGCCCAACATTCACGACTCTCCACACGCCCTGGCGACCCTTTGTCGGCAACTCCCGAAGCCGCTACGAAACCATCCGAAAAAGAGAAGTTACTAGCCGAGCAGCTGACGGATACTCTCCGAGAGTTAACGTCACAAGTTGGTCCAGCTGCTGTTGCGGAGGTTGAGAGTATACGAGCTGCTATGGGTGTTGGGACTGTACCTGTGACGTCACAGGAGGAGAGTAGCGTCAACAAACCTAAACCTGATGTTGCGTCAGCGGACAAAGGTACTTATTGCTGCTGCTGTTGTGTTGTTGTTATTTTAACAGACCTTTTTACCTTGTGCGTAATGTTTTCCTATTTCAAAACACGTGTCATTCCCTAGAGTATCGTTTATTTGTTTAATGTTTGTGCATGAGAAGACACATGAATATGGATACAACTCAAACAAAGAATCTTATTCTCAAGACCACATGTTATTCCCTAGAGTATCATTTCTCTGTTTAACAGTTGTGCATGAGAAGACACACGAATATGGATAAAACCCAAACAAAGAATCTTATTCTTAAGAGAATGACACATGGTCTGAAATAAGAAACAATTACGTAAACGTATTCATTTCAACCTTGGAGATTGAAATATTAACACTTTCTTTTCTTATAATCGTAGATTCTCGTCGATCTAGTGGCACACCGACACCTATGGAAGTATAAATAACGTTAGGTTAGAACCTTTATTTCATGTCCGTTAGGGGTCTTTATGTATTCCTATACTAAGGCATACTGAGTCAAAACCCTACCCCACCCCACCCTACCCTCGTCATATATTTAACAGTACAGATTTCTTAGAAACCATCTCCCGTTTTAGCTTCATACAAATTATTTGGCTCACCCCATACCTCCTCCAGCACTGAAAAGCGTGTATATTATCCATCCCCTCTGCCCCTGTACCCCCACCCTACCCTCGTCATATATTTAACAGTACAGACTTCTTAGAAAATCTCCCGTTTTAGCTTCATACGAATTATTTGGCTACCCCACACCTCCTTCAGTACTGAAAAGCGGGTATGTTATCCATCCCCCCTGCCCCTGTACCCCCACCCCACCCCACCCCCCTGTTATGCCACACCTCTCCCATCATATTTAGCTATAGATTACTAGGCGTTTTAGTTATTAGTAGGTTATACAGTTTTATCAGGGAGATATCATTATTTCTTTTTATATCAAAGCTGATTAATTTATTCCTTATAAATATTTTATCTTAGCTTTCTGTTTAGTTATTCTAGTCGTTTATGTGACGGTCGCAAAAAAATTTCGCAAAAGTTATCGATTTTTAGAGGGAAAAGATTCCAAATTTTTTTATGATTACTGAATTTCAATTCGATCTGCGGGTTAGCCATGCCGTGACGTTGATCAGCCCAGAAGTTGTTTCAGTGTTCGATCTGTGAGTTAGCCATGTCGTGACTTTTATCAGCCCAGAGATTGTTCCAGTGTTCGATCTGTGAGTTAGCCGTGCCGTGACTTTGATCAACCCAAACGGATTGTTTCAGTGTTCGATCTGTGAGTTAGCCATGTCGTGACTTTGATCAGTCCAGAGGTTGTTACAAGGTTTTATCTGTGAGTTAGCTGTGCCTGACATCGAACTTGAAAGTTGCCTGGAAATTTCATGTTTTTCTTTTTTCCTATTATTTCTTTTCTTTTTCGAAACTCCGTCTTCGAAGGGAACTAGAGTGAAGAGTAAATGTAAAGTAAGGAGCGGGGCGGGGGAGGGAGCACCAGGGGTAGCGCCTTTCTCGTCTTTTCCGACTCCTATTTCGCACACCACAGGCAACCCAGTGACTGTTTATACCCTTATTCAAGATGCTCGGGATCTCTGACAACCTCTTCTCTACTTTCTACTTTTGACGTAATTCAATCCTCAAAACCACAGGCAACCCAATCAGTCCAAATACGAGGTTATTCTTAGAAATTATATTCTTTTTTAGCAATCTACTTATATTGAAACGACAGGAGTACGACAGGAGTACGAGATAAGTTTGACTTAAAAATCTCACGAACGTGATATCAAAGCGAAATATATATTTACTTTTTGCGGATATGCGTCAGTATAGTCCATACACTCATCCAAAACACTCCAAATAATGTAATCAAACTATTACACGTCCTGTGCGTGTTTACCAACTCGCTGCCCTATTTGCACTCCGTTACCAAGCAACAGGCGATTCCCTTTGAGATAAGCCGCTTGTTTCGACTCAGAAAACACGCCATCACTCCGGGAAACCTATTAAGTGTTACTCTAAAGTAACATGGAATTTATTTTCACTTTTTTCTTCCTTTAATGTCTTAATAGACTCCTGTCTGCTTTCTCCGTAAGCCCTTCAAGTGTTATAAGCAAAATATCCTCATTTCCAAATGTATGTTTTTAACGCTTGTATATGAAATAGTGCTTAAAAGCTGTGTCTAATTTTAGTTTCTGAGAGTGAAAAAACACGGTTCTTCATGTTTTCCATTTTTCTTGGTTCAAAAATTGAAACCAAAGTGTCGTGACATTTGTATTAAATTTAAGACCAAACTTGGTGAAATTCCAAGGAAAAGCCTTTTTTAAGTTGTGACATTCGTATTGGCGTATTCTAATTTGAAAAACAAAATTTGATTTTCGAATGAGACAGTACTCTTTAAGTTTGTCATCTCAGCTATAATAAACTGATAAGAGATGGCCAAGTTCAAGAAAAAAATAGTTCAATGACGTATTGTACAGTGTTAAAAATGTGAGGGAGTACCTTTTTCCCTTTCAATTTTTTTTTTCTTTTTTGCCCACGGGAGCTCAATTATATTCTTCTAAAAAATTAACTTTTCGTAAACTGTAAGCAAAACTTTGATCTGTTGTGAATTACCCACTATATTATAATTAGAAAAACTTTTTAAGGTCTCTCTTTTCGAACCACCTTAATTTCTTGGATGAATTTTCAGGTATGTTAATTTCCAAGAAAAATCCTTATGTGATATCGCGTCACTTTATTAGGAACATTTCAATATCAAATAATGGAAGCAACACTCGTGGAGATGGTAATAAAAAAAACCTTTCAGTGCTAGGGTTGCTTTGTATAAATACACTTTGATGGGTTATTTGATATGCTTGGGTGAAATCCCTGGCAACCATGCGAACTGACACTTCACTTAAACCTTTCAAAAAAGAAAGAAAAAATACTTATTTGATATGTTAAGTCTTCATTGGCAAACTTTAGTGCAGACACTTTGTTGGCATTCTGCAAAACCAGTATTTTCAAAAACAAACAAAAATTATGTGAAAAGTGAAGTTATTAGAAGGCACTCAGTTAACCTAAATCTTTCAAAAAAGAAAAAAATATCCCTTATTTGATAGAATACGTTTTCAATGGCAAACTGATGCAGACACTTTGTTGGCTTTCTGCAAAACCAGTACTTTCCAAAGCAAGAATTCTCTCGTATAATACTTGAAGTAAAGTTATTAGTAAGCGAACTGCAAAACAACCCATTTAAACACTTAGTTGGTTTCTTACTAAAATAAACACTATCTAAAACTGGAAAATTCTCGCTCTAACGCAAGGAAAACCATTGCAATGTAAAAAGTTAGACAACCCCTTCAGGTGCTTGCATGCACTTTTTTTGGCTTTATAGTAGTCCCAAAACGAGCAATTCCATTGTGCAATGGGTGAAATTTGTAGATATCAAAAAGGGAAACCCCTTTCGGTGCTGGCACTTTGTTGGCTTCCTACAAAACAAACGCCTTCCAAAACGAAAATATATTTCCATTTGCGATGGGGGAAATTTGTTTTAAATAGCAAAATGCTAGAGAATCCTTTAGGTGCAGAAACTTTGTCAGTGACTTACAAAACAAATATTTTCCAAAAAGGAATATACCACTATTTGCGGTAGATGAAATTGCTTTAAAAAATCAAAATGCCCTTTAGGTGTAGACACTATTTTGGCTTCCTTCAAGGACGTTCTTGCTTGTGTGATGGCTAAAATTATTAAGACCTGACCTTTTGTGCGACTGGGATGTGTCAGTGCCGACACTTTGTTGGCTTTCTAGAAAACAAACAACTACCAAAACGGAAAAAATGCTTCGATTTGCGATGGATGAAATTCAGTATTGAAAAACAAAATGCTAGGAAATCCCTTTTTGTGCAGACACTTTGTTGGCTTCCTAGAATTAATAAACACTTACAAAAAAACAGGAAAAAAACTTCCTTTTGATTGCTAAATTCTTCCTTGTAATGCGACAAACGAATTTGTTAAAAAACAATTCTAGGAAAACCCTTTTAAATGCAGACACTTTGTTGGCTTCATAGAAATAATAAACACCTTCCAAAACAGGAAACGTCTTCCTTGCGATGGCTAAAATCATCAAGACGAACTTTTGTACTCCCTGAATGTGTGCTGGGCAGCCGGACACTTTGTTGGCTTTCTAGAAAACAAATATTTTTCTAAATAGAAAATCGCCAGTCCGGCTGGCCTTAAAAAAATAGATTCCGGTTTCTTTGTAACAGTCTGCAGCTGGTGTTGGTCTTATGTTGACTGGATTCCAATATAAGTAGTTTTATTTTGAACGGTAAAATACCACTCACCCATCCGGCCGGTAAACCATTTGAAAAGCATTGCGTCATAGTGAAAATTAATCAAAATATGATGACAATAAAACCTACCGACCCACACACTCGCGCGTGAAAAGAATAGAGAAAAGAAAAAAGATTTTCGAGGGGATGGAATAATTTAAATCAAAATTGTTATTGATGGTAATTCGCTCCACTTCAACCGACAAACTTTATATTCTAGAAGTTCGAACAAATTCAAGAAGAATTTAGAGGAAATTATTCAGTATTTATTTGTACATATTCTAAATTTAAAACTTGGATTCAATGTTTTATGGCTTTTATCGTGTTTGAACACGAATTAGATGCACATCAGTAGACTGGCGTATGACACAGCTATCCCGCGGGGTATTTCGTCTGGCAAACCTGTCACTTCAGTAAAGTTTGTATTCTTATGAACTTCCAATTCATAAAAAAGGAAATTGAAAATACATGATGAAAATTCATGTTACATGAAGATTTTTTTAAAACATTTGTGATGTAGATTAAGATTTTTCAAGCTCAGAAAATTTTATTCCAAAAAGTCGCAAAATGAAAAATAATTTTTAGCTTCGCCAAATTCGATCCCTGAAGCAGAGAATATTCTAGACATCCCTGCGTTATTACATAACCTATTACAAAAACCAATCTTTAAACATCAATGGCTTTTATTATCATTTCCATTATCTCTCGTCGAATTTTTTTTAAATTGCAAAACTGTGCAGTTTTACTTCTATATTTAACGTTAAATTGAATGCCCTAACATTTCCGATAGTTAACTTCCACATTTTAAATTTTCAGAAGATGTAAAAAGATTATTTGAACACACAAACAAATGTCCTCTTTTTTCCATGGATTCAAATGCAGACAAAATAAAAACTAGTTCACAAAACAAGTAAAATATATATTCACCGGAATCACACAAAATGATGAGATCTTTAATCAAAAATTAAAGTTGAATACTAAAACGCCATTGTGTTTGTTATCTCGAGCTCTATAAAAAGGCTTGTATATATTCCGATGAAACTTTTCAATCCATACAACCAGAATTATAAATATTTTGATATAATATTATATTTTTCGTTTCCAAAGAATTCGAATTCTCGACGTTATTTTTTGAAAATTTAACTATAAAGTCATCTCCAGTGATCCAACATGAGATTGTTTTTCTTTTAATTATAAAATTTTTAGGACTGCGAATATAAAATATTCATAATTTTATTTGTCTATTTAGTTATCGTGCATCTGCAATATAGCCTTCTTCTGTATTTATTACATTTCTGTTTACCTAAGAATCGTTCACGTCTCAGCAGTTTAAACTTCGTGAAGAATTCTCTTCATTTTCGTTTACTGGCTGGTAATTTTCCTAATTTTTCATTTTCCGATGTCAATACTTGTTCCTTGATCTGTGTTCTCTATATAAACTCCTTGAAATACTTTTAGAAAGCCTTTTTAGAACCTGTAAAGCTGTTTAGCTTGGATATGGATTTCCAATTTTTAATCTTGATGAGTGAAGACCTTGACGTTCTAAAGGAAATGTCACTTCTCGGCTTTCAAATGAAAAGAATAGAAACTCTCATCTCTCTCAACTTTTATCTCGAATAGTCTCAAATCTGTCAGGCCTGGTTCTTGAGGTATTAATGTAAAAATGCATATGTAAAAAGGGTAGTGAAAAACCCCGGCTTTTTTTTATCTCTCTGGTCATAACTGACCTAATTAAGATGGAAATTGGCCAATTCCATTCATGTTATGACGCGTTACCATTGGCGATTGAGTAGAAAAGCACGGCGACTTTGACTGTCGTTAGTCTGATATTGATTGCCTAGCCGAACAGAGTACATTAAGTGATATCAATCAGCTATATATCAACCAGTTGGTTTGTTGCTTTGACTGGGAGCCAGAAAGCTGAGCTTAGACCCGCGAATGATCTTGAAAACAAAAGATACTTACGAAGAAAGTGGATATAAGGAAACTCATTTTTCTGCCACGTAGAGTGATGTATTGGAAACGAAACGTCGTCATGATGCAGTGTCTAAACTTAAGCGGGAAATGAACTTCAACAGGATGCAAGGAACTCTATGTGTTCATAATTCCTAACTGTGTAACGCCTCGGAAGGAATAATTTCATCGGAGCCCTGAGGGATCGTACGAGTTGACGCATTCACTAAGGCCGGCACACAACCTTATGAGTAAATTTTAAATTGCTCGTTCGAGAATGTTAAGCGGTTTGAATTCTTTTACTCCGCTTAAGCGGGACAGATCGCTTGGCCATGCAGGAAACGAACAAACCAAGTCTTCAGAGAGGGATATTTTTCGTTATAGTTACAATCTAGGGAAACAAAGGACCAAGCAACTTCAACGTGCAGCAAGCCTTGCAGCGAACATTGGTGGAGGAATAACTCAAAAAAACGAGGAAGACGATGGTTTTGCTAAAGAATCAACACGACGGCGAACGCTTCCGAGATCCATGAGTATGGAATCAGAGCCGGCTTTGAATTACGACAAGACGAGAGGGGATTCAATTCGTGAGGAAGTTTTGCGTAGTCGTGTATTAGATACTCGCGTAGCACTAGTGGAAGTTTCTAGAGAAAGCGAAAAAACCAATGCGTTGGATGTAAAGCCAGACACAATTGAAAATGATAATCAAGTAGAGAAACCTGAACACAATATTGCATTAGATAGTGATGAAAATCAAAAAAACGAAACTCGTAAAAAATCATCAGATAATGCAAGACCAAAATCAGGCTCTTTATCAGAATCTGTACCTGATTTACGAAATATTTCTAGTGCTGAAAATACAAATTGTGAAGATTTTCCAAGCTTTTTGTCTCCGGAATCGACCGAGAAAGCTCAGTCACGACCCATCTGCAAGCTTCGAAGAGCTGCTCGACGATTGGGTGTATCCCTATCATCTGAAGAACTCTATCATAAACAACGAAGAAACGGGTTGTGCACTGAGATTGACGATGCTGCTGATAATAGAAAGCTTCTTAGAGTCTTAAATAAACGATTCTAGAGTCCATTACTCGTACATCGAAGCGACACCGCTATGCATGGATGAAGTTTGAAGTTATTCGATGAAAAATCATAGTGGAGAAAATTCAAATTGAGATCCATAAATCATGAAGTAAACAGTGGGGGACCTATTTGTTTATCTCTCAATGTAGTTTTTCTCTTCAGAACAAGAAAAAAAAATTATTAAGAAATTCAAAAAACTATATTTGAAGATTACAGCCTAAAGGAGTCATTTAGAAATTTGGAACGAGTTTTTTTTTAATTTTGAGAGGAGGACAACGGGATAGTCCTTCGGCAAAATTGAATTGATGCTAAAAAGGAACGATTCTGATTTTCGTACGTATGTACTGTCAAAAGTATTGTGCTAGAGAATCTAGCCACCAGTAAAACGTTTCTCACGTCAAACAAATAACCATGCTATTAATATATTTATTGCTGAGCATATTGGGTGAAATTGTGAGAAGGCGACAGGATAAATGACATGACAACTGGTATCACAAGTTGAACTTCATGTGCGCGCAACAAATATTTAATGTCCCTAATAAAATATTAAATGTAAACAGGAAAAAACGTGTCCTTAACCAAATATTTTATATTTACTTCTACTGCCTCTGTATATTTTTTCTGGAACCGGCCTTAAAAAAAACAGTTCAAATCTTATACATGGGGAAGATTGTGTGACATAGTACTCGTGGGTCGGTATATATTTTTTTATTTCATAAACAAATTCACCGTAGACTCTTCTATCAAATTGTCAAAGAAAAGAAAAAAAAAATATATATATATATATATATATATTACGTCCAAGCCAAAAAAAAGGACTTTATCGACGAATAGAAGGCTCAATTTCCAAAGTCAACGATATAGAATTAGTGAGAGTTTTGCTGTATATTACCGGGAAAAAAGTTTGTGCGATCATATTGTTAGCGTAACCAATCTTAACTCTGAACTTTTCAGTTTCTTTACAGAGTTAATTCATGGCATCTTTGAACTATATCAGCTTTATTTCCTCCTCTTTTGTGATCTGAACTCTTAATTGAAATCTTATCATCCGAGGGGAGACTTTTAAGAGATTTTAACATTTTTGAAAATTATGTTCATTTGTTCATTATCGTTTTCTTTTTTCTCTAACTGATGGAGATGATAATGTCGTAATTCCTTCCTTCCTTCCCGTCTTCGGGGCCGTGTATCTCCGCTTTTACTCAATAATTCAAATTGAAGTACTTCCCTTTGTTTTGGGGATTATAATAAATGGGGAAGATTTAGTTTTGTTTTTTGTTTTGTTTTGTTTTGTGTCTCGTCAGTCAAGCAAATTATGGTAATACTATCCTTCTTTGGGTCTCATTCATAGCTAGATAAATACACATGATTCGCCGCTTAAATATCTTATTCTGTTTACATAAACCAGTTATGAAATCGTTTTGCTTCTTTCATTTCAGAACGGAAAATAATCGTTCAAAAACGTAATTCACTCTCGCTGAAGATCTATGATCTAAGCGTTTTCTCAGACGGCCCCCTAGAGTCAAAGAGGTGTAAAACATCTGTTTGGAAGAGATGAAAATTCTGACTCCAATTGAAAACTTATTCAAAGACTTTAATCCACATTTCGAGATATACGCTCATTTTTATGACATCTAATTTTCGTTCTCAAGAGCAAAGATTTTCAAAATGCTGTTGAGTTTTCCCGCCATTTCAGACCGACGACGCGCGCGAAAAAAGTCATTAAGATGACTGACTACTTTAGCAAGGAGTAATTAGACAATATTCTTAGGAAGCTATTTTGTACAGAATTTAACGCTGATTTTAAAAATGAAAAGAAAAATGGGGTGTCCCGAGCTCGTTTTCGAGTTCATGAATTTTGAATATGACCATCTTGACAAGTTTTCGGGAAAAAAATGGCGGAAACCAAGCTTTGCATACAAAAAATCATAACTCAAAAACTCAAAAAGCTATGGAAGTAATTTTCTCAGAACATGCATTGTTTTCAAAGACTAACTATAAATATTTAAGGAAAGTTTTTCAAAATATGCTTAAAATTCAGAATTTTGTTACCGAAAATCGTTATTCAAACAACAACAACAAAAATACATACAGTGCTTATTTATCAGTTCGAATTACTAGTATGTTTTTGTCAAACTCTCTCAAAAGATTGATTTCTACCTGTTGTTTTAGGAAATTCAAAGAAAAACATAAAGTCCCGCGCAAAATTTGGGCTTTTGGCCGGTTGAAGATCAGAACTGACGTGTATGGTTCTTCAGTACAATTTGAAGCGGGTTATTATGCGGTTTTATGCGGTTTTGGTGCGCGCATATCGTGGGTTCAAAGTGAACGTTCAAAAATAGTCACCTTAAATTTATCCCTTAAATTCGCCTTTCTGGTTTTGAAACTGTAATTCTCCATTCTTCCTTCAGTATCACAACCACATAATAACACTGAGAATCAACTTCGAATTCCTATTTTTTATTTAAATGTTTTAACTCCTGTAGTCGGGAGCAGATAATGGTGTTACTTACACCAACAAAAGTAACTACGAAAAAGATTGCGGTGGTAGTGGTATTGAGGCGTTATAAGGGGGAGTCGCAAAAGCATCACTTTTCCGGAGGTAAAAAAGTAGGAACGCGAACAGTTGTAGCTAAAAACTTCTAATTTATTTCATTTGAACACAAAAGTTTTATAAATAGTTCACAAATCAAGTGAGAAATTATCAAACTAAAAAAGAAAAAACATGGATATAAGCTCCAGCTGATCTGAGAAAAAATATTAGCCAATCAGAATCGAGAAAATTTGCAAAACTGAGGTGTCATCCTTTGTAGCCTGGCGACACTGGAAACGGTCATTTCTTTATTTTTTTCCCCCACTCAATATGAATGTCATATTAAACGCATGTAAAATACTTCAAAAACTTCTACTGAAAATTTAGACTTATCTCAAAAAAAAAAACTTTCATAAGTCAAATTTCGCTGACAACATGACACCTCAGTTTTGTATTGACGTCATTTCTATTTCACTACTTCAGATCAGCTGGCTATGAATAACAGCTATGAATAAATTAGTTAGCACAAGGAACCCAAAGGAGTTTACTAGGGTCTACTAGGTCATTCTATCTTTAAGTCAGCCTCGTCCCCAGGGTCAGCTCTCCCAAATCCAAAATGGCGGACGCTTCATTCATGACGTCATACCGAACTACGGGGCTACCTTAATGTAAAACGACTAATACTGTGCGAGTAAAATGACTTTTACAAACTTTATATCGATCGTTATTCTAAGTCTCACTATTATTGACGAAAAGCAAAGAATATCAACTAACGGAGAAAGCTTGGTTAAGTTACGCCTTTTTGACTGCGCTGTTTTTTATTAGCCACAGGTGCTTTACTTCAGAAACCTGTGAACGAAAAACAAAATAGTGAGAATGTAGAGTAGGTTGTAGGTTTTGAGTACAGGGTTGTGCAATGAGCAGACTAATTCAATGGCAGATCCAGGGGGAGGGGTCGGGGGTTCCGGACCACCTGTCATACGATCTCATACCTAAAGTTCAATCGATTGTTTTATCCTAGAATTTAGTTTTTCTTATGTACAGTGACAGTAAGAGTCTATAGAAATTTATTTTTAATATGTAACCAGAGAGGATCCGTTGATAGAAGTGATTAGTCGTGAAAAGGTCCCACAGGCTTTGCTCAGGATACGTTTTACTCCCCCCTCTCAAACATTCCTGGATTCGCCCTTGAATACCAGGTATTCAGCAAAAACGTTACTGTCTTGTAAGAGCCGATGATTCTCAACACGAATAACATGATTTAAAAGTCTTACCAATTCAAAAATACGCCAAAGAACAAAACAAGAAGAGAAATCTTGCACATCACCCCTGAAAAAAAATCAGATGTGAGTGGAGTCTGTTTATAGTTCTCGTATACAGTACTTTGCTTATACAAATTTTCTCTCGTTCCAGTTTACTCAGGGGGCAAAATGATGTTCACGGCCACATTTGTTTCATTAATTCAACAAATTTCTGATATTTTGCCTCCTGGTTATTGTTCCCATACAAATCTTAGTAATTTCAACAGCTGAAGCTTTTTATCATTCAGTTAAGGTTACTAAATTAATTCAATGAAAGCAATGGTGTCTTCAATAACTGATGAACTAAGGTATATCCATGGCCACGCCTTTTTGCATAGGGTGTATACATAACCCGTGAAATAGTTAGTACTTTGGCTTACCTGAACAATCTCTCGGGCAAACATCCAAGCAATCTCGCACCGTCATCTCGAGCTCGAAATTCTTACACCAGGCGGATTTGGAAGGCGTACATTTCCTGGAAAGAGTGATTGGTCCCCCAGCTCCATCACAACATTTCCTCTTACAGTCATCATCTCCCACCTCGAAGTGTCCAAGCGTAACACCAATTGCAGGAACTAGATATCAGTCAGGGATATTTGACGATTATTATAGGTTTTTATAGGGTTTTTTTCTGTCCCTGTCCCTGTCCCCGTCCCTGTCCCTGTCCCTGTCCCTGTCCCTGTCCCTGTCCCTGTCCCTGTCCCTGTCCCTGTCCCTGTCCCTGTCCCTGTCCCTGTCCCTGTCCCTGTCCCTGTCCCTGTCCCTGTCCCTGTCCCTGTCCCTGTCCCTGTCCCTGTCCCTGTCCCTGTCCCTGTCCCTGTCCCTGTCCCTGTCCCTGTCCCTGTCCCTGTCCCTGTCCCTGTCCCTGTCCCTGTCCCTGTCCCTGTCCCTGTCCCTGTCCCTGTCCCTGTCCCTGTCCTCTCTACCTTTCTAAACTTAAAAGGCAGAAATCGAAAACATGTGACCTCCCGCACTGACCCGAACCTACGAGGTTCTTGATGCCATCCTTCAGTGTAAATAACATTTTATACTCAGATCTTTAGGTCAACATTTTGTACTCACCATAAAGCTCTGTTTTCAAATCATTAAACTTCAGTGTACCAACGGTATATCTGAGACTAATTAGCTCATGAATAAACACTTCACTGATGTTATACACCCGAAGGTTTGGACCAAACGTGATGGTAAAGTTGAATTGGCATTCGTCTCTTTTCACAGAAATATCCTTGAGTTTAAAGACTGCATCGGCGTATAATCTTTTAAACTTAAAAATAAAAGGCAGTAGGTATTAATATCTTTTCAGCGGTGTTGCACGGCATTGTTAATTAATATAACTGTTAGTGATTGGTCATTCGTTTTGCATTGTTTATTGACCACATATGACTTTGAGAACAAAAGAATATTTGACTGCAAGCTCAAATATAATAATTCAGCGGTCAGCGATACCAGCTCGTTGTTGTTTAATATGATTTTTTATTACACATTTAGGGCCGATATCAGTAGGATAAAGCCATGAATAGAAACGATTTTAAGCTCTTAACATTTAATAATCTCTATGTGTTTTCGCCATTGTGAACGAATGATGTCGAATCTGCCGAAAATTAAAAGCGCATACTCGAGAAATTGGCGGGAAAACAGCCGACGCGCGCGCGAATCAAACTACGAGATTGATCTTTTCATTCCAGGTTTTTATGAACATAAAAGTAATAGAGCATAGTGCTATATGCTTGTCGTTTGATTTAGATTTAAAAAATACTTAAGATAGTACGCGCGCTCTCATTGGTCGAGAGCTGTGTTTTCATCACGCTAGGAAGGCACGGAAATGACGTAACAAGCATTTTTTAAGTATTTCGACTTCGTCTCGGGTTTTCACTGATCTGCTCTCGAATTCTCCCAAACGCGTAGCCTTAGTTTTCACCAGGCTATGAAGGCATCTGAGAAAATGTTTTATTTCTTAATTAATAAATGTATTTCTATATAGCGCTCACATCCACATACGTGTGTAAGGCGCTTTACAACTTACAAAAATAGTGTAAGGTATAATGAAAATTATATAAATTGATTTACAATTTACTCACCGTTGAATTTAGCAATTGCAAGGTGTCATTTGCTGCTGTACATTCACTACTTTTAAAGCTTCCTTTCAAATACGTGTCTGAAAGAGTTTAAAATAACCATCACATTCTAACCATGATTAACAATAAGATCATGCATGATTAGCAATAAAGACGCGGAAATACGAGCAATGAAATCGTGCAACTTGTCGCGCAACATTGTTGCATTGCAAGTTGCAGAGTGAATATAAACGATTGTTGCTCGTGAGGAGTTGGACCCGGAAATACGTCAGTCACAACTTTAACGCTCTAGTTGCGCCAAAATGTTTTTTCCCACCTCTGAGAGATAAAGTTACTTACTGAAATCGGGTGGACTTGTGGTAGATGGGGATGGATTGACTGCGGTTGTTGCTGGAGTAGTTGCAGCTGCAGTTTGAGAGGCCGCAGCTGTGGTTGAAGTAGTTGAAGGTGCAGTTGGAGAGGCCGTAGCTGTGGTTGAAGTAGTTGTAGGTGTGCTTTCAGTAGTCGAGGGTACGAGTGAAGTAGTTGGAGTAGCCGAAGGGGTTGTGGTTGTATTATTTGCCTCTGAAAATAAAATTCACTTCATTAGATTTGCAGTTTATGTTGAAGCAAAGCAATATGATTCAATCACGTTTTGGTGCACGTTTCAGACCCGTGAAATAGCAATACTTGCTTACTAACAATAGCATTGTGATTTTAACATGCCAACCGTTTTCATAAATACTCTTCACAAGTTGCTTTGTGTCACCAGACAATCCATTACTGGTTGGCACATGAATGACAAAGGCTTACGTCACATGAAATATCGCTGTAGTTTATAGAAGAGATCTTATGGACATTCATCTGTGTCGGGTTGAGTAATTGTCCCGGGGGGGGGGGGGGGGGGCACTCCCATACATGGCCTATACGGGGATGTTCCACTGGATAGGGTATAGTTTTTCGAGATTTTTGTCTTAGGGTATACAATTTCCATGATATTTTCTTGAATAGCTAGGGTCACACGGTTTATAGACTTCACTTCACTTCACAATAGGGCCATCATTCTTGGATAGCTTAGGGGTCTTTCAAGTCTTAAATAGGGCATTTAATTTTAATTTTTTTTCGAAACTAATTCTTTTCGCCGCCAAAATTAAAAGCTTTTGGCACGTAACTTCCAACTGTGCTGGCGTATTTAGGTTATAGAAGTTCTCTTGAGTCTTAGATAGGGTTATAAGTTACATTGCTGTGTCCTCAACAGGGTATGTTTTTTCAAGATATTCTTGTCTTAGATAGGGTCAGGATCTTCGGATCCCAGCGGATCATCCCATATTTGAATCACCCCTAATACCCCCCCCCCCCCCCCCCACCACGTAATCGTTAATGTTTAAAAAACGTTTGACCACAGAGATTATAGAGATTATTTCAACTGTCAGTTCTTTTGTATAAGACTATCACACATAAGCAAGTAGGTATTATTACATGGGTTAAATATAAAATCCCGGCTTTACTCATCAAGAAAGATTAAGTGTTTAGCTAAAGATTTGAAAAAAGAAAATCTCTAAGCTGATTTTAAACGAACAATCTAAGTCTCGAGCGTCGATGTATGGCACAGATCTAATTTTAATTAATTTTTCCACGCCAGGAAATTCCACTTCATTAATAAGGATCATCTAAAATAAACAGTTTATACGCTGTAAATTAGTTTATTCCTAATGTGCTCCAGAGAAATTATTTCTCTTAGAAATGAAGAGGGTGCTTTTGAGAAATGTACGACGCAACACTCAAAATATTATAGTCTATAATCACTAAGTGCTCGAGGATTATTCTTTTTCAAGTCTTGTCTCAATATTCCTACAAATATATACATACAGCTGCAGTATCTGTTTCTATCTGTTTATTTGATTAGTAAAGCTTATTGCATTTACAACCGAAACCTCGTGTTAATCTCGAATAAATGTTAAATTTGTTGTCAGTTCTTACGTCTGATATGAGTGATCGGCGACTTTGGAGGCCTTCGAGATTACTTTACGCGCGAGCCAAATTTCGCGATGCCTTTTCAATATTATTGTATTAAAGTATTACAAAACGGTATTTAAGATTTTTGAAAAGTTTTTTTTTTTTTCATTCGAAAGATATTGACTATTTTGCAATCATAACCACCAAAAATTCAAACATCTGTAGTCAACGCGTCATTGCACGCGAGCTAAAAAAGATCTGAGACAATAACGGAAATTCTGATCCTGCGGGAAGTTGTCAAATGAAATGCGATAGAATATCGCTTTCCACTCAATAACTTTTTTTATGTTCCAAAATGGACAATTTTGAATAGATATTTAAAAACTACATTTATTTAGCTTTCAAAAAATGTATACTTTTATGGCACAACATTGTAAACCCCGTGCGAAATTTGAGGTAGCACGTATAGGAGTCCTAATCATATCCTGATACCTTAAGTTCAATGACAAATAATTAAGAATGCTTTTTGAAGCCATTTTTTGCATCTTAATCGAAAAAACGTTTTAGCATTAGTTAGTTTTGTAGGTCGCAAATGAGACTTGAAATTTCTTTTTCAGGATATCGAGATTTTTCGAAACGTGTCTAAAATTTCTGGAAGACTAATTCATACAAAATATTTTTTCTTTCTTTAGGATTAAACGAATACATACAGAATAATAACGGAAACTGTAGAACGGAATGATAAGTGAAAACTGTTGTTCTCACGCGTGATATGGGTTGGAAAATGAAAGAAAACAACAGCTTCATTCAATAACTTGGTGTATTCACTGCAAATCCCTTCCTTTTTCTTCCTTTTTATAAATAAATAAATATATATTTTTTTAGTGATTGACACCCAAAACCTCGCTTCCTTAATTTTTCAGTGTCGCGGATAATTTCACTACCAAATTTCCTTCGTTCACTTCACTTTGGAAATCCAAAAACAGAAGAAAGAATGCGGTTTGCCAATAAGCTAGCTATAACTATCAAAATATCCGAATAAACAGGCTTTTGAAATATTGAAAAAGTGAGGTGGATAATGTGCTTAATTTCTATAATTTTTAATTTCTTAAGTTGGTCACCGTCGCCGCCATGATGTATCATGCTTACCTGAGAAACCATTATGAAGAGCAAAAACCACGACAAGCAATACCCAACTTAAAGCCATATTTTTTGTTTTTTAGCGAGAGAAACTTGATGCCTTCGTGTGTCTTCTACAGTCGTTTTTTAAGCGTTTTGTTGATTCTACAAGGTTTGGGTATTTTTTTATTATGGTTACCATTTCGTTTCTAGGTAAACTTCGGTTATCTGCACCAATGAGCTGAATGTCTAAGGTCTGATGTCATTGGTAAGTGCATGAAAGCAAATACGGATCGCTTGATATCAGACAGGTAATTTAGCAAAAACGGTCTCTTTTCTATATTTGCATATGGCTTTTCTAAATATGTATAACATTACCTGCAGTAGGAGAATAATAAGGTAAACCAAAAAAGCATTCATATGTATTTTATATCTTAAAAGCAAGAGTCATGCTATGTTAGGTGATGTTTGACATTTTGTCATTTCCTCTACCCCCCCCCCCCCTCCCCCCTCCTTAAGTAGTAATATAACCCAACAGAGTACTCCTTCATACAATACCTGGAGTATAACACTAAATTATGGGTAGCTCGCAGTGGGAACACTCGTTGATTGATCTCCGTGGGGAGGTTGGTGGGGCATCCAGGTGGTCTTTTACTCGAATAGACCTTTCCGAATTCGCTTGGATGACGAGACTGAACTTGATTCTTTTATTTATCACGGTCAACCTCAACTTGAAACCATTGTTTCGTGATCATCCAAGCAAATTCGGGAAAGGTCTATTCCGAACTGGTTCAAAGAGGGTTTCTTGGCGTATGGCAGAGCATTAGACTTGCTCCAAGACTCTCTCGCAAATTGTTTTCGTCGGTTTTCCGTCGGATGGAAGTCGAGCTTTTCTCTTTTCTCTCCCGCCATTCCCTCGGAAAGCTCTCGTAACCGGAAGTGCTCGACTTCAATCCGACGGAAAACCGACGGAAAACCGATGGAAAAAATTTGCGAAAGAGACTTGGAGCAAGTCTAGCAGAGCATTTATACTCGTCCATAGCACATGGACGTGAGATGTAATCCCTTGGGACACATTCCTCTCGAGAAATATATAAAAGGTGTGATATTTGAGGCTTAGTGGGCTGAGTCACCAGTGGGAATAGGGACATGAACAGTTGTAGCTAAAAAAACTTCAAATCTATTTCATTTACACACAAAGTTTTATAAAAAGCTCACGAATCAAGTGAAAATTATCACAATATAAAAGGGCGAAAATAGATATATGCTATGAATTACAGTTATGGATAGATTATTTTACACAGGAAACCCAAAAGTCATAGGTCAACAGGAAGAGAGTAGTCCTGGGACGAGGTTAGCTTTATGTAAAAACGACTTGCAACTTTTACAAACTTTAGCATCGATTTTGATCCTAAGTCACACAGTTATTCTCCAAAAATAATTTAAGCAGAGAAATAATGAATAACGAGGGGGAACTTTGATTATGCATTTCTTATGTGCTGTTCAATGTTCATGATTCAGGCGGCTTTGTGCCCGCGCTTCCGTTTGCTACAGGTGATTTACTTCAGAAACCTGTGAACGGAAAACAAAATAGTGAGAATGTAGAGGTTTTGAATCCAGGGTTGAGCAATGAGAAAACAAATTCAGTGCACGTGGCAGATCCAGGGGGAGGGGGACGGGGGATCCGGACCCCTCTGTCATACCTGAGGTTCAATGAGACGTTTTTTTAGATTGGACGAAACGTTTTGAATTTCCCCTTTCAGAGCTAGTGTCACCCTAGAGGATCATTTCTCCGTTTAACAGCTGCACATGAGAAGATACGTGAATATGGATACAACTCAAACAAAGAATCTTATTCTCAAGAGAATGACACATGGTCTCAAATCGGAAAATAAATAGTAGTCGGATGAATCGTAAAAAGCCTGTAAGTAGGATTGCCAACATCAGCAGGTAACTGTATTAGTAAGAGCTGAAGATTCTCAACTCGAACCGAAATTAATCTAAAAGTCTTACCAATTCATAATTGCGCCAAACAGCAAAACAAGAAGAGAAATCTTGCACATAGTCACCCCTGAAAAGAATACATATACATACATCAGATGTGAGTAGAGTTTATTATTAGTATAGACAGCCAAACGGAGGCTTTTGATAATTAACGCTGACGCCATCACACCGGCACGTGATGATGATATTGCAGTATTTCTAATCGTATTTGCGTTTTTGAAAACGCCGAGTAGTGTGGACACAAAGCTTAGTTAGTACTTTGTCTTACCTGAACACTCCGAACAAACATTCGTGCAATCTGGCTCCTCTTTCTTGAGTACGTAGCTCCTACACAGGTTGGAAGGCGAACAGGTCCTGGAAAGAGTGATTGGTCCCCCAGCTCCATCACAACATATTTTCTTGCAATCATCGGCTCCCGCCTTGAAGACTCCAAGCGTAACACCAGCAACTGTAGATATCAGTCAAGAAGATTTGACGATTATTTTAGTTCTTCATAAGTTTCCTGTCGTTTCCTGTCGCGCCCTACCCTGTCCAATCTTGTGCTGTGCTGTGCTGTGCTGTGCTGTGCTGTGCTGTGCTGTGCTGTGCTGTGCTGTGCTGTGCTGTGCTGTGCTGTGCTGTGCTGTGCTGTGCTGTGCTGTGCTGTGCTGTGCTGTGCTGTGCTGTGCTGTGCTGTGCTGTGCTGTGCTGTGCTGTGCTGTGCTGTGCTGTGCTGTGCTGTGCTGTGCTGTGCTGTGCTGTGCTGTGCTGTGCTGTGCTGTGCTGTGCTGTGCTGTGCTGTGCTGTGCTGTGCTGTGCTGTGCTGTGCTGTGCTGTGCTGTGCTGTGCTGTGCTGTGCTGTGCTGTGCTGTGCTGTGCTGTGCTGTGCTGTGCTGTGCTGTGCTGTGCTGTGCTGTGCTGTGCTGTGCTGTGCTGTGCTGTGCTGTGCTGTGCTGTGCTGTGCTGTGCTGTGCTGTGCTGTGCTGTGCTGTGCTGTGCTGTGCTGTGCTGTGCTGTGCTGTGCTGTGCTGTGCTGTGCTCCTCTCTTCAAAAGCAGAAGTCGAAACCATGTGACCTCACGAACATCCGAACCTACAAGGTTCTTGATTCCGTCCTTTGGTGTCAGTAAATTATTTCAAATAATCAATTTAAGCGGGTCTTTAGTTCAAATTCTATACTCACCATAAACTTCAGTTTTTATATCAGTCAACTTCAATGTACCAACGGTATAACTGAGACTCTTTAGCTCATCTTCAAACACTTCACTGATGTTGTACATTTGAAGGTTTGGACCAAACTTGATGGTAAAGTTGTATTCGCATGTGTCTCTCTCCACAATAAAGGAAATTTCCATGAAGTCAAAGCCTGCATCGGTGTAGAATCCTTGAAACTTGAAAATAAAAGGCAGGGAAGTACGTGTTAATACAATTTGTTAGAGTATATAGTTGTCGATGTTTGGTTTATTTGTTTTGACTACAGGCAGCCCAAACTCAGTTTCAGTCTCAGAATACTTGACTGCCGACTCAAATGTAATACCAGCGGCCGTTAGCGTGTAGCTAGCTTGTTGTTTAATATTTAGCACTTAATGACTGGTCCCGAGGGAAACAGTTAGTTTTGTTTCCCGAGAATCTCAATGTTTCCCGAGGCTCCGGCCGAGGGAAACATTGAGATTCGAGGGAAACGAAACTAACTGATTTCCCGAGGGATCAGTCATTAAGTGTTTTATTATATACTCTAGTCAAACGAAGAAAAATTTTCTCTCCATTTTGATGAGCCACACGAACTTTCGATGGACTTTGACCTGATCACGTGGATTTATTCCCTTCTCACGCTTTGATCACGTGCATTTATTACCCGCGCGGGAGTTATTGAGATTTATTTCCCTCCACGTGATGTACTCTCGACCAATAAGAAAACGAGTTTGACTAGGATATATAATAAGAGTTTTTACTACACATTTAGGGTAAATATTAGTAGGACAGAACCGTGAATAGAAACGATTTTAGGTTCTTAACATGAACTAATGATGTCGAATCCGGCGAAAACGAAATGCGCATGCTCGAGAAATTGGTAGGTAAACAGCAGACGCACGCGCGCATCAAACTACAAGATTTATTGATTTTCTTTTCTAGTTTTCATAAACAAAAAAGAAGATAACATGCTATTCTCGATTTTTGATTCAAATTTAATTTCTAAAATATTTATTTTTATCCCACACCATAGAAAATACAGCTAGTCAGGAAGCAGGAAAGCCGTTGTATATTCGTCGGTATTTCACTCTTCCTTCCCATCATGCACTGCGCATTGAATCTACGCATTTGTATTTTCTATGGTGTGGGATAAAATGGTTATACAATGGTTTTTCGTGGCATACCGTGGAATATCCTCCCAATCGTCACTTGTATTTTCTTTGTATACACACTCGCCTAAAGGCTCGTGTGTATACTAGAAACTACAAGTAACTCGTGGGATATTCCACGTTAGAAAAAACCTACTAATGGTCTATCACCAATCGAGCCCTGTGATTGGCTGAGCTACTAGGGGTCTATTAGTGATAGACCTCTAGTAGCGAAAAGCGCCGGTTTTGAAAACCAAAAAAAATATATTTAAAGCAAAATCCAAAACTTTTTTCATCCTTTTATTGGACCGATTAGTAGGTTTTTACTAAAACAATTAGACCTCTCGCCCTCATGGCCTACGAGTCAATAGCCCATTCGACCTTCGGCCTCATGGGCTATTGACTCGTAGACCATTCGGACTCGAGGACTAATTGTTAAGTATGCCACTCGAAACCATTGTATAACTAGTATTTATATCCACATATCTCATATCCACATTGCTAGGCGCTTTACAACTTACAAAATAGTGTGGGTTGAAGAAAATTAGACAAATTTATTCATACAGTTTACTCACCGTTGAATTTAGCAAGGTGTCTTTAGCTGCTGTACATTCACTACTTTTGAAGTTTGCTTTCAAATACGTGTCTGAAAGAGTTAAAAATAAATATGATATTCCAACTACGATCAACAATATAATCATGCATGATAAGCAATAGGATAGTATTATATTCATTTTTTAAATTATTCATAATCTTTTTTTTTTTCCTTCTTTTTTTCTTTTCTTTTTTCGTCATTTTTTCCAGGTAAATATTTTGTATCCTTTAACCAAAGATGGATAAATAATTAAGCTATTATTCATTCCTAACCTGCACAGCGCGCTGCTGGGTGCTTACAGCTTATGAGGAGGGGAGATTGTGAATATTTGAAATAATAAGACGCAACTGATTCATTGTAATTCAAAGTTGTCTCTGACTTGTGATGTTACAATTTATGCACAGACTTTCGGTCTACACAAAGACCTTCATCAGTGTGACTGCAGACGTTTGCACGCGCGAATTTTAAAGATGTTATCATAGTAGACAACTTTAAATTACATAGAATCATAAATTCTGACTGAAATTTTGGAATATTTATAAGACGAAGCTGAGTTATTACAAGATCATTGAAGTAGGAGGTTAAATGATTGACAACATTTCAGCCTTTTTAACGGTTTTTGTGAGGAGTTGGACCCGGAAATACGTTACAACTTTTAAAGCTCTATTCGCGCCAAAATTCGCAACTTTGCTTCCTAACTTTGAGAGATATAATAATTGTCATATGTAGTTAAATAAATTGTCTTGTTGGCGCACATTTTAAGTAGACCCCTTGCAGCCCAATTTGGAGGACAAAACAATAGGTTCCAATTTTGAGGAGATTGCCTCCAAATTGAGCTGCTTTGGCGTCATGATCAAGGGGTCTATTTCTTTATATTATAACTACAGTTTAAATCCTAATGCTTCCCTGATACTTACAAAAACTTGATGAAATTGCAGCAGATGAGGCTTGAACGGCTGCAGTTGAAGTAGCTGCAGCTGCAGTTGAAGTAGCTGCAGCTGCAGTTGAAGTAGCTGCAGCTGCAGTTGAAGTAGCTGCAGCTGCAGTTGAAGTAGCTGCAGCTGCAGTTGAAGTAGTTGCAGCAGCAGTTGAAGTAGTTGCAGCTGCGGTTGATGTAGTTGCAGCTACAGTTGAAGTAGTTGCAGCTACATTTGAAGTACTTACAGCTGCGGTTGAAGTAGTTGCAGCTACGGTTGAAGTACTTGCAGCTGCGGTTGAAGTACTTACAGCTGCGGTTGAAGTACCTGCAGCTGCGGTTGAATTACTTGCAGCTGCGGTTGAAGTACTTGCAGCTACGGTTGTCGTAGGCGTAGCTGCGATTGCAGTAGTTGCCTCTGAAAATGAAATTCACTTCATTATATTTGTAGTCCATGTTGAGGCAAGGCAATATGACTCAATCATGTTTTAGCGCCCAAAAATTGCTGGGTTTCACTTGACGTCATTTCCTGTCGCGTGTGGAATGTTCATCAGCTGAATCACAAGTTTCTAATAGAATTCTTTCTGGTTGACAGTACATGGTGTTCAGTGTTTGACCATCATTTGGAGCAGATAATGAGATTCAAACACTTTTATCATCTGATTGAGAACCAGCAATAGCCAATGTGCCCGAGCTCGAATTTCTAGCACAAAGCAGGATGGGTAACCGAGTCCTATCGCCTTTTTGGCTTCTCTAAAAATTCATCTGACAATTTTTCCTCCGACCTTTTCTTTGGAATTGTAAGTATTTCAACAGGCGGGGGGAAAGCAGAGCATATTTTTTCTGATATTTCCTCTGACTTCCCTGTTCCATTTTTGCAGGGCTCAGTTTCCCAGAGTGCTTTGTGAGCTTTGATGCACATTGCCTATTCGACTGACTTTGTTGCTTACTCCTGATTGGTTAACGTTTTTCACTTATAAAAAATTGTCATTGAAGTGGTTCCAGTAAGTGTGTCGTCTCCAATGAAAATTTTCCTGAACTTAAACTTAGTTTTGTGAAGAAACCGTTATAGTGCACATAACCTTTTTTTCTATAGCTTCAGTATTGATTCTACATGAAGTAAATATTTAAATGGTAAAATATTTCATGATTTGAGTGATGCATCTTTAAGTTATGAAGGTTTATACTTCCAATATGTTAATGACTGCGACGTCTAGTAAGGCTTCATTAAAATATACAAAATTGATCTGGTTCACACAAACAGTATTTAAAAAGCACCATTGTTTTACTCATCGTTTACATAAAGGATATTTTAAATTTGTTTTCTTAAAATGGCCAGTGTTTAGTATTACAAGTTATAGCAAATTTACTCTAATACCTTACTTGCCCTTATAGACGCACCACCGAGAGAACATATGCTCTCTAGGCACCACTCGCAAATCAAGAAATATTTCATCATTCAACTATTTATTTCATGTAGAATCAATACTGAAGGTATTGAAAAAGGTTAGGTTACGTGCACTTTTACCTAGCTTAACTGAAATATTTAAGTACTTAGGGATTATTTCCTTTGGCAATTCTTTTGTATATGATCATAACACATAATCATTCAATCCCTTTACTCAATACAGGCTTTGCACCATCACGTAATGGCAGCCACGACAGGAGGCAAGAACAGTAGAGTCTTTTCCCCCTGGGAAACTGAGTTCTTTCTCGTGTAAATCAGATAAAAGAAAGCCTCTATAATTATGTGACTGGGATTAAGATTTGAAAAAAGAAAGCTTTTCCAGTTGATTTTTAAGACCTTACTAGCGTCGATATGCTTGGCTAGAACATTGACAGAGGATCAGAATAATTTTCTAGTTTTGATTATTTTTCCATTCCAGAAAATTCCACTTAATTAATGATCTAAAATACACAGTTTTTACGGTGTTAATAATTCGTTTTTTCCAACGTGCTCTATTTCTTTAAGAAATTAAAGCTCTGTTTTTCAAGTAAATACGGCTATTTCAAAAAAGGTTGGAGAAGGTTTTATTGCTTGTTGCTTTTTGTAAACCAAGCCCGAAAAGATAAGTTCAAGCAACGAAAGTTCATAACATATAAGGAATTTAACAAGTCTTTGCCTGCAGGTTTTTCCAGGATATTTTCTTCCATCTGATATCATTTACATATGAATATAATACATTTCAAGCTTGGTAAGCAACCTTTTTTTGAAATAACTGTTTATAACTTAATCACTAAATACTCAAGGACAAATATTCTTTTTCAATTTTGGTCAAATACATTATTTACTGAAAAAGATTTCCAGATCTAAACCTGGTATCGTTCTGGAATAAGTGCTACATATCTGGCCCTTGTTTCTTACTGACAGCAACTTAAGGTATTTTGATAAGTCTTATGTAACAATGCCTAACAGAACTGGTGAACAAAGAATGCTCATTATTCAATTTGAAACCATTTTCGCTTCTTACAATCACTATTTTTTTTACCTTTAAACTATCTTTGTTGATCTCAAATTAAACTTGTAAGTTCGAGATTTTGCGAAAACGTGTTTAAAATTTTAGAGCTGTAATTGTCATGCCAGGAGTAGTACAAAAAAAATATAGTGTTGGAAAATTTAAGAAAACAACAGCTTCATGCCAGGAGTAGTACAAAAAAATATAGTGTTGGAAAATTTAAGAAAACAACAGCTTCATTCAATAAAGTGTTTTCACTGCGAATCCACCTTTCTACCAAACTTTATGTAATCTTAAATTCTTTAAACAAATCCTAAGAACACGCAACTTCGCTTTCTGAATTGCGTATTGCGTATATATACTTTTACTTTCAAATTTCTTTCGTTCACTTCACTATAGACATTCTAAGAAAGTAAAAAAGTGTTTGGGAATAAGTTAACTACCAAAAAAAATCTGAATGACCATGGTGTTGAAATATTTTTAGTGATATACTTTCGCCGCCATTACGCATCATGCTCACCTGAAAATCCAATGTAAATAGCAAAAATAGCAATCAGCAATCTCCAACTTAACGTCATATTTGTTGCGGAATTTTTGACTGAAATTTGATACGTTCCTGTGTCGACCTTCTATAGTCGTTGTCTCGATGTTTTGGTGATTCTGCGAGGTTTGGTATGTTGTTTTTAGAAACGGCTTATTTGTTCTGGTTACCATTAGGTTTCTATGGCAACTCTTAGTTGTTTGGTTTAGCACCAATTATCACTGGATGTCTAACGGATTGTTATTGGTAAATGAAAAATATTCGAATCTTTGATATCTATACATTTTCTAATTTAACCTGCACTACGAGAATAAGAAGGAAAAAAAAAAGAGCAAAAGCAATAATGTGTACTTGATATTTTGAAAAAAAGAGAGATCCTAGCTGGGTTTCAATCAGTTGAAAAAAGTCTTTGAATCTCATTATCTGCTCCAAATGGTGGTTCCATCCCGCAGGGTTATCGTGTCATGGTAGATTTTCCACGAATCCCGGTGGCTTAGATAGATTATTCCACACGAAATATGTTATTTAGCTTTTCAAGAACTTTTACCTCTTAATCAATAGGTGATACAACTGCCAATAGATTGATTAATGAAATAATCTCAAAATAATGATTATTATTTGTTTGCATTTTGGATTATAAACCGAGTTAAGGCGTCAAGTGATGTCTGTTATTGTTGCCATGGAAACCTTAATATTGATAGAAGCATTAGTCAGTATTGTAAAGAAAGGTCTGAACCCAGGTGAATGTATTATCATCCGGGTGGATGTAGTCCTGAGAAGGACTGTTTGATATGACTGATGTTTCGACAACCTGAGCGGAAGTCATCTTCAGAGTCAAGTGAAGGATAAAGCACGATACACAATAGCACAATTACCTGGTGTTGCGTAATTGGTGGTGTCGGTTTAATTAGTGAGTGTCTAATTAGTGCGCGTCGCCGCTTATGTTTGCCTTTGTTTATAAGCCTATTGTACGGTGTCGGTAATTTGATTGAGCGGTTGAGTGGATTCTGCTCTAACCTGAGTATCAGGCCCTCGAATTAGGAATTAGGGAGGGAGGGGGAGAGGGAGGAGAGGGAGAGGAAGGAGGGGCTTTCTTTTCCCTCTCTCTTTTTCCTCGCTCACTTTCTCGCTCACTTTTACCCCTCCCCCTTCCCTGGAAAGCCTGATACTCAGGTTAATTCTGCTCAAACTTAGTAAACCAACTCTCCAGTAGAAGTCGTGAGAGACATTTACCAGGTTCCCAGTTGATTATGTAGCCAGTCTTGTTATGATGCATGGCAATGTTATTATGATTATCCTGTTTTCTAACTGCACTTCGATGTTCCTCACGTTCCCCAACATAGGTTGCTTCACAATCATTACATGAAATCCTATAAATAGCTCCGACTCGATCGTTTGGGCTGTCACGATCTTTGATCTTGGTCAGGATCTTACGTAGTGTAGATATGGGTCGATGAGCCATGACGCGAATATATTATGTGTATCTTTAGGTGTATTAACAGTGTCATTAGGGTTGTCATTAGGTCTGCTCGGTTCATGAGTGTTGCTATTAATAGATTTATCACTGTAATTGTTCTTGTGAAACATGCGTCTAAGCTTTTGAGTTTCATTATGTAGACTGTCTGTAGAGTTGCATATGAGTTGAGCACTCCTGGTTAGAGTCTTAATGGTCGAAGCGTTATGACTAGTTGGATTATACGACGACTGATCAATGTATTTGTAGGCTTACGATATACCAACATACCAACTATCAAAGTATTTAACTAATATATCAAACAGTCCTTCTCAGGACTACATCCACCCGGATGATCATAATACAAATATTGTTACTTCGACAAATATTGTTACTTCGATAAATATACATTAGTCATTGTCTTGGCCTTATCAGTATCATTTGACTCTGATTCACTCGTGTCTAGATCTTTATGTGCCGAGCAAAGGAGCACTACCGGGGAGCAGTGAGGAGCAAGTGAGGAGCACTAACGGGGAGCAGTGAGGAGCAGGTCAGGAGCAGAGCACGAGTCTATGAGAAGTTTTTAAAGGAAAGAAGGAAGGAAGGACATAAATTGCGGGGAGCTTTCTAGGAAGATCATTTCACTTAACATTCAGTACAAGAGACACATGTCGTCATCTAAGCAGTGCTATTACTGTGGCAAAACCTTTTCCAGAGGTTATAATCTAAGACGTCATTTAGACGATCAAATTTGCAAAATGAACGCTGTCGAAGAAAATGATTCAAGATACGACGAAGAAACTTCAAGCGAAGATGAAATTGCAAGTAGTGTCGAGGAAGATCTAGACACGAGTGAATCAGAGTCATATGATACTGAAGATGATGAGGATGATGATGATGAAAACCAGCCTTCAGATGACTGCTGGTCACCGTGGATAAACGAAGCCATGGATCGTCACGAAACGGAACTAGAAGCTCTAGAAAACGAATACATGGAAAGAGGCGAATCTAAAGAATGGGCAGAAGTGCATGCGTACAATAAGATGATATCCATATTTAGAAATGAACTGAGAAACGTATTGTTTGAAAAATTAAAATGGATTCACGCGTTTAAAAAAGATCCTTATTATCGTAAAATAATGAGAACCCGCCAAGATTTACTAGACAAGGGGGATTACGACTGGATGGAAGCAACCCAGGTTGCTATTGATCATCGTAAATTTCTCTTGAACAATTTATTCGCTGTCCAAGAGTTACAAACACAAGATACAGCAGAAGAAATGGAATAAGAATCTACACCGAGGAATAATAGTTCAGCCTCACAGACAAACTGTAGTGGACTTATTAAGCCGGGATAATAACCGGCTTAAGTGCAAATAATGGTGCCTGTCAACACAATATGCCCTGTTGGAGCTAGCTAGAATTTATATCGAACATGTACATTGATTACTAAGAGACCAAACATTTGCATTGTAACAATGTCATTACTTTATTTTACTTTTTAATAAAAGCTATAGTATTACAGAAACGAAATTTTATTTTATTTTATTATTTCTGTGTTTTTGAATATCGGTACATATCAGTACATTTCAGATCCCCAGCTGGGTACCTGGTGCTGCACAGCCAACCCTTGCTGTTCCCCTGTCAGTTCCATTTCCGGACCGAGAGCTTCAAAAATAGAGTTTAATTCAGAAATGGTGAAAGTTCTAGGTAAATAGTCTTTTTCTTGTTCCTCGTAATTTTGCGCATTGCCATTGTGCTGAAGGATTTGAAATGATCCGGAAAATGGAGGCTTCTGATGAACATTGGTATTCTGAGACTGAGTTAAGAACTGTGACTCGTCTTTGGACACCGACTCCGGTGACTCTTCCATGGACTGGTTACCTTCTGTAATTCCATATCTATTGCTCTAATTGCCGACTTTAGTGTTGTCCATTCGTCCAACGTCAAAGACATTCCTGAATTGGTAAGAACAGTTTTGCCACTTGATACATCTTTCTTTTGCTTGCGAAAATATATTTTCTTCTCATTTCGAAACTCCTTCACAAAAATAACGTATCCTCGGACTCCTAGGTTTACTGCTTTTCCAGAAGACATGTTCGCTAATTTTTGTCTTTACTCTGAACTATCGGAGTGCAACTGGGACTAATCGAACTGTCGTATTGTAATTTATTTTATTTGTCTTTTAACTATTCTAATGACATCACATAATATTTCAAAATAATTTTTCTTCCCACGAGAGTGTTTGGAATTCACTCTTTTCGTACTTTGACCTCTATCCTACATTCCTTTCATTCCCTAGTGCTTCTCTTCTTCAAGACCCTCCCCTCCCCCTACATTCTCAAGGGGGTATTTAGGAATTTAGACCACCCCTCTCCTCGCAAGCGCGCTATCTGGGGGGTCATAACTACTGCTATTTTTACAAGGATTTTCCTCGAATAAGTTCTATTTTCTTTATTCACGAGTTACACAAAATGTCAGCTGTAGAGTTGTTAAGGCCGATCTACACGGTACAACATTTGCTTACAACTGTCGCACGCAGCAATCTGCTTACACTACGCTTACAACACGAATGGCTTCATGTAACTCAGTAGTATAATGACTAATGGTGCACTGGACTAGTGCTTCGAATTGTTCTCCGTAACAACGTCTTTTATAACTGCTTTTTAATGGTTGTTATTAACTCATTATTTTCTCAATAATGGAAGGTAACTTAATTTTCGCGTCATTATATTTTCGAGACACTTAATATTTAAATCGCGAAAATCGCAAAATTAAAGTGTCGCGAAAATTTCATGCAAAAGGGTATTGATATCCGTAATAGGACAAAAAAATATATATTTATATTTATATATTATTCGCCCTGACTTTATAAATATATAGTTTTTCGATTATAAAATTGCTGTGCTGTTTATTCTAACAAACCCTTATTACAAAATGTGCTGAAAAACGAGTCAGCAGTTGTGGATAAAATTACAAGTTCGCCTGCTTTGGATACGATATGTATTTATTTTCGAAAAAATCCCGAAGTAAAATCATGATCCAAGATATTTCTGCAATTTGATTGGCTAAGAGCAGCGTGTTTCGACGCAACGTAACGAAATACCTACATGTAGTATCATCCAATCAGCGCGCGCCACAGGATTCCCATAAATGTTTATGTAGGAAAGATAAAATTCGACACCTTCAGCAGTCCGCCATCTTTGTTTGGTTGGAAAATCGTCGCTTTTCTTAAATTTAAAGAGTTTAGGAGAAAGAAACCACTGTAAACGTCAGTAAGAACATTTGAAGAATCAGTTTGTGGATTTTGTGGACCAACAACGATTATTTATGGCTCGAAAAAGGCATTCAAGAAACTCGTTTACGAGTACAAGACGTGGAAAACAAGGAATTGCTTATGCCAAAATGTTTGAGAAGAAATCTCTGCATAACAAAAGCGATAGCCCTATATATAGAGTACTAGCTGAAGAGGACTCAAGGAACTTACGTGTACACAAACCTGTTCAACCTGACCTACAGCATTTGATGAATGTCAAGATAATTGTTTGTTTGGTGATTGAACTTTTTCCAACTGATTGCACGAGCCGGTAAGCTTATATTTTTCAGTAAATTTGTTAGGTCATGAGATAAACAAATAATAGCATCGTTATACGTGATATTTGGCACGATAGTTTATAATTGTTTGTGATTTCACTTGCTGAGGATAACTGGTAAAATCACTTGTGGTATTTATGCCAAATATCGACTACAAACCATGCTATTACCTATATTTATTATTATTAATATCCTTGTCCTTGTCCTTGTCCTTGTCCTTGTCCTTGTCCTTGTCCTTGTCCTTGTCCTTGTCCTTGTCCTTGTCCTTGTCCTTGTCCTTGTCCTTGTCCTTGTCCTTGTCCTTGTCCTTGTCCTTGTCCTTGTCCTTGTCCTTGTCCTTGTCCTTGTCCTTGTCCTTGTCCTTGTCCTTGTCCTTGTCCTTGTCCTTGTCCTTGTCCTTGTCCTTGTCCTTGTCCTTGTCCTTGTCCTTGTCCTTGTCCTTGTCCTTGTCCTTGTCCTTGTCCTTGTCCTTGTCCTTGTCCTTGTCCTTGTCCTTGTCCTTGTCCTTGTCCTTGTCCTTGTCCTTGTCCTTGTCCTTGTCCTTGTCCTTGTCCTTGTCCTTGTCCTTGTCCTTGTCCTTGTCCTTGTCCTTGTCCTATTTATTATTATCATTATTATTATTATTATTATTATGGCTATGTATGCTATTTAAAACTCAGCTCCACATAGGGCGCACATGCAGGCATATCATATGGGCTTTAAAAAGCATAACTGTAAGAAAAAGAAAAATCAATAATAAGAATAAGAATAAGAATAATAAGCATGCGTCGGTACGTTTTTTCAGCCCGGGCAGAACACAAGAGAAGTAGTAGCAATCGACTTGGACTTTCATTAAGATACAGGATATTAAGCTTTGGAACTAATAACATGTATTTCAATCGACCTTTGACCAAACCTTTTTCCCTTTTTTCTTCATGTCCATTCTCTTCAGTCCTCCCCTCCTCTCTTTAGCCACAGGGATTCCGAGCATAAAAACAACAACAAAAACAAATAAAGCAAACAAAAATTTACAGTAAAGCCTGCGGATGACACGCGTGAAAAACGTCTGCGCATGCTCTAAGTCCGTATGCAAATTAGTCGAAAGCGTCTTCGTGCTATTGTAAAAATATGCAAATTTGACTTTCACACTTGCCTGAAGAATAGTCTTTACAAAATGCCAAAACTTAAGATCAGTTCTTGAAACTTAAGGCTAATTCTTTCATATTGTCTTTATTAACACATTATCTTGGTCTCACAAAAGGATACCCACGAAATTTTTTGTATACTCGGAGAAAACAAGCATTTATTTTCTCACTAAAACTCTATAATTTCTTGGAAAGCGTGCTGAATGGCACGCATGCGCAAACGTTTTTCTCTAGTGTCCCTGCGGATAGAATTCAGAAGTCTCCAAGTGTGATACTGTGGACAATCGTTTCTTACGAAGTTAGATAATTGCTTGTAACATGTCTTGGAAGAGTTGTTGCCGTAACTTTTACAGCTTGCTTTTAGTCTTGGCAATAGTGCTAGAGCTCATACAAGGTAAGAAAGCTAATAGCGCAACTGATTTCCGATAGTACGAGTTCTAAACTAAGTAAACATTTCTTGGAGTTAAATGTGAGAAATTTTCTTCACTTGGCGTGCAAAGTTATTCCTTTATTTCGTAATATTTGGAGAGCTTTTTTATCGTCATGTTTAGACTTTAGACTAAAAGCAAGATACATTAAAAATTAACGCTAGAGAAAGACATATTTCTTAATTTCTTTCTGACTTAACTTCAAGGTATGCGTAGCCATGATTCCCACTTGACTTGAATAAACACGACAAACCATTGGAATCTAAATATTACATCGATGTGCTAAAATAGCTAATGCCTCAATTAGTGAGTCTAGGTTGTCAGTTCTTTCAACCGTTTAATCAATCACATTTTTCAATGATCAGAATTATATTAACATTATGCAGTTCATCGCGAAACTTCCTCGCAATATACATACAACTTTTGTAGAAGCAAGATGCATAGAAAATATAATGTAGATTTTCAAGTATCCCAGAATCGAACGGCATTTGAACTTGTCGCAACACGTTCTATAACAAAGTAACATTCATCACACAGAGTTGGAAAGTAATTTCGAGGAAAAATCTCACCATACAACTGTCTTTTACAGTGTTTGAAATTAAGGGGCCTACCATTAGATAATTGATGGGGGTTGCAGGAATTTTTGTCGCACGATATTTATTTCTTTATCTCAACCCCTGCACGTTATATTTTTGAACATCATGACCTTGCACGATATTGTTTTAACTAGTATGAAAAGATTAATATTATTAATCATACGTATACAGAGGACAAAATTAATGATTTCGTGCTGGTTGTTGAATCAAGGACGGTTTTTGGGCAAAATTGAAAGCCCAATTTAATGGTTAACAAAAATCCCAGGCGTTAACATATGACTTTACATTGTGATTTGTATATTTTACATGCGAAAATATTTTTTTTTTGATTTGGAATTGAGACCCTCAAAATGCGATGTTTTGTGGGGCATTCACAACTTATTTATTGCATTGTAATGTTCATGTCGTTACCCTTGACCTTGTTATTGCTCGATGTTTCCCCCGCACAGAATCGAAGAGGTTCGATATTTTTTTAGGTTTAAGAGCTTGCTCGATATTTTTTTTGGGATTTACGCAATCCCCCCCCCCCCCCCATCCCTAAAGCTTTTACTTAGAGTCAACAAGGAAGTCAAGGAGCAACAGCCTTCGAACTTTTGACTAAACGCTAAATTAGCGACTGAGAAGTGAATTGCAAAGAACCTCGGGATCGTGTGAACAATTCCGGCAATGCTTAGGATGCTGACCATGCATTTCATGAAAATCCTTTCTCAAAAGTAGCTACTAATTCTCAGTGATAAGAGTTATCTAGAGTTTGCTCTTGGCTTGAATCTAACCAACTTAATTACCAGCTGAGTTGACCTTCAGAACAAACTCAAAGTCAACGAATCAGAATTGAGGATTCGACATCCTATTTTGATTAGCATTTCCCATTATTCTGCCAAGAGAATTTATGAAATACGAGTTCTTCCTTCTTTAAATTAATCGTAAACGCTAGTCGAACTCATGGCAGAATTTTATTTCAATAAGAAAGAAAAGTCTACATTGTATACTCGGAAAATGCTCGAAAAATGCTAACCGTTGGCAACAATGCTTTAGAAGCAATAACCTCATTTAGTTATCTAGGGATTGTTATCAACAATAACCTAAGCTGGGAAGATCATATTGTTCACATAACCACCAAGATAAATAAGAAACTTGGTCTCCTCAGTCGTATCAAAGCTTGTTTACCTTTAGAGGATATGATATTATTTTTCAATAGTTATGTCATATGGGGCGATAGGGATAATTCTGTTCTTATGACTCAAGTTCTCCATAATAAAGCGGCACGAATAATTTTAGATCTACCTTATCATACCGTCAGAAACGGAGGCATTGCAAAAGCTTAAGTGGAAGCCGCTCAGGCACAGATGTGCTGATCATCGGGCTATGTTTATCTAGAAGTGTCTAAACAAACTGTTCGCTCATAATTTTGAAATTAATTCTAATAAGGTCTATTAGTAATAACTATAACACTAGATTTAATAGCAATATGCGGAAAACAGCAGCTAATAGGAACTGGGGCTTGTGGACGTCTACAAATTTTGCTGTAGACGATTGGAATAAATTAGATAAGGGAAGTTTCATCGTTAAGTCGTGTTTTAGTAATCTTTGAGCTATATTTTCTAAAAAATCATAATTTTTAGTAGAGTGATTTTCATAAACCCATGAAATATAATTTACTAGCCATTTTTAGCATTATTTCACTCTAGATCTAGATTTTCTACTCTCTCTATCTCTCTCTCTCACACACACACATGTCGTTTTGGTCTTACTTCATGCTCACCATATCACAGAAACACTCTCTTCTTGTGTTCATGGAAACCACTCTATTTTCTCTCATATATATTATATTATACTTTAAATTATGTGATATTTTATATATACATTTTTATTTATATATAAATATATGTATGTTCTTTTACTGAGGACATTCTGTAAATCCCTTTGTGACGTTCGCTACCTCATTAAAGATTATTATTATTATTATTATTATTATTATTATTATTATTATTATTATTTAACGTCTGCCCCGGAAAAACAAACGAAATAAGGTTTGGAGTTTGAAATGTTTGCTTAACAGGCCAGAACAGGTTTTAGTGTGGAAAACTTTGTTATAGCTTCTCGTTTCTCGTTCATTAGACGACACACGCGTCTGCCGAAAATTGCCTGCGTAGGAAAAATAATTAGTTCATGCACTCGTTGGTTCGAAACCTTTGGATTCAAAACGACATATGTCAAAATACCATAGACTTCTCTTGAGACATTATATCAACCAAGCTGGAGCCAATGCCAACATATGAAATATATTTTTAGACCAAGAGTAATTTGAAAAAAAATCCTTTCTGAACATCTTCGAAATATTTGTATTTTATGTTTGAGTCATCAACACTATCATTATCATCTTCATCAACATCATCATTATCATCTTCATCATGACCATTAGCATCATCATCAACATTATCATCGTCATCATCATCATCCTCATCACCACCATCATCAATATCATCATCATCATCAACATTATAATCATCATCACCATTATCATCATCATCATCATCAACAACAACAACAACAACAACAACATCACTATTATTTATTATTAACGTTTCCATCATAACCTTAACATCACGTAACATATCTTCACTAGACATGGACTTTTACTAAGGGGAGTGCCGAAAAAAACTACTGTTATGTAAAAAAAAAAAGAAGATAAAAGCTTAAAACTTTATCAATAGCTTAAAAGAACCTCTGGCGGCTAATCAAAGTCCGGCCACGACTATCTTAATATCGGATTGGAATTTAGTGTGTTAGGTTTTGCGGAGGGTGGAAAATCGGAGAACCCGGAGAAACTTCCTTAAATTAAGGGATGAGACTCTTGAAATAGGTGAGATCTAGAGGCGAGTGAGTGCACTACCGCTGAACCAAAATGACTGGAAGTGCTTGCTTGCTCAGAAATAGGACTACAGAAGTCTAGCATGAGTAATAAGTATTATTAATAGTAAAGTAATTGAAACGATATACGATGACTGATAAAGTCAAACAATATATAGGTAACCCGGCCGTTAAATAGACGCATCAAGAGTTCCGCGCTGCTGTCCAATGCGCATGCTCAGGGGATTAAAAAGTGGGATAATATTTTGTAAAATATGCAATTTTTCGGTATATTTGATTCAGAATTCGCTTAACGGTACGCGATCGTGAATATTTATTGAAAATTGTACTTGACAAGAAATATACTACTAAAATATAGCATATTTTACAAATTTTATCCCACTTTTTAATCCCCTGAGCATGCGCATTGAGCAACAGCGCGCAATTCTTGATGCGTGTATATTACGACGAATGAAATAATTCATATTTAGGACAGAAATATAGTACTTCATGAAATTAATATCAGAAAATCAACAACAAAAAAGCCGTTTTAATTTCGTATTTTAGCACACAGGTGTTATTCTAAAGTATTGCATTTGTCAAATACCAAGAAGCGGGAACGATTAAACTACGACAACGAAAATTAATTTGATCCGGTAACTAATGATTGTCGACCAATTTTTTTCTTATGCTGATCCGTATTATATTCCCTCATAAACTACTGAGAAATCCCGAATTCAGACTATAAATTAACTAGTAGTTTATTAGGAATAAATCCTGAAGATTGAAGTTGAATGTAATCATGATTTTCTAATATTTCATTACTTCCATGATTATTAGTTCATGGGACAAATTCGCGCGATAGAAAGTCTGTCAAAGTTGGTCAACAGATTTTAGTTATGAAAATGAAATTGTTTGCCTTGAGTTGACAGTTTTGTTAAGTACTATCCATCTCACCTCATGCAACCTTGTGTTCATTGTATGTTTACGACTGATGTTACCTTGGAAGTTTTGCCGGTTAAATTAATTTAAGGAAAAAACCCACATTTAAGTATAGGACATGACGACAGATATACGACATTCGAGGTAGCTCCTTGCTCTGTAGCTGATGTGAGCTTAACCATTTCAAAAATGTTTCAGTCCAAATTTTTTGCTATTATTTTTGGGTTCGTGGTCTTTATCTCCAAAGGTAAGAAGAAGAAGAAATATTGAATAGGTTTTTATATATTTAGATAAAAAACTGAAGAGAATATCATGGATGTTATAATAGTAAAATTCATTGCAAAAGGAATCGAGAACTAAGTACACCTGTTTTCTGTTTGCTCGCGTTCTCTTCTATTCACTCGACTTTAAACTCCATCTGATCTGATTTTCTTTTTATCTTTTACACAACCAATATAGAAAAATTAAATTCCCAACGGTTCAACGAAATGAAATCCTTCTTAAGTTATTTTATATTTTATTATTTTTGAAACATCTTGCTCCTTGTTTAAGGACGTTTTGCTCGACACTTCGCAGGTTCTCTGTTTCCTGCATATAATAAGGCTTGTTACAAAAATCTGACATTTCTATCCTGCCTATTTCTTTCGTTTTATCTTTTGATACAACTAAACTCCATAAAGAAACTAAGGTCTGAGAAATTTTAAAGAAACTTTGGTATTCAAAGTATAGGATTATAAATATATCTGAAAATCTAGCGCCGACAGTGCATTCGCCTTCAAATACAGATGTTGGTTCTTATTTACTTTAAGAATATTAAATTTTTCCATTTTCTGTGTTTGCAGTTTCTGTTTTACCATTAGAAAATTTGTCCGATTTCTAGCTTTTTCTCCGGTTTCTGAAGGTTGATATTTTTTACTTTAGAAAAAGAGCAAGAACGATATAAAAAAGATAAAAAAATCGATCGCTTGTTCGAGAATTGATTGGTACCATTTGCGTGGTTTACTCCCGTTGCCAAGGCAACAGTTTTAGTTCAATATTTCAACACTTGGTAAAATCAGTTCGATCGCATTTGTAAGTGTTGTAAGTGCTCTAAGAGTAGTTTTATATCGTTTGTAATGACATTTAAGGCCAAAATTTCTTGGGAAATATTTTTGTTGGTGTGCAAAACAATGTTATAGGATGTTTACAGCGATGCACTTTCTTCTCTCTCTCTCTCTCTCTCTCTCTCTCTCTCTCTCTCTCTCTCTCTCTCTCTCTCTCTCTCTCTCTCTCTCTCTCTCTCCTCTCTCTCTCTCTCTCTCTCTCTCTCTCTCTCTCTCTCTCTCTCTCTCTCCTCTCTCTCTCTCTCTCTCTCTCTCTCTCTCTCTCTCTCTCTCTCTCTCTCTCTCTCTCTCTCTCTCTCTCTCTCTCTTGCTTTCTTTCCCTAACCCATCCTTTCTCTAATCTCTTCTGATTCAATCTTTCTCTCTCTCTCCCTAACCCATCCTTTCTCTAATCTCTTCTGATTCAATCGGCTCTCTCTCTCTCTCTCCCTCCCTAACCCATCCTTTCTCTAATCTCTTCTGATTCAATCTCTCTTTCGCTTTTTTGCGAGGCATTTCATTTCAAGTCTCAGTCTTACATAAGGCTCTCATTATCAAATCCTTTAGTTGTTTCTCGAATTTATCAACCATTACTTGATCCATTACTTTATTTGCACAAGCCACTGTTCCATCAATTCCCTAGTTATGGTTTTAAGCAACCATTTCAAAAAATAAAATTATATCAACACAAAAAAAGCGGCGGGCAGTTCTACCCTATTCCCTACACCACCCATACATCATTACACAATTTTAATACTGACATCAGCCTCTACTTTTTAAACATAAGATCTGGTTTGTATAGCCAGCTTTTCTTTCAAGAAGCCGAACTAAAGCAATAAACTTTGGTTACATTGAGTATATCTAAATTGAAAAATATATGACTTTAATTTGAAATACAAGGGTAGATTAGCCGACTTTAATCTCGAAACGGGACGCAGGATTGTGACAAATTAAAACAAAAAAGGGGCCAATTTAATCATATTCTATTCCTCTTTTGTCAAAAGCAAGAAAAATTTTCTTCGCTGACAGCAACGTCGATCAAAAGCTACCATTTTGTCGTCAGTTTGTTCGAAAAGTAATATGTTAGATACAATTACCCTACATATATTAATGTGTTTCTCACATCGCAAAAATCAATTTCCAAAATCCAATTTGATCTTAGGAGTGAGATATTCTCGATAAGGCTAACCTCTTACACCTCGTTTCGCACTATAAAATATGATGGGAATATATATATATTTTTACGAATAATATATAATACCAAGTTTGTTTTCTTTATTGTATTGCCTTTTCACCATCTCTATAGTTTAACCCTCAAACTTTTGGAATTCAAAATATTATTGAAATTGTTTTCAAAATTTTCACATTTTTAACATGAATTAATTTAAATATATTAGTAATAATGCTCGCAAAAAAATGAAACGATGCCTTATCCGTTTACTCTAGTTTAGTAATTTAAAAACGGACAGCTCTTTTCTTATCATATGAGTTTTTTTGGATCGCGACATTTTCTGTACGTGGGATTTTTTCTTTTCTTTTTTTTTTTTTGTACTGGCATATTTTTTTCTGTACGTGGGTTATAAATTCACTTTGTTTTAATCGATGATCACCTTGTGGTGAAAAGATTAGTTTCTTCGCTCGTTATTCGAAATGAATTGCCATTATGTTTATTGACTTAGGCGCATTTTTTTCATCCTTCAATTCCGGCCCTTTTTTTTTTGCAAGATGAAACTTAAATATACGTTGGTTTTCATTAGAGTTTGAGTGACATTTTTTTGACATTTCATTTATGAAATGAGAATTAGAAGGAAATCGAGTGGGAATAGGAATAGGAAAAGAAATAGGATAGGAATGAAAATCAATATATAAATTAATAGAAATGAATACAAAATAATATAGGAATGGGAATGGGAATCGAAATGGGAATGGGAATGGGAATGGAAATGGAAATGGAAATGGGAATGGGAATGGAAATGAGAATGGAAATGGGAATGGAATGGAAATGGAAATAGGAATAGTAATAGAATGTAACACAAAAGTTAATCCATGTTATTTGAGATGCTTAGAGTTGCTTGTAGTGGACTTCAGTGAACATTTATTTTAGATTTGCCCGCAGGCTGGTGCTGTACAATAGAACACGAGGTCCCCTTCGAGGTACATTGCACCAAGTCCCAACCCCTTCAAACTCCCATTCCTATCCCGCAATCAACCCATTAAGAAGTCATTAGCAAAGGCAAAAACGAAAAACACCTCGATTAACCCTGTTTAGATGCGTGGCCATAATCCTTTCTACCATCTTTTTTGGTTCCGACAACCTTTTTCAAAAAGGTATATACACAAAGGAACGGCCTAATCTATAACGGGTTATCACACAGGGAGCCCATCAACAAACATTTACATACACACTAACACTGATTTGGTCTCGTTTTATGACAAGGTTCGAATGCAACATCTTCTAACAGCACTATTCAGCCGGTCCCAAGCACGACAACAATGTTAAAACAATCTTCTTCTGCACAACCAACGATATCTCCTACACCAAGTACCGTAGTACCACAGGCAACCCAGACAGTAACAACACCACCAACAGCAAAACCAGTACCAACACCACCGACACAACTACCACCACTACCGACACAACCACCACTACCCTCATCTCCGTCGAGTAAGTCAACACAATCATTAATACATGCACCTGCAATATATTAACTTATATGTCATATGGGAATAGTTGGGCTCCTGAAATAGCAATATGCTGGCTCACAGACCCAGTATGGGAGATGGATACTCCTAGTAATGGGTCCCTGATCTGGGAATATGCTGGCTCACAGACCCAGTATGGGAGATGGATGTTCCTAGTAATGGGTCCCTGATCTGCGAATATGCTGGCTCACAGACCCAGTATGGGAGATGGATGCTCCTAGTAATGGGTCCCTGATCTGTGAATATGCTGGCTCACAGACCCAGTATGGGAGATGGATACTCCTAGTAATGGGTCCCTGATCTGGGAATATGCTGGCTCACAGACCCAGTATGGGAGATGGATGCTCCTAGTAATGGGTCCCTGATCTGTGAATATGCTGGCTCACAGACCCAGTATGGGAGATGGATACTCCTAGTAATGGGTCCCTGATCTGGGAATATGCTGGCTCACAGACCCAGTATGGGAGATGGATGTTCCTAGTAATGGGTCCCTGATCTGCGAATATGCTGGCTCACAGACCCAGTATGGGAGATGGATGCTCCTAGTAATGGGTCCCTGATCTGGGAATATGCTGGCTCACGGCACAGACCCAGTATGGGAGATTGATGTTTGAAAATGTTTTGGAAATGATTGGAAATTTTCACAAGTAAAATTGCTTTGTTCTATTAGGTGGAAATCATGTTTTTTTCCCCATTTTTTCACTAGAGCGCACTTATGGCTTTATTGTGACCTTGGAAAACCTTCCTTGGAATGCCGAGTACAAGATGAATGGATTGAAATTTATGGAGACATACGGTCCTTTTTTGACAGAGGTAGGCTGGCATCGTAATACCGTAACAAGGGTTCAGGACGGGGTGATTTGGGCTGCTACAGCCGCTTCCTTGATAAAAATTAGGAGCTGAAACCTAACGAGCATGATGTATATTGGCAATTTGTGCCCCAACCACACCTCCCCCTTCACCGCTACGTATACCCCAAAAATCGTCTTGGATCCACAAACGAGTCCTTCGTCTTTATATGTAGAGAACCCTCAATGTATGACAAAAAATGATCCTCGAGCTACAAAGAAGCAAACGCTATAAATCAAGAAAGAATCTTTGATAATATCTACAAATTTGGAAGCATTTTTTGAGCAGTTTGGAGGCACCGAAGCTTAGAAAACAGCGACAATTGTCTAGAAAATATAATATGTGCCAGAAGTAAACGCAAACGATCCCCGTAATTTGAGATCTTTTTTAGGGAGAGATGTTTAGAGAATTTTGCTCAGTGCTTTTTTTAGTTTTAAATTCTAAAGTTTTTTCTATTTATTTGCAAGATGATAGCTCTTTTTAATAATGGGAGTTTTCCTGAGCTGAAGGGACTGGAATCCACAAAACTACGCAACAATGATGCTGGAAAACTCAGGACCGAATTCAAGGCGATGTTTGATGCTGTTCCCTCGCAAGGCTCCAAAGAACCAGAAATGTATTTCAGGTTGAAGAATTTTGAAAAAGGCTCGAAATACAAATATTATGTCGTCCCTTCGTCTATCAAAGTCCAGGAAAACGTGACAGGTAATTTTACATTGAATTAAATGGGAGGAGAAGTGGTTGGATGGAATGGGATAGGATGGGATGGGATGGGATGGGACGAGAAGTGGTTGGATGGGATGGGATGGGATGGGACGAGAAGTGGTTGGATGGGATGGGATGGGATGGGATGGGACGAGAAGTGGTTGGATGGGATGGAATAGGATGGGATGGGATGGGACGAGAAGTGGTTGGATGGGATGGGATGGGACAAGAAGTGGTTGGATGGGATGGGATAGGATGGGATGGGATGGGACGAGAAGTGGTTGGATGGGATGGGATGCAATAAGATGAGATGCATGGGACGTGACATTACGATGTGATAGGATGAGATGGGATGTAATCTTTTGTTATATGAGATGTAACTATGTGGGATGGGTTGGAATATGATGAGATGAAAAGGATAAAATGGGAAGATATCCACTTTACGGAAGTTGAAAAGATCCTCGTGCATAGGATAGTGACACAAAATTTGAGATCAAATTGGAATTTACCATTTTAAGGTTTTGCGAAAGGAGGCCTCTAATCAAGAAAGAGACTCGATAAACTCAACTGATATGTGATGCGAATTCCTGACGAATAGAGGGCGTAATGTTTTCCCATTTTAGACCATTTGTCATTCTCTTGAGAATAATATTCTTAATTTGTTTGAGTTGTATCCATATTCATGTGTCTTCTCATGCTCAACCGTTAAACAAAGAATTGATAGTCGAGGGAATGACACGGTTTATCTGAAATAGGAAAACATTACGCCCAGGCTAAGAGGTATATTGAAGCCGAGACCCCAGAATGCCGTTATGTCAACCTTAATTCCCTTCTGTAATCTTGTAGGTGGTGTGGTTCTTGGAAACTGGACTTTGGAAGGTGAAATACCCGAGTCTTGCTGCGGGGAAAGTGTCTATCAAACCCGTACGTGTGGTTCAGGCTCCTGTGGTGGGCTGCACCTCAACCGTACGTTCCCGTGTCACACGATATACCCTGTGAAATGTGGAAAAGGTTGGTAACTTCCGCTTCCAGTTTAACCATGCAATCAAAATACAATGCTGAAGCCTCAAATCTGATTGGTTGACCTCGAGCTAGTTTGTTTTGAAGGTCAACTCAGCTGGATGCGTATACGGACGTAATCTGTCAAAAAATACTAGTCACTCATTCTTTTCTCTATTTCCTTATTGTTATGTGCAATTTTGGAATTTATTTTCGATGGTTAATCTGCAGCACTAAATCTCTCGAATGAAAGTGGATGAACTTTTTTCTCAATTCTAGATGATAAGTTGTCTTTTTATTTGCATGGAAAATTGTGATATCAGTTTTGAAAATGCATGGTCAAGAGTTTTCAAAGTTTTGAAATAATATCAAATTAAATTAATGAAATTAAAGGGGCACTTGGATGAAAATCGATGAAAATTGGAAATTGGAAACTTGGTTAAACTTATCTATATGGCCCCAATAGTAGCCAAGCAACATATTTTCTTCGCAGTCAAAATTTGCAGATAAAAATTATATATTTTTTTCAGCATCTAAATCGTGAGTAAATGACGTCATTACTCAACCCTATTGTTCTTTTAGTTTTTAAACCAGAATTTCTCAACTGCGAGTGGCTCCCAGGCTAAAAGTTTTGCCAATCTGGCTTTCATAATCATGATTGAGTCATATTATTCTTAAATACTTGAACTATTCGGACTTTCAAAATATGGGGCGTTTTCATCCAAGTGCCCCTTTGAGGTGTTTCAAAAAGCAGCATAACTATCTCCTATCTGTCCCATTTCCCTATTATTCTTTCCTCTGCTAATTACATTTTTTATTTACAGAAAGAAAATTTACTTTCAACATGACCTTGGGAGATGTCTGGAAAGATGGGTATAAAGACTCAAGTTCTTCGGAGTTTATTAAGCTGACAACAAAACTAGCCACGGGAGATGAAAGCTTGCTGGAAGAGGTAACGAATGTCCTTGAACTAGGAACCACTGCTGTTGTTGTCGCTGTTTCTGATGCTACTGCTTTTGTTGTCTCTGTTTCTTCTGCTAATGCTGTTGTGGTCCCTGTTTGTGCTGCTACTGTTGTTGTGGTCGCTGTTTCTGCAGCTACTGCTGTTGTGGTCCCTGTTTCTGCTGTTACTGCTGTTGTGGTCGCTGTTTCTGTTGCTACGGCTGTTGTGGTCGCTGTTTCTGCTGCTACTGCTGTTGTGGTCCCTGTTTCTGCTGCTACTGCTGTTGTGGTCCCTGTTTCTGCTGCTACTGCTGTTGTGGTCCCTGTTTCTGCAGCTACTGCTGTTGTGGTCCCTGTTTCTGCTGTTACTGCTGTTGTGGTCGCTGTTTCTGTTGCTACGGCTGTTGTGGTCGCTGTTTCTGCTGCTACTGCTGTTGTGGTCCCTGTTTCTGCTGCTACTGCTGTCATGGTCCCTGTTTCTGCTGCTACTGCTGTTGTGGTCCCTGTTTCTGCTGCTACTGCTGTTGTGGTCCCTGTTTCTGCTGCTACTGCTGTTGCTGTCACTGTTTCTGCTGCTACTGCTGTTGTGGTCGCTGTTTCTGCTGCTAGAGCTGTTGTTGTAGCTGTTTCTGCTGCTACTGCTGTCGTGGTCCCTGTTTCTGCTGCTAGAGCTCTTGAATCTTGAACTTTTTCACTCTTTTTCCTTCAGGTTAGAAATATTTTCAAAAACAGCAGTACTGGATATAAAGAAGTTGATACCAATTCTTTCAAAATTTCACAAGACAATGGCAAAGTTCGCGTTTCCTTTACTGTTTTGTTTAATGAACCTCCATCTAAACCAGAGGATCCCGAGGCCTTATTCCGATTTAAAACCGAAAATGGAAAAATTGGTAACTTTGAAATCGATACAAAGTCTATAAAGATCGAAGAAAGTATTTCTGGTAAGCAGTTAGACTTTTTTATTTTTTTCCTGGAAATCACCACAATCTATACTTTGGTCAATTTTTCTATAGACCTCTTTCGCGTGAATGGAGCTCAATTTGGAGGACAAAACAAAAGAATTTCAATCTCCTGAGAATTATAACCTATTGTTTTGCCCTCCAAATTGAGCTGCATTCCGAACGTGCCTATAGGTGGTCGTATTGTTTATAAATATTGCCATTGTCATGTTAATGTGCCAACCATTTCAACAATAGGTTTTGTCACTTTGCTTTATTGGATGGTCCAATAGATTTCTGGTTGGGAATTTAAATAACAATCAACCAAAGCAAATCGTACGCAAACCTATTTAAATTTCTAACATTTTATGTTTAATTTTTCCATATTTTTTTCAATTGATCATTTCTTCTGAAGGATTCACTTTCACGTCGTGGACCAACAAAGCCAGTGAATGCGATAAATGCTGTGGAGGTCAAATACAACAAACAAGGACATGTCAATCAAAAATGGGCTACTGTCCAAATGCACAGCTGGCAAGATCCATCAGGTGTAAACATGTCTGCAAGGAAGTCAAGTGTGGAGGTAATCCTGATGGTGATGATTCATGATGATGGTGATGGTGATGGCGATGAAGATGATGATGATGATGATTCATGGTGATGGTGATGGTGGCGGTGATGATGATGATAATGATGGTGGTGATGATGATGATGACGGTGATGATGATGATGATGATGATGATGATGATGATGATGATGATGATGATGATGATGATGATGATCCATGATAATGATTATGATGGTGGTTGTGATGATGAAGAAGGTAGTGTTGGTGGTGGTAAATGAAGGTGACAATTACTGTTGTGGTGATGATGAAGAAGAAGGTAGTAGTGGTGGTGGTAAATGAAGGTGACAATTACTGTTGTGGTGATGATGATGAAGGTAGTGGTGGTGGTGGTAAATGAAGGTGACAATTACTGTTATGGTGATGATGAAGAAGGTAGTAGTGGTGGTGGTAAATGAAGGTGACAATTACTGTTGTGGTGATGATGAAGAAGAAGGTAGTAGTGGTGGTGGTAAATGAAGGTGACAATTACTGTTGTGATGAAGAAGAAGGTAGTAGTGGTGGTGGTAAATGAAGGTGACAATTACTGTTGTGGTGATGATGATGAAGGTAGTGGTGGTGGTGGTAAATGAAGGTGACAATTACTGTTATGGTGATGATGAAGAAGGTAGTAGTGGTGGTGGTAAATGAAGGTGACAATTACTGTTGTGGTGATGATGAAGAAGAAGGTAGTAGTGGTGGTGGTAAATGAAGGTGACAATTACTGTTGTGGTGATGATGATGAAGGTAGTGGTGGTGGTGGTAAATGAAGGTGACAATTACTGTTGTGGTGATGATGAAGAAGGTAGTAGTGGTGGTGGTAAATGAAGGTGACAATTACTGTGGTGGTGATGATGAAGAAGGTAGTAGTGGTGGTGGTAAATGAAGGTGACAATTACTGTTCTGATGATGATGAAGAAGATAGTAGTGGTGGTGGTAAATGAAGGTGACAATTACTGTTGTGATGATGAAGAAGGTAGTGGTGGTGGTGGTAAATGAAGGTGACAATTACTGTTGTGGTGATGATGATGAAGGTAGTGGTGGTGGTGGTAAATGAAGGTGACAATTACTGTTATGGTGATGATGAAGAAGGTAGTAGTGGTGGTGGTAAATGAAGGTGACAATTACTGTTGTGATGATGAAGAAGGTAGTGGTGGTGGTGGTAAATGAAGGTGACAATTACTGTTGTGATGATGATGAAGAAGATAGTAGTGGTGGTGGTAAATGAAGGTGACAATTACTGTTGTGATGATGAAGAAGGTAGTGGTGGTGGTGGTAAATGAAGGTGACAATTACTGTTGTGATGATGAAGAAGGTAGTAGTGGTGGTGGTAAATGAAGGTGACAATTACTGTTGTGGTGATGATGAAGAAGGTAGTAGTGGTGGTGGTAAATGAAGGTGACAATTACTGTTGTGATGATGATGATGATCAATTTGTTTTGGAAATTGATGGTGATGTTGGTAAAGATGATGTTAAAATGCACTAAAAATAAATAGAAATAGATAAATAGAAAATGAACTACAGATGAAACATTCTTACGCGCTGCATATTTTTTAATTTCATTTCATCTTCAAAATCCACTGATTACATCTTTTTTGCAATGTTTCAGATTCTTCCATGACTGTTCCATATGTTTTTGGGATACTTATTTGTATCTTAGCATCGTCTTTCTTCTGGTAAGTGCACGCGCGTTTGGTAATGGAAAATGAAAAAGAAAAAGAAACGGAATTACGGAAGAAGGAATAAAAAGAAAAGAAAACAATGAAACAGACTTGATAAAATTATCAAACTAAACAATCGGAACTATTTGAAAAATCAAGTTATGTAGATTGTCCAATAAAAGAAAAAGGAAGACAAAGGATGGAAGAAGGAAAGAAGGAAGGAAGGAAGGAAGGAAGGGAGGGAAGAGGGAAGGAAGAAAAAAAGAAAAAAAGAAAAAAAGAAAAGAAGAAAAAAAGAAAAAAAGAAAAAAAGAAAATGTTCTCATACATTCGATCAATCACTCATTGGCTAATTCATTTTTACCAACAAAACCAGTTGCCACGACAACGACATATAAAATACTGAAATATGGATAATAAGATAAGACATACATTAGCCTTACTCTGCCTTACTTCGTATTGTTTCTTCATAGAATTTGAACAACATCTCAAGCGTCAAGAAGACAGTAACACTCTATTCCTAAATATATTGCTATTGCTATTTATTTGCTTAAATTTTCGCCACGTCCACAATAATGAGTTTCCTAAACGTTCCGTTTTCATTTCAACAGAAACCGATCGAAAGCTTCGTGTCCACAATCGCGTTTTCATAGCGTCCAAACTAAAACGATCAAAAACGCAAATACGATCAAAAATGTTGGAATATCGTCATCTGCGCGCGCGAAAATAGACGTGTCGGTTTGATGACGTCAGTGTATTCAAACCTCGGTCTTCGATGTTTATACTTAGTACTGACGATAGGCCTTATTTTTCAAATGTGTTTTGGATACTTTTTCGATCGTTTTAGTGTGGACGCGAGGCCAGCGAAAAGTATGCGTTTTTTCATGTATGTTTTTAGGATGCATTAGTGTGGACGGGGCCTTATGGAGCAGATTTCGTATGTGAGTGAAAACTCACAGCACCCGGCACAGTTACGGCGCGGCGCCGATACGGTACCGAATGTCGAATGTTTTCATACACGGCACGGCACTGTCACGGTCACGGTTAGGCGCGGTGCGTGCTGTACGTTTTTCATATTCATACGAATACTGCTTTATGATAAGGCAGCTCAGAGCATCGACTGCTAACCTTTTGTCATGCTTAGTTCAGTATAGGTTTGTAAAAAAGATGATTCGATTTTTTTTATGAAAAGAGTTTAAAACATAATTTAGAAAATCCAGGTTTTACTTTATTTATGCTTATGTCTTTTGCACGTTTTTAATTTGAAAATTCGCGTGAGAAAAGTGCAAACAGTGAATAATAGACCCCTTGCAGCACGCCGGAATGCAGCTCAATTTGGAGGGCAAAACAAAAGAATTTTAATCTCCTGAGAATTGGAGCCTATTGTTTTGCCCTACATTATCCAGCCCGAAAACTAAGACATCTGTAAACCCTGTTTACTGTCACGCGCAATATCCTAAGTTTTTAAGTCATACGAAATCCATACGTTTGTCATAATTAGCCAATCAGCGCAAGTCGTATTTTAGCTTTGTTATGATTAACCAATCAGAACAAGTGTTACATTGTAGCTTTGTTATAATTGAGCAATCAACGCAAGTTGTATTTTAGCTTTTTTATGATTAACCAATCAGAGCAAGTGTTACATTGTAGCTTTGTTATAATTGAGCAATCAGCGCAAGTTGTATTTTAGCTTTTTTATGATTAACCAATCAGAGCAAGTGCTACATTGTAGCTTTGTTATGATTAACCAATCAGAGCGAATGTTATATTGTAGCTTTGTTATAATTAACCAATCAGCGCAAGTTGTATTTTAGCTTTGATATGATTAACCAATCAGAGCGCAAGTTGTATTTTAGCTTTGTTATAATTAACCAATCAGAGCGCAAGTTGTATTTTAGCTTTGTGATAATTAACCAATCCGTGCAAATGATATCGATTGACCAATCAGAAGAAGTGTAGCTTTTTATACCGCATGTTTTATTGCTTGGATTCCCTTGTGGATTCTTTGAAGCATGTCAGTTACTGGCATGATTTATATTCATTTTTATTTTAAGCTTTCTTATTATAGTTGTTTCTGATTTGAATGTACAACTTCATGTGTCTTGATGAACTTCGAATAAACTCATGAAGCCTTCCGTTCAGTCAAAAGTTTACTTTGTCCTTAAAGCATTATTTTCTAAGCCTTCACAAGTATCTAAGACAATAAAAAATCCAAGATGATTATATACATTATGCATGCGTGCTCTCTTCTATGCAATGCAGCTCAATAGACCTCTTTACCTTCGTTGTTTGTTGTGCTCATTTCAGACCACATGATGCCACTCTTCGGAGTTGATTCTTTCATGTGTAAATATTTTAACAAAAGGAGATTTCTCAAGGGAATGTCATGTGGTCTGAAAATGGGCAAATTGGAGTACGTCGGAATGCAGCTCAATTTGGAGGACAAATCAATAGGTTCCAATTCTCAGGAGATTGAAATTCTTTTGTTTTGTCCTCCAAATTGAGCTGCATTCACGTGAAAGAGGTCTATAGAAAAGTTCCAAAGTACTGCAAGGGGTCTGTATACAGCATGAATGCGTGCTCTTTTCTATAGTAAAACAACGAACCTTCATGCCATCAAAAAAGCCTTTTCTTATGAAGTCCAAGCGCGCATAACCCGCCAGTATTTTGGTCTCAAGGGAAGCGCGTATGTATGAACAAACGCGTCATTTGTATGATACATCGAAGACTTGAGTCCAAACAGCTTCAACGCGCAGTGGAAACCAAATGACTAACTGTTTTCTGGTTTGTGCAAGACAAGAACAAAGGTAATGTGGATTGTAAACTTTATGTGTGTAGAGGAATAACGTAGTCTTGTAGCTTTCATGAAATGAGCTCGAGACTCCAGTGTAGGTTTATATGCAGTACTTGTGTGTGGTGCATGATTATTCTCATACAATTTTCTCAAAGATCTAATTCTATTTATTCTATTTATCAATTTTTTAAGACCTCTTGAAATATTTACTTTTATGAGTTAAGAATCTTTTTTTAAAAGTTCGATGTGTAGTTTAGGTTATTGTGGGCTTCCTGTGTTATGAGGGCTCCAAAACAGTAAACACAGGAAACCCAATTTAGGTCAAGTTTCAGCTCGTTTTTCTCCTCATTCCTATGCCTGTTCAGAACTGTTCTAATGCCATTATATAAAGCATCTATATATCTATTATGTGTATTAGTTTCATTTGGAAAGAAGTTAAGAACCACTCGAAATGAGGAAAATGCTAAAAACGATACTCCGCTGACCAAACACCATTTTCCTCAAAAATTCTCTTCGTCGTAAAATTTTTGATGTAACTGTAATCCAGAAAATAACTTCAGAACCATGTTGGCACGGGTCTTAGCTTTCCAAAGTTGCGTATTTTGTTTAGAAAAACTCGATTTTTCGATATACGAAAATTTGGACCTACTCGAAAAACGCATATTTTGGGGTTTCAAATTCAAGCGGCTTGTTTTCCATGAAATAAAGTAAAATATCCAAATATTTTTACACCTAGATTTAAAGCACCCTTCTAACTTCCTGTCAAGTGTAAAATATTTAGAAACAAGGTTTTCTTTCTATTATTTTTTAATCGTTTTTTGACGGGTGATGGCATTTGGGCTTCCTGTGGTGAAGGTCAACCAAATTCAACAACAAGAATCGCGATTTTGGGAGTGAAAATGTGCGAAACTTGCAAATTTTTAGAAGAATTTACTTTAATAATTTCGTATTCTTTCCTAAACATTCATTTTCTAACGAAAAATCGCAGTTAAATTTTTTGGGAACTTTTGCATTTTACCACAGGGATCCCAAGCATTCCAAATTATAATTTGTAGTGATCGACTTACTTTTACGTTTTCAAGAACTCAAGGGAATTGAGAATGAATATTTTCGCCTGTAATATGTGTAAAGTTCTCTTTGTGAAATTTTCGGGCCTTTAACCAGACCCTTAAATAAAATACACCACAGGAAACCCAAAGCGCTCAATAGGTCCTAAGCCTTTACCACAGGGAGCCCAAACGTCCATATCTTCACGATTAAATCCTTAAAATTCCGTCACTAGAAATTAAAAACATCTTTTGTTTGCCTGACAATAGCACGCCATTGCAAGCAATTTTGTAGACGTTTTCAAATGATAAGCGCAATCAGAGCAAGATCTGTATTATAAATGATAGATTGAAGATGAGAAGCTAGGAAGAAGTGATAGAAAAGTTATTCAATTGTCACTTGCTTGTACAGGGGCTCGAGAAAAAAAATCAAATGTCCACCTGACAGGAATTGAACCCGTGACCCTCCGGATACCGGTTGTATGCTCTGTTTGTCTTCCAAATTGAGCTGCTATGACGTTACGTGCAAGGGTTTCTATTGCATGACTACCCCAAAACAAGGAAGCAATCAGAGAGAGAGGAGTCACGGTATGTTCATTTTGTATAGATCGGCCATTTCACGTGACGTCAAAGCACCTCAATTTAGAGGACAAGACAAAAGAATTTCTATCTTCTGAGAATTGGAACCTATTGTTTTGTCCTCCAAATTGAGCTGCATTCCGACGTGCTGCAAGGGGTCTATAGACATGGCACACTCAAAAGATAAATACACAGAAGCATTATTGACGTGAAGAATTAGATGGTGTTTATTTACAAAAACACAATTGTAATCCAGTTACAATAAATGCTAGAGAAAAACGTCTGTGCAGTATGTTTTCTACGAATAGTACTAGCTCTCTTCACAGTTCACAGCCCTCTATCCACAGCTAACTTTGAAGATGGCGCAGGGCCTATGAATGGGACTACTCTGAAGAGTTTTAGCGAGAAAAGAAATATTTGTCAATATATACAAATTAAAAAATTCAGTATTCTTTTGTGAAATCAAGACTCAAGTATGAAAGAGTTAGCTTTAAACCAAAACAATAGATTTTTATTTTTTGGCATTTCGTAAACATCATTTGTCAGGCATGGCTGGAAATAAAGTTTCAATAATTTTACATACTTATGAAGATGTTTTGGACTAATTTGGATATAAACTTAGACCATGCGCAGACGTTTTTCACTCGAGTCGTTACAATATGATTTTACGGTTTCATATAAAACAAAAAAATCTTTCTACAAAAAAAAACAACAATCCTTAGGGAGCGTTCATTACTAATGGGGTGAGGAGTGATGGGTGGGGGAACATGGGATTTTACATTTTGAAATAATATTTTTCGGTGGTCATCCTCAAACATATTTTTCAGTAACCCCGCCCAACTACAGACATGAATTAATATCTTTGGATTTGAAAAGCATTTTCGATAGTCCTCCTACTTGTTACTAGAGAAAAATGGCTGCCCCCTATAACTCCCCATAGCCTCCTCTCCCCCCATAAAATATGAACACTTTCTTATGCATTGACTGTGGAAATCGATATCAAATCTTTCAAATGATTTCGTATCTAAATTTAAGGTGGCACTGCACCGTATTCTATCTGTCTTCAAACCTGTTACCATTACCATGGTTACTAATTTAGATATTACTATAGCAACAGTGGTGACTACTATCGTGGTAAATGTTATTGATATAGTGATACTATAGTGGTAAATATTACCATAGAATCTGGGTTGAACATCACCATGGTAACTGGGTTGAAAATACCATGGTAACTTTGGTGAACATCACCATGGTAACTCACTAACGCTTAATATATTAATAATGGTTAATCATGCACGCTACTGCTCTATTTACACATTATCAATTCTTTTACCATGGTAACCTTGCGTCGAATTCAATGGGTTACCATGGTAACTATTTAATAGCTACTTACACTTGGTGGGGTACATTTTCATATTTTTATAGGTCTATTCCTGCCTACCTAATCCAGTCAAACCAAACACATAGAGAGTTTGATACTGGATGTATAGCCATGCCTATTATTGCTTACAGAAATCTACTTATGATCCAACAAAGGCAAGTGAAAATACCTATGGTTACAGAAAGATTCGTCATAGCTGGCAGTTTACAGCAACCTGTTGAGATAAGAGGATCGATTAGACAACAGAATCATGAATAATTGCTACTAGTAAGGGATCGTTCATTTTTAACAGGGAGGCGGGGGGCTGGTGAGATTCTACGGGGGCATTAAAAAAATCAGGCTCAAGGAGGGGGGACACATAGAAAAATTAGAGTGATAAGGGGGACATGAAAAATCCACAACACTTTTACAACTGAAACAGATTTTTAATGCGATTTTCAAATTTGAATATGTTTGGTAAACTGTTCATTGCAGAACGTATTCACTATCCATCGATCTATCAGTTTCAAAGTAGGTTTGAAAAATGTGAGATTAAGGGTTGGGGGGGGGGGGCATGGATTTAATTTGATGGACAAAGGGGGGGGGGGATTTTTTTACAGCAACAGAGAGGGGGTCAGATTTTTCTGTATGGTCTCCTATGGGAATTCCACCGCCCCGATCTTGTATTAACAGGGGTTCTACGGTATTTCTTTTTTATTTGTAATGATAAACTTACATTCTGCCAACGATTAAGACTAGAATCAAGGCGATCGTCTGTTTCAAAGAGGCTAGAAGAAAAAAAAAACATAAAAAATTGGTATATTTATACACAAAATCCGGATACAAAAAACTGATCTAAATTTAACTAGTGAACTGTATGGGGTCACGTAAAAAAGGCCCCAACCCTCCCCTCCCTCGTGATTTGCAATCCTTTCTTAGTTGCCTGGCCTTCTAGCTTCGACATGATATTCAGTTTATTTGTTTGAGCACCGGCTTCTGCAAGACCTGAATTAATTCCGTCATTCCCTATACGAGAAACTTCCTGCAGACTATTGGGGAACAACTACAAGGTAAAGTTTAAGTGGTAAGCAGAAGCTTCATTCATTGATTTTAAAGCAAAGGAAAGGACTGGAAAGCAAAGCCGACATTTTATCCAACATTTCAAACTTTTCTTCGCTGAATCACCTCTTTCGGCTTGAAAAACTGAGGGTTTTAAATAATCTTAAGATCTATAGTAAAGCTATTATATATAGATCTATACTAATGTTGAGGAAACTAATGTTATTTTGCTTAAAATGCGGTTGGTTTTTGAGTCTAATTATTTTGTACACTTTTGCATGATTGGGTTCTCTGTGGCAGCTTCGACACAGGTAAACCAACGCCAGCAACAGTAAAATTTCCTTTCGGGAACCAAAGAAGCAAATAAAAAAAAATCTCAAATATTTATAAAAAACTTTTTTGCTACCTAAACATTTTTTTATATATCTCAAAGAGGAAACAAGAATAATACAACAAAATCGCACATGCCGTAATACGAATTGCCCTAAAACACTATGACGTCACAGCTTGTTTATATGTGCAAAAATAATAGATATTTAGGTAAATAGATTAGATTTTTAGCTGTTCTCACTTTTCAACATCTCATAAACCAAATTTTATTTTGATTTCCCCCCGGCGATAATGATCTTTAGCGATAAAACAATATATTGTTTTGATGTGACGTCATAGTGAAATAGGGCAAATTGCGCATGCTCGGGAATTTAATTGCGCTGTGGTTCTTGATTACGGACTCAGAAATAGTCTCATTTCAGTGTCAAAATATTTACGAATATCAAGTATAAAGTACAGAATATAAAGAATATTGCTCTGTCTAGGGATGTTTACCTGCACTGCATTTCTGATCCTTCACGTCTTCACATTTAACTGATTGATATAGCACAACTCCTGAGCATGTCACATTGCTGAAAGCCGCTTTACAGCTCCTCGTTAGATTCACAAATCCTAAGTGTGAGGAACAGCAATTGTCCAAAAAGCTGTCGACAACGGTTTCATAGTCACCCATCTCAAGACCTGAAAAATAAGATTTTTGTTCCGCTCATTGTTTTGATCAGGAAAGGATTTTTTTAAATAGTTGCTGTTGAGAAGGTTTCGAAACCCATTCTATTTAACCATACGGGCATAGGATCAGCCAAATCACCGAAGTAAAAATGGCGGGGGAAAAGGGCGTGGCTCTACCGTCAATTTGCCAAAAAGTATCTGTCCCCCCCCCCCCCCCCCCCCCGTTTCCGCCGTTCCTGGGAAAGGCTTCTTTAAGTTCAACTTAAATGATGTCAAATTTTAAATTTCCGTGTGTCCCTTCTTTATATCAGATGTAAATTCGCTTACCTGGATAAACTGTTTTGATTTCAACATAACTAGGGTCAACTGTCAAATTCCCTATTGTTCCTCGTTTTATGGCAAGGGTCAAAAGCGACTGAGGATCCGACTCTTTTGTGACTCCTTTAATGATTAGAACATAGACGATGATTGTGCTTCCCTCCTTAATGTCAGTTACGGTGACTTCAACACTAACATTTTGGGTTTCGTATAGTACTTTAATCTGGAAAGGAAAAGCGAGAGAAAAATGTGAAAAAAATTGTGTTTTCAATCCGATTCTCGTGCATGCTAGCTTTTTGTTCATAAATTTTATTATAACCACTACATGCACCGGGCTTCTTTTGTTTTACGTTTCAAGTTTCTCTTACGTTGTAGCTGGTTATATTGCTATTTCGAGCATTCACTCTCACCAATGAGACCCGGTTCGATTTCCGGACTTGTTGTCTTATGAGTAGAGTTGCTTGTTCTCTCCTGTGCTTCGAGGGTTTTTCTTCGAGTTCTCCAGTTTACTCCCTCAGCAAAAACCAACTTCTAAATCCCTATTCGGTTAGGTGTCGAGTGCTTTAGTTATGAGCTAGTGACTCGGAATTTCGACGTAAAATATATAGAGGATATTACATGGGCGAGCGGAGATACGAATGTTATCTTCGAGTGTTGAAAAGATCTCTCACGAGTGAGCGCAGCGAACGAGCTAGAGATTTTCAACACGAGAAGATAAAATTCGTATCTCCAAGCACCCATGTAATATTCTGTTTATTATATAATTATCAGTGAAAAAGAAAAGAAAGATTTTTTGAGCTTTTTTTCTGCTACAAGAAGTATGTTACCATAGTGATGATATCTTCACATGTGAAAATAACATATTATCTTCACATGTGAAAATATCAAATTATTGAAATAGAGAAATATAGGTATTTCAATGATAATAATATAATAAATTGCATACTTACAGCATCTGTGAAATTCTTTTCCATCTCTTTGTATACATAACTGGTTTTTTCCCGTAATTTTACATTCCATGGGATCATTAATTTGACACTGCCTTCGATTCGTGTCGTGAGAACTAAATGCAAGAAAATACAGTTCATATTGTAAGAACTATATATCGAGTAGTCCCTGTATCTATTTCACAATGTAATGAAGTAAGTCGTCATCAAATCTGGCAAATTCCGAACAATGTTACGAAATGTGCATTGTTCATCAAATAAACTTATTAATTTCCAGAGACTTACTTGGTGGCTTAGAAGTTGGCGTTACTGAAGATGTCGGTGTTGTAGGAGTACTTGGAGTTGTCGAAACTGAAGTTGATGTCTGACTGGTACCAGTCGTTGTGGGCTGGGTGACCCCAGCAGTTGTTGTTGTTTGGGTTGCAGCAGTGGTTGAGGCAGTAGATTGGGTGGTTGCAGAAGTAGAGGTTGTTGTTTGGGTGGTCCCAGCAGTTGTGGTTTGGGATGCAGAAGTTGAGGCAGGAGATTGGGTGGTTGCAGAAGTAGAGGTTGTTGTTTGGGTGGACCCAGCAGTTGTGGTTTGGGATGCAGAAGTTGAGGCAGGAGATTGGGTGGTTGCAGAAGTAGAGGTTGTTGTTTGGGTGGCCCCAGCAGTTGTTGTGGTTTGGGCTGCAGAAGTTGAGGCAGTAGATTGGGAGGTTGCAGGAGTAGAGGTTGTTGTTTGGGTGGCCCCAGCAGTTGTTGTGGTTTGGGCTGCAGAAGTTGAGGCAGTAGATTGGGAGGTTGCAGGAGTAGAGGTTGTTGTTTGGGTGGCCCCAGCAGTTGTTGTGGTTTGGGCTGCAGAAGTTGAGGCAGTAGATTGGGAGGTTGCAGGAGTAGAGGTTGTTGTTTGGGTGGCCCCAGCAGTTGTTGTGGTTTGGGCTGCAGAAGTTGAGGCAGTAGATTGGGTGGTTGCAGGAGTAGAGGTTGTTGTTTGGGTGGACCCAACATTTGTGTTTTGGGCTGCAGAAGTTGAGGCAGGAGATTGGGTGGTTGCAGGAGTAGAGGTTGTTGTTTGGGTGGACCCAGCATTTGTGTTTTGGGCTGCAGAAGTTGAGGCAGGAGATTGGGTGGTTGCAGGAGTAGAGGTTGTTGTTTGGGTGGACCCAGCATTTGTGTTTTGGGCTGCAGAAGTTGAGGCAGGAGATTGGGTGGTTGCAGGAGTAGAGGTTGTTGTTTGGATGGACCCAGCATTTGTGTTTTGGGCTGCAGAAGTTGAGGCAGGAGATTGGATGGTTGCAGAGGTCATTGCTTGGGCCGTCCCAGCAGTAGTTGTATTTTGGGCTGCAGTTGTTAAGATGTTAGATGTTAAGACTGAAGCATTTGTCGAGGTTGTAGCTGAAGTTGTAGTTGGGGTGACGTCATCAGAGGTTGTGGCTGCAGTCGGGGTTGTAGTCGGAGTGGTCATTATTGCTGAGGAACTGTTGAGACTTGTTGAGTTCTGAATTACTGTAGTGGTTGGTGATACCATAGAACTGTTGCTTGCATTCACACTCGACTGGTTGGCTGAAAAATTATTAAAAATGTGAAATTGTTGAAACTCAAAAAGACTTAAACATTAATACATAAAGTTCAGCCACGAGTAGGGATCGAGTTTTTGGTTTTTATTTGGCTGGTTGTCTGTCTGCAGTAAATAAGAGTTGCTCGTGTGATCCTATTGTGTGTTCAAACTTTGCTGCTTTCTTTTCTACATAGCTTTTCTGCTTGCCATTTAGATTTTAAAAAATTAAGTTAACGATACCAACTAGACATTTGCTTCAAGTTACCGTAGACTGGGGGAGCCGAGGGAGGGGGTGGTGTTTACTGTTACTGAGGGTTTAAGCTTTGCCTCACTCATCCCCTATCAATCCCAAAATACTATGATTACGAAGTCCTAGACTTTAAAATTGACGTTCTTCTTTTGACAAGCGCGCGATGCTTTTTCTGTGATTCAGTAGCGTAGCGAGAATGCCAGATGTTAAGGGGGGAGTCTGGGAGCACGCGCGTTTTGGCGCGGAAATTCCCGCCAAAACCACAGGAATCCCATCAGCATAAGTAAAACTAGAATTAGAATTCTGAATGAAAAATTATTTCTGATTTACCTGTTATAGGGGGAGATGCTGTTGTGGTCTGTGCCTCCACTTATGAAAGGAAAAGAGAAAGAAAAGAAATTGAAAACTACGGAGAATGAAAGTTTCGGGATTGCTGACAGCATGATGATAAAAAAGACAGGGCAGGCTCCGTGAGGTAAGTTCAAAGAAAAGTTGAATTAGGAAAGAAAAAATAAGGATAAAAAAAAGTTCATCTCTGGGACTAGAATGTTGCCATAAATTTAAGACAACAACATGAATTCAGAAACGATCTAGAAAGCCTATTCAAGTATATCTCGACTCACTTTCTTAACACTTGAACTCTAGGGCGCTTAATATTATTGATTTGCCAATATTTGCCAAAGTTAATCACTGGTTTCCAAGAAATTTTAAGAAATGCTCCATGCTTGCGATCACAGCATAGGTTTGGCTATCATTGGGTGAATTGTTTGAGACAAACACTTGGAATGAAGTTTTCAAACCTACTGGAAGACTTTGTGAAATCATAAAGAACAGTCTAGAAGGAGTTGATTATTTATTATCGTTAGAATAGGCTGCGTACTCTGACGTTCTTCGGCGCTAAAAAGGAATATTCTGGAAAATGTTCATTGTCGAAAAAAATTAAATTAGAAAACTTGTTTCTCGGAGCAACGAAATGTTTGTCTTCGGTCAGGATTCAAGACTTCGTTCTTTAATAAACTTAGTTCGAAAATTCAATGAATTCTTAAGCACTTCATTTATGTAATTATATTTAGAAATGAGTTCCCTGAGGAACTTTTATGGTGGTCGAACCGTGCTCTATTTTACTCGGATTTTCGGCCACTTTACGAAATAATGGTCTAAACTTTTCTGTAAATTGAACCAAAATCAGACTCAAACACTATGAGAACCTGAGTATTATATTTATGATTTCACATAAGTTAATTCTATCTACAAATATATTATATTGTATTAAATTATATAAATGTTTGCTTCTTTTAGCATATAAATTGATTTAGGCTGAAAAATCAGCTAGAAGCCTAGTAATACTTTTAAAATGTGGATTCGATATTTATATGAAAATATCATTATTTACGTTGCTAAGAATTGTTGAAAAACTGAAAATGTAAAAATTCTTCATTTTATAAAAGTTCTATCAGCATATGAATTTTAACAGCTAGAGGCTAGTATTAATGCTATTAAAATTCGTAATTCTATATTTTTATGGAAATACCAGTTCGTACATTGCAAGGAAAAGTGGTAGGAAAAATATAAATGAAACTTCAAATATCATTCATCATTTTTTCAAGGAAGTTGTCTTAGTGAAGTGTCGTAGCTAATGCCTTAAAGCTACAAAGGTGGGATTATTCTTACCGTTAGTAACGATCATTAACGTTAATAATATTAGCAGTTTTCCACATCTGAAGTTCATAGTTAGCGATTAATCGTAAATATCTTGAATTGAATTGAAAAACGTTTCAGTCGGCTTCAGTTATTAGTCCAGAATAGTAAGACAAGAAACTTTGGCAACTTTTGATAACAAAACAGTGACCAAGCTACAATGCTCCATTCGCTCGTGTGTTCGAGAATTACCGGCAGCTGGAAAAAATATTATTTTATTCAGCCGCTTCCTCAATTTCGTCAACAACTATATTTTAATAACAGAAAGGAACTAAAACAGCGGGCGATAGAAAATTTTATTATCGTCAACCAACTGAAATGAAAATTGAACTCTTTTTGACGAACTTTGCACTAAAGTTGCTAGGGAGATGAAAAACAAACAAAACTTTCTTGTGTTTTTTCCAAAACTAATGTCATTCATATCCAAATTTTCGCATCTCGTATCAGTTATTTTGCCATATTCTTTATTAATAAGTTTTTTTTTTGAGGTTTTTTTGATGGTAGTAGATTGAAATCTTATCTCTAGGTTTATTCAGTATTTATTGTGTGTGATGATAACCAATGATGGTCTTAATAGTAAAATATTTTCGCTGTTGGAGAGTTACTCTAGAAAAACCGGTAAGAAAATTACTGTGGATTCAAGGACGACACTGGGACAGATGAATGTGTTGTCAATAATTAATAAGGCCAATTTTTCCACCAGAAGAAATTGTGATGATAAAGACTCGAAAAGGTTGGCTAGCTAGAATGCGAATAGTGACATTATCTTAAGAAAATACTTTATCATAAAGTTTTGGTGTTATCTAAAGTGTTATCTTGTCATCTTAACTTCTTCCTTTTTCGCAACGTCATCATCATCCATGCATCATCAACATCTCAGTGAGCTAGAAATATTTTTGAATATTAAAATTCTTCAAGTTCTGATCATGATTTGGAGTCATGGAAAGATATTGTAGTATTGCAACTGATATGTATACTAGCTTTAACAACATTACATCTCAAAACTTCCTGCTGCTTCTCACAATCTGAATTCAAAGCACAAGGCATTTCTATGAACCAGGAAATTTCTGACTTCATCAGTCTTAAAAGGTTCTAAAATGGACAACTTATGATAGAGTCTTATAAAATAACGTACAGGATAGCAGGTTTAGTGGAGGTTACAGGCTAACGATCAGCACATGTTACAGTATGACCACATTTAATGTATTCGCATACTTCTATGCACGGGATTTTTATGTGAAGTTGTCTGGTTTTACCAAAAAAGACGTGTAAAAACTCGTTTCGTAGCATAAAACCCGTGCATAGAAGTATGCGAATATATTAAAAGTGGTCATCCTTTTGCGCGTCGCGCTGTAAGATGCATAAATGGAACCCGGCCAGCGAACGTGCTGAATCAAAGGAACGTGCGTATTGACGTACTTTCAGCTCTGTCTTTTTAGTCTGACGCACGTCTAAAAACAAGTAACACTATTGTCTGTGCTGGTAGACACGTTAGTATTGCTAGGAGAAAAACGAACGAACGAAAGAAAGAAAACGAATGGACAAATACATTTTCGTAAAAGCAATAACTTTATTCATCTAGGTTTTTGGTGTCTCTTCTGACAAGGAAATTGTGGGTATCTTCATTCACCTCAGGTAGATAAGCCCTACAATGACTCTTAATAGCCAATTCGTTACCTCAATTGATCACGTCTGTGACTTGCTGCATCAGACAGGCAATATATTTTCAGTCTATAAATACATTTGAACCATATGTTCCTCTGGCAATACTAGCCTCGAAGCAATGAATTTGTCACCGACTTTTTGTGAAATGGATGGTTGAAATCATCCTTTGGTATAAAGCAGATCAATTAACGGCCTGTTCAAATCACATCAGACTGATTATTGTTAGACATTTTGAAAATCGAAAAATACTTTTGAATTCATTTTTTTGAGAAAACATTATTTTCTTTTTTTTTTTTTTTTTTTTTTTTTGTTTTGTTTTTTGTTGATGAGTTTTCAAAATGAATAAAGAAAAAGAAAAAGTGATTGAATCTGGAGGAAAAAATGGAAAAGATTGAACGCGGAAAGAAAAATGAAGAAGGAAAAACGAAAGAAGAAGTTAGGTAGGCAAATTGAGGAAACGATTTTAAAACTAAATTTACAAGATAATGAAAGAATATACTGACTTAACAAAGAAAGGAAGCACTATAAGAGAGGAAAATGATTGAGAAAAAGTGGTTAATTAATATTCCTTTGAAAGGAGAAAAATATTAGAAAAAAGAAAAAACAAAATGAAAATCAACATAAATGATAGAAAAAGAAAAACCGAAAAAACAACTGAGATATAACTAATTCATACAACTCATGCAGGGTGGTCCAGACATTGCTTCACTACAATGCCTTTAAACTCTACCTCTAAATTTATGCAAGCACGATAATAACCCCATCATTTTACAGAAAGATCCTAACAGAGCTTCATGTGTTTCTGGATTATACGGCGAATAACTGTTTGTCCTTTTTTTGATAAATTTGGAACAAGTTCCCGTAAACAACCATTCAATAGAGAGCTTAAGATTCGCGTTTTTTTCTCCCGCAAACTCGTTTTCCTGTATTCCACTTTACCTTTCGCAAACTTTCTTAACAAAAAGAAATATTATTTTGTTTATCTACGACTTGGAGATTTTTGCGATTCCTTACTAATTTCAGAGAACTTTTCACTGGTCAACTGACGTTTCACGTTTGCCGTAAACGGGATTCTTAAACTCTCTAATATTATTAACGATTTCCTTAAAATGCTAAGTGAAATGTTCAACCAGAATTTAAAGATATTTCAACATGAAACAAGCTTGTATTCCAGTCACGTAATTCCGCTATCCTATAAAATAAAACCTGCTATGTTTCTAAGCTTTAACGGAAACTTTCCCAGCATACAGGTTTAATAAACTAGAGCTTATTTTTGTGGGAAAGGAAGTAATTTGACAAATGTTGAAGGTTTTCGGATACTAAGAACACGCTAAATTACAAATCGATCTATGAGTTAGCCGCGCTCCCCAGACGTTTCAGAATTTTCCAAATGTTTTTTTGTTGTTGAGATTTTCCTAGCTAATGCCGGACAGAGAATTTGAATTTGAAAGAAGAAAAGAAACGAACAGAATAGACAATACGAGACAAGAAAAGCGAGCCAATTTTTTCTTTTGAAAATGAAAACGAAAATGAAATTGAAAAAGAAATGATTTGAAAACTATTTTTTTTCCTTTTCTCTCTCTCTCTCTCACGATTCGTGCTTCAGTTCGTTTAGCTGGCTGGACCCCAATCGAAACAAAAACAAAAAATCGAAAACTATTGTTAACATTGTTTGTTGTGTTCTGTATCTAGACAACGTGATCTAGATCATTCTGGTCCGAAGCTCACCAAGCATCAATGTGTATTCCAAATGTGTTTTCTAACATCTATGCTGCCTTTTTTAGTTGAACATTTGCATAATCAAAGCCTATCAAATCTTCGCGTAAGTACCAAAAAAATCCTCACAAATAGTAGCTGAAGTTCGAAGGATTTATTTCCCAATGAAAAAGAAGTAGAGGAGAATAATATATTTTCTTTATAACCACAGAACATTCATTCTTAATAATTACCCCCAATTCTACGTCATTCCTCCTGTTAACATGGCAACTTACCTTGTTTTTTCCCATTGCCATGGAGATTTATCGGTTTTAGCCTTTTTTCAAACGTTTAATACGTCTATCACCTCTTAAGAGTTAAAGACAGTTCTTGAATCATCGATTAAGAGTATTGAGCTTAGGTTTTCACGATACTTCTATGTTTTTAAAATTCATATTTTTTACTAAAAAATTCAAATGTAGATAAACTAATTTCTAGTGAGTTCAATGGCCAACCGCAGTTGATATGAATCGACATCAGCAACTAAACCAAACTGGTAGATTTTTCAAAGTTCGTTTTAAAAATTTAAACTACTTCACTTAAGATATCTTATCGCTCGAGAGGCTGACGGTAATGACATTTAGCTCAAACAGAACTTGTCAGTTAATCTAGCATTTATTTCTTCAATTTTTATGTCACTTCTACCAAAGAAAATCTACGAGGGAGTGAGCTAAAAACTGAGTTTAATGATAAAGTGAGCGGACAAGGCCGGTCTCTGCTTACCTGCTGTTGAAAATATGACATTTATCGAGTAGAGAATGAATATCCATTCATGAATCTTGAGTATAATTCCTCTGTGACGCATTGTAATTCGAGTTATTTTCAGTTTTCTGTCAGTACGTTGGTGAGTTCTTTTTCTGAGCTTTCGATCGACGACAGATAGTGTTAACGTTCTTATCAGATATTCAAGAGTTGTTTGAGGATTTCTTCTCAGTGTCTTTCGCTAATAGTCAAGATGTAGTGATCATCTGATTGGGCAATCTGTCAGTCTGTTCCGTTGTCAAATATTTCTTAATTACCTAATCAGTGTTCTCCAGCAGGCATAGCGCAGTTATGGATGATGAACAGCCAATCAGCTTCAAGGGAATTAAATGCAAGCCCTCTTTTTTGTCAATTGGATGAAAATAAATCGTATCTAGTATTCCCACCAGCTATATGGGTGATGACATTTGGATCAATTCCTTATTGGATGTGTGTTCGTAAACACGAAATTCATATTCTTGTCAACTAAAACACCTTTTGTTTCATCTTGCAACCGTTAGGGCATATTCAATGATTCAGCTATTCTTCAGAGTATCGATTCATTTTAGAATTAGATCGACGTTGTGGTAAGGTCTAGATTTATGGAATATTTTGTAAGAAAAGTAGAAGATTGTACGAGTTTTAGAGCGTAGGAGGGACGAATGATGAAAAAGATTTTTAACAGTAAACTTAACAGCAAGAAGTTAAAAATTGAGAGAGAGAGAGAGAGAGAGAGAGAGAGAGAGAGAGAGAGAGAGAGAGAGAGAGAGAGAGAGAGAGAGAGAGAGATAGAAAGATATATATATATTTTTTTTTTTTGCTCAATAAGATAAATTAACTATCTTAACTATTTTGGACAAATTAAAAAAATGGAATTATGCAAAGTGCGACAATAAGTAAAGAAAACGAAAGCAGTTTTTTTTAAAAGATCGAGATAACAGCTGGTTTTTCTATCCAATGAGATGAATTACTGAAATATTTTGGACAAAAAGAAGATATTTTTATATTAATTATGTGCTTTCAGGTCTTATCATGATAATACCCCTACGTTAACACTTCCATCATTCATTTATAACGACTTCAGTCTTAATACACTCCAGATATATTTCCCTACTCGTATCACTAAAAATATTTTAAGTACACAGGTGAACACTTCAGGAATCACTCACATCTTTTTGAATAGCCTTTGTTTTAGAAGAGTGTTAGCTAGTTCATTCAGTTTCTCTAAAGCTATCTCTTTTATTTGACCATTAACGACTTGTAACTTAGAACAGGATATACTCAAAAAAGAGGGAAAGATAAAAGAGGGCTAAATAAGTTCTTTGATTATGAATAAAGTTAAAATTTCAAAGCTGTATTGATTAGAATAATGCCGGGCTGTTCTGTTCTTAAGACATCATCTCTATATTCTTCTTATTAAATATAGTAATGAGAGCGCCTCGCCGATCACCATCGTATCCTAGGATTCCCAAACTTGGTGTCGTATGTGAGTAGAGTTGCTTGTTGGTTCTCTCCTGTGCTTCGAGGGTTTTTCTCCTGTTTCTCCAGTCCCCCCCCCCCCCCTTCTACGAAAAGCTACATCTTAATGTTACAACTCCACTTAGTATCGAAGAACCAATTAGTAGCAATGTCATTGTTTAATTTGGCTTAGATTGCGTAAAATCTTGCTGATCTCCCCATATCTTTAGAAGTAAGCCACACTATTGATTATCAACTGACATAATATTACCAAACCATTTTTAGGATTTCACAACCTCTTTTCTGACTCTCAACACCCTTTAAAGTCGAAGGCATTTATTTTCCTCATCCATATAGTTTTCTAAGCATTCTTTTGATTACGTTTGAAGCCTTAAGAACAGTATTTATCAGTGAATCTTTTAGTTTGTCAATAACTTGGCAATTAAGGAAAAGCTGTTGTCCCATTTCAGACCACGTATAATTCTCTTGAGAATAAGATTCTTTGTTTGAGTAGTATCCATATTCATGTGTCTTCACATGCACAACCGTTAAACAAAGAAATGATACTCTAGGGAATTACACGTGGCCTGAAATGGGAAAACATTACGCCCAAGGTAAAGAGGTTTATTATTTTAATATTTTCTACATTAAGTTGCGATGCTAACATCATCATTACCAATACACTTCTCCCTCCATTTCATTGTCTCACACCTAATATCCTTCATAATCATGCCTATAGTCTTAGATCTGGGAATAGTAAAGCATTCAAGTTAGTTGCCAATACCAAACTTTTAGTGACTTCATTTATAGACCTCCTTCATATAATTAATGTGCTGACATCCTTGCTATTCAGCTCTGCTGCAAAATGTTTCATTAAACTATAGTTTTATTATTATTATTATTGACATTTTATCAGGTTCTTTGAAATTTTTTGATACAACTTTGCGTGCTACTGGCCTAAGCTAAGTTGTGATTAATTACATCTTTTCCCGGTCTTATTCCTTATATTCCTGATTCCTTAATTTCATCTTGGTTCATCTTACTTAATATAGGTATAGAATGTTTTAGTGATCTCAGCGTTTTTATTATCATTATTATTATTATTATTATTATCTCCCTAGTTACTGTTGCTACGTCGAACAGTATACACTACAATAACTAAAATATACCTTATATACCTATAGTATATCTTGATATACAGCATGGGACAGACACCGATTGCTGAAAATTATAATCATCTGTCTTGGAATAGATGCATTCTAAAGGTACGTTAAGAAAAACATCGATATCTACTAAAAAAACCTCCTGAAGTGTGGTTTGTTTGTCGGACATTTTAATTTATTCCATTAGAAGAACGACCCATTGTTTGGTTGTCACGCAAGCCAAGCTGGGATCGGTGTATTGCCTAGATAATTGACAGATATTATTAACTTGTAACTGATAATGTTTGATGTATTTTCGTTAGCATATATTAAAGGGAAGTTTGAGAAATCCTTTGTTTTTTCCCCTCAAAGACTTCTCTTTAATGAAAGTTATTTTTAATTGATTGATTATACGATGGAAATGAACATAGAACTGTTGTTATTTCCAATAAATTTCAATGTGAGAAATAAAAAAGATGTGAAGAAAGAAAAAAGAAAGACAAAAAAGTAAAGAAAGAAAGAGAAATTAAGAAAGAAAGAAAAACCGAGAGAAGATGAGAAAAAAATAAGGAAAAACAGCTGTGATCATTGTTTAATAGCAAAAAAGAAAAACAGAAACGGAAAAAAGGATTAAAAAAGGAAGAAGGCTAAGAAAAAAAGGGGGAAAAGCATAAAACCAACGAGAAAAAAAGAAGGCAAAAAGGAAGAAAAACAGCTGAGGCCAAAGGCTGTATTGTGTCTTCATGACCTACGCCAACTTCCTTTTAGAAAAGCGAAATCTCACACATAAATTTCTCACATATTGTTTGTGTATGTTTTTGAATTTTTAGTACGGCCTCATGCAGCGCCTCAATCTAAAAGGTTGTTTTTTTAGCTAGTTATCAATAATTGCTTTTATCAGTAGAACAACCATAGGTGGTTTGAAGTCATGGTCGGCAAGTTCGTCGATAAAGAGACTTAAGAATATCACGAATCTTTCATTCAGTTTTCCTAACTTCAACGATGGCAGCTGAAAATAGTATTCGGTTTAGGCTTCAATATTCTTAGATGTGATTTGCATACTCAATATTAATGACGTCAGACCTCTGTAGGCAGATATCAAAGAAGCTGTTGTTTTGAAAATAGATCTAAAAATATATTTTCGCACAAATGTATTCAAATTCTCCAGAATATTCTGGGTTTTTTTTCGCTGTAGAGTTCCTGTTTTGATGGTAATTATTTCTGATACTTTCGGTTTTTGTTTTGATATTTTTATCGATTCATGAACTTTGGTAGCAAAACACATCACAGCCAAACACCTACACTACACAAACATTTTCTGATAACGATTCTGAGTAAATTAACTGCTTTCTTTCAGTTAAGATTTTCACGATAATTTACGGCTAGAGTCACTTTACGGGAGTTCGAAAATCAGTGAAAAATGAAAAGATTTGTAGTTGCAGTTTTCGAAAACAATATCACGATATATTCTTTGATATTTAATTGAAACGAGACAAACCACACGGTTTTCTTGCTACCCCGCTGACACGATGACTACAAAAAAACCGCTGACACCATGAGTACCCACCACCGCAGACACCATTTTTATCAACCACCGCTGACATTATGACGTCTATCACCGCAGACACTATTTCTATCAACCACCGCTGACATCAAGACGTCTATCACCGCTGACACCATTACTATCAACCACCGCTGATATCATGACGTCAATCACTGCTGACCCCATTACTTTCAACCACCACTGACACCAGGTGACTACCAACCACCGCTAACATCATGACTATCAACCACCGCAGCGTCATGACGTCTATCACGGCTGACCCCACTACTATCAACCACCGCTAACATGACTATCAATCACTGCTGACCCCATTACTATCAACCACCACTGACACCAAGTGACTACCAACAACCGCTGACAGCTTGACGTCATCACCGCTGACAGCATGTGATTCCTAACCACCGCTGACACCAAGTGACTACAACCCCGCTGACACCAGTTTCAATCAGGACAGATAAAACATGTTGATAGGGACCTTAAATATAAAATGCGCGCGTACGGTTTTTATTCACGGGTTGTGAAGCATCATAAAACGAACAAGCGAGTCTACGATTGCGTGAGTTTTATGATACGAAACAACGAGTGAATAAGAACTGTTCAAAGCACTTCCCATGGTGTTTTCTTTTTATTATATTCATACCGAGATTTTCAATTTGGTTTGAATTATTTACTATTTCAGTTCACAATGTTTGTAAACAAAGCTGTTTTAATCCTTTATTTTAGAACGCTGTTTTACAAGCATAAATAAAAACTTCTTCTACGGAATAACTTTTCAGATATTCGAATTCGGCATCTAATTTTCATCTTTTCACCTTCTAGACTTTCAGTTTACTAAAGTTTGTTTGTTTAGTCGCTTTCTTATAAGAACAAAGATGCTTTCCTCGCCATTATTTTTTCACTTCAGTACTTTAAACTTTTCCAATAGATTTACATCTCAGTCAAATTTTTCTCCGCTCTACTATTGATATTTAATCGATTTTCTCTTTGGTTTTGTCATCTAAAACATTGTTTCATTCATGTTTTGAGCTCAAACTTTCTAGTTTATAATCGAAAGTCTCACACGAAACAACAGCCACTTGCTGTCGGCTTCTGATTGGATTATCGTTTTTCTCAGATGTGCGTGAAAAAGCGATACGCGCATTGTGATTGGTTGGGAAAAGTGAATCAACAAACATTTATTAAACAGGGTTTTACTGAGTAAATCTCGGTATGTATATAATAAATACCAAAAACCCACATTCTAATCCGAGGCGATTGATTCGTTAGCATACATGGTTAGTGTTTCTGTCGTCCTCAGAAATAAAAAGATTTTAAAGGACTAAGCTTAAGATTTTAGAACTTGACCCTCTACACATCAGGAAAGTACAATATTCCCCTGCTCAGTGTATTTTATTAAACTTCATTCGTAATTTTTAAATCATTTTTTTCGGGGTCTGCAAACATGTCTCTCAGCTTGGTGACGCAAAGAAACCAATAGTACATTCATCTTGATCCATCATCACCTTCACCATTCATCTTTACCGATACTGTGTCACCTTATCTGGCCCAAAAACATTTTGTAACCTTGTATCTCGGCAAGCTGTTGTGTTGTCACAACAGCTTTATCTCCTTAGAGAGGAAATTGCTCTGGTAATCATATAGAATATCGGATGAGAGCAGATAGTCACTATCCGGAGTATTTAGGATTATTACAAATTTCTAAGGGAAAATTGAACTTTTGAAATTGCCGAGGAAGTTTCTTTTTCAGCTGGTAGTTTTTTTGCTTACTAATGCACTCTGACCAACGTCAACTCTTTTTTTTTTTTCGTTCTTCCATTCTATTCCATTCATTTCACATCCATTCGCCCACTCACCCACTCACCCATCTATCCATCTATTTCATTCCATTCTATCAATCCACCAACCCATCCATCCATCCATCCATCCACTTATCCATCCATCCACTTATCCATCCATCCACTTATCCATCCATCCATCCATTCTTTCATTTATCCATTCATCCAGTCCATCCATCCCTCCCCCCTCCGTCCCTCCATCCATCCCTCCATCCATCCATCCATCCATCCATCCATCCATCCATCCATCCATCCATCCATCCATCCATCCATCCATCCATCCATCCATCCATCCATCCATCCATCCATCCATCCATCCATCCATCCATCCCTCCCTCCATCCATCCATCCATCCATCCATCCATCCGTGCTTTATTTCTTCAATCTAATAAAACCATCTCTAATCCCCAGCTTAGTTGTCTGGCAGCTTTGCGCGATGACAACTTAAAAGCGCGGGAAATTATCAGCAAAGACTAAATGGTGCGGACATGATAAAGGAAATAAAAGCAGATTTATCGATGGAAATCTCTCTTGGTTTTAATAAAGCCTCTAATTGCTCTCGCCATTATACTCCTTATATTTCAAAATAGGGTTATAATTTCGTGATTTTTAGGACTGTTTTTTGTTTTCTTTATTATTTGACTTTGGAACTCAGAGTTTTCACAGCTGTTGGGATCCTGACGTTTCAGAAAATCATACTTTATTTACTCGAAATAGCAATGAGAGTGCAAACCAAGGCGTTTTTTGTCTTAATCACGAGTTTAGTCTGCCTGATAGTGACTGCAAATGAAGCTTTCTTTACTGTCAATGAAAACCACAGAAGACGAAGTGGTGTATTTTCCAAGTCTATGGGAGCCACAAGTCTGGTTTTGTGTGGTCTTGCTTGCCTTCGCAACCCTCGTTGTGTCGCTACAAATTTTCGAAAAAACAACCACGAGTGTGAGCTTTTAGATTTCGATCCTTCTGAGGTATCTTCTGGTCTAGAATATGTAGAAGATTGGATTTTTACTCAAAGTTTGAAGGTAAAAATATTGCGATAGATGCATTTTGAAATAGTTCCCATTCTAGACTTCTAGTAATGAATATTTCAGACTTAACTTGAATAAGCACTTATTATAAGGATTTATCGGTTTTGAAGTTCATTATAAGGCTGATTTATTGCTTAAGTGACTGTGATAAACTCCTTGTTGGCGTCGGCTTATGAAATTAGCATAAGACTATTGCATAGGGAATCAGTCGTATTGGCTATCAAGATAGTGCTAGAGGAATAGTGACCTTAGCCATCGTGAGCAGTCAAAGTATTCTAATAATAGACCTCTTTACCTTGGGTGCAATATTTTCCCATTTAACACCACGTGTCATTCCCTAGAGTATCATTTTGCGCATGAGAAGACACATGAATATGGATACAACTCAAACAAAGAATCTTATTCTCAAGAGAATGACATGTGGTCTGAAATGGGAACTCAAACATTACCCCCAAGGTAAAAAGGTTCTAAATGCGTCGGGAATAACATTTTCCATTCATGATATCCACGTGTCATTCCCTTGAGTACTATTTCTGTGTTTACCGCCAAATGTTTAAAAATATATATCAATAGATGTACTTAAACTTTGACCGCAAAGAAACTGGATTTTTTCCTAAGGAAGGACGCTTTAAATTGCCTTCTATTACTATGACGTGACGGCTTGTGTACACTGGCAAGAATAATAGAAATTCATGACAAAAAATTAGAAAGGAAAAAAATGTTTCCAAATCCAAAACGGCTTTGAAAAGCCACTTCAAATCTTTGTAATTAGTTCTTTTCATTTCTCCTTTTTGTCTTGTGTTTTGTCTTGTGTCTCCATTTAGTTATACAGGTCCCCATTTAAACCAGTTTTACTGAATTGGGCAACCTGTTTAAATATTATTAAAAAAAAAAAAAAAAACACGCATCAAGAAATCCACGCAACTACTCTAAGCGCATGCTCAGGGGATTAAAAAGTGAGATAATATTTTTAACTTTTCCTATTTAATAACTTATAATATTATTTTCTTTTCCCAAGGATGATTGCCGCTTTAACCCATGCAGTAATGGCGGATCCTGTGTGTACAAGGACAGTGATGAACAATTCACTTGTAGCTGTTCACCATTATGGGAGGGAGATCGTTGTCAGATGATAAAAGGTGAATATGAACAAACTATTTAGCTTGAATTCTCAATAATTTGATATATTAGGTCATAGCCTCCTCCGCAAGGATCTTATTTGGGATCCTCGGGCTTCCTGTGGAAAGGAGAAACAAATCGAAGGGGGAGGGGAGGGGAAGAAAGAAAGAAGAAGAGGAGATATTTTCCTTTTCCCTCTTGTCGTGGCCGTTACCCTCGCGTTCCGTTGGCTCAGGAAGCCCGCTATAGAGTGAAACCGCGCTGCTAAACAGTAGTTTATAGTTGCCTGTTTAGGCCACAAGTTTAAATTTCTGAACATCAAAGGGACAATAGACCTCATCGGCTTGGGGTAATGTTGTCCCATTTCAGAACACGTGTCATTCTCTTGAGAATAAGATTCTTTGTTTGAGTTGTATCAATATTCCTGTATCTTCTCATGCGCAACCGTTAAACAATGAAATGATACTCTGGGGAATGACACGTGGTCTGAAATGGGACAACATTACACCCAAGCCGATGAGGTCTATAACATGACTTTTGGAGGGCATATTGTTTTTTTTTTTTGCCCGAGTAGCGTGAATTTTGCGCCCAAACGCAACGAGTCGTAAGAAATTCTCTCAACAAATCAGATCGAAGCAGGGCGTTAAATGTATTTGCAGCCCGCGCGCTTGGCGTTTTTCTCGCTAGGCGGAACGTTTTAGTGAGGGCAGTTTAATATTTGGCCTTGTATATTGATGATAATAGTCATTAGTATAAATGCAAAGGTGATTATGCAAAATCGCGCGCTCTGATTGGTTTTCTATCTCGGATTATCAGCCGATAATCACCTTTTCGGACAAAATGGCTGTCAGCGTGACCGTCGCGCTTTTAAAAAATAAAATATTTTCACTTTCAATGTTGTTTCCTTCTTTCTTTTTTGAAATAAGCACCTTTTTATTTATACTAAAACAATTATTCACCTCAGGCTCAGTGATTATCGATGAATATTTACCTCGCAGCTCGAAGACTCGCCGCTCGGTAAATATTCATCGATAATCACTTCGCCTTCGGCGAATAACTGCTAAATAATAGACCATTTTCGAGATGCGCGAGCGCTTTCTAAAATATCGCAGGCGCAGACATGAAAAAGAGGCATTTTCGGGCAAGATCACGCGCGCTATTGACTGCCCGAAAATGCCTCGAGATCATGTACGCGCCTGCGATATTTTTGAAAGCGCTCGCACATCTCGAAAATGGTCTATTTAACATAGAATCTGTCACCCTTTGAGCATGCGCACTCACAACCAAAGATGCATTAAAAAAAAAAAAAAAACATGTCCTCTTCTGAGTTCAATAAACAGGATGCATTGTGGTCTAGCTTGGGTACAAACAACACCATATAAAGCATGATGAACAGAATATGTTTGTACCCAAGCTAAACCACAATGCACTACTTTCACTATCAAGCAATCAGAAATTTGCCTCTACCTTTGGAATTGACCTCCACTGACAAGACATACTATTTTCGTCCAACAATTGTTTGATATCTGTGTCTGATTCTAGAAGAGGCCGCCATTTTTAATTTCACCACTCTTGGCCATCGCGGTAGAAAAGGCCCAACAGACAACCAAGGATACAAAGGCACAGTGCTAGAAAACACTGACGTCATTAATGGTACCCAAATATGGACTGTCCCGGTAAATGGTGACTATCACGTGACTTCCTGCGGGGCCGCAGGGGGTATTGGTGTCCATAAAGGTGGCCCAGGAGCCCTTGTGAACGGGACAGTGTTTCTTGAACGAGGCAATATCTTGAAAATACTGGTTGGCCAGCGAGGGGAAACACCTAGTGCTTCATCCGTGGGGGCTGGGGGTGGGGGGACGTTTATCTTTAATGTGGCCAAAAACACAATGTTAGCAATAGCAGGGGGTGGGGGTGGGGGAGGAAAGGATGATGGGGGTCCTGGACGGGGATTAAAATGTGGTATTGGTAATGGAGGGAAGGTATGCGCCAACCAAGGTGCAATTAAATCAGGGGGAGGTGGGGGAAAAAGCAGTGATGGCACGTGCTATAAAAGCAATCCATGTGTAAACAGAGACTGTGATCAGGGTGGAAAATCCTACAAAAATGGAGGAGAAGGCGGCATATCTACGCAGGTTATCTCTAACTGTGATGGTGGTTTTGGGGGTGGGGGAGCCTGTTTTGATTCCCCAGGGGGTGGGGGTGGTTATTCTGGTGGTGGTGTCTGGTATACCAATAATAATTCTGTTATAGCATTTAGCAGTGAGGGTGGTTGTTCTACTGCACCTCTTGATTGGGAAAGAACAACTGGATACAATAATGGTGACGGTTATGTTATCTTTAAACTCTTGAAATCCCCTTGATTCATCAAAATCATATCTTTATACACTTACTAACATCAATACGTTGCTTCCAAGGGAAAACAAACTTCCCCTTCCCCACTCCCCATGGGAGTTGTATGGGAACGACTATTTTGTTACCAGTAGAGCGGTTTTCGTATGAGTGAAAAACTTTGCCGCAAATCGTAGCCGCACTGACATATATCTTTACCATATTTTACTGTTGCCGTAACTACGTGTTGTGATTGGCATGGATGAATTACTGGAAGACAATGGGAAGCCATTTCGATGTTAGTGCATGCATGTCGTACTGCGTATGTGCTGCTAGGTCCAGTTCAGACGTCCAACTTTTGCCGCGTCGTATCTAATTGCCTTTGAGGTCAAGCGCTGTTTTCCCTTAAACTAGTAGAGGTATGTTGACCAAATTTAACTTGTCTTATTTGGTAGTTCTCGGCGTTTTAGTTGCGTTTTACTTTACTTGCGCTGTCCTCAAAGGCAATAGACCACATCGGCTTGGGGTAATGTTGTCCCATTTCAGACCACGTGTCATTCTCTTGAGAATAAGATTCTTTGTTTGAGTTGTATCCATATTCATGTATCTTCTCATGCGCAACCGTTAAATAATGAAATGATACTCTGGGGAATGACACGTGGTCTGAAATGGGACAACATTAGACCCAAGCCGATGAGGTCTATTAAATACTCCAGTTTCGCATTCGATGCAAACCGCTGTTTTTGAAGACCACGGACTCATTTGCACAGGCTTAGCCTCGTCTTTTTTTCAAACACACCATTTAAAGTCCGTGGGATTGGTATTATTCAACTTGCACATTCTTTACATTACAGTTGGCTGTTGCTAATGATTTGCAAAAGTCAACCGTAATGTAAAGAATGTGTAAGTTGAACAATACCAATGTTTTGAAATCCCACGGACTTTTAATGATGTCGTTGAATAGCTGACTTATAAACGAGGCTAAGCCTGTGCAAATGAGTCCGTGGTCTTCAAAAATAGCGGTTTGCATCGAATACTGGTTTATTCGACGCAGCAAAAGTTCAACGTCTGATCTGGGGCTAAGTCATGATCAGTACCGTACGTTTCCGATTCACACGAAAACCGTTCTAACAATAGCTAGTTGCAAAGTTGCCACACATGGAAAATCGCACTGGAGTAGAAAACAAGGATTCTGTTTTGTTTTTAGACAGTCAGGTCGCTTTTCCGTGAAATACCTCGGCAAACGAAGTGCTAGGGCTTAGAATGTAGGTCTCTCACTAAAATTAATTTTAGTTTTCTGGAGTTTGCAAGTACTTTTCATTAGTTATATTTATGGCATGGGCTGTTTTCCCAAGCAACATGCATGGCTGCCTTGTCGTTCGTGGTGATATTCTTGGAAATGATTGCAAACCAGCAGTAAAGAAATGATGTGGTTTAAGAGTATCCAAGAGAATGATACACACAAAGAGACATGGCTTCCATTTTTGGTTTATCTTGTAAAAGGCAACAAAGAAAGCTTTTGTTAAATGTCTCGAACAAGGCGGCCAGAGAGAATGCCCCAAGTCAAATTTAGCTTTGTAGTATGTTATAAATATTAATTAAGCTGGGGGTGAAAATTAAAGGAGAAACCGATAAACAACTGTACTTTTCTAAATACTTTGATTATTTTCCGACTGGTATACACGCATCAAGAGTTCCGTGCTACTGCTCTAAGCGCATGCTCAGGGGATTAAAAAGTGGGATAAAATTTGTAAAATATGCTATAATTTAGTTGTATCTTTCTTTTCAAGTACGATTTTCACTAAATATTCAAGATCGCCTACCATTAATCGAATTCTGAATCAAATATACCGAAAAATGCATATTATACAAAATATTATCCCACTTTTTAATCCCCTGAGCATGCGCATTGAGCAGCAGCGCGGAACTCTTGATGCGTCTATGGAAAACGATTGCCAGCGACAATCGGAAGGGAATGGAACTCCCTGTGGTAAAACTGGGGGAAGACTGGTGAGAGTAAGACCATTCACCACACATCGGTTCACTGGTCAAACACAAAGCATTCAGTTGAGGCTGCAAGGTTCAAATTTAAATAATCCTTTGAAACTACCTTGCAGCCTCGCTTGAATGCTTTGTGTGTGACAAGTGATACAGCGTTGAGTATCGGGAACTATGAAAAGTTTCAAATTTAAAAGTTTACCTAAAGAGGACCTATAGATGCGAGAAGTATATGCAATACCAGGCGCTTTACATAAACGTTGATTCCAGACAAAAATGTCAAAAGAAAAAAAAAATAGAAAAAAAATTGTATTTACTTCCATAGTTTGGTCTTCATATGACGTTAGTTAGGATTTCAGACATCCTAATGGTTCTTTTATTGTATTTCCAAACAAGTATAAGTTAGAACAATGGGAACGTGCCCAAAATTTCTAAGTTAAATTGGCCACTCATAAGGTCTTCCTTTCTAATAATTTTCTGATTCATTTAAAAAAGGACTGTTCTCGACAGAATCAGAGCCTTATTTGCTGTCAAAACCTCTCGAATGATTGCACAAGAGCTTTTTTGATCTCTAAGTTTACTCTTATATATTTACTTGGCTAGAAAGAACTTCAATTAAACGAGATTTGCACGACGATAGATTAATGATTTGACAGGTGCGATGCCATTTTTGTTTACGCTCGAAACATCAAACCACTTTTGAAGACAAATATATTGATGCATGCATTTCCAATGGAAAATGCTTCCTAACTTTAGTGTGTGTATGTATTGATGAAGGACAGTTCGGATTCATCTTACGAAGGAATAATCAATTGAACACGCTTTCTATTGACTAGAACATCTTCAGATTCAATAGGAATACGGTCGCCGAACACATACAGTGCAATCACGAAGGTTACGGTTTTTTTAAACGAAAAATGGCAAAAATGCATCTCAACTTGGTAGGATTTCTTCTGCTGTATTTAGAAAACTTTGTTTTTGCTGGTGGAAATGAACGTTCATTCAATGGTGCTATCAGAATGCGAGAAGGTTGTTTTTTCACTGACAACCCTCTGCTTTCAAAACGGACGAGCAATGTTTTTTCCTGTACACATCTATGTCTGGCCAACACCTTTTGTATCTCTATTGTCTTCTGCGAACACGGATCGAAGAAGACCGGACAATGTCACTTGTTTAACAAGGGAATACGACCCGAGCAAACTGTGGGGAAGTCTCCATCTCTTGTCGAGAAGAATAGATGTACATTCTATCAGTTCGTGGACGTTTTTGTAAGTACTCTTTTATTATCAAATATCGTTATCTTCTAACACTCACTTCCTTGGGGTTTTGCTGTAGTTCTAAGTGGATTTTGTGTATTTAACCAATGGCTACGAGATTATTTCACTTCAGAGGAAAAACTATTTTATTTTTTTTCTTGTTTTAAAGAAAAAGACCAACCCAAAAGCGTTCGGTAAATTGAAACTTTAGAAGCAATACAAATAATCATTAAAACTATTGACATGGGGCAAACAGGGAAACACACTGGTTTTGAAAAAAGAATTAAACATAAAAACTCCGCATCTCCTGACTTCTATTCTATTACTTCACTTTTTGATTTTTATCGTCGTCAACTGACTGACAATCCGGAAAGTTGTAGGCGATTTGACGGAAATTTTGCTTATTCACTGACTCCTTAGTTAGTTTCATTTAGTCACAATAGCTGGTAATCTAGATTCCGAGACGAATCGACGAAAAGTAACTGGATGATTTTAAAAGCGATAAGAGCATTATGAATCCAGGAACTACTAGCTGGAAGCTGAATAATCTTCTCAAATGAGTTCAAATAGGATCGAACGACTTAATAGCCGTACAAGAAAGCTTTTGATCTAAAACTAATATTTCATTATTCTTGAACCAGAGACAATTTGGTGTTTTGTGTTTGTAAAGGAAAGGCTATTTTGTCAATAATGTGGCATGATCGAAGATCAGCTTTGTTTAAAAAATAGGTGGATGTGTAAAGAAAGAAAGGAATTTAATATCCCCGCGTCTACGTATGTCGTTATATTGCTGTCTTTTTTTACCAAAAACTTTGGATTCGATCGAGAGATTTCGTACGACTTCCGTTCTCCGTATTAAATGAAATATGGAAGTATTTGTCTAAACATTTTAAGGAGGTTTTTTGTATTTTGAAAGTAAATTCTGTCATTAAGCAGGTTAAAGGTTTGTCATGCCAAATGTAATGTCGCCTGTCATCAAAGAGAAGATGTGACAATTGATTTGATTGGAGTAAAAATGCTGACACAAACGCCGTGGAAACATACGAGGGAGATTGAGGTGGCATTTGCACATCTCTCCCTCGGTGCAGTTCTATTTATCATCATCATTATCATCATTACTATCATCATTATCATATTCATAATATAAGATATTACATCATGACATTATTTTTGTCCGTTTTTTTTCTTGGAACTTCAAGGAAGGGTGCAATAATATCAAGTGTCAAAATGGCGGCTCTTGTTACCATGACAACGAATATGGTGGCTTCAAATGCGCATGTATTGGGGACTATCAAGGAGACTACTGTGAACGTTCTAAACGTAAGTTAACGATACGTTCTGTGATGCCAATTTCGACTCTAGAGCCGGCTATCTTTGTGGTCAGTGGCCACCAAGTCTGGCTATGTTTTGATTTCGAGATTCTCTGTTGGTTTCTGCAATTTAAGGTACGGCTTTATTTTCATTGAGTTTCACACTCTCGAAAAAAAGGAGAAACATACACGGGTCAAGGACCATAAAGCCTTCGAAGAGAGTTTCGTGATTCTCCTCTAAGTTTGATCGGGAGAGAGCCGTCAATATAAACCCGTATTGTCGGCTCAGAATTATTGCGCAATAGGAGAATCGCGTTAAACTTATAATGCGATTTTGAGTCGCCAATACGAGTGATATTGACGGTGTTGAAAGAAAATAGCCGCCAAAATAAACCCGTATTGGCGGCTCAAAGTGTCACCAAGGGTTTTCTGGTGGGACTAGCTCGTCCTTCGCGACACACGAGAATACTTTGGAATTCTTGATTGTCTTTTATTTCTGCATTGCTCTGTATTTCTGCTCTTCTTCTTTCTGCCTTCTGTTTCTCTTCTGTGTGTAACTCTGTGAAACTCTGTAACTCTGTACTAAACTACGTGCTGCAATCCCTTACATAATGGTTGCGAGGTTGACAAGATGGCGTCAAGCCTAATTTCAGTTGACGTCATTTACAAGCGTTGTGATTGGTTGCTAAGAACGATGAATAATAATCGACTAGTTCCCAATTCCCGAGAAGGAATTTGAACTATGTTAAAATTCTATTATTCCTCGTACTTGAATTTAGTCTTTAAACGAAATTTAACGAAATTGGCTAGCTCCAAAGTTGGGATATCAGGCATTAGCTGACTGCGTCCAGCTATAACTATTTCAACAAAATTCGAGCAGCAAAACCCTAAACTGTCATTTACAATTACAAGATAATATTATTTAAAAAATGTTATTTCAGCAACATTTCTAATTTTGTATCTGTCAATTATTCCTTTGCCCCAATTAATTTGATTAGCACTGTCATCTCGATCCCGCAAACATGAGCAGTTTCTGAACAGTCTTTTTACCTGTCATGTTTTCTTCTGCTCTCTATCTTGGAATTAAAATATCAGTGTCTCTTTTCAGACTTTATGGCACTGCGTCGAAGAACAACATCTGTTTTCCTTAATTTTCTGTTACCGTATTTTCTTATTCACGTCCCGTCCCTTAGGAAAAATCTCTCCTTACAAAAGCCGCAATAAGTTATAAGTATTGAATCTTTCTAACAAACATTGTCAATGAGCTTTTTACTTGCGCGCAACGTTTTACTATTTCACTTGTAAATTCACTTCAAAATAACTTTCTGTATTAAATATATTTTCTGTATTCATATTAATGAATTCTATGGAGAGTTTAAGGCCAACAAAGCAATAATACTCAAGAGAATGTCATGTGGTCTAAAATTCTCGAAAGTGGGATGACAATAAGCCAAAAAGCAAATGCTACAAGGGTTGGTTTGGCCATGTCTCCTTTGAAGACGTTTTTGGTGTCGGTCTCAAAATCCCTCCCCCTAACGGCTGCTGACCGCAGCCAGACATTCCATTCCAATTGTTTGATTTAAGCCAATCAGCAGACAGGTCCGTGACAGGCCGCCCTGTTGATTTATCGCCAAATGTAATAAACAATGAACCGACGGCTTTCCTCTAACATTCAAAACAATGAATGTATGAAACTCCTTTTGTTTTTTATCTGACGCTCTTCAGTTCTCGATTTTAGAACTAGAGACGTGATTGGCTAAGCTGTTGGAATGGAATGCTGTAGTAAGCAGCCGTTAGTGGGGAGGGATTTTGAGACCGACACTAAGAACGGCTGCAAAGGAGACTAGGTTTTGCCATGCTCTGGGCATGAATAACAAATCCAGCCCATTATTCATCTCTTAATCTATTTTGAATCCATGTATATTCACAGCAATAGTTTACCGGTTCACTAACTTGCAAAGTAGTGGAAGAACTGGCCCTACGTCTCTGTCTGAGTACACTGCCACAAACGTGGAAGGAAGAGTAACTCTCTTACAAGGGAAGCAACTGTGGAGTGTCCCCTTCACTGGACGGTACCACTTTGACATCAAAGGCGCATCAGGTGGAGATGGAAGGTATGGCTGGCATGATGGAGGCAAGGGCGCCATGGTTTCAGGATTTGTGTCATTGACAAAAACAACCAGTTTGATCATTGTTGTAGGACAACAAGGAGTGTTAAGCAATACCGGTGGGGGAGGAGGAGGGGGAGCTAGTTATGTCTTTTACTACAGTAGTAACACTCTAATAGGTGTTGCAGGAGGTGGAGGTGGGGGAGGTGGACTCTTTACTCAAAAAGACGGCGAGGGAGGACTGGTGAGTGAGATAGGAGGATTATATGGAGGTAGAAACGGCTCCGGAGGGGCTTCATGTACCAAACCAGGCTACCCTGTTCCAGGGGGAGGGGGAGGGTATGACTCGAATGGCCTATGTTTCAAGGGTCCCACTTGTAACATCACGATGCAGTGCGACGCAGGGGGTAGGTCTTTCAAAAATAATTTCCTCGGTGGTAAGGGAGATAGTGACGGCGGGTTTGGAGGAGGGGGAGCTGCGAATCACACCTCTCCAGGGGGTGGAGGTGGTTATTCAGGGGGAGGAGTGAGCGCCATTCCTGAGCAAGGGTTTGCTGGGGGTGGGGGGTCGTTTAGATTTGATAGTAGTTGGAAGGCTCTTAGTAATTACAAGGCAGGTAATGGTTCTGTTACCGTCACATTCCATGGATAGTATGCACCACTGATATTAACCAGCTGAGTTGACCTTCAAAACAAACTCAAGGTCAACCAATCAGAATTGAGGATTCGACATCAAATTTTGATTAGCTTTTCCCATTATTCTGCCAAGACAATTTATGAAATATGAGTTCTTCCTTCTTTAAATTAATCGTAAACGCTAGTCGAACTCATGGCGGAATTTTATTTCAATCAACAAGAAAAGTCTACATTGTATACTCGGAAAATGCTCGAAAAATGCTAACCAAAAATAGTGACCCATAATTCCTTTCGGGGAAGGCGATCAACTCAGCTGGAAAGTACAGTCGTACCTCTACACAACGACCACTATCAACAAAAAGTTTTTTGGCCGTTGTAGAGAGGTCGTTACCATTTCCCCTTTGAACAGGAAAGGCAAATTGTAAGTTTGGTTTTCTTGATCATATTCTTGCTTTATTTATGAAAGAAAACAAACTCAATAGTCCCCTAACCTCGTGATGTTTCATACCTAAACTGCCACAATACTTTTCAAAATCTCTTTTCATATTCAAATGTTAAAACTCCTTTGATAATATCAAGACAATAGTGAAAATTAGCACAAGAAACAATGCTACCGAAAGGGATTCTGGAAGTGTAGGTATAGAACGTCATGTTTGAAGCCTATTGAGCTCGAGAATGATACAGCATGCATACTACTGTTGTGGTCATGATACAGCATGCATGCTACTGTTGTGGTCATGATACAGCATGCATGCTACTGTTGTGGTCATGATACAGTCACGTGCATGCTACTGTTGTGGTCATGATACAGTATGCATGCTACTGTTGTGGTCATGATACAGCATGCATGCTACTGTTGTGGTCATGATACAGCATGTATGCTACTGTTGTGGTCATGATACAGCATGTATGCTACTGTTGTGGTCATGATACAGCATGCATGCTACTGTTGTGGTCATGATACAGCATGCATACTACTGATGTGGTCATGATACAGCATGCATGCTACTGTTGTGGTCATGATACAGCATGCATGCTACTGTTGTAGTCATGATACAGCATGCATGCTACTGTTGTGGTCATGATACAGTCACGTGCATGTTTTTTACCGTCTTACGAAATCTACCACAGGTTCCTTATCTACTTATGAAGAAATCCAGCATATTTCATCACAGAGTAATGGCTACAAATGACATAGTAAGGTTGCAACGGTTTTCACGCCAATGTAAATAGCAGGGTTAAGGCATCGCTGCCATGTTGGTGGTCATTTAACAAAATATTTCTCATTAACCTCCATCGTTTATACCCCCAACATGGCCCGCGTCATGTCTTGTCATTTGGCGTTCTTGGGAATGGCTGCAAACTATTAATTTATTTTCTAACAATTGCGAAATGGTTTCCCCACTACTATTAATCTTATCTTAGATAACGAACATGGTGCATTGTGGTCTAGCATGGGTATAGACTTATCATTCATCATGCCATATATGGTGTTGTTTGTACTCAAGCTGGACCACAATGCATCATGTTTATTGAACTCAGCAAAGACCGATGTTGTTGGGTTAAGGCGTTCCCAGGTTCCATGGGAGGGTATGGGTATATAGGAAGTATTCAGTTAGTTGGTTAGCACTAGAAGTCTTTTCCAGCTAAGGTTGGATTCCGTGTAAAATTGTCCGTTAATAGACTTCCAAATACCATGTAATAAAACTACAATGTCAATAAACGAGATAACAACTCCTGTAGTACTGTCTCAGTGTCATGGAATCCAGTTTGAAATCAATTTATAAAGTTGGTGGTACGAGACCCTTTATAGCAATATACCTCTTTACCTTGGGCGTAACGTTTTCTATTTCAGACCACTTGTCGCATTCTCTAGAGTATCATTTCTTTGCTTAACATGTGGTCTGAAATGGGAAAACATTACACCCAAGGTATAGAGTTCTATTGCACACCCTTGGTGATTTGATGTCTTCAGTTTCCTACCCCTGATAGAATCCCTTGCATAGACCAATTTTCACCTTTTGTCAATCAATAAACACCAACTGTCTTACTATTCTCATGATAGGATATTATTTGAATAAGAAAGAAAATCAGTCTGGTAGTGAAATGACACATTTATGCAGACGTTGTTTTTAGGGTTCGCCCTTTCTCATTGGCTCTTTTATTGTTACAAACATGTTTATAGGGGAGGGGAGGGAGGGGGAATTTGGTGGAAGGGAGGGACTGGTACTGAGTTTTTACCATATTTGGATATGAAATCAACCATATTTGGATATTTGGCTTGCTGTGATTGGTTGGTTTCTCAGTTCGAATATCAGACGCCATTTTACTTGCTTGGTTCGAGTGACAGAGATCAAACAACTTGTTGCCTGGTTTGGGTTATTCCCGCGCTGAAAACGGAAGCATTTTCGTGAAAGACACACCAAAAAATTTCACAGAATTGCTATGATGGGACACGAATTGAAGATTCTACTTCTACCAGTAGTTAATGATGGTTATTGTGCCGGGTTTCTCTGGTGATGCTGTAATCAGTTTCGTCTCGTCTGTCCACATAACATGCAGCAATGTGGGGTTACGATGAACCACGTTGAGTTGGGATCCCGTCTGTAAAGTAAAAAGGTAAAAACTTAATGAGTTTTTCTTACTGAATAAAAGTACTTGCTATTTAATCTCTTTAAGTTAGCCATTAAGTCAATAGGGAGAACGGGTAGTACGCCATGTATTATATATCGTTGTGTTTATATAAAGTAAATGTATTTGGTGATCCTATTTCTGTATCATACATGAAGTATTAATCAGACCATGCGGCTTGAGCTTCGATATCGAGTCAGAATTTTTTAAATTAATATAAGTTCTAAAAAAATACGTTTTTCATTTTCGAGTAACATTGTGAAATTTGGGTGCCAAAATTAAGCGTGACATTTATGTAACTGTATATTGCGTGACCTGACAACTTGGTCAAGGATTTTTCAGTTTTGTAACGGCACTGGGAATAAGACTGAATAACTGGCGCAAACAATACTCTCCAGGGTGGTGACGGGTCGTACCTTTGTATCCCATACCACAATCTTCTTCCTGTCACCACCAGACACCAACATGTCGTTCCTGAGGCTTAAACACCTGACCACGCCTATATGTTCGTATAGAGTATGCAATAACCGACCTATAGGAGGGAACAATAAAAGGTCATTATATTTAGGGACTGCGGTGACGGGGTCGGGGACCATAGCTAAAAAAAACCCAGTGGTTTCTAGAATGTGGCATCTGAAATCAAAGATGTGGAATCCAGAATCTAAGACATGGAATATAGAATCCAAGACATGGTAACCGGAGAAGTAAAACCCTGAATAACAGCAGTGGAGTTCGGCCTCTAAGATAAACAATTAAAAATATTCAAAAGGACAGCCATAGAATTCCAAAATCCATGGATTACCAGGTGTTGGGAAAGAAAAGGAATACAATCTACAATAGATTTTGTTTGGCCAATGAGAATGTTTATAGCTGTATTATCCAATACCTTTAAAGCTCCAGAGACGGACGGTGCTGTCTGACGAACCAGAAGCGATAACATTTTCATTATACACCAAACAATACTTTGAAATGAAAGGAGAACGAGTTAGTATAAAGTATTATCAGTATTATCAGTCGAAATTCGATGCAAAGATATAAACTGACTGCCGCTAGCCCGTACTTCTAAATATCAGAGCTCCTTCAGGGTTAATGCTGTCAAAACGTGGAATCTCCTGCCCGCCAAAATTAGAAAGGAAACAAATTTTTCCAAATTCAAAACGGCTTTGAAAAGCCTCTTGAAATCTTTGTAATTTCTTTTCATTTCTCCTTTTCGTCTTGTGTTACTATTATTCGTATTTAATGTTGTTGTATTGTTATTAGATTTAGTTATACAGGTCCCCATTTAAACCAGTTTTACTGAATTGGGCAACCTGTTTAAATATTATTATTAAAAAAAAAAGAAGAAGAAAACAAAATCGGAATTATAAAAGAAGCCGCAGATATTCTGCGCGAGTGAGAATAAGGTGCTGGTGATTTCTACATACATGTTTGCGGTATTATGTGAACAACAATAACTAACTAATCGTCAATTTTATCGAACTCTGAAACAACCTCTGTGTTGACCAAACTCACAGATTGAATTGGAATTTAGTACTATCATTATCACAATTACAATCATCATCATCTTAGCATCGTCATCATCATAATCATCATCACATCATCAACGCCAACCGCGTCCAATAAAAAAAAACATCGACACTATCATCATCCTCCTCCTCCTCCTGCTCCTGCTCCTCCTCATCATTCTCATCATCATCATCACATCAATGTATCATCATCATCGTCGACATCATCATCATCATCACATCAATGTATCATCATCATCATCGTCGACATCATCATCATCATCACATCAATGTATCATCATCATCATCGTCGACATCATCATCATCATCAAAGCCAACCATCATCAACTGAACTACCATCGACACCATCATCAGTGTATCATTAACATATTCATCGACATCATCTTTATATCATCATCAACACTACCATCATCATCATCAATAACAACTGCAACCTCCAAAGTATAACTAATGTCCTTACGACTTCTCCAGTGTGTCCAGTCAGCTTGGCTTCAATATCCGCTGTGCTGGCGTGCCATATAATCACAAGGTTGTCTCCGCCGCCACTGACGATACGCCTGTCATCGAACTGACAGCAATACACAGCTACAAGACAGTCAAAGAAGGAATATTGAAGTATAAGCAGAAAAACCGTGCAAAAATACTCGAGAAGCGCCAGTTCTTACCTTCAGAATGACCGCGCAACGTCAGAAGACAAATACCAGCATCAATATCCCACAGACGAATGGTCTCATCCCATGACGTAGTGATCACGTGATTGCCTCGCATCGACATGAACTAGAACGGAAGGCGAGTGTAAATTTCAAGACAGCAGTGTTGAGACAAGCGTACTGGATACTGCGCACGATTGATTAAGTCACTTATGGAAACGACATGTGATATAATTAAGTACAGCGCGCAATCAGAGAATGGACGGCAAACCGATGGTGAATGCGTATTTTAGAGATGACGTCCATCTCATAAAAAAGACTTCCGGGTCCAAAAAAAAAAACGTTTTGTAAAATGTTTTCTTGATAGTAGGATTTGTTGCTGAATTGAAAATTCTACTTGTTGTATGAGGAGAATAAGGTTTGGGTCATTCTTAGCGGTTTTAATTACTACCTTTCGTCTCATGTCTTCTTTTATTGCAAACCAGCAATACCGCAAAGTTCAACTAATGCCAATATTCATAGATCGCATTCTTCGCTGTACCTGTCTAAATATGCAATCCTCTTTATGTAACTCCTGTATTTATATCCAGAAAATAACGCAAGGAAATAAATCAGCTTACCAATATCTCATCTGTGTGACCAGTAAGAGTATGCACCATCTTACCAGTATTCGCGTTCCACACGCGCACCGTTCTGTAATCAAGAATTTCTTATTATTATTATTAGGAAACACCTTGCATTCTTGAAAAAGATTTCGTGCGCATTATGCATTTCCAAGATTTACATGATTGACATTTTACTTTTGTAAGGGCACAGCTTAAAATCTTGCAACAATGAATGCGCAAAAAGTAAACTGAGCTGCGCTTCAAAAAATAATTGCTACTAATGCATAATACATTTGTTTCAAGATGATATGCGCACAAACTTAAGTACAAAAAGACAACGTTTTATAGTTCAATCCGCGTATTTTGTCAGTCAGAATGTTTCAGATTTTATTTTACTCGACTGAATAATATAGATAATGATCCCTAAATTCTTGTAAGGTCCTACCTGTCACTTGCAGCACTGATGATAGTCTTTCCATCGAAGCACATGTGCTCGATCCCTCCTGAATGCCCTTGTAAGGATCTTCGAAGAATAGGAAAAAGAAACAGTTGTTGGTTGCCTTAAGTTATTTTCATCCCATCCAATAACTATATTGCAACTGTGAAACACTTATTGCATGAGTTTGGATGAACTCTTAAATTGTAAATTCTATTTACCTCAGACACTGGCCCTTCTTGACATCAAACACTCTGATAACACCATCAGAACAACCAGAAACACAAAGAGAGCCCTACAAGTGAAAATGAAATTAGAGCAGTTTTCGTTTGACTGTGAAAAGCTTGGTGCCATATGCATGCCTTGGCGAGACTGTGATGCTTTATAAAACTTTGATAAAAATTTGATTGGCTGATTTTTTTTCTTGCGAAATGTGATTGTCCTGGCAGTACCGTGACCTTGGCGTTACCATGTCCGCACTGTGTTTCAGGCATTTGATTGGATGGAAAGTACATTCTCCCCCAATCTGATTGGTCTAGCGCCAATGCCTTGCCACGTCACAACTGCATTCGTTCCGTGACCTTTTCATAGTCAAATGAAAACTGTTTCAGTCAACACAACAGTTTCAAATGTTCTCTTGCTCCAGTACATTTTGCTTGCAAGTTTAATTATCACGAAAATGGAACTTGGTAATAAAGAGCACTGTAGTAAGAGAGCTTTTCTCCTCACAGTGAATGCATGAGTCAATCACATACAGTACCTTGAGTTTCACACATCGGACGGAGTCAGTATGAGGCGTATCTAGAACATGTGTACATTGATATTCCTTGAGATCCCAGACTCGGACTGTATTATCAGATCCACCAGACACAAGAACCTTGCCTTGAATACAACATAAATAACTGTGAAATTACAAAGTATAGACCTTTCCTGAATTCGCTTGAATGACCACAGAACAATAGATTCAAGTCGAGGCTGGAGTAGACAACATAGTAAATTTATGGATAGGAAACCCCAGCCTTGACTTGAATCTATTGTTCTGTGGTCATTCAAGCAAATTAGGGAAAGGTATATAAGCACTATAAACACATACCTGCGCTAGCTTCAATATAGCTGATACAGCCACCTAAATATACCCTTTTTCAATATGGCGTCTGTGACATCAAACGAGCACTCCGAACATGTCCCGCATGTCATGAGAGATAATGATTGTGTTTTGAAATCTGGGGCATTCCAGTCCTGGATGCTGCTAGTGGAAATCATTGGGTTTTGACATCTGGGACACTCTCATTCTCGTTTGACATCATAGACACCATATTCGAAAAGCATCTATTAAGAAAACCATTTGCCTAGTACTTGAAATCTTAATAAAATCCCTGCACAAAGATGAGAGACATTGCCATAGCAGCTCATGCTACCCAAAGCAACCCTTGTAACTAACTCATAACATTTTTTTTCACTTTATTAGAGTGTACATCTCTCACCATCAGAATCAATAGCATTCACTGGTTCCTTGTGCCCTCTCATTATTGGAGCAATAGTGTACCTTCCCAGCTTCCAATTTTGTTGTAAGTAGAAAGCTCTAATATATATAGTCTTCCATCGACATGTCACAGGATTTAGAACACTTTCTTGATCAGTAAAATGAAATGTCGGTAGAGGTGGAAGTTTTGAAGGAGATGTTGGTCTGGTTATTATTGTTGATGATTCAATAGAAAGAGGTTGTTCTTCACCAAACTTTTCCCAACCTTTTTGAACACAAAACTTGTGCCTATAAAAATTGAAATATGACAAAGTAAGGTAGGTGGACTAAGAGGGCTGAGATTAGGAGTTTTGAAAAAGAAGGGAATTGTCCCTTTCACAGCTCCTTAAGCCATCTTGCAAGGTAGCCGTGCATTTGCATTGAAGTGAGATGAATGGTGAGCTTGCAATGATAGAGATGTGAATAATCATCCAAGGTGTTAAAAAAGGTCTCTATCATTGCAAGGTCACTGTTTATCTTGCTTTGATGGAAAGGCACCGCTAACTTCCAAGATGGCACAGGGAACTGTAAACCCAATCAACCCCTCAGGATCCACCGTTGTGCAAATGGTTGGACCTTTACACATGTAGTATTGCTAGCTAGGATGATCATGTAAATTGGCAGTGCCTTCTTATGAGAGACCTTGGGTTTCAATAATATTTGAAGTAGACAGACGGGATTCTTATTTATTGAGACTTATTTGTAAAATAGCCGGCGGTATGAAGTTAAGTACCCAGTGATTGACCACTGGTAGCTGCCTTCTATTGAAACCCCTGAGATACGTTAAACACAAAGAGATTTTTCTAGAATTAACTTTTTCCTAGAACTTTTCTATAATCAAAGAACAAGCTTACCAAGTAGGATTATGATTGGCTCTTTCTCTCCAAAGTCTGTTACACAAAGCAACCTTGCAGAGAGTAACTGCTGACATGTAGGAAAATATTCTTTCTGTTACTTCTTTGGGTAAATTCTTTACGAAGTCCACTGACAGCAGAGGCTTGAGTTCAGAGTATAAAAACCTTAGCTGTAAAGGCTGTTAATAAACCCACACACAAATAAAAAGATATAGTAATCATCAGCAAAAAGGAAGAGACTGTGTGGGATATGTGGGATGCAAAATAGAAACCTGAGGGAGGGGAGGGTACAGTGCACAAATATTGTCTCATTTTCAATGTTTTAGCTAAAATATATTAACTAAAAACTGGCTACCACCTAATAAATCACAGCTTAAAAGTATTTAATCCAGTATTCTTCTAAAAAAGGGGTTCCATATGGGGGTTCCTCGTGAGTGTCACAAAAAATGGGATTGGGTTACCTGTGGAAAAAGTTTTGGACAAAAAATTCATGATTCAAAGAAAATACTAAATTCTAAAATCGCTCATTAACACTGTCACATTAAAAATGAATCAGCTAAAAAAGGTTTGGGTTTTCTTTCTATCTTTTTTAATGCCCCCAAAAAATTATTTCTGCATGGTTAAGCATAGCTTACATAAGCAGGTCAAGATGCAGCGAAGTCTTCGTCCAAAAAAGGACAGCCATAGACAAAAAAGAAGCTTCAACAAAGAAGTAATATAAAGTCTTTAACCATATCTTACTAATCTATAACAAAGTACGAACCTGACATTTCAAAAGCAGACTTTTTAGTAGCTTGTTCTGTTGCTCGAGAGTGAATCCTTCAAAATCTTTCAACGAACGCTCAAGTTTTTCATCAAAAGAGGCCATTTTTAAACTGATTAATAAAATTCAAGTATTGTTTTTGTAATACTGCTTCTCATCCTTCAATTAGAAATAATTAAAATGATTGTTTTTGATATTTTTTCCCGGGACGCAACAAAGCCTCACCATTGGCGACCGCCATTAGTGTTTATCCCTTTCCGAGAAACATTTTTAGAAGAGCCAATTTCATTGGTTGATATTCGGCCAGGTTGAATTTTTCTTGAGAGAGGAGTAACAAAACATTTCTTTTAAATAGATATCATCTAAAAACAAAACCGATAGAGATGCAAAAAACACAACTTTATGTTTTAAATGAGAATGAAAAATTTACTTTCATTGAATTTTTCCTTTTCAACTCCCCCATGTGTTAAGGCCCAATCAGCGTTTAGCTTCTTGGTATCTTTGACGTAGTTTTACTGGCTCGTGGGACCAGCGGCATCATCGGTTGTGATGACAATGGCTGACAACTAAATCTTGTACAAGAGCATATCTTTTGTCTTTATTTATATTTTGACACAAAAATAACCACTTGATCTTAAAGAAAAACTTATCTTAAGGTATGTTACGCTATGTTTGACAATATAACGTGATATTTTTGTGTATATGACTCAAAAAAACCTGATTGTTTTGTGAACTTTATGAAGCTTATTTTGCTTTTTTTTACGTTAAATTTCATATTGTAGTGGAAATATTTCCAGTTATTACAGCATTTTCAATGTTTCCATCTACTAATAAGAATATTTTTTTCCAGATGACGATAGACAAGAGTTTATAAGCTGTAAATGAATGAGATAATTTGACAAACTAGCTACGTACTAGACGCCATGATACAAAGAGGCTTCACTAACAAGGACAGTCAACGTAGTCTTAATATAGAATGCAAGTCACTCCGAGACCTTGTTCACAAGCTGAGACAAGAGATTTTGATGTGTAAAAGTGAGACTCAGAAGGTCAAGGATCAGCTGCAGTGCCTTATTTACCTGGTGCGAAGGTGAATATTGTATGTCAAATGTCCAATTAGGGTGATGAGGTATTCAATGACAGCCCCTCACACTGCGCTACCAATCAATGAAGGACCACTTCTCACCACTGGGTTCTTGGGTCTGCTTCATGGATTTTGTGTCACATGTAAGCAGCGTTTGTTGGGTCTCTCCCTTGATTCAACATGCTAAATTCCAATTTGATTTGTGAATTTGCAATACCTGACTTAGATTGGCTTGCATTCAGAGGGTATTTCAGTTATAAATTGAGGTTATTTTCATTTTTTTAGGGCATGGTCTGGAGATACCATCGCTGCTATTCATGTAGCAAACATTGTTGGTTAGTATTAGCATCAAATGTGTAATATATTATTACCACATTCATTCAAGCAAAAATCAGTGTTAAAGAATTTTTCCTTGTTGTTTACATTTGAAATGTTTTGTCAGTTAATCTTTGACTTTGACCGATCACAGTAACTAGTGAGCTAGTTTGCATGCTCAGATGTTTAAAATTGCCATAATGATTATAATATTGATCACTTGATGTGTCTTTAGGTGTTGCTGCTCCCAAGTTTGAGAAGAATGAGGAGGAAAAAAAGATATCAGTTTCTCCAAAGGTACTAACAAAGAATGTAGGTTTTTAATGTGAATAGTTATCAGTTTCAGATGTTATATACCTTTTCATTGTTATTTCGCGCCTAGCATGGGACTTAGTGTCTCGTTCGCACTTTCCCCATTGGGTAGCATACGCATAGATAGCATTTGTAATCTTTTTATTCTGATATACCCAATAAATATGTAAAGAATAAAGAAAAAGAATAAAATATTTTTTACAAAACACAGTGAGTTAGCCTTTACCTAGCCCTTACCTAGATCAGCCCAGAGAGTTTGTTTCAGGGTATCTATAAAATTTGAATTTGTCTATTCCACAGTCGAGTGCTATAAACAATTGGGCAAGGCTGTGTATCGGCATGCTGAACAGGATGTACCATGATGAAGAACTAGAACTAAGAGCAGCACAGCTCATGTATCTACAGGACCGCGAGGGGTACCTGGATGATGAACTGGCTGATTATAGTGATGTCATGCGTCACCAAAGTAATATAGCCTTGTTACGCACCAATACTTACCAGCTGTTACAGGTATTTGTTATGACGATGACCTACTTGTTCATCATATGATCATGTGATTTAGATGCATACTGGCATTAGCATCCCTTTACTCAACCATTTACACCTTACCAACCACTTACTGACCACTTACCAACACCTTACCGACAACTTACCAACACCTTACCAACCACTTACTGACCACTTAGTAACACCTCACTGACAACTTACCAACACCTTACCAACCACTTACTGACCACTTACTAACACCTCACTGACAACTTACCAACACCTTACCGACCACTTTCTGAAACCTTACCTATCACTTACCAACACCTTACCGACCACTTACTGACACCTTACCAACCACTTTCTGACACCTTACCAACCACTTACTGACACCTTACCAACCACTTTCTGACACCTTACCAACCACTTACTGACCCCTTACCAACCACTTACCAACACCTTACCAACCACTTACCAACACCTTACCAACCACTTACTTACACCTTACCAACCACTTTCTGACCACTTACCAACCACTTACCAACACCTTACCAACCACTTACCAACACCTTACCAACCACTTACCAACACCTTACCAACCACTTACTTACACCTTACCAACCACTTTCTGACCACTTACCAACCACTTACCAACACCTTACCAACCACTTACCAACACCTTACCAACCACTTACCAACACCTTACCAACCACTTTCTGACACCTTACCAACCACTTACTGACACCTTACCAACCACTATCTGACCACTTACCAACCACTTACCAACACCTCACTGACCACTTTCTGACACCTTACCGATCACTTACCAACACCTTACCGATCACTTACCAACACCTTACCGACCACTTACCAACACCTCACTGACAACTTACCAACACCTCACTGACAACTTACCAACACCTTACCGACAACTTACCAACACCTTACCAACCACTTACTGACCACTTACCAACACCTCACTGACAACTTACCAACACCTCACTGACAACTTACCAACACCTCACTGACAACTTACCAACACCTCACTGACAACTTACCAACACCTCACTGACAACTTACCAACACCTCACTGACAACTTACCAACACCTCACTGACAACTTACCAACACCTCACTGACCACTTACCAACACCTTACTGACAACTTACCAACACCTCACTGACAACTTACCAACACCTCACTGACCACTTACTGTTATGTTGCAAAGCATACTTTTATTCTTTTCAGTTACTTTTTCTTTTGCAATTTTTTCTCGATTGCTAGAGATAGCTTGTCGAATATTGAAGATGATGTTCATGATATTTTGTTTACAGGAAAGAGAGGAAGAGGAAAGGAAAGAAAAAATGGAGAGAATAGAACAGTTGGAAAAGCAAAGAGTTGAACTGCAGAAACAGTATCGTAAACAGCATCCTCCCCATAGTCACCTGTACCAGAGACCTTCACGTGATGCTGTCAAACCAAAGATAGAATTGAACCCTAATGAATTGATGTTTGTGAAGCCTGTTAGTCAGTCAAGACCATCTAGTGGTGTACAGAAAAAAAATCTGGATCTTCACATGCAGGTACAGAAAATTTACAGTAGGTTTGAGTGTGCATGTGTGTTGGGGAGGGGGGGGGATTCCCCATTTTTTCTTTTCGTATTCGGAATCAGCATTGCATTTCACTTTAAAAAATCGTAGTTTAAGAAAAAGTTTAAATTTTTTTTCCAAAAGTAGCCAGTCACAGTGTCTAACTCGAAAACTAAGCGTTAATTTAGACACTGACATTCCAAAAAAAATTACTAATAGCAAAAATATGAGAAAAGAAAAATGTAATTAAATGATTAATTTGTAATTAGAACCTATGTATTTAAAAATGTATAAGAATGTAAATAAAAAGTATTGTATTGTATTGTCACCTTAAAACTGACCTACTATTGTATAGCTGGGTTTCAATCAGCTGATAAAAGTCCATGAATCTCATTATCTGCTCCAAATGGTGGTCAAACACTGACCACCATGTGCTGTCAGCCAGAAAGAATTCTATTGAAAACTTATGATTCAGCTGAGGAACATTCCGCACGAGACAGGAAATGACGTCAAGTGAAACCCAGCTATAGTGCAAAATACATGACAATGAATCTGAAAGTAGGTTACTCCCTTGCTGACTCTTCTATCGTTCTTTACAGGAATCAACTGCCGTGCTACATGATTTGGAGGAGGAAATGAGAAATGGAGATGATGATCTGGCAGTAAGACAAAGGGTACAAAATAAACTGGTAAGAAGAAAGAAAAACCTTCATTCTGGTGCGGAAATACGAGAAACAAAATCGTGCAACTTGTGGCTCGTATTACCACCACCTGTAACAACAAAATTTTGCTGCGCGACTTTGTGGCAGAAGTAGAAGCTCTTTTTTTACTCTCTGTGACAAAGAAAATTTGTTGCGCGCGATGTGGTAATACGAGCAACATTCGCTTTGCAACTTGCAACGTAACAATGTTGCACGTCGACAAGTTGCACGATTTTGTTGGTCGTATTTCCACGTCCTTACCAGGTGCATAGGGAGAGCCTAGGAATTGTGGTGGGGGTGTTGAGGCACCCAGAATAAATAGTAACAAAGGACAGTTAATTTGTAAAGTGACAATAAATTAACAAAAAATTAGGGGGCACGTCTCCTCTCGTGTTCCTCCACCCCCTGTCAGTGTTCTTGGCAGACAAACAATTGACTAATAGGTATTTGGGAAGCACGGGTGACATGCACTAGTGCTAATGCGTTGCTCCTCACCAATGCGACCCGCGTTCAAGTCCTGCCGGGCTCGGTGTCGTGTTTGAGTAGACTTGTTGGTTGGTTCTCTCCTGCGCTTCGAGGGTTTTTCTCCGGGTTGTCCGGTTTTCCTCCCTTAAAGATCAACTTCCAAATTCCAATTCGATCCTGTGCTTATCTCCGTTGTGAATGTCCCACTCTGTGATACAACCAATGAGCTTAATAGATTTTAGATTTTAATTCATTTTTCAAACCAATGCCAAATTTTCTTCACAAGGGGGAACCTAAAATACCTTATCTGGTCATTAACATGACTCTTTTTCGAACTTATTTCAGCATTATCGTTCGCACACTGCAGATAACGTCACAACGACCAGGCCAAGACCGAAGACAGCTACAACAGGTGGGTTTATTACTGTAGTTTGGACTTGACCACAGTATTGGTCTATAGAACATAAAACATCTTTGTTTGATCAAAATGGCGGCAACGAAAACAAGCAATGCTTGTACATAAGTAGCACACCAACCTGCTTTAAGGCGATTGGTGTTTTTTTAGTTTTTTATTTTTTTTTTTTCAAATATTTTTCTATAAAACTGATGTATTTGTTGATCTTGGATAGATTACTTATGCATGCCTACCGCGCTGTATTTTAATTCTGGGGTCGCGCGTTTGATTTAGTCTCGACTGAACCAAAGGTGTAAGTTCAGTTTTTTTTGATGTGTTGTTTTCTCCCTTGCCACGAGGATTTTTCTCTGGGTTCTCCGGTTTTCTTCAATCCTTAAAAATCAACACGTTGTAAATATAGAATGCAATGGTAGTGCTTGTAGAGCGAAGAGAAGAGACCCGTACGGGCAGCGATGTTTGAAAAATATACGTTTTTTGAATAAAGATTACAGCGTCTCGAGATGTATGAATACAAAGTGAAAAAATATTTTTTAACCATTTTTTGAAGGCAAAATATCAAGGCCACTAAGTAATGCCAAACCACGCCCAGTATCTGCATACGTAACCAAATCCAAGGCATCCAGGCCACCCAGCGGTCTCTCTAAAACCAGACGACAGATAGACCTAATAGATAGAGATTTGAAACTAACGACAAAGAACTTACAAGATCGCCTGGGGATTTCCAAACAAGGAATAGTGTAGCTTGACTGAAGACATGCAACTATCCTTCGTGGGCTTACGTTTTACTTTAAGGATTAGTTGTAAATCTTGCGCATAGTAGACTTCTTTATTAGCTTGGGTCTAATGTTTTCCCATTTCAAACGCCATGTCATTCTCTTGAGAATAAGATGGCTTTGTTTTAACAACTTAAAAGTTGTATAGTTGCACAGCAAAATATTGCTATTTCATTTCCGACCTCCATCCCAACTTCCACCCTCGCTGATTTCTATCGAATCCTTTTTGACAATGTTTTAGCACTCCTGAATGTTTATTGGCTATGCCAAATAGTTCTGTTACATGGTCAAGTTTCTTGCGTTGTCAGTTGAAATTTTGCAACGTTGTGCTTATAACCACACGCACAAGGCTGAAGATATCGTGACTTACACCATTGCCAACAAATATCAGATTGGTAAAAAGCTGGATGTGGTCCCGCGACGTGAAATAAGTAGATTATAACTAGATTTGCAGGGAAAAAAAGATTTTAACTTCGGGGTGATTTCTCAGATTTATCTTCGCCATTACAATACTATTGCAACTGCGCAACTGTTGCGCGCCGCGTTGCGCACAGAACAGTTTTCGAGGAATGTCATGCGAATCAACTTTGTCTGCAGCTAAACTGAAGTAGGATTGGGACAGTGGAATTTGTTCTTCAGCTGATTAAGTGAGATTTTACCCTATTGCTTTTAAATTATCTGTGCATAACTCCAGGTATGAGGGATTCCGGCTAGTGGTACATCAAAAAATTACATTTAATTACTTGAAAACATCACGCAATTTCCAGAGGCGTTGCAAATTGTAATCCGAAGCGACACATACAAACTAGTTATGTGCAATTGTTTCAGAGTTGAAGGGGGAACACACGGTGTGAATAATGGGTTTTATTACGATGATTTCGATGAAGCCATGCCATGCATTTCGGTCAAGGTATGTCCAATGTTGGTCTTACTTTTTTTTGTCCCACAAGCTTTTTCAGTAAAAATAGTCTTTTTCCGATAACATCAACAACTCTTATTAAATTATTTATCAAGCAAACAAGATTCAATCTTTTTTATTTCGTTTCAATCAGCTTATTCTTACAGGTTTTTTAACTAAGCTGGTTCACATGCATGTGGGATTGATCATGATTGAGGAGGGTTGACTTCTTCAATGACAATCCTGCTCACAGAATTCCAGCTAGTGGAAGCATCGCTATCTCCATAGCCAGCACAATTACCCACCGAGAACCCCACCCTGACAATCCCTTTACCAAGGCCCCCACAGTACCCCTCCTGGGAAGCAGAACGGTGGATGTTTCCGGCCCCGCCACCTACGTATTGATAAACCACCGCATCGATAGCCGCTGGTGTTGAGCATTCCACCTTGTTGAACGTGAAGAACCATCGTTTACAGCAAATGTTTTTGCAGGCGACTCGAAGGTTGCCTTGATAGACAACCCGGAGGTACGTCTCGGCTCTCTCTTTGTAAAACAGGCATTCCTGAGAATGAAAGAGTTGGTAATACACATTGGAAGATCATTCACTAACTTTTTTTGAAAGAAGGCAAAGGTAACTGAACTGAAAAAAAATTGAATTCTTTCAATTAAGTCTTACCGTGTTAAATTTTCTAATTTTCTAATGAGAGCACATCATGTGCGCTTTACATCTGCACACAGTATGCTCGCGGGTTTTTATTTCTTCAATTTTACGCATCGTGCTTCCACTTCTCAATCTCGTTTTTGCCAGCGATGTTGCACTAAGGGAAATACTTACATGAATTTCTCCGTTATCTTTGCCACCGCTTGTGCTTTTCCAGACACATTGTTTCCAGTTTGGGCCAGGAGTTTTACATCTGGGAGAAGCACACTCACTTGGAAAACCGTAGCAGTTGGACTGTTATAATAGAAATAGAAACAACTAAAGACACAAAACTAGTCAAGCATCTTTTTTCGGCATTTCCAAGTAGACTAGGATAGGAAATAAAAAGGAAAGGAAAGTGAATAACACAGTTTTTCCCCACTCGCACTTACTTTAGGACTACGGTAATCAAATTATTTACTTTTATACATTTACTTTTCCACTTGTTTTGCAATTTTATTTTTGTTATAATTCAATTGTTGTTTGGCAATCCATTATCCTAGGATACCGGACCGGGGTCAGATATAAGATACAAAATATCGACCGTTCGAACAGCCAATCAAAACGCACGATTTTCTGGGATAACGGACCGGAAAAAATAAAATAAATCTATTTGTTTGTCTGAATATGAACGAGGAATTTTTTTTGCGAAATTTGCATTTTCCTTTTAGGACCTCATTATTTAGGACAGCTTGTCTGATAAGTATATCAATAAATGAACACTTCTTGTTCGAAATACATGTTAACAAAAAATGCCAATCACAAACTACACATCAAGATTATATTTTTGTGTGATTCATCATTTGTTTATAGTTTTTACATCGCAAAGATTTTTTGTGTCTTCAGTTCATAACTCGAACCGTTAAAATACTATTTTTCTCCATGAAATGTAAAAGTCATAGAAATGAAAGTGGTTAAGTTAATTAATACTGAATCAGTATCATCTCTTATTGATAATTTTCCTGTCTTCCTTCACCTTTTAGATCAATTATCTGATAAAACCAGGTTTAGAAAACACATGCGTAAAATGTTTTCCTATCTTATGTTTTCCATAATTGTTGTAAAAGAGTCCGCGGAGAGGAGCGCAAAAACTTTGTTGTGTAATGTGAGTAATGTGTCTAATTCTATTATCTGCTTTATAAATCCAAGGAAGTTAAGGCTCTTAAGGCAAGATGAAAAGAAGGGGAAAGTGGGGAAGGAGAAGGAGAAGAAAAAGGAGAAGAAGGAGGAGACGAGGGAGGAGGAGGAGGAGGAGAAGAAGAAGAAGAAGAAGAAGAGGAGGAGGAGGAGGAGGAAGAGGAGGAGGAGGAGAAAGAAGAGGAGGAAGAGGAAGAGGAAGAGGAAGAGGAAGAGGAAGAGGAAGAGGAAGAGGAAGAGGAAGAACATGAAGATGACGAAGAAGAGGAACAAGTAGGGAAAAAGCCAGAGAGAAAGAGAAAGAAAGAGAGAGAAAAGACTATATGGGTGTGAACAATCAAATATGAGTAACTTACATGAGAAACGGTTCTGGTTGACTGTCCGATGAAGACACCAACAAGGATTACAAGCTTGAACGAAAGAACAGCCATGATGATCGCAAGTAGTTCTTTACTGAAGTGCAGGACCTCTGAACTGATAGCTCTCTGATTGCGCGTCTTGACCAAGTATAGGGTATTATTGTGTTTGTGCGCATGCGCGCATGCTGTAAGACGCATTACGTCATTGTATGTTTAAGTATCAGGTAACGGCAGTTGAGTCTGGATTTATATTTGCACAGCACAAGTACTGCACGTTAGTTTATTTCCGCGTTTATCTGTTTCTTATCCCTTCAATGTGTGTTAATAATACCTCCTCATCAAAGTGTTTATTGCGGCGAGGTTTCCAAAAATTTCAAGTTCATGGTTTTCTATCAAGTGGGATATGAACCTCTCCCACCCGGACAGAGCAGTGGAATTTGTTTTTCAGAAGATTAAGTTGGATCGTACCAGTGGTACAACAACAATTATTCAATCTCTTTGGCTGAGAACATCACGAGATATGACAGCGACGTTGCGCGTCGTTTTCTCACGATGAAAGTAGTTGCGCGCAACCGTGGTTACAGAGGTCAATAATGCGGGAAGTTGGTTGTGGCTATTTATCTATTTATCATTCAAGCAAACAAGATTCACTCTTTTTTATTTGGTTTCAATCAGCTTATTCTTACAGGTTTATTAACTAAGCTGGTTCACATACATGTGGGATTGATCATGATTGAGGAGGGTTGACTTCTTCAATGACAATCCTGCTCACAGAATTCCAGCTGGTATAAGCATCGGTATCTCCCAGGCCAGCACAATTACCCACCGAGAACCCCACCCTGACAATCCCTTTACCAAGGCCCCCACAGTACCCCTCCTGGGAAGCAGAACGGTGGATGTTTCCGGCCCCGCCTCCTACGTTTTGATAAACCACTGCATCAATAGCCGCTGGTGTTGAGCATTCCTTCTTGTTGAACGTGAAGAACCATCGTTTACAGCAAGCATTGCTGCAGGCAACTCGAAGGTTGCCTTGATAGACAACCCGGAGGTACGTCTCGGCTCTCTCTTTGTAAAACAGACATTCCTGAAAATGAAAGAGTTGGTAATAAACATTGGAAGATCATTTACTAACTGTTATTGAAAGAAGGCAAAGGTAGCTGAACAAAAGCCTGAATCCTCGCAACAACAACGCAAATCTTCTAACGATGAGTATAATTATAATATATTAATGTTTTATGACAGCTGTGACTTGCTTGTTGTGTAGTTATAAAGCACTTGAGGATTAGCAGAGCTCTTGAGAGGCTTTGACAAGCACTCTGCCTCCTAACACTTTTTTGAATCTTGTAAATCTTGCTTCTACTAACACTTCGCGATCTCGTTATTTCTGCCAAAGAAGTTGCAAAGGGAAATTTCAACTTACATGAACTTCTCCGTTATCTCTTCCATCGTTGACGTTTTTCCAAACACATTGTTTCCAGTTTGGGCCAGGAGCTTTGGATCTGGGAGACCCACATTCACTCGGAAAACCACAGTAGTTGGACTGTTACGAAAGAAATAGAAACATGAAAAGATAGTAACCACAATAGTGAAGAGTTTTTTGTTTTGCATTTTAGAGTTAGTGAGAAAACAAGGAAAAAAAGAAAGGAAAGCAAGAGGAAGCGAAGGGAAGCAAAGTTTAAGGAAAGAAAAGTGAATGAAACAAGCTTTAAATTTTTAAAAGCGAAGCTTTAAAACTCAAATATAAAAATCATGCCTTTGCTCAAAATTGATGATCAATAAATATATTTTGCTTGAGTATGTACAAGGAATTTTGTTTTTGAAATTTGCATCTTCCTTTTACCCGGCGTGTTCCGTGCATGACATCAATTCAATTGTCTGAGAAGTAAATCAATAACTGAAAAGTTCTTGTTCAAAATACATGTTATCAAAACGTGTTACAGAAGAGACATTTTCATAACTTTAATATTTTTAAGATTATACACTATGATCTGTGCAAAACATCAGTCAATTTTTTTGTATTCCGTTTACTTTTTACATTTACTGTCTATATAATAATGTATATGTTTTTACTTTCTCAGTAATATTTCTTATTGATGATTTGCCCAGTATTCACATTTGAAATCAATTTTGTTCGATGTATAGAGAAAACATGCGTAATAGTGCTTTTCCAGGATTGTTGTAAGGGTCTACGGAGCGGAGCGCAAAACCTTCGTGGTGTAGTGCGAGTATGTGTCTGGTTTCTATCGCCTGGCCTAATGTAGTAGAGAAAAAAAGGCGAGAATAGAAGGGAATTAAAAGTAGCGGAGGAAGAGGAGTAGGAGAAAAAGAAGGACAAGCGGGATAAACAACTGAAAAAAATGAAAGGAAAAGAAGAAACTGGAGAGAAAAAGAGACAGAAAGGACTATTCTTAAGTTCCAACCAAACATGTCTATGGCGAATAGTAACTTACATGAGAAACGGTTCGAGTTGACTGTCCGAAGAAGACACCAACAAGGATTACAAGCTTGAACGAAAGAACAGCCATGATATCAAGTAGTTCTTTACTGAAGTGCAGGACCTCTGAACTGATGGCTCTTTGATTGGGCGTCTTGACTAAGTATAGGGAATTATTGTGTTTGTGCGCATGCGCGCATGCTGTAAAACACATTACGTCATCGTATATTTAAGTATCAGGTGACGGTAGTTATGTCTGGATTTGCACAGCACAAGTACTGCACGTTAGTTTATTCCCGTTTATCTGTTTCTTATCCCTTCAATGTGTGTTAATAATACCTCCTCATCAAAGTGTTCATTGCGGCGATGTTTCCAAAATTTCAAGTTCGTGGTTTTTCTATCAAATGGTATATGAACCTCTCCCACCCGGACAGAGCAGTGGAATTTGTTTTTCAGTGGATTGAGTAGTTTGTACCAGTCGTACACCAAAAATGATTCGATTTCATTGGCTGAGAACATCACGAGATATGAAAGCGACGTTGAGCTTCGTTTTCTCACGATGTTATGCGCAACCGTGGTTACAGAGGTCAATAATGGATGTCGGTATTGGTATGTCCAATGTTCTTCTTTCTTTTTAGGTCCCACAAGCTATTTATCATTCAAGCAAACAAGATTCACTCTTTTTTATTTGGTTTTAATCAGCTTATTCTTACAGGTTTATTAACTAAGCTGGTTCACATACATGTGGGATTGATCATGATTGAGGAGGGTTGACTTCTTCAATGACAATCCTGCTCACAGAATTCCAGCTGGTATAAGCATCGGTATCTCCCAGGCCAGCACAATTACCGACCGAGAACCCCACTTTAACAATCCCTTTACCAATCCCCCCACAGTACCCCTCCTGGGAAGCAGAACGGTGCATGTTTACAAACGTTGCACCAACGTTTTGATAAATTAGCGCATCGATAGCCGCTGGTGTTGAGCATTCCTTCTTGTTGAACGTGAAGAACCATCGTTTACAGCAAATATTTCTGCAGGCAACTCGAAGGTCGCCTTGGAAGACAACCCGGAGATACGTCTCGGCTCTCTCTTTGTAAAACAGGCATTCCTGATAATAATAAAAAAATAAATAACAGGTGAACTAAAGAAAGAATCAGGCTTCACAACGACAACGCAAATTCCCCAACGACGAATCTTAAAATTACTGTTAATTGTCATAAATCTCGCTTTTTGTTTAGCTGGGGGCACGTGCTTTATGAGAGCGCGCGCAATTTCTGATTTGCATGTATAAATGGGATTTAGCAGTGGCATCTCTACGGAGTCAGTAGCTATTCGCCACTGAAATTCCAATTGAAATTTAGAAGTTCAATTTTGTTGATCATTTGTATCCAAAATAACGGCCATTTGATCTATTCTCTTCGTGTTATATCAGGTTCTAAACGATATTAATTTTTGGTGTACACTATTTGTAAGTATCTTTTGGGAATTAATTTCGTCTTTTTTTAATAACTCTTATTATTATTATATGGTAAGGTAATTTCACGCGCTATGATTGGTCAATTTGCGGTCCATAACTTACGGTAGGGACCGAAAATCATAATTGTCTCTTCTAGCTTTGCCATATAATAAATATCTTATTAACTTCGTTTGCTCTGTCCGTACCGTAAGTTATGGATCCTCGTTTTTTCCACGCGCTTGGGCCATAAGGCAGTGGAAAAAACTCGGTCCATAAATTACGGTACGGACCTCAAACTCAGTTAATAAGCGCTATATTGAAATTCTTGACTATAAATCTTTTACAATACATCTTCTACGATAAACACAAAAACTTACAATAGAAGAAAAACGATGGACATACATAAACATACATAACTTAGGCGACTAATTATTTTTTGATATCTATATAAGCAATCTAATCTATTTAAAAAATAAATTTCTCCGTTTGTTGAGGAAAAAAGGTTTTTCTTACTTTTTGTTCGCGTAGGGATTTGTTGTCCAAAGTTCTAACTGTTTCAGATGGAGATTAAAACATTGAGAACATTTTTGCTTTATTTTAGCAGTTTTTGTGAGCAGTTAGACAAGGCATTACGTCACAAATTTTGAGTAGTTTTTGTTCTAATTTTACGGGTTGTGCTTCTCTTTACACTTCTCTCTTTGTCTGCCAACCCCCGCTTGCTGCATAACTGCACACAGCACGCACGCGCATTTTCTATATATTTATTCTTATAAAGAGTTGGCAAATGGAAATTTAACTTACATGTATTTCTCCGTTATCTTTGCCATCGTTGGCGTTTTTCCAGACACATTGTTTCCAGTTTTGGCCAGTAGCTTTGGCTGTGGGACACGCACGCTCGCTTGAAACCCCGCAACAGTTGGACTGCTACAACAGAAATAGAAACAAGGAAAGAAACTTAAGATAACCCTGCGATTAGGGAATAAAAAGGAAAGGAAAGTGAATTAATCAATTTTTCTTTCATTTCATTACTAAAACGTTCCTCAACTACCAAACAACATTTATAAATGTACAATTCTTAAAGTCCTCCTTAAAGCATATTTTCAAACCACTTGAAATTTCAATAATCACTCGTAAAATCGTCGATGACGTCATAGCCCACTTACTCTACGCTTGGCTACCTGTGGTGACGTAAATGGGGTATAATTATCACGGCTAAAATTCAGAATTTTTACTGCGCAATGAAACTAATAGAGCTTGAAAATGGGGTCTCAAAATCATGTTATAATTTCAAGGAATATCTCAAAATCTGGACGTACATTCTTGTACACAGACTCTTCTCACCTTTAATGGGTGCATGTTCACATACCATTACGCGATACAAGTATGCGGATGCTTGGCAAGTGTTATATGTGCACGAATATTCAGTCTTAAATTTTCAATGAGTTTTCATTTTAGGTGCCCAGTATCGTGTCAATAGCCAATGTGCACGAGCTCGAATTTCTAGCACAAAGCATGATGGGAAACCGAGTCCTTACACTTTTTAGCTTCTCTAAACGTTCATCTGATAATTTTTCCTTCAACATTTTCTATGGAAATGTAAGTATTTCAACCGACGAAAATAACAGAGTAATTTGTTCTGAAATTTTCTTTGATTTCCCTGTTTTATTTTTGCAGGGCTCGGTTTCCCAGAGTGCTTTGTGAGCTTTGATGCACATTGCCTATTGGCAAGTTCCTTTTGTTGCGAATGCATGAGTGAACACACGATATTTACGTGACTTTTGCTGACTCAATTTAAAAAAATTAAATATAAGCTATGTCCTTATTTTTTTCTAAGAATGGATTGTGAATAATGATCCAAAATTAATTATTTGTTAGTGACACTATTTGTCTTATTTAATTTATTTTTTTGTCAAATATCAAACTTTTTGATGTGGCACGATACTGGAACCCGTGGCATGAAACTGGGCACTTTATAATAAATTCAGTGAGAGATTTCAAGAAAATCGCTAATACAGTATAACAACAGCTAGATTTGTTTTGTTGCTTAAAAAAATCAGAATAGTAGTGGCTATTGTACAGAAGATATAGTAATTACAAGCTTGTAGTGGCACGATATTGGGCAACATACTGTATCTGATAATGATATATGATATACGATAATGATATTTAGATAATGCTTTTCCACGATCCACACTTTCCTAAGATTCTCTGAAGCGGAGTTGTGGCTTACAATGAGATACAAAGAAGGGGAAAGTAAAGAGAGAAAGAGGAAAAACAAGAAGAGGAACAAAAAGAAGAACAAGAAGAAGAACAAGCAGAAGAACAAGAAGAAGAACAAGCAGAACGAGAACAAGAAAAAGAAGAGAACAAGAACAACAAAGAGAACAAGAAGAACAAGCCAGAAGAAAAAGAATTGCAAGAACAAAAAAAGATGGTGATGAACAAGAACAACAAGAACAACAAGAAAAAACGATCCAGAGAGAGAGAGCGAGAGAGAAAGCTAAGATGGACTATTGAACAAGTTCCAATCAAATATGTCTATGGTGAGTAGTAACTTACATGAGAAACGGTTCGAGTTGCCTGTCCGATGAAGACACCAACAAGGATTACAAGCTTGAACGAAAGAACAGCCATGATATCAAGTAGTTTGTTACTGAAGTGCAGGACCTCTGAACTGATGGCTCTCTGATTGCGCGTCTTGACCAAGTATAGGGAATTATTGTGTTTGTGCGCATGCGCGCATTCTGTAAAATACATTACGTCATCGTATATTTAAGTATCAGGTGACGGTAGTTAGGCCTGGATTTATATTTGAATAGCACAAGTACTGCACGTTAGTGTATTCCCGTTTATCTGTTTCTTATTCCTTCAATGTGTGTTAATAATACCTCCTCATCAAAGTGTTTATTGCGGTGAGGTTTCCAAAATTTCAAATTTGTGGTTTTTCTATCAAGTGGGATATGAACTTCCCCAACCCGGACAGAGCAGTGGAATTTGTTTTTCGAAAGATTAAGTTGGATTGTACCAGTGGTACAACAAAAATTATTCAATGTCTTTGGCTGAGAACATCAAGAGATATGACAGCGACGTTGCGCGTCGTTTTCTCACGATGAAGGTTTTATACGCGCAACCGTGGTTACAGAGGCCAATAATGCGGGAAGTCGGTTGTGGTATGTCCAATGTCCGTCTTTCTTTTTATGTCCCACAGCTATTTATCATTCAAGCAAACAAGATTCAATCTTTTTATTTGGTTTCAATCAGCTTATTCTTACAGGTTTATTAACTAAGCTGGTTCACATACATGTGGGATTGATCATGCTTGAGGAGGGTTGACTTCTTCAATGACAATCCTGCTCACAGAATTCCAGCTGGTATAAGCATCGGTATCTCCAAAGCCAGCACAATTACCCACCGAGAACCCCACCCTGACAATGCCTTTACCAAGGCCCCCACAGTACCCCTCCTGGGAAGCAGAACGGTGGATGTTTCCGACCCCGCCTCCTACGTTTTGATAAACCACCGCATCGATTGCCGCTGGTGTTGAGCATTCCACTTTGTTGAACGTGAAGAACCATCGTTTACAGCAAATATTTCTGCAGTGAACTCGAAGGTTGCCTTGATAGATAACCCGGAGGTACGTCTTGGCTCTCTCTTTGTAAAACAGACATTCCTGAGAATAAAAGAGTTGGTAATACACATTGGAAGATAATTTTACTAACTTTTATGGCAAAAGTAACTGAACAAAGGCCTGAGCCTCGCAACAACGCAAATCTTCTAACGATGAGTATAATTATAATATATTAATGTTTTATAACAGCTGTGACTTGCTTGTTGTGTAGTTATAAAGCTCTTGAGCACTCTGCCTCCTAACACTTCAGTCTAGTGTTCTGTCAATATCCTCGCGTTGTTTAACGGTATTACTGCACAGGACACAGCAAGCAAGTAATTTTATTTTCTGAATCTTAGAAATCTTGCTTCTACTAACACTTCGCGATCTCGTTATTTCTGCCAAAGAATTTGCAGATGGAAATTTCAACTTACATGAACTTCTCCGTTATTTTTTCCAACGTTGGCGTTTTTCCAGACACATTGTTTCCAGTTTGGGCCAGGAGCTTTGGATCTGGGAGACGCACACTCACTTGGAAACCCGCAGTAGTTGGACTGTTATAAAAGAAATGGAAACAATAAAGAAACATTTAAAACGACCATATGGTTTAGGAAAAAAGGGAAAGCAAAGCAAAGCGGAGGAAAGGAAAGGAAAAGAAAGGAAAGGAAAGTGAATGAAACAATTTTTGTCTCAAATTTTTGTAACTCGAATATAAAAAGCTAAAAATGGATAATACATTTGTTTTGCCTGAATATGAACGAGGACTGAGTAAAATGTATATTGAAACTACTCAATAAATCAGAAGCAAAAACCATGAAAAAATTGGTTGAGGTTTTTCTCTTTTTGTTGTCTTGATATTTTGGTATTGCTCCCAACCATACGAGACGAAGTTGATTTTAATTAACAGAGACTAATGTAGATCTAGCTCTAAGAAAATTATTCTATTCTCAAAATTTGCATTTTCTTTTTTCCTTTTCCTTTGTTCAAAAAAAACATGCTACAAAAACATGTTAGAAAACTGACTGAGACATTATTTTGTAAACTCACTTTCCTTAATATATTTTCTCTCGAAAATGCTTTATCATATCTTCATCAAAGACAATTTTTGGACACTGGAACCGTTCAAATACCATTTTTGTCATTTCTAAATTGAATTTCAAGTCTTGAGAATAAAAATGAAAGACAAGCACAGATAATATGATTTATTTTCTTACTTAGTAATATTTCTTATTGATAATTTCTTATTGATAAAAATGAAAGAGAAGCACAGATAATATGATTTATTTTGTTACCTAATCATTAATATTTCTTATTGATAATTCCCAATATTCATACTTTAAATCAATATAAATCTAGGACTGTCATTATTTTAATATTTAACCATAATATAAATAAATGTTCAGCTTTGTGATTCCTATTTTAGTTTTTTCGCGCAAATAGAATAGTAGGTACTGTCCTTATAATATAATAATATAATTTATTTATATAGCGCTTTTTCCTGAAAAGCCCAAAAGCGCTTTACAATATCATGTATAAATACAAAATCTAAATATATATACAAAGATAAATATATATCTGTAAAAAAAAAAATATTATTATGTTTGAAAAAGTTAAAACTATATTATTTATAAAAATGTAAAATATTGTTGTATTGAATATTAGAGCAAACGCATTAAAACTATGAAATAAATGCAAAACGGACACAAACAAGCAGTAGCCATCCAGTGACAATTAGTCACTATCACTCATCCAGAACATCCACCACATCCACCACCTTAGAAAAAATTCGTTTTTTATTGTAATTGTAAAATTGTTTTGTAATTCTTCTCAAACTTAAGAGATGAAGTTTATTTTAGACCAATTAAATTCCAGTGAAAAAAAAAATTTTCTCAATTTTTTTTCTTTTTTCTTTTTCCGCTATTTTCCTTTTCCTTTGTTCAAAATACATGTTAGAAAAACATGTTAGAAAACTGAGACAGTTTGTATTTAGTAATTATCACTTTTTTAAGATTTTTTGTTTTTGTTGTGAGTCATCGAAAAGGATTATTAACCTTTGAAATAATATTTCCCCCTCTTTCTCGATTAAATTTTAAGTCTTGAGAATAAAAATGAAAAGTGAGCACAGTTAACATTTAATTTTCAATGAGTCAGTATTTATATATTTCTTTTTGATAATTTTCCCGTAGTCACCTTTTACATCAATTATCTGATAAAACCAGGTATACAGAACACATGCACGATCATTATGTTTTTATATGATCGTTTTTTAAAAGTGTGCGAAGCGGAGCACAGAAACCTCGTGGTGAATATTGCGAGTATGTGTCTGGTTTCTATCATCTGGCCTAAATGCAATGGAGAAAAAAAGGGGAAAGTACGGGAGGAGGAGGAAGAGGAGAGGGAAGAGGAGAAGGAGAAAAAGAAGGAGAAGGAGAAGGAGAAGGAGAAGGAGAAGGAGAAGGAGAAGGAGAAGGAGAAGGAGAAGGAGAAGGAGAAGGAGAAGGAGAAGGAGAAGGAGTAAAAACAAAAAATGAAAGAAAAGAAAAAGAGAGAAGGAGAAAATAGATGGACTATTTCTTGAACAAGTTCCAATCAAACATGTCAATTGTGAGTAGTAACTTACATGAGAAACGGTTCGAGTTGCCTGTCCGATGAAGACACCAACAAGGATTACAAGCTTGAACGAAAGAACAGCCATGATATCAAGTAGTTCTTTACTGAAGTGCAGGACCTCTGAACTGATGGCTCTCTGATTGGGCGTCTTGACTAAGTATAGGGTATTATAGTGTTTGTGCGCATGCGCGCATACTGTAAAACACATTACGACATCGTATATTTTAGTATCAGGTGACGGTAGTTGGCCATCGTGACTAGACGGTAAGCCATCAGCGCAACACCGGGTACAACAGGTGTCATACTAAATTTGCTGGTCATAGACCCCTTGCAGCTCAATTTGGAGGGCAAAACAAAATAATTTTTTTCTCCTGAAAATTGGAACTTATTGTTTTGCCCTCTAAACTGAGCTGCATTCCGACGTGCTGCAAGGGGTCCATAGCAAGAGGTTAATATTATACAGTCTAGCCGACTAGGCCGACTAAGTTCTCTGTCAGGCTTCAGTCGAGCTTCCTGATGAGTCTGTAATTCCAGCGGGATTAAGATGGCTCCTGAAACGCAGACTACCACAGACTACCGGAATTTCTAAAGCATCACCAGGCTCTCACTCAATCTCGTTACAATTCTTAAGATTAGAGGGGAGGGGATGGGATTTCTTTCGGTTCACTCGACCCAGGTTCTCTCGCCTCGTAAACATCCTAGGAATCCAAGATGGCGGACTGGCTGGCAAAACCTTGGATTGAAAAAGCTATTTGTTCTTTCTACGATAAAGATACGCCTCAACCCAAATTTGCCAGAGCTCAAATAATTCAGGTAACGTCCATGGAAATTAGATATGGTGAATAATTTTGTAAATTTTCTTGGGTTTAAAACTATAGAAATTCCCGCCAAATTTGAAGTTTGTGGTTTAGTTTGACATGACATTTAATCTTGCTGAATAGCGTTTTTATTTTATTTTTTATTCTGCTGTAGTTCAACAAGGTTCCCAGTGAAAACAATGCATCCGCCGAGGCTCTGCTCAGCGACAAATGGATGTACGCTAAAGCAATTTTCACTCCGCAAGCCATTGAAGAATTTGAAAAGTAAGGACAAATTGCGTTGTAAGCTTACGAGCTCAGTTGAATAGTGAAGTTAAAACAGACGTTTGATATAATAAACTTGCTGGTAAAAAAAATATCGAAGACCATACTTACTGGTAAAAAAATATCAGTTCCCTAGTACTGTTTATAGATTTTTTCACCCTTCATTTTAGTACTGTAGATGTGTTGTTGATAAACATTGTCTTTATCATGGCAATGTACCTACCAACCTCACATTCTTGATGTTGCACCTTGCTTTGTTTAATGAACCAATCCGTCTCCAGTTGGTACTAGCCTTTTTATAGCACTTTATAATACAGACAACTTCAAACGGTTAACATTTCCCTCATGTTTTGGCTTCCTTTCATCCATGAAGATAAACAATGTATACAATACAGACCAAAAGTGACAGCCTCATAAATGGTCAGACATACAGATGACTGGCCACATTGAACTGGTAAATATATGACCATTCATTGTGATCGGCCAAGAGGACTGGCCTATTAAAAGGCATTCGCAAGCCAAGTTTGACCAAACATTAGCTGATGATTGACCGTTATTTCTATCCCTTTGGAAATGTGACTTACGGTAGTAAAAAAAATTTTGATCGAAGCGAAAGACAGTCTTGATATCATTGTGGTCACAGAAATGAGAGACGCGCTTGATAATTTTGAATCTTTACGCACAAATCAGATAGTGAAATATTTTAATATTTTAAAATACTGTAGCTTAACAAGTATTACTCTATCGGTAGCCACATATACAACATTGCCTGGCTGCGTAACCAGCATGGTTGGTCCTTGTAGTGTAGTGGTTAACACGTCGGACTAGTATACTGAAACAGTGGGTTCAAGTCCTGCCAAGGGCATACTGTATGATATTTTTCTCTTAATTCTTTATTCTATTATTCACACCGAACACATTTCATTTCACTAGTATTACTCTATTGGTGGTGTGCATCCTTTACTCAGTGTGAAAAGTCATGGTAAATGACAAATTTACAGAGTGGCACGGACACAGCACCAAATGTTTATACATGTACGGCATGGCACTGATATGGTCACGGCAAGGCACGGTCAGTGCCATTAGTTTTTCACAGTGTAATACGAATACAAAATCTTCTCTAAAAAAACGAAAGCATGTGTCTGCCAATGATGTTTGTTAAAATAAGAAATTGAAGAGGTCACATGTTGATCAGTCCATGTGTTATCATGTCTGGATATGAAAGACTCTACTTCACTTTAATGTTCTTGGTTTACAAGGTTTTCTTCTTGGGTCTTTACAGTGCTTTCCAATCACATACATGTGTTAATCGCTGTCACGACCAAATAAAGTTTTGGTGGACGTCAATGAAAGTGTTTCTATGACATTGTTGGAAAACACAAAGTTATCATGGCACGTGTCACATGGAATGTTGTGCAAATGCCTTGATTGAAGTCCACCAAAACAAACTTTGTTGCGACAACAAATTTTCCGATTTTGCACGTGTGATTGGGAAGTGCTGTAACCAACTCTGTCTTGCTCATTCTACTGCACTTTTCTCTCTCAACTCCTTGTACTTAATTAGCCCTAAACTTCTTTTGTTGTAATTCTAAAGTATAATTATGTGAAGTGAAGACGTAGCTCTGGAACAAACCATACTAATTTTTACTAGAGATGATAACTAGCGGTAAGCTAGTGTAGGCTGTGTCGGTGTTTCTAATGAAACAGTATGAATAAAAAGTTAAATTTTACACCGTAAAAAATAAGAGAGATCACTTACTGACGTTTCGGACGCTAGTCCTTCGTCGGAGTACAAGACTGTAACTTCTTTTACTCCGACGAAGGACTAGCGTCCGAAACGTCAGTAAGTGATCTCTCTTATTTTTTACGGTGTAAAATTTAACTTTTTATCCATATAATTTTTACTAGTTTTGGTAGGGATTGTAGTTGTCTGGGTTTCATAATTATAAGAATGTGTGTAAACTCTGGTGTAATACTTTCCCTTTCTCTTGAGTTTAAGATCTTTTGTTTGATTGTTTCATTATTCATTTGTCTTCTCATGTGCAAGTATTAAACAAAGAAATGATACTCTAGGGAATGACGATGGTCTGAAATGGAAAAACATGCTCAAACTAAAAAGGTCTATTGTAAAATATATTTTTTGTTGTTTTTTAGATCACCACTCAATATGTGTGAATTTTCCATCTGTGACATCAAAGGAGGTCTTATATTTTTGAATGACTACAGAGTTGTACCACAAGTGAATTATGCAAAGGTAGGAATGCAAGTCAGTGACTGAATCTTGTACGGTTTTTTTATATTTTTGGTAATCTCTGCAGGGCTTGAAATAACAGCTGGTCATATGCCGGTCAAGATATCTGGCCAAATATATTTTTGACCGGTCATTGCCAATTTTAGGACCGTCAAAGATAATTAATAATTTAACAATGGTAATTTTCCATAAATTAATAATTTTCACTGTGGAAAGGTTTGCAAACACATGCGTTTGAAGCCTCAATATTTAAGCTTATAACGTGTCACTAAAATCAATTTAATCGCTATTATTGGAGACATTAACTTAACTGCAGATTTGAATGAAAAACATAGAAGTATACTTAGTAAATGTACTACTGATTAGCGGAAATGTCACCAGTCAATACATCCGTTGAAAACCGTATTGGACCAGTCAAGTACCAAATTTAGCCAGACATTGACCATTGACTGGCCGTTATTTCGAGCCCTGCTCTGGTTTTTCCTCTCTACAAAACTCATCTCTTCCAAATTCTGATTTAAGATTTTATTGATTCACTGAAGCAACCAGAACACGGCTAACTTACTGGAATTAAATAGTTTGTTAGGTTTTGTAGAGGGAGGAAAACTAGAGAACCTGGTGGCAAAAAACCCTTGAATCAAGGGAGAGAACTAACCAATCTACTCACATATGATGCTGAGTCCAGGAATCGAACCTGAGACCCCAGAGGTGAGAGGGAAGTGCAATACCAATATTCCATCCTTAATTCTGATGATTTGACAATGGAATTATGGCCATAGGAAGCAAGGGGGCATGGTGTGTAGGTTCTCGCCTCTCACTGCTATGCTCCCAGGTTCGATCCCCGGACTCGGCACCTTAAGTGAGTTGAGTTTATTGTTTCTCTCCCTTGCTTTGAGGGTTTTTCTCCGGGTTCTACCATTTTGCTTCCCTAATTGGATCTGTGCTGTGGTCAGACATGAGTCATATGGTTGCTGCCTTTGGAGCCTTTGTATGCCTTCACAATTCAGCTATTAAAGCTGCAAGAAAAGAAGGCTAGCTATTCCAATTTATATATTTATAGGATAGCTAACCATAGACTTATGATTGTTGCAATGTGGGTAGTGACTGGGTTGGTAAGCGTATGGCTTTCTCAAGCTGGGACCTTACACTTTTGTTGCATTTTCTCTCTTATCTTGATAAGCAATTTACGGTAACTGTATATTTATGTCCAATCTGAATTTAAATTTGAAACTTAAATTCAGAAGGTCTTTAAGTAGTTATCAATTTTTTTCTAAATGCACCTTAAGAATGCATTTATTCTAAAACAGACGCTCGCAATTTTCAGCAATCGGTGTCTGTTCCATACTGTATTTCAAAAAAACATTTTACCTTGTCCAATGTAGCAACAGTAACTAGGGAGGTAGAACAATGAACTCGGGATTGGTGTATCACACACATGAAATTGTACACTTTTCTGTTGCGATAAAATAAGGTTTTGATGGATGTCACTCAAAGTGCAACGTACTGTACCTATGGAATGTCATGGAAATGCCTTGATTGACGCCCATCATAAACTACTTTGTTGCGACAGCCAATTGTACGATTTTGTGCATTTGACTGGGAAGCACTGACAAATGACATTTAGCCAAAATTTGTGTGGATCAATGTGGGATCTTTTTTCATGATCTGCCAAATAATGTCGGCATATGATTTTTTGAGTTGGATGAATGTTGGATGATGTTTGATTTCAAACATGTCATTTGACATCACAGCGGCATTTCTGATGCTGGCATTGTTTGACATTGTTCACAGACATTCATTCAACATTTATCAGCACTACAGTGTAAACACTTTTGATAAGATTTCCTGTCAAATTGTTGGAAATATCAGGTTCATTTGTTCATCATGCATATTTTTTCGCAACATAGCAACATGCCAACATTGTTCCAACAAAACTCAGTTGAATGATGGATGATTGTCATTTGTCAGGGCCTTAAATCAGTCTTGTAGGATTTTTGAAACATGCTCAAACTAATACATTATCAGTATGTATTAATGCTATTCTTATTCCAGGGAGTGTGGGAACATTTGTTGATCGTCAACAAGTTCAAATTTCAAGGCAGTGAAAAAAGCTCTCAATTTGGTTCAGAGCTCATCAACAGTGCTGCCCATTCACCCTTCCAAGTGAGAATAAAGAAACACTTCCAGCTCAAGCAGCTTGTACAACTTCTTCAACGGGACAAGAATAAAAGGAAACTAACTCTGGATGATAACAAGGCATTTGATATCAAAGCCATAACAGACTCCTTTGTTGAAAGGCATCAATTTGTGTTAATTCCTGATGAACAGCGGAAACTACTGGACGAAAAACCAGGTAAAGTAATTTAGAGTTAGACATTTCTGTACTGTGGCTGAGCATTTATGGCGGAGTATTCACTGGCTAAGCTGTTTATATGAAACACCGAATTTCATTCATCAAAATATATTTATCTGTAGTGACCTTTGGTACATTTTAGTGGCTTGAACGTCACTCACAGAGATAATTTATTCATCCCACATAAAGTTTGAACCGACTTTGAGCTCCAACCCGGAAGTGTAAAAAACTAATAGATTCCTGCCAAAAACGTTTCGAAAATGCCTTAGAAAATTAGTTTAATAGGTGAGGAAGCAGTTGTTTAACGAATTTAGATATCAAACACCAAATTTTAGTGTGAAAAAAATATATTTATCTGAAGTGAAGTTTGCTACATCATGGATAATAAATTTATTATCCATGGCTACATTGTAGTGGCTTGAACCATGTTGCACGTCGACAAGTTGCACGATTTTGTTGCTCGTATTTCCGCGTCCTTACCAGGTGCATAGGGAGAGCCTAGGAATTGTGGGGGGGGGGGGGGGGGGGGGGTGGGAATGTTGAGGCACCCAGAATAAATAGTAACAAAGGACAGTTACTTTGTAAAGTGACAATAAATTAACAAAAAATTAGGGGGCACGTCTCCTCTCGTGTTCCTCCACCCCCTGTCAGTGTTCTTGGCAGACAAACAATTGACTAATAGGTAATTGGGAAGCAAGGGTGGCATGCACTGCTAATGCGTCGCTCCTCACCAATGCGATCCGCGTTCGAGTCCTGCCGGGCTCGGTGTCGTGTTTGAGTAGAGTTGTTTGTTGGTTCTCTCCTGTGCTTCGAGGGTTTTTTCTCCGGATTGTCCGGTTTTCCTCCTTCCTTAAAAATCAACTTCTAAATTCCAATTCGATCCTGGGCTACACAGTCTCACTCTGTGATACAACTGATGAGCTTAATAGATTTTAGATTTTAATTCATTTTTCAAAGCAATGCCAAATTTTCTTCACAAGGCGGAATCTAAAATACCTTATCTGGTCATTAACATGACTATTTTTCGAACTTATTTCAGCATTATCGTTCACACACTGCAGATAACGACCAGGCCAAGACCGAAGACAGCTACAACAGGTGGGTTTATTACTTGACCACAGTATTGGTTTATAGAACATAAAACATCTTTGTTTGATCAAAATGGCGGCAACGAAAACCAGCAATGCATGATACACAAGTAGCACACTAACCTGCTTTAAGGCGATTGGTGTGGGTTTTTTTTCCTGTAAAACTGATGTTTTTTGTTGATCTTGGATAGATTACTTATGAATGCATACCGCGCTGTATTTTAATTCTGGGGTCGCGCGTTTGATTTAGTCTCGACTGAACCAAAGGTGTAAGTTCAGTTTTTTTATGTTGCTCTCTCCCTTGCCAAGAGAATTTTTCTCTGGGTTCTCCGGTTTTCTTCAATCCTTACAAATCAACACGTAAATATAGAATGTAGTGCCGGGTAGTGCGTGTAGAGCGAACATTACTTGGAAGAGACCCGTACGGGCAGCGATGTTTGAAAAATAGAAGTTTTTAGATAAAGATTACCGCGTCTCTAGGTGCATGGATACAAAATGAAAAAATATTTTTAACCATTTTTTGAAGGCAAAGTATCAAGGGCTCTAAGCAGTGTCAAGCCACGCCCAGAATCTGCATACGTAACCAAATCCAAAGCAACCAGGCCACCCAGCGGTCTCTCTAAAACCAGACGACAGATAGACCTAATAGATAGAGATTTAAAACTAACGACAAAGAACTTACAAGATCGCCTGGGGATTTCCAAACAAGGAATGGTGTAGTTTGACTGAAGACATGCAACTATCCTTCGTGGGCTTACGTTTTACTTTAAGGATTAGTTGTAAATGTTGCGCATAGTAGACTTCTTTATTAGCTTGGGTCTAATGTTTTCCCATTTCAAACGCCATGTCATTCTCTTGAGAATAAGATGGCTTTGTTTTAACAACTTAAAAGTTGTATAGTTGCACAGCAAAATATTGCTATTTCATTTCCGACTTCCATCCCAACTTCCACCCTCGCTGATTTCTATCGAATCCTTCTTGACAATGTTTTGGCACTTCTGATTGTTTATTGGCAATGCCAAATAGTTCTCTTCAATCGTCAAGTTTCTTGCGTTGTCAGTTGAAATTTTGCTACGTTCTGCTTATAACCACACGTACAAGGCTGAAGATATCGTGACTTACACCATTGCCAACAAATATCAGATTGGTAAAAAACTGGATGTGGTCCCGCGACATGAAATAAGTATACTATAACTAGATTCGCAGCAAAAGATACGATTTTAACTTCAGGGTGATATCTCAGATTTATCTTCGCCATTACAATACTATTGCAACTGCGCAACTGTTGCGCGCCGCGTTGCGCACAGAACAGTTTTCGAGGAATGTCACGCGAATCAACTTTGTCTGCAACTAAACTGAAGTGGGATTGGGACAGTGGAATTTACTCGAGGTATGAGGAATTCCGGCTAGTGGTACATCACGCAATTTCCAGAGGCGTTGCAAATTGTAATCCGAAGCGACACGTAGAAACTAGTTGCGTGCAATTGTTTCAGAGTTGAAGGGGGGACACACGGTGTAAATGAATGAATGAAAAACTTTATTTATACACGGAATTAAACCATCAGTCAAATATCATTAAAAATAGTTAAGATTGTTACTGTTTTACAAGATTGCCGTGTGCGAATCCGAAGTTATAATGAAACGTGGTTCAGTTTTTTCTTAAATTCAGCTAATGAACCAGCGTTTCTTACTTCTTGGGGTAATTTATTCCATAAATCGGCACCACTATAGCTAAAGGATCGTTTTAGATAATTGGTGCGTGGTGCGGGTAGGACTAGTTTGCCTTCATGATTACGTAATTCATATTTAGTTGTTTTTGGGAGGAACAATTCATTCAGATACGCCGGAGAGAGCTTATTTAAGGATTTATACATCATTAATGCTTTAAGCTTTGTACGGCGCTTATGAAGATTGTCCTATTGTAGGGAATCAAGAAGAGTAACAGTCCTAGTGTCATAGCTACTTTTTGTGATCACCCTGGCGGCACGATTCTGCAGCTTTTGTAGTTTGTCAGATAAGTAGCTACTTAATCCATCCCACACCTGGCAACAATAGTCCATGTGGGGAAGGATTAAGGCTTTGTAGATCGTGACTGCAGTTTTCATGGAGATAAACGGTCTCACTCTTCTCAGTGCACTAATTCCTGAGGCGATTTTTAAAGCGATCATGATTTCGATGAAGCCATGCAATGCATTTCGGTCGAGGTATGTCCAATGTTGGTCTTACTTTTTTTTGTCCCACAAGCTTTTTCAGTAAAAATAGTCTTTTTCCGATAACATCAACAACTCTTATTAAATTATTTATCAAGCAAACAAGATTCAATCTTTTTTATTTGGTTTCAATCAGCTTATTCTTACAGGTTTATTAACTAAGCTGGTTCACATACATGTGGGATTGATCATGCTTGAGGAGGGTTGACTTCTTCAATGACAATCCTGCTCACAGAATTCCAGCTGGTATAAGCATCGGTATCTCCCAGGCCAGCACAATTACCCACCGAGAACCCCACCCTGACAATCCCTTTACCAAGGCCCCCACAGTACCCCTCCTGGGAAGCAGAACGGTGGATGTTTCCGGTCCCGACTCCTACGCTTTGATAAACCACCGCATCGATAGGCGCTGGTGTTGAGCATTCCACCTTGTTGAACGTGAAGAACCATCGTTTACAGCAACCATTGCTGCACTGAACTCGAAGGTTGCCTTGATAGACAACCCGGAGGTACGTCTCGGCTCTCTCTTTGTAAAACAGACATTCCTGAGAATAAAAGAGTTGGTAATACACATTGGAAGATCATTTACTAACTTTTATTGAAAGAAGGCAAAGGTAACTGAACAAAGGCCTGAGCCTCGCAACAACAACGCAAATCTTCTAACGATGAGTATAATTATGATATATTAATGTTTTATGACAGCTGTGACTTGTTTGTTGTGTAGTTATAAAGCACGTGAGGATTGGTAGAGCTCTTGAGAGGCTTTGAAGCACTCTGCCTCCTAGCACTTCAGTCTAGTTTTCTGTGGACACAGCAAGCAAGTAGTTCTATTTTCTGAATCTTACAAATCTTGCTTCTACTAACACTTCGCGATCTCGTTATTTCTGCCAAAGAATTTGCCAAAGGAAATTTCAACTTACATGAACTTCTCCGTTATTTTTACCAACGTTGGCGTTTTTCCAGACACATTGTTTCCAGTTTGGGCCAGGAGCTTTGGATCTGGGAGACGCACACTCACTTGGAAAACCACAGTAGTTGGACTGTTATAAAAGAAATAGAAACAACAAAGAAACATTTAAACGACCATATGGTTGAGGAAAAAAGGCAAAGCAAAGCGGAGGAAAGGACAGGAAAGTGAATGAAACAATTTTTGTCTCAAATTTTTGTAACTCGAATATAATAAGCTAAAAATGGATAATGCTCCTTTCCGTAGTCTTCCCACAATCCCTCATGATCCCTGCACGAGCTCGAGGTCAGGGTAAAATTTGCATATTTTTTTATACATTTTTATGCAAATTTTACCCTGACCTCGAGCTCGTGCTGGGATAATAAGGGATTGTGGGAAGACTACGGAAAGGAGGATACATTTATTTTGCCTGGATATGAACCACGTGATCTGGAATCTAGACGCGCAATGCATTGTTTGTCATAGCGAAAATTTCCAAGTGTTTTCTATCATGTCTTGTCAAAATGAAATATTTTCTACCAACAACGGCGAAATATGCTTTTCCTAAAACGTATTTGGCGAATCTTTACACGGATGAGTTTTATTTTCTTTATTATCGAACAAAAACTGTTATGAATCGAGGCGAAAACCGGGAACTAGGAAACATTGACCTACAAACAAAATGTTCGCAGATTGGCTAATTCCTTCGTCCAGAGAGGCGAGATCACCTGAAACGAGGACTGAGTAAAATGTATATTGAAACTACTCAATAAATCAGAAACAAAAACCATGAAAAAATTGGTTAAGGTTTTTCTCTTTGTTTTCTTGATATTTTGTTATTGTTCTCAACCATTACGAGACGAAGTTGATTTTAATTAACAGAGACTAATCTAGATCTAAGAAAATTATTCTATTCTCAAAATTTGCATTTTCCTCATCTTTTTCTTTTTTCCTTTGTTCAAAAACATGCTACAAAAACATGTTAGAAAACTGAGACAATTAGTATTTAGTAATTTTTTGTTTTTGTTGTGAATCATCGAAAAGGATTTTTAACTTTTGAAATAACATTTCCCCCTCTTTGTCGACTAAATTTTAAGTTTTGAGAATAAAAATGAAAGTACAGTCAACCTTTAATTTTCACTGAGTCAGTATTTATATATTTCTTTTTGATAATTTTCCCGTAGTCACCTTTTACATCAATTATCTGATAAAACCAGGTATAGAGAACATATGCACGATCATTATGTTTTTATATGATCGTTTTTTAAAAGTGTCCGAATCGGAGCACAGAAAATTCGTGGTGAATATGGCGAGTATGTGTCTAAATGGCCTAAATGGAATGGAGAAAAAAGGGGAAAGTACGGGAGGAGAAGGAAGAGGAGAAGGAAAAGGAGAAGGAGGAGGAGAAGGAGATGGAGAAGGAGAAGGAGAAGGAGAAGGAGTAGGAGAAGGAGAAGGAGAAGGAGAAGGAGAAGGAGAAGGAGAAGGAGAAGGAGAAGGAGAAGGAGAAGGAGAAGGAGAAGGAGAAGGAGAAGGAGAAGGAGAAGGAGAAGGAGAAGGAGAAGGAGAAGGAGAAGGAGAAGGAGAAGGAGAAGGAGAAGAGTAAAAACAAAAAACGAAAGAAAAGAAAAAGAGAGAAGGAAACAATAGATGGACTATTTCTTGAACAAGTTCCAATCAAACATGTCTATGGTGAGTAGTAACTTACATGAGAAACGGTTCGAGTTGACTGTCCGATGAAGACACCAACAAGGATTACAAGCTTGAACGAAAGTACAGCCATGATGATCGCAAGTAGTTCTTTACTGAAGTGCAGGACCTCTGAACTGATGGCTCTCTGATTGCGCGTCTTGACTAAGTATAGGGAACTAGTGTGTTTGTGCGCATGCGCGCATGCTGTAAGACGCATTACGTCATCGTATATTTTAGTATCAGGTGACGGTAGTTAGGCCTGGATTTTACATTTGCGGATAGCTCAAGTACTGCGCGCTATAGTTTATGCCATTTTTCTTTTCTGCTTCTCATCCTTTCGATGCGTGTTAAAAATACTCCATTGTCAAAGCTGGCCATCATGACTAGACGGTAAGCCATCAGCACAACACCGGGTGCAACAGGTGTCATACTAAATTTGCTGGTTATAGACCCCTTGCACTTCACGTTGGAGCAGCTCAATTTGGAGGGCAAAACAAAATTGGAACTTATTATTTTGTCCTCCAAATTGAGCCTGCATTCCGACGTGCTGCAAGGGGTCTATATGGCAAGAGGTTAATCTTATACGGTCTTGGGGCCGACTAAGTTATCTGTCAGGCTTCAGTCGAGCTTCCTGATGAGTCTGTAATTCCAGCGGGATTAAGTTGGCTCCTTAAATTTTTTTGTGACCACACTAGTGGGGTGGTGAATATAGTCAATATCAAATTAAAAGTAAGAAAATTCCTTATTCAAATCTGTATCCATATCCTTGTATTCTCACAAGAAGCATAATTGATATCAAAATGGTACAAAAAGACACAGACTACCGGAATCTCTAAAAAGCATCACCAGGCTCTCACTCAATCTCGTTACAATTCTTAAGATTAGAGGGGAGGGGGTGGGATTTCTTTCGGTTCACTCGACCCAGGTTCTCTCGCCTCGTAAACATCCTAGGAATCCAAGATGGCGGACTGGCTGGCAAAACCTTGGATTGAAAAAGCTATTTGTTCTTTCTACGATAAAGATACGCCTCAACCCAAATTTGCCAGAGCTCAAATAATTCAGGTAACGTCCATGGAAATTAGATATGGTGAATAATTTTGTAAATTTTCTTGGGTTTAAAACTATAGAAATTCCCGCCAAATTTGAAGTTTGTGGTTAGTTTGACATGACATTTAATCTTGCTGAATAGCGTTTTTATTTTATTTTTTATTCTGCTGTAGTTCAACAAGGTTCCCAGTGAAAACAATGCATCCGCCGAGGCTCTGCTCAGCGACAAATGGATGTACGCTAAAGCAATTTTCACTCCGCAAGCTATTGAAGAATTTGAAAAGTAAGGACAAATTGCGTTGTAAGCTTACGAGCTCAGTTGAATAGTGAAGTTAAAACAGACGTTTGATATAATAAACTTGCTGGTAAAAAAAAGGGATCGAAGACCATACTTACTGGTAAAAAATTATCAGTTCCGTAGTAGGGTTTATAGATTTTTTCACCCTTTACTTTAGTACTGTAGATGTGATGTTGATAAACATTGTCTTTATCATGCAAATGTACCTACCAACCTCACATTTTTGATGGTGCACCTTGCTTTGTTTAATGAACCAGTCCGTCTCCAGTTCGTACTAGCCTTTTTATAGCGCTTTATGATCCAGACAACTTCAAACGGTTAACATTTCCCTCATGTTTTGGCTTCCTTTCATCCATGAAGATAAACAATGTATACAATACAGGCCAAAAGTGACAGCCTCATAAATGGTCAGACATACAGATGACTGGCCACATTGAACTGGTAAATATATGACCATTCATTGTGATCGGCCAAGAGGACCAGCCTAAGAGGCATTTGCAGGCCAAGTTTGACGAAACATTGGCTGATGATTGACCGTTATTTCTATCCCTTTGGAAATGTGATTTAGTAAAAAAAATTTTGATGGAAGCGAAAGACAGTCTTTATATTGTTGTGGTCACAGAAATGAGAGACGTGCTTGATAATTTTGAATCTTTATGCACAAATCAGGTAGTGAAATATTTTAATATTTTAAAATACTGTAGCTTAACAAGTATTTACTCTATCGGTTGCCACATATACAACATTGCCTGGCTGCGTAACCAGCATGGTTGGTCCTTGTAGTGTAGTGGTTAACACGTCGGACTAGTGGTTCGGACTAGTATACCGAAAAAGTGGGTTCAAGTCCTGCCAATGGCATATCATATTTTTCTCTTAATTCTTTATTCTATTATTCACACCGAACGCATTTCATTTCACTAGTTTTACTCTATCAGTGGTGTGCATCCTTTACTGAGTGTGAAAAGTCATGGTAAATGACAAATTTACAGAGTGGCATGGACACAGCACCAAATGTTTATACATGTACGGCATGGCACTGATATGGTCACGGCAAGGCGTGGTCAGAGCCATTAGTTTTTTACAGTTTAATACGAATACGAAAACTGCTCTAAAATAACAAAACATCCGCCAATGATGTTTGTTAACATAAGAAATTGAAGAGGTCACATGTTGATCAGTCCATGTGTTATCATGTCTGGATATGAAAGACTCTACTTCACTTTAATGTTCTTGGTTTACAAGGTTTTCTTCTTGGGTCTTTACAGTACTTTCCAATCACATACATGTGTTAATCGCTGTCACGACCAAATAAAGTTTTGGTGGACGTCAATGAAAGTGTTTCTATGCCATTGTTGGAAAACACAAAGTTGTCATGGCACGTGTCACATGGAATGTTGTGGAAATGCCTTGATTGAAGTCCACCAAAACAAACTTTGTTGCGACAACAAATTTTCCGATTTTGCACGTGTGATTGGGAAGTGCTGTAACCAACTCTGTCTCGCTCATTCTACTGCACTTTTCTCTCTCAACTCCTTGTACTTAATTAGCCCTAAACTTCTTTTGTTGTAATTCTAAAGTATAATTATGTGAAGTGAAGACGTAGCTCTGGAACAAACCATACTAATTTTTACTAGAGATGATAACTAGCGGTAAGCTAGTGTGGGCTGTGTCAGTGTTTCTAATGAAACAGTATGGATAAAAAGTTAAATTTTACACCGTAAAAAATAAGAGAGATCACTTACTGACGTTTCGGATGCTAGTCCTTTGTCGGAGTAAAAGACTGTAACTTCTTTTACTCCGACGAAGGACTAGCGTCTGAAACGTCAGTAAGGGATCTCTTTTTTTTAACGGTGTAAAATTTAACTTTTTCTCCATATAATTTTTACTAGTTTTGGTAGGGATTGTAGTTGTCTGGGTTTCATAATTATAAGAATGTGTGTAAACTCTGGTGTAATACTTTCCCTTTCTCTTGAGTTTAAGATGTTTTGTTTGATTGTTTCATTATTCATTTGTCTTCTCATGTGCAAGTATTAAACAAAGAAATGATACTCTAGGGAATGACGATGATCTAAAATGGAAAAACATGCTCAAACTAAAAAGGTCTATTGTAAAATACATTTTTTGTTGTTTTTTAGATCACCACTCAATATGTGTGAATTTTCCATGTGTGACATCAAAGGAGGTCTTATATTTTTGAATGACTACAGAGTCGTACCACAAGTGAATTATGCAAAGGTAAGAGTGCAAGTCAGTGACTGAATCTTGTACAGTTTTTTATATTTTTGGTAGTCTCTTCAGGGCTTGAAATAACAGCTGGTCATATGCCGGTCAAGATATCTGGCCAAATATATTTTTGACCGGTCATTGCCAATTTTAGGACCGTCAAAGATGATTAATAATTTAACAATGGTAATTTTCCATAAATTAATAACTTTCACTGTGGAAAGGTTTGCAAACACATGCATTTGAAGCCTCAATATGTAAGCTTATGACGTGTCACTAAAATCAATTTAATCGTTATTATTGGAGACATTAACTTAACTGCAGATTTGAATGAAAAACATAGATACTTAGTAAATGTACTACTGATTAGCGGAAATGTCACCGGTCAATACATCCATTCCAAACCGTATTTGACCGTTCAAGTACCAAATTTAGCCAGACATTGACCATTGACTGGCTGTTATTTTGAGCCCTGCTCTGGTTTTCCCTCTCTACAAAACTCATCTCTTCCAAATTCTGATTTCAAATTTTATTGATTCACTGAAGCAACTTAGGGCTAATCATGGCTAACTTACTGGAATTAAATAGTTTGTTAGGTTTTGTAGAGGGAGGAAAACTAGAGAACCTGGTGGCAAAAAACCCTTGAATCAAGGGAGAGAACTAACAAATCTACTCACATATGATGCTGAGTCCAGGAATTGAACCTGAGACCCCAGAGGTGAGAGGAAAGTGCAATACCAATATTCCACTATTAATTCTGATGATTTGACAAGGATGTGTAGTGTGTAGGTTCTCGCCTCTAAGTGCTATGCTCCCAGGTTTGATCCCCGGGCTCAGCACCTTAAGTGAGTTGAGTTTGTTGGCTCTCTCCCTTGCTTCGAGGGTTTTTTCTCCGGGTTCTACCATTTTGCTTCCCTAATTCGATCTGTGCTGTGCTCTGTGGTCAGACATGAGTCATATGGTTGCTGCCTTTGGAGACTTTGTATGCCTTTGACTCGGCCACATTGAGCTGTGTCCTTCAAAATTCAGCTATTAGAGCTGCAAGAAAAGAAGGCTAGCTATTCCAATTTATATATTTATAGGATAGCTAACCATAGACTTATGATTGTTGCAATGTGGGTAGTGACTGGGTTGGTAAGCGTATGGCTTTTTCAAACTGGGACCTTACACTTTTGTTGCATTTTCTCTCTTATCTTGATAAGCAATTATGGTAACTGTATATTTATGTCCAATCTGAATTTAAATTTGAAACTGAAACTTAAATTCAGAATGTCTTTTTTTCTAAATGCACCTTAAGAATGCATTTATTCTAAAACAGACGCTCGCAATTTTCAGCAATCAGTGTCTGTTCCATACTGTATTTCAAAAACACTTTTTAGCTTGTCCAATGTAGCAACAGTAACTAGGGAGGTAGAGCAATGAACTCGGGATCGGTGTATCACACACATGAAATTGTACACTTTTCTGTTGCGATAAAATAAGGTTTTGATGGATGTCACTCAAAGTGCAAAGTACTGTACTTGTGGAATGTCATGTAAATGCCTTGATTGACGCCCATCATAAACTACTTTGTTGCAACAGCCAATTGTACGATTTTGTGCATTTGACTGGGAAGCACTGACAAATGACATTTAGCCAAAATTTGTGTGGATCAATGTGGGATCTTTTTTCATGATCTGCCAAATAATGTCGGCATATGATTTTTTGAGTTGGATGAATGTTGGATGATGTTTGATTTCAAACATGTCATTTGACATCACAGCGGCATTTCTGATGTTGGCATTGTTTGACATTGTTCACAGACATTCATTCAACATTTATCAGCACTACAGTGTAAACACTTTTGATAAAATTTCCTGTCAAATTGTTGGAAATATCAGGACTGGTTCATTTGTTCATCATGCATATTTTCCACAACATAGCGACATGCCAACATTGTTCCAACAAAACTCAGTTGAATGATGGATGATTGTCATTTGTCAGGGCCTTAAGTCAGTCTTGTAGGATTTTTGAAACATGCTCAAACTAATACATTATCAGTATGTATTAATGCTATTCTTATTCCAGGGAGTGTGGGAACATTTGTTGATCGTCAACAAGTTCAAATTTCAAGGCAGTGAAAAAAGCTCTCAATTTGGTTCAGAGCTCATCAACAGTGCTGCCCATTCACCCTTCCAAGTGAGAATAAAGAAACACTTCCAGCTCAAGCAGCTTGTACAACTTCTTCAACAGGACAAGTATAAAAGGAAACTAACTCTGGATGATAACAAGGCATTTGCTATCAAAGCCATAACAGACTCCTTTGTTGAAAGGCATAAATTTGTGTTTATTCCTGATGAACAGCTGAAACTACTGGACGAAATACCAGGTAAAATAATTTAGAGTTAGACATTTCTGTACTGTGGCTGAGCATTTATGCTAAGCTGTTTATATGAAACACCGAATTTCATTCCACAAAATATAAGTATCTGAAGTGACCTTTGCTACATTGTAGTAGCTTGAACGTCACTCACAGAGATAATTTATTCATCCACATGGAGTTTGAACCGACTTTGAGCTAAAACCCGGAAGCGCAAAAAACTAACTATATTCCTGCCAAAAACGTTTTCAAAATGTCTTAGAAAATTAGTTTAATAGGGTAGAAAGATGTTGCTTAACGAATTTGGATATCAAACAACAAATTTCAGTGTGAAAAAAAATCTGAAGTGACCTTTTGCTACACTTTAGTGGCTTGAATAATTTATTCATCCACATGGAGTTTGAGCCGACTTGGAGCTTCAACCGGGAGTGTAAAAAACTAATAATATTCCTGCCAAAAACGTTTCCAAAATGCTTTTGAAAATTAGTTTAATAGGTAAGAAAGCATATGCTTAACGAATTTTGATATCAAACATCAAATTTCAGTGTGAAAAAAATATATTTTGTCTGAAGTTACCTTTGGTACATTTTAGTGGCTTGCACGTCACTCACAGAGATAATTTATTCATCCACATGGAGTTTGAACCGACTTTGAGCTGGAACCCGGAAGTGCAAAAAACTAACTATATTCCTGCCAAAAACGTTTTCAAAATGCCTTAGAAAATTAGTTTTACCTGTGAGAAAGCAGTAGCTTAACGAATTTTGATATCCAACATCAAATTTCAGTGTGAAAAAAATATATTTATCTGAAGTGACCTTTGGTACATTTTAGTGGCTTGAACGTCACTCACAGAGATAATTTATTCATCCACATGGAGTTTGAACCGACTTTGAGCGGCAACCCGGAAGTGCAGAAAACTAACTATATTCATGTCAAAAACGTTTCCAAAATGCCTTAGAAAATTAGTTTCATATGTGAGAAATCAGTTTCTTAACGAATTTTAATATCAAACACCAAATTTCAGTGTGAAAAAAAAACATTTATCTGAAGTGACCTTTGGTACATTGTAGTGGCTTGAACGTCACTCACAGAGATAATTTATTCATCCACATGGAGTTTGAACCGACTTTGAGCTGGAACCCGGAAGTGCAAAAAAACTAATATATTGCTGCCAAAAACGTTTCCAAAATGCCTTAGAAAATTAGTTTTACATGTGAGGAAGCAGTAGCTTAACGAATTTTGATATCAAACACCAAATTTCAGTGTGAAAAAAATATATTTATCTGAAGTGAGGTTTGCTACATTGTAGTGGCTTGAACGTCACTCACAGAGATAATTTATTCATTCACATGAAGTTTGAACCGACTTTGAGCTGCAACCCGGAAGTGCAAAAAACTAACTATATTCCTGCCAAAAACGTTTCCAAGATGCCTTAGAAAATTAGTTTAATAGGTTAGAAATCAGTTTGTTAACGAATTTTAATATCAAACATCAAATTTCAGTGTGAAAAAAATATATTTATCTGAAGTGACCTTTGGAACATTGTAGTGGCTTGAACGTCACTCACAGAGATAATTTATTCATCCACATGGAGTTTGAACCGACTTTGAGCTGGAACCCGGAAGTGCAAAAAACTAACTATATTCCTGCCAAAAACGTTTTCAAAATGCCTTAGAAAATTAGTTTTACCTGTGAGAAAGCAGTAGCTTAACGAATTTTGATATCCAACATCAAATTTCAGTGTGAAAAAAATATATTTATCTGAAGTGACCTTTGGTACATTTTAGTGGCTTGAACGTCACTCACAGAGATAATTTATTCATCCACATGGAGTTTGAACCGACTTTGAGCGGCAACCCGGAAGTGCAGAAAACTAACTATATTCATGTCAAAAACGTTTCCAAAATGCCTTAGAAAATTAGTTTCATATGTGAGAAATCAGTTTCTTAACGAATTTTAATATCAAACACCAAATTTCAGTGTGAAAAAAAAACATTTATCTGAAGTGACCTTTGGTACATTGTAGTGGCTTGAACGTCACTCACAGAGATAATTTATTCATCCACATGGAGTTTGAACCGACTTTGAGCTGGAACCCGGAAGTGCAAAAAAACTAATATATTGCTGCCAAAAACGTTTCCAAAATGCCTTAGAAAATTAGTTTTACATGTGAGGAAGCAGTAGCTTAACGAATTTTGATATCAAACACCAAATTTCAGTGTGAAAAAAAAATATTTATCTGAAGTGAGGTTTGCTACATTGTAGTGGCTTGAACGTCACTCACAGAGATAATTTATTCATTCACATGAAGTTTGAACCGACTTTGAGCTGCAACCCGGAAGTGCAAAAAACTAACTATATTCCTGCCAAAAACGTTTCCAAGATGCCTTAGAAAATTAGTTTAATAGGTTAGAAATCAGTTTGTTAACGAATTTTAATATCAAACATCAAATTTCAGTGTGAAAAAAATATATTTATCTGAAGTGACCTTTGGAACATTGTAGTGGCTTGAACGTCACTCACAGAGATAATTTATTCATCCACATGGAGTTTGAGCCGACTTTGAGCTGGAACCCGGAAGTGCAAAAAACTAACTATATTCCTGTCAAAAACGTTTTCAAAATGCCTTAGAAAATTAGTTTAATATATGAGAAATCAGTTTGTTAACGAATTTTAATATCAAACACCAAATTTCAGTGTGAAAAAAATATATTTATCTGAAGTGAGGTTTGCTACATTGTAGTGGCTTGAACGTCACTCACAGAGATAATTTATTCATTCACATGAAGTTTGAACCGACTTTGAGCTGGAACCCGGAAGTGCAAAAAACTAACTATATTCCTGCCAAAAACGTTTCCAAGATGCCTTAGAAAATTAGTTTAATAGGTTAGAAATCAGTTTGTTAACGAATTTTAATATCAAACATCAAATTTCAGTGTGAAAAAAATATATTTATCTGAAGTGACCTTTGGTACATTGTAGTGGCTTGAACGTCACTCACAGAGATAATTTATTCATCCACATGGAGTTTGAACCGACTTTGAGCTGGAACCCGGAAGTGCAAAAAAACTAATATATTGCTGCCAAAAACGTTTCCAAAATGCCTTAGAAAATTAGTTTTACATGTGAGAAAGCAGTAGCTTAACGAATTTTGATATCAAACACCAAATTTCAGTGTGAAAAAAAAAAAACATTTATCTGGAGTGAGGTTTGCTACATTGTAGTGGCTTGAACGTCACTCACAGAGATAATTTATTCATTCACATGAAGTTTGAACCGACTTTGAGCTGGAACCCGGAAGTGCAAAAAACTAACTATATTCCTGCCAAAAACGTTTCCAAGATGCCTTAGAAAATTAGTTTAATAGGTTAGAAATCAGTTTGTTAACGAATTTTAATATCAAACATCAAATTTCAGTGTGAAAAAAATATATTTATCTGAAGTGACCTTTGGAACATTGTAGTGGCTTGAACGTCACTCACAGAGATAATTTATTCATCCACATGGAGTTTGAGCCGACTTTGAGCTGGAACCCGGAAGTGCAAAAAACTAACTATATTCCTGTCAAAAACGTTTTCAAAATGCCTTAGAAAATTAGTTTAATATATGAGAAATCAGTTTGTTAACGAATTTTAATATCAAACACCAAATTTCAGTGTGAAAAAAATATATTTATCTTAAGTGAGGTTTGCTACATTGTAGTGGCTTGAACGTCACTCACAGAGATAATTTATTCATTCACATGAAGTTTGAACCGACTTTGAGCTGGAACCCGGAAGTGCAAAAAACTAACTATATTCCTGCCAAAAACGTTTCCAAGATGCCTTAGAAAATTAGTTTAATAGGTTAGAAATCAGTTTGTTAACGAATTTTAATATCAAACATCAAATTTCAGTGTGAAAAAAATATATTTATCTGAAGTGACCTTTGGTACATTGTAGTGGCTTGAACGTCACTCACAGAGATAATTTATTCATCCACATGGAGTTTGAACCGACTTTGAGCTGGAACCCGGAAGTGCAAAAAAACTAATATATTGCTGCCAAAAACGTTTCCAAAATGCCTTAGAAAATTAGTTTTACATGTGAGAAAGCAGTAGCTTAACGAATTTTGATATCAAACACCAAATTTCAGTGTGAAAAAAAAAACATTTATCTGGAGTGAGGTTTGCTACATTGTAGTGGCTTGAACGTCACTCACAGAGATAATTTATTCATCCACATGAAGTTTGAACCGACTTTGAGCTGCAACCCGGAAGTGCAAAAAACTAACTATATTCCTGCCAAAAACGTTTCCAAGATGCCTTAGAAAATTAGTTTAATACGTTAGAAATCAGTTTGTTAACGAATTTTAATATCAAACATCAAATTTCAGTGTGAAAAAAAAAAAATTTATCTGAAGTGAGGTTTGCTACATTGTAATGGCTTGAACGTCACTCACATAGATAATTTATTCATCCACATGGAGTTTGAGCCGACTTTGAGCTGAAACCCGGAAGTGCAAAAAACTAACTATATTCCTGCCAAAAACGTTTTCAAAATGCCTTAGAAAATTAGTTTAATATGTGAGAAATCAGTTTGTTAACGAATTTTAAAATCAAACACCAAATTTCAGTGTGAAAAAAATATATTTATCTGAAGTGAGGTTTGCTACATTGTAGTGGCTTGAACGTCACTCACAGAGATAATTTATTCATTCACATGCTATTCACATGAAGTTTGAACCGACTTTGAGCTGGAACCCGGAAGTGCAAAAAACTAACTATATTCCTGGCAAAAACTTTTCCAAAATGCATTAGAAAATTAGTTTAATAGGTTAGAAAGATGTTGCTTAACGAATTTTGATATCAAACACCAAATTTCAGTGTGAAAAAAAAAAATTATCTGAAGTGACCTTTGGTACATTGTAGTGGCTTGAACGTCACTCACATAGATAATTTATTCATCCACATGGAGTTTGAGCCGACTTTGAGCTGGAACCCGGAAGTGGAAAAAAACTAATATATTGCTGCCAAAAACGTTTCCAAAATGCCTTAGAAAATTAGTTTTACATGTGAGGAAGCAGTAGCTTAACGAATTTTGATATCAAACACCAAATTTCAGTGTGAAAAAAAAACATTTATCTGAAGTGAGGTTTGCTACATTGTAGTGGCTTGAACGTCACTCACAGAGATAATTTATTCATCCACATGGAGTTTGAACCGACTTAGAGCTGCAACCGGGAGTGTAAAAAACTTATAATATCGCTGCCAAAAACGTTTCCAAGATGCCTTAGAAAATTAGTTTAATACGTTAGAAATCAGTTTGTTAACGAATTTTAATATCAAACATCAAATTTCAGTGTGAAAAAAAAATATTTATCTGAAGTGAGGTTTGCTACATTGTAATGGCTTGAACGTCACTCACATAGATAATTTATTCATCCACATGGAGTTTGAGCCGACTTTGAGCTGAAACCCGGAAGTGCAAAAAACTAACTATATTCCTGCCAAAAACGTTTTCAAAATGCCTTAGAAAATTAGTTTTACATGTGAGGAAGCAGTAGGTTAACGAAATTTGATATCAAACATCAAATTTCAGTATGAAAAAAATATATTTATCTCAAGTGAAGTTTCCTACATTTTAGTGGCTTGAACGTCACTCACAGAGATAATTTATTCATCCACATGTAGTCTAATGAAGTTTGAACTGACTTTGAGCTTGAACCCGGAAGTGGAAAAAACTACAAAAACACAATTGCTGCCAAAAACGTTTTGAAAATGCCTTAGAAAATTAGTTTTACATGTGAGGAAGCAGTAGCTTAACGAATTTTGATATCAAACACCAAATTTCAGTGTGAAAAAAATATATTTATCTGAAGTGACCTTTGGTACATTTTAGTGGCTTGAACGTCACTCACAGAGATAATTTATTCATTCACATGGAGTTTGAGCCGACTTTGAGCTGAAACCCGGAAGTGGAAAAAAACTAATATATTCCTACCAAAAACGTTCTCAAAATGTATTAGAAATCTTAGTTTAATAGGTTAGAGAGATGTTGCTTAACGAATTTTGATATCAAACACCAAATTTCAGTGTGAAAAAAATGTATTTATCTGAAGTGAGGTTTGCTACATTGTAGTGGCTTGAACGTCACTCACAGAGATAATTTATTCATTCCGCATGAAGTTTGAACCGACTTTGAGCTGCAACCCGGAAGTGTAAAAAACTAACAAAATTGCTGCCAAAAACGTTTTCAAAATGCCTTAGAAAATTAGTATTACATGTGAGGAAGCAGTAGCTTAACGAATTTTGATATCAAACATCAAATTTCAGTGTGAAAAAAATATATTTATCTGAATTGACCTTTGGTGCATTTTAGTGGCTTGAACGTCACTCACAGAGATAATTTATTCATCCACATGAAGTTTGAGCCGAGTTTGAGCTGAAACCCAGAAGTGGAAAAAACTAACAAAATTGCTGCCAAAAACGTTTTCAAAATGCCTTAGAAAATTAGTTCAATAGGTTAGAGAGATGTTGCTTAAGGAATTTTGATATCAAACACCAAATTTCAGTATGAAAAAAAAAATATTTATCTGAAGTGACCTTTGGTACATTTTAGTGGCTTGAACGTCACTCACAGAGATAATTTATTCATCACAAATAAAGTTTGTACTGACGTACGGGTCAGAGGGGGACCCAGTACTATCCCAAGTGTCTTTGCGTGCTTATAGTTTTCTTTGGTTTCAACCCCCGGTTTATGTGCATCGTTTTTTGATGATACTTGTACTACTACTAATAATACTAAGGTTTTATTTTGCTTTAGCATTTAATGAAGAGATGTTCGACTAATTTGGCAAATAAAAGTAGTCAGCTGTATGATCTGTGCTGAACCTAAATTACTCCAAATTACTCCATTATTTTGACGAGTATATCTAAATTTCTTGAAGGATTTAGCAATAGATATCGCTAAAAGGTATGATGGGGTAGTACTGGATCCTCCTCTGCGTACGGGGCGTAATAGAGCTGTTAAGTTGTGACGTGTTTCCGGGTCCAACTGCTCAAAAATACCGCTAAAATATAGCGAAAAACGTACTCAATGATCAAACCTCCACCTAAAACAATTAGAACTTTGGACAACAAATCCTGTTATAAAGAAAAACTTAGAAAAATCTCCATAGAACTGCTTTTCGTTTTCGACCCGGAAGTCTTTTTTTTATTAAAAGCTCTATAAGCGCGGTAAACCGGAAGTGTAAAAAAGAATATATTTCTGCTAAAAAGACATTGGCAAAATGCCAAAATGCCGAAAATTATTATCATATTCCAGAAAGGTGTCGTGTTGGTTAACACATTTTGATATGAAACACTTAAATTTAATTGATTTCATGCTTTATTACTTATGATTTCTTGACATTTTTTGCCGGTTATAATTTTTAGAGTGGAGAAATGACTTCTGTCCTCCATCGACAATGGATCAATCAAATTCCCTGAATACTTCGTTGCCAAGCAACCAACAAGTGCAGAATGACGTCAGTATGTCTCCAGGATTTCGAAACTTTGCTTTGGAGCAACATTCGAAACAATCTCTGTCAGGTGTGTCCAGTATTTCAAAGAACAGCGTCTCTCTGGGAAAAGAAAGTAAGATGAATGGAAAAGAAGAAAATAACAAACGTTTAAGAAAAATGGATATAGACATTGATGAGAGGCAATCTCTTTATGACGGTTACTTGGTGTCTAAACAAGGTCCTGTATCAATGGTAGCAGGACCACTGGAAGAAGATACTGTATCAGAATTAACCGTTCAACCGTCTTTAAGTGGAACCCCTTTAGATATATTAGAAAACTTTGAACATCAGTCAGACCATTTTGCCTGTCCTTCCAGGACAAGAAAGAGGGATTCTGTTGGAAATATCGTTGAAGAGGACGAGAATGTTGAAGATTGGTCGAAAGCTACAGATAAAGACAAGCAAGTAAGGCGTTCATCGATAGAACTGGCTCTTGCTAAACAAAAGAAGATTAGAGATGATTGGCTGGGTCGATGTAATGAAGCGGAGGTTTCCTTTCACGACTCTTCATTGTCTGGTGAACACTTGGACAATAAGGAAATGGAAAATCACGAAGAAAGTGGTTCGGGAACTCAAAAGGAAGATAGTTTTCCGCGTGGTATTTCGATTGCTAACGAGGCCGAGTTCTCTCGATTGTGGTTGGAGTTTTCGCATTCTCAATATCCTGAAGGAAAAGAGTTGGACAATACAGGGGACAAGTGTATGGAAGACATCACTGCGGGTGATCAGGTTGAAATAGTTTTCGAGGATGCAACAGATGATAACAAGAAGAGGACTGTTAAAAAAGTTGTCAGTATCAGTAAAGAGGCTTGCTATTCAAGTGTTAAGAATGATGGAAATCAAGGCACAAAAAGCTACCGAAATAATAAGCTGGAAGATGAAACATCAGTCAAACTGTCTACGGAGTCTGTCGAGTCCCACGAACTGGATAAAAATCCGTCAGAAGGTTTTTCTAGTGGTTCAAGAGTGGAATCTGAATCTGGAAATTCACATTATTTTCCAGGAATAGTTAATGATGGTCATGCTGATTGCTCGGTAAAAGGGATAAAAGATGTGGGGATACCTGATTATAGAAACTGGCCACCATTAAAGGATGGGTGCGTGGTACCAGGAAGTGATGAAATGAAAGGAATTAGTGCTCGTGGCGGTGATGAAAATTCTTTTAATAGCCAATATGCAGCAACTGGTGATGAAAGCTTATCCTCAAAGGAAAATAGCGCATTTCAGCAGAGTGATAGCATCGTAGGAACGGATGGTGATGGTGGTGGTGATGAGACTTTTAATAGTCAGATTGTATTAGAAGATGAGACAAGAGGAGCTGACACCCAAAATAGAACAAATCAAGGTTTGGATCAAGAAAATATAAAAGACACAACAATGGAATCTGAGGAATTATATTCTGTGGCTGCTGAAGCTGTTCAAAGGCAAAGAAGAACCGAAGAGAAAGAGAAATGGCGGAGAAGGAGAACGCACATCGAAAGAACGAATGTACAAATGTTTGATGCAACAGCGTCTGAGCCTGCTGAAGCTTCTGCTGGAAAGAAAGGGCAAGAATTGAACAAGAAAAGTTGTACAGAAACGTCTGACAGTAATCTAGGAGAATTGTCTACCACTGGTGCTGTTGATAAAGAAGTTTTTTGTACTGCAGAGGGAGTAATACCAAATTCCATATCTGATGGGAGTTCTTCTTTAGAACAGAAAAGCGACGAATCTTTCTCAATATTGAAGAATAATTCCATATCTGATCTCACATGCGATGGGTTCAAGCCGGCATTTACGAGTACTGCTATACCGGTATCCCCTTCAGCTGAACTAACTCGGAGCCTCAAAGCACAAGACAAACAGAATCACCATGGAGAAGCCGAAAACCTCACTACAACAAAGAAACATGTGACTTTTGGAAAGAGCATAGTTTACGTGAACAGACATGACATTGAAGCAAGTCTAGAGCCCACTTCAAATCAAGTTGTTGCCTATCCATACAACAATGATCTATCAGATGATGATTCCATGGTTCCCTGTACCCAACAGGAGGACGATAGTCAGTGGATGACATTCGAAGATCCACTGCAGATTTTGAGAACAATGTCTTCTTCAGCCACTAAAGTCTTCCATGAATATCCAAAATCCAAGACCTTTGGTTGTCAAGCTTCAGATAGAGCTGGCCATAATCACAGTATTGACCACGACGGTGATGCAGCCGGAGTGCATTGTCTAGTTGGTACTGTACTGCAGTCTACAGATAATAGTAGAGTTCAGAGAACCACAACAAATAATGCGATGCAGCGTCGAGGTAATGATGAACATGCTCCGTGCCCGGCTAGTTATGACAGCGATGCGCTGCTGCAACAAAGTCTTGATGATGCACAGCGCTTAAAAGATGGTGATGCCCCTAATGATAGCGATGGCAATTCACAGGCTTCTTCAATTATTGGGGAGGATAAAGAAATAATTCCATGTAGCGATGAAAGTGAAGAATTTGTACGTTCTCCTCGAACAGTCGCGAAGGACAGCATTTTGCAGTGTATAAAACAGTCAAGTAACACAGTTTACAGTGACCTTGTAATGGGCAGTGATGACAGTCCTGGGAACATAATCTCAAGTTCCCCTAAAACTGCCGCGAAGCAGAATATAATGCGATGCATTCACCAGCAGGCAAATAATGACTCTAGGGATGACGTCACAAGAACGCGTAGCCAATCAAAGCAGACCTCTGCATCGCCATCAAAAGGTCGGGAAACGAAGAACACTGGTGTCAAAAGTCGAGAATCGCTTCAGTTCACTTTAACAGACTCGGAACTCTGTAAAGCTTTGAATTCATCTGCCGAAAAGAAAAACGCTTCCTTATTGGGTTCAAAAAGGATAAATAATTCGAAAAAAGGAAAATGCCTTCATCAGGAGCAGCGCGCCACTTCCACAACTCCTGTGACAGAAACTGGACTATGTTCTATTCCGATCTCAACTTCTTGCAGAACTAAATGTTATGATAGCTGTAAGAAACAGTCTCAAGAGGATGAACTTGGACGTGACGTAAAAGTGATGTCACTTCCGGAACATAAAGGTGAGGAAGTCGAGTGTTTGATGTATGTTCCCGGTGGGGGACTGGAGACAAGTGCTGTGCGCGTGACACTGGATTCAATTCCACCAACAAAGGTATCGGACAGAAATCTAGAAAGCAATAAAGAGGCAAATGACAGCAGATACACAAAACCTGTTTCTCGAAGACAAACAAGAGGACGACTATCAAGGAAGGATAAGAGTACTGAGAGAGAAAAAGATAAAAGTCGGGCAGTACCGAAACGAAGACAGCTGCCGCAAGACTGTACGACGGTTGCCATGGCGATCCATAAAAATATTACACCGGCGACCGACTTAGACAAGGGTAATAGTATTCCTGATCTTGATTATAAGGGTGCTCATGATGGTAATAAAGCTGTTGCCACGGAGACGCATGTTTTACGATCAAGGACGTCAAGGGATGCAGCAACCCTTGTAGAACGTGAAGGAAGATTAAAAAGAAAGCGTTCAGAAGAAGAGGAAAATAGGGCCGCGAAGAAGCTAACGATCGCTGCGCCATCGTCTGCTTCAGTTCAAGGTGAGTCACTTCAGGCAGTGTTGTTTTTAATGGAGTAAATTACGTATCACTGTGAATAACTCATGCAACGGACTTGCCGTGCCTTGCAGTGCAGTACATGTAGTGTTCGTGATGATACCTTGACTTGTCCGATCTTTTTGATCCTTATTACTTGATGTTAAAGCAGTTCAATTTGGAAGACAAAACAAAACAATTCAATCTCTGAGAATTGGAACCTATTGTTTTGTTCTCCAAATTGAACTGCATTCTGAATTGCTGCAAGGGGTGTATTAGTTTGCTAAAGCGAGAAATACATGGCCCGACATCGTCACAGCACCATTGATTTATAATCAATTTTCGGCGATCAGAGTTTTTTAAAAATTCGTAGATATTCTAGGTAATTTGTTGAGTTGGAGTTGAGTAACGGTAACTAAGGAGATCCGGAACAGCCAGTTTCAATTTAAGAAGATAAATAATTATTTCACTTATTAATAGATGGTTTGTCTCTTTCAGTATCAACAAGAAGCTTGAGTACTACAAACAATAAGAACAACAATGAAAGAGTAAGTAATCAGGATGATATTATTAACTACCTGTGTCGTGACAAGAAAACAAAAAATGCAGAATTTAAAGTGCAAAAACACAGAAATCAACTTCCAAATTCCAATAGACCCCTTGCAGCAGGTCGGAATGCAGCTAAATTTGGAGGGCAAATCAAAAGAATTTCAAACTCCGGATAATTGGATCTTTTGTTTTGCCCTCCAAATTTAGCTGCATCCCGACCTGGTGCAAGGGGTCTATTCGATCCTGTGCTTCACTATAAGGCACCGTGGAGCATAGTTTTGAGTGGGGAGGGGGAGGGGAGGAATGTCCCCATCTATCTAAAACTGCGGAAATTGAGGCTCTTGGAAATGCGATTTCCAGTGATGCGGTTTTGAGGGGCAATTACAACATTTCTTGCATTAAAGTCATGTCAAAGCTTTGGAAACTCATAACGAAAAATTATTTTTGGTTAAAAACGTGTAAAAAAGAGAGTAAAACCATTTGCCTAATCTGTAATGCTTCTATAGGTGCTAAATGCAGATGCTAATTCTCAGGAGTTTACAGACGATAGCTGTCTTCACGTGTTGTATTCCCAACAAGATCCGCTTGTCCTTGAGTTTTCTCCGAACGAATATTCAGATGACGATTCTTCTCAGGTAATGAACATGCTTACTTCATGCTGTGACTGTTCAGTAACCTGAGTATCAGATTTCCTCTCTTCCCCTCCTCCCCAGTCCCCTCCCCGCCCTTCCCCTAGAGCCTGATACTCAGGTTAATTGTTCAGTTACCATATTTTTATTTTGCGCGCCTCAAATGTGGGGAGGGCGGGGCTTGTTTGAGGGCGGCGCTTATTTAAAACTTGGACGCGACGAAATCTTTCCTTTTAATTTAATGGTATGTTTTCCATCTGTACGAAAAATTTTACGGGACCGCGGTGCTTATTCGGGGACGGTGCTTATTAACTTTGTAGTCCCAAATGCGGCGCTTATTCGATTTATTCAAGCGACGCAATTATAAGCATAGCGAACTCGAAATCTTAGTCAAATATCTAACGCTCGCTAATGAACCACTCCTGTTGGAAGGAGCAATACGTTTTCCATCCAAAAGGGTACATGGGTATAGATCCCTTCCAGCACGTCGGTATGCAGCTCAATTTGGAGGAAAAAACAATAGGTACCAATTCTCAGGAGATTGAAATTCTTTGGTTTTGTCCTCCGAATTGAGCTGTTTTGACGTCACATACAAGGGGTCTATAATCAAAGGTTGTATTTTTATGCTGAAGATTTTGTACGAAAGCGCATTATTTCTTTCATGCTCATCTAGCATTCTTCCACCAGTTTCTGCACGGTATACTTTTCTCTGAGGCCTTCCTGTTTACAGTGGTCATGCATTTCAGATGTCAATACTAAACAGAGTATTTTTTTTTTCATTTTTTTTTCAGGAGAGCAAAATTAAGGATTTGCTTTCAAGTCCCATTTTATTACCCAGTCCACCGCGTGAAACACAAACGGTTCGTGATTTTGTTCTTGAGTATTATGTCTTTCTTTCTTTACCACTATTTTTTTCTTTTTTTTTTTGAGAATTCTGATAGAATCTATCATAGATGCATAAGTGTTTTAGATGTTTTGCGTCAATTCTTATTAATATTCATGGTAATGTTAACGATTTTTTCTCGTTGTTACCCCCCCTCCCAAACCGAGAAGGATTATGGGGATGTGAAAGTGGTGAATGAAAGTTTGATGTGAGATGATAATTGATGTGGGATGATTTGATGATCCAGTTTTACTATTCCTGCAGATACCCCAGTCTACAAACACAGAGATGTCTAACTTGAGATTTAAAAAGTTTGAAAAGGTCATGGAAGAGTCTAACATGTCAGAAGAACAAGAAACTTCTTCTCCTAAGTTTGTATCACTGCCTTCATATCAGGTACAGATTATTGAAAAGATCTTTGAAGATTTTTATTGTGTATATAAATTTTATCGATTGTTCATGTCTTTTTTATCTTGCTTTCTTTCTTCCTCCATTTATCCCATTCAAACCGTCTTTTGAAGCTTCATGCATCCGTCTATCCATCTTTCTTCAAGATGTTCGTCCATTCGTCCGTCTCTCCATCCGTACGTCCATCTACTGTCCTTCTGTCTAATCATGCATCCATCTCTCCCTCCCTCTCTCCGTTCTTTCATCCGTCCATCCGTCATCCTATCCATCCATCGGTTTGTCCGTTTCTCCACCCATACGTTAATCTGCCATCCTGCCATCTTTCTATCCATCTACGCATCCACTCCTCCCTCCCTCTCTCCTTTTTTCATCAGTCTATCCGTTCATCCATTCGTCCATCCTTATTACATATTATCCGTCCGTCCATCTGTTCGTAACTCCTTCCGCTCCTCTATCCATCTATCCGTCCGTTGGTTTGTCTATCCATTCATCCATCACGAAATCCAGTATCCGTCCGTTCATCCATCCAGTTGTCCGTTCGTCCTACCGTCCGTCCGTCTGTCCACCCATCTTTCCATCCATCCATTTCTCCGTTTATTTACTGGTTTTAAAACTGGTTTATTTGATAATGTTCAATTGTTCTCTCTCCCCTTCTCATCAGGTACCAATTACAAACAACACACATCTTCGCCTCGCCAATGAACAGAAGAATACAACACCGCACATCAACACAACACAAGGTAAAACAAAACCATTCATTCTAAGTGACTCAGAAGAAGACGAAAATGAGAGCAATTTCTGTTGGTTTACAACACGGTAGTCCATGTGTGTCGCTCATACTGGCACTCATTGGTTAAAATTCAGTGTTACTTGGACTGTGGTTTATTAGAATCTTCATACTTCGACGATTGATCATCCTGTAGTCTGAAGATTATAATATGTCTAGATATTATTGGTTGATTTAGCGTAATCATCAATACGGAACCGTGATGGCCATCATTGTCCTTTAAAGATTCAGCCTCTTGGTTTTCATTGATCGATTCAATGGTTCATTGGATTAATGTCTACCAGTGGTCAACAATAAGAGTGCCCATAGCTAGTAAAACATGCTGGACTGGCAATGGCTTTTTAAGGTTATATGAGATTTGATTGGTCGATATTTAGCGGTTCACTGGTTACATTGTGGTCACCAATAAGAGTGCCCATAGCTAGTAAAACATGCTGGACCGGAAATGGCCTTTTAAGTTTATATGAGATTTGATTGGTCGATATTTAGCGGTTCACTGGTTACATTGTGGTCACCAATAAGAGTGCCCATAGCTAGTGAAACATGTTGGACTGGCAATGGTCTTTTAAGGTTATACGAGATTTGATTGGTCGATATTTAGCGGTTCACTGGTTACATTGTGGTCACCAATAAGAGTGCCCATAGCTAGTGAAACATGCTGGACTGGCAATGGCCTTTTAAGGTTATATGAGATTTGATTGGTCGATATTTAGCGGTTCAAAAAAAAAAAAAATTGTCAGAATTGAGGTTCATAAAGAATGAAACATTGTCTAGCAAAGTTCGGCTTTTAGAGTTTGAAGTTTTTCGACTGTTTGGTAAGACTGTTGCTTTCGAACGAACTACCGCACGCCATGTTTATTCGATTGAATATTTTAATCCATAGTCTTGCATTTGTGTAGTTCATGTATATCATTTGTTTACATATAAATATCTTAAAAAAACATTTTTTTTAGAAACATCTAATTGGGTTTTAAAATTTCTGATAAAAGATATTAACTAGAATATTGCAACCTTACGAAACATAATGATATACTTTAATACTTAAAAAAGAACGTTTATAAACTTATATATAAAGCTTGTTAATAAAGAATTAAATCAGTTTAAAGTTTCATACAGATTTTTTTCCTTTTTTTGTTGAAAATTAAGAAGAACGTCGTGGGGGTGGGGAAGGAGGGGGCGAGGTTAGGGGTACTTCTTAGAGAATAAATCTATATCTATCAATTGCATAACATAATTTGTTGTTGGTCAGGGAAAGAGGAATAGGCCAACTTTGCTTTAACCGAGTTGTGAGTGACAGTGGTCCAGCACTTTTATGATCTAAAAACATTTCTAACCGTTTTTTGACTTTTCACTTTACTCGATACACTCTGAACACCGTTCTCTGTTTGCATGTATACTTCGTGTGCGCACATAAAATAATCCTAAGATCCACTTGTTTTACCATTATTTTGCGTCATTTAAAGAAAAAATTATTTACGTGTTTACTCTTTACACGTTGAATATATTCTATAGACCCCTTGCAGCACGTCGGAATGCAGTTCAATTTAGAGGACAAAACAATAGGTTTTAATTCTCAGGAGATTGAAATTCTTTTATTTTGTCCTCCAACGTGAGTAACTTTAATGCACGTGAAGGGGTAAATCAATTAAATGTTGAATGAATATTTAAGTCATAAAGAAAAGACAAGGTCTTTGTTCGTAACGTCTTTATTTCTCACCTGTTTGTGAGTATAGCACTAGGATAGGCTGGTATTATTCATTCTATTGTTCGTTCTTCCTGACGGGCAGGGATCTTTCCTAACCTGTTTAAAGAAAATTACTGTTTTCTTCATTTTTGTTATTGTTTAAAATTGTACATTGTACTTAATATTGGAATTCTAAAGAGAAATTACTAGACTAGTATGAATATGAAGAATTTTATAATAATTCTAGAAAACAAAGTCTCGTTTCTAACAGCTCGCTATTCAGAAGTAATGCAGGCAGTCATGCAACATGGCCATTCGATTCTGTGCTCTGTTATTACTGCGCATGCTCGGATTATACCTTGCAGAACAAGGGAAGCTCTTCGCACGTAGCATTTAAGGACTTTTTTCATAGTATTAATGGAATGCAATCCGAAACAAATTTAGCGATACTAACTTTGAGCTTTGATTGTAGCTTTGCTTCAAATGTTCTAATTTTCACAAGGCTGGGTATCTTTTACGCATGTCCGTAAATCAGCGTCGTTACAAAGCAATTGACGTCAATGTGACGTCATGACACAAGCTCACCCATAATGCTTTGCTTTCAATTCAGCAGTCTTAGAGCATGCCATATTATTTGTTAAGCATTATGGATGCGTTTGTGTCAAAATGAGAAAAACTATAAATAGCGTAATAACTTGTTATAAATAAGTTGGATTATTGGCAAATATCTAAATTAGAAGATGGTCCATAGCACTAGTTATCCTATTTGCAAGAGAACAACAGACTCATCTCATCCCTAGACAGTTTGCCATCCTTATTGGTGTCAAACATTTCTAGAATTTGTTTTCTAATTCCCTCCAGGTCCGCTTGGGTTATTTCCTGTGGACGCAAATGGAGTGAGGATTAATTAACTTGTAGTACAAATATTGAAGTTTTTATCATTTTCTGACATCAAAAAATACAAAAAAATGTCGGTAGACATAGTTTACAAAATGTTAAACCAAAGTAGACGTTTTTGCTATAACAAACTATTATTGTCGTGCTTTTGTCCACTAGATGTACGAATTCTTTTGTGATTTTGTTGTTTAGAAATAATAGTAGTATTGTTAATGATAATAAGACTGAATCATCGTTTCACACGAGCAATGCCACATGACATTTATAATAGTCTAATTATCATTACCAATACTACTATTATTTCTAAACAACAAAATCACGAAAGAATTCGTACATCTAGTGAACAACATGTGAGACCATAGTGTTCAACACGTAGCTCCTTATGACATCATAATTCAAAACATGTGACGTCATCATATTTTCAAACATGTGACACCACAGTGCACAACATGTGACATAAATGTGTCGTCATATTTTACATGTGACATCGTTGCCATAGTGCACAACACGTGGCTCCTTATATTTTATAACATGACATCATAATTCAAAACATGTGACGTCATCATATTTTCAAACATGTGACACCACAGTGCACAACATGTGACATAAATGTGACATCATATTTTACATGTGACATCGTTGTCATAGTGCACAACACGTAGCTCCATATATTTTGAAACATATGACATCATAATTCAAAACATGTGACGTCATCGTATTTTCAAACATGTGACACCACGGTGCACAACATGTGACGTAAATGTGACGTCATATTTTACATGTGACATCGTTGGCATAGTGCACAACGTGACATTGACCAAATAGAAAGATGTGAACTAATCATATTTTACAACTCCTGTATTATCTACTTGTATTCGTTATTTCTAATCATTACATACGAAAAAAAGCGTACCTGATTTTTATTTTGCTGCAGAAGGATATCCCTAAGCAGAGCAGTTATTTCATCACCTTCTATCTCACCACTGTTATCCTGCGGGAAATAATACAAGTGTTACCCCTAGCTTCGTGCAGTAATTTTGATATTGACTTTCATTTGAAACACATGAGTACCTACATCATCGTAATGATTGAAAAGTTTGTTAAAGTCCTCTTTTGACAGCTCGCTTTTTCCCTGCAGATCGAATAGTCAAGTATTAGTCTCACTGTAATTTTAACGATTTTTCTTGTTCTATTATTAAGAGTTAAACTATGTTTTATTTTGAGTTCAAGGCTTAGATCAGATTATTCTAGCTCGGAAATTTTTTTTTTTTACACTCAAATTTTGCCTTCAAATTTTATCGATATCCTGAAACAACCTCTGGGTTGATCAAAGCAAGAGCCCGGCTAACTCACAGATTGAATTGAAATTTAATCTTCTTGAGGGTCTCTTTTTTTTTTGCCACCAACGGTGATACGAAAGTCCAATTAAAAGCTTAATAACACATCTACAAAAATACTTGGTTCTGATTGGTTAATTGGCAGTCAATTTTCTCTTGATCTGTTTCAAAAGGATTAAAGTCTGAAAGGAAAGCACTATGCCCACCTTGAAAAGCGGGGGAACAGTATCTGGCTATTTTATCAAGGACTGAAAAAATGAATAAATATAGAAAAAGTGCTTAAATACCCTGAACTGCTCGATAAAGTTGTCTTCGACGTGAATGAATCTGGAAAAAACAACAAGTAAACAATGATGACAAAATTTTAGATATAAAAAGGAATAGAAAATCAGTGAAATTTAAGTAATCATATCAGTAAACAATACAATACTTTTTATTCACATTTCTATTAGTTTATACATTTACATGTTTACATATTTTGCTATATTTTTTTTCAGTACAAATATTTTGAAGTTGTTTTGTTTTAGCAAAAATATAGTTATAATTTGTATAGTTGTTTACAGCTATCGTACCTTGCTAGTTCACTGAGCTCAAACTTGCCATCTTTGTTTAAATCGTACAACTCAATCTTCAAATAAAAACGAGTTAATCGTTGATAAAAATATTGATAAATCAATCAATCAGTAAATCTAGTACACCTTGTTAACTTGGGCTTAATGTTTTCCTATTTCAGATCACGTGTCATTCTCTTGAGAATTTTGAATTGTATCCAATCCATATTCATGTGTCTTCTCATGTACTCCACAGCAGTCAATTGCTTAATTTTCTAGTCATACTGAAACGTTCTTTATCCAAATTATATGAAGTTTTGGACATACATAGGTGTTATTAACTTTTGTATAAGTGGTCCCATTCTCGAGTATGAGGTACTCCACAGGGAACATTTTCATTAGATTCTGAACTACTAAGGTCTTTAAGGCAAAAGATATAATAATACTCACATATGAGCTCACAAGTTCCTTGACTTGCTGGGGCTGGACATTTTGGTTATACGGTTGCAACATTTCGTAGAAAAATCCCTGTAAAAGCAAAACAATAAGGCTATTTAAATAATAGTTTAATTAATTTCAATTAAATTCCAATTCGATCATGGAACGATGGCTACAGGTCTTATAGCCATCGGCTATATAAGTGCTACCCTCGTAAAAACAAGGACGGAGTGTTATACTTATTGTATCCTTACGTCTAACTCGTCTTGTTCAAGGAATCCGCTCTTATCCACATCATAGTGAGTCCAGATCTAGTATAATCAAAACAAAAAATATATCAGTTAACTATTGGCTGTTTGCGTTGATGACAGAAAAAGCGGCTTTGTATTTGTTGGCATTACACCGTTTTTTCCTCATCGTGTTTTGGGTTTTTTTGACTGTCTTGGTTTTTTAATAGTGTGGGATAAAATAGTTATACAATACTTTCTCGTGGCATACCATGGGTATCCCACTTGTATTTTCTTAGTAAACACACTTGTCTGAAGGCTTGTGTGTCTATTTAACAATTATTCACCGAAGTCTAGGTGATTGTTAGTGAATATTTATGGAACCGCGAGTACTTTGTTTTAGTATTATAACACAGGTGATTATTCGAAAAAATCGATTTATTTCTAAAATGTGGATATTTTTTGTATTTTGAAAAAGGCTCGTATCAAAAAACGAAGCGCGCGCAATCCTACATCCACCTGTAGGTGATTATAGAGAAATAATCCGAAGTTCTCGACCAATCAGCGCGCGCGATTTTCTTTGGGAAGCACGGGTGGCGTAGTGGTGAGAGCGCTTCCCTTTCACCAAGGCGACTCGAGTTCGAGCCCCGCTGGGCTCGGTGTCGTATGTTAGTAGAGTTGTTGGTTGGTTCTCTCCTGTACTTCGAGGGTTTTTCCGGGTTCTCCGGTTTTTCCTCCCTCCTCAAAAATCAACTTCTAAATTCCAATTGGAATGCAGTGGAGTAAGAGCCACTCGGTGGATTCCACTGTTAATCGCATTTATTTTATTTATTTATTCTTATTTATCAGCGCGCGTGATTTTCTATAATCATCTGGGTAATGATACTAATAGAAAATATAATTGATTCGTGGGATATTCCATGGTATACCCCTCAAAACCATGCAATAACTAGTATATCTATTGTAATACGACATTTACTTACCTTGATGAAATCCACACTAGTGATGGGGCCTTCCTTCAACTTGTACTTGGCCAGCAAACTTTCTTCAACATCTAAGATTTTCTGAAGCTAAAAACCGCACAAAACTGTTAGGCCACGATCCAAAAAAATAACTATGAAAACTTTTTTTTGTTTGCTTATTTTTGAAGTCAAGTGGAATGGAATGGAATTGAACGAATGCATGGAAAAAAGCGATGATAAAGCAGGAATTCTTTAAAAACGAACCAACGGAGTTACAATACACCTATTTCCCTTGGCGTAATGTTTTCCCATTTCAGACCATGTGTCATTCCTTGAGAATGCAATTCTTTGTTTGAGTTGTATCCATATTCATGTGTCTTCTCATGCGCAACCGTTAAACAAAAAAATGATACTCTAGGGAATGACACGTGGTCTTGAGAATAAGATTCTTTGTATGAGTTGTATCCATATTCATGTGTCTTCTCGTGCGCAACTGTTAAACAAAAAAATGATACTCTAGGGAATGACACGTGGTCTTGAAATGAGAAAACATTACGCCCAAGCTAAAGAGGTGTATTAATATTTATAAATGATACCTAGTACTTATAAAAAAGAATGAATGGAAGAACAAGAAGTAAACGAATGGATAAATACATGAAGTTATACTTACTTCTTGCATCTGGAATCGTCCGTCATAGTTTTCATCGTACTTGGAAAGAACCTCTTGTTTAAACTTTTCCAGCTCTGGTGGTGATGGCGCCTATCAAAAGATTGCGAAAGATTAAGGAAAGGAACGTGATTGAAAGGAAGGGAAAGGGAGAAAAGAGTAAAGAGTAAAGGAAAAAAAAGTTTTTTAGAGGCTAAATAAACTAAATTATTGTATAATTGATTAGAATAAAATATTTTGAGATATTAATCTATAAATTTAACTAGGTATTCGAACCAAAACCTAACTAGTACTCAAATAATAATCATAGATGATTATCAAAAGAGACTTAGAAAATACTTTGATACTAAAATCTAACGCTAAGAAAATCTTAAAATCCATTAAGAATAAACCAAAAAAGCCAAAAACTAAAAAACGACGACGTTTCGACGCTAATGTAACGTCATTATCAACTATTTCCATGGGGTCGGACAATCGCATTTTTCATTTGTTGTGGCCACTCTCACATATAGTTCCGATTAATCAATTATTTTTCGATTTTCTAAGTAATTCCTAAAAGGGATCACGAAAGTGTAGCCATTTTGCCACAAATTATATTTTCCAGAAAACCCCACAATTTGTTTTGTCTTATGAAACAGGATGTTTCAGTGGAAGGAAAAGATGTTGTGATGAATTTCCAAGAACTATTTAGCGAACATTTATAGTGAAATGCTTTCATCTTCAATAATTTCCTCTGTCTGCTCAATAATGGAAGTTCCGCGTACAAATAGAGATAATATTCTGTTGTCAATACCAAATACTGGTAATTAACCAATAGATTTAATCAACTTATCTCAGCGTTGCTGGCAAAGTAAGACCAAAGCAGAGGTTTTTGCAATTACAAAGACTTTCATTTTTCAGGATAAATCTGGCTTACTATACTAGGTAGCAGTTGTCATGGTGATCAAACTAGGGTTTACCAAATCAAAAATAGTTTCTTAGACGAAAACCGTGCAATAATTTGGTGGGTCGAATGACCAGTAAAATGGCGGTCACCTCTTTTTTGCTCACTGCAAAATTACTGTCAAGCTGTGTGATAGTATAACCATTATCACATTTTACCTCTCAGCCCTAGGCGACCAACCAATTAGTAAAACTATATTTAATTTTAGCGTCAGTTATTAGCCAAAATGAAAAAAGATGCTGGAGAATGAAGGAAATAATTCCAATTCGAGGAAATATATTCTAGGAATGAAATTGTTTATAGATCATTGCGAAAAACATTATTGGAAAAATACCAGTATATAGTGCTGAAGAATGGAGGGAATGATTCCAATTCGAGGAAATATATTCTAGGAATGAAATTATTTATAGATGATCGTGAAAAATATTATTGGAAAAATACCAGTATATAGTGCTGAGGAATGAAGGGAATAATTCCAATTTGAGGAAATTGATTCTAGGAATTAAAATATTTATAGATGATTGCAAAATTACCAGTAAAATGTGCTGGAGAACGAAACAGATAATTTCTCTTTGCAAAAATAGATTCAAGGAACGAAATTATTTATGGATGGTCGTAAAAAGTATTTCGTGTTAATGAAAAAAAATGAGGTGTCTAAGGAATTTCCTCTTTGACGATAAAAGCATTCCATGAACGATTACAGATTTGGAATCGATTTGGACGAACAGAAAACAAAAAAAAAGAGCTAGCACGAAATCAAAGCCAAAAACAATATATTTTCAAAAATATATCAGGCACAAAATAGGTGTTACTAGAAAAGAGTAAAATAATCTTCAATATTTATCAATAAAAGTAAGCACAGAATCACATAAAATTTTATTGCAAAAATATATCAGGTAAAAAAAAGGTTTTAATAGAAAAGAGTAAAAAACTCACAGATGGGTGAGTAAGATTTTCTGTAAAACCTTCGAATGCTTTATAACTATCGTATTTTTATTCTAATTTTTTAGCACGCGCGTCTTGCCGAAATATTTTCCCGCGTTTTTTCCTGGTAATCGCTCTTTGCGGAAACTCATTTCCCTTTATAATTGTTACTTTTTTAACTTTTTGAATTCGAAAAACACTAATTGAAAAAACATTATAGCTAATTTCGTCTCTCGTTTTATTTCTTTTCTTGTAAAATCAAAATAATTTCTTTCTTTCTGGAAAATTACAGCTCATTATATATTCAAGTGAGACCGCGCGCGCCTTCTTTTTCCCGCCTTTTTTGTAAAACCAGAATTCGAAAAACACTCTAATTGAAAAAACATTATAGCTAATTTCGTCTCTCGTTTTATTTCTTTTCTTGTAAAATCAAAACAATTTCTTTCTTTCTGGAAAATTACAGCTCATTATATATTCAAGTGAGACCGCACGCGCCTTCTTTTTCCCGCCTTTTTTGTAAAACCAGAATATCATAAAGTAATCGTTCTGAAAAAACCACAAGTCTACAATTCGTGCATGTGCAAATGATTTATTTTGAAGTTCTATCGAAACTCATTTACAATTATGTCAATTGATTTTCAATTTTTCAATAAATATTTTCAAACAAGAACTTCATGTCCAGAATTTCAGTTTACGAAATTATTTATTTCTATATTTTTAAGTAAACCATTGATGTTGATGATAAAAAAAACCAGAAAAGTAACAGCTTGTAGACCAGGTTTCGTGCAAAGTAGACCACAACAGTTTCTCATTTCATTTGAAATTCAAAATTTTGCCCGAGGCTACATGAAGTCAAGAGATTCTAAGTTTAAAATGATATATTATTCAATAGTGTCGTTGTTCTATTTGTTGTATTATGTAATTTATAGTTGATCACTTTTACCAGCTCGACCTTTCGTGATGCTTTGCCATATTTACCGGCGAAATGCCATGAGAAATCTCCAATTCTGAAAGGTTTTATTGCTGCAAATGTTTTTAATTTAGGCGTCAAGACGTCCCATTTCAAAGATTTACTGGATTTTTTCTTAATCGTAATAGATTTTTAATAACAATATAGCCAGAAGTGTGTAAAGAAATAAGAGGTCAGGAAACTAAGTGGACAAAGATGATACCCAAGTAATGAGTGCGTCGGCGCATGCGCCAACTCACTGATGTTCACTATAGTCACTATTACAACTACCGGTTGGCAATTCATGGTGGGATTGATAAATGATAGGTTTTGTAGCTGATTTTGAGATATTTTTGAAACCATAGGCATTTTTTTTATAAAAAAAAAAAGGTGAGCCCATGATTTTACCACAACCACTCACTCGTTTTTCAGCCTTATTTACATTAACTTTATTCTATCTAGGGATTTACATGAGTATGAGCCCGCAGTTTAACACCCAGTTGCTAAGCGGATACTAGTTGTTGTTATAGTCGTTTCCATTTCACTACATTATCACTAAAGTTTTTCTCGTTCTTTCTCAATAACGTTTCCGTTTCCAAAAGAGATTCCTAGGATTTAAGAAGCGAGGTACTTCGTGTTTTGTGTGTGTGTTTCTTCAGTCGCCGCGATGTTGTTTGATCTTAACAAGATTTGAATATTAACTTTCTGTAGTCATTGATAGGAGCTCATGAATGATACATTAATGATTTTGTTTTTCACAGCAAGATCATAAGAATTTATGAGAAGACCTAACGTGATACCAATCGACGTATCACCGGCGTCGATTTGTATCAGGAGTTTTTTCTCATAAATTATATTTCAAAAGTTTGCATTACTACATAATGAGAAGCTTTAAAAAGCGCTCCATTTTGATGTAAAGAATCAGTGCACTGCATCGATCCACGAAGATATACTCTTCTTTTTTCACTATTATTTTTTTTCCTTATAAACAAAACATTACAGCTATTTAAACACACATCAGATGCCGAATTGCTACTTTGCGGTAAAAGATAAAAAGCATCTTAATTAACCCTTGCAGCCAAAAATTATATTTGCAGATATATTCTCAAGAAAAAAACTAATTATCAGGAAAAAATACTTCCATTCGAGTTTTATCGAACCCTGAAACAACTTCTGGGCTGACCAAAGTCACGGATGTACGGCTAACGAATTGTGTTAGGTTTTGTGGAGGGAGGAAAACCGGAGAAAAACCCTCAATTCAATCAATTTTATGGAACATGAATTTTCCAAAAAAAACTTGTCTTGGGTTCGAGTTATTGCGTTGTTCAACTTTGTTAAGAGAAATTGGAAGACAAGCTTTAGAATTTGCCCAAGAAGCCCATGAACATCAGCTACCATCTTCGAGCCTAGTAAATGGTATATTTATATACTTAGACGAAATTTTCTCCATGGAAATGGTGTTGTTTTCAGTTTGCAGCAAGTTCGTTTCGTGCACTTTGAATCAATTCACAATTATTTCTTGATAAATTTTTAATTATTAACGTGTAGAAGTTCAAGTTCTCATTTGTTGCTGAACTGAGCGACGCGCTAATGAGTCAACAAACTATTTCTCAAGTCTTTAAAGACATGCTCAAGTGAGAACGACCTCTCAAACTGCCGTAATCCCGGCTAGCAAAAGCACGCAAACGTAGAACATTTCAAGGTCCGGTATCTAAAATTTGTGCTGAGATTTCTTGAAGAGTAACCGAATTGTTTGCTTTTGGGTTTTAATGCTGCCTTAGTGATGATGGCACAGTAAATAATAAAGTGAGCAAATATCGATATATTTTATGTCGGATGAAGATTTTAACTGGTGTTCGAGTAACCCAGGTTTTTGCATTGTTTGGCTTTTTTGTGCTTGTTTTAAGCACTTTTTTTTAACTGGGAAAGCAGACCTTTTCAGTGCCATGCAAATCTCCCTCGGTAATTACCATAAAAGTTGTGTTGTTAGAAACGGATATATTGATAGCGTCTGGTTGAACTTTCGTAAAAAAAATTAAAAAAAAGTGAGAAAAAGCGAGAGAAACAGTTCCCGTTTTTGTACTCCTTTTTGCCATTGTTGCTGCAAACCTGTGGCTGTTTGACCATCTAGCAGCACGCCCCAGTACTAGGATTAATCTCATGCTGTTCAAAAATATCATATTTTCCCAATTAAAATCGCAATGAAAATTCTATTGAAGCTAGCCAATTCGTAGTTGTTGTTCTTGACTAGGCGTTGGATCCTCTTGAGGCATCTTCACGGGTCAATGTTCGCATCCGTTTGTATTTAAACATGATAAGCGAGGAGGGAATCAAAGGTCGTTCCCAGATAACTTGAGAATGGTCACAAGTATTATTAGTATTGATCCCTGAGGCTAGCGAACGAAGTTGATCAACCGACAACTTGCTCTTTGTCATTTTATACAAATAATTTCAGCGTTTAAATTTCAAAATGATATGATCACAGTAATAGATCTTGAATTTAACCCTCAAAGTTTTGCAAGATGTGGTTTGGATGGATGATAGTCATCCACAGCGAAGGATAGATTGGAAAAATCAATGACAATACTCATAATGCTCACCTTTTCTTGCTGTTCTGTGTACATTGTTTTCAGAAACTCATCGAGCTCGTTTTTTTCAATGTATCCATTTCCTATAAAATTATGTAGGAAAAAATATTTGAATTTGCTCTGATTTTAAAATGTGGCTGATCAAATCTTGTATTATTATACGTTTTTATTAAACACTGATCGCGGAGAAAATTTTTGATTATCGGGTACTCATTAAACGTTATATTTTAAAGTCCCTCACATATGGCATATATTTCCCTTCAATTTTTCCTTACCATCGGTATCAAATGAATTGAAGATCTTTACAAAGTCTCGAGATGTGATTTTTTTACTGGTGAGTCCTCGTTCTGCCATGTTGCTCGCTGTAGTCCTTCGAGTTGAATAATCTTCTCCGAAGCCGGCCGTGGTTCTTGTGTTTATTATTATCTAACCTCGCGCATGCGTATTAGGTGCTCGTTATGCAAATCCCCAACAGGTGTAAGTTGGGTTTGTTTCAAACCGACGAAGTTAATGAATAAGGACTTTGTGAAATATTCACGACCTACAACTTGTTTTCTCCTTTCTAATTCTGCGTTTATCCCCAAAATCATCACCTCTTGTACTCGCTGAAAAATTTGATCAAATCTCACACACAAGGTTATGATTGCGTTACAAATTATACAGACTTTGCCAACTGATGAGAAATGAGTTAAGATAAGAATTCCAAAATGCAAATTTTTCTTATTTTCTTTCATTATGTAAATATGTGTGGATGACCGATAGATTTTGACAGTTGCTACCGAATTTCAAGCGTCTAGCGTCTAGCGGATACTCTAAGATTTGTAGTCATTTTTATCGCTGGAAACTGACAGAAAATCCTCACAAAAACAGGCTCTATATTTCTTCTCGGCTTCAATTTAACATCTTTGGATATGGTTAAGCTATGAATAATCCATGAAAGACCAAAAAATCTTTGTCCTACGAGCACCTGTTCGCTGATATTCAAAATGCATCAAGCAGTACAGTACCAGCCATTGTATTCGGTCTCCAAGGACTTTTCCCATACAGAAAACACGTATAAACTTGCACAAGACTTCGATACGACGCGCTGCGCATTTTGCAAGCATAAAGTTGGAACCATATGTCTCAGCAATAATTAGATAAAACGCTGGTAGCTTACTTCCAAGATAAGATAAGATAAGCGAAAATTCGTTTTTGTCTCTGGTGTAAAGATGTTAAATTTTTAACGGTACGAGAAAGTGTTTCAAGTTTTAATAAGTTTGTTTTTGCATATCGGTTTGTGAGAAAGATTTAATCTTAAGTACATACGAAAGAAAACCTTGAAGCTTTCAAAACATCTTAAATATTTGCCAAAATTACTCACTCTTCGTTCAGTTCCCTTTCGGCTTTAATTTTATTGTTTTCTTAAAATACGATAATTACTGGTGTCAGAGGAAAGAAAATTGTCTTGGCAACTTGATGAAAAATAAAGAATTGGACATAATAGCATATAATTTAGGAAAACACTTTTATTGAGTTCACAGAATTTTTCATATCTGTTTTATTTAGCTTAAATTGTTTTGAAATATTGATTAAAAAATAAAATATTTGTACTTTGGAAGTAAAGAAATATTTTTTTTAGTCTTAGTAAAAACTCTTTAAAATTTTATCCCAAAATATTGATGTAATTTTAGTTCAAGCTATTGAAGAAGCTGGTGAAGTTACCAAAAATGCAGTCTTGAAACGATATATTTTTCTATATGAATTTTGTTTTGATTGACAGTTTTGATTGTCAAGTCTTTTGCGTTTATAAACATTTCGTAAATTATAGTAATTCACCATCAGTTTGGGTTTTGTGGTCTTGTTAGAACTGATCATGATAGCAGAAACTCTTGAGTCATTTTGAAAGAGGAGGCCTGAAATATTGGACTGATGAGGACTTCATATAGTCTGCGATAAAAGCTGGCTATAAAATATTTCAGGCAATTTTGACTTTTTAATATATTTATTTTTTCGCCATTTATTTATTTAACAAATATTTCATGACTTCTTAGAACGTTGTCCCATAAATTTTGACTTATCGATATATTTACTTTTTCCGCCATATTTTTAGTTAACGTTTTGCAAATTGATTGCTATGAACTAATGTCATCAACCATCCAACATTTCATAACTTAGCACGTTGTCCCATAAATTTCGACATATTTCGATATATTTTCCGAGTCGATGTTTGCAAAATTTCTTTGAACAATTACCAAGCATCAAACCAACATTTCACAACTTCTTAGCACGTTGTCAGTCCTATAATTTTGGACTTTTTGATATATTGACTTTTTTGTCATAACACTTCATTCAATATTTCTGTAGACTGCTTTAAACAACTGCTAGAGAGACCTCCTTTTCTGACACAAGCTGAACAATTTTTAACTACTAATCTCACATCTCAATCAAGTTGCTGAATACACTTCAGATGGTGTTTGCGACCAAAGGCTCCCCCCAGATAGCTACAGTCTTTCGCTTAGTTTAGATTTCAAACATTTATTTAATCATTAAAATTTGAATATATTTCTCCAAATAAAAACGTCTCCATAAATGACTAATATTGAATATCCCCAACGAGCGTTTGATCAGTTTGTTTTGATCACCAATATAATAATTTAATAAAGTTCTAGATTATTCCCTTATCTTTCTCATCTAGGAAAACACACCATTATAGCTCAAAACTAAATATAGTCTCTAGGTCGAAAATTCTAGTAAATAGATGAAAAAATATCCAAGGTAGAAAATTAAGTTTTAAGATATTCTTACTTGATAGTTCATCTTTTACATCCCATACCTGATGTAGTGTTATTGAAGTATGCATTTGTCTAACCATGGCTTTATTACGAGAGTCATAATATCACACAGTGTATGTATTCATCAGTGGTCTTGTAGTGTATTTAAAAGTTATTTTTAAACCAATGGACGTCTTTTTTTGACGTTTATCCCCCTTTTTGATAGGAAATTGGCACGGGTAATGTTGGATGGATGTATTTCACATTGACTCAGATCGATGGATGGATGGATGGATGGATGGGTGGATTTGGCATCTACTCGGGAGATGGGTGGGTGGATGTATGTATTGATGGATGGATATGAGATGGATTGGTATGAGATGGTTGGATGATGGATGGATGGATGGATGGATGGATGGATGGATGAATATGGGATGGATGGATGGAGGGATGGATGGATGTAGTATTAATGCATGGATGGATTGATGATGGATATGAGATGGATAGATGAATGAATATGGGATGGATGGATGGATGGATGGATGAATATGGAATGGATGGATGGATGGATGGATGGATGGGTGAGCAGATTGGCAAGGGATAAATGAATCATTAAGAGAAAATAACACAGATAAATGGTATAAATAGATGAATCAACTAGATAAACGAATAAATCATTAGTTCCTTTTTTAGTTGCTCTAGAACAGTCTTAACCTCAACTGCATACATTGACTCTATTAACAAAGAAATAGACTCAGTTTCTTATCTTCAGTATGAATCTAACATTGTAAAACACGAACACTATGATATTGATGATAATCATGTTAAGAATTAAAAACTGAACAAACAACTAAGCGTACAAGCTGATATCCAAGTCTCTGTTGACAGGTGAAGTTAAAATACCCTCTAAAAAGGCTCGCTACAAATTATGTTTCTGACTGGATATATATTACATGTTAAAATATATAGGCATATCTCAAAAACTTTTATGCATCAGGAATATATTAACATGTTTCTGAAGGATAACGATTCAGTATTGCTTCCTGTAAAAAAAAAATTGAATTGCCACCTGCAAGTTTTTGAATAACTTGGGATTTGCTTCTAAATTACTGTTTATTTCCCAACATAAATATATTGTATATACACCTAATTGCAATAACGTTGTCATATAAATATAAAACCAAATAGGAATACGGCTTATCAGATAATAATAGTATATTTAAAATATTAGAAATAAATGTAGTACTTTCACTGATACTGATTTTTCATGGTAATCTACTACTCAGAAAAAGTATCATAATCTCATAATTTCTTATATATTTTAATATGTATATGTTATTTTTCGGAGAAAGGGTTAAAGTTTTCGCACATGGATGTATATATGTATTGGTATATCACGATATTGATGTATCACTGAGGTGCATGGTGGATAAACAGCATGGCCTATAATATTTGATATGCCTAATACATATGAGTAGAGTTTCTCTCTTGTGCTTCAAGGGTTTTCCTCCGGTTTTCCTCCCTCCACAAAACCTATCAGACGCTAAATTGGAATTCGATCTGTGAGTTAGCCATACCCTGACTTAGATCAGCCCAGAGGTTGTTTCAAGGTTCGATCTGTGAGTTAGCCATGCCCTGACTTAGATCAGCCCAGAGGTTGTTTCAGGGTTCGATCTGTGAGTTAGCCGTGCCCTGACTTAGATCAGCCCAGAGGTTGTTTCAGGGTTCGATCTGTGAGTTAGCCATGCCCTGATTTAGATCAGCCCAGAGGTTGTTTCAGGGTTCGATCTGTGAGTTAGCCATGCCCTGACTTAGATCAGCCCAGAGGTTGTTTCAGGGTTCGATCTGTGAGTTAGCCATACCCTGACTTAGATCAGCCCAGAGGTTGTTTCAGGGTTCGATCTGTGAGTTAGCCATGCCCTGATTTAGATCAGCCCAGAGGTTGTTTCAGGGTTCGATCTGTGAGTTAGCCATGCCCTGACTTAGATCAGCCCAGAGGTTGTTTCAGGGTTCGATCTGTGAGTTAGCCATACCCTGACTTAGATCAGCCCAGAGGTTGTTTCAGGGTTCGATCTGTGAGTTAGCCGTGCCCTGACTTAGATCAGCCCAGAGGTTGTTTCAGGGTTCGATCTGTGAGTTAGCCATGCCCTGATTTAGATCAGCCCAGAGGTTGTTTCAGGGTTCGATCTGTGAGTTAGCCATGCCCTGACTTAGATCAGCCCAGAGGTTGTTTCAGGGTTCGATCTGTGAGTTAGCCATACCCTGACTTAGATCAGCCCAGAGGTTGTTTCAGGGTTCGATCTGTGAGTTAGCCATGTCCTGACTTAGATCAGCCCAGAGGTTGTTTCAGGGTTCGATCTGTGAGTTAGCCATACCCTGACTTAGATCAGCCCAGAGGTTGTTTCAGGGTTCGATCTGTGAGTTAGCCATGCCCTGACTTAGATCAGCCCAGAGGTTGTTTCAGGGTTCGATCTGTGAGTTAGCCATACCCTGACTTAGATCAGCCCAGAGGTTGTTTCAGGGTTCGATCTGTGAGTTAGCCATACCCTGACTTAGATCAGCCCAGAGGTTGTTTCAGGGTTCGATCTGTGAGTTAGCCATGCCCTGACTTAGATCAGCCCAGAGGTTGTTTCAGGGTTCGATCTGTGAGTTAGCCATGCCCTGACTTAGATCAGCCCAGAGGTTGTTTCAGGGTTCGATCTGTGAGTTAGCCATGCCCTGACTTAGATCAGCCCAGAGGTTGTTTCAGGGTTCGATCTGTGAGTTAGCCATGCCCTGACTTAGATCAGCCCAGAGGTTGTTTCAGGGTTCGATCTGTGAGTTAGCCGTGCCCTGACTTAGATCAGCCCAGAGTTTGTTTCAGGGTTTGATCTGTGAGTTAGCCTTGCCCTGACTTAGATCAGCCCAGAGGTTGTTTCAGGGTTTGATCTGTGAGTTAGCCTTGCCCTGACTTAGATCAGCCCAGAGGATGTTTCAGGGTTTGATCTGTGAGTTAGCCTTGCCCTGACTTAGATCAGCCCAGAGGATGTTTCAGGGTTTGATCTGTGAGTTAGCCTTGCCCTGACTTAGATCAGCCCAGAGGATGTTTCAGGGTTTGATCTGTGAGTTAGCCATGCTCTGACTTAGATCAGCCCAGAGGATGTTTCAGAGTTGGATCTGTGAGTTAGCCATGCCCCGACTTAGATCAGCCCAGAGGTTGTTTCAGGGTTTAAAATAATTTGAATTTGTTTGAATTTTACAGCGTAAATTATATATTTAGTTTTTCTTTGACTTCAAAAAAACACACTCATTATTATTCATTATCACTCAAACCACAAACATACACGACTCATGTTAAGTTTAATTCTTCTTTAAATTCTAAAACGTTCCATGTTTTTATTAGAATTTCTATTTCTATTCATATGATAATTTTCATTTAAAATTTTTATCAAAATAGAAATTGGCTTTTAACTATTAATTATCTTTGATCTCCAACGGCCGAGAATGTTCGTCTTTCCTTTGAATTTACTTTAAGAAAACACACACTGTGAATTGTCTACAGTAAAAACTATTTTTTATTGTATTATAAAAATTATTTTTATTGTTTATTGCTCTCCTATTGCAATTATTTTCATTTCAAATGGACGAGAGTAGTTCTCCTTTTTATGTTTAGCAAAACAATAGAAAGCACTTATCCAAAGTAAATTGTCTCCAATAATAACGATCTTTTCAAGTAGATCTCTTAGAATTCTCTTCACAACTCGCCTTGCTAACGACGATCATTATGCTCGCGGCTTGAATTCGTCTTTTTAAGCCGCACGAGTAGAAAAAGGGTCTTAATTCGAAGGATATTCATTATATATTCCATGTATATATTTTATTAATATTTTATTGAATTTCATATTTTACTAGAATGCTCCTTCACCAGGGTGATTTCCAAGGTCTCGTAAATAACGACTTAGAAATAACAGATAGAAATGATACTATAGATAGTTCAATTACGAATCTCTTATTATTACATTGAGAAGCGTTGAGTTAAAATATTATATGCATAAAGTTAGTTTTGACGCCAGAAATCGTGGCGCACATTTACCATGAATTTATTCACGAGGTAAAATTAAAGTTGAACGCGAATGTTTGGAAAAGCTAAACCGTTTTCGAACTTAAGGTTATGATCAGTAGTATAGTTTTATTTTATGGAAGCAAACTTCATGACATGGTATTCCTGCTTGACAAAGACCATTCTGCCATTCTACTGCTTTGTAAACAAGTCACTGCCTAAACCAATGGGTGACGTTCGATAGATAAGATGCTACGTGCGCTGTGATTGGCCAGCTGTAACTTTGCAATCGAGTTCTAAAATATTAGATACTACGTGCGCTGTGATTGGCCAACTGAAAATTTGCAATTCTTGAGTTCTAAAATGTTAGATACTACGTGCGCTGTGATTGGCTAGCTGAAATGTGCTATAGACCCCTTGCAGCACGTTGGAATGCAGCTCAATTTGGAGGACAAAACAATAGATTCCAATTCTCAGGAGGTTGAAATTCTTTTGTTTTGTTCTCCAAATTGAGCTGCTTTGACGTCACGTGCAAGGGGTCTATATGAGGCTAGCGTTGCGTGCGCTTGTATGCGTATGTGTAATCTCCTTCTAAATCTTTGATAAAATATTTTGATACAACAACTTATATGAATTGACTGTAGTAAGGAATTAGGGGGGAGGTCATTAAGAATCTTATTCTCAAGAGAATGAATGGGACAAAAAAAAAAACAGCCCAAGCTGGAAAGGTCTATTTCGGACAAGCTGATAAGGATTAAGGAAATGGCCCTTGAGAGTCATTATCTTGACATAGTTTAGTACTAATTAGTTTTTGAGAGGATTTCAATTTTAACCCTCGCAAAAACTTTCTAGAGATTAGCGGTTACCTTGACAACGTAATAGTGGTAATTAAGGTTGTTAGACACTAAGCACGGAGAAGATGACATTATGGATATTGTGATTTAGCGATAATTATGGACAAATCGTCTGCTACTTGTTTTAGCTATTTTCCTTTCCCTTGGCTTCTGTTCTCTTCTCTTCCGTTCCGTTCTGTTCTGTTCTTCTCTTGTCTTGTCTTGTCTTTCCTTTCTTCTCTTCGTTTCCTTTCGTTTCGTTTCCTTTCTTTTCCTTTCGTTTCCTTTCGTTTCCTTTCGTTTCCTTTCCTTTCGTTTCGTTTCCTTTCCTTAGTTCCTTTTCCTTTCCTTTCCTTTCCTTAGTTCCTTTTCCTTTCCTTTCCTTTCCTTTCCTTAGTTCCTTTTCCTTTCCTTTCCTTTCCTTTCGTTCCTTTTCATATTGATCAATTCAAATTCGTCCATTCTTTACACCCATTTTTTCATCAGTTCGTTCCTTTATTCTTTGATTCACTTTTATCATACTATTATAAACGGTTACAGTACTCGATCTATGAGTTAGCCGTGCCCTGATTTTGATTAGCCCGAAGTTTCAGGGGCATGAATAACATTTGAAGGAATGATTAAAGTTTTTAATAAATGCTTTATTGCGTACCACAACTTATTATTAAGAGTACAATATTGGTGTTCAAACGAAACACAGGCACGTAGCACCTCATGTTCATGAGGCGTCTTCAAATAAATGTGAAAATTTTAATTAATACACTTTAAGATACATAGTGCAATGTTAAAACATGTGATTCCTAAAAAGCCCAAATACCAAAATTTTTATTGAAAACGAAACAATCTTCTTAGTGAAGACCAGAGCGGTTTTCGTATGAGTGAGAAACGTATGGCACTGACTTACAGCACGTACACCGCGGAACGACATGCCGTAACATTGAAATGGCTTCCCATTGTCTTCCAGTAATTCATCCAATCACAACGCGTAGTTACGGCTGCGGTAAGGTACGGTATGGCTACGAATTTGCCGTATCGTTTCCCACTCATATTAGGACCATTCTCAAGAAATGTCAAATTTCTTAATCTTGTATCTTGAGGAAATTTTTCAATTCAGACTTGTCTATTTTGTTGTCTTTGTTCTTGTCGAGTTTTGACCTCACGATGTTGGAATACTCAGACATGTCTTGTTCGGTTATCTGGAAAAAAATGATCAAAAATATTTAGGAATTTAATTAGATTTTCGAAATGATAATAACTACCAGGTGATCTCGCTTCTCTCAGGCTGAAGGAATTAGCCAATCAGCGAACATTTTGTTCGTAGTTCAATGTTTCCTAGTTCAAGGTTTTCGGCTCGATTTACAACAGCTTTTGCTCGAAATAAAGAAAATAAAACTCATCCGTGCAAAGATTGGCCAAATACCTTTTAGAAAAAGCATATTTCGTCGTTGTTGGTGGAAAATATTTCATTTTGACAAGACATAATAGAAAACACTTGGAAATGTTCGCTGTGACAAACAATGCATTGCGCGCCCAGATTCCAAATCACCTGGTATGACTTATGTTCCTACATTCTTCATGTAGAATCGGTACTGAAAGTATTGTAGCAGGGGTTAGGTGCACTTTAATAAAAAGAGATGCACGCGCCACCTTAATTGAATGGCGCAAATTTTGTGACCCCACTTGTACTTTCTTCTCCATTCCCACCCCCTTTGATAGTTAATGAATGGTCATCTATATATCTTACCGCGTCTCCGTCAAGCACAAGGAGATCTGCTAGTAGCTTATCCAGCTCTACTCCTTCGATAGTACCATTCTTGTCCTTCAAGTAAAGTAGTATTATGTTAGATGTATTCATCTTAGTGATGCTATTTCTAGTATCACACTGTGACTCAACCTCTGAAATAAATGAGACACAAATGCGTCCCCCTAACTATGAATTGCAATAGATGAACTCAAAAAATAAGCTTAATATTGTAAGACTGTAGTATATGTTTTATTAGAAAAAACCTACTAATGGTCTATCACCAATCGAGCCCTGTGATTAGCTGAGCCACTAGGGGTCTCATGGGCTATTGACTCGTAGGCCATGAGGGCGAGAGGTCTAATTGTTTTAGTAAAAACCTACTAATCGGTCCAATAAAAGGATGCAAAAAGTTTTGGATTTTGCTTTAAATATATATTTTTTGGTTTTCAAAACCGGCGCTTTTCGCTACTAGAGGTCTGACTATCACTAATAGACCCCTAGTAGCTCAGCCAATCACAGGGCTCGATTGGTGATAGACCATTAGTAGGTTTTTCTAATTGTTAAATTACATTTGTTGGAGATTTTGGAATATCAATCGTCTTATGTGTGAAATATTCATAGAAAAAAACCCTGCAAGTTTATTATCAACTGCTTTATAAGCAGCATAGTTTGGTATGGACGAGCGGATATTTAATCCTCTCAAATAGCTTTACTTTTCTCTTTTCCAATCAGAGTATATAATACTCTTAAATGGCTTTCCTGTCTGGATCAGAAGCAAAGCTCATTTTCATCCAATCTGAATTCAGGAAAATCTCGCTTGACATCTTAGGAGTTTCTTATCCCTTAGAAATACACTTTTTGATATTTAAAATCATGCTATTACCTTATCGTAGTTGGCAAATATGTTTTCGAATTCTTCGCTCGATTTTCCCTGTGAAATATCAAATATAACATAATTCCATATCAACGTTTTTCTTCCTTCATTGAGATTCATTATTTACATTGAAATATATTAAGTTTGTTTTGAGTTAAATGGGGAATTGTCGCAGAGGCTGAGTAGCGCCACAAGAGGCGTACTTGAATTCTAAAAGGGCATGGATTACTTAATTTGAGTGTATAAGGCTGTAGCGTAAAAAGACAGTAGAGGGTGGATGGGAAGGGACTTTTGAAGGACATTTGAACGTAATGGGGCAATACACCAGTTTCACATTCGATGGAAACCGCTGTTTTTTAAGACCACAGACTCATTTGCACAGGCTTAGCCTCGTTTATAAGTCAGCTATTCAACGACGTTATTAAAAGTCCGTGGGATTTCAAAACATTGGTATTGCTCAACTCACACATTCTTTACATTACGGTTGACTTTTGCAAATCATTAGCAACAGCCAACTGTAATGTAAAGAATGTGCAAGTTAAATAATACCAATCCCACGGACTTTTAATGGTGTATTTGAATAGATGACTTATGAACGAGGCTAAGCCTGTGCAAATGAGTCTGTGTTCTTCAAAAACAGTGGTTTCCACCGAATGTGAAACTGGAGTATTGGCAATTGGAAATGGTCAATTCTTAAGGTAAGATGGCAAAAAGATGCAGGCCTAGAAAGGTAGAGAAGAAAAGGAGAGAGGGCCTGACGTGTAGCCCTCTCGACTGCTACGTCCATACGTTAAGGACATAATTCTAGGTGTCTATCTATGGCTCAAGAGACCCCTCATGAAAACAGCCGAATATTGGACACTTCGGTCTTGGTTAGTTTACCTGGAAGCTTGGAGATGCTGCATCTACTTGAAGGAAGCTGTTATCAAAATTGAAAAGGTATTAAATGTGTCGTGTAACGTGTTGCGCAACATTTTGACGTTACTAAGGTACTGTAATACGAACAACAATGACGTGTAACATGTTGCGCAACATTTTGACGTTACTAAGGTACGGTAATACGAACAACAATGACGTGTAACATGTTGCGCAACATTTTGACGTTACTAAGGTACTGTAATACGAACAACAATGACGTGTGACATGTTGCGCAACATTTTTTGACTTTACTAAGGTACTGTAATACGAACAACAATGACGTGTAACATGTTGCGCAACATTTTGACGTTACTAAGGTACTGTAATACGAACAACAATGACGTGTATCATGTTGCGCAACATTTTGACGTTACTAAGGTACTGTAATACGAACAACAATGACGTGTAACATGTTGCGCAACATTTTGACGTTACTAAGGTACTGTAATACGAACAACAATGACGTGTAACATGTTGCGCAACATTTTGACGTTACTAAGGTACTGTAATACGAACAACAATGACGTGTGACATGTTGCGCAACATTTTTTGACTTTACTAAGGTACGGTAATAAGGGTAATAATGACGTGTATCATGTTGCGCAACATTTTTGACGTTACTAAGGTACGGTAATAAGGGTAACAATGCCGTTTAACATGTTGCGCAACATTTTTGCGTTACTTGAAATCCTAGTTACTTTTTAATATTTCTGTAATTTAACAGAAGACTTAGCTTGATTCTTTTATTTTTCAGCTGTGTGGTGGTTGAAATTGCTCCCAGAATGCCCAAGTCGTATAAGGTAAATGAAAATGAATAGATTTACTTACTCAAAGAGATCATTTCTTGAAAGACCCCCAACGCTTTGCTTATTGAATTTCTCCAACTACCATAAAAGGAAAAGAACCACACGATAATATATATATATATTTCATATAATCTAAGGTCTTTTTTGTAACAAGTTTATAAATAGATATAATTTGTCTGGGTGCAATGTTTACCCATTTCAGACCACGTTTCATTCTCTTGAGAACAAGATTCTTTCTTTGAGTTGTATCCACATTCATGTGTTTTCTCATGCGCAACTATTAAAGAAGCGATACTCTAGGGAATAACACGTGGTCTGAACAATAGAGGTTTTTTCCCCTGGGAAACTGAATACTTTCTCATGTAAATCAGATTAGACCAGATTAAATCGTTCCTGCCTCCTGTCATGGCTGCCATCACGTGATGGTGCAAAGCCTCCATAACACTAAACCTCTTAGTGCTATGAACGGGGGGGGGGGGGGGGGGGGGGGATCAACTCAGAGTGAACAGATTTTCTATTGGATTTTCTGTGCATCAATATCTCATAGTATCGACTTACCAAGGAATGATGTAGGATTTTGATTTTCTTCGCCAGTTGCTCATCACTAAGGCTTTGTTTCGTCGTTGGGCGACATTTTAGGATTAAGTCTCGAAGAAAATTCTTTAAAATAATAACAAGGGTCAATATTTCACTTTTTGGAAAGTCTTTTTGAGGAGTTTTCATGTTATTGGGAAACAATCGTGGCAAATTCGTAGCTGTGCTGCAACCGTTTTGTATTTTACAGTGCAGGTACTCGAACCATGAACACTTCGAGGTTTTTTGACATTTTTTCATAACTATCCAATCTTCACTCTCTATATAAACAAAGGAATTAAGGATTTTTAAAGGTATCATCCAATCGTGTGCGCTTTAACGTAATTTCGCTTTGTGATTGGATGAATTACAATAGGAAGCCATTTCAATATTACAGCATGTCGTACCGTGTACGTGCTGTAAGTAAGTACCGGATACATTCATATGAAAACCACTTTAGTGCTAAGGTTTCACTTACGTCTAATTCAGTTCCCTCGAGACTTCCATTGCTGTTCACATCATACTCTTTCCAAATCTAAAAAACAAAATAATAACTACGTCAGTGCTAACGAATCTAAAAAGGTAAATATTTGATTGGGTTGCCTGTGGTTCCACAGGGACTCCAATCCTTCAATGTTGTATCATTCATATACGTACCCTAATGAAATCCACTCCACAGATTGACTTTCCATGTTGGCAGAATTGCAGTAAGATGTTTCTCTGGGTCGGCAATATTTCTTTCAGCTGCGAGAATAGTTCAGTCAGTATTGAACTAAGCATGCAGTTCAGTGGACAAAATCCACTTGGGTGCAATGTTTTCCTATTTCAGACCACGTGTCTCAGACCACGTGTCATTCCCTAGAGTATCATTTCTTTGTTTAACGGTTGCACATGAGAAAACACATGAATATGGATACAACTCAAACAAAGAATTTTATTCTCAAGAGAATGACACGTGGTCTGATATGGGAAAGCCTTACGTACGCCCAAGGTAATATAGACCCATTTCACCTGATGTCAAAGCAGCTCAATTTGGAGGACAAATCAAAAGAATTTCAATCTCATGAGAATTGAAACCTATTGTTTTGTCCTCCAAATTGAGCTGCATTCAGACGTTCTGCAAGGGGTCTATTCCAGCCTGAAAGTGATCCTTTTGAAATCTTGCTGATCTCAAGAAGAATTGTATTGGTCGAGATGAACTGCACAAGACAATAACGGAATATCATTTGTATACTTGTATCTTTCCTAAATTCTGATTGGTTTACATAACTAATAGGTTTGATCATGCGCATTAGCAGATTTATGTAAGTCACTAACCTCATTCTTAGCGATCTTGCCATCACCGTTCTTGTCCAGCTTGTTCAACAATACTGTCTTAAACTCTTTGAGTTCATCACCAGTAAGCTAGAAATAGAAACATTGCTTGGTCAATGAGTCTTGTTTTCGTAGAGCTTTATTATTTTTTATTATCGAGGATTTTTATTATCCTTGTTGTTTCGTGATTTTAAGGGCACTGGGACCGAGTTGTGGTGCCTTAGAACTGTTTATTATTATTATTATTATTGTTATTATTATTATTAAGTGGTTTATTTCAACTTTTGTCTGACTTGACTTTTTACAGAAGATTGCGAAAATATGGCATAATTTCTAAGCAAAATTCTTAATTTCCGTACTATCATCATCATCATCATCATCATCATCATCATCATCATCATCATCATCATCATCATCACCATCATCAGCATCATCATCATCATCATCATCATTATCATCATCATCATCATCATCATCATCATCACCATCATCATCATCATCATCATCATCATCATCACCATCATCAGCATCATCATCATCATCATCAGCAGCAGCAGCAGGAGCAGCATCATAATCATTAATTTTGACCATATATAGACCATTTTAATAAATCCTACAATGCTTCATTTTCCGACGTCAAATTTATTCTTTTGAAATTCGTTCCTTTGAATGAAATTGAAAGGAATAAATTTGACGTCAAACGCGGAAAATGAAGCATTGTAGGATTTATTAAAACGGTCTATATAATTCATACGTATCAGGTTACCATATCCCGCCAATTCGCCGCGCATGTACAATACATTTAACATAATTTTTGAGTGTTATTCTAGAAGTTAATTCATAAAAATTTACTAATAAGCTATTGTTAATTGTATCATCGTAGGTATCTTCCAGGAGGTTATATACAAGTTTAAGCACATCTAAAAGTTATCTTGGAGTGTGTTGGGACCTGCTACGGGTAGGTAGGTACCTGTTGTATGTTTATTCCTTGTTTTACAAATAAATAATTATCAGGATATGAATTATTGATTAAAATAAGGTTTGTATTTGAATATATATATTATAGTAGAGATAGAGGAAAATTAATGACTTAGAAAATATAAAAATTTCAAAAAGAAGTGACAATGATTTCGTTTCAGCTGTACAAAAAAAATTCTAAAATATATCATTAATAGGTTATCTATAATCTGTAACAAATATATTTATCTTGAAAACTTGATTTTTTAGTTTGAAAAACTGAACGCTTTCTCGGCATTAGATAAAATAATAATATAATAGAGAACTAAAAACTGATGAAAATTAATTATTTTTTTAGTTGAATAACTTAAAAACTAAAATCATGTTTGTTCTAAGAATTTTTGTTTGTATGTGTACCTTAAGCAAAGCAAGTTCCCACAACAAACCTTGTGCTCTGCCCAAAACATACCCAGTTATATTCTACTCTTCTGTGCATGTTGCGATATAATAAAAGAAAATTATTCTTACCTTTTCCTGAGAAATATCTTTAATCAAGTCGTCCAGTTCTTTCTTTTCAATAAAGCCATTTCCTACGGATTGGAATTCAAAGCATAACAACTTTAATTTCAACTTTACACTGGATAATAGCAGAAAAAAGAATAAGATAAAACTGTGTTGAATGTTAGAATAAGAAAAGAATTTCTTTCATTTTTATTTTTACTTTTATTACGCTTCTTCCTTTCAATTAATTTCACTTTTAAACTGAGAGAATGCAAGCCATAAAATTGCTCAAAACCTACCATCTTTGTCATACTTTTGAAATTTTTCGTCAAAGCCTTCATCGATTTTTCCAAAATGCTTTAGGAAAAAAGCTTCTATCTCATCGTCGTAAGAACACATTTTTGTACTAAATCCTCTCTGAAATATTAGAGATGTGAAGTATATGAGTGTTGCTGGAGAACAGGGTTTATGCTGAAAACAAAAACGCGATGCGCATTTTATTTCTAAACATTAGCAGGTACATTCAATTGGCTTCCCTAATTTGCATCTGTATTCTGATTGGCTTTGGTGGAAAGGCTTGGAATTTTAGTAAACTAGATAAATTTTTAATTTTTTTGACACAAAAACAGACTCCTGTAATACTAAATATAACACCATTACATTGCAAAGTACATTGTAAAAGATATGTTCTTGTAATTTTTATGTTCTGAAAAGACACTTAATGATAAATAATGTTAATCTTGGGAGCATAATGCAAGCACAGGGAGCCCAATAAGGAATGTTTTGATGAATCCAAAAATGTCGCAGATTTTGAGCAAAAAATGTTGGTAAATTAAATAAACTGGTATTTGAACTATGCTGGCAAGGTATTCGTGACAGGTGTTGTAATTATCACTTTTAACATTCAATTAATCCATTCATTTTTTCAGCATGCCTAAAATGATACTTGTTTAGAAAAAGCGACGCTTGTTTTTTGGTATTTTTCCAAAACATCACGCGCACGGAACGTCTAAAAACTATAAATTAAACATTAAAAAATGTGAAAATTATCGTTCCTTTCAACTAGAAATACTAGAAATGACAATATGAACGATATCTACTTGGAAAAAATGCCCTTAGCAGATCTCTATTTTCTTAAGGACAGCAGCTTTTCGATAAAGATTATTAGTCACATGAAAAGCTATAAAGCTGAGACCAGCACATTCTCGTTCACAGCTCCTACTCTTTAGCCAAATCGTAAGCTCTGGGAAACTCTACTGACGAAAGGCAAAATCTTGCGACCAGGTCGTCAGAGCGCATGCTCTATCTCAGTATCGCTGACTATAAAATGCCGGCTCAACCTTTCTAACGTCTTGTATATGACTTCTATTTGCAAAAGTTTATATGTTCGACAAATGGAAATTGGATTTGATTCAATATTCCAAGATATATAACCGTGCAAAAAGCTAGAAAATTGAATCTGCGAAAATTCTCGTTCCCATGCCTCTTGGTCTCTGCTTTCGAGAAAAATCCGATTTAACGAGGCACTGGGAACGAGGATGACGGAACGAAGGAAAAAATTGTTTTTCGTCTATTACTAATTCATTCGAACTTTATAATCTACATTACATATGTAGAATGTCTTTTAACGATTCATTACTCCTTGACAACGGAACTTCCACACAGATTTTCCTGTTACTATGGATACCACCTGCTCCTACCGCGTCCCTAACGACATCGAAAGGATGAATATTTATAAACATATGTATATTTAGGCTGCGAAAAGCTTTAATTCATCCAATTCCATAACTCTTCACTACAATTTCTAAAAGTTTGCTTTGTGAGAAAAGAAAACAACCTTTTTAATTTGAAAAATTGTTCAAATTGAAATTGTCAAAAATTAATATTGTGAGTTCCAAAGTAGAGAGAGATTTTTAGAAACAAAACCAGGCTAAACCAACACGTTTTACCTATTATAACCTATTCCTTTCTTTTAGTATAATTACAGAATACTTTTCTCTATTTTTTTGCGTTAAATTTCAACATGGTAATATGCTATTCGCCTCGCAGTATTTAGTATTAAGTAATATTTCCTATTCTTAACAGATAACGACAAAGAAAAGTAATGGCTTTTATCAACAGCTTAGAAAATTATAATTTTCAATATATTTTTTACTTATAACTCTTTCACTCTTTTGATAAAGAATTCATATTTTTATATTGCTTTATATTTCTTCTTTCAAATTGTCGGACATCATTTTATCAATTATTTATTAAGTTATAAGTGATGGTGTCACAAGCGACATGTAATAATAAACATTTATTGGATGAGATTGAGCATGATATCGTAAATTATCAAGACCAAGGCCGTGTTATCTGCCGAAGCCGTAGGTTGAAATTTATAATTTTCAATATATTTTTCACTTATAACTCTTTCACTCTTAATAATTTTTTTTCATATATATTGCTTTATATTTCTTTTTTTCAAATTGTCGGACATCATTTCATCAATTATTTATTAAGTTATAAGAGATGGTGTCAGAAGCGACCTGTAATAATACTACATTCTAAAACAAAACTAGACGTCTGCCAAAAGTGATAAGAAAACCAAATAATACAGGTTTAAAGTTTTAGCTTATTGAAATCAAAAGAATTTGTTTACTTAGCTTTGAATTAGTATAATCGTTATTGGGGCGCTTATTATTTATGAGGGGGAGGGGTGGGGGAGCTATGTGGACCGTAACACCTGGATGGGGGTGGAGGGGGGGGGGGGGGGGGGGCTATCAAAAGAGTTTATTAACTGAGTACTTAGTGAAGAGGGTAGTGTATTTTATACCCATTAATCCCTCAATTTTTGGGGTTAAAATCGGGGGGGGGGGGGGGGAAGGACGTGTTCTTTAAGATATAGAATCCACATGGCCACCCCCTCCCACTTCCCATTTATTATGAACCATCCCAGAATATATTTTCTAGGAGATCTGCCAGCTGATTCTTCTCAGTTCTCTTAATATTTCCTTTTTTAAAGTACATGGCTTTATTTCAAGAGCTTTTCTCAGTGCTATATTATGGATAACCTGTGCATTAGCTGTAGAAATTGAAGGCATCAGTAACTATAGCGTTTGTTATTTTTAACAAAATATACACTTATTTTGTTTATGTGAAATGAGTCGGGTCGGTTTATCCTGGTTTTGGCTTCTAAAAAGCGCATCACTATTTACCGCGATGTATCGAGCTGTAATTCGAATGACAACCTGTAGAAACCTGTCTTTCTTTAACTGCTACTATAGTTTTGTCGTGGCTTGGCTAAGTAAATAGCGTTTCCATAGCAACCGCCCTTTAAATACCGCGCAATTTTTTGCCATGTTGATGGCTTCCATTATATATGTGTCTATCTTGCTCATCGCTTGGCTACCTGAAGCTTGTTCTACAACAAGAGAACTGAAGAAAAACAATTGTATTTTTGTGCTTCATTGATGAGTTTCTTTGTTTTGTTTGAGTGATTCTCGCCAGGGAAACCGTTCTAAAACTCTGTAAAAAAAAAAAAAAAAAAACTGACCAGCTTTTTATAGTCAAACTTTAAGCTACAGATGTAAAAAATAGCTTACAATTTCGACGCCTAAATATGTGTATTTTAATCAAAAATGGCCCAGTGAATAGGATTGTTAATGGCAATTATAGATGGCAGATGTTTCAAGGTTCCTTTCTGTGTTAGCAATAACGAGCTTCAGACGTAAATACAACTAAAACGAATCGTCTTTCGCCATCAAGGCTTTGAAACCTAACCTCTAGTGAGGGGTATCAGTTAGTATTCCAACTATTTTTAATTTGTTTTGGTGTAAAAAGCCATTGATGATCGCTTTATCTCCCTTCACCCAGTAATAGAGTGGTCCAAAGACCATCCAATCGCATTTAAGTCGGGTAATTTGAAATTTAGATTTTTCTTGTATTCAAATTCAGCTGACAGGATCAGAGTATATTTTGAACCACTCAGTTGGATCAGAGGTTTGCAAGTTTGATCACGATGGCAGCGAAGAGTACCAAGCCGTTTATTGATACGGAGGAGTTAACATCAACTGACTTTATTGCAATCTTCCGTAAATACGACAAAGATGGTAAGTTTGATTCAACTGTTCTAGGGCTAACCAAAGCCAACCTAGTGTTAGATTAACGTTGTTGTCAATAATATTTTGCTAAGCTTCATGAAGAATACCAGGGTCACCGCACAACAGATACATTACGGTTGAAAATTATTAACTTCTTAAAAGGATTCTGCTTGAATAATCACATCAAACAGAACGATTTTAGTGCGTTTTGTTTGTCTTTTCTAAACTGTACAGTCTTTCCACTAAAGCCTCGATAAACCAGGTGATTGAAGAGCGTCAGTCTGCTCTAGCGGAAATAGATATATCTTATATTGTTTCTTGTTAGGACAATTCATCGAAAGATTTTCCATCGCTACATCTTGTTTATAAAGCTCTTAGCACCATTTCGATTCCTTTCGCTTCACAAGAATAAGTTTTTCAAAAATCGATAAAGATTTTCTTTCTATTTTCTGTCATTTTTTTTATGTCAATGGAAAAGCGGAAGAAATTTCGTTCTCAAATTCCAAAATATTTCAAAATTACTTCATGTGAATGCAGATAAAAAAGCAATCGTTTTATTCATTTAATCAAAAATCCAACTCATAACTATGGCTAGATGTATGTCTTAAATGTGAGGCACGCACGGTTTTCCAAAATACCGCAAGATCCGTTCCGTTTTTCTTCCTAGGGGGTCGACATTACGCATGGATAACATCTTCATTCGCTATTTTCAGAAGGAGAAACTCTTCGTTTATTTTACCCCCTGAAACTCCTTATTCTTTATGTATGGTAATTTGCATCAGAATCAGGCAGAGGTTTTGGTGAAATGACGACACTTGTAAAGGAGTTTTTTAGATTATTCAGCTTTAAGTTCATTAAAGTGATGCTCATAACTTCGTGAGCTGTTTCATTCCAGCATGAGCTTCTACAGAAGGCCCGCTAGAAACTCTTCATTCTTTCATTTCAATAGTTTATGAATAGCATAAAAAGCAGGTGTTGCGTTGCGGGTCCAGAAGGTTTTTGTTTCTGGTTTTGTGGTAAAGATTGAAAGAATTTTAATAAGGATTTATAACTTGACTGTGTTTTTAGACATAAACACTTCATAGACCAAACCCTAGGAAAATTTGTGAGAAAGATAAGAATTATAAGTCATTTATTCCTTCCAACCAAACATCCGAGTCAAAATATTTTTGTTAGTAACGTGATAATTATCCCAGCAAGTCAACCCTAACTTTGTTGTAATGAAATTCACCCATCAAAATATAGCCAAATATTTTTTATTGATTCTCTTTAGATATTCGCTTGTTTTCTTTTCTTAAGAAATTTGAACATCCATACAGTCTTTGTTATCACTGGAATATTGAACGAGTCGCCCCGCAGGTCATTTATGCATACTTTACATGTTTGGTCTCGTTGATAGAATTTTTCTCTCAAGGCGTTATTCTAAGTAATATTTTTTTTACAATTTTAACAGCGCTTGATTGATATCGTACATTATTTTTCCACGCCTGGAGGAAAAATAAACTTTATTCTACAACAAAAATTTCCATTAACATATGGATTGCTTTTGGCCATTAGAGAAGCGTTTCTTTCACTTTTTTTCAAATGCTAGAGTGAATGAATTTTTATGTGTTAGAATGGACACCTGGAAGCTTTTATCAACAGTAGATCATTGAGATATCAAAGTAGGCTGGAAGTAGTGAATCCTTGACAGGAAAGTAATTCCTCTATACATATCTTGACTTCCATCAAACATAATCCCATCAAACTGACTCTTACTTTAATTGGTAGTAACCGCAGACCCTATAGATCGCGGCATCTACTCAATACGATATCTTTAATTCTCTTTCCAATAAAAACGATCTTTGGCAAAAAAAAATTCACTTCAATTATACACTGTTCTGTGGCATTGGATTCTAGTCTAATTGGTAGTAACCGCAGACCCTATAGATCGCGACATCTCCTCTATATCAATAGATATCTTTAATACTCTTTCCAATAAAAACGACTTTTGGCAAAAACGTTTTTTTAAAATCAATTATACTTGCATTCACTCCTAGTCTAATTGGTATCAACCGTAGACCCTACAAATCGTGGTCGACATTCCTCATTCGTTCGCTACCAACATCATCACTAATTCATGATCACGACGGGCTCCTAGAGTGTTTTTTAGCACTTTCTTTTCAATAATATCACGCACGGCAAATTTTCGCCTGTCTCAGATAACTATCAGAACCTCAGAACATAAACATGGGTTATTTGACTTGGAGTATCCAGTCATTATGGTCAACGAAGGCCAGTCAATTCTATTCGATTATCGTAAGAGACTATTGTCTATTGATTAGCCGTCTGATAAGATCCGAGTCCTGGCAGTGCGCGATGTTTTTTATTATGTAAACTCATCGAATTTTCTTCTTCTTTTCTTTCTTTGACGAACGAAAGAGTGAGAGAAACCTTGAGTTGTGAAAAACTGTTTTCTGGTTAATTTAAGCCCAGTTTAGACGTCGAATTATTAGTTAATAGTTTAGACGTCTAATTATTAGTTAATAGTTTAGACGTCGAATTTCACACGTGCCGAATCTAATGCAACTAATTCCCAACCTGAGGGAATTTAGAAGTAATCATAGGTAGTATTCCCTTTCACTTCAAACATGTCCATTTCGAATCAAAGGAATAATACTCAAGAGAATAACCCTTAATCTTCGTTCCATTAACATGGGGGAAGTGCTGATAGCTTGTTGATGGCACTAAATAATAATACACTAAAGCCATGGTTTGGTTTAGTTTATAATAGGTCATTAAATAACTCTGTTCCCTTGGTAGCCTTCTCCTGGGAGATGTTTCACTCTTAATTAGCTTTTTATCCCTACAGGGGTATCATAATTATCAGAACTAGGAGAAGAATGTCACGATACCCTTACAGACCCTACTTGTAATGAAACATCTTCTAACTCTTTCTTTTTTCGTAACGAATCTTCTAACTTTTTTCTTTAATAAAGAGGGATTTCTTTCGTAATTTTTTTTATTTTTTAATTTAAAAAAAAAAAAAAAAAATAGTCCAAAGACTACAGGTTTTTGCCAGCGGGGAATTTAGTTTATATTCCACTGGTCAAAAAAAATAAATAAATAAAAAATAAAAAATTCTAAGCTCCAGCTGTCGTATCACAGCGTAGGATACTCACAGCAGAGCTAAGCTACGATTACTGTGAAGCACAGGATCGAATTGGAATTCAGAAGTTGATTTTTGAGGGAGGAGGAAAACCAGTGAACCTGGAGATAGCCCTTGAACCACGAGAGAGCAGGGGCGGACGGAGGGGGGTGAACTGGGTGACTTTCCACCCCCCTTTTTTGCAGTCATGTATTCAGTAATTCAAATCTTTGTTGGAATATTTATAAATAGTTACAATTCGCTTAACAATGCAAGTATTTTATATAACACTCGTTGTTAATGTATCATGAGTCTAATATTCGAATATCCCTGAAAGATCTTGATTGCTTCAATATTTGGAATTTGCTTGCTCTAAAAATCAAAGTTCACCCCCCCCCCCCCCCCCTGTCAAATTTCTGGATCCGCCCCTGGAGAGAACCAACTAGAAACTCTAAAGAGGTTATTAAGAATAGTTTTAATAGTCTCTGGGTTCTCAATTAAAAGGTGAAAGATGCTCGGGACGTAAACACTAATGATGGTGAATGATTAATGAAGATGAGAAACCACACGTCGATCTAAAGACAGATTAGTATAGCAATAACACTTTCATTGGCTAATCTCTTTACATTTTGTGAAACCATTTGCCAGACGATCACAGATAGAATTCAGCGCCCAGGCGCCTTTCCCGAGCCAATGGGGGTAGGATCTCAGGGATGTATGATAGAATAAAAACATCTATCAATCAAATGTGTAGAAGAGAAACCTCAACAGGTGAAAACAATTATAAATATTTTCTGCAGTTAAAGTGCCGTGAAACCTTCAGTTGGTCACCTGCTCAATACGGGCTCTTGTATTTATCCTGGTGATATACTTCGTGGGGACACCCTGTCAATACCGACACGTTCATGCTCGTGATGGGGTTCGAACGCATCCAGATGCAGACCTTATACAGCATTTTCTTGTATAACTTAAGTGGTTTGTCCTTGAATGATCATGGGTGACCTGGCGGTAGTGTACTCGCCTCTCTTCTCTGGGGGTCTCAATTCGATTCCCATCATTGCATTTGAGTTTGTCTCTCTTTTGATTCAAGGGTTTTTCTCCGATTTTCCTCCCTCTGAGGAAAAACCTAAACAAGCTAAATTTCACTTCGATCATGAGTCAGCTGTACCCTGACTTGGATAGTCTCAGAGGTTGTTTCAGGGCTCGATCTGTGAGTTAGCTATGCCCTGCAGCTGACTTTGATCAGTCCAGAGGTTGTTTTAGGGTTCCATAAAATTTGCTAAATTCCCTTTCGTTAGGAGCTGGTGTATCTGACATATCGATACAGTAAGAAATATGGATAACGAGTCTCGATAACATTCTTAAAATCTAAAGTTTCGAAATGAAAAAAAAATGCGCACAAATGTATGCGCTGTTTTCAGTTCTTAGACCACAAGTCTGACTAGATTATCGTTCACCAAACATACTTTGTCTTTTAATTTCATTTTCGACACTTGCTTTATTATCAAGGTTGATCTGAACTACTGATGTCTCGTAGACCTTTCACTGTTGTAGTTTCTCGATAGCACTCAGTTTTTCTCCAATGCCACGAGTGTTTTTCTCCGGATGGGTTTTCCCGTCTTTGTCTCTTCCTGAAATCATATGTGAGTTGACAGTTGTATTATCTAATTAGGGAGTCCATGCAGTGGAGTAGAAAGACGGATTTAAGCTTGAAGTTTATCTGCCGCGTCTATTAAAAGATAATCTAGGCACGCTTCTTGTTATTACATTTGCCCAAAAACATTTTCAAAAGATTAGCTTTTTTTTTAAGATATGTGTTCTGTAGACTGTCGGATATGGTTCAGATATAATCATCACTTCTAAAGCAGGTTTATTTTTGTAACAATCTTTTTTCAACTTATCTGTCAGGATTTCGACATTCGAAAGGTTTTTTCTCCGCGCATGCGTCGTTGTAACTCGATTCTCGCGTCGTCACTGTGCACATGATCTGAAATGGATAAGCATCATTGCGCCCGGCCCAAGTACGTGGCCAATTTCGTCAAAAATTCTCTTGCTCATAAGATCTTTAATGTAACTCTAATCACAAAAATAACTCCAGGGACATGTTGTCACGGCCCTTAGCTTACTATTGTTGTGTATTTTTTTCAAGAAAAACGAAGTTAAATTTTTGGGTATTTTCGCATTTTACCACAGGGATCCCAAGCATTCCAATTTTTTTACCAACGTGCGTGCGAGTTGAGTGTTGTGTGTTGTAAATATACCTTTTTAACGATACGTTGGCCATCTTGAATTATATTGTGTAAGACATGGGATGCTGAGGGGGCAATTATTGGAAAATTTATAGTATGCACAGCTGTCAGGGTGTCTTCTTAAATAATTCAACGTTATCCACTGAGAAACACGTCTAAAAACCAATTGAATTTGCTGGTAGTTGCATGATGCAATATGTGGAACACGAAAGGCGTAAAATTATGTGAGAAAGTAACCCCGCCACTCTATGCTTTAGAAATATTTCCACGTTTGCCCCCTCGATCAGCATCCCCTCATTCAAGATGGCCGCCGTATCGGCAAAAAGAACTATTATAATAATAATAATAATAAATCCTTTATTTCTATAGCGCTATTTACACTAAAGATCAATAGCGCTAAACAATTAATATATAAAATAGCTAGAAACGAAAAACTAATATGTATATATATAAATATAATAACCAATGGAAAATAAAAATTGTTCTAATAAAAAAAAAATTATTCTAAAAACTAATTTAATTAAAAAATGCCTGAGAGAAAAGATATGTCTTAACCTTAGTCTTAAAACTTTCTAATGTATCTGCATTCCTAAAATCCTGAGGGAGCGAGTTCCATAAAAAAGGGCCAGCTACAGAAAAAGCGCGACTGCCATACGTCTTAGTGCTATACTTAGGGACGCTTAAAAAATTGGCAGTTGATGAACGTAGCGCGCGCGATGGCTTATACCTATTAACAAGATCGGAAATATACTGAGGTCCTAAGCTATGAATTGCTTTATAAGTTAAAACTAAGATCTTAAAAATAATTCTAAACTTCACAGGTAACCAGTGAATTCTATTCAAAATAGGTGTGATATGCTCAGATTTCCGAGAACAGGTCAATAAACGAGCAGCTGAGTTTTGTACATATTGGAGCCTCTTAATTAAATAGTCTGGTAGGCCATACAATAAAGAGTTGCAATAGTCAAGTTTCATAGTTATGAAAGCATGAATTAAAGTTTCTGAATTATGAATGTAGTGGTAGTGCATGTGGAGCGAACCCGTCACGGAAGAGCCACGATGATGGTTGTAAAATATTGTGTTTTTTTTTTTTTTTTGCGTTATAACGAGCCCGCCTCGGCCTAAAAAATCCTTGTTAATTGTTCCATTGTCTTGACATGTTTTTCAGGCAGTAACTACATCGAAGCCAAGGAAATAGATGCGTTTATGAAAGATCTCTTCAAGATGAAATATGGAAGTGTAAGTTGATTAGTTAGAAATAAAAGTTAGCGCTGATATTGTGGTATGTTGTTCTTTTATTATTTGATATTTAGTGCGGTTAATAGACCTTTGGCTTAGGTGTAATGTTTTCCGGCCCATTTCATACCCATGTCATTCTCTTGAGAATAAGCTTTAAGATTCTTTGTTTGATTTGTATCCATATTCATGTGTCTTAAACAAAGAAATGATACTCTAGGGAATGAAACGTGGTCTGAAATAGGAAAAGATTAAGGCCATGTGCAGGGTAAAGAGGTCTATGCCATCTGATTGATATATAGTGATGGTCAGGGTTGATGATGATGACTGATAATGTTGATGTCAATAATGCAGGAGATGATGTTGATGATTAGGAGAATTATGACGGTAATGACGATGACAATTTGTATCCCATCGTTATTGTAGAACTACAGCAGTGATAAAGTCATGCAGCTCAAGGACTACATCATGAAGAAATACGACAAGAATCGTGATCAGAAGCTTGATATTACCGAGGTACGTAACAACAACCCATCATTAACTGATACACACTAAAAGCGCAGTAATACAAGTAACGCAATCGTGCAACTGGTCGCACAAAATTAATGCGCTGCATGCAAGGCGCAGAGCAAATTTTGCTTGTATAACCACTCTGCGCGCAACAAATTCTCATTGTTGCGCGAAGTAGAAACTATCTAATCTCTGCAACAATAAAAATGTGTCGCGCACGGAGTGGTTATACGAGCAACAATTGCTCTGCAACTTGAACGCAACAATGTTGCGCAACAAGTTACACCTTCATAACGTGTTCATTTTGCAAAGTCATAGTGCGCACTGTGAAAAATCAATTGTTACAAAATAGGCCAATCAAATTTGAAGATTACAACAAAGGTGCAGTTGTGCAGGATACGTTCTTAAGATTGAATTGATACAAGAAAATATCTTTTATCGAATTTGCAAATTCGTGCAACTTGTCGCGCAACATTGTTGCGTTGTAAGTTGCAGAGCAAATGTTCGTATTACCAACCTGTATAACAACAATCCATGTGTCACGAATCTCATGATCTCGCGAAGAATGAAAGAGAATAAATATAAATTTGTGTAATATAAACTAAGTAAATTGTAATGTGTGTTTTTTTTCTTCATAGTTGGCCGAGATTCTGCCTGTTCAAGAGAACTTCTTGGTGAAGCTCCAGAACAGAAAGACTGGAAGCTCCTTGGGCTCTCAGCCAATGAGCAGTGTTGAGTTCATGAGGGTAGGTTTCTATTGGATGGCTGCTGGTCAAATGGATGGATGCTTGCTTGCTTGGATGCATGTTGAATGGTTGCATGGATGGATACATGGATGGATGCAATGATGGATGGATGGATGAATGGATAGATGAATGCATGCATGGGTGGATGGATGGATGGATGGATAGATGGATGCATGGATGGATGGATAGATGCATGGATGGATGGATGGATAGATGCATGGATGGATGGATGCATGGATGGATGCATGGATGGATGCATGGATGGATGGATGGATGGATGCATGCATGCATGGATGGATGGATGGATGGATGGATGGATGGATGCATGGATGGATGGATGGATGGATGCATGGATGGATGGATAGATGCATGGATGGATGGATGGATGGATGGATGGATGGATGGATGGATGGATGGATGGATGGATGGATGGATGGATGGATGGATGGATGGATGGATGGATGGATGGATGGATGCATGGATGGATGGATAGATGCATGGATGGATGCATGGAGGGAGGGAGGGAGGGAGGGATGGATGGATGGATGTTAGCAAAAAGGGATTTTTATATCTCCAGTTCAATTATTTTTCGTACACCCATTTTAATGTTCATGTTTTGTAAATAAACGTTTTCTTTTTCTTATTCAGATTTGGACCAATTATGATCAGTATCGTGAAGGAGTGTTGGGCAGGAAAGAACTCAGGGTAATTTGCACTACTAACTTCGAAATTAACCATGTCGTTAACAATTGAAGAATTGAGTGAAGAATAATGTCGGGAAGGAATTAGGATGGGAAAGAAAAAAGAGAGAAGGAAGGGAAGGGGAAGAATAGAAAGAATGAAAGAAAGGAGGGAAAGATACGAGGAAGGAGGGAAGAAATAAAGAAAAAACAAATGAAAGAATGAATGAATGAAGCTCCAGTGAATAACGAGTCTAGATAATGTTGTATTTTTGTACGGTCTATAGTTAGACGTATTGTTCATAAACAGGCCGCAACGGTGATTGGTTTGCTATTTTCTGAGTTGTTAGTTTATTAATATAGTGCTGTATGACTATTGCAGGGTTTTATTAGTGATATCCTGCAACTCAATGGACACACCATGGATCCCAAAGCAGATGAACCAGAAAAACAAGTAGATTGGCTGGTATGTACATTACCTTGATGACTGTAAACCCCTTGCACTAAATCTCAACCTGGGGATCAAAACAAAAGGACTTCCTTCTCTTGAGGATTTCAATATTTTGTGATGTTAATATTTTTCAATGTTTTGACCCCAAGGATGGGATTTAGTGTGGAATATTTACAACTGAAGTTAGAAAAGTAGTCATAAAATTAATGAAGTCGATTATATTTTTAGCTTCAAAAATTTGACAAAGATCGAGATGGAGAAGTGAGCATGACAGAGATCCAGGGGTGAGATTTCTTCTATATTCCATTTTATTTATATTCCATTTTATTGTCTTAAGCAACAGTTTATTATTTAAGGCATAGTTGGTTTCCAATCGTTCCCAAGAGAATAAAATCACTCGAAATCTTCGATGGTTTGCACGAGTACTTTGGTGCAATATTTTCCCATTTCAGACCATACTTCATTCTCTTGAGAATAAGATTCTTTGTTTCAGTTGTATCCATATTCATTTGTCTTCTCATGTACAACCGTTAAACAAAGAAATGATACTCTAGGGAATGACACGTGGTCTGAAATGGGAAATCATTACGCCCATTACTACCCCGAGATGATGATAGTGCAGGCAAGAGATGTCCGTTTACCAAAATCAGTTCTTGTTTTATCAATTTATTTATCATTTACTATTCTACCAGATTCCTGAAGGTTGAAGATAACTTTCTGAAGCCATTTGATGTAAGTAGAAAAGAACTATTGAAAAATATGATACCTTCATTCAAAGGTATTTATTGAAATTAGTATAGATATGTATAAGGAAAATATAAAGTTAATAATATAGTTAATAATTATTAATCAATTATTATTACTACTATACACATGTAAAACTGAAATAACTACGAAACCATAAAACTACATCGTATCAAAAAGACATCTATTGATAAAAACAGACTTGAAACTGCTAGTGCGCACCCTCGGGAAAATAAAATTATGTTTTCTGTCTCGGAGCTGCCTGTTTCTCTGTGGTGGTAAGATATCACTGAGAGCAGTGTGAGAGATGGTGATTCATCGTCATCACCAATATCATCATCATCGGTATCATCACCATCATCATGGATCATCATCACCATTATCATCATCACCATTATCATTATCATCGGTATCATCACCATCATCATGGATCATCATCACCATTATCATCATCATCACCATTATCATTATCATCATCACCATTATCATCATCATAACCATTATAATCATTATCATAATCACCATTATCATCAACATAATAACCAGTGTCATCATCGCCATCATCGTCCTCACCATCATCAGCCATTATCATCATTATCATAATCACCATTATCATCAACATCATAACCAGTGTCACCATAGCCATCATCGTCTTCACCATCACCATTATCATCATGCATACTCTTTCAAATCATGATATTATTGTTGGTTTTGAATTGTCACGCCAAACGTGCAAACTCCCCATTCCATTCTGACCTTCAATAAGTACGTTTTCACCTCCCTTAATGATGTATGGCTCATGTCCTCACCTGACTGTCCAAGCTATTTCTCAGCTGATGTATCTTCATACAACCCTCTTCAGTTCTGCGGTATCAATTTCTTTTTTTCCTACTTGGTATTAACGATAATATGATTCCATTCCTAGATCAAGGAAGGCCACAAGATCAAGGATAGCGAATTTTCTAAGATTTGGTACCATTACGATAAGGTAAGGGTTTGAGAGGTATAACGACCTAGTTTTAGAAAGATTAGAGTAGATGTCGTGACCGCGACACTTCCGTATCTTGAGGTTTTTACAGTCCTACGAAATACTTATCACTTTTTCTGTAATTCTCAAAAAATTATGTCATCGGTTTTTTTTTTTTTTGTTTAAACACAAAACCTTCTAATTTTATCAATGCCCTAAAACAACCTCTTGCCTAATCAAAGTCATGGCTAACTCACAAATGGAATTGGAATTTAGCAGTTTTTAGGAGGGACGAAAAACCGGAGAACTCGGAGAAAAATTCTCGAATCAAGGGAGACACCTAACGAACAAAACCACTTACACGATATTAAAATTAGTTTGCGCACTGGAAATGGAAAGTGAACATGATGTATATCATTCTTACCAAAACAAGTCCATATACAAAACAAGTCCATATACAAAACAAGTCCATATACAAAACAAGTCCATATACAACACAAATCCTTATACATAATGCCTTAATACTACTAAGATTAACAAAATCCATTTTACATGATGGGAACCTCCGTATTTCCGAAGATACTTTAGACTGATACTTTAGACGGATACTTTAGACTTGCCATTGTAAAGACACTAATATTGAAGATTCTACTTCTAATATCAAGCCACTTTACACATGCAGGAAAGCCTTTTCAGGGCTACTAACTCCCACGAAATGAAATATACTCTACACTAATTTTGGAAAGCCATGTTAGTGTTGGCCTTGGCCATGAGCAAAACCACTTAATTTATGAAAAAACCATTTTAATGTTAGCCCCTAATGCCACTTCATATATTCACTCCCACGAAATAAAATCTACATTACATTTAATTTTGGAAAGCCATTTTAGTGTTGGCCTTGGCCATAAGCAAAACCACTTAATTTATGAAAAAGCCATTTTGATATTAGCCCCTAATGCCACTTCACATATTCACTCCCACGAAATGAAATCTGCTTTACATATTGGAAAACCATTTTAGTGTTAGCCCCTTGCCACGAGGTTAAGTCCACTTGGCACCATAAGAGGAAGCCATTTCAATGCCACTGTTTAATCCACCTCAAATATACAGTGAAGCCTTTTTTTAAAAAATCCAAGCCTGGAAAGCCATTTTAGTGTTAGTTCTCTACTACGAGATCAATGCCACTCTTATAGGAGAAAGCCATTCTAATGCTACTTCTAAAGCCACCATACATGCAGGGAAGCCTTTTCAGTGCTCACAACTCTCACGAAAATGATAAAATCAATTGAAAACCATTTCAGTTTTAGTTCTCTATTACGAGATCAATTGCACTCTTATAGAAGAAAGCCATTCTAATGCTACTTCTAAAGCCACCATACATGCAGGGAAGCCTTTTCAGTGCCCACAACTCTCACGAAAATGATAAAATCAATTGAAAACAATTTCAGTTTTAGTTCTCTATTACGAGATCAATACCACTCTTATAGAAGAAAGCCATTCTAATACTACTTCTAAAGCCACCATACATGCAGGGAAGCCTTTTAAGTGGTCACAACTCTCACGAAATAAAATCAATTGAAAACCATTTCAGTTTTAGTTCCCTCGCACGAGATCAATACCACTCTTATAGAAGAAAGCCATTCTAATGCCACTTCTAAAGCCACTATACATGCAGGGAAGCTTTTTCTCACGAAATGAAATCCTAGGAAAACCATTTCAGTATAAATTATCTCCGCCTACGATCAATTCCACTTTTCATAGGAGAAAGCCATTTTACTGATGTCACTTTAAAACCACTATATATGCAGGGAAGCCTTTTCAATGTTCCCAACTCATAAAATCCAAGGAAAGCTATTTCAGTGTTAGTTAAATCCCACTGCACCACTCATAGGATAAAGCCTTTTAGCACCACTTCTAAAACCACGATTCATGCCGGGAAGCCTTTTCAGTGCTACGAAATAAAATTGAAGGAAAGCCAATTCAGTGTTTGTTCTCAGCCACGAGATTAATGCCATTCCATTTAAAAGGAATCCATTTTAATGCTACCTATACTAAAATATAATCTACTTCACATTCGGCTGTTTGTCTCTACCTCAAGGACTCTAATGCGTATTGATATGGCTGTTTGTTGTTTACAGGACAGAAATGGATCTATCCGTGGTTCTGAACTAGATGCTCTTGTAAGAGACCTCTACATCAAACTCAAAAAGGTACTTGATATTTTGAATATGGCAGGGTAACTTGTTTTAACTTATTTAAGGGGTATAATCCCAGTATTTGTGCGATATTCCGTAGTAATCGATCCGTATCTTTATGGTTCTTCCGGTTTCTTAGTCTTGATACGTCACGATTCCAAATGCTTCCTGCGCCGTGACCGTGGCGTTATTGAATGATCAGCGATTTCTTTGCGCGTTGGAAACCAGTATTAAGTTACTGAATTTGAATACCACTATAAAAAAAGTGATTTATTTTATTTATTTATTTTATTTTGTTTGACAAAAATTATCAATAATGCCGTACCTTGACCTTAGCCTTGGCCTTAATTTTTATGCTCCTTATAATCCATTTGAAGTGGATAGCTATCTCTAATACCGTCTAGTGTCTCATCATGTTAAAGTGTGCAGTAATTACGAACCCCTCCCTACCCCACTTCGAAACAACAACATAACATATTTTTATCGCCGTTGCTATGGTAACAGAGTGCGCCTGACATGAAAGACATCAATGACTGGCGCGACATGATAATGAGATTTTCTGACAAGGACGGAGACGAGGCGGTGGGCAAGGAAGAAATGAATGGCTTCCTAACTAAAGGTCTTTGGAACGCTCTCAAGAGGCTTAAATAGGCAGTCAGTTAAACGCCCAGGATGGGCTTTAAACTTTCCTATAAGACTTTAAACTTGTTAAAATTATAAAAAAGAATCTTTAAAAGCTGCACGTAAACTAAAATAAAGGGATTTTCCTCCTAATAAACGAGCAGTTACCTGCCTCTCATCTTGATAAGTTATGTTGCTACTTTACACTTATGACTTAGAGCGGGTTTCTATCAGTGGGAAAAAGACGGTATTGACTTCCACCTCGTACACGGTACGACATGCCGTAACATTGTCTTTGAATAATGGACCACTTCGATGATACGGCGGCCATCTTGGTAGGGGGCAAATATACAAAGCTTTGTTACAGTAATGGCGTTGATCAACGTTAACATTTCACCACAAGACAATTTGACAAGAGATGAATTAAAAAGATGGACATAAAAGTAAGAAACGAAATTCTCTATATTATTCGCCATCTTTGTTTTGTTGTGCCCCCTGGACGCCCCATACTGCCTTGTGATTCAAGATGGCCGCCGTATCGTTGAAGTAGTCCAAACCAGAACGCGTAGTAACGGTTACGAAAAGATACGGTACGCCTGTGACTATTGTTTCCCACTCGTACGAAAACCGCTCTAACTATTCAACACACTTTAAACTTTCTAAATATTCGTTTTTATTTCTTTTCTTCTTAGATAATTATAACACTATGATTCACTCGTTAATTCAAATCTAAACTGTTCAAATATAGTTAATACATTTTTATGATCACAATAAACGTTCAATAAACATAAATATGAGTTATATACTTGTTGGTGACCAGGATTATTTAACACTTTGTTTTATATTCATTAAGTCCTCTCTGGGATTTTTTCGCTGCTCTTTGAAAAACGGAGACAATTTGAGTTGATCTTTTAGCTTGGCGTAATGTTTTTTTTCCATTTCAGACCACGTGTCATTCCTTAGAGTATCATTTCTTTGTTTAACGGAGATTTCATTTCGCAACCGAGAAATGTTCTACCCAAAAAAATTGGATCTTACATGTGACGTCATATAAGGCTGTTTTTTAAGTCCCTCATCTTGAGCAGGTACCAGAAGAAAGGACTACGTCGTAGTTAAAGCATTATCTAACACAACAAAACAATCGATGTATAAAAACAATCTTCAATTGATTTCAGCAAACGACCTTTTTAACAAATGCATGCTAAAAAGATCACTATTAAATTTTCACAGTTTATAAATAGACTTTATAAATTTGCAAAAAAGTAAAAGTCCCCTTCACAGTTCCCTGCGCCATCTTGAAAGGTAGCTGTGCCTTTGTAACGAAGCGAGACGAACGGTGAGCTTGCAATGATAGAGACAAGAGAATAATTGTCCAAGGTGTTAAACAAGGTCTCTATCATTGCAAGCTCACCGTTCTCGCTTCGATGCAAAGGTAGGGCTACCTTTCAAGATGGCGCAGGGAACTGTGAAGGGGACTATTTCTTCGTATCCATTATTGCTGTGTTTCAATCAGCTGATAAAAGTCTTTGAATCTCATTATCTGCTCCAAATGGTGGTCAAACACTGACCACTATATGTGTTGTCAGCCAGAAAGAAAAATACTGAAAACTTGCAATTCAGCTGAATAGATGAACATTACACAATATAGACAGGAAATGATCGCCATTCGCCGTTCGCCACTTTGACCTTTTTCAAATAACTGTAGATCCATGGGATTTCATGGCAATGTTTCTGAACTACACTGTTTATTAGCATTGGCCCTTTAATGCCCGCGTGCAAGTAGATGCAATCATGTGCAACCATTACTATGTAGAATATCACTCTAATTTTTTTGTTTCTGCAAACTCTCCACCACTAAGCCTGCGCATGCTCTTCTAATCTCTCAGATCAAAATAGATCCTTTTGTTACTGTAACTAGTTCCAAAATTTCCTTTAAGGAGCATATACGAACTGTGAACAAATATCTGCGCTCAATAGTAACCTTTTTACTGTAGTACCAAGATCTTGAAGCCAATGCTTTTGTGAAACACGTACTTCAAATCAACAATGCTCTGGAGCCAAATCTGCCCAGTCTTACTGTGAGCAAATTTTCTAGGTGTCCTATCCACTCTAAAGACCACGCAAGGTCTTGTCTGTCCAAGGAAGGCTACAGTATTCATGTCTTTCAATTCAAACACAACAGACACCGTAGTTTTTTGAAGATGATTTTTTTCAGCGCAACTCTAAAGTCAGGCAATCTCAGAGAATACACCACTGGGTTGATAAGCGAATTGCTGTAATTCAGAAGTTTGCAGAAGTAGATAAGATTGATTGGAGGAATACAGAATATTCGGTATTTTCTGCATCTGAAGACGATGACGTTGATGATTTGGAACGGTAACCACGTGACGATAAAGACCGCTGTCACAATGAATAACGTCACGGCTAGTTTCTTTTCGCTATCAGCTCGACTTCTTGACCGCTCGACCTCTTTCCCGGTCAAAGCTTTTGTTTGCTTTTTATTTCCTTTGAACTTTCTCAAGGGTACAGGGCTTGACTTGGGCTTTCCGTTACTGGGGTTTGCAGTCAGTTCAATGCGGTCTTCTTTAGTCTTTTTCTCTTCTGGGAAGCTGTCTGTATTGGACAAGCTTCCCTGGTGCTTGTGTTCATCCAAAGACAGAGTTTTTGTCACTCGAATCCAGATAACAATGTATGCCACAAGCATGATGAACAACGACAGGAAAAACGTAATAAGCATGAAATAGAAAAACACATCGTGGTCCAGAAGTTTGTAGTTGTAGAAAAAATACAAACTCGACAAAACGCCGGCCAAAATCCACACAGAACTGACGAGAATGTAATAAAGTTTCTTCGTAGACACTCGATGTTGTAAGGGATACGTTATGGCAAATACCCGTTCAAGAGCAATGATAGTAAGCGTGAAAGTCGACGCCAGACTACAGAACACATCAGAAGCTTTGATGTACTTGAGAAACGTGTTATTGCTTGATGGGTTGGCTGCTAGTTGGAAGATATACGTAGGCACTGAGATTGTCCCCACCATTAAGTCAGCGACAGTTAGTGACAGGAGAAAATAGCTTGTTCTTCTTCGTAGGAATCGCTTTCGTGTAAGAACTGAAATAGCTAGAAGGTTACCGGTGATAATACATGCGGCGAGGACCCCGAACGACACACACCATCCTATAGGTTCTTGGAATATGAATTTGCCAGGTTGAGCTTGACTACTTGTATTGTTCATTTTTTTAGGGTTCTTTAATGTGTTGTCATGTAATTCTAAGAAGAGAGAATGATGACTATGATTAGCTATTATCACATTATTTAAAGTTGGAATGCTTACAAAACATGAGCTATCCATCTGGCTGCGCCGTTACATTAACTGACAACGTGAAACAATTGTAACATGTCGAATCTAATCTAATAACAGTGGATGGGTAGGAATGGCATCAACTGTTATGGATGGCATCCACTGTTATCTGGTATGGTAAAAGGTCGTTGCCTTACTAAGATAACCAGTGGATGGGTAGGAATGGCATCAACTGTTATGGATGACATCCACTGTTATCTGGTATGGTAAAAGGTCGTTGCCTTACCAAGATAACAGTGGATGGGTAGAAATGGCATCAACTGTTATGGATGACATCCACTGTTATCTGGTATGGTAAAAGGTCGTTGCCTTACCAAGATAACAGTGGATGGGTAGAAATGGCATCAACTGTTATGGATGACATCCACTGTTATCTGGTATGGGAAAAGATCGTTGCCTTACCAAGATAACAGTGGATGGGTAGGAATGGCATCAACTGTTATGGATGACATCCACTGTTATCTGGTATGGGAAAAGATCGTTGCCTCTAAACACATGTTTCGAATTTTATCGCTCGTTGAATTAACTTGATGTCATCTTGATGATAAAAAATGCTCAGCGAGTTTAATGCCGGTACAATCCGATTTATTAACGCCTTTTGATTAAATTCAATCGGCTTTTGAGTTTCCCCGACTGAAACCGAGATAAACACGAAAACGACAAGTCAATTGCTTACCTTGAAAAACTTGTACACTATTTTTTGTTTTATTCCAAGTGAATTTGGCGTTGTTGTGACCATATTTATGATTTTATATTAAGTTAGAAACACTAAAAGTCCTGGTAACCCAACTAGCGTGCTAAACAACGTACCTAAATTACAAAAGGCTCTTTGATGTGTATCGCCGCTAATGGACAGTTGGAAATAAAATTTAGATACTGTAAAAAATGTGTCAATGAAAGTCGTTAAAAGCTTCAGTTAAAAGTTACCGAACTTGCAAATTACATTGAAAAATTACATCTTACTTAATGATCGATCTCACGAGAGGCAAAGGTCTGTAAATTAATGCAGCACTTATGTTAACATAAAAGGTTTTTAAATGCTTGGCAGCAATTTGTCTACCTAAGTGATGTACATTTTAGCACTGTGGAGTCATGTTGCCGAAGATCCCATTTGTTTTTAACTGGCCCGGTAGCTCTCTCAGTCGGTGTCTCAGTCGGTGCCAGCAGAACTTATTACATGCTTGTTGAACGAAATACGTTGACAAGAACAAGGAGGGAAACCTGTTAACAGTCGAAAGCGTCTCGTATATCCGTTTTTGCTCTCAAAAAATATGTTGTTAATATATTTTACAAAATAACAAGACCTTAAGCTAGTTTGTGATATTGAAAGCTCATTTGCTGTCATTAAAAGCGAATCTTCGATCCACGACGATATTCAAGCGAATGTGTTTCTTCATTTCTAGTACGCATGCGCACTGAACACTTTTCTCTGATGTCGTGCGTGTGGTGAAGCAGTTTGACAGGTCGTGATTGAAGACTGAACTTAATGATGTGTACGTACGTAGTACTTAAACTAAGAAACGAAATCCCACCCTTATGATACTACTATAACATATGATAAACGCCCTCTACAGCTTTAGCAAGAACTTGTAAGTCTGAGAATCCCACTAATCATTTTGGCTTTGTTCAAGTTGATTTTTGTCTTTGCAAAATTGTGTGTTTTTCGTTCAGAATCGCTGAGAATTAACGTAGAACTCTTTCTGATATTGTTGTTAAGTTCAACGACAATGTATACCTAATTGCACAAACATTGTCATATAAAATACGAAATAATAAAACTACAAAATGACGACCAGGAATAAATCATAAATGGCAAATTTGATAGATTTCCGGTTCTAATGATTCACAGCATAATGGCGGAATAAAAACATTTTGAAAATTTCAACCATTTTAAATCGAAGGTCTTCAGAATAAATATTCTTTTAATAACAATATTCTTCTTCTCTTCCTCTTAATGAATTCCTGGGCTACACCGACAATCAAAACCTTGAATATTTATTGTCGATAATTTTAGTAATAACTATTTACATGGGGTAATCCACACATTTCTAGATTCATCTACAACTTCTCTTGATTGAACTAAGGCGATTTTGTCTTATTTTCTTTATTTCTTTATCGAGCTTACTCGTACTATGCAATCTTTTTTGTTTCCGGGAGTTAAAGTTGATATTTTTCAGTCAATTTTAATGTTACTAATATTAATTGATTATTATTTTACTAGAAATGAATTCGAGTTTTAGATAGCTCAATGTATAATAGATTTGATTATCTCTCGGAGTTTTTTTTCTTCTTCTACGCGAATTGCTTCAATAATTAATGATTTTATTTTCATTTTTCTCTGTGTTTAAGTTTTTGTATAAAAATTGTTTTATTATCATTTTATTTAAATACAATTTCCAATTTTAAAAGGAATTTCATTATCACTTAATCCTTGTCTGGAAGTCTAAAACGCCAATTTACATGGTACAACTTTTGCTTACAGCTGTCGTATGCAATCTGCGTACGCCTCGCTTACAACACGAACTACATCGCGTAAATCAACCATACGACTTGCTACTTTTTTCTTGTCTTACACAACAGTTGTGAGCAAGTTCTAGGGGTAATTTCAAGAAGCAATTCGTGTTGTAAGCGTGGTGTAAGCAGATTGCATGCGACAGTTGTGAACAAAAGTTGTACCGTGTAAATCGACCTTCAGGTTTTCTCTTCTGAGATACGAAGAAACACAACACATAACATTTATAGTAAACACTTGTTTTCCAGACCTTTCTGGCCCCAAGCTAAACATTTAGTACAAATGCATGGGGATAAAATTCGTTGGACATTCGTTCTTTCCATTTTCATTTGAATAGCTAAGAATTAAAATTGAAAAACAAGTCCCTTTTTCAAAATTCACGAGAGCATATATCACATAAAGATCCATTATACAGAAGTTATTTTAAAAGCAATTTTTGGTTTCTTTACTCGTTTTTAATATTTCTAACTTCGATGACGAGATCTGATATATCGTAACTAAAACTCAGTTTACGATACAAGTGTTTCCTGTTTTCCCCTGGCTATTATCGGCAACTTTCATGTAGTCATATGCAAAAATCGACGTCTTAATTCATTCCCAAATGTAAGAAAAGATTGACTTTGTAGTTTTTATTATTTGTTTGTTTAAGTTTGCTTTTGAAGTGAAGAAACATCCTGGCGTGGGCAAGACGTTTTTGTCCATAGCTCAATATTCAGAAAACCAGTCGACTCACAGATGAATAGCTAGATACAATCCTAGTTGATCCACACACAAAAATTCTTTATTTTATTAGGGTTCTATCAAGCAGACTTTCCACAACTGATACTGACATTGTATAGCAGACTTCCAGATGCGTATTTGTAGCGTGGCCACCTTGAAACAGTCCCAAGCATTTTTTAAATAAGGACTGTAGCAAAATCAAAAACAAACGAACAAATGAAAGAGAAACCAAGTCGATTTTTGTACATGGTTGCATAAAAGCTACTTTTAAATAAAATTTAAAACGGAAAACAGCAAACCCTTGTATTGCAAAGCTTTATTTACAATATTTCTGGTCTCGTCATCGAAGTTGAAAATATCAAAAAACGAGTGACGAAAAAACAAAAATGGAATACAGAGAACTCCTTATTATGAATCTTTATTTCCATGATATCTGATCTTGTGAGTTTAGCAAAAAAATCTTGTTATTCAATTGTACTTCTTAGAAATTCAAACACCTAGGATGGAACACCCACGGAGAAGATGCCCGGAGGATTTTGCCATTTTTTTTTCGGTATCTTGCAAAAGAGAAATCTAGAATTTGAATAGTGTAAGATATTTAGATTTTTACAGGATGGTTTTGCTTTTTATCAGGTTTAAATCAGCTAAGATTTAGTTTGTTTCTGCAGGCCTTAAGCTGTATTAGTGCCAATATCGTACCCACATTTAAATGGTTTTCAAAATCCTGTGGATTTCTTTCAAAACATCTAAGTAACACCAGAAAATATCAGGAATCTCTTTAATATTTTATTAAATTTCTGTCCCTAAGTATTTTTCTTTAGAAAACTCGCTTTTATACTTGCTCAATAGTTATCAAAATATTGGTATTATTACAAATATGGTACTCAAAGTCGAGAAAATTAACCAGTTTACTAGTAATGAGAAAAGCTGCTTTTCCTACGAGGGAGGGTGGCAAATATAATAAGGAAAACTTTATTGTTTAACAATTGCGACTAAATGGCAACATTTGTTTAAAAAACATTCTGGTTTCGTAGCGAATTTACAGAGAAAAACTCACCCTGTTTCATATACATGATAAAAGATAATAGATAATTCAACTATTTTGTTTTGTAAGACGGTGTGAATAGTAGCGCAATTAGTTACGTTTTGGCGATAAATTTATCAAGAGCTTGAAGAAAATAATTAGTCAATGTCTAGAGAATTTACTTCTATTTTTCGGCAAAATTTCAAGTCTTGCTACTTAAGAATTTTATGTTGTAGGCTTTTGTAATATTCAGAAGAGGAAAATACTTTAGACTCAATGATTTTTACTTACTTTTCTCCTCGTTAATGGCCGAGCTGTGAGACTCCGAGTGACTCTTCGAGTAGGTAATTTGTTTTGATGAAATATCACCTCAATAATAAAATTCTCCCGTCGCTCGCTGTTGCTCCGACAACCGAGGCGCTTTCAACAAGAATTAAAACATACAATCCCTTTCTTTTCGTGTAAATAACAAAGTATACAGAAGCGAGAAAAGCTTAACCTAATTAATTTTGTATTCTTAACAAATTTGGGATAAATCTTAATCCAACTGTGGTAAATTTGGAATTACTGGATTAGTGGAAAACGTAACTAGGCAAAAATTGCATTCATGAGTCGGAATTCGAGCTGTTCAGAAACGAAGTTCCGCCACTTTTGGCTGGGTAATGCTTTTGAATAGTAGTAGCTGTGATAGTGACATTTGAGTGTTCTTCAGTTGACAGCCACTCGCTACCCCCAACCTGTACAGAGCGGGTAACAAATTATAACAACTCACTTGTCATTTGAATCAAATTAAAATTGATTGAAATAATTTATAAAAAAGCTACAAAAGGCTGTACTTATATCTCCTTTGATGATGAGGTGTTTATTTCATAAAGTTAAAGAAAAGCTGAAAGAAATTAGAATTTGAAATTTTAATTAAATTCACTACGTTTGCCTCTTGTTTATGACACAATAACGACCTACTGTGCGAGTATTGACAATAAACTGGTCAAGCAGCAATAAATATACATTCTATAACTTTATATACTTGTAAATCTATCCACTAACTAGCTTTGACTTCCGGCTTCATGTAGATCGTTATTATTGGAGATAACATGCAGGCAAAAAAACACGGCTTTTCTAATTTCACCCGTCATCGTTATTTTGTTCTCAATTTACTGACATGAAGTAAGCGACAATTCATGTCACATTTCTACATTTTAGTTTTTTTATGGTTTCTTAGGTAAACCGGAACAGCAGGAAAATCGCATTGCTGTCCAGTTTTATTTAGATTCAAACGTTTGACTTGAATGAAAATACAAAGCGTCTAGCCAAGGAGATACACAATCGTTTCCGGAAACATTAATATTAATTATCTTATATGGAAATGTAGCAGACATGTCGGATGATGTTCACTATAGGTGGTTTGGAATCATTCCTAAGGGAATAAAAGTGGCAGCCATGTTGGATGATGTTCACTATAGGTGGTTTGGAATCATTCCTAAGGGAATAAAAGTGGCAGCCATGTTGGATGATGTTCACTGTAGGTGGTTTGGAATCATTCCTAAGGGAATAAAAGTGGCAGCCATGTTGGATGATGTTCACTATAGGTGGTTTGGAATCATTCCTAAGGGAATAAAGGTGGCAGCCATGTTGGATGATGTTCACTATAGGTGGTTTGGAATCATTCCTAAGGGAATAAAGGTGGCAGCCATGTTGGATGATGTTCACTATAGGTGGTTTGGAATCATTCCTAAGGGAATAAAAGTGGCAGCCATGTTGGATGATGTTCACTATAGGTGGTTTGGAATCATTCCTAAGGGAATAAAGGTGGCAGCCATGTTGGATGATGTTCACTATAGGTTGTTTGGAATCATTCCTAAGGGAATAAAAGTGGCAGCCATGTTGGATGATGTTCACTATAGGTGGTTTGGAATCATTCCTAAGGGAATAAAAGTGGCAGCCATGTCGGATGGTGTTCACTATAAGTGGTTTGGAATCATTCCTAGGGGAATAAAAGTGGCAGCCATGTCGGATGATGTTCACTATAGGTGGTTTGGAATCATTCCTAAGGGAATAAAAGTGGCAGCCATGTTGGATGATGTTCACTATAGGTGGTTTGGAATCATTCCTAAGGGAATAAAAGTGGCAGCCATGTTGGATGATGTTCACTATAGGTGGTTTGGAATCATTCCTAAGGGAATAAAAGTGGTAGCCATGTTGGATGATGTTCACTATAGGTGGTTTGGAATCATTCCTAAGGGAATAAAAGTGGCAGCCATGTTGGATGATGTTCACTATAGGTGGTTTGGAATCATTTCTAAGGGAATAAAAGTGGCAGCCATGTTGGATGGTGTTCACTGTAGGTGGTTTGGAATCATTCCTAAGGGAATAAAAGTGGCAGCCATGTCGGATGATGTTCACTATAGGTTGTTTGGAATCATTCCTAAGGGAATAAAAGTGGCAGCCATGTCGGATGATGTTCACTATAGGTGGTTTGGAATCATTCCTAAGGGAATAAAAGTGGCAGCCATGTTGGATGATGTTCACTATAGGTGGTTTGTGAGTAATCATTCCTAAGGGAATAAAGGTGGCAGCCATGTCGGATGATGTTCACTATAGGTGGTTTGGAATCATTCCTAAGGGAATAAAAGTGGCAGCCATGTTGGATGATGTTCATTATAGGTGGTTTGGAATCATTCCTAAGGGAATAAAAGTGGCAGCCATGTTGGATGATGTTCACTATAGGTGGTTTGGAATCATTCCTAAGGGAATAAAAGTGGTAGCCATGTTGGATGATGTTCACTATAGGTGGTTTGGAATCATTCCTAAGGGAATAAAAGTGGTAGCCATGTTGGATGATGTTCACTATAGGTTGTTTGGAATCATTCCTAAGGGAATAAAAGTGGCAGCCATGTTGGATGATGTTCACTACAGGTGGTTTGTAATCATTCCTAAGGGAATAAAAGTGGCAGCCATGTTGGATGATGTTCACAATAGGTGGTTTGTGAGTAATCATTCCTAAGGGAATAAAGGTGGCAGCCATGTTGGATGATGTTCACTATAGGTGGTTTGGAATCATTCCTAAGGGAATAAAAGTGGCAGCCATGTTGGATGATGTTCACTATAGGTGGTTTGTGAGTAATCATTCCTAAGGGAATAAAAGTGGCAGCCATGTTGGATGATGTTCACTATAGGTGGTTTGTGAGTAATCATTCCTAAAGTTGTGGTAATACGAGCAACTTGTCGCCCAACATTGTTCCGTTGCGAGTTGTAGAGTGAAATTAGCTCGTATTACCACCCCGCGCACAACACATTTTCTTTATTGCAGAGAGTAGAAAGAGCTTGTACGTCTGCAACAAAATCCCGCAACAAAATTTTTGTATGGGAATGTAATACGAGTGACATTCACTCTGCAACTTGCAACCCAACAATGTTGCATTATTTTGTAACTCGTATTACTTCACCTAAGGGAATAGAAACGGCATTCATGTTGGATTAAAGGTGCTAACCGTCGTTAATTTTTCTGTCTATCAACTTATTTAAACTACTTTCAGTAAATGCTTAATTAAGGATGCCATTTAACGCTAAATACACTTTTATAGCTTGGTCGTAGTGTTTTACGATATCAGACCACGCCAGTGTCATGCTATTGAAAGTATGATTCTATCCATATTCATGTGTCTTCTCATGCGCAACCGTTAAACAAAGAAATGATGCTCTAGGGAATGGCGCGTGGTCTGAAATGGGGAAACGTAACGTCCAAGGTAAAACGATGTGCTATCGTAAAGAATAAGACTGAAACGTGAAACGATGACTAAACATCGCCGCGACTCTTCCGTTTCCAAGACAACACTATCATGTCGTATTTGTATCAGATTTAATGGTATTGTTCGACACTTTGATATTTCTTTGTTTCATTTGTCACAATTCGATTACTTTTATGAAAAAAAACATAGAATAGGTTATATTCACTATAACAGCCGTTACACATTCATTATTCACTTTTTATTGAGGGGCAAACAACTTAAAAATTAAAAATTCGCATAAAAATAAAATGTGATAAAAATAAAATGTCTACGACGAACCGATCTTTTCAAAATGGCCTCTGTTTCCAATGTTTGCCTCAGGAAGACCCCTCATGGCTAATACGATATGGAAACCAACATGCGGTCTATCTTGAATATATATAACCTATTATTGTTCTTGCGTAATACCATATATTTGAGTAGCTACTCTCAGTAGAAACCTTTTTGAAAACAGCTGTATACATATACTATATACATACAGACATGTATTGCGTATTTTATAAACCAAATCTCTCAAACTATAATAATAATAATAATAATAATAATAATAATAATAATAATAATAATAATATAATAATAATAATATAATAATATTTAATCACTTATGTTGCGCGATATTCATAAAAATAATCAATCGCGCATAACATATGCTAAATGTAAAATCGACTTATAAAAATATTATATAGGTTAAAATACGAAAAAATTAAAAACTAAGAAAAAAATCTAATGATAGAAGAAGATTCTAGAAAATGATAATAATAACTAATAATTAATCAGAAAGTGGCTTACAATAAGCCAACCTAAAAAGATATGTCTTTAACTGATGTTTAAATATAGTCATTGTTGTAATGCGACGCAGATCTATAGGTAAAGAATTTCATAATTTAGGGGCCGCAATGGCAAATGCTCTATCTCCTAAAGTCGTCTTAGATTTAATAGGAAAATATATACATTTATGTTTAGATCAATGATATTTTCGTTGACAAAAAACAGTCAACAAGGAGCAACTTAACTCTAATCATGTTAAAAAGCCTCATTACGTATTCTACGACAACTTGGTAACAGATGTTTCCTGAGAAAAGATTCAACTGATCGCAATCATACATATATATTTTTTATATGTATCCTAAATTTGTAAAAGCAACATTATCCAGTTACTTTTGATAACCATTAAATCGAGGGATTCACGTATAACTGTTATGTTCATCTACACTCTCATCAATAAGCTGACAAAGACTTCCAAAGATCAGCGCAACTTCACCAAAGAAACACTCTCGACTCTCACATGAGATTTACCCACACGGCAATTTTAGAATTCATTGAACAAAATTCTTCACCAAACACTTGCCGATACATCCAATATCAACCAACCTGACTCCTAATGATTTTTATATTTTTCTAGAAACTTCTCAGTTTTCTTTGGACTTTACCGCCATGTCAAGTTAATGTCGATAGTCTAATCCTATTTTCTGCAAAGAAAGGTAAGAAAATCTTATTAATTTCCTAGTAACAGTTTTATTAAGTTAATCCATGAGCCATTACGTCAATAGAACGCACTAATATAAGGTGCTTTTGACAGACGAGATGACATATGACTTGGACCACTAGAATTATCACTCGATGGACTTGATGTCAGTTTGAAGAAAATGCTATAAATCATATCATCTTGAAGTGCAATTTCCCATTGCTCTTGTTACTTATTAATTAATAAATGTAGGTCTGGATTATTGGAGTGTGAATTCAACTCTGAATTCAATTCTGATTCGGCTTTTTCTCGCCTGATGGTTGCCATGGTTTGAAATTAAACTTATTACAAATTGATTGATTTTCACTAAAACAGGAAACTCGAATATTGGACTATGTAGCTGGACGTTTTCCTTATTTTTTTAAGCTCGAGTGAAGATTGATAACAAACTCAGCCCCCGTCGCCTTGTGGGGCTGAACTATATACTGCCGCCATTTTCCCATCACAGGGCTAATCCCATAATCCTTTGCAGGGCGAACTTGTTATAATTACCAGTTCGTCTTAGTTGGTGGACATTTTGTAATGAGCGCTACAGAAAATAACCAAAACTAGGCGTCTGGTAGTTTACTAGAACTGAAATGCGTGTATGAAATATTTGTAATGTAATGCAACTGCCTTTTACTACACCAGTTGATGCCATTCCTACCCATCCACTGTTATCTGGGTAAGGCAACGACCTTTTACCATACCAGATAACAGTGGATGCCATCCATAACAGTTGATGCCATTCCTACCCATCCACTGTTATCTGGGTAAGGCAACGACCTTTTCCCATACCAGATAACAGTGGATGTCATCCATAACAGCTGATACCATTCCTACCCATCCACTGTTATCTTGCTAAGGCAACGATCTTTTACCATACCAGATAACAGTGGATGTCATCCATAAGAGTTGATGCCATTCCTACCCATCCACTGTTATCTGGGTAAGGCAACGACCTTTTCCCATACCAGATAACAGTGGATGTCATCCATAACAGCTGATACCATTCCTACCCATCCACTGTTATCTTGCTAAGGCAACGATCTTTTACCATACCAGATAACAGTGGATGTCATCCATAAGAGTTGATGCCATTCCTACCCATCCACTGTTATCTGGGTAAGGCAACGACCTTTTACCATACCAGATAAAAATGGATGCCATCTATAACAGTTGATGCCATCCCTACCCATCCACTGTTATCTGGGTAAGGCAACGACCTCATACCATACCAGATAAAAGTGGATGTCATCCATAACAGTCGATGCCATTCCTACCCATCCACTGTTATCTGGGTAAGGCAACGATCTTTTACCATAACAGATAAAAGTGGATGTTATCCATAACAGTTGATGACATTCCTACCCATCCACTGTTATCTTGGTAAGGCAACGATCTTTTACCATACCAGATAACAGTGGATGTTATCCATAACAGTTGATGCCATTCCTACCCATCCACTGTTATCTTAGTAAGGCAACGACCTTTTCCCATACCAGATAACAGTGGATGTCATCCATAACAGTTGATGCCATTCCTACCCATCCACTGTTATCTGGGTAAGAAAACTACCGTTTATAATAAGTTTCACTACAAAATAAGCTTCAAAAATTAGCAAATTTAAGGGAAAATAGTAGTTAGATAAAATAGACGCTGGTCCAGTGAAATGATGTTATTAAATACCTAAATATCATAGACAAACAAAACCATATCATGATCCTGTCAACCTTTAATAATAATAGTATTACACACCGCGAAAACCATGCCGATCCTACCATGCACACCAGATACCAAGCTATCAGACATCTTACCGGGATAAGTTTCTGTTATCGAATTACTTTCCTTGAATGAGGAAAAATCATAATATTTTCCTAAAAATAACTTGTAATCCCCGATATACAGATAAACCAATGCGTCAGACCGGTTATTCCGGATTGACCAGCTTATCCTTTCAAAGTATTAGGAAGTTTTTCATGTTTCTTGATTCGTGTATCATTTGGTTTATTATTCTAAGTCTGAGGGCTTTTGGTTAAACGATAAGAACACTCGGTGGCTTTGAGTAATTAATGACTGAACACTGTCTGTTTTGTGGTCGAGAATAAGATCCCCAAAGATCATGATTGGTAAAGTGAGACGACAGAGATATTTCTGCCGGAGGAGCAAATCCGTTGTATCTTATACGTCACGAGGACTCAGTAAATCCAAGGTAGACGGGAAGCGAACAGGATATAGTTGCTTCTTTTATTTGTTTTCCTTTCCTTTCTCATTTTGTTCTTTTTTTCTTTCTTTTCTTTTTTTTTCTCTCTCCTTTCCTTTCTATTCGTTCAGTTGACTTTTCTTCCTTTTTTTCCCTTTCCTTTCTGTTATTTCTTTCTTCTTTCTTTCTTTCTTTCTTTCTTTCTTTCTTTCTTTCTTTCTTTCTTTCTTTCTTTCTTTCTTTCTTTCTTTCTTTCTTTCTTTCTTTCTTTCTTTCTTTCTTTCTTTCTTTCTTTCTTTCTTTCTTTCTTTCTTTCTTTCTCCTTTCCTTCCTTTCTTTACTTTACTCTTCGTTTCCTTTCTTACCATTTTTTGATCTCCTTACACTCATTTCCGTTCGTTTCGTCTTTTTCTTTTCCTTTTTCCTTCCTTTTCCCCTTCCTTTCTTCCTTTCTTTTCCCCTTCCATTCATGTTCTCAACTCTATACTCCACACCACTTCACCGTTAATTCCACGGGGTTTCTCTCTGTTTACTTTCCAAACAAAGAAAATTTCCTAAATTGACAAAGTATAATTTATCATCTCAAAGCGAATACAATCTTCACACACTCGACGCTTCATATTTTTCTACAATTAGATTTAAATTTTCTAGCAATAAAGTAATAACGTAGATCTCATAACACGGACTTCGGAAATGTCCTCCTCGCTCAGTTACAAAAAAAATTGGTTTTAGGAATTTTTTTCAAATTCGAATTTCAAATTTCAATTCATGCCCCACGCACATTTTCGTGACCTGACGAATAATTCATTTACAGGAGTACACGTCTAATTTAACATTTTTGATAACTGTCAAAATAGAAAACTTTACTTTTGAGAGTGCTTTTCTTGCTAACGAACTGACTAACAATGTCCTTGCAGTAAGCTGTCAAATAACAGTTGAAATGTCGAGAGGTTTCAGTACAGACGTAGGACTTGTCTCTTACGAGTTAAATAAGCGAAATGGTGAATCATAAGATACGCAAGCAATAGCAAACTATCTTCGCGTTGTTGTCAGAAATACATTTTTTTCGTGACTTTTTTTTCTTTTTTTGCTTGGGAAATTAGGTATTGATACTGGATTTTTGGTCCAAGCCTATCATTCAAGATGCACAAAATTTCTCCCTCTAAAATAAAGCGCTTAGCGATGTTTGTAAAAGCTATTCTAATTTAGAACAATCAGATCAAAAGAGCTTATATCATTTTAAAACTATTAATTTAGCTAAAACTTTAAACAAAATTTCTTCAATAAAAAAAATATAGCGTAAATTAAGTATATTTAAAAAAATAGAAATTAATATTTGTCCAAGAATGTTTCAAATTCTAGATATGTCAAGATTTTCTCGTTATTGTTGTCGCGTGAGAAACTTAAGTTAATTTTTGAAGAGTTATTTTGGTACGTTTCATTTCCTGAGAAATATTCGATCTAGACAAACATTTCAATCAAAAAGAATATTAGCCTTTAAACCTTACCTTTGTTATATAATGAAGTCCCAGACACAGGCCTTGTGGAACACCCTAAGAAAAACAACCCCAGTGAAAAACAAACCGCTTCCACTGTCTTTTGTGTCGTATGTGAAAAGCCGCGCTGGTGTTAGAAAAATAGGTTGCTAAACAATCTCGCCATGAAATATTTGTTGTGTTTTGATAAAATCAAGTACAATAATGAAGTGTTCGTTAATGACAAAGTAGAAGTTTTGAATGAAAGTGTTTTTGAAAAGATTCAAAGCTTGTAAAGAAAACATCTCTAGTTGTATTCGCGAGGCACTTTTTTCAAAAACAAGAAATAATATTTTGAATAATAATGGCAAATCTTTGTAAATTCGGTAAAAGTTGAGATTATAAATACATCCTTTTTATAATCATGATTTATGAAAAGAGAACCGTAAACGTTTATGGTTACTTTTAGCGATAACTGGTTACTTTATTAGCCATTCAAAAAGTGCTTTCAAACGAACTCATTGTACGTAAAAAATTAAATTAAAAATCCAAAAAGTACTGAAGAACATATAGTTGGTAAAATTCTCTAAGGAATAAAATTGAGTTTTAAAATTAAGATATAAATAAAAATGGCAATGAATAAAATAGGTCAAAAAATAACTGCGAAAAAGACTTTGAAATTTTAATTGCATCTCAGATTCTATTATTAAAGTTAAGGAAATTCTCGATGATCAAAGAACAACTTGCTTTGCGGAGACGATCTCAATTTGAAAAGGAAGAAAAGAAAGACTCAAATGAATGTTAATCAAAGTTGTTTAGAAAACCAGAAGACTTAATTCCGTTAATTACGTTTCAAAACTTAAACGTCAAACTTAGCTTGGCTTTGATGAATATTGTTATATTATCCAATACGGAACATACTCGTCTCAAATCAAAATATTATATTTTTATTTAGTACAAACGTAGTATCATACTCTAAAAATTGTCTGTTTATTGCCGTTAGCTTGTACTTCCATTGAACGTTAAATTAAGGTTTTGGAGGATTTTAGATTAGATCAAGAAAACGTTGAGCCTATTGTAAGCGAATAAACTCATTTTTGACATCAGACGCCACGAAATCCAACTAGTTTCCGATGCTCATAATTTTACTTAAATCTTCTTTCAAAGTACCGGTGTCAAAAATACAATCTTGTATTAAGTTTAAATAGGCTTTTTTCATGCTTTATACTTTTTTTTATTTATTTATTCATGGCTTTTCGTAGTTGTTTATACTTTAGCGTCAAGTTTCGGAGTTTATTTACAACTTCCAGGTTCGGAAGCCTTTGAGTAGCTCATGCATTGTGGAAACATTTTGCAATACAAATATAAGAGTCTCTCGATTATCAAGACTTAGTTTACTATAAAATCCTTTTTTCCCATAGAACTTGAATATGTTATTCAAAGGATAGAATATCTTGCGTTCATATATGTTATTTCTTGGGTTCTTAACAACCCCGAGGAGATTTCCCATTTAGTTTCCGTACAATAAATCCAATGACGGATATACAGCCCTAATTCCCTAGCCTTTTGTTTGGTGTACCTTTTGGGATATATTGAATATCGAATTTCCTCACAGCTTGAACAGAAAATAAGAAACAAGATAAGCTAGTTTAGACAGCGGAATTGAAAGAAAAATGAGATTTTTAGCTTGTTTTTTTCTGGTCTAATGGCCGAGAAATTGCTTCCAAAAGACCGGGGGTCATCGTGGTAATTTTGTTCTGATTGCCTTCCCCGCGGAATTTTTTTTAAAGTTTAAAACAATGCTAGAATAAAAGTGTTACATTGACGACTTATTTAGAAAAAGCATCAATTGATGCTCAACACCTCATTTTACCTCTAAAACTGTATAAACACATAAGTCCTACCTGAAAATATGGGACTTGGACTTGACAAAACGTTACCATTTGAGATTCAACAACCAAGAAACGCCTGCAGCTTGTCGGGAATTGATGCGGGTTGTCTTGTTTCTTGTAAACTGAACCTGAACAATATGCGACTGACGAAGCAACTGGCGCGAAAATCTATCCCCAAAATATGCAAATTTATAAGTGCTATTTAATATTCTCCTTAGTCTGTTTATTGACATTGTTATCACCCTCATGCTGTGTTTTCGATCTATTAGCGAAGAATTACCTCGTGAATTCTACTAAAAAATATCCATAGACCTTCTAGCATGACCAATGAAATCGATAGCCTTCGAAAAATGTATGAATGGGTAGTTGTTTGGTGTAGCTTTCGAGATTACTGGGTTTTTTTTAATGAAAGGAGAGACCTAGTGTAGCAAATTGGTGACATGTTCTTGACGTTGTTGGGTGTTTCATTTGAGGACAAGGGCGCTTTCTTGTCAGCTTGTCTGTCATTTGAAGAGATTGCTTTCCTTCAAATGTATCAGTCGACAACCAAACAAGGCTAATGGGAAGCCCAATTGTTCAACCTTTTCACATATTACTAAAGAATCTATAAAAAAAAAAAAGAAAGAAAGAAAGAAGGCGTATATGTGGCATCAAATATCAAACGGGCTAACCGTGTACTGAATCAACGTAAGGAATCAAACCATGGTTAAAAAAAATTAGAAACAAAGTGAAAAAAAGAATGATGGAATATGAATATTAATAAGAGCCGTTGTGTAGAGGAAAAGACCTTTAATATTGAAGTGGAATCTCTTTTAGTTGTGGGCGTTACGTTGTGATAGAATTTCAAAAACATCTGCGAATAATCATCCCGCAGAATTAGAAAACAGGTAAGACAAGTAAAACCGGTTTGAAAGGGATGTTGCAAAACTTCCTTATAGCTTTAGCCGACAATTTTTAGAGGATAATCACGAACATTCGAATATTAAGATGGACAACATTGAAACTTCATTATTTGTGTATTGAGCCGAAGTCTACAGGAGAACACAGAGACAAAAAGTCAAGAAAGCAGTCCTAAAAACTCGAATATTGACATTAGGCACGACAAACAGCTACCGGCTTTGAAAGATTGATCATAAATTCATCCAAAAAAGATAAGAAAAATTAATAGGGGTTTCTTGATGTATGAAGTTGGCGTCGTCTCGTATCCTTGATATGATTTATTATCCATTGAAGCGGTCCTGACGTGACATCGTAGTGGGACTGTAATCCCGGCTAGCTAGTAACGTCATATGGAGTAAACATGTCTATTTTGCTAAGGATGTCAAGTGGTAGTAGTTTAGTGGTGTTTTTTTTGAAAGTACGAAATGGATGGAGCGGTGTTCTTTGAGTACTATTAAACACGCCAGGTACGCAGTAGATGTATTATAATTTCTCGTACAATCGGCCTGTTGAAGGATCCTTAATTCTAGAATGTCGGATACAGGGGAATGTGTGACCGAGGAAACTATTCTTATCAATGGCTAATTCTAATCATTCCTAAGGGAACAAGTGTGGCAGCCATGTCATTGTTGGATGGTGTGACTACAGGTGGTTTGGAATCATTCCTAAGGGAATAAAAGTGGTAGCCATGTTGGACGATGTTCACTATAGGTGGTTTGTAATCATTCCTAAGGGAATAAAAGTGGTAGCCATGTTGGATAATATTCACTATAGGTGGTTTGGAATCATTCCTAAGGGAATAAAAGTGGTAGCCATGTTGGACGATGTTCACTATAGGTGGTTTGTAATCATTCCTAAGGGAATAAAAGTGGTAGCCATGTTGGATAATATTCACTATAGGTGGTTTGGAATCATTCCTAAGGGAATAAAAGTGGTAGCCATGTTGGATGATGTTCACTATAGGTGGTTTGTAATCATTCCTAAGGGAATAAAAGTGGTAGCCATGTTGTATGATGTTCACTATTGGTGGTTTGTAATCATTCCTAAAGGAATAAAAGTGGTAGCCATGTTGTATGATGTTCACTATAGGTGATTTGGAATCATTCCTAAGGGAATAAAAGTGGTAGCCATGTTGTATGATGTTCACTATAGGTGGTTTGTAATCATTCCTAAAGGAATAAAAGTGGTAGCCATGTTGTATGATGTTCACTATAGGTGATTTGGAATCATTCCTAAGGGAATAAAAGTGGTAGCCATGTTGAATAATATTCACTATAGGTGGTTTGGAATCATTCCTAAGGGAATAAAAGTGGTAGCCATGTTGTATGATGTTCACTATTGGTGGTTTGTAATCATTCCTAAGGGAATAAAAGTGGTAGCCATGTTGTATGATGTTCACTATTGGTGGTTTGTAATCATTCCTAAGGGAATGAAAGTGGCAGCCATGTTTTATGATGTTCACTATAGGTGGTTTGTAATCATTCCTAAGGGAATAAAAGTGGTAGCCATGTTGGATGATGTTCACTATAGGTGGTTTGTAATCATTCCTAAGGGAATAAAAGTGGTAGCCATGTTGGATGATGTTCACTATAGGGGGTTTGTAATCATTCCTAAGGGAATAAAAGTGGTAGCCATGTTGTATGATGTTCACTATAGGTGGTTTGTAATCATTCCTATGGGAATAAAAGTGGCAGCCATGTTGGATGGTGTTCACTATAGGTGGTTTGTAATCATTCCTAAGGGAATAAAAGTGGTAGCCATGTTGGATGATGTTCACTATAGGTGGTTTGTAATCATTCCTAAGGGAATAAAAGTGGCAGCCATGTTGGATGATCACTATAGGTGGTTTGTAATCATTCCTAAAGGAATAAAAGTGGCATGCATGTTGGATGATGTTCACTATAGGTGGTTTGGAATCATTCCTAAGGGAATAAAGGTGGAAGCCATGTTGTATGATGTTCACTATAGGTGATTTGGAATCATTCCTAAGGGAATAAAAGTGGTAGCCATGTTGGATGATGTTCACTATAGGTGGTTTGGAATCATTCCTAAGGGAATAAAAGTGGCAGCCATGTTGGATAAGGTTTTTTCTTGCATTGAACACAAATAAATCTATGATATGATATGTTTTTTTTGGCAATGCGGAACGCTGATCCGATATCCGATACACATTGGTTGTCAAACGTGTGCGATTCTACAGCTTCACAAGTTTCAAAACTACACATCAGCTTACCATGTTACAAAATATATAAACCGCCTGATTCGAACAGGTTATGATGTTGATCAATTCGGTTCGCAAGTGGGAAAAATATTTTCTCGCCCTAATTTTTAATCTTGAGATACAATTATTTGGGTTTGGAACAAAAAAATCTGCAACTTATCTCTCAATGGCGTAAATATGTCCTTTAATATTTGAATAAATAGAAGTTGAATAACTGAGTTTGTACAGATTATATATTAAGTATTAGGTTATATATTGCTTGTACGTAAATACTAATTATATGCAAACGAGTACTATCACTCCTACTTGTTCTTATAACATCAATAACATTTTTAAAGCAAATACAACTATTTCAAAAATGGTTGGTGAAGGTTTTGTTGCATGTTGCATACCAAGCCTGAAATGCAGTATGGGTGATGTGTATTCAAGCAGCGAAAAGTCATAAGAATATGGAATTTTCCCAAACTTTTCCTGCAGGTTTTAACACAATTTACATATAAATATGATACATTTCAAGCTTGGTAAGCAAAATGCAACATAGAACAAGCACCATGCAATAACATCTTTACCAACCTTTTTTGAAATAGCTGTATACGATCTCATATGTACACGTGTACACATAGCCAGAACACCCTGGATAATAAGCAATGCGAATAAGTATTTTGTAAATGGAATAATACTTAATTGTATACCTAGATTACATTTATCCAAAGCTGGTAAGAATCGTATATACATATATATTTTTTCAACCATAGGGCTCTTCCATGAGGTTCACTCCACACGCACTACCACTACATTCTATATTGACAACATACAACACTCAACTCACATGTTGATTTTTACGCGAAGGTGGAAAACCAGAGAACCTGGAGAAAAAAAACCGTGGAAAGGGAGGGGACAACACATCAAACGAATAGACCGGGTTCCAAGTCGTGCGATAAACATAAATTCCGCGTTTTTTTAGTGTTCAACAGCCTCAGTCGTGTTTTTTAAGAGAACCGAACATAGCCAATCCTGACCTTTTTGCTTTACCTAATAGATTCTGTCGAAAGAAGTGAGAAAAATCGACGAAAAGTGTGTTGTTTTTGAGCGCGCGCACACACGTGTACGCCATCAAAAAATTAAGAACCAAATGACTTTGGATGCTAAAAATAGCCCAACCGGGAATTCACATGGCGCGCGTGGCATTAAGAAGTTTCCCTCTCTTATTTGTGTGTATATAATTTGTGTAGTTTTTATCCGCTGGATAAGGATTCATCCGATGGATAGCGCTATCCAGTTTCGTACAACCGGCCCGAGAGTCTTAATCTTAAGGGTTAGTTTTCTCTGTATTGACAGTTGAGCTGGTAAACATCTTACGCGTCATGCTCTTAAGGTCTTTTGAACCTGTAATATATATAATCGGATTGATAGCACAGTTAGTAAACGCTAAAATAAAGGTAAATTTCTGTATGAAAAGCTCAACGACAAAGTTGAACTTTACAACGCCAGCCTCTTTCAAGATACCTACTACGAAAAACAAACTATATGGAATAGAAAAGGCAAACATAATCTTAACGAACATGCCGGTGTCCTTAAATCTCCAAGCCTGGGATTTTTCGGTTGCGTTTACGATCCCGTCCGAGATCTGGCGCTTTCTTTTCCTGAGGAACCTGCTGATCAAGATGGATGAGACGAGCATGATGATGTTGGGGATGAGATACATGATGACCGTGTGGACGGTCATTAGAACTTGTCCAACCTGTTTCTCAGTGTAGGGAATGCAGATGACTGTGTATGCATACTGGCCAATGTCGATGCTGACGGCTTTGTACGGGAGAATGTGGGCGATACCAACCACAGTTCCGAACACCCATGCGAGGATGACACAAACTTTAGACACAGCTACTGAAGGAGCCCTGAGAGGGTAAAAGACTGCGAGATAGCGTTCAATAGCGATGAATGTCACGTTCAGGATAGTGATGCAGGACAAACTCATCAGGGCTACTCTGTGCAGCTTGCATTCAAGGTCATTCTTGATTGTGCTATCGAATAATAACCAGAAACAACCCAACGGCGTGTGGATAATGCATGATAGCAAATCTGACAACGCCAAGCTCTTGATAAAGTAAATGGACATGGATCGTTCAAGTGGCCTCGGACCAGACCTTTTCATCTTTTTCCTTCTCTTTCTTTCAAGGTAGAAGACCATCGAGTTGCCTATGATTCCCGAGATTCCGGTCAGCAATATTATCATTATCAACGGGACTATGTACTCCAACTTAAACGTCGGTACAAAGTAGATTCTTTTGAAGGTAAACGTGCCATTTGTGGCGGTCTGATTGTTGTTGAGGGGTGTTGAGATGTTAGTAAGGTTCGTGGAACTCATATCTGGAAATGCAAACAAAATAAGGAGTAAATAAGTGAATAAAGTAACTGACTTAACCAGAATCCTACCGCGAGCTTCCCGAATGAAACTTCATTAAAACCTTTAATTTTTTATCGATATCGTGAAAAAACCAGCTCTGAGTTGGTCGAAGTTGAGGCATGGCTAACTCACAAGGCACAATAAACTCACCAAGATAACAGTGGATGGGTAGAAATGGCATCAACTGTTATGGATGGCATCCACTGTTATCTGGTATGGTAAAAGGTCGTTGCCTTACCCAGATAACCAGTGGATGGGTAGGAATGGCATCAACTGTTATGGATGGCATCCACTGTTATCTGGTATGGTAAAAGTATGGTGGATGGGTAGGAATGGCATCAACTGTTATGGATGGTATCCACTGTTATCTGGTGTGGTATAAGGTATGGTGGATGGGTATGAATGGCATCAACTGTTATGGATGGTATCCACTGTTATCTGGTGTGGTATAAGGTATGGTGGATGGGTAGGAATGGCATTTTGTGTCATTAGCACTAGAGGTTTTTATGTGCGTTTTGTTCATGTGTTGCCCTTTTTTAGTGTAAATCAGCCCTAGAATTTTTTGTCCTTTTTATTTATTTCATTTATATATATTTAAATTGCGCCTCTCCTTTCCTTTCAAATTGGGCTTGAAAGGTTCAGATCTAACCACGCTCTATCGCTTGACCGTGCTTTCGAAGACGTTTAACTAGTGACGTGAATTCAAGAGATTACCAAAGTTATGTAAACTACTGTGAAGTTTGCTTCATCATTCTCGAGGCATTTAAACTGTATTTTAGGTCTATTTTCGCTAGATTTTTAACACAGTAAGAAAGTATAATGGCTAGGAATTATTACGGGCGTGACTGCGTGACTTCAACTAAGGAAAGTTGGTGCGATTTATTGAGAAACGTTTAATGCCGGCCGGCCCACAGGTAGCCCAAGCGTAGAGTTACCGGACTGTGGTGTCATTAGCTTCAGTGAGTAAACTATTCCAATTTAATTTGGTTTGAAAATACGCTTTCAGGAGGTCGGACTTACATTACTATATGCTTTTGAACGAAGTCTCTACAAATGTTGTTTGGTAGTTGAGGAACACAGTGGCGTAGTGTGGACCCAGGATCTGGGGGGACACCTAGAATAAAACCCAATTACGGCAAAAATTTGGGGGCACGTGGTCGCCCCCTCCATACACCAGTGGCATTGACATCATACATCAAAGGAAAAAGGCTCGCTCCGAAAATTCTAGGGGGCGGTAGCGCCCACTCCTCGCTACGCCACTGGAGGAACATTTTGGCGATGAAATGTTGGCATAGAATGATCGCGTTTTTGAGCCGTTTGAAACTTGATTTGCCTTGCTCTTCCTATGTATATATTATGGGAAGGTATGCAAGAAAGAAGCGAAAAATCCTCTCAGAGAAAGAAGAGCCATTGTGTGGCATATTTTTCAGATTGATTAAAATAGGCTTTTGAAAGTTTTTTTTTTTTAAAGAAACTTTGCTATGATATCGCTATGATTCCGGCTCTTTTCTTTGTGCCAATCAATTACCAAACTCAGCATGAACAATGGGGAAAAAATCATTAAACTTCAGAGACAGCCAACTTCTAGTCAAGAATACTGCGTAGGCAGAGCAGAGAAAAGATTGAATATTGAAATATTTCACCTGCAATTTTATGAAGTCAGGCTCTGATTTGTAGGTGTTAATTGAAAACAAGAATTAGAAAAACAACAACTTATCTTTTCTAAATTTCCGTTGGAGCATGTTTGTCAACAATACACGTACAAGGTTCGGTTATTTGAAAGCCTTTTATGTTTTCAGCTTTTTGAAGTGAATTTTTGTCCATCGTCTGTAAATTATTCTATGTTTACTGTTGCTTTATGCAAGTTCCTTACAGTGCGTTCCTTATAAATGTTGACGGTAGATTCCAGTAGCTTGGAAGATCATAACGAACTTCGTTGGCAACTGAACTTCGAACTTTCTTTCCGCGTAAATTTGGTAGTTCGATAGAATCAACAGGATGATGATAATTTTGAAATGACTTTGAAATTTTATTTTTAAATTTGACTTGAAATAGCTTGTCTTTTTTGTCTCTTTTCTTTTACCAGACAACAGACTCATTGTAACCTTTTTCCCAAACCTTTTCTTGGGTAAAGAAATGATTGCAAAAGTTTTTGCTGCTGCTATGGAAGTCTCCATTCATAACCCAACCTTTGTGAGATATTTGTCAATACGTGTTCCCTAAAAGCTATAGGTTTTAGGATTTTGCCAATGCTTGTACGAGTTGTGTAAGGTGCATATGATTGAATCCAACGCTTTTTACAATTTGCAATGATAAATACGGTAGTCACTCGTAAGCAGTCACAAATTAAAGTTAAACTTACTTAACATAGTGCTAAAACCTAAATAAATATGAAAAAATAACAAATGCTACGAACCTTAGTCTTGTGTGATGTTGGGACGCGTTGATAACGAGAAGTTAGCTATTGTTACGACACTGGAACTGCTTCTAGGTCTTCTAGCAGTACTGCTGCTACCTTACTGACAAAGTTCAGATATGTTGGGCGATTGTCTGGACCGCTTGTCAGGGCCTTAACAAAATCCAAAGTTGATGATTAAAATCAAGTTTTAAGACCCTTGAAACACAGGGGTTGAGACATTTTACTAGGTTCAAACAGAGATCAGCGTTTGAGATGCCTTTGATGTTAATTAGCCGTCTATTTATATGTAAATCAGTTTAAATTTGTGGCAGCAAAGCACATGAATAAATTTGTCCTCAGTCGTCAAAGGAAAGTCCTGAATATATATTTTACCATTCGACTATTTACTTCATGTAGAATCAGTATTGAAGGCATTGAAAAAAGGTTAAGTGCACTTTAAGAGAAAATAAGGGATGCGCCAAATTTGAGACTTGTGGGAACCACTTCCCTGGTGGAACCGATGCTTTTATGTAATCTACTACAAAGAGCGCAGCAGTACTAGAATAAAGAGCCCGCGACTGGGAATTTCTAAAGCAAATAAAATAATTAACATTGTCTAATGAAAAGATACAAAGTTTGAGAGAAAAATAAGGGATGCGCCAAATTTGAGACTTGTGGGAACCACTTCCCAGCTGGTGGAACCGATGCTTTTATGTAATCTACTACAAAGAGCGCAGCAGTACTAGAATAAAGAGCCTGCGACTGGGAATTTCTAAAGAGATATAACTGCAGAACCTTAAACATAATTGAGCTTAACTGAACTTTTTGTAAGACTAGATAACAAAGTAGAAAAAAGAAGATGTAAGCTAACTCTGTTGTTCTTACCTTTATAGGAACCTCAAGAGCCTGAGTTATTTGAAGATGGTTTTCTTGCACGGTCTATAGAGCAACTAAGCAACTTGAACTCCTGAGGGGGTATTTATCTGATTCAAATGGCCTTCAAGTAAATTAACAACGGAAAACACAAGACAATGGGACATAAACCAACCACTACACGAAGGTGAAACACAATATTTTTAAAGGAAGCAACACGTTCAAAAGTTATAGGGAATTCTCGGATCAACGGGGGCTATATAGAAGAGCGCTCTTGAATTTTAGAGGACAACAGAAAGTTAAAAATGAAGAGAGAGACTTCAACTTTGCTATACAAGAAAAGTCTTATGTTCGTTGCTGTAGCGTCTCTCATAAACAATTTGGGTCCGACTTGGATTACTAGGTGTTTTTTTTAATTACGAAACTATATTTGTCGAGCAGGATAATCCACTGCACTTAACAATCGCGCTTGGAGAATAATCATTATCTGACTTCGTCTTAATTTCAATCTTTTAGAACGTTTTTGTTTCCAAGGTGCCAGACCAAAATTTAATATCATCATCATGATTGAAGTGTTGGAGAAAGTTGATTCTGTTTTGAGATACTATTGTTAGTATTCAGAAGTGATTTTTAAGAGAGAAGTTGCATCGATATTTCTAGTTATCATACTACATGGTGTGAGCAAAATTATCTCGTATTTTTGCGTTTTAATCGCGTTTTTCGAATACTAACTATCTTATTCTTTTCTTTTTCGCGTTTTCTGACTAGTTTTGGCCTAGATTTGGCCCTTTTACTCATTCTAATGCAAGAACGAGAAAGTTGAGTTGTACTCTGTGGACCGCTATTGCACGTGTCTCATAACTGCCCGCGAAACGTGACTGAGATAATACTGATAGTACTGTTTATGTTAGAGCGGTTTTTGAGAAGGATAGGACATAATGACTGCATAAATAGTATTAGACATCCGTGTTAAATAATGATATAGATGTGATATATATACATGCATTAATAATGCGCATACAGAAACGTTTGCGCATGTGCCAAATCATGTAAGAGATTCCTTGCTTTCATCTGGTCGGCTTGAATTCGCGTTACCGTTTGTAGCGAAAACTCGATCTCTAATCAGTATAAATTATAACGATAGTATCAAAAAAACCTTCAAAATTATCGCTATCCTGAAACCTCTGGGCTGATTTAAGTCAGGGCATGGCTAACTCACAGATAGAACCCTGAAACAACCTCTGGGCTAATCAAAGTCAGGGCATGGCTAACTCACAGATCGAACCCTGAAACAATCGGCTCTGGGCTGATCTAAGTCAGGGCATGGCTAACTCACAGATCGGACCCTGAGACAACCTCTGGGTTGATCTAAGTCAGAGCATGGCTAGCTCACAGATCAAACTCTGCAGAGACGATCGACCGTGTTAGGGGAGGGGCTGATAGCTACCACTTCTTTTCCTTTTCCCATACTATTCTCTCCTATTTTCCAATCTTAGCCCCACCACTTTTTCCCATACTAGTCTCTTGTATAGCCCCACCACTTATTAGGGTGCTCCGCGGTCCTTACTCTGAAACAACCTCTGGGCTGATTAAAGTCGGGGTACGGCAAACTCACAGGTTGAATTGGAATTTAGTGTGTTAGGTTTTGTGGAGGGAGAGACAAACCGGACAAAAACCCAATCAAAGGAAAGACGCTGAACAGAGAAAACAATGAATCATCAACCTGACTGCAATAACAAAATTGTTAAAGGAGAGACCTTACAAACTCTACTCACATGTGATACTAACTCACACTGCGAAAAAGAGCGGCAATCTATAGGTCGGTCCTAACATAAGTTAACTTTGTTTTCTATTTATTCCTTTATCTGTGGTTACGTTTGATCAGTTAGTTTATTGCGTTCGTCCAAAGATTTGAATATTGCGGCAAAGCACTAGGCAAAGATTATTGAGAATCCTATCTATGTATTTTAGACTATTTTAGAATTTACCTAAAAGCAACCATGTAATTAGAATTTGAGATAGAGTTGTTAATTGTTCAGAAAATACCGCTAAAATAAAGCGAAAACGTACTCAATAATTTAACCTCCACTTGAAACAATTAGAACTTTGGATAAAAAATCCTGTCATGAAGAAAAAGTAAGAAAAAAATATCATAAAAATGCTTTTCGTTTTGGACCCGGAAGTTGTTTTTCCATACGATTGCTGTCACACTTTTAAAGTTCTATTGTGCTCAAAACAGAAACCATAAAAACTGACTTATAAACTCGTGGCTTTTGCGTCGTAGATCTTCCCTTAGTTATAACCGAGAAGCGAACATTGAAAATCGAAAGGGAATCTTAATTGACTGAGAAAGTCGAGGAGGAAATGCTTCTTGCTAATGAAGCGGAGTGCTCGTTAACACCAATAATCAAATATTGTGTAAGATTTTGAAACTTATTTAACTTTTAGTAATACCGAACAAATATAGGAAATTTTGATGATTATTTATCAGATATTTTGGCAGCACGTATACCGGTTCCCAACAAGTGAAATGCCTCCATTTTTCAAGCTAAACAGCTGTATAACTATTTCATTTTGAAAATACTTTCATCTCAATCAAGAGTCAAAAGAATTGAATAAAGCTTGAAGATGCCGCTTCGACAATTCTATGATTATATCGATTGTTTAACCAGGTTTAGTAAAATTTTACTCAAGGATTCGCCTGAGAAAACAGACAAAGAACAGTTGTTTTTTAGGCAAGGCAACAGATGATAATAAACGACAGTCTGTCCGTAATTAGGAAGTGTAGCCCCAATCAAACAAGGCTTTGTTAACATTATAATGAATTAACTGGATGTTATGCTTTTGATTCTAATCTACTACACTGCCAAGAATAAACTAAAGAAAACACTCCACTAATTTGAAGCAAGCTCAAAATAAGTTACAAAACTGCGTTTGACTTCATTTCTTCCTGCGGCAACTCCAAAATATTTGGTTTTTATATATATAGCCTTATCTACTAAGAAACCAAGCTATCAAATCTTGATTTTCTAGTTGTTATTAAGATGACCGGGAATTAAAATCCACTTAGCTCTCAAAATGAAAACACTGTTTATTTTTGACATAGATCAAGACCATGGAAAAAACGCGCACATCTTCCGGAAATGAGAATAAAGAAGTAGAGTCCGATTTCTCCTCGGAAATGAAGATTCCATTCTTCATCATTAAGCGTAAACAAAAAATATATATTGACATAATGATCCTAAAATGTTACAAATTGGGACTCATTGTGCAGTACTCACTCAGTTGCTCGTAAAACTGTATTAAGCGCGTTAAGGTAAGAGATTGCTATTATATATATCTCCATAAATGGGAATATCCTCAACTCTTATATGTTTCTCAACCCACGTAGGACAAGTACTTCTCCCACGTTAAGAAATCAATTTTAGATTTCGGTTTAAGTTTAGAAATGTAGTATTTTTTCTTATGATTGCTAGCGGACAGGCGCTCTTTTATGAAGACAGTTTTTTTAATGGAAAAAAAGGAAGTGCTCACAAAAAACACAATTCAATTCATTATTGCAGAATTTATAGTTTTCCTCATAACATTCATTAGTGCTTTAGGGCCTGTTCGCTGTAGGCCAATACAGTCTGTCTGACAAAGCCAAATATATCGTTTAAAAACTGCATTTCCTTTATGAGTTGAGGGAAAATTTGTCGGCTCACCATCTGGCTCTTAATCACACTTCGATAGTTCTAGGTCTTCTTTATTTCTTTCTTCGAGTTAATACGCATTTTCTTTTTCAACCATTACCGAACGGAATTATTCGCAGGGAGAATGACGGTGTGTTAATGATGTAACGTCCAAACTAAAAAGTCCACTGTAGTTCACTCAATCTGGACGATAAAGAGAATCAATCAATCTTGCTATAAGAGAACTCCATATTGTTTTGATCCCAGATAACAGAGAAAATTAAGCAACAGACACATGGTGCAACATTGCGAACCAAGAAAACGATCCTACTCCAGAAACATTGCCTGCAATATTACGCGCAATGTTGCACCGTGTGTCCGCGCCTTTAGTGCAACTGCGTTTTAGGTGGCGTAGCGGTATTACACCCCCTCTCTCTTCTTGCTCTAGAGTTCGATTTCTCAGCACATCTCATGTGAGTAGAGTTTGTTAAGTCTCTCTCTTGATTCGAGGGTTTTTCTCCGGGTTTTCTAGTTTTCCCTCCGCAAAACCCAACACGGTACATTCTAATTCGATGTGTGAGTTAGCCATGCCCTGACTTAGATCAGCCCAGAGGTTGTTACAGGGTTCGATCTGTGAGTTAGCCATGCCCTGACTTAGATCAGCCCAGAGGTTGTTTCAGGGTTCGATCTGTGAGTTAGCCATGCCCTGACTTAGATCAGCCCAGAGGTTGTTTCAGTGTTCTATCTGTGAGTTAGCCATGCCCTGACTTAGATCAGCCCAGAGGTTGTTTCAGGGTTCCATCTGTAAGTTATCCATGCCCTGATTTAGATCAGCCCAGAGGTTGTTTCAGGGTTCCATCTGTGAGTTATCCATGCCCTGATTTAGATCAGCCCAGAGGTTGTGTAATTGGTTTATATAGGCTGAGAATTCAATGCTCATAAGAAAATCCCATTCTTATTTTATTGTCAGATGAAGTCTACTTCAATCCTTGTCTTGTCCGTCCTTGTTGTAGCTGTATTGGTTGCTTCAACCTCAGCTGCCAAACATAGATATTGTGGTGACAAGCTTCATAGAATGCACCAGATAATCTGTAAACCACACACTGGTTTACCAGGAAGACAGCGCAGAGCTGCTGAAGACGTCCAAGGTAACCATAGAAACTAAAAATTAGTAAAAATAAGGTGGCTCGCAGAGGCGACATGCGTTGTTCGCTCTCAAAATTCCGAATCTAGACGCGACCTGCGTATCGTTAGTCAAAAATCAAATTCTACTGTACTTTAGTGAACAAACAAGGGGAGAAGTTATTAAAGAGAAAGGAGGAGGATTTCAACCAATGTTCAATCACTGACAAATGGACTAAAACACACACGCATCCCAAGTGATTAAAATGCAAAATGAAACAGTCTTTCGCGCTTTTGAAGAAGAAAATAGTTCTGGGAAAATATAAAAGAGAGCTAGGGCTTGGAGAAATTTTATGTTGAGAAGGATATGCTGTCCAAACAACGCCTTTGGGTTGCGATTTACTTTGCTTTTGCCTCCTAAAATAAGCCTTTAGATTTTCTTCATTTTTGAGTAAATTCTGTTGTTTTTGATAAATCTTTTGATGTTGTGAGTCAAACCAATAAACCTGTATATTATTTACGTTCGAGTTGTTTACAGTGAGGACACGCGAACCATGAACACTTGATATTTTTATATTTTTTATTTTATGAACTTTCTACTGCTTCAAACCTTCTGAAAATGAAGCACTGAACTCAAATAATCTTATTGTTCAAAATAAATCATATTTCCAATCGATTCACACAAGGGATAAAGGAGAAAAAAAGTTTGAAAAACCTCAAAGTGTTCACGGTTCGAGTGTCCTGACTGTAAAATCTGGCAGTTAACTTGGTCCAATTGGACAATGAATACTGATATACTGAATGGGGGAAAAACTATTGTTCTTTGGCTTGTTTTTCTAAAGCTGCCTGAGTGGATCTAGAGCATATCATAATGAACCCCTTCCTTTTCTTTTTGCCCTAAAATTATTGCTAAAAAAAACAACATCTTGAAAATAACGTACTAATAAGACATAAGATGATTTTCAGTTGTCGCCTCTTAAAAAAATATATTTATGCGGGCCCAGTTATTGAACCAGCGGGCTAATAGAATAGCAATGCATTGTGGTGCGGTGTCTTTTCATTTCCTGTTCATCTCTTTACTCAGCAAGTTTGATTAACAAATCGGAAACACATACTTTTGTGGGCAAGATTAATTAAACTGTAGGCCTCTTAGGTTATCTTAAGCTTTCTATAACGAGTTTCAGAACTAATTCTTTGTGATTTTAATCTGAATTTTCAGCAAAAGATGCCAACGCCTTCTTCCAGCCCAAAAACCGCCGAGACTTGCACGAGGAATGCTGCAAGGAACAATGCTATTTGCATGAGATCTACGAGACATGTTAAACTCAGCACAGGATATTTGATTGGCTCATAATTAAGAATGAATTTGACTAAACTTCCGGATAAGAAAATGTTGACTGGGAAAGTGTGAATGGATGTTTGCTTTTGATTATTAGCATATTGTTTGCTATCGATTTGTTAAATAAATAAAATAAAAGTTTTTCTCGTTCTGTTCAATTTTTTTTAGCAAAGCTTTTTGTTTTCATCATTTAACAGCTTCTCTAAGAAACTAGAGACTTTTTTGAAGTGATTAAAAAGGGATCAATAATAGTGAGATCATTAACGAATATCTCTCAGAAATTTAAAAATCACAGGGGGGCGCCAGTTGCAGGTGTAGGGGCCTGTTCCCTCCCCCCCTCCCCCCCCCCCCCCCCCCCCCGCCCCATTATTTATGACTTTGCTACGGGCCTGGGGGCTAACGATTAATCAAGGGGGAGAGGAAGTTTATGGATTTATAAATACCTCCCCGCCTCGTGTCCTTCGTAGCCTACAACGCATTAGCAACGATGTTTCTAAGTCGGTAACATTAAAGTAAATTGGCATTGAGCTGCGTCAATCAGCCCCACCCAACCCCTCCAAGCAATCTATATAAAAAATTGAACTCTAGGACACTCAAATTTTACGGAAAATTTACTGCCTGTATAGTCAGGTAGATTCTTTAATGATGGTAGAGTGGTCAGTGGGCTCCAGGAACACGAGGAGCCTTGGATGAATGGATAAATGAATGAATGAATGAATCCGTCAGTCCATCAATCAATGGCTGTGCGTTTCATGTATTTATCTCGTATTCTCTATTGCTCTCTCTCTCTCCCTCTCTCTCTCTCTCTCTCTCTCTCTCTCTCTCTCTCTCTCTCTCTCTCTCTCTCTCTCTCTCTCTCTCTCTCTCTCTCTCAATCTTTCCTTGTCCTTGGTTTTAGCCTGCATTCCCTGTGATGAGTTAGGAAAAGTCATAGTTTTGAATCATTCTTTCTGTTTACTCTGGCCTAAATTTTGGCCATTTCATCAACAACACTATTGACAAGCCAATTTCATTTCCTATTTCGAATTCACCCTTTCAGAGATATTGAACTTAATGAATCACCCAGTCAGGTGTGAACCTTTCAATCCTTAACTGATTAAACCATCGCCTCGTTTTCCCTTGAGTTTAGAATTATTTTTATTTTGACTTTTTTGGGGTACGACGCCGACTATCAGTCGAACAGCTGATACCTTCAATAAATATCGTATGGGATTCCTGTGGTATGATAATTATTCTTCCCACTCCCTCTCCTTTGTCATTTTGTAAAATGGCGGGAGAGTTCTACAAGATGGCCGCATCATAATCAAGTGTGGAAACATCATTATCTATCAATAATAAGGCATTTTCTTACTTCAAAACGACAAAAAACCTGAAGAATATTTCATTATGGATGAGCTGGTAACGATAAAGCGTGAATTGAAGTGTTGGGAGAGCATGTTTGAGAGGAAACATGGCCGTAAACCAGCCAAGGTAAGCACGATAAAGTTGATAATTTCTTCAAGGAAACTTTAAAACGACCTTCAATTTCTATCCAAATTTGTTCGTTTAGCTCACTTAAATTGATTTTTTTTCATTTATTGTGGTGCTATTGTTGTTTCTAGGATGATATAAGAGATGCTCCTACCGAGATAAGAGGTAAAACTTTAATGTTTTTATTACTACATGTAAATATCAAGCTTATTTCTGTCGTTTATAATTACAAGCTTAGTAAGTTTCAAATACATTTAGACTTGTAAGTTTATTAATAAAACTGATACGTCCCTTTTAAAATTTAAAAGGTATTCATTTTAATGATTTCTGGGTGCAAAGATTTATCTTTTTTTTTTTACCAACACACTTCACTTATGGACTATCTAAGAATTAAAGACTATATGTCCAAGTCATAGAATTTGCAAGCATACAGTGAGATTCTTATTGTAAAAATGCTACAACAAAATAAATTTCACGATTCCGCTCTCGAGGCTTTAGGCTTTTTCAGCCACAAAGTTAATTGAATTAGTTATATTTAATGTAAGGCACAAGACAGACACACGCAAAGTTGGATGAAAAATAATGTGTAACCTTGCAAAAATTAGAGATTGCACTGTGTGTCAATCTGCTGTAAATGTGCACAATGTCACACAGGTGGTCACACAGTGTAATCTCTAATGAAAAATCGCATTGTGTGTCTGCAACTTTAAAAATATTTTAAAATGAATGTCTACACACTTACATGTAGGTATCGAAAAATTATTTTCTGCGTCTACATTTATATTAGCTGCAAAGGGGGATACCCATAATTTTATATATTTGTATATTTGTTGCTGCTGCTGTTGTTGTTGTTTGTTATTCTCATTTGTTAACTGTTCCATACTTATATCACAAATAATTTCTTTGGTAGACACGTATGTGAAATACAAACACCTTAAAGAAAACAATAACAAAAATAAAGAGAAGATTAAAGAAACAGAGGTAAGATGTAGTTTTATATAGAGGTTATCTACTGTCCAGGAGGTATGGATAGGGAAGAAACTGTGTCCTAGTTGGTCTTGAATATACAGACTGAGGCTGTAGGGCGACGTCTGTTTTCTAAGGCTGAGGCACAGTTATTCCCTATCCAGACTGACTTTAGGATGGTAAAATAACCTATTTGTTTTTCCCATTTACTTTTCTACTTGTTTTTATAATCATGTTTTGTTTAGCAATCTGGTATCCCAGGATAATGGATGACGGTCAGAGATAGAAAATAATTACCACTCCAACAGCCCATCTGAATGCACAATTTCTTAGGATACCAGACTTTAAAGAAAATTATCTTACATGTATATATGATATAGTGGTAGTGTTTGAGTTTCACCTCCGTAGTTTTGTGGAGTGGTAGATCTAATACACACTTACGCTCTCAGGGCTCAAAATAACAGCCAGTCAACGGTCAATGTCTGGCCAAATTTGGTATTTGACTGGTCAAATACGGTTTTGAACGGACATGTTGACCGGTCATATTTAAAAAATAAATAAATAAAATATCATTCGCCCAACAACTTGACCTGTGTGTGACTGTTATTTTGAGCCCTGTGCTCTAAGCCATAGCAGTGTGGAAAGGCCATTTTTTTCAATAACAAACTAATCTCATTTCATAATATGGCAGTAAATGGCCTATTTTTGTAAGCAAGCTTTTTTCACAGGTGAATGGAATCTTTAGATATTTAATTTTCTATCTTTGTTCAGGGCTCAAAATAATGGCTGGTCAACGATTAATGTCTGGCCAAATTTGGTGCTTGACCGGTCAAATACAGTTTTGAATGGACATGTTGACTGGTAATATTTGAAGAAAAAAAAAGAAATATGTCAGACATCTGGCCATTATTTTGAGCCCTGTTTGTTAGCTTATGGCCCTTAGACCATTCTTTTGTTTTTTAAACTATTTTCTAGCTTAAAGCATAAGTACATGTAGATTAACCACCTCCCGGGTACCAGACTGATATGTAGCCAAACCAACACTCACACATCCCATTTTTTTTAAAGATTGCAACCAAAGTCGTTTTTGGGGAGGATATCTACTGTAAACTATAATGGCAGTCAGTACTTCAGTTGATGAAAATTTATTTTGAGTGTTGTTTTACTTTATTTTGATAGAAAGATGATAAAGATGATGAGGTTTTTAGTAAGAGTCTGAACAAGAAGTATGACAAAAAAACACTTCCTTTAGCTCCAGTGAGGCTGAAAAATGGCTTGGAAAATATCAAACCTGTTCGCCTTTGTCATGGTCAGAGGCCCAAGATTAGTATTAACGTAAGTAATAATGATCATAATAATCCATTGTACAATCTCTTTTCTGATTTGATAAGAGTTTATAATAAATTTGCTATATCAAAATTTGCAGTCTGCGAGAAGATCTATGAATTATATGATAACCATGTAATGTGCCTTTCCCCAGGGAAGTTACTGCAGCAGTAATCCCCCCCACTCTTTGGAAAGTGTTGTAAGAAAATGAATATATAGATCAAGTTTAAAAATACTCATTGTATTTCTTCCCAGAATGATTCCTTTGAAGAAGAGCAACATGAGAATGGAATGAAGACTAATGATGCAAAGAAGAACCACATCAATGATAAGACAGATGACATGGAAACCTTTGGACTGAACAGTGTACCTGTTCTAATTTCAAATCAATCTACAAGGTAAGACAGAGACCAGGAAGGTGAAAAGTTAGCCCCAACTAAATTTCACAAATGTTTACAGCATAGTTATACAGTACATGTGTTTGTTTTTAGAAACAGGGTTTGAAATTTCCACAAGATAATTGGCTAAATGCAACTCGAAAATTACAAATATTGAGTGAAAAGAAATTGAGCTTACATTTTCTAGCTAGTTTTTTTTCCAAAAATAATCATGACATGCAAAGGAAAACCAAAAAAAAGTCTTTGCATCTTCATTCAATCCATTTATCTTGTAGTTGCTCAATGCACAAGATAAATTTATCTTGTCACTAAAAAATTGAAATTCTAACCCTGGAAACTACAATAATTACTCTTAAATTTTGTACCAGGCATGTTTTGGATGAACATAGATCAGTTTTCATAATTTATGAAACACACATTATTTAATGCCTTACAACACGCACACGGTACTATATGCTGCAATAATGAAATGACTTCCCACTTCCCATATTCGGCTAGGGTAAGATACAGTACAGCTACCGTACAGCTACGATTGTATTGTTTCCTACTCATGAATACAAAAACCCATCTATCCATCCTTATTTATCCATTTCATACAAGTTGCATGCTTCCAAGGATCCATAGGTTTTCTACTGAATTTTCACCGGGGTGCAAATGCCCCCTTATCAGGAGTATATTCATGGCATTCACTTGTAATTTAATCCAACAAGCTTTATTATAATATATTTTTTAATTAATTCAATCATGATCCATGGTAAAATGCATCTACAGTTGATACTTTTTCTCATTTTGTGAAGTTTTATCATTTTTTTTTTCATTTCATTCTTTCATTCATTCAAGAAACAACCAAACACCAAGTCAAAGTGTGAGCAGGATTAAGAAAACTCCCAGTACAGTAGAATCAAGGATGAAGAGAAGAGCATCTCTTTTTGCTGCAAGCCTTAAGAAAATGGAGCAGAATGAGTCAGAAAATAACTCAGAAACTCCATCCCACACTGACAAAGACATTGCTATGGAAATCATGTTTGAAAGACAGAACAAAGAGAAAGAACAGACTGTTAAAAAATATTCTCCAAAAGAAAGAAATAATCAAAGCGAAAATGGAATAGAAAAAGAAGGAGAAAATTCCCAGAGAGAGATAACATCTTTAAACAGGAGTTCTGAATCCAGTAGAAATATTGAAAAGAAGAATGAGATACGTTTGAATTCAAAAGTTGATGTAGAAATGCCAGAAATAAGTATTGAAAACATTGTGAACAATGGACTTGCCTCCAGTGGAGTTCCTAAATCTTCTCATACAAACCAAACAGGAGCTGAGGAAGTAGTTTTTTCTTCAGCAAGTGAAAAGGAAGTTAAAAGAAATAGTGAAGTGAATGGAGAAATTGAAGTCAAAATGAGCGAAAATCAAAATGATCGCAAGGAGAAGAAAAGGAAAGCTGAGAAAGATATGAATGAGGATATTAAAATACCTGAAGTGAAGAAACTAAGGACAGGAAAAATAGAAGAGGAAACACGTTCATCTTGGGAAGAAAGTATAAATGAAACGTAAGTTTGGAAGTATTTAGAATATCTCAAATATTTGATCAGGAAAGACGCTGCATATGTTATTCAAGTTTCTTGAGCTACAGACACACGGTGCAATATTGTGCAAGATACACACATCAAGCATTCCGCGCTACTGCTCTAAGCGCATGCTCAGGGGATTAAAAAGTGGGATAATATTTTGTGGATTCCACTGTTAATTCGCATTTATTTATTTATTTATTTATGATAAAATGGTCACTTTGTTACAGCTTATACTTCTATTTTATAGGAATGAGTGTAGCGAAGAGGAATGCCATCCAGATGAAGGTCCTTCAGACACTTTTGAAGAAGTAAAAATGAAATCCACAAGTACAAAATCTAGGTAATTTTTGGTATTTATGATGGTTTGATTCCTTGGTAAAATCAACATGTGAGTTGAGAGTTGTATGCATAGAATATATAATGTAGTAGTAGTGTGTGTGGGTGACAGTGGGCCAAATAGACCATTTTTGAGATGCGCGAGTGCTTTCAAAAATATCCCAGGCGCAGACATGATCTCGAGGCATTTTCGGGTAAGATCACACACGCTATTGAAACTGCCCAAAAATGCCTCGAAATCATGTCTGCGCATCTCGAAAATGGTCTATTGTAAACCAGTGTGTGTATATATAATGAGTTTGTCACCCATTACAGTACCAACAATACATTGATTTATTTATTTAATATGATAATCCTGGTCAAATATTGTCCCTTGATTCTCTCCCAGATCATCCTCATCCAGCCTCGTCAGTGACAACTTCGTGAGACTGGACATGAAACATAAGGCATATCGTCGCCGTGGTAATGGAATGACAGGTTCGTCTTACAAACGCAAGGCCTGGACCACAATGATGAAAGCACGCGGGGAATATGTCAGCAAGTCAAGTTGGTCACGCAGGAGGGGTGGTGGTGGTGGTGGCGGTGGGCGTGGTGGTGGTGGTGGTGGTGGGCGTGGTGGTGGCAGAGGTTCTTGGGGGGGTTCACGAGGTGTTAGTGGTACTTGTTACAAGTGTGGTAATGAAGGACATTGGGCAAAGAACTGCAAAGGAGGCAAGAAGACAAGAGAAATGTAAGTTAAAGCAAAACGGTTCTAGTTTTATTACGGTCATCTTGATTAAAGTTATTGCGTTCAAAGTGACATTCTACCTCACTTCATTTGACGACTTCACGCAGGATCAGAATTTCCGCTATGTCGATCAAAAGTCGATCAAAAGCAATCTCTGTGGATAATGAGCTTCAAAACGGTGTCTTAGATTTTTGATATCTTTTTTTCTTGGTTCGGGCGCAATGACGCGTTAAATCCGGATGTTTGAATTTTCGGGTGTCATAATTGCAAAATAGACAATATCTTTTGAATGAAAAAACATTTCAAAATCTTTTTTTAAATCGCGTTGTGATTTATTATAATCCAAAGTTTCAGTTCGATCCGATGTAATCCAAATGAGCTACAATGTTTTAATGGTCACTCAAAAACTGCGGAGAAACCCAATAACTTTTTTGGTTTCGCGAAACAGAAAATTTCAAATTGATTTTTGAAAACTAAGTTTATTTAGCTTTCACAAAATGTATACTTTTATATAATAATATTGAAAAGGCGGCGCGAAATTTGGCACGTAAAGTAATCTCGAACATTTCCTGATACCTTAAGGAATCCATTTAGTACACCCCTTTCATAATTACATAAACCAAACTAGTCAGCTATATTCCAAGGAATCTGTGTTTCTGGCTTTCATCCATCGAATTTGCAACTGCCTGAGTTAGTATTTTGATTTATAGAAGGCAAAAACCCAGACATCTTGGGCTTCGTTGGTCGCGTAATCATAAACACTTGTGTAATGATGGATGTAATTTGTTGTTGCTTTAAGACCTGATGAGGATGAAGATAATCCAGATTTCACCCCTGAAGACAATGAATTCATTCAGGAACTCACACTTGAAAACGCAGCTCGAATGGCAGCAGGAGTAACTGTCCAGGACTCAGGAGATGGCAGTAACTCTTCCATCCTTGTGGTGTTACCCCATCATCTGCCACGCCCTGTCTTTGTACCAACCCCTCCACCCGATGCTATTGAACCCCTTTATCAGACTGTGGATGGGAATATTATAGGTAAGACACTGCTACTTTGTTAGGAGGGAGGGGTAGCTCAGGTTTATGTTTCCTGAGAATGTCATGGAAACGCTTTGATTGACACCCGCTAGGATCAATCTTAAAAGTATTAAGTGATACATGTGCAATTTGTAATTGTTCGCAGACACACCAGAGGAAGTGTTCTCTGCCTTGGGTCAGCTTGGATTCTCCTCCTTCCGTGCTGGTCAGGAACAAGCCATCATGCGAATCCTCAGTGGTGAGTAGTACAAATTACTTGACATATAAGCTGACTATACCTACTACTAACGTACAGTATGTTTGTTGTATTGACAGGAGTATCATCCCTGGTGGTGTTGTCGACTGGTGCAGGCAAATCTCTGTGTTATCAGCTTCCTGCGTACATGTACTACAAACGTTATCCTTGTCTTACGCTGGTCATCTCACCGCTTGTGTCCCTCATGGAAGACCAGGTATTAACAGTGATATGCTTATGCAGTTAAAGAAAAATGAACGTCAGTTTTCCACGGTTGGGGAAAAGTCAGTCAATTCTAAATGTTTTCCAGGTCAGAGAATTGTTAGGGAATTTTGATTTTGGTCAGTGAATTTTTGCAATTTACCCAAAAGTCAGTGAAAAGTCAGGGAATTCCCGTCAGCATTCACAAGATTGTTTTAAATTTGGAATTCTTAGTAGGGCTTCCTTTGGATGCGCTACAATATACATATAATTTTTTTTGTAAAATAAGTGCTCAGTGTGGTCAGCGAAATGTCAGGGAAAAGTCGCTGAATTTTATTTTTCCAGAGGAGTGGTAACCCTGAGTCAGCCATGCAGGACGCAGGCCGCATTGGTGAGAGGCGAGCTCACCCCTACACCACTCTATGCCCCTGCATCTTGCGACTTTTTAAGCTACCAGAGCGAACCCTATAACTTAAATATTCTGTTATCACAGATCGCTGGTCTTCCCTTTGGACTAAAAGGAGCCTGTCTACACACAAACCAAACCAAAGCTCAACGTGCTAAGATCTTAGAGAATATTTCATCAGGGAACATCGCTGTACTCTTACTGTCTCCTGAGGCTTTAGTGGGTAGTGGATCAGGTGGTGGGTGTCTTCCAACCAATGCCAAACTACCACCCATTGGGTTTGCATGTATTGATGAAGCGCATTGTCTGTCAGAGTGGTCACATAACTTCCGGCCATCCTATCTACGTGTCTGCAAGGTAATGCCATTTATACTTAGAATAGAGTGCACAATATCCATCAATTAAGTAACACCCGTTATCATTATCGTAAACCCGTAACTATTGAGGGCCGTATGTTAGATAATTGTTGTAGTTAATGTGTTTTATCCCTCCTTAAATAAAGACTTCAAATCCAATCAAATTGTCAAGGTCAAGGCGATACAAGTCCATACTTCTCTAAGATTTATAACTGAATTCAACATACATTAGTGCGCAATATCAACGATTGATGACGAAAGCCATTTCAATTGTTTTGTTCGTTTTTACTTGTAATAGAGTGCGCAATATCCATCAATTGATGACGAAATCCATTCCAATTGTTTTGTTCATTTTTACTTAGAGTAGAGTGCGCAATATCCATCGATTGATGACGAAATCTATTCCAATTGTTTTGTTCATTTTTACTTAGAAGAGAGTGCGCAATATCCACCGATTGATGACGAAATCCATTCCAATTGTTTTGTTCATTTTACTTAGAATAGAGTGCGCAATATCCACCGATTGATGACGAAATCCATTCCAATTGTTTTGTTCATTTTTACTTAGAATAGAGTGCGCAATATCCATCGATTGATGACGAAATCCATTCTAATTGTTTTGTTCATTTTTACTTAGAATAGAGTGCGCAATATCCATCGATTGATGACGAAATCCATTCTAATTGTTTTGTTCATTTTTACTTAGAATAGAGTGCGCAATATCCATCGATTGATGACGAAATCCATTCCAATTGTTTTGTTCATTTGTACTTAGAATAGAGTGCGCAATATACATCGATTGATGACGAAATCCATTCCAATTGTTTTGTTCATTTTTACTTAGAATAGAGTGCGCAATATCCATCGATTGACGACGAAATCCATTCCAATTGTTTTGTTCATTTGTACTTAGAATAGAGTGCGCAATATACATCGATTGATGACGAAATCCATTCCAATTGTTTTGTTCATTTTTACTTAGAATAGAGTGCGTAATATCCATCGATTGATGACGAAATCCATTCTAATTGTTTTGTTCATTTTTACTTAGAATAGAGTGCGCAATATACATCGATTGATGACGAAATTCATTCCAATTGTCTTGTTCATTTTTACTTAGAATAGAGTGCGCAATATACATCGATTGATGACGAAATCCATTCCAATTGTTTTGTTCATTTTTACTTAGAATAGAGTGCGCAATATCCATCGATTGATGACGAAATCCATTCCAATTGTTTTGTTCATTTGTACTTAGAATAGAGTGCGCAATATACATCGATTGATGACGAAATCCATTCCAATTGTTTTGTTCATTTTTACTTAGAATAGAGTGCGTAATATCCATCGATTGATGACGAAATCCATTCTAATTGTTTTGTTCATTTTTACTTAGAATAGAGTGCGTAATATCCATCGATTGATAACGAAATCCATTCTAATTGTTTTGTTCATTTTTACTTAGAATAGAGTGCGCAATATATATCGATTGATGACGAAATTCATTCCAATTGTTTTGTTCATTTTTACTTAAGCCCGTGTCACACGCTACGATTTCTCGTGCAACTTGTCTCGCGAAGAAAATTGTTGCAGGTTGCATAGACCATGTCAAACGCACGATTTCGGTTGCAATTTGTCTCGCGAAAAAAAGTATTGCAAGTTGCACGCGTAATTTGAATCAATGGTGAATGAATGATTTGCTTGTGCGCGCGCTCTAATCGCAAGTTGCACGACCATGTCACACGTAAATTTTTACGAAAATTATTGCAGAAAGTAGAAGTCGATTCTACTTTTCGTGCAGCAAAAAAGTGAAAAATTTAAGTCGCGCGAGGGGATGTCAAACGTGAAAAACGCTCGTGCAACCTGCAATATTTTTTTTCGCGAGACAAGTTGCACGAGAAATCGTAGCGTGTGACACGTAGAATAGAGTGCGCAATACCCATCGATTGATGACGAAATTCATTCCAATTGTTTTGTTCATTTTTACTTAGAATAGAGCACGCAATATTGTATCCATCTATTGATGATCGCACAATATCCGCATTACAATCCGTCATCGTCATCGTCACGGCAACACAGTTCCATACCTCTTTAAAAATTTAGATCGGAATTTCACATACATGCATAGTTAGTGATCTTGCATTCCCAATATTTGTTTCTGAATTAAGACCTTCTAACAATCAACTGCTACTAAAGTTATCGTACGAAGAGTGTCGGCTAGTAACCTTAAGGTCGTGGGTTCAACTTCCGCCAGGCTCGAAATATTTTTCCGAGAAAATCAGCTTGTAACAAACAAATACTTACATCTTTGTTATTCAATTTCTTGCTGGTATTTTTTAGATTCTTCGTGAAAAGTACGGAGTGCAAAGTTTCTTGGGACTGACTGCAACGGCCACCAGTTCAACTGCTGCCTCGGTCGCACAGCATCTCGGTATATCTAATGATAAAGGTGCCATCATCAGGGGTGCAGCTGTACCTCCCAACTTGTGCCTCTCGACATCACGTGATCGCGATAGAGACAAGGTAAGCTAAGATGATCAGATTTTTATCTACTCAGTGCCTGTTTTGATTGATTCGTTGAAACTATTTTTTTCGATATCTTGTTGCCTGTTCTTAATCTTTTGACGACCCAAACTGACATGTAAAACCCGCTACATATTTTCTAGGATTTTTTCTTGCCTTATCACTTTCCCTTTCATAAACCTGTTTAACTTGGGCGTAATGTTTTCGAATTTCAGACCACGTGTCATTACCTTGAGAATAAGATTTTTTGTTTAAGTCGTATCTATATTCATGTGTCTTGTTAAACAAAGAAATGATACTCTAGGGAATGACACGTGGTCTGAAATGGAAAAACATTACACCCAGGCAAAAAATTTTCATTGAACTCGTTTACATTAACAGGCGTTGATAGAGCTTCTCCAAGGTCCTCGCTTCTCTCAGTGCGAGTCTATTATCATCTACTGCACGCGTCGTGAAGTGACAGAGCGTGTTGCTACCCTGGTCAGAACATGTCTACAGCACATGACCCCTAAGATTAAACCACTTGATGAAGAAAAAGAAGAAGAACCGACTAAAAAGAAAGCTAAAAAACGGTAAGATATTTCTATTAATGATAATTCGACATTGTATGTGAAAAGTGTTGGTCTTTGGTGCTTGGCCGCGCGAAAAATTATAGGATTTGAAAATAACCGGAGGTTATTGTCTCGTGGTTAGAGCTTAGGGAAGCAAGGGTGGCGTAGTGCGTAAGTTCTCGCCTCTCACCGCTATGGTCCCGGGTTCGATCCCCGAACTCGGCACCTTAAGTGAGTTGAGTTTGTTGATTCTCTCCCTTGCTTCGAGGATTTTTCTCCGGGTTCTCCGGTTTTCCTCCCTCCGTAAAAACCAACCCTAATTCGATCTGAGCTGTGCTCCGTGGTCAGACATGAGTCGTATGGCGGCTGCCCGAGGCGCCTTCATATGCCTTCGACTCAACCACGTTGAGCTGCGTCCATCGTAATTCAGCTCTTCGGCTGCAAGCAAGGATGATTAGCCCCTCCAATTTATTTATTTAGCCTAGGTCATCGCGTTCTCTCTCTTGAGTCTCATTTATCCTAACACATCGTTGTCTTCTTTTTTCTGTTGGTTATGTTCATGTCACATTTATGGCAACTGAAAGTAAAATGTGACATTTTGTTCTTTTTTACATTTTCTGTCCATCCATCCATTAGTCCATCCATCCATTCGTCCATCCATCCATTCGTCCATCCATCCATTCGTCCATCCATCCATCCATCCATACATCCATTCGTCCATCCATCCATTCGTCCATCCATCCATCCATCCATCCATCCATCCATCCATCCATCCATCCATCCATCCATCCATCCATCCATCCATCCATCCATCCATCCATCCATCCATCCATCCATCCATCCATCCATCCATCCATCCATTCGTCCATCCATCCATCCATCCATCCATCCATTCGTCCATCCATCCATTCGTCCATCCATCCATTCGTCCATCCATCCATCCATTCGTCCATCCATCCATCCATCCATCCATCCATCCATCCATCCATCCATCCATCCATCCATCCATCCATCCATCCATCCATCCATCCATCCATCCATCCATCCATCCATCCATCCATCCATCCATCCATTCACTCGTCCATCCAGTCCTTCCATTTTACTTGTATCTTTTCATTCATTTTTCATTCATATTTCATTCATTAATCTAATATCTTTTGTCCTCTCATCTATCTATTCTGAACCCGCAAATAATGACAAAATCCATTCCAATAGCAGATATCAGAGTTACACTCCATGGACTTCAAACAATTGCTTCAAGTCGTGGCATTTGGGTCAGTTCCTATACATTTGTAGTATTGTTGACCCGACTTGAAATAAGTGTTTGAAAACAATGGAGTGTATCTCTGATATCTGCTATCGTTTTATCAATTTTTACTTGGAAAATAGCGCGCAATATCCATCTATTGATGTATTGATTTTTCATGACTTTTTCTTATAACTTTCACTCCCGCAGCAAAAAGAGCGTTCGCAAAGCACCTCTGACATGGGAGGCTGAGAGCTACCACGCCGGTATGTCAGCAGCACAGAGACGCCGTGTGCAGAAGCGCTTCATGTCTGGGGAACTGAGATTAGTCGTAGCAACAGTAGCATTTGGTATGGGCCTGGATAAGTCTGATGTGCGCGCCATTATACACTACAATATGCCCAAGAGTTTTGAGAGTTACGTGCAGGAGATTGGACGTGCTGGTAGAGATGGGTTACCCTCGCACTGCCATGTCTTCCTTGATCGAGAGGTTAGTACATCAACTTCACTGGACTCTGAAGATGACTTCCGCTCAGGTTGTCGAAACGTCAGTCACATCAAACAGTCCTTCTCAGGAATACATCCACCCGGATGATCATAATACAAATATTGTTTCTTCGACAAACATTGTTACTTCGATAATTACAATATTATCTATGTATTAAATGTTAACAACTATCTTTTTTTTTTACAGGGCAAAGACATGTGCGAGTTAAGGCGCCATATCCACTCCAACACCGTAGACAGAATCACCATCAAGAAACTGGTCAAGAAAGTGTTTCCTCGATGCGAGTGTAAGGAACTCCTTCGCGCACAGAAAGAGCGGGAAAAGCTCAGACGAGAAACCGGACAAGAATGCGATGAAACGAATGAAGACGACGAATTTGTAAGTGATGATATTTTAAGTCAAATAACTGAAGAAGAAATGTGCGACAAGACATCAGACGTGGAGGGCGGGGTCGAGAAGCCGTCCGAAACATCCGAGTCTTGTTGCCATGGAGATAATGAAAAACACTCCAGAGATTTGGAATCTGAATCTTCAGAAAACAAATCTCTTGAAAACCAAGAAAACGCGAAAAATTATACTTCGGAAGAAATTAAAGAAGTTGGTGGATCTGCGGTGAGCATTTCATGTAATTCCATTAAAACGGGCGTTGAAACGAGCGAGGGTGATAAAGAAGAGTTTCACAAAAAGCCTGGCATTCGAGCATGCGGAGGACATGAAGTTGCTATAGCAACCGAGTCAGCGGTTCAACAACTAGACATGCCCGAGGAGAGCATTGCTACTTTACTTTGTTATCTGGAACTGCACCCAAACCGCTGGCTTGAAGTACTGCGGCCTGTCAAAGGCACGTGCACGGTGAAGTTCTACGGCGGGCATGCGCATTTGAGAGCTGTGGCCAAAAGAATTCCACCAATAGCTGCAGCAGTTGCTTACTGCGAGAAAAAAGAAACCAAGTTCAAAAAGCAAAGCTCGCTTTCATTTCCAGTTGTGGAGATTGCAGACAAGATGGGTTGGGATTTGGATCCGGTGTTTAGGGAGCTGAGGGCGTTGCAGTGGAATTCCTCCCTCGCGCCTGACACGAAGTTAAGTTCATCTGGTCAGTCAGGCATTCTAGTGGAGTTTGAGGATAATTCCATGCACGTGCGTGCTCCTGGTGACTTGTGTAACGAGGAAAGGGATCAAGTATGCGACTTTCTTGACGATCGTATACAAGCTGAAGAAAGAACTCAACTAAAACAACTTAACAAGTTGCACTCTTCACTCAAGAAAGTCTCTTGTAGTGAATACTGGCAGTGCTCTGAGAACATTGACCAAGAAAGCGACCAAGAACTCAAAACCATGATCAAAGCTTACTTTGACGATCTAAACAACGCTACGCAAAGCGAACTGGAGAACCTGAAGAAAAGGCGGGAAAATGACGCATTGGAAGACGAAAATCCATGTGATGAGCACGTGAACTGGGACCTCCTTGCACGTGATATTAGAGTTTTGACTGGTATTCATCACGACCAGTCGTTCACAGGCCGCGCTGTTGCAAGAATCTTTCACGGTATCAGTAGTCCGTGTTATCCTGCAGAAGTCTGGGGTCGAGACCGTCGGTTTTGGAGAAAGCATCTTGATGTTGATTTCAACAGCTTGAGAAGATTTGCTACTCGTGAACTGATTAAACTCAAATAAGATGTTGACAATACCAGGCTAGATACCCTGTAAACATTTCCATATTTTGTAATTTTCTAGCAGTTCTCTTAATAGCATTTTTTCATTATTTTTCTTTTCTTTCTTTCTTTGTTGTTTTTTTGTTTTTTTTTGTTTTTGTTTTTGTTGTATTTCCTTCCTTCATTTTTCTTCTTCGTTCTCTTCCATCATCCATCCTTTCTCTCTATCCTCTATTCTTCCATTACTATCTAGAGTTTCATTGTAGCTACAGATTCTGAGAAATATCTCAGTCTTTCCAATAAATGCCTTCATAATAAATGACTTTTCAAATTAAAATAGACCAAAATTACTTAAAAATCAGCACTGTTTAATGCTGATGATGCAACAATGCTAAATACGCATGCGCAATCCATGTTTCGGGCTTCAAATACGCCATTCTCCAACGTCGGGGTGATCAGTCTCGTACCCAGGCCTCCTCGATTTCGTGAGGTACGAAACTGAGGAGCACTGGTAACGATACTGCAAATACGTACGTCTAGCTAGCCACTCCTTGACTTTGATCAACCCAGAGGTTATTTTGAATAGCGTTCGATAAAATTTGAAGATTTTTCCTGGAATTCAGTCCAATGTCTTCCTTTGATTGGCAAGATGTGGTAAACGTCGTGGAAAAGGAATTTCTCACTTATATCCCTGTGCCTTCTAGAGATGTAGAGGATTACAGAATTTTCAATTTCATGCGTCTAGCAGAAGAGAGCAATCCTTCTAGTTATCCAAGATTCTACTATTATGGTAACGAAGGCGATATTTCGCGTATTAATCATTTGGCGAAGCCGAAGCCGAAGCCGAAGCCGAAGCCGAAGCCGAAGCCGAAGCCGAAGCCGAAGCCGAAGCCGAAGCCGAAGCCGAAGCCGAAGCCGAAGCCGAAGCCGAAGCCGAAGCCGAAGCCGAAGCCGAAGCCGAAGCCGAAGCCGAAGCCGAAGCCGAAGCCGAAGCCTGAAGTTACTTCAAGAAAGCTGTGGGCCTGCAACGAACGTAAAGGTGGTTATCGCAGAGCCGGTTCCAAGAAGGTCACATTCAGTTTGGGAACAATCTCAGAACATAAAGTCAGTCACGGAGATCTACAGTATTGGATTTGCAAGGTGAAGAGTTTAAAATCCGATGTTGAAGGCCTAGTTGGAGAACAAAATCTTTATGTAATACATACTGCAATAATGGCGGAGACGTTTGTCATCAAGGAAGGAAATGAGGAGAGCAAAGCTGATTTAAGCCGACCTAAAGAGTTCGGTGGCTTTCCTATTGGATTTAGAGTGGGTAAAGTGTTGGCAAAGAATGTTGGAACCCCATATTTTACGCTAGACTTAGAAGAGCTGAGATACTTTAATATCCCTTACACCTGCAAAGAGTGGTGGGCTAAACATGCAGCGTCAACATCTGCAAAGTAAAAGAACGATAGTGTTAGCACTGGAGTCAGTTTAAAGAAAGTATAAAGAAAGCTACAAAGAAAGCTTTCTTTTGTCGCTGTTGTTTTTTGTATAGGTATGTTTGGATATTTTTAGTGACCTTTCTGTGACATTTTTTAAGATCTAAAATTCAAATTATTCCGCGTGGTCGATCACGGGAATCGCTTTACTTATATCCATATTTTATTTTTATCAAACAGCAAATGTGTTGTTATATGGCCTTAGAGGCCATGCGCGTTGATCTAGACCTAGTAAGAAAATTGTAATGAGAGATTCATGCACTTTGTAATCCTTATTGATTCAGTAAGATAATATTCATGTCAATTTGTATCGATAATATTTAATGATTTATTGAAGATTAGTAACGGTTCAATGTGCACGCCGTAGTTGATTGCCGTCATGTACTTGACTAATAAATATAACTGAAGCCGCTGTCAAACGAAATAGAATCATTAATAGAAAAATCAAAGAACTTTTTGAATAAAGCTTTTGTTTCTAAATTTTTTGAACTGTAGTTTTATATAGAGCAGATCGCGTTTCTGTGAAAAATTTACCTGCCGTGCCGTGACCGTGCCGGTACCACCTGCCAGAATTATGATTGGATACAATATAGTTTTGATATGGTTTTTATATAATGGTGCTCGATAAAGATACGTGGCACCAGCACGGATAAATTATAGATAACCTTTGGACCAATCACATTGCACAGATCACTGTTCATCCGATCAGAATACTAAGACACGTGATAAAGGAATTTCCCAATTATATTCCTGTGCCTTCTAGAAATGTAGAGGGTTACAGAATTTTCAATTTCCTGTACCCAACTAAATGGACGCGGGCAGATGCTGGTTATCCAGAATTCTACTATTATGGTAACGAAGGCGATATGTTGACTTGGGCGGCTTCCGCTTCGACTGTAGCCTTTGCTTCTAACGAATATGTGATCAAAAGATCTGAAAGAAGCACAAGAGTAGTTGATTCTGGAGGCAGTTCTAAGGATATGACATTCAGTTTGGGGACGATCTCTGAAGAAAAAATCAGTTACGGACATCTAGAGAGTTGGCTATATAAGCTGAGTCACACTTCCCATTTTAAATTCGCTTATACATACTCTTACTTTACCTCAATGAATATGAATTTTACATCAGATGTTAGACTTGGATGAAAGTCTTGAACGATGGTCTTATTATGCTAATCAGCGTTTCCATAGCAACGATAAACAAACTTCTTGAAAAACAGTTTTTCCTAAATATCTTTCGAAATCGGGGGTTTCATTCAACCTCGCTTCGTGAGATCTTTAGAAACCTATTCAGTTCTTTACGCTCAGTAGCATAAAATTGGAACCCCCCTTTTTGAAGCCTATCGTACCAGCGTTTTCTACGTGGCGGCTATTTTGGAACCCCCCCTTTTTTTTAAATCCTGGGTCCGCTACTTTAGTACGAAAAAAAATGTAATGACAAATTCATGCACTTTCTTGTCCATGTCAATTCAGACTTTGATAATATTATTGTCAATTTCTATCGATAATATTAATGATTTATTGCAGATAAGTAAATGGTTCAATGAACACTTACTGATGTCTTTACATTTGCTGTCAATAGATTCACACCATAGACAAATCAAATAACTTTTGAAATAAAGATTTTCTTAAACTTCTACTTCGAGTCTTATTTATTTGTTATTTTGTATATATTAGAATTTCCATAATATTTAATGAGTTAAAGATGTTTAAAAGAAAAACTTTTAAAGAAAGAACATACAATTCGTGACGCGTAACCGCCAAGAACGCCAGTCGTGTTTGTCAAAACTTATGCCCAGAAAGGTCAATAAGAGTCGCATGAAATTCTCTCAAATTTCAATGAAAATGGCTTCATTGGATACGAACTTTTTCGCATTTTTTTCGCATTGCGCTGAAGTATAGACGTAAAACCATGTAAAACGTATTTAACTATTACCAAATTTCCAAACCTCTGACGTCACAACCGTGTTTACATAGCCTCATGCAAACATGGCTATCAGCCAATGAGAGCGTGCATACTATCCACTTTATTTTGTAAGATGTCATATTTTCTGCTTGAAGTGGTTTTTCCTTTATTTCTTGGAAAAACTGGTAACACTCGAGGAAATACGAGATTAATTATTCAAGAGCCGTCTCGTCATTTGGGTGCGTTTCTTGTTGTATCATTACGCCACTGCGTTGTGTATGTGGTTCAATTCTGAACGACTAACTCCAGTACTATCTGCATAGTAAGGAAACTGGTTCTTCATGTCCTCGCGAGTCGACTGGAAATCCGTAACGGATAGAGTAGGATACGATTTCCCTTCATATATACCAGTGCCTTCTCTTGGAGATACGGAAAACTACAAGTTATTGACCTTCCTGTTGTTGAAGAAAAATCCAAATCAGTCGCCTTTGTCACAGTCTGTTACAAACTTATTCTTAGCACAACAACCACCATTCTATCCCATTGGTAGAGATTTATTCAAGTTAAAATCGAAAAAGAAAGCTGTTGCAGAGCCTAAAATTCATTCAGGAAAGCTATGCAATAATGACGAAAGTGAAAGTAAAAGTTCTACGACCGCTACTGCTACAGTAAGCAAAAATGTTACTGGCGAGGTTGGGCAACATAGTGCGAGTCCTCCAATTTCTTTAGGAACAATTACCCAACGAAAAGTCGATTATGGAGTACTTAATGCCTGGTTAAAGAAGCTTGTTTTTAAATCTGATATCATCAACAATGCTCGAGAGGGAAACCTTTTGATAATACACGATGTCATCTTGGCAGAGAAACTCGCTTTTGCAGGTGAAAACGAGGAGACTGAATACTCTGGAGAAGTTTCTACGCCATTCGGTGGAATCAAGGGCAAATATGGGTGGTCAAGATCCACTTCTAATTTAAGTCGACCCGAAGACTACGGTATGTACGTTATTGGGTATAAAGTTGGTAAATTGAGAGCTCGCCAAGTCGAGGCAGGAACGAGCAGTTTTTGTTTTCTGAAGCTAGAAAAGCGTCAATACTTCTACATGCCTTACGCAGATAGAAACTTTTACGAAACAGCAGAGTCTGGAAATGGTAAGTTAATTTTAAATTCCTTTCTATGAGTTTAGTATTACACAGTCAGCTCGGACCATTGAATTTCTTTTCTATCCTGTTTTACGAATTTTGAACTCCATTCTATGAGTTTAGTATTACTCTGCTTTTTTTTCAAGCTTTGTCAAAAGTTTCTTTTTTATATACTCTTTCGGAAATTCCGCAAAAAAATTCTATAGTCGCGTTTTGAATTTCTTTGAAGGTTTTGCAAACTTGAAGTTCAAACTGTGAATGGATACCTCATAAAATGTTGAAATATCAACGCAGGTATAATCTCCTTACATGAGAGGTCAAATTAAAGCAATTGAAAAGTAGCTACAACGGTTGTTTTGGGGACTAACTTAGACTTAACTTATCCTGAACGCTTGGAAGGACTAGGTTTTTTGCCATTAGAGTATAGGTGAGAGATTATAGATTTATGTTTATTTATATGGTATGAATTCAGAGGTTTTGAGAAAGCGCACTCTCGTGGGCTCAAAACCAACGTTCAATAATAATAATATCAGTTTTACTTTTTATTGAAGATGAACAAGATTCTGATGAAGAAAACAGGGAAACTCGCCATAAATTATCATGCTTCAAGTAATCGTGAAAGAATAACAGATGTGCTTTAACAAAAAACAATTGCTGCACATGAATTTTACCAAACCATAGAAACCAAATAGTTGCTCTTCAGTTGCTAAAAATTCCTGGTCTCTTTCTATCTTTCTTCCTTCCTTCCTCGCTTCCTCTCTTCCTTCCTTCCTTCCCTCCCTCCTCACTTCCTTCCTTCCTTTCTCTTATTTCCTTTCTACCTTTTTCTTCTTCCTTCTCTTCCAACATCCACCCATCCTTTCATTCTCCATTCTTCCATTATTATTTATAATCTTATTGTAGCTGCAGTTTCTGAGAAATATCTAAGGCTTTCCAATAATATCATTCATAATTCATAGTAAATAGTTATTTATAATATTATTGTAGCTGCAGTTTCTGAGAAATATCTAAGGCTTTCCAATAATATCATTCATAATTCATAGTAAATAGTTATTTATAATATTATTGTAGCTGCAGTTTCTGAGAAATATCTAAGGCTTTCCAATAATATCATTCATAATTCATAGTAAATAGTTATTTATAATATTATTGTAGCTGCAGTTTCTGAGAAATATCTAAGGCTTTCCAATAATATCATTCATAATTCATAGTAAATAGTTATTTATAATATTATTGTAGCTGCAGTTTCTGAGAAATATCTAAGGCTTTCCAATAATATCATTCATAATTTATAGCAAATAGTTATTTATAATATTCTATAATGGTGCATATATACAATTTATAATAAACGAGACCCTGTTACCAGGGTTAACTCGTGCCCTAGGGGATAGAGTGGCTGTTTGGTTAGATTGGTTTTGATGACCTATAACTTTGATACCTATACTGGTGCAGAAGTGGATGCACTTCTATTTGTGTGGGGAATTTTGAAGTTTCTGATTTTAACTTTTGTGTGATCGACCAATCAGAATTTTACGTTGCTGGTGCAACGGAAAATTACAACACGCGTCGCGTAGTGTTAAGCCGGGAGTCCCTCTATTTTTCTTTCGTCCCTCCAATCCCGAATCCCCTCCACAGAGGACAAACCAACCAAAACACGACTAGGACACGAATACGGACCAATGAAAACAGAGGGACTGTTCGCAGTCTAAGCAACACACCGCACCGTTATTTAGCGTATATTCATATCAGAGTTTCATGTATTGGTTAATACCTCGGAGAGTTTGTAAGAGATAGTTTAAACAGAGGTCCAAAATAAAGCGTTTGTGTGATACACGCCGTGTACTTTTTACTGTACGATTATTTACGTCTTGATTATTGCGCATTTTTGATGTAAACTCGCGTATATTTTGCGTTAATTATTTCACAATTATTTGTTTTCTAGAAATAGCTTAAAACTAGTATGAATATAGGATATTCAGGCTTGTCAATCAGTTCAGAGTTGAGTTCAACTAACTTAGTTTAATAAAGTCGCAAAGCACCAATCAATTTTAGTGCCTTCCCCACTTCGCCGAAATTCGGGATTCGTTACAGCATACTCATTTGCATACTTTTGATTTCTTTCCGTGGCATATTATCTATAGCTCGATCTTAAATTAACCGAGTGGTCAATCAGTCTCCTACATAGCCGCTGTTAGTGTGGTCACGCAACGCGCTCTCCTTGGGAAGAGCGTATAGGAGACTAGTAATATTCAAATCTTAGTACTTGACTAATATCTATAACTGAAGCCGTTGTCAAATGAAGTAGAATCATCAATAGAAAAATCAAATAACGCTTTAGTAGAATCAAGTTGATATTTTTTCATCGTTTTCTGTCTTTCGTTGGTTTGTTCGTTTGTCCAACTCTCCCTCCCTTCCATTCCTCCATCCTTCCTTCCTTCCATCCATCCATCTTTCTTTCTTTCTGTTTCTGCCTGCTCTCCTTCATTTTTTTTTCCTTTTTCTTCCCTTCCTACTCTTCTACCATTCATTCTTTCAACCTCCGTTCCATGTTCCTTTAAGACAAGAATTTCATTGTAACTGCAGTTTCTTCCAATAAATGCATTTATTAATAAATCAAAATAAAATAAACCAAAATTACTTAAGAGGTCAGCTCATTGTTATGCATAATCAAGGTCAAATCATGTTGATGGCGCAGTACTAAGCTACGCATGCGCAAATCAAGTTTCCGGCTTCAGTTACGTCATCATTAAAAACTCTTCCAGTAAGCCGTGCCCTGGCTTTGATCAGATCAGAGGTTGTTCGATAAAAATTGAAGATTTTTCCTAGAATTCAGTCCAATGTCTTCCTTCGATTGGCAATCTGTGGTGGACGTCGTGGAAAAGGAATTTCCCACGTATATTCCTGTGCCTTCTAGAGATGTAGAGGATTACAGAATTTTCAATTTCCTGTGCCAACCTAAATTCAGCTATTATGGTAACGAGGGCGATATGTCGACTTCGGCGGCTTCTGCTTCGTCTGCTTCGACGTCGAAGCCTGTAGCTACTTCAAAGAAGCTGTGGGCTTGTAACGAATGTGCAATCAAAAGATCTGAAACAAGTACAAGAGTAGTTGATTCTGGAGGCAGTTCCAAGGATATCACATTCAGTTTGGGGACGATCTCTGAAGAAAAAGTCAGTTACGGTCATATAGAGAGTTGGCTATGGAAGCTGAAGAATGTAAGAAGTGAAGTCGTGAACTTAGCTAAAGAAAACAAGCTTTTTATAATACATACTGCAATAATGGCGGAAGAGTTAATAATCAAAGATGGAAACGAAGAGAGCAAATTTGGTGATCTAAACCGACCTAAAGAGTTCGGTGGCTTTCCGATTGGCTTCAAAGTTGGAAAAGTAATGGTAAATAATATTGGAATTAGAGATAACCCTAACTATAGCCTAGAGCTAGAAGAGATGAGATACTTCAATATGGCTCACAAAGAACGGTGGATACCGTTAAGAAAGTCTAAAAAAACAGTAGCACATTCTTAAGAGGGGCTCTCCCTAAAAATCGCCTATACCTATGCAAGATAGAAAAATCGAAAATTTTCAAACTCCGTCATATGAAAGGTCTTCGAAAGCTAGTTCTAAAAATCTAATTCTCAGTTGATTCCGATCTTTATTTATTTTTTTACGGCATTTTTTCTATTTATGCCCCGGACACCCAGGAAAACGACTTCAAATTAAGGGATATTTCGACGGCTCGCATGGAAATATAAAAGCATGATTTATAAAACTGAGGATATAGCTAAAAAGAACTATCTTTGGCCTATCATTTACCGTTTTTAGATTCACAATAGGTTAAAACCAAAATATTTGCACGATTTATCATCATCACCTGTGTTGACGGTATTTAGTCACGCAAAAATATAGGCAAGTTTCAGAAGTCAAAATTGCAACTTGGTACATGGCTTTGACATGAATAACTCCACTCTGAAGATCAAACATCATCTAGTCTGTGATTTTCTAAAATAAAATTTTTGGGTAAATAAAAAGACGATTTTTGGGAGACCCAAACGTGTAAGGTATTTTCAGCAAAATTCATGCCCTCTTGACCCCGGCTTGTGTAACGTCAGTCGTTAACAATACTCCTATATTTCGATTTGCATGGGTTAAGCTTGCCGTAATTATCAAATTGTGGTCTTTCAAGAAAGATAAGAGCTATAGAAGTGTACAAACTTGACCATTTGTCCAGTTTTATTTGGCAATGTAAAGATTTTAGAAGTTTATATTGCAAGAATCGCCGTTGCCGAAGTTAAATTAACCTGAATTTTTTTTGTGATCGAACATACAATTTCTATTAGCTTTGCTAAATATAGAAAATAGCAATAACCAAACGACAAGAGGCTGATTGTCTTCAGTAGTCTTAAAATTAACTCACCTTACAGCCCCAAAGAAATAAAAATCGATCAATTCACCATCCCAGTGATAAACAACCTTCCACCCGGGACCGGCGGTAATCAATTCGACACAGGAAACCCAACCAGTGTCAGTGTTCGAACAGCAAAATATACATAGCTCTTATTAACCGAGTTTGAGGTCCGTACTGTAAGTTATGGACCGAGTTTTTTCCACTGCCTTATGGCCCAAGCGTAGCGCGCGGGCCATAAAAAAGTGAAAAAAACGAGGATCCATAACTTACTGTACGGACCGAGCAAACGAGGTTAATAAGATATTTATTATATGGCAAGGCTAGAGGAGACAATTTTGATTTTCGGTCCGTACCGTAAGTTATGGACCGCAAATTGACCAATCATAGCGCGTGAAATTACCTTGCCATATAATAAATCGAAATATTGACATTCAAAGAATTAAAGTAAAAGATAAAATAACTTATATTCAGAATAAAAGATAATCATTTTCATGATCTGCTCTCAAGGACCAAGTAAGCAAACTAAGAAGGAGCTGTTTATAAGAACCTCAATCACATGGTGAATCATTGCAGATTTAACTTTTGTAGGGGCGTGGATATGTAATAGCACCTAGTTTAGTTATCATAGATTAATATCTGAAAATACCCCAACTCGGCAAAAGCACAGTTTTAATCAACGGATACTGCCAAGATCTTAGTTTCTCTTCTTATCATATTCACCATTTTAGGTTTCGAATGGGCATGATAATAATGATAAGAAATTGGATTGGATTATGTGATGGAATTAAACATATTTCAGTTAATGCTTTCTTTAAACAATAACTGAGATAACTAGCAGTAAACTAGTGTGGGCTACGTCGGTGTTTCTAATGAAACAGTTGTGATAAAAAGTTAAATTTTACACCGTAAAAAATAAGAGAGATCACTTACTGCCGGACGTTTCGGACGCTAGTCCTTCGTCGGAGTAAAAGAGAGAATAAGAGTGGAAGGTATAGAGTACCAAAGTGTGACGTCACAAAAATAATTATTTTGCTTTTGATAATTTTCGATCGTCAATTTCGATAGAACATCGAGAAAGACGTTAACATGCCAAATTTCATGGGAATTGGTTAAAAAGCAACGGAGATATGGCGTTTAGAATATGTAATTTCCCCATACAAATCACTGTATTTTCGGCTTGGTTCCTAACATTAGCCAAAGACAAACCGAAAACAATAAAGTCGGAAGGTGAATGGTTAGGCAAATTGAAATGACGGGAAACTGGTTTGGTTTGATCGTTCTTACGAATATCGTCCGAAACGTCAGTAAGTGATCTCTCTCATTTTTTACGGTGTAAAATTTAACTTTTTATTTTATTTAACTCTTTCTTTAAACATTACAGTTCCAGACCAGGGGCGAGGCAGGGTTTTGTCTTGGGGGCCCAAAACCCGTTTTCAGAACATCAACCAAAAAATAGCCAACCGAAATAAAAAACTAAAAAATAGAAAAACTAAAGAAGTTTAACAATTTTTATCTCGCGAGACGTCAGTTTTCAAGACGCCCTGACCATTAGGCGTTCACTGCATGCGGGTTGCTTACAAGTAAATAGAATCTTCGAATTGTCCGCCGACTCAGGTAAGGGACCGTTCTGTTTTCGAGAAAAGAGGAGATTGGCAAGAAATAAAATTGAAATTTTAGTGACCCTGGAATGGGGGGCTTAAAATAAATGATAATTGAATATATATTTACATTTAAATATTTTCAGTTACAGTGTAGGGGGGTCCTAAAAATTGCTTTCATTGAAGGGGGCAGGGTAAAATTTAACCCCAATAGTGCAACATTGTCTTGAATTGACAGGCAGGATTTGATTTTAGTAGGATCAATATATAACAGGACCAGTGTTTCTCTCCACATGTTTACACAAATTAAATAAACAGTGATTCACCCTGTGATTGAGGTTCTTATTAACAGCTCCTACTTAGTTTGCCGAAGTTTACGGACTTGTTCATTGAATGTCAATAATTCGATGTATATTTTGCTGTTCAAAAACTGACAACCTGATACTGGTATGTATCTATGTACTATGTATATTTTGCTGTTCGAACACTGACACTGGTTGGGTTTCCTGTGTCGAATTGATTACCGCCGGTCCCGGGTGGAAGGTTGTTTATCACTGGGATGGTGAATTGATCGATTTTTATTTCTTTGGGGCTGTAAGGCGAGTTAATTTTAAGACTACTGAAGACAATCAGCCTTTTGTCGTTTGGTTATTGCTATTTTCTATATTTAGCAAAGCTAATAGAAATTGTATGTTCGATCACAAAAATAATTCGGGTTAATTTAACTTCGGCAACTGCGATTCTTGCAATATAAACTTCTAAAATCTTTACATTGCCAAATAAAACTGGACAAATGGTCAAGTTTGTACACTTCTATAGCTCTTATCTTTCTTGAAAGACCACAATTTGATAATTACGGCAAGCTTAACCCATGCAAATCGAAATATAGGAGTATTGTTAACGACTGACGTTACACAAGCCGGGGTCAAGAGGGCATGAATTTTGCTGAAAATACCTTGCACGTTTGGGTCTCCCAAAAATCGTCTTTTTATTTACCCAAAAATTTTATTTTAGAAAATCACAGACTAGATGATGTTTGATCTTCAGAGTGGAGTTATTCATGTCAAAGCCATGTACCAAGTTGCAATTTTGACTTCTGAAACTTGCCTATATTTTTGCGTGACTAAATACCGTCAACACAGGTGATGATGATAAATCGTGCAAATATTTTGGTTTTAACCTATTGTGAATCTAAAAACGGTAAATGATAGGCCAAAGATAGTTCTTTTTAGCTATGTCCTCAGTTTTATAAATCATGCTTTTATATTTCCATGCGAGCCGTCGAAATATCCCTTAATTTGAAGTCGTTTTCCTGGGTGTCCGGGGCATAAATAGAAAAAATGCCGTAAAAAAATAAATAAAGATCGGAATCAACTGAGAATTAGATTTTTAGAACTAGCTTTCGAAGACCTTTCATATGACGGAGTTTGAAAATTTTCGATTTTTCTATCTTGCATAGGTATAGGCGATTTTTAGGGAGAGCCCCTCTTAATATCTAGAGAGTCAGTTGATCGCGCTAGTTCACATCATTTGCATAGTTTGGTTTACTAGATATCAGTTTTCAGTGACCTCTACTATCAGTGACATTTTAAAATTATTTGCGTGGCCGATCATAGGAAACGCTTTAATAATCAATATATCCATATTTCATTATCTACTAGTTATAGAATACCAAACATATTGTTATATGGCCTTAGAGGGCTTATCCAGTGGCGGATCCAGGGTAGTTCCGCGGAAGCCCCCTTCGTGAGATCTTGTGAGGTCTAGCTCAGTAGCATAAAATTGGACTCCCCCTCTTTTTGAAGTCGATCGTACCAGCTTTTTCTGCGTGGCGGCTATTTTGGAACCCCCCCCCCCCCCTTTTTTTTTTAAATCCTGGGTCCGTTACTGATATTTAGTACGAAAAAAATGTTATGGTAGATTCATGCACTTTGTAATCCATGTCAATTCAGACTTAGATAATATTAATGTCAATTCGTATCAATAATTAATGATCTATTGAAGTAAATGATTCAATGAACACTTAACTGATGTCTTTAGATTTGCTGTCAATATAATCACACCATAGACAGATCAAATAACTTTTGAAATTTTTTGATTTTTTTCTAAAGTTTTTCTAGTTTATACTGACATAGAGTAGATCTGAGCTCGTCTGACTGTGAAGAACTCATTTGCCGTGATGTGGCATGTATTCTGTTCTGATACATTGGTTTTGATATGACTGTGAACTAATAAGATATCGTACACCGGCCATGGTCAAAGTATTCAATTTTAGACAACCTTTGGACCAATCACATTGCACAAGATCACTCAGCTGATCCAAGAGAGCATAAATAAGAGAGGGAACTGATTTCTTAATATCGCGCGCGCCATGTGAATTCTCGGTTGGGCTATTTTTAGCATTCGCATACAGTCAATTTTCGCCTCAGCCTACTTCAGTGCGTCAAAAATTGTGTGCTTTATCCAAACCTGGAAGTAGCGAAAATATGTAAAGATTTTTGGGAAAACATGAATTTCGCGTCTTTTTGAGTGTTCAACAGCCTCAGTCGTGTTTTATCAGAGAACAGAACATAGCCAATCCTGATATTTTTGCTTTATTTGATAGATTTTGTCAGAAAAAAGTGAGAAAAATCGACCAAAACACGTCCTCTTATTTATGCTCTCTTGGCTCATCCAATCACAATGCTTGAACACGGCAACGTCATAGTTACGAGACGGGTGTATATTGAGCTTTACAACAAACGAAAGTCAAACGAAGTCTGCTTTAATGATGTTATGTCGCACACTGTGAGTGTCCTCATTTAAAGTCAAGACAAGACACATAAATCATGATGATGAGCTCTTACAGTGTTTGTCGTCGTTAATGTCATAATTTTTATATAAATTTTATTACATTTGGAGCCCATTTGTCTTTAAGTTCACTAAACTAAAAGATAAAAAATGGATTAATAAAGAAATATATATATATATATATATATAAACGAGTTGGGCTCATATAAATGATATTATATTTTCTGCTTGAAGTGTTTTTTCCTTTATTTCTTGGAAAAACTGGTAACATTCGAGGAAATACGAGAATAATTATTCAAGAGCCGTCTCGTCATTTGGGTGCGTTTCTTGTTGCATAATTACGCCACTGCGTCGTGAATGTGGTTCAATTCTTAACGACTAACTTCAAACTTTCTTGCATAGCAAGGAAACTGGTTCTTCATGTCCTCGCGCGTCGACTGGAAATCCGTTACGGACAGAGTAGCAAAGGATTTCCCTTCGTGAAAGAAAAATAAAAAATAAAATGCGAATTAACAGTGGAATCCACAGATTGGCTTTTTAACAAATAACAGTTGCTGCACTTAGCCATTTGGTACAGCGCTTTCTGAATGAAAAAGAAAGCCAGAAATCTGGGTAGCAATTGCAAGGTTAATTGGTTAATTAATAAACATTTTTTACGTTAATTGGTCGAGGTTTTCTGTAAATAGTGCGCTTGTACTGACAAAGACTAGAAAAAAGTCTACATACGATAAAAACATGTCTTAGTCATCAATATTGATATCTATATTGAAATTTTTCTTAACTTTTTAGAAATGGGCTTAACGTTTGCACTTTTGTAGATGGTTTTGGCATTTTACTTGAAAGCTAGGTGAGCCCGCGATTTGACCACCAACCGCTGGCTCGTTTTTCAGCCCTATTTATTATATGTGGTTATGAAAAAATTCCTACTGAGGGGGGTAGGGATGATGTCAAAAAACAACAGCGCGCGAGCAGAAAAAGGACAAAGAATCAAATACATATTCATATTTTCCTTCATTTATTAGAGTGGTTCACCTGTACTAACGCTATAGGCGAACATTTGTTTACGATACTTTGCTCATTAGCATAAGCTTTAATGTTAAGAAAAATAGAAACTGAACCCAAAACTTAAACGATCTCATTGGTATAAGCAATCTACGAAATGTTTAGCTCTTTACGTGCAATACTTTCCGAGATATCAGTTTCCGAGGTTACTTGGTGGCAAAAATGCTAATGAGCCAATACATTCTCTGTAAAATTTAGAGATTTTTAAACCCGCTTCACGCAAAATCTATTTCATGTGTCAAACTAAAATTTTAAAAACTAGCTGTTTCTGATAGAAAGTGAGATGCTGCGATACATAGCCCGTAACATAATTGCAAAATCTTATACTTTAATGGAATATATGAAGGTACCAAGAAAGGAATAGAATGCATTAATAGAGGCTGTAAAGAGAACAGAATGTATACTTTGTAAACATTATAAAGTAATTTTTCGAACTGTAGGTTTATAATGTATCTTGGAAATCTAGGAAATAGTTGCCATTAGAGTAATCAAAGAATTAAGTATCTTTAGAAATGCAAAAGACAACTTTAATATTCTAGACAAACAATAAGATGATGTTATTTCAATGGGCGTAATGTATTGTTCAATATCATGAATTCCTTAGATTAATATTAGTCACCCAGCTAAGTGACTGAGTATTGTTCTCCGCCCTAATAAGCGGATTATTTGTTTGCGATTATGCCCAAATAAGCGAATCATTTGTTTTTGCGGAAATGGAGAATTCGACCTTGTTGGTGTTTGCCTCCATCGAACAAAAAGCTATGTTAGGCAGATAATTTAGAGACAAAGTGTCTGTATCAGGAATAGTTCTCTTTTGAAAAGCATCCATATAAAGTTTATCTCCTTCGTCTAGAATTTGATCAACGGTGGTGGCAGTCCACTCTTCGATTGGTAAATTCTGAGCACATAAAAGGGCTGAAAAACTAATAAAACAACATTGTCTTCCTCGTGAAATGTCACCAAATCGTTCGTGGCCTTGATGAATGCTTCCAGCAATAAATAAGTGTGCGTTTGACATATCTAAAGAATGTTTACCTTGCTCGATGCGAATGCAAAAAAACGTGTAGTGGAAGAACGTGCACGTTGTCATGCAAACTTGTCATTCTCAAGGTCCGAGCATGCTCCGATGATGCTACGAAAAAAATCAAATTTCCGAACCCTGTGCGAGCAGACTCCGAACACCTTCCGAAAAATCTTCTAGGAAATCCTAAAATCCAGATATCACTCGCATATTTCAATGCCACCACAGGGATCCCAACGTAAATTGAAGACCGTCGTAATTAGTGTCGCTGCTCGCTGGGGCTCGCAGCAATAAGCTAATTGTATCATGCTCTTTCGATATTCAAAACAGTTTTGGTGTGAATTTTGCTAAAAAGTGAAATCCATATGTTAATGAAGCAAAATGCAAACATTGACGCCACCAAAGATCCGTCTATAGTGAGTGAGTGAAACATTTGCATATTCAGACCCCTTCGCGTATCCATGAGTTAAAGAGACGAGGAACAATGACTTTTCATCCAATCAGAATGCTTTAAGTAAAGTCATTGTTTGCTAACTCATGGCTTAAGGTAAATAGTTTTCTCTTGATTTCTTGGAAAAACTCACAATACTCGAAAAAGGAATAAATAATTCAAGAACCATTCTCGTTATATCATCACGCCCTGCGTTGCAAATTTGTTTTATTTCTGAACGACTAACTTCAGTACTATCTTGCATAGCAAGGAAACTGGTTCTTCATGTTCTCGCAAGCCGACTGGAAATCTGTAACGGATAAAGTAGCAAAGGATTTCCCTTCATATATACCAGTGCCTTCTCTTGGAGATGCGGAAAACTACAAGTTATTGACCTTCTTGTCGTTGAAGAAGGATCAACATCCAAAACAGCAGTCGTGGAAACAGTATTTTGAAAGCTTTGTCTACGCACAACAACCACCATTCGATCCCATTGGTAGAGATGTATTCAAGCCAAAATCGAAAAAGAAACCTGTTGCCGAGCCTAAAATTCATTCAGAAAAGCTATGCAATAATGACGAAAGAAAAAATGAAAGTTCTACAACCGTTGCTGCTACAGTAAACAAAGAAGTTACTTGCGAGGTTGGGCAACAAAGTGTGAGTCCTCCCACTTCTTTAGGAACGATTACCCAACGAAAAGTCGATTATGCAGTGCTTAATGCCTGGGTAAAGAAGCTTGCCTTTGGATCTGATATCATCAATAAAGCTCGAGAGGGAAACCTTTTGATAATACACGACGTCATCATGGCAGGGAAACTCGCTTTTGCAGGTGAAAACGAGAAGGCTGAATACTCTGGAGGAAGTTCTACGTTCGTTGAAGTCAAAGTGAGGTGGTCAAGATCCGCTCCTAATTTAAGTCGACCCGAAGACTACGGTATGTACGTTATTGGGTATAAAGTTGGTAAATTGAGACCTCGCCAAGTCCAGCCAGAAACGAGCAGTTTTGGTTTTCTGAAGCTAGAAAAGCGTCCATACTTCTACGTTCCTTACGCAGATAGAAAGTTTTATGAAACAGGAAAGTCTGAAATTGGTAAGCCAATTTTAAATTCCTTTCTATGAGTTTAGTATTACCCTTTATTATATATGATTATCAATTAAATACCTATATTTCTCTATTTCAAAAATTTGATATTTTCGCATGTGAAAATAACATGTTATTTTCAACACTCGAAGATAAAATTCGTATCTCCGCGCGCCCATGTAATATCCTCTATTTATTATATGAAATAGATACAACTTATTAGATATTTTCTTGTGTATTACGGGCTGATATTTTACGAGTTGCGTACGTATTTTGCCGAGCCATTAGGCGAGGCAAGATACGAGCAACGAGTAAAATGTCAGCCCGTGATACGCAAGAAAATATCTAATAAGGGATTTATTATACAACTGCTTTTTGTCCCAGTGTTTATTCCTTTCTTACACTTCAAAACCCAATAAAAAGCTGCGAATACGGCAAACCGGTTTTCAACATATATAATACGCCCTTTTAGTATAAATACAAAGGTGATTATACAAAATCGCGCGCTCTGATTGGTTTTCTATCTCAGATTATCAGCCGATAATCACCTTTTCGGACAAAATGGCTGTCGCGCTTTTAAAAAATAAAATATTTTCACTTTCATTGTTGTTTCCATGTTTCTTTTTTGAAATAATCACCTTTTTATTTATACTAAAACAATTATTCACCTCAGGCTCAGTGATTATCGATGAATATTTACCGAGCAGCTCGAAGTCTCGCCGCTCGGTAAATATTCATCGATAATCACTTCGCCTTCAGCGAATAATTGCTAAATATTTGCTTATAGTTCTCTGTTCCTTATTTGGTAAATTTACGTCACACTTGTATAATAAAGTGTGACAAAAAAGATAAGATTGATATCCCACTCCCACCAGTGGGGATACGATTTTTATCAACACTGGTCGTGTCAAATTTCGACTAAAGTCAAATTCCTTTCTATGAGTTTAGTATTGATCTGTTTTTTCAAGCTTTGTCAAAAGTTTTTTTTCTTATGTGCTCTTTCTTACGCAGATATGCGCACTTATGAAACACCATCAGAGTCTGAAAATGGTAAGCCAATTTTAAATTCCTTTCTATGAGTTTAGTATTACACTGTTAGTTCGGGCCATTGAGGTTGAGAATACACGAATTTCTTTTTTTTTTCTATCCTGTTTCAACAATTTTGAACTCCATTCTATGAGTTTAATTCTCTCATTTACTCCGACGAAGGACTAGCGTCCGAAACGTCATTAAGTGATCTTTCTTATTTTTTACGGTGTAAAATTTACCTTTTTACCACATCTATGAGTTTAGTATTAATCTGTTTTTTCAAGCTTTGTCAAAAGTTTCTTTTTTATATATTTAATATAATACTCTTTCTTACACAGATACAAGCACTTGTGAAAGACCAGCAGAAACTGAAAAGGGTAAGCCAATTTTAAATTCCTTTCTATGAGTTTAGTATTACTCTGGGTTTTTTTTCAAGCTTTGTCAAAAGTTACTCTTTCGGAAATTCCGCAAAAAAAATTCTATAATCGCGTTAAAACCTTGAGGGTTTGCCCACTTGAAGTTCAAACTGTAAATGGATACCTCATAAAATGTTGAAATATCAACGCAGGTATAATCTCCTTACATGAGAGGTCAAATTAAAGCAATTGAAAAGTAGCTACAACGTTTGTTTTGGGGACTAACTTAGACTTAACTTATCCAGAACGCTTGGAAAGACTAGATTTTTTGCCATTAGAGTACAGACCAAATCCCAATATGGTTGCCATTGACTTTCTGGAAAAAAACCTAATCTTAAAAAATAAGCACCAGCATTAGAAAGAGCAATGTATTTTTGGAAAGTTTTATTGCAATAAATAGGATTCAAGTGAAGCTATTTGGAATCAAAATTACAGAGATTTGTATGTGTTGAGTGATCTGTTTCCTTGCTAGCCTCTTGGTGTTTTTCACATTTTAAAATTCTCATAACTTCTCAAGAATTTTATATTTCTGTCTCAAACTTTCCAATTTTTGTTGGTGTCATTCTAAACTATAATTTTAATGTAGTGGTCAACTAAAATATGAATTTAAAAAAATATGATAATGAAGTGGCAGCCTTATCTGAGATTCCTGATTTATGTTTAAATTTTGTGGTAATTCAGAGGTTTTGAGATAGCGCACGCTCGTGGGCTCAAAACGAACGTTCAATAATATCAGTTTTACTTCTTATTGAAGGTAAACAAAATTCTGATGAAGAAAACAGGAAAACTCGCCATAAATTATTATGCTGCAAGTAATCGTGACAGAATAACCGATGTGCTTTAACAAATAACAGTTGCTGCACTTAGCCATTTGGTACAGCGGTTTCTGAGTGAAAAACAAAGCTAGAAATCTGGGTAGCAATTGCAAAGTTAGTTAAGTAGATAAATAAGTCTGAATAACCGATGCACCTAAACTACATATGAGCTTTTCTCTCAAAAGAACTAGTAAATATTGCTTCTTTGATTTTTGAAATTTAGCTCCAAAATTGATAAATAGCTGCGAAGTGCCGAAAATTAGAAAATTAAAATGCGCCATGGATAATACCAAACCACAGTAAAGAACAAACACTCAGTGCCCGTCTTTATCAATCACCCAAGAAACATTTTAAAAAACAGTTGCTATTCAGTTACTGAAAATTCCTTCCTTCCTTCCTTCCTTCCTTCCTTCCTTCCTTCCTTCCTTCCTTCCTTCCTTCCTTCCTTCCTTCCTTCTTAGAAATATCTAAGGCTTTCCAATAATATCATTCATAATTTATAGTAAATAGTTATTTATAATATTCTATAATGGTGCATATATACGATTTATAATAAACGAGACCCTGTCACCAGGGTTAACTCGTGCCCTAGGGGATAGAGTGGCTGTTTGGTTAGATTGGTTTTGATGACCTATAATTTTGATACCTATACTGGTGCAGAAGTGGATGCAGTTTAGTTTAGTTTAGTTTAGTTTAGTTTAGTTTAGTTTAGTTTAGTTTAGTTTAGTTTAGTTTAGTTTAGTTTAGTTTAGTTTAGTTTAGTTTAGTTTAGTTTAGTTTAGTTTAGTTTAGTTTAGTTTAGTCAGTTTAGTTTAGTTTAGTTTAGTTTAGTTTAGTTTAGTTTAGTTTAGTTTAGTTTAGTTCAGTTCAGTTCAGTTCAGTTTAGTTTAGTTTAGTTTAGTTTAGTTTAGTTTAGTTTAGTTTAGTTTAGTTCAGTTTAGTCAGTTTAGTTTAGTCAGTTTAGTCAGTTTAGTTTAGTTTAGTTTAGTTTAGTTTAGTTTAGTTTAGTTTAGTTTAGTTTAGTTCAGTTTAGTCAGTTTAGTTTAGTCAGTTTAGTCAGTTTAGTTTAGTTTAGTTTAGTTTAGTTTAGTTTAGTTTAGTTTAGTTTAGTTTAGTCAGTTTAGTTTAGTTTAGTTTAGTTTAGTTTAGTCAGTTTAGTTTAGTTTAGTTTAGTTTAGTTTAGTCAGTTTAGTTTAGTTTAGTTTAGTTTAGTTTAGTCAGTTTAGTTTAGTTTAGTTTAGTCAGTTTAGTTTAGTTTAGTTTAGTTTAGTCAGTTTAGTTTAGTTAAGTTTAGTTGAGTTTAGTCAGTTTAGTTTAGTTTAGTTTAGTTGAGTTTAGTCAGTTTAGTTTAGTTTAGTTTAGTTTAATATATAATTTGTACCAATTACAAATACATATGAGTATATACAAAAATATAAATAATGAGAATTGATTTACAAAATATTGATGAAGCATATTAAATATAAGTATAAATTTATATAAAATTGAAATAATGATATTAGAAGAATTGTATATACACATTATATTCAAAAAAAATAATGCTTAAATAACAGAAAGAGTGGTACAGGTTATCTAGAATAACTTAACGTTAAACTAGCCAGATTATTAATGTTTAAGGCATTGTGGGGTCAGAATGAGATTGGTACAATAAAGTATGAGATAAGGTTAAATGACAATGGACAAAGAAACAAACAAACAAAATTTGAAAAAAAGAAAATATCAAAAAAAGTGTAGAGAACATTAACAACAGGAAAGGGATAGGAGGGATATTTAAACCTTGTGACTTAGTATGATTCAATTAGATCAGCTAACAATTTGGCTTTGAAAAGAGATTTGGATTTAGTTTTCAAGGAACTCTCAAGGTTATTCCAGACAACTTGACCTTGATACCGTATAGAAAATTTGCCATAATTAGTCCTAACTCTAGGAATACAGAATGATTGATTAGAAGCAAATCTAGTGTTGTATTTGTGTTGGTTCTTAGCCATAGAAAAAAAGTCGAGAAAGCACTCAGGTAGATTGTTAGAATGGAAGTCGTACATAAGTAGGGCAGTGTGAAGAGAGACAAGATCGTATAACTTCAGAAAACCAAGTTGTTTAAAGTGAGGGCTTGTGTGTTCATCAAATTTTGAGAAAGTAATAGTACGAATAGCTCTTTTTTGGAGCACAAATAAAGGTTTTAAAGTAGAAGAATAAGTATTTCCCCAAATGAGGATTCCATAAATCAAGTAAGGATAAATTAGTGAGTAATATAGTTGAGACAGTATTTTTGAGGTAACATAATAGCGTACTTTATAGAGAATACCAATACTTCTTTTAATTTTTTTAGAAATACTCTGAATATGAGGTTTAAAGGTTAAGTGGGAATCAAGGTAGATACCAAGATATTTAACTTCATTTAGATTTTTTATGGGCATTTGGTTTTCTTTTGAGGTGGGTGGAAGATAACAAAATTAGTCTTCTCAATGTTTAGGGAAAGTTGGTTACTAGAGAGCCATTTAGAAATCAAGGATAGCTGGGAGTTAACAACATTTTCTATCACAGCAATACTTTTATGGGCAAAGAATACATTGGAATCATCAGCAAATAAGTGGAAATCCAACAAATTGGTACTATTCTTAAAATCATTTATATACAAGAGGAAAAGTAAGGGTCCTAATACACTTTGCTCATTAGAAATAACACTACCAATAGAAACAAATTGCCTTCTGTTATCCAAATAAGACCTAAACCAATCATAGGCTAAACCTCTTATTCCATAGTGATGTAACTTTTTTAAAAGAATGCTATGATTTACACTATCAAATGCTTTCCTTAAGTCAAGAAAAATACCACAAGAATATTTTCCATCTTCAACTGCTCTCTGGATTTTGTCGGTTATTAATAAGGTTGCTGATGTGGTGGAATGGTTAGCTCTAAACCCAAACTGGTTTTGAAAGAGGATATTCTTGTTATCAATAAAATTAAATAATCTCTTATACATTAACTTTTCTAACAGACGATCAAAACATGACAACAAAGAAATTGGTCTATAATTGTTTACACAAGTTTGTGAGCCATTTTTGAAGACAGGTATTACACGGGCAATTTTAAATTTATCAGGCACTACTCCTGTTAAAAATGAACAATTAAAGATTTTTTGCAGAGGATAAGCTAAATAGTTTTTAAGGAGCTTTAATAATTTAATAGGAATACTAAAAGGTCCAGTAGATTTAGAAATGTTAAACTTATTAATTTCATTTAAAATTTGAAGTAACAGGGGAAAGAAAAAAACTTGATTTTTGTTGAGAACCCATAAAATCTAGGGGAGATATGTCAGTGGACGTAATTGATTTAGCTAATTTTGATTAGATAAGATGCACTTCTATTTGTGTGGGGAATTTTGAAGTTTCTGATTTTACCTTTTGTGTGATCGAGCAATCAGAATTTTACGTTGCTAGTGCAACGGAAAATTACAACACGCGTCGCGTAGTGTTAAGTCGGCAGTCCCTCTATTTTTCTTTCGTCCCTCCAATCCCCAACCCCCTCCCCAGAGGACAAACCAACCAAAACACGACTAAGACACGAATACGGACCAAGGGAAATAGAGGGACTGTTCGCAGTCTAAGCAACACACCGCACCGTTATTTAGCGTATGTTCATATCAGAGTTTCATGTATTGGTTAATACCTCGGAGTTTGTAAGAGATAGTTTAAACAGGGGTCCAAAATAAAGCGTTTGTGTGATACACGCCGTGTACTTTTTACTGTACGATAATTTCGTCTTGATTATTGCGCATTTTTGATGTAAACTCGCGTATATTTTGCGTTAATTATTTCATAATTATTTGTTTTTTAGAAATAGCTTAAAACTAGTATGAATATAAGACATTCAGGCTTGTAAATCAGTTCAGAGTTGAGTTCAAACTCGCTAACTTAGTTTAATGAAGTCGCAAAGCACCGATCAATTTTAGTGCCTTCCCCACTTCGGTAAATAAAGAACCCGAAATTCGGGATTCGTTACAGCAGGTATGAGTAAGAAGAAGCAGTTTGGATCCTGGTTAAGCTTTGATGGTTGAAATATTCTTGAGTATATTGTAAACAGTGTCTAGACCTGGTGTTTATCCTCGATGAAGCGAAAACAAAGCCTCCTGGTAGTCATAATGCCTGCCTTCACCTCGGGTAAATGCTGCGATACTATTTCCAGTCCTTCTCGATTGCACTTTTCTGACGTGGAAATTCAGAAGAAGAAAAATACGCGCTGCATTTTCAGACTCGTGCCGGCCAAAGGCCTGGGCACGAGTAAAGACTTTTTAAATCAAGGTCATCATGTGCGCAATTCGTACTTCCGACTTCAAATACGTCAGTCTCGTACCCAGACCTCCTCAATTTCGTAAGTAAGTTAACCGCTCTTTGATTTTGATGATGATCAGCCCAAAGGTTGTTTCAGCGTTCGATAAAATTTGAAGCCGGATTTTTTCCTATATACTTCAGTCTAATGTGTTCCTTCAATTGGCAAGATGTGGTGGACGTCGTGGTAAAAGAATTTCCCACTTATATTCCTGTGCCTTCTAGAGATATAGAGGATTACAGAATTTTCAATTTCATGCGCCTAGCAGAAGAGAGCAATCCTTCTAGTTATCCAAGATTCTACTATTATGGTAACGAAGGCGATATTTCGTATACTAATCATTTGGCGAAGCCGAAGCCTGAAGTTACTTCAAGGAAGCTGTGAAGGTGGTTATCGCAGAGCCGGTTACATTCAGAAAAGTCACAAGAAGGTCACATTCAGTTTGGGGACAATCTCAGAACATAAAGTCAGTCACGGAGATCTACAGAATTGGATTTGCAAGGTGGAAAGATTGAAACCCGATGTTGTAGGCCTAGTTGGAGAACAAAATCTGTATGTAATACATACTGCAATAATGGCGGAGATGTTAGTTATCAAGAAAGATAACGAAGAGAGCAAAGCTGATTTAAGCCGACCTAAAGAGTTCGGTAGCTTTCCTATTGGATTTAGAGTGGGTAAAGTGTTGTCAAATGCTGGATACCCAGTAAGCCTACACTTAGAAGAGCTGATATACTTTAATGTGCCTTACTCCTACGAAGAGTGGTGGGCTAAACATAAAACATCGAAATCTGCAAAGTAAAAGAACGATGAAGTTTTAGCGCTGGGATTTTCAAGAACACCACATAAAATTCTGCAAAATACTCAAGTTACTCTAGTCTAAAGAGAGAAATAAAAATGTTTGTGCTAAAATATAACAGACTAAATCTCATGATCGCTGTACTTACGTAGTCTGCCTCATTTGCATACTTTTTTTTTCTTTCCGTGGCATATTATCTATAGCTCGATCTTAAATTAACCGCGTGGTCTTCACGTGGTCAATCAGTCTCCTACATAGCCGCTGTTAGTGTGGTCACGCAACGCGCTCTCCTTGGGAAGAGCGTATAGGAGACTAGCCGGTCAAATGGGCGTCACGGGAATAATATTCAAATCATTATTTTCATATTTTTTATATCATAAAAGCCGACAGTAAACAAAGGTTTTCTTCTATATACCAGTGCCTTCTCTTAGAAATGCGAAAGTTACTTGTAGGACGGCGTAGCCGGGGTTCGATTCCCGGCTTCGGTATCATGTGAGTATAGTTGCTTGTAGTTTCTCTCCTCAGTGTGCTTATAAGCCTAAGGTTGTTCTCCGGTTTTCCTCCCTTCGCAAAAAAAATCAACTTCTAAATTCCAATTGGAATCCAGTGGAAGAAGAGCCACTCTGTGAAATCTACTGTTAATTCTCATTTATTTTATTTTATTTTATTTTATTTTATTTTATTTTATTTTATTTTATTTTATTTTATTTTATTTTATTTTATTTTATTTTATTTTATTTTATTTTATTTTATTTTATTTTATTTTATTTTATTTTATTTTATTTTATTTTATTTTATTTTATTTTATTTTATTTTATTTATCTTTTTATTTTATTTTATTCAGCGGTTTTTATGCGCGCGCACGTCGAGGGCGCAAATTGCCTGTTTCATGGCGTAATTACATAGTAGCGTGCGCACTAGCTTCATTTTTCTGGTAGTAGGGAACCATCTTATTACTTTGATAAATCCTTAATTGTAAAACTAAACAATATCAAATCTGTTCTCTCTGCACTTTATGAGTTGTCTGTCTTTTCCGCAGTAAATATGAGTAAAGTGATCAGTGGATGACAGCTCGGGGATTCCCCCATTGTTTCTAACTGACACTGCAGTGACCTTGAATATATTTTACATCAAACTTTCGTCTTGCTTTTCTGATTTCAATAAGCAAATTTGACAAGCGAAAACTGCAAGAAACATTTTCTGAGAATGTTTTTGAATGATTTTCTTGGTGTATGAAGTTTTTCCGCTGGATCCAGGAAAATAGTGCAGAAAATCAACACGCGGTTTTTGGCGCATTTTTCGAACTTCAACCGTCTTGAATTCCTTCTCGAGCCTTTTTGGGCTAAGATATCTTACATCAAAGAACTTTTCTTTATTAATGGCATCGGACTGGACTTTGGTAAAGGAGTACGTAAAAGCAGAATTCAAGGACTACTTGCCTGTCCCTACGATTGCGGATCTACCCCAATATCAACCACTGAATTTCTTGATTCTAAGAAACGGAGATTCATTTGAATTAAAATGGTATGAAAAACCGTTGGGATTGTTTAGCAAGCCTTCTCCAAGATTCGTATCCGTTGGGTAAATCGATAACTTTGCAGCTTCCAATCTTCTTGAGGATGGTTCTTTTATTTCTTTACCCGAAATACATGTGAAAGATCTTTGTATTCTCGGTGAAGATGCAAAATCAAAAACGCTTTTTGAAGGTCAAGTCAAAAATCCGCCTGAAAATGCTGAAGCGAGCATCAAAACTACAACTATGCTGCCTTGCTTGGGAGTAATCAGTCGTCACAACGTTACGTATGGGGATCTCAGGAAATGGATCGAACAGTATTGCTTTTTGGAATCAGATGAAGATATGATTTTACAGGCGAAACGTGGAAACCTCTTTATAATCCACGATGTTATCATGGCAGAAAAGTTGTCGTCCAAAGGCAAAAGTAAACAAAGTCTTTCGGGTCGTTTCTTTTCATATTTGGAATTGAACTTCAAATCTAGAAGCTCCATGGATCTCAAAAGGCCTTCAGAGTTTGGATATTTCCCTATAGCTTTTAAGATAGGGAAAATAAAGGTTCGTCGATCGAAGCATGCTGCACATGCACCGGCCATGACGCGTCCTACAGATGGTTCGAATCCAACTTCTCCGACAACTACGAGAAGCATCTGGCGACTCAAAATCGAACCTTTGAAAGACTTTAGTGAGTCTTCTTTAAGGAGAAAATTCGGAAAAGAAAACTCGCCTTCAAGTGGTAAGTAATAAAGACTTTTTACATACTTGTCATGAATGAGTCACGCTTAGTAGACTATAAGTAGACCTTTCTAACGGCTCCATGCCTAGATAATTGATCTGGACAAATACTGAGCACGGTTTCCTGTCTACTGTTGGGTTCTTATTCCTAGTTTGCTTTGTGTACTGTTGAATCGTTTCCTTGTCGTCAAAACGTATTCGCCCGAGAGTATAACACTAAAGCAACTCAGTAGATAACCTTTTTTGAAATACTGTTTAAAAATCATGGTGGATACACTATAGTTTGCATATATTCCCAATGAGTGTTTATAGGTCTTGCTTGACATTTTAAATCTCAGTTAATCCAACACACCTTGACGAAAATATGATATTGGAAAAGTAATAGAAATGTAAGAAACAACTGTATGGGGGAAATATTCGAGTTTCCTTCGCTAAAATAACTCTTACTTTTCAAACCAGACGACAGCTTGTCTCCACCAAGTTCAAAGGTTCCTAAAAGAACAGGAGAAGATGGCAGCTGCAGTAGTGAACCCAGAGCAAGAAAATGTCTTGCCGAGTTGCAGAATAAGGACCATGTAGAGATAGATATCATCCCTGAAACAACCGGTGGGCTCAGGGGCGTAGCCAGGATTTCGTCATAGGGGGGGCCCAAAACCCGTTTTCAGAACAGGAACCAAAGAAATGGCAAACCCAAAAGAACCGCAATCTAAAAAACGGCCAACCAAAAAAAAAAAAAACGCCAACTAAAAAAAGCCCGGCTCTAGTAGTAAAGACAAAGATGTAAAATGCAGTGAAAACAACCATTCAACATGTCCAAGTTTTTGTCAATATTAGAAATTTTTTCACGAAATATTATTTAACATCAATGAATCTACCTTCTACGAAGTATTTTCTACGGGACTGAATGATTATTCTTGCAATGTAATCAAGTTTTTCTGGTCTTCAGGCCACTTTTTCTGGATGAGTTTACGACCACAAACACAACCACATGCATCGCGAAGAGATCTTCTTTGGGTGAATTTAGTGAAGAATAATCGTTTTCGGTCCCTTTATAATTAAGACAGACATGACTTCTGTACTTTTAGTCATAGATTAAACGTACTTTTCGCTTATGAAAAAAAAAAGAAATACTTCTTGATCCATCTTTGACTATATTATTGCGATGTTTTCTTTTCATTTGCGAGTAAGCAAAATGCGCGGGAACCCTGTGGTGGTACAGGAAGGACGGAAATGACGTAATCAAGCCATAAAAAATCAACTCGATGGGTTACATGTTTGATACTCCGCTATTACTTTCGAGTGTTTTTCTTTCTACCAATAACATTCGGCGTTCTTCTCTTGCCTCGTATCATCAACCGGAAACAGTCCAACGTCATTAATGCCCCTAAGAATGCCGATTCGACCTTGCTTTAATAATGTTTTTATTTCTGTAAAACTTTGGCCAATCGGACTTTTCGCCGCGTGTTGCAAACAGGGCAAAAAGATCTCCTAGGGAGTGCGTATTTGTCTGTAAATGAAGTCTAAACAAGCAAAAAAGGTGAAGTAAAGAGTGCATTTAAAGAAGAAAGAAATTAAAATTTTCGATTAAATCTTGTCTTAGACTCCGTTGCCTGTAGACCTTCGAAAAACTTGCTATAAAGTGATTCAAAGGGTTGACTTATTTAGTTTAAGAAAATTTGGATGGCTTTTTTATGTGTGTGTGTGTTTGTGTGTCCTAGACTTTTAATTCATATTTCAGCAGATACGCAGGACATTGCGATTAGTTAACACAAAAAAGATTGATGTTGCAGTCATTTGCGTTAGATACCACTATCACCATTATCATAATCATGACCTTTGCCACCACCACCAAACCCATCAACAGTTAGAAGCAACAACTCCAACATCTATAGCAACATCGTCAGCTATAGCACCTCCACCAACATCGACTCTGCCAACATTAACACCAACATTGTGTTACAACACCAACTTCACTAAAAGCTTCACAAACAACAGCACTTCAACAAAATTATCACCGCCTACATCAAAACAACATTGTTAACAATAGCTCCTCCATCCATAGTAATGCCGACATTAACACCAACATTGTGTTACAACACCAACTTCACTAAAAGCGTCGACAAGACTTGCTACCACCTACAACAACCACAAAAGCAAAGTTAACAATATCACCAACACCGAAATCAGCAGCTGCAGCTGTAAGTCACTTCCTTTAAAGCGTTACAAATAACATCACTACATTAAACACATGTCATTCCAAAATCCACAACAACATCAAACCTACCAACTTGATTAGATAACGATATCACTACACCAACAAGAAGATTGCCACCACCAACATACACCTGCAGCATCATTACTGAACAACATCATCAAACCTACCAACTTGATTAGATAACGATATCACTACACCAACAAGAAGATTGCCACCACCAACATACACCTGCAGCATCATCACTGAACAACATCATCAAACCAACCTACTTGTTTAAATAACGACATCACTACACCAACAAGAAAATTGCCATCACCAACATACACCTGCAGCATCACTGAACAACATCATCAAATCAAACCAACTTGATTAAATAACAGCATCACTACACCAACAAGAAGATTGCCACCACCCACATACACCTGCAGCATCGTCACTGAACAACATCATCAAACCTACCAACTTGATTAAATAACGACATCACTACACCAACAAGAAGATTGCCACCATCAACATACACCTCCAGCATCGTCACTGAACAACATCATCAAACCTACCAACTTGATTAAATAACGACATCACTACACCAACAAGAAGATTGCCATCACCAACATACACCTGCAGCATCGTCACTGAACAACATCATCAAACCTACCAACTTGATTAAATAACGACATCACTACACCAACAAGAAGATTGCCATCACCAACATACACCTGCAGCATCATCACTGAACAACATCATCAAACCAACCTACTTGATTAAATAACGACATCACTACACCAACAAGAAGATTGCCATTATCAACATACACCTGCAGCACCACTGAACAACATCATCAAACCAACCTACTTGATTAGATAACGACATCACTACACCAACAAGAAGATTGCCACCACCAACATACACCTGCAGCATCTCTGAACAACACCATCAAACCAACCTACTTGACTAAATAACGACATCACTATACCAACAAGAAGATTGCCACCACCAACATACACCTGCAGCATCTCTGAACAACACCATCAAACCAACCTACTTGACTAAATAACGACATCACTACACCAACAAGAAGATTGCCACCGCCAACATACACCTGCAGCATCTCTAAACAACATCATCAAACCAACCTACTTGATTAAATAACGACATCACTACACCAACAAGAAGATTACCGCCACCAACATACACCTGCAGCATCATCACTGAACGACAACATCAAACCAACCCAACTTGGTTAAAATCCTCACCAATAACAGCATCACTACACCAACAGGATTGCTACCATCACCAAATCAGTTACCGCCACCAACAACAACATTAGGAATGCACGAAAAATGAAGAAGCCTTTTTTCCTAATTCTATCCTACTATATAGTATATCCACATTTGGACCTCCATCCCTACCAATATGCCATGATCTGTAAGTACAGTTAAGTGTGATTTTGTTTTCACTTTTTGTTTTGTAATGGTGCACGAGTTTCGTGTCCCTATCCAGCATGTGCGGATATAACCAAAACAGTCGGCTGGCCTTAGTATTGGCGAATGACCTCTTAAATCGAAAACGCTATGAGTGGTCTCCAACAGCAATATTCTCTTTTAGCTCGTGGCCTGTTCATTAAGGCCGTTATGGATAACTTTGCCCTATGTTAAAAACGAACAGAGAACATCATAAGGGGTTGTATGGAGGTCAGTGGACGTTTTTAGGACTAGGTAGGGCTGAGTTGAATTGATCGTGGAAGGAAAATCCATTTCTTACGAGGACAGGGCTTTATTCAGAAGACTTGTTAAGTACATGGTTGTGTTCGTAAAGTCTAACTACCACATTAGAAATTGGTCATATATTTTGACGGTCCATGTCATCGTCAAGCACTCTTTTTACCGTGAGTACAATCATCACAAGTACTGAAAACAGTATTCACCAAACTGAAGAGCAGAACAAAGTACCTAAGACTATAGGATTGGTTTTTCTGATGCTCCTCAGCATAGTTGCTAACATAAGTGTCAGTGTAGTGGTGCTCAGAGATCGAGAACTACGCTTGTCAGTACGAAGCCTAGTTCTAGCAAGCCTTGCATTTGCAGACCTTCTGATGACCCAGGTGATGTTGTTCTATCTTTTAAGCTTACTTGGAGTGATTACTGACTTCCCGAAACAAGTTTGCATCGCTTTCACAAGGCTACATGGCATTCTAGTGTATGTAAGCGTGCTTCATTTGTTTATTTTGAGTATCGATAAATATGTCGCCGTTTTTTATCCACTACGATATGCTCAGAAATTCACAGTTAAAAGACTTATCATGGGTCTATGTCTGGTCTGGATTGTTCCTACTATTACTATTGGGCTTGCTCCTGAAATTATCGACGAAAAACCTAACCATCAACCATCGACCACCATCGCAGAATGTATGAACTTTCCTGCTTACAGTACAAGTGAAAAACAGCGAAATTATATATTTTCAAATGCAGCATTCTTGTTTTGGATTCCGTTATTGTGCATGTTGGTAACCTACTTCAAGATCGCCAAGGTGTCGTGGTATCAGTCCAACCGTGTTGATCATGAACCTAGAGATGTGGCGACACGAACTCGCAGTGCAAGAACCAGAACGCGGGAAATGAAATGGGCAAAAACTATAGGTAAATAAAGTAATAGTACATAATAGAGCGGTTTTCGTATGAGTGGGAAACATACAGCACTGACTTACAGCACGGACACGGTACGACATGCCGCAACTTTGAAATAGCTTCCCATTTTCTTTTTCAAGTAGTTCATCGAATCATCACGGGATTTGACATTACCATTTCCCATTCATACTTAAACCACTAAGGGCGCGATTACACGGAGCAACGACGTTGCGGCGCAAGTTGCAAGAGGGTTTACAAGGTGCAACAGAGACGTAATCGTTGCCAAAAGTAGAAACGAATTCTACTTTTGGCAACGATTGCTGCAACTTGTCTTGCAAATTGCACAGTAGGTTACACGCCGCAATGCTTCATGCAACTTGTGTCCAACGCCGAAGCGAGACAAGTTGCAGAGAAAATTGCTCCGTGTAATCGGTTCTTAATGCTAGCGAGACGCTTATCAAGTTTTAGGTGGCCAATCGAAAGCGAACTTGCAAAAATGAGCCTGGTTTGGTTTGGCATAAGCCAAAACTTTGTTTCATTGCGTTTGAGCTCAATCCGTTGTTTGTAGCCGGCACGAGTCCATTACTAGAAGTATCCATTACGCTTGTTTACAAACTTGAACCGAAGGCCTCTCGCAGATAACGTTATTTTTAGTATCATTTGGGCAGCCCATCGTAGTGCATCAAAAGAGCCAATCGGAACGCATGTTTTGACAACAAATGGGAAGATCCTCATCATAAACTGCGAATTCATTAGACTTTTGAACCAGGTTTTTGTACAGAACAGGCAGAATTTGTCCAGAATGAGCCAATCATTGCAGCTCTTTCAGAGCTGTTTACTCGCGTGAAATGAATTCAGGGATTAACCATGTCCGGGAAAACGTTGCTCTCCGATACAGTTCAACTTTATTCTCCTCGACGTAGACTTCTCTTTGACCCTAGACGATTCCGCGTTAGTAATTTTTTTTTGTGCGCGTCAATAGTTTTACGATCCTAGTCAAGCCAAATAGACATAGTCATGGGATTAAGATGTATTTTTCGGCCCGTTTTGCCGCGTAAAATTGCGCGTTAACGCAAATCTGTTCTCTAAATGTGGAAATTTCAGGTACGAAAAGTAGTTGCGTTAGATTGTTAAATTTGAACCACTAAAAGAGAGCGAGGTCAGGAAACACGATTTGAATATCTTTTGGTAAATATGCCGCTTATCAGTTCAGGTTGTTTTTTTCTCTAATGAATTTACTGTCAAAGGTGAAAAAGAACTCTGTAGGAGTGTAATACCCTGGAGCGGAAATCATATCCACCTAGGAGTCATTTTTGACAGTTTGTTTTGGCAGCCAGGAAGAAATTCTAACCTTCTATTACACATTTCGGACGGCTTTGTTAAAAGTATCTTGATCCACGTTTTATTTTTTGGCCTGATCTAAATTTGGTAGGTCATAAGATACGAGTAAATCCATCTAATCCACAGATAACTTTTTACCTAATATCTCAAAACAAAATCAGATTCAAGTACTTATTTTTTCTTTTGCCTTGATAAACGCCCGGATAAACGCTGCAGTGTTCTTGAACTGTAGTCAAAATTATTTCAATTTCTTTCTGGTAGCTATATTTGGCTCAGTCAACTGGGTTTGCACCAGGTATGTCTTCATTCATGGTTCTAACATCACGCCGTTGTAGCAGTTTTCCCAATGGAATTATAATCTTGTCCCACAAACAACTACACAGTATCTGTTTTAAAGAGTACTACAAGGATTAAGAGGCAACCTACTTTCATTTTCACAGGACAAAAAATAGTTGAAACGATTCATAATCAATTTTCCGAGATCAGAGTTTTAAATTCTGCGATATTCTAGCTAATTTATTGAGCTTGTGGGACATAGCAACGGTAACTAAGGGAGATCGGAACCATGAATAGAGCTTTTAAGTTATGACGTATTTCCGGGTCCAACTGCTCACAAAAACCGATTGAATAAAGCGAAAAATGTTCTCAATGATTTAATCTCCACTATTAGAACAATTAGAACTTTGGACAAAAAATCCTGTCATGAAGAATAAGTAAGAAAAATCTTTTTAAAACTGTTTTTTGTTTTGGAACCGGAAGTTGTTTTTCTATACCAGTGACGTCACACGTAACGCCAACTTCAGGTTAGGAGGCGAGGCTGCGGAGCTTTTTCATCTCGTAAAATATTTCAGCCCCACAGTCCTATGCACCACGAGGTCGTTACCAGTCTTCTTTCACTCTCGTTTTCTTTTTCTAGGCATTATGGTTGGTGCGTTTATATTGTGTTATCTTCCAATCATCGTAATGCTCCTACGACAAGCTACCCATGGTCTGGAACCAACAGCATCTCAAGCCATCCTATTTCTGTCTTTCACCAACACGCTAATCAACCCCATTATTTACTGTCTCCGAAGCCGGGTTTTTCGCAAGGCTTTCCATAATCTGCGCATTAAAGATTCTGGCGTCATTTCTGATTGCATTGCGTCAAAGAGAAGTCGGAGAACTAGTAAGGTCACCAAAAGTGAACATAAACAAGAAGGCAGAGCACCAGGTATGGCGAAGGTTGATAATATCAGTGAGCTGTCCACTACTTCTACGTCTTATTCGTTTGTCATCAGTAGAGCGTTGTTTCAGACAGTTTTGTCTGAAGTACTTGAAGATGGCAATTGTTGACTGACTTTAACTTATGTATATCAGGGGCGGGTCCAGGATTGGTAAAAGAAGATGACTGTTTTAGGGTAATTCGTGGCAAGAACACCGGAAAATAGTGAAAAAATGGCAAGTTAAGTTGACGATCTTCAAGTAGTATTATAAATCGAGTGAAAGTTTATCCTGATGAATGTTTTCAGTTATAAACACATTTTCTTCGCCACCCCTAGATCCGCCCCTGCGTATACTATCTACATGGGACGTGTACTCTCTATGTACTGTTTGCTATATATACTCATCATTTCCCAATATACCGTCACAGTATACACTTATAAACACATAGACTGTGAACAGTCCCTCTTTTCCCTCCTAACTCAGTCGAGTCGGGTTTTTCCTGCCTTGGACGCGCGGAGAGTGGGTGCGACTTTTCCTCTCCCCACGTGCAGCTTCAAACTCGCCCTCACTCCCCGCGCGTCCAAGGCAGGAAAAACCCGACTCGACTGAGTTAGGAGGGAAAAGAGGGACTGTTCACAGTCTAATAAACACACGACTGATTGGCATAACTGCCATGTTTTACTCTTGGTGTACTGTTTATTATATATACTCATCATATACCGCATGTCCGTGATATATCCGCGTCCTCTATATACCGCATGACTTATATGGCTGGTTGGCATAACTGCCATGTTTTACTCTTGGTGTACTGTATGCTATATATACTCATATACCGCATGGCTGTGGTATATCCGCATCCTCTATATACCGCATGACTTATATGGCTGGTTGGCATAACTGCCTTGTTTTACTCTTGGTGTACTGTTTGCTATATATACTCATATACCGCATGTCCGTGATATATATCTATGCTCCCTATATACCGCATGACTTATATGGCTGGTTGGCATAACTGCCTTGTTTTACTCTTCGTGTACTGTTTACTATATATACTCATCATATACCGCATGGCCGTGGTATATCCGCGTCCTCTATATACCGCATGACTTATATGGCTGGTTGGCATAACTGCCATGTTTTACTCTTGGTGTACTGTTTGCTATATATACTCAACATATACGGCATGACCGTGGTATATCTATATAATACCATATACACTTATATGCCATGCACATGGCAGCTGGTTGGCATAACTTATTCTTTTTGAGTACTGTTTGCCATATACACTCGTCATATACTGCATGGCATGATATATCTTCCTCCAGTGTAAAATGACCGTATACACTGAGTTGGCTGGTTTGCATAACTGTTATACTCATAGATTGTGCATAGGGTATAATATGTACACTATATATTTGTTTTTTATCTAGCACTAACGAATTTGATGACTACTGGGTCCTATACCACATAGACCCTAAAGAGAGAGCAGACTCCATATATATATCGCGTATTTTATATCCTAAATATATCCTCGAATGTATATCCATATTTTATTCTAAAGCCTCGTTAAACAAAGAAAGATTGACTTTCAAATGGCGTTCTGGTTGGCATAACTTATTCTTTTTGAGTACTGTTTGCCATATACACTCGTCATATACCGCATGACCGTGGTATATCTATATAATACCATATACACTTATATGCCATGCACATGGCAGCTGGTTGGCATAACTTATTCTTTTTGAGTACTGTTTGCCATATACACTCGTCATATACTGCATGGCATGATATATCTTCCTCCAGTGTAAAATGACCGTATACACTGAGTTGGCTGGTTTGCATAACTGTTATACTCATAGATTGTGCATAGGGTATAATATGTACACTATATATTTGTTTTTTATCTAGCACTAACGAATTTGATGACTACTGGGTCCTATACCACATAGACCCTAAAGAGAGAGCAGACTCCATATATATATCGCGTATTTTATATCCTAAATATATCCTCGAATGTATATCCATATTTTATTCTAAAGCCTCGTTAAACAAAGAAAGATTGACTTTCAAATGGCGTTCTGGTTGGCATAACTTATTCTTTTTGAGTACTGTTTGCCATATACACTCGTCATATACCGCATGGCATGATATATCTTCCTCCAGTGTAAAATGACCGTATACACTGAGTTGGCTGGTTTGCATAACTGTTATACTCATAGATTGTGCATAGGGTATAATATGTACACTATATATTTGTTTTTTATCTAGCACTTACGAATTTGATGACTACTGGGTCCTATACTACATAGACCCTAAAGAGAGAGCAGGCTCCATATATATATATATATATATATATATATATATATATATATCGCGTATTTTATATCCTAAATATATCCTCGAATATATATCCATATTTTATTCTAAAGCCTCGTTAAACAAAGAAAGATTGACTTTCAAATGGCGTTCTCAAAACCTTTCTGAAATCGCGAACACGGTGCATTGTGGTCTAGCTTGGGTACAAATATATTTTGTCCATCACCCCTTATATGGTGTTGTTTGTACCCAAGATAGACCAGAATGCATCCTATCTATCGAATACACTAAAGGCCTATGCACCTTTCTCAACCTTGCTTAAATTCTCATCACCCATACTTCATTTCGGGCTTGGTATACAACATGCAACAAGCAACCAAACCTTCACCAACCTTTTTTGAAATAGCTGTATATTCACTCACCTTTTCTCGGTGAAAATGTGGTGCAAATATGATTTTTCGCCCAGTACCTTGAACGCTTGTGAGATACTCGGGAAAAACGTTTTGTTGCAGCCAACATGACTTGCGGCGTAAAAATATATTTCATTTTTCAGTATAGTATTACAAAGCATTTGTATATTCAGTTTATATACGATGTTGCGTCAAATAATTACCTAAGCTTTTGTTCTATTTGCTAGCTCCTAGTATTTAGTTTTATACAAACATACATATAAACAGTTCTATGATTATTACATATTGAAGATTACAAAATATTATTTTTTCATTTTTAATAAGTTATTAATATTATCCCTAATAATTGCGCACAACACAGGATCAATCACGTGACCATCTTCTAGGAGTTGCTCCATGGTGATAAGATGATGAATACCGCTGACAACATGTTTGATGAAATCGACCTGAAAACAGTCAATGTTGAATGACTATTTAAAAAAACAGGTAATCAAAAATCGTGATCTTACTCTCTTTTGATAGACCTTTTTAATTTTTTGTGCGTTTTCTCCCATTTTGAAATAGTCCTTTTCACAGTTCATTGAAAGGTAGCCGTACCTCGAAGAGAGACGAAAGGTGAGCTTGTAATGATAGAGACCTTTTTTGATACCTTGGACAATTATTCACATGTCTCTATCCTTGCAAGGTCACCGTTCGTCTCGCTTCGACGCAAAGGCAAGGCTACCTTTCAAGATGATGCAGGGAACTGTGAAAGGAACTTTTATCGGAAATAGGATCATTTGTTTGATATGCACTATATTAATGTTTCTTTTGGACCACTTTCGAAAAACAGAAATAATATTAAAGGGAGTGGCACATGATTTCCTTAACATGGTCGAGTCTGCAGCAATCAATTAGCCAAGGATGAAATACAAGAAACCATCTTGAAGTTGCAAGGAAGCTCTCAGGTAAAGATGTGAGAAAGTATAGAACTTTTCGGCTTGGGCGTAATGTGTTCCCATTTCAGACCACGTATCATTCTCTTAAGAATAAAATTCTTTGTTTGAGTTGTATCTATATTCATGTGTCTTCTCATGCGCAACTGTCAAACAAAGAAATGATACTCTAGGGAATGACAAATGGTTTGAAATGGGAAAACATTAAGCCAAGCTGAAAAGGTCTACTGTCATAGTAAACAGCAGAAGTTGTATACCTCTGTGTACGCAGTCCGTGTAGAGTTTGACAGCTCCATCACACCAAGGCCATGTCCAGTTTTGATTCCTTTAAAGCAATAGCGTACATCATGATATAAAGGAAAGAAATAATTTAACAGTTGTAGGCGGGGACAACCGCAGACCGTCAAGCAACGCGAGCTATAGATTGCTTGTAGTTTTGCGCAGTTCAGATGTTCGCGCACATCTGACGTCTCTTTACTTTAACGCTAGAATACTTGCGTAATTTCTCATTTGTATTGATTTTGCGTTAATAATAAGGCTAATAAATTGAAAAAAGGAAAAGGCCGCACTTTCTCCTCAGGGTTCTATGCGGTAACAGTCGTATTCTAACTCGCTTGTAACTTTATTAAGTGCAAATTAAACGACCAGACACCTACAAATATTGCGCGCAACCTTGCACAAGTAGAATCGAAAAATACGTCTTGATTATTTGTTGCGCGCAAATATTTCTATCGTGTCAGCACGTCTATATACATCGTTGCTATCAGTGGCGTGATGTTCGAAGCCAAAAACTAAACGTGACTCTAATGTTTACTGCTTGTAAGAATTGGTAACATTACTTAATTCATAGCATTGTTGCAAGAAAAGTTGAATTGTTACATGTGACAACCCTTACAAGCAACAGTTTCATCTTAGGACGGAACCATGCGTAACGGATAATGTCAATCGGTGCGACTGCGATCGAAGCTCTCCTTGCGACCATGCCACTCTAGTAGGCAACCAGCTCTACTAGTTCGGAACACCATTTTCAAAGCTGGTTTTGCATTGCCGCTTATGAGAGCCCATTCTCGTTAGCGACCAGTCCTAGTTACGACCACTTTTTCGATTTCCCGAAGTGGTTGCTTACAAGAGCTGTCCTTTTTTAGACAAAACGTTGCGCAAAAGCGAGTTACAAGCAACTGATTCAATCAGAGAATAGTCTTAAACAGTTTGACAAAACTAATTTACATTTTATGTCTATAGCCACTTACCTGGCCGTCGCTTTTCTAGAGCCAGCAATTTTAAAATAAAAGCAAGGCGTGGTTCCTGACTTAGACGAGGTAACCTCACATTCATACTGATTCGAAATCCAGTCCCAATCTCCCGCGGACTCGAGGTCAGGTGGCCATACTTCTCGTCGAAGGAAAAGTCATGCGCATTCTCGCAAAGGAACTGCTCCGTCATATTAACAACGTGCCGTAATCTGTTAAACGCACTTTTGACGTCACTTCCGGTTTGCTGTGAGATGAATTTTAGATGTTCCTGTTCGTTGATGAGTACAACTACACTATTATGATCCCCGTGCCAAATTCCACGCCCCGATGGCCACGTCTGGTCGGACTCGTTTATATAAGGGTAAAATATGTAGTTCTTTCTAATGAAACGATTTCTGGTCGGCTTGTCGAGCGCAGATAACTTTATGTAAGTCGATCTGTAACCTTTAGAAGAAGAAAAAGAATGATTGCAGAATCAGCACAAAAAGACAAAACTAATTAAAATAAGCTACATTAATGCCTTCTTAAACTTCGAGTGAGCGTTGTGTTCATAGAATATTGAATGTAGTGGTAGTGTGTATGAGTGAAACTATCAACATGTGAATGAGCGTTGTGTGCATAGAATATTGAATGTAGTGGTAGTGTGTGTGAGTGAAACTATCAACATGTGAATGAGCATTGTGTGCATAGAATACTGAATGTAGTGGTAAGGTGTTTGAGTGAAACTATCAACATGTGAATGAGCGTTGTGTGCATAGAATATTGAATGTAGTGGTAGTGTGTGTGAGTGAAACTATCAACATGTGAATGAGCTTGTGTGCATAGAATATTGAATGTAGTGGTAGTGTGTGTGAGTGAAACTATCAACATGTGAATGAGCGTTGTGTGCATAGAATATTGAATGTAGTGGTAGTGTGTGTGAGTGAAAAGAGTTCCCAATTAATGCAAAGGCGCTAGAGACTTGAAATAAAAAGAGCTTTACGGAAATTCTCTAGATAAGACACCTCAGAAATTTTTTTTAGTATTGGTAAATGTACGATCATTACCTGGGATGCTGTTGAGTATTTCTACTGCCGTTTCCTCAATCTCTCGTCTTTCTTTCTCTGAACATCTCCATGCAAAAGGAACTCCTCGCAACGACCGTAGTACTCGGATACGACAAGACACCACATATCTTGGATCCAGTTTGTCATAATCAAATTCCCTTGCGTTAATGCTGCTGGTGTATTTGATTCTAGGATGAACTCCGTGTAGGAATTCGATAAGAGGATTTAAAATGTTGGGGAATAAATTGTAAATATCTCCGTCTCCTGCCAGAAAACCGATGTTGTTAGAAATCGCTTGTTTTTCAAAGAGTCCAGCCTTCAGGGCGTGTTTTAAGGTAAATCCGAAGAATGTTGCTTTATCGTTGTATTCGTTGCATACTTCAAGTCTTGCATAACGAGAGACAATAGTTTGACGGCGTTCATGTTCCTCTAGAATTTCCTGCAAAGAACTTCTGCTGTCATGCGTAAGCTGCGCAGCTTGTTCGCCGTCATTAGGATTATTTTCTTCCCCGCCAAGGATCCCATCAAACCATCCTGTCACAGAAGCAGCGAGTCCAGCTCCTGCTGCCGCAAGAGAGGCAACAACAAGAAAATTTTGATTCCTGGAGGACATTGTGTGATTATTTAGTTGATCTATGGTTTAGTTTGATTCAAGCGCAGCTCAAACCGTTTCGTCGGATCATGATTGTTTACGTAAAAAGTGCGCGCGTCACTAACGTCCCCAGATATTTACTCCGCATGCTCGACGAAATGCTGCGTCTACACGGACACGCCCAATTTCACTTCACTACAAAAATGAACACGTGGCAAAAGTTCATGTAATACGGTATTTTGAAAATGCTAGACTCAAATATACCATGGTCTCTTGGTCTTAACAGTGATTTTACTGAAGTCAGCCTCGTCGCTCCTCTCGGCTCTTCTAAAATAGAAAATTCGCAACTGCTTATTTTTTAGGATTGTTAATAGGCAAAAAATATTTCGTAATCTTTTTTCCTTTTGCATAAAATCTAAAATCTGATTTAAAATTATTCTTAAATGTCTTTATTGCATTCGATATAAGTCATGAATCTAGATTGGGCTTCCTGTGGTGTTTGAATTATGACGTAACTGATGGGAAACGTGTAAGCAAGTAAAATGACGTCACTCACCACAATAAAATGTTTTTTTTAAAAACAAAGTAAAGGCAAAACCCAAGCAGGAAATGAGAATATGAAAACTGAATCTAACATAGAATTTAATTTAAAAGACGTAAACCATGTCTATCATGATTTCGTAAGACTCCCTACAACGAAACATGCGGTGTTTTGACGTCATGAAAAGGTCAATTTATTTGACGTTTTTCATACGAAAATATTTAAAAATGCATTATATTTTATGTTTTGGTCTTGCAAACATCTATAAATTACGAAATTGTATGAAAAAGTCTTATCGGGATAGTTTACATAATTATGAAACATTCCTATAATTATAGCGGAGCTCCCGCGCGGGCCGAAGGCCCGCGCGAGCGGAGCACCATACTTAAGAAAAAATGGTAACCCATCGACTTGATTTTTCATGGCTTGATTTGTCCATACATACATACATACATACGTACATACATACATACATACATACATACATACATACATACATACATACATACATACATACATACATACGTACGTCCGTCCGTGTACCACTTTGCACAGGGTTCCCGCGCGCTTTGCTTACTCACAAATGCACAGAAAAATTGCAATAATGTAGTCAAAGATGGATCAAGAAGTATTTTTTTCTTATTTTTGCAATACGAAAAATACGTTTAATCGAAGTCATGTCTGTCTTAAAGTGAACAAAAACAATTTTTCGACTTTAGCGACTTGTTAAAGAAGATTTAGCGAGGGAAGATTCTTAATCTTACGATGAACTAAGTTTCGTGACTGAAACTTCAGTGAGAGAAAAAGTGGCCTGTAGACCAGAAAAACCTGATTATACTGCAAGAGTGATATTTCAGTTTCGTAGAAAACACTTCATAGAAGGTAAATTCATTAATCTTAACTAATATTTCGTAAAAAATCGACAAGAAATGTGTAAACTAGCTGAAGAAACTCTCAGACAAGCCAAGGACGTTGGTTCGGCAAACATTGTCAGAGAAACTTGGATAGTTTGTCGTTTTTACTGCATTCTAGATTTTTATCATCTTTTTCTTCATTACTTGTGAACCAAAAAAGCGATATTTGAAGCTTTGATTATTTGTTTTTGATCCCATTTCAAGAAAAAAGGCTAAGACTTAGTAAAAAGACTTGGTTCTTTGAAAAAATATATTTGACGGCCAGCGAACCTTACGCGAAGTCAAAACAAGATTCCAGTTTCATAATCATTTGAATATTTTGACATTTTTATAGATAATTTATTCTAATGTTGAATGAAATATGAAAAAGGAATACATATCACACCAAATATTTGCTATTTATCGGGCTTTTCCAGCTATTACTATTACACAATCGCAAAAATGATGAGCTTGTTTTTTTTTATGGATAAGCTTATGTTTTTGTAAGATATTTCGCTCGATAATAAAGTTAAGAATAAATCTAAAAAAAATACTTTTCAAAGACCAACTTACTAACAAAGAAAATTATTATCTTGCATTAATGAATATGTCTCTTTTTACGTGTGAAGTTCAAGTGAAGTAAGCTTAAGCTTATCAGTAATATTTTTCGACAATTTTCAGTGTAGTTTACTTTCCACCTAAAAAACTTACAACTTTGATTACTAAGATTTGCTGAATAAAATCCTTCGTTCTATACATGTATTCATATGTTCTACAATCTATAATTATTATTCTTCGAATTGAAAAGTTGTCTAAGGCTTTTGAAGGCTTAAAATAATGGTTTTTACTCGGGCTTCCTGTGGAATGCCCGAGGTATAAATTGGGCTTCGTTTTTTTTTTACTTCAGTCACAAATCGCCCTCGAAGCGCTAAAGCGCATGCGTCGGTCGAATCAAAGTTCATGCGCATGCGTAGAATCAGCCATGACCACATGGTTGAGCAATGGCGGATCTAACGAAGGAATCCTCGCTGACTCCAATCACGGATAATATTGAGTCTAACACGCTCAAAACACATACAAAAGCACAAATTGTTCGCGGTAGACCCACACTAAAGGATATCGAGCGTTTTCGGAACTTCATGAGAGATCAATTTATGAGGAAACCATTTTGAGTGAAGTTTGTATCGAGAATCATGCTAAACTTATATCAAATGAGCTATCTTATATTGAGTCAAATAAGCATCGTCGTGTGTATAGACGTGATCGTGAACCCAGTAGAATACCAGTACGAACTCTGAAACGTCTGAGGAACAGGAGCAGAAAGCTGAAGGAGTTTGTCTACAAACGTATTTGTCAAAGTATTCCCAAATCCTCCAAGCTGCATTGTTATGTGAAGGTTAGAAAACTTACAAAGAATGGATGTAAGCTTAATACAAAGAGAATGAGCTTGAATAAAATCACAGAACATGAAAAGAAGCTTTTGCTTAATTGTTCTAGAAGGGTTTATCAAGGGATAATGAAGTTAAAATATAGAGCTATTCGGTATTTATCATTGTTTTTTTGCAATAGGCTGATGTGTCTTTACAAGACTCAGACTCATATATCAAATTATTGTAAATTTAAACTGAGTACAGACATAGAGAAGAACTCTGGTCCTACTCCAATGTATATTGACTCTAACAAAACAATAACAGCACCATATAGCCAAGGTGATGAGTTGGTATTTGGACAAAACTCAGGACAACATTGTGTTTGTGCTCTTTGATTTACAATAACAAACAAGGAATCAATTCTGCCAATGACCTAGTATTAATAATGAATATAGGAAATCAGTTGTATTCAGTTTTGTCTCAATTAGCCAGACAGTCCTTTTCAATGCAGACAGAATTACCACCAATGTTGAATGTGTTTGATACTGACTATCAACTTCAATACAGTGAAAGCTACACTGGTACTGTACGTCAAGAGACTACAATAGAAGGATATCAGTACTGTACTTCTTTACAAAGAGCCTTTGAATCACTTATGTCTGAAAAAACTACACCAATTTTGTATTAACAGTTGGGTGCACAGCTGTTGCTATATATCATAATAGTAATGTGAGGTTCAAAATATTTGATTGTCATGCAAGGGATTTATATAGTAGAAGCCATCCTCAAGGTACATGTGTGCTGCTTGACGACTATCATCAGTAAATAGTTTAGTACATTATTTCCAGAGTATACATAACAAGGATATATTTGAGGTGAAGGGAGTACAAATTAATGCAGTTCAAAATAGCATTCATCCTCAGAACTATGTTAATAATGAAATCAGAAAATTTAGTCTAAGTTGTGCTGTAGCTATGTACTCTCTCTATTATGCTATAATGAAACCATGTGCTTACTGGAATTCAAACACCTTGCTTACTATAGTCGACAATGGCAAAACATTATAAGACAATTTGAACTGGTGGGTTTTTTTGAGGGAAAGGAAGAGATTGTCATTTATTTTCAGAGAATCCATGAGTTCAACTAACATCAATAATAAATTTCAAGTATTCTCAGGTCTCCTTAGCTAGCTAACGGTTATCTACATCGCACTCTTCAAAGAGAAGCCCGAGTTCACGCAGATATGCGTCTAGTTCTTTTAGTTTTTCCTTCTGGATTCTGGTAAAATCTAACGAAGTGGTAACGCTATAACCAGCGTTATGCCGCGTCACACAATTGTCACGTTTTTAGCACTAAATATACTATTTATGGGAGCTCCGCTTTTAGGCAGTGCCTAAATCTATATATTACGTGATTTATCGAACGCCCCTCGAACAGATTGAGTAATACCACAGTGCACGTGCACAGCGAATGCTAGGGTCAAAACCGGTTTTTCGTGTTTGATAAGTCTATGTTGCGTCAGTCGTCCCACAGTTATAAGAGAGAATGCACGTTGTGTGAAGGAGTTCTTTACGAAACATTCTATTAGTAAAGCGACGATTGAAATTGAAAGAATAATATTATACAATATGCCCGAACAAAAAGCCGATCGTATGAAGTTTTGGCTTCGCGCTGAATGTAAATTAAAAGAACAGCGAACACCGTTGACTCCCGGCGCGTGTTCACAACTTCTTCACGAAGGTACTTATGCTTGTTCTTATTTATTGTTCTTTATTATTACACTTGTTTTCGTAGACATGTAATGAATGCCTAAACAAATTCTTTCCTTGGATGCTTTTAGTTCAAAAAACATGTTATTATCTCGACGAACACAGGTCGGCGAACACGGGACGCTAAATCTCTCGATTCTCACTTCGGTCGTTTCTTTTTCTCCTGTTTCTAGGTCATGAAGTATTCGTAGAAAAATCCCAAGACCGTTGTTATCCTATCGAGGATTACGAAAGGTAAGCTTAAGAATTATTAAATTTGCAATAATCTATTGCTCAAAGGTACGACAGTTCACTGGGGGTAGGGTGGGGATATTTTATCCCAATCAAATTTCGCAACCCTCCCCTCCCCTCGTTAAAGAGAATAACAGTGTTTTCCATGTAACATAATAAAGTGTTACTAAGTGCTCTAAGCAAGAATGAGTTCATAGATCCCTTTCACTTCACATCAAAGCAGCTCAATTTGGAGAACAAAACAAAAGAATTTCAATCTCCTGAGAATTGGAACCTATTGTTTTGCCCTCTATATTGAGCTGCATCCGACGTGCTGGAAGGGGTATATTTACTGTCCATTTTTTTTTTTTAGTGTTGGTTGTAAAATTGTTGAACAAGGATCATGGCCAAGTGCTCCAGAAGATGCTTATATCATTGGAATAAAGGAACTTCCAGACAGTGATGAACCATTAATGCATAGACATGTATATTTTGGTCATGCTTACAAGGTAATTGCTATTATTATTATAAGTGTGGGTGATGGGTTGCTGGTTGAGAGTCCAGCAGACACCACTTAAGAAAAGACTTTGATGTGCTTTTTTTTCTTCTTTGTTTGATGGGTTTTTCACATCAAACATTGATATTTAATGAGGACAAACAAATTTGAAATGATCAAAAATCACTACTGTACTAATGGATTGGATTAGTAATCTTAATTCATTTGCCTAAACTTTGTTTATTTATTAATGTTGTCATGCTGGTAGTGGATTTAATCGAACAAACCTTTTGTCATTAATCTCTTTCTTTATCAACCAACTTACTGTAACAACTGTGTCTTTTATTCAATGTGACCCTCTACAGGATTTATGGTAAAAAGGTGATGACATGGGCACACTATTTAAACAAACTAAACATAATGCATGGCTCATTAAAAATATACAAAAGAGTGTGTTAAGTCGATCAATGAAGTGTGTCAGGACAGGAAAATGACTTTGCCATGTAGCAGTCGTTATCTGGGTCAACAAACACATGAGGATCACAGGTTTCCCAGCCTCTGGGTTTGTGGTGGTGTGTGTTTGTTATTTTGGTACCAGACTTCCAATTTTATCGTAAATTGAATGATAAATGGCATGTTTAAAGCTTTTTATGCTGTATATATTATAATTACAGAATATTTGTCATGAAGTTTGCCAGTACAACAGACAACATTGTCATAACAAAATACTTTCATTTATCATCATTTTTTTACTTATAACTTCAAGTTTGCATAAAACTTCATTCATCGAACTATGACTTTAAAATACTTGTGTGGTTTTAATTTCTTTTCTTTTTTTTTGAAAAGGGAAAACATGTTTAATCTATTCCTAAAAGCAAAGAAGTCATGCCTGTATTAAAGTAAACTAAAAAACATTTTGTCTTCACCGAAAGAAGATTTACAAAGCTTTTTTTGATTGTGGTCTAAAGACCAGAAAAACTTGATTGCAGGGCAAAAATAGTCTTTCAGTTCCGTAGAAAACGTATCATAGAAAGTACACTTATTGATGTTAACTAAGCAAGAGAAAAGCAACATTCGACTGTTTGAAGTTTTGTTTTTTAATCCCACTTAGTGGGACTCAAACTTGGGTTGCCTTTGTGAGGGCTCTTACTGCTATGCCACCCGTGCCTCCTGACCAAATAATATTATTACAAGCCTATTGAAAATATTTTTGTTTGTTTACAGGGTCAAGATGGCTGGAGAGAACTTTTGACAAGGTTTCACTCTGGTGGAGGAGAACTGCTAGATGTGGAGTATATTGTTGATGAACAAGGTAAATAAATAAGTTGTAAAATGAATTTTATATCTTTGCACTTTCAAGGAAGACAGGTCAATGTCTTAAACCCCTATATTTTTAACATTCCATTTTCTCAAACTTGAGGCTGTGAATCTGTATCTTACCATGCAACCCCCCCCCCCCCCCATTATTTCAAACCTTTTCCCTAGCCACCAGAAGGTTCAAGGTAATGGGACTCCACTGCATACAGCTATTTCAAGAATAGTAGAAGGGGTTAACAGTGAATGGTGATTGGTAATTGGTGAATTGAACAACTATAAAGAATTGTGGGACTATAAGAATTTCTTTATATTCATACCTAAACAATGCCTGCACCATTCAGTGAAGATTTTAGATGGCGAGTAATATTGCTCATTCATCTGGTGAATTTTCAATTGAAAAGGTCTCATTTTACTTCATTATTTTACCTCACCAATCATCATTCGCCCCTTCAGCTTTTTCAAAATAGATGTTTATATTGTATGAGGCTGTACAGTACATGTAAGTTGCAGTTGATGGCCTTTATCTCATCCCTAAATGTATACACCAAGAGTTTCTTGCCACTAGTCTCCTTTTAAACTTCAAAAATAATGTTTATATTTGCTAAACCACACTTTTACATACTGTATCTACAGTTAATTTTGCATCATCTTCGTTTCCAGCTTAAGTTAAATTGATCTTGAATTTGGAAAATAATTACATATAATAATGATAATTATTTTTATTGCTTGTCAAGGGAGAGTATGAGTGTACATGTATTCATTCAAAGATAATGAAATGCCCATATTTTTCCAGCAATAGACCCCTCATAGCACTTTGGAATGAAGCTCAATTTGGACGACAAAACATTTACGATAGATTTCCAATTCTCAGAAAATAGAAATTCTTTTGTTTTGTCCTCCAACTTGAGTTGCTTTGGGGGCTCATGCAGGGGTCTAATTTGCATACGTACTGCCTGGTATAACAGCATCCAAAAGCAGATGAATATTGATAACATACATGTATGCCTACTTGCATGTTTACAGGTGTTCGTGAAGTAGCAGAATTTGGTCCAATGGCAGGACTTTGTGGTTGTGCACTTGGCGTAGCTGTTTGGTGCCACCAGCAACTCAAGTAAATATGATAATATACTTTATATATATATATACCTTTAGAGGCATAGTGATGACAAATAAATCTAATTGTACTTGGACCACTGTTAACCATTTGAAACGATGTGTCATTCCCTTTATTAATGGGAATTACATGTAACAGTGGATTCCAAAAAGTGGCTCTTCTTCCACTGCATTCCACTGGAATTTAGAAGTTGATTTTTGTTGAGGGAGGAAAACTAGAGAGCCCAGAGAAAAACCCTCAAAGCACAGGAGAGAACCAACTAGCAACTCTACTCACATATAACACTGAGCCCAGTGGGACTCAAACCTGGGTCATATTAGTGAGAGGCGAGCGTTCTCACCCCTACACCACCCATGCTTCCCATTTAGCACTTCTTTATTGCCTAGTAACACTTCAGAGGATGCAAATGGTTTGAAATAAATTATGTACATTACAAAGAAGAGGAACTGATATTTGTATTTTGTTGTTGTTGTAGTCCAGACAAAACATTTCCAAGTGTTGCTCCATATCCTTCCGAAGAAAAACTTATCACTCATCTTAGGAATCAATTACAAGAAGTGGCCAAGAAAAGAGGTATAACACTGATGTTAACTTGTGGTATTTGAGTAAACATGTAATTAAAATGTGGGTTGAAAAATGTAAGGCCCTGATTACTTGGTGACTTTCACTCAAGGGTGTTTACGAGGTGAATTGTATATTAAAAATATATATTTAAGGAATAAAAAACAGTTTTCCGTGTATTATACTTTGATAAAGACACACAGGATGTGGAGAGAACATGAGAGAAGCGTAGGAAACCACAACGCGTGGCGGAGAGGTTGGTTTGTGTGGAGGGATGAAAACTGGAGAACCCAGAGAAAAACCCTTATAGCACAGGAGATAACCTGAACAAGCAATGCCTCTACTCACATACACTGTATGACACCGAGCATGAGAACTGTGTACACCTGTAGTTATTCACCTTGTTTTTCTTTCTGTTGCAGGTGTTACTTCAGTTTTCCCTAAAACCCTCATCATTGGGGGAAATGGCCGATGCGGCAGAGGGGCTTCTTACATCTTGGAAAAAATAGGATTCCCCAGGTAATTAAAACTATAGAATATGCACATTGTTTACTGTTATTACTGTACATGTATGCATGGAATATTATTAGTGTTTTCAACTCCCCTGCTTGCTGTAGAGAACAGTTGTCTTGTTTATAGTTTGAAGCCATGATTTTGAGGGGTAACACAAATTTTTACTAGCTTATGATTATTGAGAAAACTTTCACTGTACATTTTACCATGGTAGATCTTTTTCCACAACAGATCTTTTTCTCTCTATCCCATTCATTCATTTTTGCTTTTCTCCTACATGTACGTTTCTTTCTGTTTCTGTTTAGAACATGAAAATTTCTTCAACATTTTTATTTCTCCTTACGTCAACATATTTCTTTGTTATAATTGTATTATTTATTACAAGTATGTGTGCCCTGGGGGGGGGATACTTCAGGTCGTTTCATACGGGGATGCTCCACCCAGACTCTCGACCCCTTACCCTTTGATATACCAAATTTCAGCAAAAAAAGTACCCCTTTTATACACTTTTTTACCTGAAAAGGTACCCGTTTCATATACTTTTGAAGAAAAGCTACCCCTTTTTATACCAAAATTCACAAATTCCCACCCCTTTTCTATACCTGTGGCCTGAAAACGTACCCCTTTTGGGCAGAGCATCCCCATATAGTCAATTATAGGGAGTACCCCCCAGGGTGTGTGTGTACTATTTTATCATTTTTCTAAGTGCATGCAATGTATTTTTCTTGACTGCTATATGGATTGCTCATGTGATAAAGTAATTCACACATCCCCACATACATTTGGTATTTTTGCAGGAATTTTTTGTTGTTACTTTGTTTTACGTTTTCTCATTTCACTCACCTTTCATCTATTTGGTTCTCACCTTAGTTTTAATGTTTCTTTACTTTGTAGTTGCTTGCCTAATCATTTATTTATTTGCATTAACCATTTATTTTTTTGGCACTAAATGGTGCTTTATTTTCATTCATTGTGGCTTGTAATCATGTTTAGATATACAGTACATTTGTACATGCATGTCAATCAACTGTGTGGTTTAACTAACTAAATATGGAAAATATTGGCTCAGTGAACCATCAATTTTATTTGCCCTGTAACATCACTTGAGATATTTCTTTATTGTCCGTGATAATGAAGTGTTTGATGTGATAATCAATGAATCAGAGTTACCAGGGAGAGAGTGGTGGTCGGCAATTATGTATCACATTGTCATGCACATGTACATGCTAATGTTTGCTTTGTCCTTGTGGTTGCTTGAGGAATTAGGTGCTTGTTGCTAGATCACTAGTGCTAGCTAGTTGCTCCTGCAGTTTTTGTGCTGCTACTTCCTTGAAATGTAGATCTAAGTATTACATTGATCAATAAATACTAATACTACCCTTCAACCATTATCTGAACAACATGTTAGAAGGGATATATTTTTTGTGGGTATATCTTTCACGTATGAAGTATGAACTGTACGATTTGCTTGTTGGGGGGAGGGGGCTTTCTTTTTTCTTTCATTTTTCAATGTACATTTTTTTTGATTAGATTTATTCTTTCAGCACTGTAGCTGCCGGATGCATATAAGAATGGAGAAACTATCCAAATATGCATTACTAAAGGTATCATTGGTTCAAAAGGGTGTATCACTAGTACTTTTTGTATAAAAGTTTTGAAACCTTATTATTTAAACTTACTAGTAGTTTAGAAATAACTATTGTGGGTGTCCCATCAGAAGGTACAGTACAGCTCACGGGAATGTTAACATAACACGCGTGTAAAACGCGTGTAGTACACTTAGTGTAGTACACTCTTACGCGTGTATTGCCTGCAAGTGCGTTGACTGCACGATATTACGTGTAATAAATGAGGAAAAATACACGCAGCATAATTCCTCATTAACTAGCGCCTTTTGTTTATATTTGCAAAGATAAAAATAAAGCAAAGACAAGTAATTTGACTGTTACGCTGTGTATAAAAGAAGAGTGGTTTCCGCGACTGTTTTTACGAAAGTCTTGCCAGTCGTTGTCCAGCGTGATGGCCGAGCATCGGGATATTAATCTACAAAAAAAACTTAAACAAACGGCTCTTTTAGTTTTGAAACTAAAACAGACATATTTGAAAAGCTTAGATCACGATAAAAACGAATATGATATTTCCAATGTTCCGAAATAAGTTAGAAAAAAGTTTTAAACTGACAACGGACTAGAAGTGAGGTGACAACTCAACAACAGTTAACCATAACGACCGGCATCCAAATAATTTCCCTTAACTTCAGTTCTAGATAAGTTCTGAAACTAAAACAGACATATTTGAAAAGCTTAGATCACGATAAAAACGAATATGATATTTTCAATGTTCCGAAATAAGTTAGAAAAAAGTTTTAAACTGACAACGGACTAGAAGTGAGGTGACAACTCAAGGTTTGTTTACACAACAGTTAACCATAACGACCGGCATCCAAATAATTTCCCTTAACTTCAGTTCTAGATAAGTTCTGAAACTAAAACATACATATTTGAAAAGCTTACATCACGATAAAAACGAATTTGATATTTCTAATGTTCCGAAATAAATGAATTGATGATAGACTAGTTCGTCATTGGCCGGCGGTTATTGCTTTGACTCATACATTCCAGCGTGCAGTTTTGAGACATTTGTCTTGTTCTTAAAAGCAAATTCGACAAACACTCCCGATAATAATCGATGTTCAACAAAAAGTGAGCGGATTATTTTCTTTACGATTATTTCCTTTATCCCCTTCATTAAAATCAAGGCTAATACATTTGAGTTAAAACTGGATATATTCGCCGCTGTTACTGTTTATTCACGATTGCCGACTTTGTTTTACTCGTGGATCGATTTGCTGCTAATACAGGTACCGTTCCGATATTTAGTTGGATTTATTCTCCAATTCTACCGTTCCCATGTTTTCTTAGGATCGCTTAGTTTGAGTTAAACATGTCAAAATGTATTTATTCGTGGTTAATACTGTTCCTACATTTACTTATGATCGTTAATTTTAACACAACTGTTCTTTCGTGCGTTGAAATACTTTCTTTCCGCAGTAAAACGTAAATTTAGCTTCCTAACTAAAGACAATGATAAACACTTAGAACTAGAGACTGCATAACAATAAAAAAATACACACATACTCGTTGAGTACACGCATGGAGTTGCCGCGTGTACTACCCGCACTTGAGTGTATTCACTGCGTTGACTGCATGCGGAAATCGCGCGTGGACATGTTAACATTCCCGTGAGCTGTACTGTAGGAAGTTGCTAAGAAGCATGGGTGGCATGGCAGTGAGAACACTCACCTCTCACTAAATAAATCCAACCTGGGTTCATTTAAGTCCCACTGGGATCTGTCATGTGAGGAGAGTTGTTTTTTTGGTTCTCACCTGTGAAGAATAAAAAAGCAACATTGAGTAAGAATCTCTCTTTTAAAAAGTCATACTGGTGTATATCCTGAGGTGGATGCCATTTTCCTTAAGGTCCTGTTACATGTTTAACTTTTAGCTGAAACTTGTGTGTAATGGTGTTGCAAGACAACTTTCACGGGGGTGGTACACCTTGCAATCTTGCCCTGGAACTTGTTCATGATACAAGTTTCGGTGGCACGAGTATAGAAAACAGTACTTTTCATGAAACTATCTCGCAACAAAAGTTTTATTCAAGAAAGAATTAACTACCCTTTCAAACGTTTTTCATTTTGTACAGCCTGACGCATGTAACTACTTGATTCTTAGACACTAGGCTTTATTGATTTAATGAATACCTCAAATTAAGGAGTTCATAATATATTATACATTTTTTTAGTTCTGGCTTTACACACACTTTACTAAAGAATACTTTTGTTTTCTTTGTGACAATTTAGAAGTAAAAGGATATAATATGAAAAAAGCTATGTTGATGGAACAACGACATCACAGAACTTTCATAAAACATTACGTTTTAAGAAAATTATTTAGTTTTAATGTCGTAGCATCAAATGACATCCTTCATGATATTCCTCAAATCTGTCAAATAAATTCCTTTCTTCACTTTCATTATGCACAGCATAAAAACAGAAGCTAATACGCAGCCACAAATAAATACTGCCACCACGCAACTATCTGCGAAAACCTACAGGGACGCACCATATTATGTCTATTACAAAGGAATAACAGAAAACGGCAAAACGGCGATCCTAAAACGCGCACCATATGTAATTGTTAGTTCGTAACATTCTTTTATTGTTCATAACTGATTCAGCGGTGAATTTTATTACAACAAGGGGGACATGGCTTTGTTTTCTTCTCCTACAATATTGTAGTATTAAAAATGGGTTCACATTGTAAACTTTGTGCTATATTTTGGCCTTCCCAGTATAAGTTGAGCATTCTTAGGGCAGTGTGTGTGGGGGAGGAGGGGTAGGGTTTAAGGATAAACTATGGGTGTGGATGTAAAAAAGGAAAAAAAAAATTTAATAATTTCTGTATTAGAGTCACCATGCAAAAGGACTAGATTAACAGTACTGATTACATTTTTTATTATAACAGAAAAATAGTCTTAATACACTGTCTGCAGTCAATTATATTATAATATTATATATATGTTTAGAAAAAACCTACTAATGGTCTATCACCAATCGAGCCCTGTGATTGGCTGAGCTACTAGGGGTCTATTAGTGATAGACCTCTAGTAGCGAAAAGCGCCGGTTTTGAAAACCAAAAAATATATATTTAAAGCAAAATCCAAAACATTTTGCATCCTTTTATTGGACCGATTAGTAGGTTTTTACTAAAACAATTAGACCTCTCGCCCTCATGGCCTACGAGTCAATAGCCCATTCGGCCTTTGGCCTCATGGGCTATTGACTCGTAGACCATTCGGACTCGAGGTCTAATTGTTAAATATATGTTTATCCCACAGCATAGAAAATACAGCCAATCAGAAAGCAGGAAAGCTGTTGTATATTCAGCAGTATTTTGCTCATCCTTCCCATCATGCACCGTGCATTGAATCTTCGCATTTGTATTTTCTATGGTGTGGGATAAAATAGTTATACGATGGTTTTGAGTGGCATACCATGGATATCCCACTCATCTTGTATTTTCTTTGTATACTAGAAACTACAAGTGACTTGTGGGATATTCCACAGAATGCCACTCAAAACCATTGTATAACTAGTATATACACGTCTCTCTATCTCTGTTTATATGCAGTGTGTTGGAGAACACCATCCATGGTCATGTAAAGTCACTAAGCTGGGACTCATTGACTCAAGTAATTTCATCTTAAAATAACTCATTGTATTTCAATGGTATTCTAATTATGTGATGTTTGTTTTTCAGTGAATGTGTAACAAAGTGGACCCGTGTGGACACTAAAGAAGGGGGACCATTTCCTGCTATTCTGGACTTTGACATTTTTGTCAATTGTATCTTCCTCTCCAAGGTAAACAACATATTGTGCTGGATTTAACATCCAGTGGATTGGCCTTTAAAATTTAAGTAGATGTTGGGTGGGTGGTTAAGTAGGTAGGTACTAATAATGTCATTACTACGCTTCTCAGTTGAGTTTGGAACAACAGAAGTTTAGTTGAAAAGTGCATGTTGTCAGGGGCAACATCAAAAGTATTCAATAGAAATCAAGAATGATACTGACGTCACCATGGCAGCATATTAAGGGTGTGAGTTTTTCCCACACTAAATAGTTCAATACATACTTTTGATGTTGCCCCCATTTCAGCAACAAAACTTTGATTGTTCCAAGCTCAACTGATCATAAGAAACCTAGTAATGCTACCATTAATAACATTTGATGTTCAACAATGAAAAATTGAAATATGATATCTTTCATAGTAGTCCCTTTTAGCTGCAGTATGTCAATCTATGCATTGGTCGATCAGTGGACTGCCATTAGACCTAATTGGCTAACATGTTGCTATGTGCATTCCCACCCAATTCAAAACCTCTGTGATTAAGATTCTTTGTCTTCTGTATTTTGATATCATGCGGAAAATGTTTCAAACAAAACTTCTTGTTCCCAGAGGTTTTGAGTTGGGTGGAAATGCATGTAGCAACGTGTTAGGCAATTAGGTATATTGGTCAAGTCTGGTAGATCGATCACTGAACCAATATCACTGTGCTAGCAAGTACTGCATGTGGAATGAACTTTTGTTTTTCTAACTCCTACTGGATTTTTTTCTTGCAGAAAATTCCACCTTTCCTGACTAAAGATATGCTACTAACAGACAACAGGTAAATTAGTAATAACTATTTTAGAACCTGCTTATATTTGTATTATTATTGTTTATTTTTATAGTGGTCATTCATAATTCTATTTTACATTAGCAGTCTAAACGGTCTAACCACTCCTTCAATGAACAATGACACTTCAGCCACAAACATAAAATCAGTATAGCAAGCTTCACAACCCACCCTCACAATCTGTGTTCAGTGTTTACATCACCATAACAACTCTACATGTCACCCCTAGCTACTTTGGACCGTTGCTTCCCATATCTTAAGCAATAACAATGACAGCAGTAACAGTGTTCTTTGCTTACATTTTTTCTCTCTCTCTTCCTTAGGAATTTGACAGTTATTTCTGATGTGAGCTGTGACTGTACAAGTCCTGATAATCCAATCCCTTTGTACAATACTGTAACAACATTTGTTGATCCAATTCATCACCTGGACTTGAGGTATTGATAAATAACAAAGACTTTTAGTTTACAGTTTAAATATAGTAAACAGTTACTGGTCAAAGTTAAGCCAAATGTCAAGATATTTTTTTTCTATTGAGCAATCAGTTATTTGCTGATGGTGAAGTGAGAGCCAAATAACTCCTTGCGAGCCACTGGTCATTTTTTCTATTAAATATTTTCTGTCATTCAAATAACCAAAACAGTTTCATTAGTTCATGCTGCCTATTGTTTGCTACCTTCTCCAACTGGTGTAACCTGTGTTCTTTCAGGAATTTTTTTCTCATTTGCCTCCCTCTTATTTTCTTCTCATTCCCATTCAATGCTGGTTATCACTCAAAATGCAGTATTCAAAGCTCAATATGTTTTTGAGGAGGGAGGGGTTGGGATGTATTTTGTAAAACCACCTCCTGGTTGGTTCAGTTGGTTGGGCACCATGCAGACTATTGTGCAGGAGGTCATGGGTTCAAGCCTCCACAGCCAGACCCACATTCAGGGTAGTCTTAAAATATATGCTGCCTTTGCTCTAAAATATTTGCAAATTGTTAGACTTTCGCTGTGGCTTGGACGATCATGTAAAATGGCCATCCTGTCTCACTTTCAGACGTTAAACAAGAGTGCGGCAAGTTCATCAGTACTGAGTTAGCAACTGTCACATGTCACACACTATAAATAAAGTCAATTACATTACTATTATTATTATTATCATCATCATCATCATCATTATTATTAATAAAACCTTTTTGGTCTTTATTAGTAACTGCAGCAAGAAGATGGATATCATAGCCATTGACCATCTGCCGTCATTACTGCCAAGAGACAGCAGTGACAAATATGCTCTTAAACTGCTGCCAATTTTGTTGAAGCTTGACCAGGTAAATTGTATATTTCAGTTTCTAGTCCTTGAATCCCAGTATCTTAGCAACTGGCCAATGAAAGCGATGAAAAATTGAATAAGATAGAATATTTGGAATGCATTATGAGAGTATTATTCTGAAGTAAAATGAAAATGTGGAAAACTTTGGTTGTTAAAAGTGAAAATCCTGACTCATTTGTTTGTTGTTTTCAGGCGGACACATTCCCAGTTTGGATGCGTGTGAAGGAAATATACCGTCAAAAGCTTAAACAGGCATTAGCAGGAACTTTTGTTCGTAAGCACAGAACGTCAACAGCAAGAGAAGAAATGGAGGACTCTTCATCATCCTCATCTGACAGTGAATCAAGCCATGCTGATCAATAATTAATCAAAGTCAGGGGTGGATCCAGGGGGAGGGCTGTGGTGGTTGAACCCCCCAATGAAAATTTGATTTGACTGACAGTGAGAGAACGATGGCTAACTAGAATTAGGTGTTACTTTCACTTTCACTGCCATCATACATCCCCCTGTTATGAAATAACCTGGATCCCCACTGAAAAGTATTCTCATCTTGAGCACATTTTCACAGTACATACTATTTGTGTTGTTTTTTTTAACTCATCAATGCAAATATGATATGAATGCACAAAGAATATTTTAATGCACAAGAATTATATAAATATATTAGTATCATGTAATTTGTATTCACTGGGTGTATGTACTATATCTATACATCTAGATCATATATCATGGACTGTTCCTGATGGAACAGGTTTTATTAGTAGATTATTTTCTTTAAGAAATGTTTATAGCATAGCTCATTTTAAGTTCTTTGTAGTTGCAGGGTGATTTAGTAAATCAATGTCAACTCAGCTGTAATATTATTGAATAATAAATATTTATAAAGTATTTATTTCTTGGGTTATTGTGATCCTACATAATACGATGAAGAGGAATGCCAGCCATCATTTATGGTTTTGACTAACCCACTGACGTGCGCATTGATTGGCAGCAAGGGCGTAGCCAGGAGTTTGCCTTGGGGGGGGGGGGGGGGGAGGGCAAAACCGGTTTTCAGAACATCGACTATCAGACTACCAGACTATCCGTGAAAACTTTAAGAAATGCTTTGCATGTCGTTCACTGAGTTAAGGATCGTATATAGTAATAACACATTGCACGCACATTTGGATCGCGCGCAAAGCGTCCTCATGTGCAATACATCATGTCATGGTACACCAAGAGTGATCGATTTTTGCACTTAAGATTTCTCGCTCCAATAGCGTTTGCCATTAGGTTCAGAAAAATAAATTTGCTGGAATTTTGAGCGCCTTCAATAGAACTTATTATAAGATGATCTGGGAACAAGATCAATGCACAGTTTTGAACGGTTGGGATGATAGGGGCGGATCTAGGCGAGGATTGCAAGGGTGCGCAACCACTTTGAAGATATCCGATACAAGACTAGATCTTTCGACGCCAGGTGCCCCTTACAACATTGCACCCCTCCCTGAACAAAATCCTGGATCTGCGCAAGGATGAGACTGCGCTAGTTCTGGTATGTCATAATTTGTTATCGGCTTTACCTCAAGTAAATATTACGCTATCATCGTGCTGTCTTGACCGGTTACTTTCAGATCTTGATTTGCGCACGCTTCACGCCGATCATTTCTTGCACTGAGTGCTTTCGTTTTCACTGAGTGTTGCGCCTTCTGTCTATCGTCTAGCAAAACTGTACTAGCCCAACTCAATCTGTTGTCAAACAGAAAACAAGAAAGCGCAATGCATCTAGAGTCCTTTTGATCATAGAAAAATGAGTAAACATGTAAACATCTTGCTCTATCAGGTCATTCTAGATCTTTTACTCTGCAGCTCTGACGGTGCGGAATGTTCGGAGCTTGGGCTCCCTGTGTTCTACCCAAATCACGTCTTCCCATGATGCCATTGTGTCAGTATAACCAACATGGCGAACTTGTAGGATTTGAATAAGAAGAAAATATCGCTGGTTTAACGGTAAGAAATGCGAAAAAAACACCAAAGAACTAGTGAGAAACGTAGTTAAAAGTTCCTTGATGTTCCTGGAGTGTTTTATTCTGAGTTTCTCTTTGTTTTTAGTGTATTTTTCCAATGACATTTTTCACGCCTGGAGATTGTTCACACGTGATGTTCGTTAATCGCTTGACTTCTTCTTGGCGGCTGGAATACTACACTGGGCATTGTTATCTCGGAAAAGGCCTTATTTAGTAATGTGAGTCATCTTTATGTGCTCTTTTCTGACGTTTTAAGTCGCTCCAAAGAAAAAGCAATTGTTTGGGTATGGGTTGCAATATTTTATCCCTACCCCTCCCCTGACAGAACTACACTCACAGGAATATATTGATGGAAAAATATAGAGTATTGCATAATTCTAAATGTTTTCTCATTTTCATAACATTTTAAGTTCTAATTTTCTGAAAGAATATATTGTTTTCAGAAATATTGAGAACAACTGATTTTAATTCACTTTTTGCTTTCTTTCAGAGCCACAAATTTGGAGATGTTTATAAATAGCTTGAACTGTAAGTTTTCTGAGTGACGTTTATTTGCTGGTATCACATGGATATTATAGCTGTATGCATACAGTAAAACACATGGATCAATGATAATCACTTAAGAAATCTTCTTTATTTGATACTACACAAGGTATTTTCTATGTGTACATTATAAGAGATCTTGAACAGGAGAGTTATACTGGATAAATTAATGGAGAATTTCTAAAAATTTTCATTTACCTGGGAGCTAAAAAATTGTTCTAAGGTTTTGTCATGAATGTAATATTCGGCCCTCACATATAGTTTGTTCAAATTAGCATATCACAATAATGATGAAAGCTCTTGAAATTGGTATTGATATTTTGGTTAGTGGGATTTCTTTCTGATAGCCCATGCAGTGATCAAATATTCAAATGAGGACAACTTCAAAATATTATGGCCCATGCAGTTAGTTATTATAATTTTATCTGTCTGAGTCATGTATCTATTAAGTGGGCTATTTTTAGAACCAACACGCAGCCTTATTGCAGAGGTAAGTTGACTTTGTGCAAAGAGAGTTCATCAGAAACATTCAGTGATAATTACTACTGTATGACTACAGTTGAACAAAGGTAAACAGTTTGAAGATTTTACGCTTTCTTTACATGAATATACAAAATTACTAAACTTCAAAAATAATTGGCTTGGGATTATTATTGATTATCTTAAAAATGCACAATAATTTGCTAGAGTTACACAGTAAAAAAAATCATCTTGGCTCTTCTAGATCAAATTAGAATTTGGAAATTGATTTTCATTTTTGATCTAGGCCCTTCTAGATCGAATTAAGATTTGGAAGTTGTTTTCTGTGGAGGGAGGAAAACTGGAGAATCCAGAGCGAAAACCCTTGACACATAGTAGAGAACCAACAAAGTCTACTCACATATGACACCAAACCTGGCAGGACTCAAACCCCGGTCACATTGGTGAGAGGTGATAGCTCTGCTATACTGCACATGCTTCCCTATTAGCTAGACGACAGGTAGTATTTCATAACTAGTTTGTAAAAGATATTTTTATTCTTGACAAAACTTAATATTGTTTTTTGATAATATCAGGTGAAATGCATGCATAGTTTGGCTGTTTCCCTTTTGGCATCTGGAATAAATCAACAAAGGGTTTTCATTCTTTTTCCATTTATTTTACAAGGAGTCCATCCCATTCTTTTATAATTTATTGCATAATACACTGTACAGTCATTCCATTTCCATTGGATAACATAGTTTCTAGAGTCTCAATAGCAATTAAACATTTGTTTATTTTCAAATCAAGAATTATTGCAGAGATTTTTCTTGACATTAGTATACTGGAACAGGTTTGTCGTTCATATAGTATTATAGCATACGAAAAAGTTACTTCAGCTTCCTAAAAAAATATTTGTAGAATAATTACAAACACTAAACAAGAGAACTAGAATTTGAATTGTTCGATCTTGTTTTACTTGGTATTTGAATATTTTACCAAATTATCTGATCATTTTACACATATGAAAATATATTACATGCATATCCTATTTTCTATGTCCTTTAACTTTGAAAATATAGTGTGCCCAGTATTTTCTGTCATGTTCAAAATGGATATATATGCATTGATTTGATCTCGTATTCCTAAAGCAGAGAGGTACTGTTTTTTTGTGCTAGAGAAACAATATCCAATTGGCATATATGGTATAAGTAACTACACATACGTGTAAGCAATAATTAAATACAATACATTTCATTAACCCATCCCCATGGGGATTTTCAGAGTTATTTTACAAAAAACAAGTAATTAATATAATGTATACACTGTATTTTTGTGCAATGCATGTGGAAATAAACAATCCTAAATCAAATGGGAGAATGTAATAAGTACTATTGTACACATTTTGAGCTTGCACTCTCAAAGTAATAGTTTGTCTTTATGATGTAGAGTTGAAATTTTGTGCAGCTACACTTGATACAAATAGTTCAATACAAACACTATACAAAAATTGCATTGTCAAAAAAAAAAATTTTTTTTTTCACCAGGAATGTAATGATTTGAATGATCAGCTTTCTGAGAAATTAATTGGCTACTAAAATCTAGAGGATTTTCCAGGGTTCAGTTAGGACATTGGATAACTTTTCTTTCTTATCAGACGAATCACGGTTTGATGATATTTATTGTGATATCAAGCTCCATGTATATTGCAGAATGCTTTGTTCATACAGTACAGTGTACTTAAAGAATAGATTACCAACCCACCCGTGGTTGGTCTTTCACATAGTAATTGCTCACATTATGCTCAACTCTCATATACTAACACCTGTTTACAGTGAATTACTTACCTCTGGTGTACTTCTAGATTCAATCAATACAGGATACAGGTGAGTAATTGATATTTGGAAAATATCATCACAAGATAGCTGTAAGATACTAGTTAATGCTTGTATATATATTGTCCAATACTGGTATTCATCCTTATCATACTGGATTTATTTTATTATTGGTGAAGTCAGCAGTTCAATATCAGAAAAAGTTAAGCAACAAAACGAGGAAAAAAGGATAATTGCAGCAGATTCAGATTGAGCATTTTTATCAGCTGAACATGCTCCCAGCTGCCTAGAAACATCGTGCATTCTGCATAGAAACCTGCAAACTTAGTGGTTGCAACTATCACCACAAATGGCACTGTGAAATGCTCAATCTGAATCCGCTCTATCTCTAGATCTGTGCAGTTAAGTAGTATCACCTTAGCTATTGTTGACTTACTTTTGGTGAAATAAATACAGCATAGTAGCTGATAACTTTAAGATATGCAGCTATTTAAAAAAGGTTGAAGGGGCAAACGGTGATTGGCAATCCTGTAGGTTTGCAATTGGTAAGGTACAAAAAAACACCTTTTCAATTGAAACTTCACAAGATGAACAAGCCACACTACTCGCCATCTAACATTTTTGCTAATAGGTACAGACATTGTTTAGGTATGAATGTGAAAAAATTATTGACCCAAAGTTCCTTTTGGTCATGGATTGACTGATCGCCAGTTGCCCCTCAACCATTTTCGAAATAGCTGTGTAATCACAAGATAAATGAAGGATGCAATAGCAATAGCCTGCCATAACATGGGATTTCTATCTTTTCTATCGGCATCCAACATTGTATGTGTATAAGGTGTTTAGATTTTGAAAAGCATAGAGAACCTGCTTACAATGATAAAAATTAAACTAAACACAAACTTCTAAATCACTAAATACAGTATTTGTCTTATAAGTTGGGACAATTACTTTGCTGTCATGTCTGAGATTCAAATTAAGTTTAAACAGAGTAACGTTAAATGCAACCATGAATGCTTAACTCAGTCTATTTAATTTTCAATATTGTTTAAAATGTTAAAAATTAAATTAAATTACATGAAATTCAAACTCTTCTAAAGTCCATTTTCAAATGTTCTTGTTACAACTGATGCAACTAATGCATTGTACAGTTTATTTGTACAATATAGTTTTCTCTTACTACCATAGTACAGTCATCCCATACACTGACTGGTACATGAGACAAGAATGTGGTGGTTGTTTTAAAGATTGAAGTGTTGCCTGATATGATCAGTTGTACTCTCATGTGTTTGGTGATGAATGCATTTAACTTTCTCTGGATCTCCTCAGTCATTTGTGATTTGGTAATCTCTAAATGAACAGGTCTTTGTGTTGTGCACATAACATAACTTTGAAAAGCTTGCCCTTTTCTCCTTTGGAGATCTTGTAGTCAAGAACCCCGGCGAAGTTTATCCGCACAGACTCAAATGGTCTTCTTCACTCAATACAGTTGCTCCATATAGCTTTGCCCTGAACACCTTGCAAGTGTTACAACTGCTCATAAGTTTCTTCACTTTGGATCTTAATTGTATTATCCGCAATTCTTCTCTTATTGCTGCCATTGTGTCAGTCACAATCAGGTGGTTGATAATCATGTGGACTTGATGTATAAGCTTTTTGGTGAACATCCCAGGCTTGATGTATGTTGCCTTGTAGCCTGAGATCGTCCCTTCACTCTTAAGGATGGCACTTCCCTCTTCTCTTATGACTTTCCCGCCTGGTGCCTTTAGGTTCAGCCGCATGTTATCTCTTGCATCAGCAATGTCATCAGTGTGATTACCTCTTTTCCTTGCCTTTTCTTTGCCTGGGCATTGTACAGGAAACATAAGGCCATTGCAGTTAATCGTGGCACTTTCCAGTAACTGTGCTTGGCCCACGTTTTTCAGCAATTGTTTTTGTCACAGGTCTGATCTACTTCCTGATGTTCCTCAATGTTTCTACCTTTGATTCTTCAAGGGACTGGTGATCCTGCCCATCAAAAGTATTCTGTACAGCCAAGGAGTATTGGTTAGCAAACAGGCCTTCCAAAAAGTTTGAGACGGGCCCTAAACCAATGCAAGAGAGGTAGTGAGATGCCTGATGCAAGAAGTGCCAAGCTTACACTTGATAGTTTCTGTTCAGCCAAAGAGGATTGGTTGATTTGCAGACAGGCCAAAGATTTGAGATGTAACCTGAGCCAAGCAGATAGCAGTGAGATGCCCTTGACAATAAGTGCCAAGCTTATCACTGGTAGTTTCTGTTCAGCCAAAGAGAAGTGTTTGGTTTGCAGACAGGCCAAAGATTCGAGATATAACCTGAGCCAAGCAGATAGCAGTGAGATGCCCTTGACAATAAGTGCCAAGCTTATCACTGATCTTCCTATTGGTATTTCAGTGGATGAAGAGCCACTCTGTCTACAGAAAGCCACTGCTAAATCCCATTTTTTATGTTATGATGTTTTCTATTTGGCCAAAGAGGGTTGATTAGCAGACATAACAGATGGTTTGAGATGGAACCTGAACCAGTGGTAGTTGAGGTTGAGTTCTTTAAAGCAGATGTTAGTGAGGTGCCCAAAGGAAGAAGTACCAGAGCTCACCAATGGGGGAGGGATGAGGCAGTTAAAGAGGAAGGCATTGCAGCTGTTGAAGAAGATGTATAGAATACTTGGAGTGACTGACCATATTCTTAACTACTGAAGAGATGGAACAAAGTTGCCAAAAATAAACAGTGACAAGCAAGAATGATGGCCAAGCAAACCATGAAACAAAGTGAAAAATATTCCATAGGTAGCTGTTTAAACATTTCAGTTTACAGCTGGCAAGAATATCTGGTTCATGTGTAGAGATTATCTTCTTGTCCTCCAACTACTTGGTCAGTTCATCTATCACCTCCTTACTGAGAACATGAGAAGTCATGTCTCATCTAAGGATTCCAGATATTATTCCAGATGTCCAACTGCATCAGTGCTCCTTGATTGTAGTAGTTCATCTATCACCTCCTTACTGAGAACATGAGAAGTCGTGTCTCATCTAAGGATTCCAGATATTATTCTAAATGTCCAACTGCATCCTTGATTGTAGTAGCCTTTGGTCTTAAGATGGACTATTGACTGTTATTACATGTTGCAGACAACTCGTGTGGACTGCACTATGTAACAACATAGTTTTTCTGACATCATTGCAGTGCATATTTTGGATGATGTTAATGATGTACTGTGTACAAGACTCATTATGGTTGGACCAATGTGATTGTGGTACCTGTAGTGTTGGACATTGGATGATGTTAATGATATACTGTATTCAAGACTGGTTTTATGGTTGGACGGATGTGATTATGGTACCTGTAGTGTTGGACATTGAATGATGTTATTGATGTACTGTATACAAGACTGGTTATGGTTGGACTGATGTGATTGTGGTACCTGTAGTGTTGGACATTGGATGATGTACTGTATACAAGACTGGTTATGGTTGGACTGATATGATTGTGGTACCTGTAGTGTTGGACATTGGATGATGTACTGTATACAAGACTGGTTATGGTTGGACTGATGTGAATGTTGTATCTGTAGTACTTTGTATTGTGGAATTTGTTATGTGAAATTGATAAAATGAATATTATAATCCATTATTAATAATGCAATTTAAAATAGTATTCTAAATGTAAATCTAAACCCCCAATCTCAAATCTATTTCTCTAGATGACCATACTAGTGTACTGAAGCTGTTGATGCAACAATATATGATCTAAAACTAAACACAGCTTGTGAGATGGATGATAAAGCTTATCATTATATAGGCCATTAGTTAGATAGCAAAATCCAGAACAAGAAAGCAATGTGCAAACTTTTTTATGAATTATCGTCAAGGTATGATCCTGGACATATACCAGTGATCCTACACTGTGAAGCATCTTCAGCATCTTGTGTTTGCTGTATTGAACATTTGTGCAAGTCTTGAATAAACTGAATATAACTACAAGATAAAGAACAGGAATGTGTCAAGTATATTATAATCATCCAAATATGATGGACATGATGCAACTCACTATTGAACATTGTACAAGATACAGAACAAGACGGGAATGTATCAAGTACATAAGAATCATCCAAATATGATGGACCTGATGCAACTCACTATTGAACATTGTACAAGACACAGAACGAGACGGGAATGTGTCAAGTATATTAGAATCATCCAAATATGATGGACTTGATGCAACTCACTATTGAACATCGTACAAGGTACAGAACCAGACAAGAATGTGTCAAGTATATTAGAATCATCCAAATATGATGGACATGATGCAACTCACTATTGAACATCGTACAAGGTACAGAACCAGACAGGAATGTGTCAAGTATATAAGAATCATCCAAATATGATGGACTGGATCCAACTCACTATTCAACATTCAAGTACAAGAAACAGAACAAGACTTGGATGGTCAAGATTAATACAAAAACACATGCAGGACAAAATATCCAGGGTATGTACAAAGTCAGAACTGACAAAGGATAACAACTTGTTGTCCTAATTATATCATGACCCTCTCAGTCAGTGTCAGTAACAACCTCAGTTTTTAGGGATCAACACAAGCTAGGGTAACCAATCCCTGGGGCGTGCCCCATTAACTGTCTAAAAGGAAGTTACTTTCACTGTCTAAGTCATTTCATGTCACAGATGGGTCATGACTTAAAATACTTGTTGGTCAGAAATGCTGGCAGAACATAGACAAGCAATGATATATTATGAATCAAGTCACGAAAAAGAAGATTTCACCATCCTGCAGCAAAAAAGTATAATACAGGAAAGCCAGTCCGGGATATTAGCCAAAAGTGAAGTATTCATGGATCCATGCTATGAAGAAAAATGTATGTAATATATCCTGACTTATGAAGAACTGACAGCACATGGATGTATACAGAATCATAGCACAGTATTGATCTGGAAATACTAGTGGAAATGTAGCTTTCAGCCCCACATAGTGAACAGCATAATAAGATGTAGAGTACACTGTAGTATGGTCATTCTAGCTCTTCTTGTTAACTCTTTAACCTTATTTTAATGACTTGAAAACACCTTATTAATATTGAAATAAGGACCAGTTAAAATGGTGGTTCTGTGTTTATTGCTGCCATTTGACTTTAAACTTAGCAAGTCTATCAGTGCTGAGTATTTGTGAGTCTTCTCTCTCTCAAAATATTTTCTTTTTCTTTCAAGTCACTAGAAAATGTCTTGTTTCTATCTACAATATAATGAGGTTTCGTTATTTTTATTTCAATTATATTTAATAATACTTGGTGTGCCACACACTGTATTGTTGTAAGAATTCTCTTTGATGCTATAGACACTATTAATAGACATCAGTCATAGTTTGGTAAAAAGACATTATTTATGAATTGATACTTAAACCAAGGAACTTATTAAACCAGAAGAAACTTATTAAACTTAATTTAGCTCGTAAACAATTTTTAAATTATAAAATCAAAATGCAATAGAACTAATTTTGATATAACGAAGCCTCGCAATAAACACTTGAGATATATCAATTTTACTACGCATTGCAAAATGTTTAGCCTTTTCCAAACACACAAATTTTTCCTCATACCAATACAAACTAAAGTGCCAGATAAAAACATTTGCAGCCTTCACACTTAGTATGAGAGAAAATGTTTTTTTGGCAGGAGAACATGAGATATCTTTAAATTTACCTTTGATATGATATTCAAATTTCCAATGATTTATTTCACTAATCATAATTATATCCACAAAAACAAGAAAACAGTGTTGTATAGTGACCTCTGCAATAACATCCTTCACTGAGTGGTCAATTCTAACAAGCAATACTATTTGTAAAGCAAGAGAGGTGTACAAGGAAAGAGATCCACCAACCAAGCAGCACTGGCAACAGGCAGCACTGAGATGGACTTCAAAGGAAGCTGTCCATTTGTGCAGCTATGTGAACAGAAAACAGGAGCAGAAAAAGGAAAGTCAACAATGATATAAAGGAGTTGAAGCTAGCATAAAAAAGATTGTAAGGCAACTTGTAAACTTAACCCATTAATCAAGGCTTTCTGGAAAAAGTGGGTTGGATGAGGGATACATTGCAGACAGACAGAAGGAGTCATAACTATATGGCCGTATCCAGCACAGTGATGCCATAAAGCAAGTTACCTTGTTTTTCAAGTTTTTTTGTGACGCAAGTTGGTGAGTACAAGAGAAGATTGTGCAGAGAACCTGATGGAGACAAATGCTGAAGATGAATAATGAGACATCTCCAGTGAATCCATCCAGCAAGTTCACATTCACATTACATCCACATTATTTGTGCATCAAGAAGAAGGAAGAGAAAACATCCAGACACCCTTATGGAGAGAAAGTAAGGTTTAAACTTAAGATGGATGGCTGTACACCACCTGATACTTAACCAGTTATGTCAACTTGTTTGTGAGGCATGAAGGCTTGAAGAGTGAAGAGTACTGGACACTGTATCGGTAATAACTGATTGAGGGATAGACCAAGAATTGCTTACAAGTCACACATGAAGAAGATGAAAAGCACAAGGTGTTGAAGAACATAAGTAATCCCTCATGCAGAGCCAGCTGGAGATGTTCGGGCAGGTGTGTTAAAACTATGGCAACATACCAGCCACTGCTGGACTTACTGCTATTCCAACAACTAAAATGTTAAAGAGAGTACTGTATTGGAAGGTCTTGCCTCAGAAACTTAGAGGGGACATAAAATTTGTTTAAAAAGAAAAAAAAATTTAAAATTTTACACTTTTTGTCCTTGTGAAAAGGATGGAGCTAATGTAATTTATTCACAATGCATATTTGGTGGACAGCCTTCGAAGAAAACTGGATTTCAAATGATCTTTTTAGATACTAAATATTAACATTGTTGTTCAATTGGACAACCAAAACCATTTATTTTTTATAATTGTGAGGAAATCATATTTTATTTCTTCTTTTAAAAGATTAAATCAAAATGTAGCTAAAACATTTTAAAATAGTACATTGTATTTTAAACACTGTAAACAAGAAAGGGAATATTTATGCACAGGGTAGTGATAAAGGAAAAATAAATCCCATGTTATGACAAGTATTTACTATTGCATCCTTCATGTACCTTGTGATTATATCTTACACTTATCAATTACTATTATGTATTTATTTCACCAAAAGTAAGTTAACAATAGGTGATACTACTGTTTTGCGTTATTGATTGGATTTTTTTTTTTACTTCTATTACTGTTATTGGGCTATTGACTTCATTAACACTAGGTAACTCCATTAAGATTAGACTAAACAGTTATATTTATACAAGCATTAACTAGTACCTTACCGCTATCTTGTGATGATATCTTCCATGTATCAGTTACTCACCTGTATCCTGTATTGATTGAATCTAGAAGTACATCAGAGGTAAGTATTTCACTGTAGACAAGTGTTAGTATATGAGAGTTGAGCATAATGTGAGAAACTACTGCGTGAAATACCAACCACAGAGGGGTTGGTAATATTCCAACAAAGCATGCAGCAACATGTATTGTGGATGTTTATAGCACAAAGTAATATCCACACACACAATGTTCCTGTGGAAAACAAATTTGATCTTGGTATAGAACCTTTAAAACATGATTATTTATCTAGTAATACCAACCATAGCATCCCAGGTGGAAATTCATCGTTTTTGTTAACAAAACAATTTGGCACTAGATTGTGGTATAGTGTCTTCACAAGAATGAAACTCTGACTGAATAAACAAGAGACTGTTATTTTTAGGGTGTAAGCACTAAGAGCACAGACTGTCAGTCCCAGTACAGATGTTGCAGTACACTTAGCAAATCATAGTATTTTGGTGTCAGTCATGTGTGTTGTACATTTAATGCTAGTCTCTGTTATTTGTTGCCTACCAGTAATGCCACTGTTCTTGGGTAACACTAACACTATCACCAAATTTTAGACATCTTTAGCATCTCAGAATACTCTGTATCAGTGTCTTGACTGTTTTTTGCTCATTCATAGTCATTCTATTATAACAGGAGAGTTGCCAGAGGGGGGGGGGGGGGTATATGCTCTCTAGACATTACAAGCCTTAGTTCCCAAAATGTCATGCATACTAGGTTACTGTATTTCCAAATCTAATGAATCAAATTCAATTCATGATTGAGTGATCCTTGATACATGGCACATTAGAAACTTTCTAATAGTATTAGCTATGTAGTGAAACGAAATCGAACAAGTCTAATTCAATTTAATTTGTCCTGTTTAGTATTTGCAATGCCTTTATAATTTTTGTCCAGACAATTTCAACAATATGACCATAAACCTGTTCAAAGAAATTAATGTTAAGTACAACATTTATGCAAGACGTTAGTATTCATTTCAGAAATGATCATTATCCAGCTTATTAGAATAATTTTATCCTGGAATGACTATAGGAACTATGCTATGAAATGTAAATGTGAATAGCAACAATGAAAATATAGACTGAGAAGTATGTGCTATGAATTGAGAATGGAGTATGTGAGGAAATTGTGAGTAGGGACCAAAGGAGTGTCTGAAATATATGAAGGGCAGCTGACTTTTATTTATATCTTCATGGGCAGCTCACCAACCAATCAATTTGCAAAGTTTGAAAAATAATCAATCAATGTTAATTCTGTAAATAGTCAATTCATCAGTCTTCAATAATCAGTGTTTAACTCTTCGCTTTATTAAGTTAATAGCAAGTGGCTAACAAACCTGTAGCCCTTATTGATAAAATAATATACTAGTAATCCACAAATTGATGAGTTTGTAATGCACAGTTTGAAGGTAAGTCTAATGGGAACCCTAATTGTGGACCACAATTCATAATAAGTAAAATGCTATGATGATACGGATAAGTGGATGTTTGTAAGAGTCTGGTCTGACCCTCTCTTGCACTAAAATCTCTTTCTAATGAAGGGTAAATTTCCATTCATTTTGAACCCATTAGTTCTGAAAACTCATGGCAGGTAAGGGTCAAAAATCAGTCACAAGCTGAAATAGATTTTTGTTCAGAATTTTATAAGTTATAGCAGTAGATGGACTAACAAGGAAAAATATTTTTTGATAATCACTGTCACTCTATATTTTTTTTTGATATACCAAAGTGGCACATCACTTGTGCTTAATCAAAAAGCCAGTCACCTTTTGGTTAACAATGTATATCAAATGTATCAGCTAAAGAAAGAATTGAAATCATGGGATGAGAACATTCATACATGCATCAAGAGTTCCAGGCTACTGCTCTAAGCGCATGCTCAGGGGATTAAAAAATGGGATAATATTTTGTAAAATATTTTTTTGGTACATTTGATTCACAATTTGCTTAAGAGTACAATCTTGAATATTTTAATTAAAACTGTGCTTGACAAGAAAAATGAAACTAAAATATAGCATATTTTACAAAATATTATCCCACTTTTTAACCCCCTGAGCATGGGTTTAGAGAAGTAGCGTGGAACTCTTGATGTGATTATCGTAATTTACTTCATGGTTTTGCTATTTATAGTATTTTTTGGGCATTCTTGAATATGCTAACAGAGTTTTCATCTCAGTGGAACTATTTTCTATTCTGAAAATTAATGGTTTTCTGTGAGGGAGGTCTTGCATAATTGCCATTGTAACCCCTAGCCTAACACTACATTCATGACAGACCCAGGGGAGAATACCAAGGGTCACCTTATGTTACTTAAGACAATTATTTGAATGTAACAAGTCTTACTGACAGCAATACTTTTTTAAATATTTCTAATTCCACTTTAGAAAAATAGATTTCAAAAATTACTTCACATCAAAGTCGGTTTATTTTTAGTTACCATATTAACAGACTTGTGTTTGAAAGTCTTGTTTCTTGTTTTACTATTTGGATTTGATTTACTCTCCTGTTCAGTTTATTCTTGTGATGTACATCAGAGTGATTCCATTTAACCTGCCAAAAAAAACCTAATAGTGAATGTCTAATGGTCATTTGAAAGCACAACAAGAAAGATGTTAGTATCATTACCCACTCTTGTCGGACCAGGAGGGTCAATTTCATGGGTTGAATGGAATCACTCTGTTTTCCTTATTGATCCTATGATACTAAGTAATAAAGGCATGCCAGCCAGCCAGCAAACCATTCCACCACCCCCCTCCCCCACCCATACAATGTGTTCCCTGTGACTATTGAGAAATAAAAATGTTGATACAAGGGGGAGGGGGTGAACTACACATACCAATCATTACATTCGTTTGAGGCATGCTGCAAATGACTTGGGGACTAAAAACTACGAGACTTTGGTCTGTATTGATGATTCAATATCCACATTAATGATGTTATATGGGAACAACAAAAATGAATAAAACATGCCACATGTGGAAAATATCACAACAATACAATGCCAATCTGCAACCGATGAAGAAGGAATGAGAACAGTACCAGACTTGTTACATGTGTGGTAAGAGTCAATACATCGTCCTCACTAATACCACAATGAGTATAAAAAAATGGATATTATATGATATTATGTGACTATGAAATGTTTCTTGATCAAGCTTTGCAGCATGCCTCAAACGAATGTCCACACACATGCATACACACACTTGAATCGTCTGTTGTCCATCATTTATTTTGGAAGATAAAGTTAAACCCAGTTGTAATTGACCAGAATAAGCAGAGTGATTTTACTTGAATTCTAAATTCTTAATCTCGAAACAGGCTATATTACATATTATTGAATTTTACATGTATCTGACATGCAGTGACATAATATGTCAAGAGGTTGCTTGATATTCACAATTATGAAGTATATCAATTACGGTGTCACAAACCTACCAAGAAGAAAGATCCACTCATTACAAATGTCCATGGACTTTAACCTGTTGCCTGTATAATTGTATCAAACACAGTTTTAAGTAAAATCACTCTACAATCTCACTAAAATTTGAACAAAACTGCCGGATACTTTGGAAGGATTGGAGTCTATATTCAAATTAGAACAAAAAAAATTCAGTGGATTTGATTATATTGTCTTCATATCCCTGGACTTCTCTCTGATTGAATTACGACTTGAAATAGAAATTAAAAAACTTCTGGTCAATTACAACTGGGTTTAACTCACATTGGGGGGGGGGGGGGGGGGGGAGGAAAGCAACATATTGGGGGGAGGGGTTAAAGCCTTATACTGGGGGGAGGGGTTACTTGTATAGGGGGGAGGGAAAATATTCTTGGGGTATGGGAGGGAGAATGTACTTAGTAGGGTGGTAGGGGTTTTACATGACTTTCTTCTGAATTGTACTTTGAAATTTTCAAGGAATCGTATAGACACAGAGAAGTGGGCACTTAGGATTATTTTGGTAAGTTGTCAAATTTTTTCCCTTGTAATTTTTTCCCTTGTAAATTATGGTTGTTGTGTGTTGTGTTTGAAATAAAGTTTGATTTTGGACTTAGTGGTTTTCCTGTGTTTTTTAATGAATTCCATCTTTACCCTCTCCACGCCCTTTTTGGACTTACAAAAAAAAATACCTCCCCGAGGTCCTACCAGCACCAAGTCTCACTACCCCGGTAGACCAGGACCAGGCAGTACTTACTGTCCCGACGAGAGCCATCTTATGAAACCACAACCAGGTGGCTGCTCTGAAGATGAACACTGTCAATAGGGATATCAGACTCTGAAACCCCATACAGATTCTTGAGAGTACCTCGTTGGCAAAGCCAGCCTTTATACTGTGAGGGTCAGTGCAAGTACGAGTCTTACAAGATAACCATTCCCCACTACCCATAGGTTTTACTGCACAACAGTGATATATATCTTGGAGTGGTGTGATTAATAGACTTAAGGCGGTATTCAGACTTCCATTAAGTGTATTTGATTATCAACCTGGTTTGCGAAGACTAAAATAACGAAGTTTCTAGGCTACTAAACTTGTGAAAAATGAGCTGGTCTATCCCGAAAAGGAAACTACCAACATGTAATTCAATATGAAAAGCTAAGCCGAAGTCCTTGGGTGTTAAAGTATTATTGAGAATGGACTAAGTCTATAATTAATTCATTGAAGAGATAATTAATTCAGTATCTGCTAGGGGACTGGGCCTATAATTAATTCAGTATCTCCTAGGGACTGGGCCTATAATTAATTCAATATCTCCTAGGTTACCAGACCTATAATTAATTCAGTATCTCCTAGGTTACCAGACCTATAATTAATTCAGTATCTCCTAGGTTACTAGACCTATAATTAATTCAGTATCTCCTAGGTTACCAGAACTATGATTTTTTGACTTAAAATGTAATGAAAGTGTTAAGAGGACTAAGTTTATATTACATCTTTTGCAGCTTACAGTCATGTGCTAGTTGATGAACCACCAAAACACTTCATATCTAAAGATCCGTAGCATAAGGTAAGACCAATATAGCATTTTAGGAGAGGATTTTGATCATCTCATTACCAATTAAATAAATGCTTTGAGAAACAAATCAAATAATTTCTACATGACTGTTGGTTGCAAAAGCCCTAGTTTTTATCTGTGTTAGATACCTAGCCTATAATTCCTTCATTTATGTTTTAAGATCAGTACTTGCTAAGAGGTTTAAACATTAGTTTAACAGAGTAGATTTCATATTGGCCGTAAATAGATACAGGATTAACAAAATGCAATAAAGTAATGGGAAACCATTCCAATGTTAGGACTTGTCATGCTGTCTAACATGCCAAGAATCATATGAAATCCACTCTATTAATGTTACACTAAGGGGAACTGACCTGTTACAGTCTAGATATTCAATGGTTACATTCTCGTCCCTAAAAATGTTTAGCATGTGTTACTCTAATAGCTAAAGAAAATCTAAAGAGCCTCCGGTTTATTCCTAGTAAATTGTTTCACATGGTAGATGTGACCTCTACATGTTTTTCTTATGTTTATCTTGTGTTTATTTCCTAAGATCAGTTTTTTCACCAGCAAAACAACTTCTTAACAGAAGTGAATGGGTTGTAAATAAGTAGTGAAAGATGAAATATTTGCACTGTTGATATTTGCATTTCCAAATCATAAGCAACTATATGTATCGCAATGAACTGCATCACATTTGAGCTAACAAACAAGTTTTCAATTTTCTGCCAAGTATTTTGTTTCAAATTGTTTCAAATTTGGACAGCTTGTGCATATAATACAAGTGCTTTGGACATAATAATTCATAGTAAAACAACTCTTGGTTTTACTTGTAATAATAGTTTCATTTCATTCAAGTCTAATGGTTTCTTGAATGTGAGGTATGGTGTTTCTATGCCATTCTTTGATGGCTCACCTTGTCCTCTACTCATTCATTTTCCATTTCACATTTGCCTTGTTTGGCTTGGATTTATTTGTTTGCACTTTTTGTGTATTATTTCAGAATTTTGCACAGCTGATTTTTGGTATTTCCCATCATGTCTTTGGGAAATATTATGATACTTTGAGAAATAGTGCAATAATTATTTAGGCAGACTTTGTCTGTATGATGCATCAAAAATAGTTTTAGAAGAAAAATTAATTTCATTTGACAGAACGATACATGTTTTGTACATAGTTGCTTTGGTTAATTATAAACATCTTTACCATAGAAATGCTTCAACTCGAAATAGAAATGTTTTTGTTGCATTTTCCAAAAAATATACTTGCCACAAAAATATTTTTGTGATTAATTTTCAAAAACACTTCATATTTGAAATGATTTGACAGTGCTGAATTTTTGTATCCAATCTTTTAATTGGAAATTCATCTTATTTCCATTTAAGATCAAGTGTATTGAATTAATAACAAGGTTGTTAAGACCTCAGTTTCATGAAAACTTAGAGTTTGAAATATATTTTATTTCTTATATTATTGGTTTTTGTATCTTTCTTGGTTGATAAAATTTGTTGGAGAATATTTTATGCTTATGTTTATTTCTCAATATATTTTTTTTCATTTGATTGCAATTATCAGTTGGTTTCTATAAATTGTTAGAAACTTGTTTCATATTTTTTCAGTTTGCGTTATTTTTTCACATGATTATCTCATGAAAAAGTCTCAGAAAATGTTTAAGATTTTAAAGAAACTGAGGTCTTGTTTTGCTGGTGAAAAAACGTATTAAATTACAATCCTATGATAGAACCTTATGATATCAGTCTAGCCGAACATCATTAACGCAAGATTAGGTCACCTAGAAATGATTCAACTTCTAGTCTTCCCAGGTTGATACTCTACTTGTATGGAAGTCTGAATGGTGTCTTATGCAAGTCTATTGAGCACATCACCCCAAATTTATCACTGCTGTACACACCCATGAATAGTGAGATATGATTACCTCTGCTTTTACTTGCACTAACCTGCACAGTGACCGGCATTCATGCCAACGGCGCACTCCCTTCAAATCTGCAGAGGGCCATCACCTGGTATCCTTACCGACAACCTTCACCTCCAGAGCAGTCATCTGATCATGGCCTCAAGGTTAGACTCTGCCGAGAGCAGCAATGTTGTACCACCTTTTTTGGTTTCCTGGCCTGGTGGGGCAGCTTCTCTGATTGGTGCTGATAGGACCTCGTGGGAGGTATGAAGTGTATTTCATTTTTCTGGTGTACAGATAATAAATGATGATAATATTAGATATAGGAGAGTGTGTTTAACTACTGGAGGGTTCTCAGTAAAGTTAGAAAAGTCACATGAAATGACCAGCCAATTGAAATAAAGTGTTGTCAAAAGATGAAAATTGAAACTGAACAGCAGTGATAAGTCTACTGTATATTTTTGGTTTTGTTCTTGTTTACTGAGAACCCACCTACTAGTTGCTATGGAAAACGTTTCTGACGTTTTCCCCCTTCCTTATTCGGGAATAATCTGAATGTCTTAACTATTTCAGTTTTGGGTATGTACACACTCTCCTATATCTAATATTAGTGGCTAGAGGGCTGGCAGTGATGGTCATCTATAACTAAAATTGCAGGGCAATCAGCTATTTGATTATGCTATGAAGCTGAAATTTGTAATTTTTTTTTAATTATATTTTTTGTATTTTTGTTGTTTTGTTTTGTTTTTCCTAGTGTTTTTCCCCTAGTCTTTGTTGCTTGTGAATCATAAAGTCTAAATCTTATAAAATTAAAGGTATTCAGAAAATATTTGAAAATATTAATTAAGAATTTTTTTTTTGTACTTAGTATTTCTAAACAAAAACAAAATTTTTAACATTTGAAACACAATTATGTAGCTTAACTATGAGATTTGTTTTGCCAGCCCTCTAACCAAATATTTTTTTCAATTGCCCTATTTCATAATGACATCAGATGCAAATAACGTATTGTCGAGTTGAGTAAACAGAATTACTAAAACGCTTTGTAAATTTGTTTTCGTTTTTTGTACCATTTCTTTGTGGAATAGTGATTTGTTTTGCTTGGCGACGTCATTATGAAATAGGGTGATGTTATTAATGTTTAGTATTTGGGTTTTTTTCTTTCAATTTTTCTTTCCTTTCTCTCTCTTTTTCTTTTTACCTCTTCTATCTTTCATTCTTTCTTTGTTTTCTTTACCAGGGCTCAAAATAGTACCATATTATAACCATCTGTTTTTGGTGATAAAAAATTTTTTTGGCAGAGAAATTTCACCTGCCATTTAGGCGTACTTTGGATTTCAAAATCATTGTCGTCTTAATAAAAGTTGGTCTGCATGTGCAGACTGCTATCTTGAGCCCTGTTCTTTTTTTTCTTTTTTTGATAATAATAACATAAATAGCCTGCTAATTTTCTTGATATATCCTTTCTTGTGGTTGTTATACTAGGTATTGCTTCTTCTTTTCTTCTTGTTATATTAATGTGCATAAGACAGGTTTGTGTTTTCTGAAAGTACAAGATAATAAATAATAAATAACTTGTCCTAAAGGCAGGAGCATTAAACTTAAATTTTCAAGTAATATGTCAACTAATATGCAGTTGTTAGTAAGGTATTAGTAGTTGGGTGATGGTTTGTCATTCAGTGGTAAATGAAGTGTCAGTCATTGGTTGGTACATTGTCAGTCATTGGTTGGTAAGGTGTCATCATTGGTTGGAACATTGTCAGTCATTGGTTGGTAAGGTGTCATCATTGGTTGGTAAGGTGTCATCATTGGTTGGTAAGGTGTCATCATTGGTTTGTACAGTGTCAGTCATTGGTTGGTAAGGTGTCATCATTGGTTGGTAAGGTGTCATCATTGGTTGGTAAGGTGTCATCATTGGTTGGAACATTGTCAGTCATTGGTTGGTAAGGTGTCATCATTGGTTGGTAAGGTGTCATCATTGGTTGGTAAGGTGTCATCATTGGTTGGTAAGGTGTCATTGGTTGGCACATTGTCAGTCATTGGTTGGTAAGGTGTCATCATTGGTTGGTAAGGTGTCATCATTGGTTGGTAAGGTGTCATCATTGGTTGGTAAGGTGTCATCATTGGTTGGTAAGGTGTCATCATTGGTTGGTAAGGTGTCATCATTGGTTGGTAAGGTGTCATCATTGGTTGGTAAGGTGTCATCATTGGTTGGTAAGGTGTCATCATTGGTTGGTAAGGTGTCATCATTGGTTGGTAAGGTGTCATCATTGGTTGGTAAGGTGTCATCATTGGTTGGTAAGGTGTCCTCATTGGTTGGTAAGGTGTCATCATTGGTTGGAACATTGTCAGTCATTGGTTGGTAAGGTGTCATCATTGGTTTGTACAGTGTCAGTCATTGGTTAGTAAGGTGTCATCATTGGTTGGTAAGGTGTCATTGGTTTGTACAGTGTCAGTCATTGGTTGGTAAGGTGTCATCATTGGTTGGTAAGGTGTCAGTCATGGGTTGGAACATTGTCAGTCAGTGGTTGGTAATGTGTCATCATTGGTTGGTAAGATGTCATCATTGGTTGGTACAGTGTCAGTCAGTAGGTTGTAAGGTGTCATCATTGGTTGGTAAGGTGTCAGTCATGGGTTGGAACATTGTCAGTCAGTGGTTGGTAAGGTGTCATCATTGGTTGGTAAGATGTCATCATTGGTTGGTACAGAGTCAGCCAGTGTTTGGTAAGGTGTCATCATTGGTTGGTAAGGTGTCATCATTGGTTGGTACAGTGTCAGTCAGTGTTTGGTAAGGTGTCATCATTGGTGGGTAAGGTGTCATCATTGGTTGGTAAGGTGTCATCATTGGTTGGTAAGGTGTCATCATTGGTTGATACAGAGTCAGTCAGTGTTTGGTAAGGTGTCGTCATTGGTTGGTAAGGTGTCATCATTGGTTGGTAAGGTGTCATCATTGGTTGGTGAGGCATCAGTCATTGGTTGGTAAGGTGTCATCATTGGTTGGTAAGGTGTCATCATTGGTTGGTGAGGCATCAGTCATTGGTTGGTAAGGTGTCATCATTGGTTGGTAAGATGTCATCATTGGTTGGTACAGAGTCAGTCAGTGTTTGGTAAGGTGTCATCATTGGTTGGTAAGGTGTCATCATTGGTTGGTACAGTGTCAGTCAGTGGTTTGTAAGGTGTCATCATTGGTTGGTAAGGTGTCAGTCACTGGTTGGAACAATGTCAGTCATTGGTTGGTAAGGTGTCATCATTGGTTGGTAAGGTGTCATCATTGGTTGGTAAGGTGTCATCATTGGTTGGAAAGGTGTCAGTTGTTGGTTGGTAAGGTGTCATCATTGGTTGGTAAGGTGTCATCATTGGTTGGTAAGGTGTCAGTCACTGGTTGGAACATTGTCAGTCATTGGTTGGTAAGGTGTCATTGGTTGGTAAGGTGTCATCATTAGTTGGTACAGTGTCAGTCAGTGGGTTGTAAGGTGTCATCATTGGTTGGTAAGGTGTCATCATTGGTTGGTAAGGTGTCAGTCACTGGTTGGAACATTGTCAGTCATTGGCAGGTAAGGTGTCATCATTGGTTGGAAAGGTGTCAGTCGTTGGTTGGTAAGGTGTCATCATTGGTTGGTAAGGTGTCATCATTGGTTGGTAAGGTGTCAGTCACTGGTTGGAACATTGTCAGTCATTGGTTGGTAAGGTGTCATCATTGGTTGGTAAGGTGTCATCATTGGTTGGAAAGGTGTCAGTTGTTGGTTGGTAAGGTGTCATCATTGGTTGGTAAGGTGTCCTCATTGGTTGGTAAGGTGTCAGTCACTGGTTGGAACATTGTCAGTCATTGGCGGGTAAGGTGTCATTGGTTGGAAAGGTGTCAGTCGTTGGTTGGTAAGGTGTCATTGGTTGGTAAGGTGTCATCATTGGTTGGTAAGGTGTCATCATTGGTTGGTAAGGTGTCATCATTGGTTGGTAAGGTGTCAGTCAGTGGATGGTAAGGTGTCAGTCATTGGTTAGTAAGGTGTTAGTCAGTGGTTGGTGAGGTGTCAGTCAGTTGTTGGTGAGGTGTCAGTCAGTTGTTGGTAAGGTGTCAGTCATTGGTTGGAAAGGTGTCAGTCATATGGTTTATAAGGTTTCAGTCAGTGTGTGGTCAGGTGTCAGTCTAATCATAATTTAGCCATTAGTTGGTGCAATTTTAATGAGTGATAATTTGGTCAGATTTCAGTTTTTGCTCATATTGGTATAGAAAAGCTAGTTTTAGTCATTGGGCCTACCTTCCTGTCAGTTTCACTGGCCATTGCTTGCCTTTGTTTTACTTGAGTCAAATTCAGTTGGTTTTGTAGACAAGCTGTTGAACAAAAGCAAATGTTGGTTAGATGAGATATGACTGTTTTCATGTTATTAAAAGGCAGTAAAGGTAATGCATATATATATGTATATACGTTAGGCCTGGTCTAGACGTCAAATTCTATCTGTGCAGAATTTAATGCGAATGAGCAAAACCTATTTTTTTAAATTCATTTGCATTAGATTCAGCACATGCGAGATTCAACGTCTAAACTGGGTGTAATAATCTGGTGACCTTACCTGTCTGTCAGTCAGTCCTGACCCTTTATTGTCTGTTATTTCCATGTCAAATCCAGCTGGTTTGGTAGACAAGCTGTGTAATAAATGAATTAAAACATGTGAGACTGTATCCAATATGAATACACAGATGCAGCTGGACATCGACTGTATTGGTGAAGCTTCTCCCCAGTACCATCAATTCCTTCTATTTTTGAAGGCCAGGGTTTGTGAAAGTTTCAAGAAGTTTGATTTCACATTATTTTATCAGTTCATTATGCTAGTGCCTAGAATCTTGTTGATTATTTTCTAAGCCTAGTTACAAAGCCATTTGCAACAAGTGCTTTTCAAATTTCAAATACCAAGAGCTTTAACAGCTTGCACAAACCCAGGAGGAAGAAACTATTGACTGACCACTGATTGCCCTAGGTGGTAGATACATACCTAATGATCCCAGCATATGCACCAATCAGATGCAGTGAAGCTACAGTGTGTAACATATATCATCTGGTTGATATCTGTAGGACATCAAAGGTAAAATACAGTTTTTGCAGGTGTTGTTTTTCTAGGTCAGAGAAACTAATCTCTTGATCAGTGTAGTAACTCTGTTGTTGCCATTCTTTCATCTTTCTTCCTCATCGTCTCTTGTTTTGATAGAGGTAGAGACATTGTTCATTACCAAGCCGTCCAATGACATACTCATGTCTTGTTTGTCAACATGTCTTGTTTCAGGCTTGTATCAAGTGATATTTTGTTTCTTCTCATCTTCTAACACAATCAGTTTCAGGTACAGTGATATGGACTTGTGCTTCATGTCCATGTTAATGCTGTGGGTTGTGGTGAGTGAAATTTCAAAACGTCCAATGACATACTTGTGTCTTGTTTGTCAACATGTCTTGTTTCAGGCTTGTATCAAGTTTCTTCTCATCTTCTAACCCAATCAGTTTCAGGTACAGTGCTTGTGCTTCATTTCCACGTATAATGCCATAGGTTATATAGGTGACTGATATTGCCAGTGGATGTTTTCAACACTTTCATAACTGCAAAGAAAAAATACTCATTAAGGAAACCTTACTAAAAGTTTTGTACATATTTTGAACAGAGACTGCTATGAGGGGGAGGGGGGTTAGGGTTTGAGACAAGAAATTTGTCCAACAAATAAAGTTTTTACATTTTTCAAACTAACACCTAAAATATGCTTAAAACATGTCTCTCTTAGCTAATGACGTGTTATAAGTAGAAATAAGAGAAGCAGAACCCTAAACACGAGAAACGAAATAAGAAGACATCTTGGTCGTCACGTGTTCCCAACTCTTCGATGATAAAACACTGACAAACGCGGTGAAAATATATAAATTCTTACCAGTCATGATTGTCGTATGTTCTTTACTATTTTAGGATGAATATTACTCCAATAAAGCTGATTTTAGTATAAAATTCAGCTTGAAATATCGAAGTCATTTTCTGTACCAAGAAACGTGGTCTTCGACGGGTAAGTACTTCATGTATGCCTGATTATAATGTCCTGGTGATGCTATGATACTACTGCTTTGTAATAAGCATACTAGTCTAGTGTTTTAACTGTATTCACTGTATTCACTGTTATCTAGTGTATTCACTGTTATCATGTGTAATCACCGTATTCACTGTATTCATGTGTAATCACTGTATTCATGTGCATTCACTGTATTCATGTGTAATCACTGCAATCATGTGTATTCACTGTATTCATGTGTATTCACTGTATTCATGTGTAATCACTGTATTCATGTGCATTCACTGTATTCATGTGTAATCACTGTATTCATGTGCATTCACTGTATTCACTGTATTCATGTGTATTCACTGTTATCATGTGTATTCACTGTATTCATGTGTATTCACTGCAATCATGTGTAATCACTGCAATCATGTGTAATCACTGTATTCACTGTATTCATGTGTAATCACTGTATTCATGTGTATTCACTGTATTCATGTGTAATCACTGTATTCATGTGTATTCACTGTTATCATGTGTAATCACTGCAATCATGTGTATTCACTGTTATCATGTGTATTCACTGTATTCATGTGTAATCACTGTATTCATGTGTATTCACTGTATTCACTGTATTCATGTGTAATTACTGTATTCATGTGTATTCACTGTATTCACTGTATTCATGTGTAATCACTGTATTCATGTGCATTCACTGTATTCATGTGTAATCACTGTATTCATGTGTATTCACTGTATTCACTGTATTCATGTGTATTCACTTTATTCACTGTATTCATGTGTAATTACTGTATTCATGTGTATTCACTGTATTCACTGTATTCATGTGTAATCACTGTATTAATGTGCATTCACTGTATTCATGTGTAATCACTGTATTCATGTGTATTCACCGTATTCACTGTATTCATGTGTAATCACTGTATTCATGTGCATTCACTGTTATCATGTGTAATCACTGCAATCATGTGTATTCACTGTATTCATGTGTATTCACTGTATTCACCGCAATCATGTGTATTCACTGTATTCACTGTTATCATGTGTAATCACTGTATTCATGTGTAATCACTGTATTCACTGTATTCATGTGTATTCACTGTTTCATGTGTATTCACTGCAATCATGTGTAATCACTGTATTCACTGTATTCATGTGTAATCACTGTATTCATGTGTATTCACTGTTATCATGTGTAATCACTGCAATCATGTGTATTCACTGTATTCATGTGTATTCACTGTATTCATGTGTAATCACTGTATTCATGTGCATTCACTGTATTCATGTGTAATCACTGTATTCATGTGTACTCACTGTATTCACTGTATTCATGTGTATTCACTGTTATCATGTGTAATTACTGCATTCATGTGTATTCACTGTATTCCATGCAATCATGTGTATTCACTGTTATCTAGTGTATTCACTGTATTCACTGTATTCACTGTTATCATGTGTATTCACTGTTATCATGTGTAATCACTGCAATCATGTGTATTCACTGTATTCATGTGTAATCACTGTTATCATGTGTATTCACTGCAATCATGTGTATTCACTGTATTCACTGCAATCATGTGTATTCACTGTATTCACTGTTATCATGTGTAATCACTGTTATCATGTGTAATCACTGTATTCAGTGTATTCACTGCAATCATGTGTATTCACTGTATTCACTGTATTCATGTGTATTCACTGTTATCTAGTGTATTCACTGTATTCACTGTATTCAATGTTATCATGTGGATTCACTGTATTCATATGTAATCACTGTATTCATGTGTATTCACTGTTATCATGTGTATTCACTGTATTCATGTGTAATCACTGTATTCACTGCAATCATGTGTATTCACTGCAATCATGTGTATTCACTGTATTCACTGCAATCATGTGTATTCACTGTATTCACTGTTATCATGTGTAATCACTGTTATCATGTGTAATCACTGTTATCATGTGTATTCACTGTATTCAGTGTATTCACTGCAATCATGTGTATTCACTGTATTCACGGTATTCATGTGTAATCACTGTATTCATGTGTATTCACTGTTATTATGTGTATTCACTGCAATCATGTGTATTCACTGTATTCACTGCAATCATGTGTATTCACTGTATTCACTGTTATCATGTGTAATCACTGCAATCATGTGCATTCACTGCATTCACTGCAATCATGTGCATTCACTGTATTCACTGCAATCAAGCGTTCCACCTAATTATAGTGCTATTTGTATTGTTCTTTATTTCTTCCTGAGAGCCATTTAGTACTGATTAGTATTCTATTTTTTGTGGTGCTTTTAATGCAAGTAATCTACCATTTCATGTATTGATAAAATTACAAAATGTAGGGGAATGAGGGCAGCAGGTGAATAGTTGAACACATAAAGTGCCCATGTAAAACTCTCCCTTTTCAGTAGGTATATATTTTATGGTTGGCCCTGATCCCATTATTTCCTTTTAATGCACTGCGTGTTCCAAAGCGTCAAACTTTTCATTAGCCGAAACGAATACCATTAAGGTCGAACAAAGATTGAAAAATTACTACCTTCGATTCAGACTGTGAACATTGGCCGTACCTATATAATCAAGTCAATCCAATTAGATATTTTGAAGCCAAGCGTTTATGAACAAAATCCATCAATATAATTAACTAGTTAAAAACGTCCTTTCTTAATAGTATTTTTAAGATATTTTAATTATGTATGATATTATAGATGAAGGGCAGGATTTGGGGGGGGGGGGGAGTTAGTCTAAGGAATGGGTTGGGCTTTCACATATCATATTGAGGTAAAGGCAGGTATTTTAAAAGTGAGGTATTTTATGATTGATATTCTTATTATAACCTTTTGTCTATTTTGATACCTATTATTAATTGATTATACATTCTATTCCCGGGGGGGTACTCCCCTATATTTGCTATACGGGTATGTGCCGCCCGATAGGGTATGGTTTTTTGGCTTTTAGGTCTGGGGTAGGGTATCATTTTTTTACAATTTGTCTGGGGAAGGGTAAGGGTTTTTGTCTGGGATAGGGTATCTTTTTGACATTTTTTCCGGGATAGGGTTATGTTTTAGTTGTTTTAGCCTGGTAGGCTAGGTTTTCTGCCGGCACAAAAAATAACGGTTTAAATTCAATTAAACAATTGCCAAGTAGTTATTGAAATCTATTGAAAAACCCTTTTTTTGCATGTCAAAAAAATGTAGGTTTAGTCTGGGGTAGGGTATATGAAATCAAAATTCTAGGTCTGGGATAGGGTCAGGGTTTTGAGGACCTGGCGGTACACCCCCACCCAAGTTGGGGTGGTAGTACCCCCACCCCCCCCCCCCCCCCCTGGGATTCTATTCTTATTACATTTAGCTTTTAGATTGTTTTACAGGACCCTATTGTAAAACACGTATGTGAAGTAGGCTTTTCTGAATGAAGAATGAAAAAATATATATAATCTATGCATAAAAAGGAATGCTTTCTAAATGAAATTAAAGTTATAATTATAATTAACCACAGACGCAGGCCAGATTAAGTAAAATGCCATCATTTTATTCAATAATATTCACAATATATTTTATCAAGTAAGGTCAAACAGGTCCCAATCCTATGGGCCTGCATATAATGGCAGTATATATACAGCCAAAATTATTGGGGGCTTAGTCCACAACACCCTTTCCCCAGTTTAAACTGAAACTGATTTTCATAGATAATCTACATAATTATATATATTTAAGACTTTATTTGTTTTTCCTTCTCTTCTTCTTGTCCTTTGTAACAGTTACTTCTCCCTTTTCTCTCTGTGTTCAATGGGTACAGAGATATTAATTTTTTTTTAATGATTTTACATCTCATTAGGTATTTGTATATATGTATAAATGTATACTAAAACGTTTCTGCAATCGAGAGTATATATATATATTTACACATATATGTAAGTTCGATCTGCAGACAATTTTTTTGCTGTATTACAGCTCGTCACTGCAGCTATAGAATACGTCAAAAAAAGTGAACTCGATAGCTCTAACCCATGTGGGAGTATATCTATAAATTGTTAATGTTACGTATAGTTCTCGATTCAAATTGTTGCATGGTCTAATATATATAATTATGTAGATTATCTATGAAAATCAGTTTCAGTTTAAACTGGGGAAAGGGTGTTGTGGACTAAGCCCCAAATAATTTTGGCTGTATACTGCCATTATATGCAGGCCCGTAGGATTGGGAGAGACTTATGCGTCTACTGGGCTCCCCAACCTTTTTGACCTTACTAATTACTATGCTTCTGTGGTGTAGTCATTTCTTTATTTTAGTTTTGGTGAACTCATCTCTTGTGGGAGAAACTTTATTGTGGATAGTATTGAATAAAATGAGGGCATTTTACTTTATCCCTGCGTCTGTGGTCCACTTAACTATGATTAATTTTACTTTGATTTAGAAAGCATTCATATTCATGAAGGGGGAGGGTTAGGCATGGTTCAAACTATGAATACATTTTTAACTAGTTAATTATACACATGATAACAGTGAATACACATGATTGAAGTGAAAACACATGATTGCGGTGAATACACATGAATACAGTGATTACACATGAATACAGTGAATACAGTGATTACACATGATTGCAGTGATTACACATGAAACAGTGAATACACATGAATACAGTGAATACATTGAATACACATGATTGCGGTGAATACAGTGAATACACATGAATACAGTGAATACACATGATTGCAGTGATTACACATGAATACAGTGAATACAGTGAATACACATGAATACAGTGATTACACATGAATACAGTGAATGCACATGAATACAGTGATTACACATGAATACAGTGAATACAGTGAATACACATGAATACAGTGATTACACATGAATACAGTGAATACACATGAATACAGTGATTACACATGAATACAGTGAATACACATGAATACAGTGAATACACATGATTGCAGTGATTACACATGAATACAGTGAATGCACATGAATACAGTGATTACACATGAATACAGTGAATACGGTGAATACACATGAATACAGTGAATACACATGATTGCAGTGATTACACATGAATACAGTGAATTCAGTGAATACACATGAATACAGTGATTACACATGAATACAGTGAATGCACATGAATACAGTGATTACACATGAATACAGTGAATACAGTGAATACACATGAATACAGTGATTACACATGAATACAGTGAATGCACATGAATACAGTGATTACACATGAATACAGTGAATACACATGATAACAGTGAATACACATGATTGCAGTGATTACACATGATAACAGTGAATACACATGAATACAGTGAATGCACATGAATACAGTGATTACACATGAATACAGTGAATACACATGAATACAGTGAATACACATGATTGCAGTGATTACACATGAATACAGTGAATGCACATGAATACAGTGATTACACATGAATACAGTGAATACGGTGATTACACATGATAACAGTGAATACACTAGATAACAGTGAATACAGTGAATACAGTGAAAACACTAGACTAGTATGCTAGTTATCATAGCATCACCAGGACATTATAATCAGGCATACATGAAGTACTTACCCTTCGACGTGTGAATATGCAAATACGAACAGGACCGAGATAGCCTGGGAACCGGAAAACACCCGCGAGTATCCCCGGGAAGATTTCTTTTGTCTTTCTTTTTTTTTCCTCGTTTCTTTTTCGTCTTCTCTAATTTTTCTGTCTATTTTTTTATTTCCTACATTCATGTTTTTCTCTAAATTTATGTATATGTATTGTTCTAACATTTTACTTTATAATAGATAACGTATAATTTTACTTTTATAATTTCTTGTAGTTTCCTCGTTTTTTTCCCAAAGTACATAATGTTTGAAGAACAAGAAGCACACAGGACAAAAAAGAATGTAAGAAACTTGCGCAGCCAATGTCTTTGTTTTCCACTTCCTTTGACATTCCTTCCGTCCAATATACATTGTTTTGAATAGTTGCGCATTCGTTATTAGTGACGTGCGATCTTTTCTGCTGATGCATATTACATGCATATCCCAAGTGATGCGTATTCATTCCTAGCGATAAGTATTCTTCCCTAGTGATGCATATTCATTCTTAGCGATAAGTATTCATCCATAGTCATGCCATTCATTCACAATGATAAGTATTCATCCCTAGTGATGCATATTCATTCCTAGGGATACGCATTCATTCCTAGTGATGCGTATTCATTCCTAGTGATGCATATTCATTCCTAGTGATAAGCATTCATTCCTAGTGATGCATATTCATTCCTAGTGATACGCATTCATTCCTCGTGATTCATATTCATTCTTAGTGATGCGTATTCATTCCTAGTGGTAAGTATTCATCGCTAGTAGTAAGTATTCATTCCTACTGATGCGTATTCATTCCCAGTGATGTGTATTCATTCCCAATGATAAATATTCATCCCTTGTGATGCATATTCATTCCTAGTGATGCGTATTCATCCATAGTGATGCGTATTCATTCCTAGTGATGCGTATTCATTCCTAGTGATGCATATTCATTCCTAGTGATACGCATTCATTCCTCGTGATTCATATTCATTCCTAGTGATGCGTATTCATTCCTAGTGATAAGTATTCATCGCTAGTAGTAAGTATTCATTCCTACTGATGCGTATTCATTCCTAGTAATGCGTATTCATTCCCAATGATAAATATTCATCCCTTGTGATGCATATTCATTCCTAGTGATGCGTATTCATCCATAGTGATGCGTATTCATTCCTAGTGATGCATATTCATTCCTAGTGATAAGTATTCATTCTATTTTTTTTTTATTTCCTACATTCTCTCTAAATTTATGTATATGTATTGTTCTAACATTTTACTTTATAATAGATAACGTATAATTTTACTTTTATAATTTCTTGCAGTTTCCTCGTTTTATATCCAAGTGCATAATGTTTGAAGAACAAGAAGCACACATGACAAAAAAGGAGGTACGAAACTTGTGCAGGCAATGTCTTTGTTTTCCTTTTCCTTTGCCATTCCTTCCGTCCAATATACATTGTTTTGAATTATTCCGCATTCGTTATTAGTGACGTGCGCTCTTTTCCGCTGATGCATATTAGATGCATATCCCAAGTGATGTGTATTTATTCCTAGTGATGCATATTCATTCTTAGTGATGCGTATTCATCCCTAGTGATGCGTATTCATTCCTAGTGATGCGTATTCATTCCTAGTGATGCGTATTCATTCCTAGTGATGCGTATTCATTCCTAGTGATGCGTATTCATTCCTAGTGATGCGTATTCATTCCTAGTGATGCATATTCATCCATAGTGATGCGTATTCATTCCTAGTGATGCGTATTCATTCGTAGTGATGCGTATTCATTCCTAAAGATGCGTATTCATTCCTAGTGATGCGTATTCATTCCTAGATGCGTATTCATTCGTAATGATAAGTATTCATTCCTAGTGATGCGTATTCATTCCTAGTGATGCGTATTCATTCCTAGTGATGCGTATTCATTCCTAGTGATGCATATTCATCCATAGTGATGCGTATTCATTCCTAGTGATGCGTATTCATTCCTAGTGAAGCGTATTCATTCCTAGTGATGCGTATTCATTCCTAGTGATACGTATTCATTCCTAGTGATGCGTATTCATTGCTAGTGATGCGTATTAATCCCTAGTGATGCGTATTCATCCCTAGTGATGCGTATTCATCCCTAGTTATGCGTATTCCTTCCTAAAGATGCGTATTTATTCCTAGTGATGCGTATTTATTCCTAGTGATGCGTATTCATTCCTAGTGATGCGTATTCATTCCCAATGATGCGTATTCATTCCTAGCGATAAGTATTGATCTCTAGTGGTACGTATTCATTCATAGTCATGCGCATTCCTTCACAATGATAAGTATTCATCCCTAGTGATGCATATTCATTCCTAGTGATGCGTATTCATCCATAGTGATGCGTATTCATGCGTAGTGATGCGTATTCATTCCTAGTTATGCGTATTTATTCCTAGTGATGCGTATTCATTCCTAGTGATGTGTATTCGATCCTAGTGATGCGTATTCATTCCTAGTGATGCGTATTCATTGCTAATGATAAGTTTTCATCCCTAGTGATGCGTATTCATTCCTAGTGATGCGTATTCATTGCTAATGATAAGTTTTCATCCCTAGTGATGCGTATTCATTCCTAGTGATGCGTATTTATTCCTAGTTATGTGTATTCGATCCTAGTGATGCATATTCATCCATAGTGATGCGTATTGATTCCTAGTGAAGCGTATTCATTCCTAGTGAAGCATATTCATTCCTAGTGATGTGTATTCATTCCTCGTGATGCGTATTCATTCCTAGTGATGCGTATTCATTCCTAGTGATGCGTATTCATTCCTAGTGATGCGTATTCATCCCTAGTGATGCGTATTCATTCCTAGAGAGGCGTATTCATTCCTAGTGATGCGTATTCATTCTTAGTGATACACATTCATTCCTAGTGATGCATATTCATTCCTAGTGATGAGTATTGATTCCTTGTGATAAGTATTCACCCCTAGAGATGCATATTCATTCCTACTGATACGTATTCATTCCTAGTGATGCGTATTTATTCCTAGTGATGCGTATTCATTCCTTGTGATGCGTATTCATTCATAGTGATAAGTATAAATCCCTAGTGATAAGTATTCATTCATAATGATGAGTATTCATTCCTAGTGATGCGTATTCATTCTTAGTGATGCGAAGTTATTGCTAGTGATGCGTATTCATTCCTAATGATGAGTAGTCATCCCTAGAAATGCGTATTTACTCCTAATGATAGGCATTCATCCTTAGTGATGCGTATTCATTCCTTATGATAAGTATTCATCCCTAAAGATGCGCATTCATTCTTAGTAATAACTATTTATCCCTACTGTTGTGTATTCAGTCGAAGTCATAAGTATTCATCCCTAATGATGCATATTCATTCCTAATGATAAGTATTCATCCCTAGTGATGCGTATTCATTTGTAGTCATAAGGCATTCATCCCTAATGATGTGCTTTTATTCCTAGTGATAAGTATTCATTCCTAGTGATAACTATTCATCCCTATTGATGCGTATTCATTCCTAGTGAGAAGTATTCATTCCTAGTCATCCTTATTCATTCCTAGTGATGCGTATTCATTTCTAGTGATAAGTATTCATTCTTAGTGATGCGTATTTATCTGTAGTTATAAGTATTCAATACTAGTGATGTGTATTTATTCCTAGTAATAAGTATTGATTCCTAGTGATAAGTATTCATCCCTAGTGATGCGTATTCATTCCTAGTGAGGCGTATTCTTTCCTAGTGATGCGTATTCATTCCTAGTGATGCATATTCATTCCTAGTGATAAGCATTCATTCCTAGTGATGCGTATTCATTCCTTGTGATGCGTATTCATTCCTAGTGATAAGTATAAATCCCTAGTGATAAGTATTCATTCATAATGATGAGTATTCATTCCTAGTGATGCGTATTCATTCCTAGTGATGCGAAGTCATTGCTAGTGATGCGTATTCATTCCTAATGATGAGTAGTCATCCCTAGTAATGCATATTTACTCCTAATGATAGGCATTCATCCTTAGTGATGCGTATTCATTCCTTATGATAAGTATTCATCCCTAAAGATGCGCATTCATTCTTAGTAATAACTATTTATCCCAACTGTTGTGTATTCAGTCGAAGTCATAAGTATTCATCCCTAATGATGCATATTCATTCCTAATGATAAGTATTCATCCCTAGTGATGCGTATTCATTTGTAGTCATAAGGCATTCATCCCTAATGATGTGCTTTTATTCCTAGTGATAAGTATTCATTCCTAGTGATAACTATTCATCCCTATTGATGCGTATTCATTCCTAGTGAGAAGTATTCATTCCTAGTCATCCTTATTCATTCGTAGTGATGCGTATTCATTTCTAGTGATAAGTATTCATTCTTAGTGATGCGTATTTATCTGTAGTTATAAGTATTCAATACTAGTGATGTGTATTTATTCCTAGTAATAAGTATTGATTCCTAGTGATAAGTATTCATCCCTAGTGATGCGTATTCATTCCTAGTGAGGCGTATTCTTTCCTAGTGATGCGTATTCATTCCTAGTGATGCATATTCATTCCTAGTGATAAGCATTCATTCCTAGTGATGCATATTCATTCCTAGTGATACGCATTCATTCCTCGTGATTCATATTCATTCCTAGTGATGCGTATTCATTCCTAGTGATAAGTATTCATCGCTAGTAGTAAGTATTCATTCCTACTGATGCGTATTCATTCCTAGTGATGCGTATTCATCCCTAGTGATACGTATAAATCCCTAGTGATACGTATTCATTCATAATGATGAGTATTCATTCCTAGTGATGCGTATTCATTCCTAGTGATGCGTATTCATTCCTAGTGATGCGTATTTATTCCTAGATATGCGTATTATCCCTAGTGATGCGTATTCATTCCTAGTGATGCGTATTCATTCCTTGTGATGCGTATTCATTCCTAGTGATGCGTATTCATTCCTAGTGATGCGTATTCATTCCTAGTCGTGCGTATTCATTCCTAGTGATGCGTATTTATTCCTAGTGATGCGTATTCATTCGTACTGATGCGTATTCATTCCTAGTCGTGCGTATTCATTCCTAGTTATGCGTATTCATTCCTAGTGATGCGTATTCATTCCTAGTCGTGCGTATTCATTCCTAGTGATGCGTATTTATTCCTAGTGATGCGTATTCATTCGTACTGAAGCGTATTCATTCCTAGTCGTGCGTATTCATTCCTAGTGATGCGTATTCATTCCTAGTGATGCGTATTCATTCCTAGTCGTGCGTATTCATTCCTAGTGATGCGTATTTATTCCTAGTGATGCGTATTCATTCCTAGTGATGCGTATTCATTCCTAGTGATGCGTATTCATTCCTAGTCGTGCGTATTCATTCCTAGTGATGCGTATTTATTCCTAGTGATGCGTATTCATTCGTACTGATGCGTATTCATCCCTAGGGATGCGTATTCATTCCTAGTGATGCATATTCAATCTAACTGATGGGTATTCATCCCTAGTGATGCGTATCCATTCGTACTGATGCGTATTCATCCCTATTGATGCGTATTCATTCCTAGTGATGCATATTCATCCCTAGTGATACGTATTCATTCCTAGTGATACGTATTCTATCTTCGGGATAAGTTAGCGATTCATGATTCATGAAGGTCAATAATTGATGATGTGTGGATGATTGATTATGTGCCGATGACTGATGAAGTACCTATGACTGATGATGATTGATGTTGATGACTGATGATGTGTGATTGAATAATTACTTTTATTATAGTATGCTTTCCTAGTGTGTTGCACATTCTTCCCTAGTAAAAAGATGGAAGGAAAAAGATTTAATTGAGACGACAGAAGAAAAAAAATAATATCCGAGTACAAAGATAGAAGGAGAGAGATTTGAGAAGACAGAAGACAAGAAATAATATCTCAGTAGAAAGATGGAAGGAGAGAGATTTGAGAAGACAGAAGACAAGAAATAATATCCCAGTAGAAAGATGAAAGGAAAGACAGAAGAGAAGACAGAAGAAAAGAAATAATATCCGACTAGAAAGATGGAAGGAGAGAGCTTTGAGAAGACAGAAGACAAGAAATAATATCCCAGTAGAAAGATGGAAGGAGAGAGATCTGAGAAGACAGAAGAAAAGAAATAATATCCGAGAAGAAAGAAGGAAGGAGACAGATTTGAAAAGACAGAAAACAAGAAATAATATCCCAGTAGAAAGATGGAAGGAGGGAGATTTGAGAAGACACAAGACAAGAAATAATATCCCAGGAAAAAGATGGAAGGAGAGAGATCTGAGAAGACAGAAGAAAAGAAATAATATCCGAGAAGAAAGAAGGAAGGAGACAGATTTGAGAAGACAGAAGACAAGAAATAATATCCGAGTAGAAAGATGGAAGGAGAGAGATTTGAGAAGGCAGAAGACAAGAAATAATATCCGAGTAGAAAGATGGAAGGAGAGAGATTTGTGAAGACAGAAAACAAGAAATAATATCCCAGTAGAAAGATGGAAGGAGGGAGATTTGAGAAGACAGAAGACAAGAAATAATATCCGAGTAGAAAGATGGAAGGAGAGAGATTTGAGAAGACACAAGACAAGAAATTATATCCCAGTAGAACGATGGAAGGAGGGAGATTTGAGAAGACAGAAGGAAAGAAATAATATCCCAGTAGCAAGATGGAAGGAGAGAGATTTGAGAAGACAGAAGAGAAGAAATAATATCCGAGTAGAAAGATGGAAGGAGAGAGATTTGAGAAGACACAAGACAAGAAATAATATCTCAGTAGAAAGATGGAAGGAGAGAGATTTGAGAAGACACAAGACAAGAAATAATATCCCAGTAGAAAGATGGAAGGAGAGAGATTTGAGAAGACACAAGACAAGAAATAATATCCCAGTAGAAAGATGGAAGGAGAGAGATTTGAGAAGACAGAAGAAAAGAAATAATATCCCAGTAGAAAGATGGAAGGAGTGAGATTTGAGAAGACAGAAGACAAGAAATAATATCCCAGTAGAAAGATGGAAGGAGAGAGATTTGAGAAGACAGACGACAGAAATAATATCCGAGTAGAAAGATGGAAGGAGAGAGATTTGTGAAGACAGAAAACAAGAAATAATATCCCAGTAGAAAGATGGAAGGAGGGAGATTTGAGAAGACAGAAGGAAAGAAATAATATCCCAGTAGCAAGATGGAAGGAGAGAGATTTGAGAAGACAGAAGAGAAGAAATTATATCCGAGTAGAAAGATGGAAGGAGAGAGATTTGAGAAGACACAAGACAAGAAATTATATCCCAGTAGAAAGATGGAAGGAGGGAGATTTGAGAAGACACAAGACAAGAAATAATATCCCAGTAGAAAGATGGAAGGAGAGAGATTTGAGAAGACAGAAGACAAGAAATAATATCCCAGTAGAAAGATGGAAGGAGAGAGATTTGAGAAGACAGAAGACAAGAAATAATATCCGAGTAGAAAGATGGAAGGAGAGAGATTTGAGAAGGCAGAAGACAAGAAATAATATCCGAGTAGAAAGATGGAAGGAGAGAGATTTGAGAAGACAGAAGACAAGAAATAATATCCCATTAGAAAGATGAAAGGAGAGAGATTTGAGAAGACAGAAGACAAGAAATAATATCCGACTAGAAAGATGGAAGGAGAGAGATTTGAGAAGACAGAAAACAAGAAATAATATCCGAGTAGAAAGATGGAAGGAGAGAGATTTGAGAAGACAGAAGACAAGAAATAATATCCCAGTGGAAAGATGGAAGGAGAGAAATTTGAGAAGACACAAGACAAGAAATTATATCCCAGTAGAACGATGGAAGGAGTGAGATTTGAGAAGACAGAAGAAAAGAAATAATATCCCAGTAGAAAGATGGAAGGAGAGAGATTTGAGAAGACAGAAGACAGAAATAATATCCGAGTAGAAAGATGGAAGGAGAGAGATTTGTGAAGACAGAAAATAAGAAATAATATCCCAGTAGAAAGATGGAAGGAGGGAGATTTGAGAAGACAGAAGGAAAGAAATAATATCCCAGTAGCAAGATGGAAGGAGAGAGATTTGAGAAGACAGAAGAGAAGAAATAATATCCGAGTAGAAAGATGGAAGGAGAGAGATTTGAGAAGACACAAGACAAGAAATAATATCTCAGTAGAAAGATGGAAGGAGAGAGATTTGAGAAGACACAAGACAAGAAATTATATCCGAGTAGAAAGATGGAAGGAGAGAGATTTGAGAAGACACAACACAAGAAATTATATCCCAGTAGAAAGATGGAAGGAGGGAGATTTGAGAAGACAGAAGAAAAGAAATAATATCCCAGTAGAAACGTGGAAGGAGTGAGATTTGAGAAGACAGAAGACAAGAAATAATATCCCAGTAGAAAGATGGAAGGAGAGAGATTTGAGAAGACAGAAGAAAAGAAATAATATCCGAAGAGAAAGATGGAAGAAGAGAGATTTGAGAAGACAGAAGACAAGAAATAGTATCCGAGTAGAAAGATGGAAGGAGAGAGATTTGAGAAGACAGAAGACAAGAAATAATATCCGAGTAGAAAGATGGAAGGAGAGAGATTTGAGAAGACACAAGACAAGAAATTATATCCCAGTAGAACGATGGAAGGAGGGAGATTTGAGAAGACAGAAGAAAAGAAATAATATCCGAGTAGAAAGATGGAAGGAGAGAGATTTGAGAAGACACAAGACAAGAAATTATATCCCAGTAGAAAGATGGAAGGAGAGAGATTTGAGAAGACAGAAAACAAGAAATAATATCCCAGTAGAAAGATGGAAGGAGGGAGATTTGAGAAGACAGAAGAAAAGAAATGATATCCCAGTAGAAAGATGGAAGGAGAGAGATTTGAGAAGACAGAAGACAAGAAATAATATCCCAGTAGAAAGATTTAAGGAGAGAGATTTGAGAAGACAGAAGACAAGAAATAATATCCCAGTAGAAAGATGGAAGGAGAGAGATTTGAGAAGACACAAGACAAGAAATAATATCCGAGTAGAAAGATGGAAGGAGAGAGATTTGAGAAGACACAAGACAAGAAATTATATCCCAGTAGAAAGATGGAAGGAGAGAGATTTGAGAAGACACAAGACAAGAAATAATATCCCAGTAGAAAGATGGAAGGAGAGAGATTTGAGAAGACAGAAAACAAGAAATAATATCCCAGTAGAAAGATGGAAGGAGGGAGATTTGAGAAGACAGAAGAAAAGAAATGATATCCCAGTAGAAAGATGGAAGGAGAGAGATTTGAGAAGACAGAAGAAAAGAAATAATATCCCAGTAGAAAGATTTAAGGAGAGAGATTTGAGAAGACAGAAGACAAGAAATAATATCCCAGTAGAAAGATGGAAGGAGAGAGATTTGAGAAGACAGAAGACAAGAAATAATATCCCAGTAGAAAGATGGAAGGAGAGAGATTTGAAAAGACAGAAGACAAGAAATAATATCCGAGTAGAAAGATGGAAGGAGAGAGATTTGAGAAGGCAGAAGACAAGAAATAATATCCGAGTAGAAAGATGGAAGGAGAGAGATTTGAGAAGACAGAAGACAAGAAATAATATCCGAGTAGAAAGATGAAAGGAGAGAGATTTGAGAAGACAGAAGACAAGAAATAATATCCGACTAGTAAGATGGAAGGAGAGAGATTTGAGAAGACAGAAAACAAGAAATAATATCCGAGTAGAAAGATGGAAGGAGAGAGATTTGAGAAGACAGAAGACAAGAAATAATATCCCAGTGGAAAGATGGAAGGAGAGAAATTTGAGAAGACACAAGACAAGAAATTATATCCCAGTAGAACGATGGAAGGAGTGAGATTTGAGAAGACAGAAGAAAAGAAATATTATCCCAGTAGAAAGATGGAAGGAGAGAGATTTGAGAAGACAGAAGAGAAGAAATTATATCCGAGTAGAAAGATGGAAGGAGAGAGATTTGAGAAGACACAAGACAAGAAATTATATCCCAGTAGAAAGATGGAAGGAGAGAGATTTGAGAAGACACAAGACAAGAAATAATATCCCAGTAGAAAGATGGAAGGAGAGAGATTTGAGAAGACACAAGACAAGAAATAATATCCCAGTAGAAAGATGGAAGGAGGGAGATTTGAGAAGACAGAAGAAAAGAAATAATATCCGAGTAGAAAGATGGAAGGAGTGAGATTTGAGAAGACAGAAGACAAGAAATAATATCCCAGTAGAAAGATGGAAGGAGAGAGATTTGAGAAGACAGAAGAAAAGAAATAATATCCGAAGAGAAAGAAGGAAGGAGACAGATTTGAGAAGACAGAAGACAATAAATAGTATCCGAGTAGAAAGATGGAAGGAGAGAGATTTGAGAAGACAGAAGACAAGAAATAATATCCGAGTAGAAAGATGGAAGGAGAGAGATTTGAGAAGACACAAGACAAGAAATTATATCCCAGTAGAAAGATGGAAGGAGAGAGATTTGAGAAGACAGAAGACAAGAAATAATATCCGAGTAGAAAGATGGAAGGAGAGAGATTTGAGAAGACACAAGACAAGAAATTATATCCCAGTAGAACGATGGAAGGAGGGAGATTTGAGAAGACAGAAGAAAAGAAATAATATCCCAGTAGAAAGATGGAAGGAGAGAGATTTGAGAAGGCAGAAGACAAGAAATAATATCCGAGTAGAAAGATGGAAGGAGAGAGATTTGTGAAGACAGAAAACAAGAAATAATATCCCAGTAGAAAGATGGAAGGAGGGAGATTTGAGAAGACAGAAGACAAGAAATAATATCCCAGTAGAAAGATGGAAGGAGAGAGATTTGAGAAGACACAAGACAAGAAATAATATCCGAGTAGAAAGATGGAAGGAGAGAGATTTGAGAAGACACAAGACAAGAAATTATATCCCAGTAGAAAGATGGAAGGAGAGAGATTTGAGAAGACACAAGACAAGAAATAATATCCCAGTAGAAAGATGGAAGGAGAGAGATTTGAGAAGACAGAAAACAAGAAATAATATCCCAGTAGAAAGATGGAAGGAGGGAGATTTGAGAAGACAGAAGAAAAGAAATGATATCCCAGTAGAAAGATGGAAGGAGAGAGATTTGAGAAGACAGAAGAAAAGAAATAATATCCCAGTAGAAAGATTTAAGGAGAGAGATTTGAGAAGACAGAAGACAAGAAATAATATCCCAGTAGAAAGATGGAAGGAGAGAGATTTGAGAAGACAGAAGACAAGAAATAATATCCCAGTAGAAAGATGGAAGGAGAGAGATTTGAAAAGACAGAAGACAAGAAATAATATCCGAGTAGAAAGATGGAAGGAGAGAGATTTGAGAAGGCAGAAGACAAGAAATAATATCCGAGTAGAAAGATGGAAGGAGAGAGATTTGAGAAGACAGAAGACAAGAAATAATATCCCAGTAGAAAGATGAAAGGAGAGAGATTTGAGAAGACAGAAGACAAGAAATAATATCCGACTAGTAAGATGGAAGGAGAGAGATTTGAGAAGACAGAAAACAAGAAATAATATCCGAGTAGAAAGATGGAAGGAGAGAGATTTGAGAAGACAGAAGACAAGAAATAATATCCCAGTGGAAAGATGGAAGGAGAGAAATTTGAGAAGACACAAGACAAGAAATTATATCCCAGTAGAACGATGGAAGGAGTGAGATTTGAGAAGACAGAAGAAAAGAAATATTATCCCAGTAGAAAGATGGAAGGAGAGAGATTTGAGAAGACAGAAGAGAAGAAATTATATCCGAGTAGAAAGATGGAAGGAGAGAGATTTGAGAAGACACAAGACAAGAAATTATATCCCAGTAGAAAGATGGAAGGAGAGAGATTTGAGAAGACACAAGACAAGAAATAATATCCCAGTAGAAAGATGGAAGGAGAGAGATTTGAGAAGACACAAGACAAGAAATAATATCCCAGTAGAAAGATGGAAGGAGGGAGATTTGAGAAGACAGAAGAAAAGAAATAATATCCGAGTAGAAAGATGGAAGGAGTGAGATTTGAGAAGACAGAAGACAAGAAATAATATCCCAGTAGAAAGATGGAAGGAGAGAGATTTGAGAAGACAGAAGAAAAGAAATAATATCCGAAGAGAAAGAAGGAAGGAGACAGATTTGAGAAGACAGAAGACAATAAATAGTATCCGAGTAGAAAGATGGAAGGAGAGAGATTTGAGAAGACAGAAGACAAGAAATAATATCCGAGTAGAAAGATGGAAGGAGAGAGATTTGAGAAGACACAAGACAAGAAATTATATCCCAGTAGAAAGATGGAAGGAGAGAGATTTGAGAAGACAGAAGACAAGAAATAATATCCGAGTAGAAAGATGGAAGGAGAGAGATTTGAGAAGACACAAGACAAGAAATTATATCCCAGTAGAACGATGGAAGGAGGGAGATTTGAGAAGACAGAAGAAAAGAAATAATATCCCAGTAGAAAGATGGAAGGAGAGAGATTTGAGAAGGCAGAAGACAAGAAATAATATCCGAGTAGAAAGATGGAAGGAGAGAGATTTGTGAAGACAGAAAACAAGAAATAATATCCCAGTAGAAAGATGGAAGGAGGGAGATTTGAGAAGACAGAAGAAAAGAAATGATATCCCAGTAGAAAGATGGAAGGAGAGAGATTTGAGAAGACAGAAGACAAGAAATAATATCCGAGTAGAAAGATGGAAGGAGAGAGATTTGAGAAGACAGAAGACAAGAAATAATATCCCAGTAGAAAGATGGAAGGAGAGAGATTTGAGAAGACAGAAGACAAGAAATAATATCTCAGTAGAAAGATGAAAGGAGAGAGATTTGAGAAGACAGAAGACAAGAAATAATATCCCAGTAGAAAGATGGAAGGAGAGAGATTTGACAAGACACAAGACAAGAAATAATATCCGAGTAGAAAGATGAAATGACCAATTGACTAATGTTACTTTTGTCTTAACAAATGTGCGGTGAAGTAAAACTGGTGATGGGAATTGCTCAATGACAAACTTCCTCTTGCTATAGTTGTAAAAATTAAGTCATGAAAATAACGTTTCTTTGCTTAGCGACAAGTCATTAGTTATTTTCTGAGTGTCGGAGAGAGGGAGACGGGTGTTCATTGGAATCTTCTACCCATCGAAAAACGCTAAATATAAACTGCGGGAATTTGTTTATTATTAACAGAAAGTAACAAATGACATTTTGGATCAAGTATTTTACGCTATTTTTTAAAGCGTTTTTTGATGGGTGGAAGACTAGGTGGGCTCCCTGTGGTGAAATTTTAGTTAGGGATTAGCAGTTTATGATCACGAATTTAGGAGTGAAAAATGCAAAACTGTAAATATCACTAAGATAGTCTAGTGAATAAACGATATCTCGAAACTTTAGCATCGTAACACATTTGTACTATTTTACTGCTTTTTTTAAAATAAAAAGTAAAATAAATGTTCTTGATACAAAATAAAAACAGTGTGAAAAGTCTTGAATGTGGCTTTTTTCTTGCATTTGTTTGTTGGTTTTCTTTTCGCTCTTCTCATTATCCTCCCCGCCCACCTCTAATGTTTTACGAATTGATGCACTGTTGTCTATAGTCTATAGTCTATAGTCTGTTGTATCTGTGAAAAGCCCGCGCTTACGTTCCGGTTTGTTACATGATGCTGTTCTTAATTAACGCGTACTGCAAATAAGTATCATAGATACGGCAGTAAATAACCTATAGTGTTAATGAAACGCTTGCGCAGAACGAATTTATAACTGAGTCATGAACTGCCAAACATCAATGAATATAAACAAATATCTTAGCGCTTAAACTCAATTCTATAATAAAATATCGCTTACCTTATTGCCTGACTCCTTAAACATCGAGAAAGTTATCAAATGAACCGGGAAATCAGCCTATTTTAAGAGAAATCTCTTCGTAACTGGTTGCATCAAGCGCAAACAAGAAACTAGAATATTCATAAGTCACTCCTTATTGTTAAAAGAGCTGTCAACGTCATTAAAAAGTGAATAAAGTATGAATGGAATACAGTTGTGAAGTGTGAAATCTATTGTTCATTGACTATTAATATTCATACGTGACTCCTACCACACCCGGCCACACCCACCTTCACCTCACCTGGTTGGGGTTGGAACCCTAGCACCAATTTTTGACCGCCCCAAGGTAAGTACTAGGGTTAGGGTTAGGTCAATAAGTTAACCCTAACCCTAACGCATATTTTTGACTAGTGTAGGTAGGGTTAGTGTTAGGGTTAGGTCAAATAGTTAACCCTAACCCTAACGCATATTTTTGACCTATCTGGGTAGGGTTAGTGTTAGGGTTAGGGTTAGGTCAAATAGTTAACCCTAACCCTAACGCATATTTCTGACTAGTGTAGGTAGGGTTAGTGTTAGGGTTAGGGTTAGGTCAAATAGTTAACCCTAACCCTAACGCATATTTTTGACCTATCTGGGTAGGGTTAGTGTTAGGGTTAGGGTTAGGTCAAATAGTTAACCCTAACCCTAGCACTAACCCTAGGGTGGTCAAAATCAGGGTTAGGGTTAGTTGGGGCTATGGGTATGAATATTAATTAAGCAATAACAATTGATTAATTAATGCATGCCATACATTTTTTCGTGTTTTCACGCACGGTAGCGGGTTTCTGCTTAAAAGGAAGCGCACGTTGAATATTTTATTCAGTTGGTTCGCGTCGTTTCTGATTCAAGGACGGAGCTAATGTTTGTTGTTTTAAAGGATTCCATTCATTCATTTTTATTGAGTCTTTCGTGTTTGAGCTGTTTGCAGCAAAGATAAAGAGGTAAGAGATTAACTTGTGTATTTTTAACTTATTACAGCTGTTATTTATGGCATTTCGTATCGTGATTATTCTTTTATAACAAGCTTTGTAAAGTTTTCCATGTGCTTGTGGGCATATACTCCATGGCAGACTGTCATGAATGTACTGGCGTAGACATGTTTTGCTAAGGGTTTATGGTTAGGGTGTCATAAAGAAATATTAAGAATTATACGTATGATATGTATGCCCTTTTAATAGCTTTTCTTTGTATATACATGTTTTTTTTCGCTGAACTTATAAAAGGTACTGTTTGAAGGGAAAAAAAAAGAAAAACAGATTCAAAACTAATATGAATGACACAAAACCGCATACATTTCAAAAATCTTTTTATTCATCAAAGTTTTCAGTTACAAAATTATTTTTTATGATTTCTAGTCTAATACATCAATGAACATCGACACATCATATGTGCATCATCAATACGTCACTAATCATCAACACATCATCAATCATTGGCATCATCACTCATTAAGAATATACATGACTAGGATAGAATGCGCAACCATTCAAAACAACGTATTTTAGAAGTAAGGAATGCCAAAGGAAATGAAATACAAAGACATTGCCTTGACAAGTTTCTAACGTGCTTTTCTGTTCTGTCCTTCTTGTTCTTCGAACATTGTACACTGAAAAAAAGACGGAAATTACAGGAATGATAGCCCAAGTATCAGGACTTCGGAGCGGGGGCCTGGGGAGAGGGGAAAGGGAGGGGGATGTCCCCTCCTTACCCCCCCCCCCCTCCCCTCTGAGAGCCTGATACTTAGGCTAATTAAGGAAATGATAAAAGTAAAATGAGACGTTATAAATTCTGAAATAACATGACATAAAATACGAGGAAATAAATTGAGAAAGAAAGATATAAATGTAGGGGGGGAAAAGAAATATAAAAACGAGAGATGAAAATAATATGTAGAAATAACGGAAATGAAAATTAGAAAAGGGAAGAAATCTTCCCGCGGGATACTCGCGAGTGTAGTCCGGTTCCCAGGCTATCTCGGTCCTGTTCGTATTTGCATATTCACACATCGAAGACCACGTTTTTCGGTTCAGAAAATGTCTTCGATATTACAAGCTGAATTTTACAGTAAAAACATGTTTTATTGAAGTCATATTCATCCTAATTTATCAAAAGAATACAGAAGAGTCATGACTGGTAAGAATTTCGTACTTTTACCACGTTTCCTAGTGTTTTATCATCGAAGGGTTGGGAACACGTGACGACCAAGATGTCTTCGCGTTTCGTTTCTTGTGTTAAGGGTTCTGCTTCTTTCTATTTGTACTTGGAACACATCATTAACTAACATCATGTTTTAAACTTGCCTGTCGAATGTTCCTTGAAAAACATTTAAATGTGTTTAGTTGTACAAATGTGTTGAACAAAAACACACCCACTCCCCCCCCCCCCCCCCCCCAATAGCAGGTTTTGCTCATTGATCAATATTCAATAATAACCATCAATAATTATTTTTCCTTTGCAGTTATCAGTTATTAAGATGTGGAAAACATTGAGAAATCAGTCACCATAACCTATGGCATTATACGTGGACATGAAGCACAAGTCCATATCACTGTACCTGACACTGATTGTGTTAGAAGATGAGAAGAAACTAAATATCACTTGATACAAGCCTGAAACAAGACATGTTGACAAACAAGACACAAGTATGTCATTGGACGGCTTGGTAATGAACAATGTCTCTACCTCTATCAAAACAAGGAGACGATGAGGAAGAAAGATGAAATAATGGCAACACAACAACAGAGTTACTACACTGATCAAGAGATCAGTTTCTACTAGAAAATCCAAACCTGCAAAAACAAAAACATATTCAATGAACTAATGGCAACAATTAGAATTAACACAACGGCAGGGTGATTGTACTGCAGCTTTACCTGATCTACTACAAGAGACTGTGGTGACATTCTATGTCATTTTACCCAAGATGTCCTACAGATATCTACCAGATGATATGTACTGTAGCTTTACCTGGTTTACTACAAGAGACTGTGGTGGCATTCTACATGTATGTCATTTTACCCATGATGTCCTACAGATATCTACCAGATGATATGTACTGTAGCTTTACCTGGTTTACTACAAGAGACTGTGGTGACATTCTATGTCATTTTACCCATGATGTCCTACAGATATCTACCAGATGATATGTACTGTAGCTTTACCTGGTTTACTACAAGAGACTGTGGTGGCATTCTACATGTATGTCATTTTACCCATGATGTCCTACAGATATCTACCAGATGATATGTACTGTAGCTTTACCTGGTTTACTACAAGAGACTGTGGTGACATTCTATGTCATTTTACCCATGATGTCCTACAGATATCTACCAGATGATATGTACTGTAGCTTTACCTGGTTTACTACAAGAGACTGTGGTGACATTCTATGCCATTCAGATATCTACCAGTTGATACCTGATCTATGGGTGTGCAATAATCATCAGGTATGTATTTTTATCACCAACTACAGCTGTAAGGCTGTAGTATTTAGTCAATAGTTTATTCCAGAAAGCAGAGTTTCCCGTGTAGACAAATCCTGGCAGAGAATGCTGGCAGAGAAAATAGGAGACTCTGCCAGTCCAGGCAGTTCTGTTTGATATACAGCCGTTCACAACCATGAATGAACCAAACAGGTTTTTAAACTGGTTTTAACTGGAAATAAGTAATAGGCATGATCAAATGTAGAACACAGCTTATTTTTTGACCCCACGGTACTTATTATAACAGGTTGCTAAGTTACCAAATGCATGGCAACAAAGAAAATGGCCTGGACCGGCCGAGTCTCCCATTTTCTCTGCCAGCATTCGTCTACATGGGAGACTCTGTTAGCTTGGAAAGAAACTAATGATAAGCAACAGCTCATTAAATGAATGGGTTCAGGTTTTATGAAAGGAACAAAATGACTGTTATGCAGTTAAAGAAGTTCCCAATTTCAAAAACTCTTGGAATCTCCCACAAATCCCCCTAAAAACCCTGGAGAATACCTTCTAAAATACACTAAGTGAATGCCTAGTAGTGTCCCAGTTTTCTGATTGGATACAGTCTCACATGCTTTAATTCATTTATTCCACAGCTTGTCTTTCAAGCGTCTAAAAAAACTTATGATGGACTAGCCTTCAAGTCTTAAAAGGTAAAATTATGATCTTACTTATTCAATGCAATGATGGGGCTAAACCACTTGAAGAGTGGAGCTCAACCACTTGGGGCTAAACCACCATGGGGCTAAACCATCATGGGGCTAAACCACCATGGGGCTTAACCACCATGGGGCTAAACCACCATGGGGCTAACCCACCATGGGGCTAATCCACCATAGGGCTAAACCACCATGGGGCTAAACCACCATGGAGCTAAACCACCATGGGGCTAAACCACCATGGGGCTAAACCACCATGAGGCTAAACCACCATGGAGCTCAACCACTGGGGTCTAAACAAGCATGGGGCTAAACCACCATGGGGCTAAACCACCATGGGGCTAAACCACCATGGAGCTAAACCACCATGGGGCTAAACCACCATGGGGCTAAACCACCTTGGAGCTAAACCACCATGGAGCTAAACCACCATGGGGCTAAACCACCATGGGGCTAAACCACTATGGGGCTAAACCACCATGGGGCTAAACCACCATGGGGCTTAACCACCATGGGGCTAACCCACCATGGGGCTAAACCACCTTTTGATATCATAAAAAAATGTAATATTTCATCTAACCAAGATTTGCTTTTGCTTAACAGCTTGTCTACAAACCAGCTGAATTTAACTAGATAATGATCAAGACAAATGGCCAGTGCAAACTGACAGGAAGGTAGGTCCCATGATGTATATTAGTTCATCTATGAACATATCTGTCATACAAATCTACTGGGAATAAGACAATATTATTATTGTGTTTTCACATCAATAAAGCATTGATATGGGTATGGAGATATGATAGACAAAAAAGTGTTACCAAAAACATTTGATTTGGGTACAACATTGGGTTAACTAATTTGGTCATTTACTAATGCCCCACCAACAAACCAACTACACTGACTACCATCACAACAACTAATGAATGACACCTCAGCAACTACTGACTGACACCTCACTAACTACTGACACATCAACAACCACTTACTGGCACCTTACCAACCAATAATGACACTTCATCAATCACTGACTGACACTTCACCAACCACTAACTGTTACTACCAATAACTAACTGATGACTCCTACCACTGACACCTCATGTTACTTCAAATATTTTAGTTCAATCCTACTGCCTTTAGGACAAGTTATTTATTATTTATTATCTTGTGCTTTCAGACACAAACCTGTCTTGTGAACAGCAATATAACAAGAAGAAAAGAAGAAGCATTGCCTAGAATAACAACCAGAAGAAAGGATACCTAAAAAATATCAAGAAAATTAACAGGCTATTTATATTAATATTTTCAAACAAAGAAAAAAGAACAGGGCTCAAAATAACAGTCTGCACATGCAGGACAAATCTTATCAATAACAGATGAAAGTTATTTTAAAATCCAAAATGGGCTACAATATGGCAGGTAAAATTTCTCTGCCAAAATGTCTCTATCACCGAAAACAAGTACGGTTATAATATTGTTCTATTTTGATCCCTGGTAAAGAAAACAAAGAGAGAATGAAAGATACAAGAGAAGAAAAAAAAAGAAATGAGAGAAAGGAAAGACAAATCAAAAGAAAAAAAAACAAATGCTAAAAATGAAAAATATCACCCTATTTCATAATGACATTGCCAACCAAAATAAAGTGCTTTTTCACGAAGAAATGGCACTAAACTCAAAAAAATAAGGGGGGGGAATCACTAAGAGTTTAGGTGATTCTGTTTCACTCAATAATTATTGAACAATACATTATTCACATCTGATGTCATTATGAAATAGGGCAACTGAAAAGATATTTAGCTAGAGGCCTGGCAAAACAAATCTTGTAGTTAAACCAAATAATTGTGGCTCTGATAACTGTACACACTTAATTCTTCTAAGAGTGACTAGGGAAAAAAACACTAGAAAAAAACAAAAAAAAGCAGCAAATATACAAAAAAAAAAGGTCGACTATTTCAGCTTCATAGCATAATCAAATAGCTGATTGTCCTGCAGATCTACTTAACAATTAGTCCAAATGGTCTAATTGTTTTAGTAAAAACCTACTAATCGGTCCAATAAAAGGATGCAAAAAGTTTTGGATTTTGCTTTAAATATATTTTTTTTTTGGTTTTCAAAACCGCCGCTTTTCGCTACTAGAGGTCTATCACTAATAGACCCCTAGTAGCTCAGCCAATCACAGGGCTCAATTGGTGATAGACCATTAGTAGGTTTTTCCTAATTCTAGATAACCATCTGTAATGCCAGCCCTCTAGCCACTAATATTAGATATAGGAGAGTGTGTAGATACCCAAAACTGAAATAGTTAAGACATTCAGATTATTCCCGAATAAGGAAGGAGGAAAAAGTCAGAAACGTTTTCCATAGCAACTAGTAGGTGGGTTCTCAGTAAAGAAGAACAAAACCAAAAATATACAGTAGACTTATCACTGCTGTTCAGTTTCAATTTTCATCTTTTGACAACACTTTATTTCAATTGGCTGGTCATTTCATGTGACTTTTCTAACTTTACTGAGAACCCTCCACTAGTTAAACACACTCTCCTATATCTAATATTATCATCATTTATTATCTGTACACCAGAAAAATGAAATACACTTCATACCTCCCACGAGGTCCTATCAGCACCAATCAGAGAAGCTGCCCCACCAGGCCAGGAAACCAAAAAAGGCGGTACAACATTGCTGCTCTCGGCAGAGTCTAACCTTGAGGCCATGATCAGATGACTGCTCTGGAGGTGAAGGTTGTCAGTAAGGATACCAGGTGATGGCCCTCTGCAGATTTGAAGGGAGTGCGCCGTTGGCATGAATGCCGGTCACTGTGCAGGTTAGTGCAAGTAAAAGCAGAGGTAATCATATCTCACTATTCATGGGTGTGTACAGCAGTGATAGTTTTGGGGTGGTGTGCTCAATAGACTTGCATAAGACACCATTCAGACTTCCATACAAGTAGAGTATCAACCTGGGAAGACTAGAAGTTGAATCATTTCTAGGCGACCTAATCTTGCGTTAATGATGTTCGGCTAGACTGATATCATAAGGTTCTATCATAGGATTGTAATTTAATAAGTTTTTTCACCAGCAAAACAAGACCTCAGTTTCTTTAAAATCTTAAACATTTTCTTACACTTTTTCATGAGATAATCATGTGAAAATAATAACGCAAACTGAAAAATATGAAACAAGTTTCTAACAAGTTATAGAAACCAACTGATAATTGCAATCAAATGAAAAAAATATATTGAGAAATAAACATAAACATAAAATATTCTCCAACAAATTTTATCAACCAAGAAAGATACAAAAACCAATAATATAAGAAATGAAATATATTTCGAACTCTAAGTTTTCATGAAACTGAGGTCTTAACAACCTTGTTATTAATTCGATACACTTGATCTTAATTGGAAATAAGATGAATTTCCAATTAAAAGATTGGATACAAAAATTCAGCACTGTCAAATCATTTCAAATATGAAGTGCTTTTGAAAATTAATCACACAAATATTTTTGTGGCAAATATATTATTTTTTTGGAAATGCAACAAAAACATTTCTGTTTCGAGTTGAAGCATTTCTATGGTAAAGATGTTTACAATTAACCAAAGCAACTATGTACAAAACATGTATCGTTCTGTCAAATGAAATTAATTTTTCTTCTAAAATTATTTTTGATGCATCATACAGACAAAGTCTGCCTAAATTGCACTATTTCTCAAAGTATCATAATATTTCCCAAAGATATGATGGGAAACACCAAAAATCAGCTGTGCAAAATTCTGAAATAATACACAAAAAGTGCAAACAAATAAATCCAAGCCAAACAAGGCAAATGTGAAATGGAAAATGAATGAGTAGAGGACAAGGTGAGCCATCAAAGAATGGCATAGAAACACCAAACCTCACATTCAAGAAACCATTAGACTTGAATGAAATGAAACTATTATTACAAGTAAAACCAAGAGTTGTTTTACTATGAATTATTAAGTCCAATGCACTTATATTAAATGCACAAGCTGTCCAAATTTGAAACAATTTGAAACAAAATACTTGGCAGAATATTGAAAACTTGTTTTTAGCTCAAATGTGATGCAGTTCATTGCGATACATGTAGTTGCTTATAATTTGGAAATGCAAATATCAACAGTGCAAATATTTCATCTTTCACTACTTATTTACGACCCATTCACTTCTGTTAAGAAGTTGTTTTGCTGGTGAAAAAACTGATCTTAGGAAATAAACACAAGATAAACATAAGAAAAACATGTAGAGGTCACATCTACCATGTGAAACAATTTACTAGGAATAAACCGGAGGCTCTTTAGATTTTCTTTAGCTATTAGGATAATAAATTTTTTTAGGGACGAGAATGTAACCATTGAATATCTAGACTGTAACAGCTCGGTTTCCCTTAGTGTAACATTAATAGAGTGGATTTCATATGATTCTTGGCATGTTAGATGGCATGACATGTCCTGACATTGGAATGGTTTCCCATTACTTTATTGCATTTTGTTAATCCTGTATCTATTTACGGCCAATATGAAATCTACTCTGTTAAACTAATGTTTAAACCTCTTAGCAAGTACTGATCTTAAAATATAAATGAAGGAATTATAGGCTAGGTATCTAACACAGATAAAAACTAGGGCTTTTGCAACCAACAGTCATGTAGAAAATATTTGATTTTGTTTCTCAAAACATTTATTTAATTGGTAATGAGATGATCAAAATCCTCTCCTAAAATGCTATATTGGCCTTACCTTATGCTACGGATCTTTAGATATGAAGTGTTTTGGTGGTTCATCAACTAGCACATGACTGTAAGCTGCAAAAGATGTAATATAAACTTAATCCTCTTAACACTTTCATTACATTTTAAGTCAAAAAATCATAGTTCTGGTAACCTAGGAGATACTGAATTAATTATAGGTCTAGTAACCTAGGAGATACTGAATTAACTATAGGCCCAGTCCCTTGGAGATACTGAATTAATTATAGGTCTGGTAACCTAGGAGATACTGAATTAATTATAGGTCTAGTAACCTAGGAGATATTGAATTAATTCTAGGCCCAGTCCCTAGGAGATACTGAATTAATTATAGGCCCAGTCCCCTAGCAGATACTGAATTAATTATCTCTTCAATGAATTAATTATAGACTTAGTCCATTCTCAATAATACTTTAACACCCAAGGACTTCGGCTTAGCTTTTCATATTGAATTACATGTTGGTAGTTTCCTTTTCGGGATAGACCAGCTCATTTTTCACAAGTTTAGTAGCCTAGAAACTTCGTTATTTTAGTCTTCGCAAACCAGGTTGATAATCAAATACACTTAATGGAAGTCTGAATACCGCCTTAAGTCTATTAATCACACCACTCCAAGATATACATCACTGTTGTGCAGTAAAACCTATGGGTAGTGGGGAATGGTTATCTTGTAAGACTCGTACTTGCACTGACCCTCACAGTATAAAGGCTGGCTTTGCCAACGAGGTACTCTCGAGAATCTGTATGGGGTTTCAGAGTCTGATATCCCTATTGACAGTGTTCATCTTCAGAGTAGCCAACTGGTTGTGGTTTCATAAGATGGCTCTTGTCGGACAGCAAGTACTGCCTGGTCCTGGTCTACCGGGGTAGTGAGACTTGGTGCTGGTAGGACCTTGGGGAGGTATTTTTTTTGTAAGTCCAAAAAGGGCGTGGAGAGGGTAAAGATGGAATTCATTAAAAAACACAGGAAAACTACTAAGTCAAAATTCAAACTTTATTTCAAACACAACACACAACAACCATAATTTACAAGGGAAAAAATTACAAGGGAAAAAATTACAAGGGAAAAAATTACAAGGGAAAAAAATTACAAGGCAAACTTTGACAACTTACCAAAATAATCCTAAGTGCCCACTTCTCTGTGTCTATAGGACTCCTGGAAAATTTCAAAGTATAAATCAGAAGAAAGTCATGAAAAACCCCTACCACCCTACTAAGTAAATTCTCCCTCCCCTACCCTAAGAATATTTCCCTCCCCCCTATATGAGTAACCCCTCCCCCCAGTATAAGGCTTTGACCCCTCCCCCCAACATCGCTTTCCTCCCCTCCCCACCCAATGTGAGTTAAACCCAGTTGTAATTGACCATAATTCTTTTATTTCTATTTCAAGTCGTAATTCAATCATAGAGAAGTCCAGGGATATGAAGACAATATAATCAAATTCACTGAAGTTTTTTTGTTCTAATTTGAATATAGACTCCAATCCTTCCAAAGTATCCCTTAGTTTTGTTCAAAATTTAGTGAGGTGTAGAGTGATTTTACTTAAAACTTTGTTTGATACAATTATACAGGCAACAGGTTAAAGTCCATGGACATTTGTAATGAGTGGATCTTTCTTTTTGGTAGGCTTGTGACACCGTAATTGATATATTTCATAATTGTGAATATCAAGCAACATCTCGACATATTATGTCACTGCATGTCATGTACATGTAAAATTCAATAATATGTAATATAGCCTGTTTCGAGATTAAGAATTTAGAATTTAAGTAAAATCACTCTGCTTTTTCTGGTCAATAACAACTGGGTTAAACTTTATCTTTCAAAATAAATGATGGACAACAGATGACTCAAGTGTGTGTATGCATGTGTGTGGACATTCGTTTGAGGCATGCTGCAAAGCTTGATCAAAAAACATTTCATAGTAACACCATATCCATTTATTGTACTCATTGTGGTATCAGTGAGGACAGATGTATTCACTCTTACCACACATGTAACAAGTCTGATACTGTTCTCATTCCTTCTTCATCAGTGACAGATAGATGTTGTTTTGTTACCATTAATTAACATCATGTTTTTTCACGTCTTACTCATTTTTGTTGTTCCCATATAACATCATTAATGTGGATATTGAACCATTAATACAGACCAAAGTCTTGTAGTTTTTAGTCCCCAAGTCCTTTGCAGTATGCCTCAAACGAATGTAATGATTGGTATGTACCATTGTTCATCCCACCCCCTTGTCTAAACATTTTTATTTCTCAATAGTCACAGGGAACATATTGTATGGGTGGGGGATGGTAGAATGGTTTCCTGGCTGGCTGGCATGCCTTTATTACTTAGTATCATAGGATCAATAAGGAAAACAGAGTGATTCCATTCAACCCATGAAATTGATGCTCGTGGGCCAATAACAGTGGTAATGATACCAACATCTTTCTTGTTGTGCTTTCAACTGACCATAAGACATTGATTATGAGACTTTATTTGGCAGGTTAAATAGAATCACTCTGATGTGCATCATAAGAATAAACTGAACAGGAGAGTTATTCAAATCCAAATAGAAAAACAAGAAACAGGACTTTCAAACACAAGTCTGTTAATATGGTAACTAAAAATAGTTGTGAAGTAGTTTTGAAATCCATTTCCAAAGTGGAATTAGAAATATTTAATAAAACATTGCTGTTGGTGGGTAAAACTTGTTACATTCGAATAATTGTCTGAAATAACATAAGGTGATCCTTGGTATTCTCCCCTGGGTCTGTCATGAATGTAGTGTTAGGCTAGGGGTTACAATGGCAATTATGCAAGACCTCCCTCACAGAAAACCATTAATTTTCAGGATAGAAAATTATTCCACTCAGATGGAAACTCTGTTAGCATATTCAAGAATGCCTTAAAAAATACTATAAACTAAAATATCAAGTAAATTATGATACTCCCATCAAGAGTTCCACACTACTGCTCTAAGCACATGCTCAGGGGATTAAAAAGTGGGATAATATTTTGTAAAATATGCTTTATTTTAGTTGCATTTTTCTTGTCAAGCACAGTTTTAATTAAATATTCAAGATTGTACTCTTAAGCAAATTGTGAATCAAATGTACCAAAAAAATTGCATATTTTACAAAATATTATCCCACTTTTTAATCCCCTGAGCATGCGCTTAGAGCAGTAGCCTGGAACTCTTTATGCATGTATGAATGTTCTTATCCCATGATTTCTTTTTTTAGCTGATACATTTGATATAAATTGTTAATCAAAATGTAACTGGCTTTTTGATTAAGCACAAGTTATATGCCATGTTGACAGTGATTATCAAAATATATTTTTCCTCTTTAGTCCATCTACTGCTATAACTCGTAAAATTCTGAACAAAAATCTATTTCAGCTTTTGACTGATTTTTGACCCTTACCTGCCAAGAGTTTTCAGAACTAATGGGTTCAAAATGAATGGAAATTTACCCTTCATTAGAAAGAGATTTTAGTGCAAGAGAGGGTCAGACCAGACTCTTACAAACATCCAATTATCCGTATCATCATAGCATTTTACTTATTATGAACTGTGGTCCACAATTAGGGTTCCCATTAGACTTACCTTCAAACTGTGCATTACACACTCATCAATGTGGATTACTAGTATATTATTTTACTAATGAGGACTACAGGTTTGTTAGTCACTTGCTATATATGCTACCCTCGTAAAACAAGGATGGGTTTTATAAGTACGATTTAATAAACCTAAGGGGTAAACACTGATTATTGAAGACTGATCAATTGACTATTGACAGAATTGACATGGATTCATTATCACAATTTGCAAATTGATTGGTTGGTGAGCTGTCCATGAAGATATGAATAACAGTTGGCTGCCCTAAATATGTTTCAGACACTCCACAATTTCCTCACATACTTCATTCTCAATTCATAGCACATACTTCTCAGTCTATATTTTCATTGTTGCTATTCACATTTACATTTCATAGCATAGTTCCTATTGTCATTCCAGGATTAAATTATTCTAATAAGCTGGATAATGATCATTTCTGAAATAAATACTAACGTCTTGCATAAATGTTGTACTTAACATTAATTTCTTTGAACAGGCTTATGGTCCATATTGTTGAAATTGACTGGACAAAAATTATAAAAGCATCACAAATACTGAACAAGACTTGCAAATTAATTGAATAAGACTTTGTCAAATTTATTTTACTACATAGCTAATCCTATCAGAAAATTGCTAATGTGCTATGTATCAAGGATCACTCAATCTTGAATCGAATTTGATTCATTAGATTTTAAAATATAGTAGCCTAGTATGCACTGCATTTTGGGAACTAGGGCTTGTAATGTCTAGAGAGCATATACCCCCCCCCCCCCCCCCTCTGGCAACTCTCCTGTTATAATAGAATGACTATGAATGAGCAAAAAACAGTCAAGACTCTGTTACAAAGTATTCTGAGATGCTAAAGATGTATAAAATTTGGTGATAGTGTTCGTGTTACCCAAGAACAGTGGCATTACTGGTAGGCAACAAATAATAGAGACTAGCATTAAATGTACAACACACATGACTGACACCAAAATACTATGATTTGCTTAGTGTACTGCAACATCTGTACTGGGACTGACAGTCTGTGCTCTTAGTGTTTGCACCCTAAAAATAACAGTCTCTTGTTTATTCAGTCATACCACAGGGAGCCCACAGCCACTGGTAGAATCAGTGATTAGAATAAAATCTATCATGCATAAATGCATGTGCTAACTTTCGCACGAGCTTGGCATCTGATTGGTTGAAGTTCAAGTCTGAATAAATTATCAGCTGCTAACATTGCTATCGTAGAATATCGTAGCATAGAATACGCTGATTCTACCAGTGGCTGTGGGCTCCCTGTGGTCAGAGTTTCATTCTTGTGAAGACACTATACCACAATCTAGTGCCAAATTGTTTTGTTAACAAAAACAATGAATTTTCACCTGGGATGCTATGGTTGCTATTACTAGATAAATAATCATGTTTTCAAAGTTCTATACCAAGATCAAATTTGTTTTCCACAGTAACATAGTGTGTGTTGATATTACTTTTTGTGCTATAAACATCACAATACATGTTGCGGCATGCTTTGTTGGAATATTACCAACCCCTCTGTGGTTGGTATTCCACACAGTAGTTTCTCACATTATGCTCAACTCTCATATACTAACACCTGTCGACAGTGAAATACTTACCTCTGATGTACTTCTAGAAACAATCAATACAGGATACAGGTGAGTAATTGATACATGGAAGATATCATCACAAGATAGTGGTAAGGTACTAGTTAATGCTTGTGTAGATATAACTAATGTTTAGTCTAATCTTAATGGAGTTACCTAGTGTTAATGAAGTCAATAATCCAATAACAGTAAGTAAAAAAAGTAAAGTAAGTAAAAAAAATCCAATCAATAACGCAAAACAATAGTATCACCTTAGCTATTGTTAACTTACTTTTGGTGAAATAAATACAGAATAGTAATTGATAAGTGTAAGATATAATCACAAGGTACAAGAAGGATGCAATAGTAAATACTTGTCATAACATGGGATTTATTTTTCCTTTATCACTACCCTGTGCATAAATATTCCCTTTCTTGTTTACAGTGTTTAAAATACAATATACTATTTTAAAATGTTTTAGCTACATTTTGATTAAATCTTTTAAAAGAAGAAATAAAATGTGACCTCCTCACTATTATAAAAAAATAATAAATGGTTTTAGTTGTCCAAACGAACAACAATGCTAATATTTAGTATCTAATACTAGGTTAAACATTAGTTATTCAAAGACCATTTGAAATCCAGTTTTCTTCCAAGGCTGTCCACCAAATATGCATTGTGAATGAATTATATTGGCTCCATCCTTTTCACAAGTACATAAAGTGTTAAAATTAAATTGTTATAAATTGTTTTCATTTTAAACTTTTTAAGCAAATTTTATGTTCCCTCTAAGTTTCTGAGGCAAGACCTTCCAATACAGTACTCTTTAACATTTTAGTTATTGGAATAGCAGTACGTCCAGCAGTGGCTGGTATGTTGCCATAGTTTTAACACACCTGTCAGAACATATCCTGCTGCCTCTGCATGATCAGCGATTACTTAATCTTCAACGCCTTGTACTTTTCATCTCCTTCATGTGTGACTTGTAAGTTAATCTTAGTCCATCCCTAAATCAGTTATTACCACTACACCAGGTTTAGTACTTCTCTCTTATCAAACCCTCATGCTTCACGAACAAGTTAACACAACTGGTTAACTGACAGGTGGTGTACAGCCATCTATCCTTAAACCTAAATTTCTCTCCACAAGGGTGTCTGGATACTTTTGGATTCTGTGGAGGAAATCTTGATCACCACTGACTTTCAGGATCCTGTTTCTCCCCATCAGGATCTCTGCACAATCCTCTCTTGTACCCACCCACTTGCTTCAGGGAACAACTTGCAAAAGGTAACTTGGTTCATAGCATCACTGTGCTGGATACGTCACTATCTTTATTATGGTTATAATTCTCTCTGTCTGTCTGCAATGCATCCCTCATCCAACCCACTTTCTCTAGAAAGTCTTGCTTAATAGGTTAAGTTTACAAGTCACCTTACCATCTTTTCCATGCTAGCTTCTCTTTTAAATGTTGACTTTGCTTGGTACTTGTCTTTTTTTCTAGCTTTACAAGAGCACATAGGAGGCTTGCTTGCTAAATGGATAAGTTCCTTTGAAGTCTATCTCAGTGCTGCCTTTAGTGGTTTGGTGATGGCTCTCTTTCCTTGTACATCTTTCTTGCTTTACAAATACTATTATCAATTCTCATGTTCTCCTGACATAAACACATTTTCTCTAATAACAAGTGTAAAAGCTACGAAAGCTTTTATCTGGTACTTTTGGTTGTATTTTTATGAGGAAAAACGTTTGTATGAAAAACTTAAAACATCTTTCTATGCCTAGTAAATCTATCTGGAGTGTTAATTGTGGGGCTTTGTTGCATCAAAATTAGGTTTATTGTATTTTAATATTGTAATTTAAAATGATTTAATAGGTAAAATAAGTTTAATAAGTTCCTTCTGGTTTAATAAGCTCCTTGGTTTAAGTATCAATTTATAAATAATGTCTACATTTCACCAAACTATGACTATGTCTATTAATAGTGTTTATAGCATCGAAGAGATATCTTCAACAATACAGTGTGTGGCACACCAAGTATTATTAAATATGATTGAAATAAAAATAAGGATACCTCATCATATTTTAGATAGAAACAACATTACAAAGTATGTATATAAGAAATGCATTGGAAACTATAAAGACATTTTCTAGTGACTTCAAAGAAAAAGAAAATATTTTGAGAGAGAGAAGACTCACAAATTCTCAGCACTGATAGACTTGTTAAGTTTAGTCAAATGGCAGCAATAAAGACAGAACCACCATTTTAAGTAGTCCTTATTTCAATATTAATAAGGTGTTTTCAAGTCATTAAAATAAGGTTAAAGAGTTAAAAAGAAGGGCTAGAATGACCATACTACAGTGTACTCTACATCTTATTATGCTGTTCACTATGTGAGGCTGAAAGCTACATTTCCACTAGTATTTCCAGATCAATACTGTGCTATGATTCTGTATATATCCATGTGTTGTCAGTTCTTCATAAGTCAGGATATATTACATACAATGTTCTTCATAGCATGGATCCATGAATACTTCACTTTTGGCTAATATCCCGGACTGGCTTTCCTGTAACATATTTATTGCAGCAGGATGGTGAAATCTTCTTTTTCATGACTTGATTCATGACATATCATTGCTTGTCTATGTTCCACCAGTATTTCTGACCAACAAGTATTTTAAGTCATGACCCATCTGTGACATGAAATGACTTAGACAGTGAAAGTAACTTCCTTTTAGACAGTTAATGGGGCACGCCCCAGGGATTGGTTACCCTAGCTTGTGTTGATCCCTAAAAACTGAGGTTGTTACTGACACTGACTGAGAGGGTCATGACATAATTAGGACAACAAGTTGTTATCCTTTGTCAGTTCTGACTTTTTATTGCTGTACATACCCTGGATATTTTGTCCTGCATGTGTTTTTGTATTAATCTTGACCATCCAAGTCTTGTTCTGTTTCTTGTACTTGAATGTTGAATAGTGAGTTGGATCCAGTCCATCATATTTGGATGATTCTTATATACTTGACACATTCAGATCTTGTTCTGTATCTTGTACAATGTTCAATAGTGAGTTGCATTATGTCCATCATATTTGGATGATTATAATATACTTGACACATTCCTGTTCTTTATCTTGTAGTTATATTCAGTTTATTCAAGACTTGCACAAATAGAGCAAATAGAGCAAACACAAGATGCTGAAGATGCTTCACAGTGTAGGATCACTGGTATCTGTCCAGGATCATACCTTGATGATAATTTATAACACATTTTGCCCATTGCTTTCTTGTTCTGGATTTTGCTATCTAACTAATGGCTATATAATGTTAAGCTTTATCATCCATCTCACAAATTGTTTTTAGTTTTAGATCATGTTTTGTTGCATCAACAGCTTCAGTACACTAGTATGGTCATCTAGAGAAATAGATTTGAGATTGGGGGTTTAGATTTACATTTAGAATACTATCTTAAATTGCATTGTAATGGATTATAATATTCATTTTATCAATTTCACATAATTCCACAATACAAAGTACTACAGATACAACATTCACACCAGTCCAACCATAACCAGTCTTGTATACAGTACATCATCCAATGTCCAACACTACAGGTACCACAATCACATCAGTCCAACCATAACCAGTCTTGTATACAGTACATCACAGTGGCAGATCCAGAATGATTTCAAGGGGGTGACTGGTACCTAGCAAGGCATTACATAGTGTATTTTTTGCTCTTATCTTATCCTTTATTCTTATTATATTCAACTACAAGGGGGGTGACTAGTCACCCAAATCACCCCCCTGGATCCGCCCTTCCATCATTAACATCATCCAATGTCCAACACTACAGGTACCACAATCACATCAGTCCACCCATAACCAGTCTTGTATACAGTACATCATTAACATCATCCAATGTCCACCACTACAGGTACCACAATCACATCAGTCCAACCATAACCAGTCTTGTATACAGTACATCATTAACATCATCCAATGTCCAACACTACAGGTACCACAATCACATCAGTCCAACCATAACCAGTCTTGTATACAGTACATCATTAACATCATTCAATGTCCACCACTACAGGTACCATAATCACATCCGTCCAACCATAACCAGTCTTGTATACAGTACATCAATAACATCATTCAATGTCCAACACTACAGGTACCATAATCACATCCGTCCAACCATAATCAGTCTTGAATACAGTACATCATTAACATCATCCAATGTCCAACGCTACAGGTACCACAATCATATTGGTCCAACCATAATGAGTGTTGTACACAGTACATCATTAACATCATCCAAAATATGCACTGCAATGATGTCAGAAAAACTATGTTGTTACAAAGTGCAGTCCACACGAGTTGTCTGCAACATGTAATAACAGTCAATAGTCCATCTTAAGACCAAAGGCTACTACAATCAAGGAGCACTGATGCAGTTGGACGTTAAATAAGATCTGGAATCCTTAGATGAGATATGAATTCCCATGTTCTCAGTGAGGTGATAGATGAACTGACCAAGTAGTTGGAGGACATGAAGATTATCTCTACACATGAACCAGATATTCTTGCCAGCTGTAAACGGAAATGTTTAAACAGCTACCTATGGAATATTTTTCACTTTGTTTCATGGTTTGTTTGGCCATTATTCTTGGTTGTCACTGTTTATTTTTGGCAACTTTGTTCCATCTCTTCAGTAGTTAAGAATATGGTCAGTCACTCTAAGTATTCTATACTTCTTCATCAACAGCTGCGATGCCTTCCTCATCCTCAACGCTCACCCATTGGTACTTCTTCTTTGGGCACCTCACTAACATCTGCTTTAAAGAACTCAACCTCAACTACTACCACTGGTTCAGGTTCCATCTCAAACCATCTGTTATGTCTGCTAATCAACCCTCTTTGGCCAGATAGAAAACATCATAACATAAAAAATGGGATTTAGCAGTGGCTTTCTGTAGACAGAGTGGCTCTTCATCCACTGAAATACCAATAAGAACATCAGTGACAAGCTTGGCACTTATTGTCATGGGCATCTGTATATTGCATGTAACATGTAAGCTGACCTCCACTGTAATTCAGCACATGCTGCCAAGTGGTTCATTAAACATATTCATCATCATCATCATCATCATCTCACTGCTATCTGCTTGGCTCAGGTTACATCTCAAATCTTTGGCCTGTCTGCAAATCAACCAATCCTCTTTGGCTGAACAGAAACTATCAAGTGTAAGCTTGGCACTTCTTGCATCAGGCATCTCACTACCTCTCTGGCATTGGTTCAGAGTCCATCTCAAACTTTTTGGAAGGCCTGTTTGCTTACCAATAGTCCTTGGCTGGACAGAATACTTTTGATGGGCAGGATCACCAGTCTCTTGAGAAACCAAAGGTAAAAACATTGAGGAACATCAGGAAGGAGATCAGACCTGGGATGAAAGCAAATTTGTTTCCTGAAAAACGTGAGCCAAGCACAGTTACTGGAAAGTGCCAAGATTAACCGCAATGGCCTTATGTTTCCTGTACAATGCCCAGGCAAAGAAAAGGCAAGGAAAAGAGGTAATCACACTGATGACATTGCTGATGCAAGAGTTAACATGCGGCTGAACCTAAAGGCACCAGGCTGGAAAGCCATAAGAGAAGAGGGAAGTGCCATCCTTAAGAGTGAAGGGATGATCTCAGGCTACAAGGCAACATACATCAAGCCTGGAATGTTCACCAAAAAGCTTATATGTCACAGCCACATGATTATCAACCACCTGGTTGTGACCAACACAATGGCAGCAATAAGAGAAGAATTGCAGATAACACAATTAACATCCAAAGTGAAGAAACTTATAAGCAGTCGTATGGGATGACTGTATTACGGTAGTAAGAGAATACTATATAATACAAATAAAGTGTATAATGCATTAGTTGCATCATTGTAACAAGAACATTTGAAAATGAACTTTAGAAGAGTTTCAATGTCATGTAATTTTATTTTATTTAATTTTTAACATTTTAATCAATATTATAGACCAAGTTAAGCATTCATGGTTGCATTTAACGTTACTCTGTTTAAACTTAATCTGAATCTAAGAAATGACATCAAAGTAATTGTCCCAACTTATAAGACAAATACTGTATTTAGTGATTTAGAAGTTTGTGTTTAGTTTAATTTTTATCATTGTAAGCAGGTTCTCTATGCTTTTCAAAATCTAAACACCTTATACACACACAATGTTGGATGCCGATGGAAAAGATAGCAATCCCATGTTATGGCAGGCTATTGCTATTGCATCCTTTATTTATCTTATGTTTACACAGCTTTTTCAAAAAAGGTTGAGGGGAAACTGGCAAATGGCGATCAGTCAATCCATGACCAAAAGGAACTGTGGAACAATAAGAATTTTTTCATATTCATTCCTAAAAAATGTCTGCACCATTTAGCAAAGATGTTAGATGGCTAGCAGTGTGGCTCATTCATCTTGTGGATTTTCAATTGAAAAGGTCTTATTTTACTTGGTTATTTTGCCTTACCAATCACTGTTCACCTACAGTATTGCCAATTACCATTTGCCCTTTCAGCCTTTTTTAAATAGCTGCATATCTTACAGTTATCAGCTACTATCCTGTATTTATTTGACCAAAAGGAAGTTAACTATAGCTAAGGTGATAGTACTTAACTGCTCACAGATCTAGACTGAGATGCAGCAGATTCAGATTGAGCATTTGTCAAGATCCTTGCAACCGTAAAATTTGCAGGTTTGTATGCAGAATGCACAATGTTTCCAGGGAGCCGGGAGCATGTTCAGCTGAAAGAAATGCTCAATCTGAATCTGCTGCAATTATCCTTTTTTCCTCCTTTAGTTGTTTGACTTTTTCTGCAATTGGACTGCTGACTTCACCAATAATAAAATAAATCCAGTATGATAAGGAGGAATACCAGTATTGGACAATATATATACAAGCATTAACTAGTACCTTACAGCTATCTTGTGATGATATCTTCCATATATCAATTACTCACCTGTATCCTGTATTGATTTCATCTAAAGGTACACTAGAGGTAAGTAATTCACTGTAGACAGGTATTAGTATATGAGAGTTGAACATAATAGGAGTAATTACTATGTGCAATACTGACTGCGCCTGGGCTGATAATCTGTTATTTAAGTACTGTATGAACAAAGCATTCTGCAATATATGTGGAGCTTGATATCACAATAAATATCATCAAACCATACATTCATCTGATAAGAAAGAAAAGTTATCCAATGTCCTAACTGAACCCTGGAAAATCCTCTAGATTTTAGTAGCCAATTAATTTCTCAGAAACCAGATCATTCCAATAATTACATTCCTGGTGAAAAACCACTGGTTTGTTGACACTGAAATATAGTGGTTGTATCATGTGTAGCTTCACAAAATTTCAACTCTATTTGATAAAGAGAAACAATTACTTTCAGAGTGCAAGCTCCAAATGTGTGCAATAGTACTTATTACATTCTCCCATTTCATTTAGGATTGTTTATTTCCACCTGCATTGCACACACATGTAGTGGATACATTCTATTAATCATTGCTTACATGCATGTGTAGTTGCTTATACTATATATGCCAATTGGATATTGTTTCTCTAGCACAAAAAACAGTACCTCTCTGCTTTAGAAATACGAGATCAAATCAATGCATATATATCCATTTTGAACATGGCAGAAAATACTGGGCACACTATATTTTCACAGTTAAAGGACATAGAAAATAGGATATGCATGTAATATATTTTCATCTGTGTAAAATGATTGGATAATTTGGTAAAATCTTCAAATACCAAGTCAAACAAAATCGAACAATTCAAATTCTAGTTCTCTTGTTTAGTGTTTGTAATTATTCTACAAATATTTTTGAGGAAGCTGAAGTAACTTTTTTCTTATGCTATAGTACTATACGAACAACAAACCTGTTCCAGTAAACCAATGTCAAGAAAAATCTCTGTAATAATTCTTAATTTCAAAATAAACAAATTGTTTAATTGCTATTGAAGCTCTAGAAACTATGCTATCCAATGGAAATGTAATGACTGTACAGTGTATTATGCAATAAAATATAAAAGAATGGGATGGACTCCTCGTAAAACAAATGCAAAAATAATGAAACCACTTTGTTGATTTATTCCAGCCGCAAAAAAGCATTTCACCTGATATTCTCAAAATACAGTGTATTGCGTTTTGTCAAGAATAAAAATATTTTTACAAACTGGTTATGAAATACCGTACAACCTGTTTTCTAGCTAATGGTGAAGTACGAGCAGTGTGGCACTGAGAGCTATCACCTCCTCACCAATGTGACCTGGGTTCAAGTCCTACCAGGTTTGGTGTCATATGTGAGTAGACTTTGTTGGTTTTCTACTATGCGTCAAGGGTTTTCTCTGGATTCTCCAGTTTTCCTCCCTCCTCAGAAATCAACTTCCAAATTCTTGAAACTTGGAAATTTGGAAATTGTGCATTTTTAAGATAATCAATAATAATCCCAAGCCAATTATTTTTGAACTTTAGTAATTTTGTACAGTCATGTAAAGAAAGCATAAAATCTTCAAACTGTTTACCTTTGTCCAACTGTAGTCATACAGTAGTAATTATCAATGAATGTTTCTGATGAACTCTCTTTGCACAAAGTCAACTTACCTTTGCAATAAGGCTGCGTGTTGGTTCTAAAAATAGCCCACTTAATAGATGCATGACTCAGACAGATAAAATTATAATAACTAACTGCATAGGCCGTAATATTTTGAAGTTGTCCTCATTTGAATATTTGATCACTACATGGGCTATCAGAAAGAAATGCCACCCCAAAATATTAATGCCAATTTCAAGAGCTTTTATCCTTATTGTGATATGCTAATTTGAACAAACTATATGTGAGGGCCGAATGTTACATTCATGACAAAACCTTAGAACAATTTTTTAACTCCCAGGTAAATGAAAATTTTCAGAAATTCTCCATTAATTTATCCAGTATAACTCTCCTGTTCAAGATCTCTTATAATGTACACATAGAAAATACCTTGTGTAGTATCAAATAAAGATTTCTTAAGTGATTATCATTGATCCATGTGTTTTCCTGTATGCATACAGCTATAATATCCATGTGATATACCAGCAAATACATGTCACTCAGAAAACTTACAGTTCAAGCTATTTATAAACATCTCCAAATTTGTGGCTCTGAAAGAAAGCAAAAAGTGAATTAAAATCAGCTGTCCTCAATATTTCTGGAAACAATATATTCTTTCAGAAAATTAGAACTTAAAATGTTATGAAAATGAGAAAGCATTTAGAATTATGCAATACTCTATATTTTTCCATCAATATATTCCTGTGAGTGTAGTTCTGTCAGGGGAGGGGTAGGGATAAAATATTGCAACCCATACCCAAACAATTGCTTTTTCTTTGGAGCGACTTAAAACGTTAGAAAAGAGCACATAAAGATGACTCACATTACTAAATAAGGCTTTTTCCGAGTTAAAAATGTCCAGTGTAGTATTCCAGCAGCCAAGAAGAAGTCAAGCGACTAACGAACATCACGTGTGAACAATCTCCAGGCGTGAAAAATGTCATTGGAAAAATACACTAAAAACGAAGAGAAAACTCAGAATAAAACACTCCAGGAACATCAAGGAACTCTTAACTACGTTTCTCACTAGTTCTTTGCTGTTTTTTCTCATTTCTTACCGTTAAACCAGCGATATTTTCTTCTTATTCAAATCCTACAAGTTCGCCATGTTGGTTATACTGACACAATGGCATCATGGGAAGACGTGATTTGGGTAGAACACAGGGAGCCCAAGATCCGAACATTCCGCACCGTCAGAGCTGCAGAGTAAAAGATTTAGAATGACCTGATAGAGCAAGATGTTTACATGTTTACTCATTTTTCTAAGACCAAAAGGACTCTAGATGCATTGCGCTTTCTTGTTTTCTGTTTGACAACAGATTGAGTTGGGCTAGTACAGTTTTGCTAGACGATAGACAGAAGGCGCAACACTCAGTGGAAACAAAGCACTCAGCTCAAGAAATGATCGACGTGAAGCGTGCGCAAATCAAGATCTGAAAGTAGCTGGTCAAGACAGCACGATGATAGCGTAATATTTACTTGAGGTAAAGCCGATAACAAATTATGACATACCAGAACTAGCACAGTCTCATCCTCTCGCGGATCCAGGATTTTGTTCAGGGAGAGGTGCAATGTTGTAAGGGGCACCTGGCGTCGAAAGATCTAGCCTTGTATCGGATATCTTCAAAGTGATTGCGCACCCTTGCAACCCTCGCCTAGGTCCGTCCCTATCATTGCATTGTGCCTGTGCATTGACCTCAATTTTTTAAAATTTTCATGGATAGTCTGCCAAGGGGCCCCCTCCTATATCGTTTTGGCCGTTTTTTGGTCGATTTTCTGAAAACGGGTTATGCCCAAATATTACCAACCTCCCCCCCCCACCTCCCCCCCTCAGTGGTTGGCAAAAATGTTATAACCCCCGTATATTTCGCCCAGTTTGTTACTAAACCCCTAAAAAGCTGCATACAATTAGTAGCAACCCCACTGTATAGCTTCCAAAAATAATGTGACCACCCCCCCCACCCCAATATTGCCGAGCCCCCTCCCATACAGTAATAAATGAAAGCCCCCTAAATTACTTTAGCATGTATTGAAATAGTAAAAATTAGAGACATTAAAATCTGATCGTAGTAGCACTTTAAGGACGAGTTTTTAGTGATGGCTTTACGCTTGACGATCACAATAGAAAGCAAAGGACGTGTATCCAGGAGAACCATCAGGGAAACACTGACCCATGATGTCTTTATGTCTGGGATTTACTTGGGCGGAAAGAAGCCGTCAAAGCTTCCTTTTGTACGATTGCGTAAGGGTCAGTGACAAATATCACGGTTGTCAGCAGTTCAGTAGGTTTCGTATTGTATTTATTATCACTTAGTCTAGCCATGACTTCAGAGACACAAGAATATCTGTATGACTGAACCTGTTCTAATTCAAGGCCTGCTTAATATAAAGAAAACCAGTGATACTCTTTAATCCTTTTTTGACTAAAAAAATTCTTGGCTTCTATAGTTGAATTTCGCTAGAACAAAACCAAATAATAATGGACCGGTGATTCTTATCCCTTCTAGCTTGTGTTTTATACAATAATTTGTTAACAACGCTCTCTTCTTTCCATCTCCCTCCCTGGTCACTACGGATTTCATCGAAGTGTGGCTCACAAAAATCTTTTTTCTCTACAACTCTTCAAAAGGATGCCGACCCGTGGAGAAAAGAATGTAGGATAAAACTAGTGAAATGAAATGAAATAAAACGTTGATGTTTGTCGGCGGAGTCGCACACTAATTTTATCGCAATTAATGCACTAGTCAATTGAAACCCCCGCCCCCCCGAACTCCGGGAAATACCGGGGAATTTCAGTAACGTTTGCGTGGTGTTAAAATCAGACATTTCCCCTGGTAGTACTAGTCGGGGGCACATTCACTGTTAAAGCCCCCGCTATTGTGGTCCTGCTATTTTGGTCAGTAGTAAGTAACAAAACAAACACATTTCATTCCAACTCCAATTTCCTGTGCCACACATAGCTAATCTTTGTGTGTTCCATTCTGATTCACAAATATTTAATGTCCAATATTTTCAGGAGCGTCTAGTCAGTTGGGTTTCATATTGGCATTCTAAGTTTAAAATGAACAATGCTTGGCAACTGAATCTATCTCTATCCACATAATTTATCATTCATCTTGTTATATGTAAATAGCTTTTTTGGAATACCAAAAAAAGAAATCACAAACTAATTGTATCATTCAAAACTAAACGGCAAATATAACTGGATTTTTTATGATATAATCAAAGTAAGCAATTATTGCCAGGAGTAGTGCGAAAAAATCCAGAAATTTATCAATGAAACAATAAAAATTCCTGCTATTTGACCAAGACTTTTTTAGATATACATTAATGGCAAAATATCATGGATAAAATCTTCAACATTTGCGATTTGTTTTCATTAAAAGTACGCATTTTGACTCACCTTTCGTTTTTCCATTCTAATATTAATACCACACCTAGAATACCGTACCGATGTTAGAATAGGGTAATGCTATACCCCGGGCGTGGAGCCGGGCCGAAAAACAATATTACAAACCCGCGGTATTCCTAGTCTAATTACCATATAATACACAGGGCACCCATGTAGTAATATACATTTTCCGACAATTTCCGAATGACTCGTTTTCGGCGAAGTTTCCGACAAGGCACGGCAGTCTGAATATTTCTTAAATTCAGGAAAACGACTAATTTATAACAATTAAAACCATTCAGCCTTTGTTAAGAAATGACAAGCGCTTTTCGTGAGCTTAATGGATTTGAAATTGAGCAATTTCTCGAACCTCGGCATAGACACATGAGACGAAACACTCATTTGAGACACTATGCTCGACTGCTTTCTGGGTATTTTTCAAGATGGCCGACCTCTAGTTTCCAGGCCCTTTCATATTCAAACGAGCGTTAAAATCCCCGCTCGCTGCCCCGCTGCGAAGACAATTAGTTAAAATCCCGACCCCCCGGTGCGATCTTGCTGTTAAAGCACGTTAAAAACGCGTCACGTCCCCGTTCAGTGCCCCGCTAGTCCCGGGATTCGGGGGGCGGGGTTTCAATTGACTAGTCCTCATTCATAAACAACTTCATTGATGATTAGTCTTCATTTATTTCATTACTATTTATCATCAATTTTTTTGCACTTGGAAGGTGATACAATAGTGTATTTGCTGAGGTTTAGCTCATTTTTGATATCACTCCAACTTAACACGTTCCCTGGCATACTGCCATCACAAGCCCGGGTCATTTTAGTAATTTCATTCTCCGACAAAATTCTATCCCAGATATTGAGGTCTGATATCATTCCTGGAAAGTTCTTCTTTCCAAATCCTCCAAATAGCATCTTTCCTTCTGGCTTGGCAACTGCTATTGGAAGTAAGAGTGATTTTGATCCATAATAAATCCCATCAACAGCAATATTAACTATGCCCCTTTTTTTATATGGTAAGCCGTGATAGAAGCAGTAATTATGCCATCGGTTCTTGTTTTCCTGTGATGAATTTTTTCGATCAAAAACGTCCCAAGATCTGAAAAAATAGGAAGCATGAAAAGTTCTTTAAATCCAAAGAAAAATATTTTCGTATCAATTTAATGCTGCTTCAAAATAAGTAAATAAAGGGGTATCCCATAATATGTGCTGTCATATATAGACATCCCAATAGTAATTTAGACTCTTTTCTTGATCACTTTCTTTTACTCCATTCTTGACATATTCAAACAGGAATCTAAACTCTGCATCATTATGGGTGATTTTAATGTTAATTTATTGAACTTTGAGTCTCATTATACCACAGATGATGTTGTTAACACTCTAAGCTCTTATCTATATTCCAGCCTCATATTTTGCAACCAATAAGAATTACCAATTACTCTGCAACTTTAATTGATAACATATTTTTGAATTCTCTAGAACATTCTACTATAAGTGATCTCCAGATCACTTACCCAACTTCTTGTTTATAAAAAAAAAATGAAATATTTCCTCCTAAAACCAAGGTCTTTAAAAGATGTTATTCAGAAATTAACCAATGTGGTTTGTTAGAGAAAGTCCAATCTTGGGATTGGAATAATATTCTTCCTCCAACTGATGATGTGAATCTAATCACTCTTTAATACTTTCTATGCTAAAATTTCAGAAGCAATTAATAATCATAGTCCTTTATTATAGAGACTACTTCACTCTTAATAGGCATGATATTAAAAACACCTGGAAAGGTGTTAGACAGATAGTATCTTCAAAACACCATTCCGTAAATGTCCCTAACAAAATTATTAAGAGTAATCAACCTCTTACTAGTCCTAAAGCCACAGCTGATGAATTTAATTTCTTCTTTTCAAATTTAGGGAATGGCAGCTTATGCTCTCACATCAGAGTGCTCTTTTTCTGTTTATCTCGATCACTCCTCATGTAATAGCTTCTATCTTGCACCTACATCATCTACTGAAATCGAAGACATAATCTCAAATCTCAAAACTGGTAAATCTGTTGGCCCCTTCAGTTTACCTATAAAACTTTTATTGTCACAACCTCTTGAGATCTTATGCAATTATTCTTTTAACAATGGTTTACTTCCTGACTGCTTTTAATTGTGGGGTGTCCATAATATGTGCTGTCATATATAGACATCCCAATAGTAATTTAGACTCTTTTCTTGATCACTTTCTTTTACTCCATTCTTGACATTATCTCATTTGATTAATTAATGTATTTTTTTGTAATCTTCTTGTGGTATAAATAAACGATTATTATTGTCCCAAGCTCGTTTTTGAGATATTGAAATTTGAATTATCACGAGTTTTCTGAAGTAAAATGTCGGAAACTAAGCTTCGTACAAAATAATTCATAACTCAAAAAACAAAAAGCAATATGGAACTGTATTTTCTCAACACAATAAAAATATCAAGAGATATTTGCTATAGTTGGCAGGTTTTCACGGGTTGTCATGAATCGTGAGACGATCTATTAATTTATCATGAGTTTTTTAAGGGAAGTATAAAAACCAAACCACAGGCTATACCTACCCCCAGTCACCACGAACGCCGAAAGATAATTCCGGTCCACCATACCGAGTATGATAAATACCCACTGAAAACTCGGGCTTTGTTGCGCCTGGGTTGAAATACTGCAACAAGGGAGATACAACCCACTTTGGTTTAGGAAAATCGTAGTTATAAGGGAAATTAGTCCAAAAACAAAGAGTGAATTGGCTAAAAGTCGAGAATCCAGTAATCCAGGAGTGTTCAGTGTCAGGTTTGAATTTCAAATCATATGACGCTGTGGGGAAAAAAGACATATGCATAAGCATAGATTAACATAGATATATAGCTATTTCAAAAGAGATTAACACAGATGTACAGGAAGGGGAAGGTTTTCTTGTATGAAGTTGCATACCAAGCTTGAAATGTTATATTTTATGGATCATATGTAAATAATGTCAGCACAGAAGAAAATATGCCGGTAAAACTTGCAGGCAATGTTTGGGAAAATTCTATACTTTTGTGACCTTTTGCTGATTGCATTCACAGTGCCCGTAGCATTTCGAGCATGTAGAGCATTTCAAGCTTGGGATTCGACATGCAACCTGCAACCTGCAACCTGCAACCTGCAACCTGCAACCTGCAACCTGCAACCTGCAACCTGCAACCTGCAACCTGCAACCTGCAACCTGCAACCTGCAACCTGCAACCTGCAACCTGCAACCTGCAACCTGCAACCTGCAACCTGCAACCTGCAACCTGCAACCTGCAACCTGCAACCTGCAACCTGCAACCTGCAACCTGCAACCTGCAACCTGCAACCTGCAACCTGCAACCTGCAACCTGCAACCTGCAACCTGCAACCTGCAACCTGCAACCTGCAACCTGCAACCTGCAACCTGCAACCTGCAACCTGCAACCTGCAACCTGCAACCTGCAACCTGCAACCTGCAAAGTGCAACATGCAATCATGCAATATGCAACAAATCCTTCACCAATTTTTGTGTGAAATATCTGGATCAATTAAAACAGAGAAATCATTTGCCAGCTGTAGATTTATAAGGATATGGAGACGACGTTGCACCACTGACCGTTACACCACCTATCATTCTGCAGCGTCAAAACCGCGCGCGATCTTCCCCGAAAATGCGCTTTTTTTAATGTTTGCGCCTGCGATACGTTTGAAAGCGCTCGCGCATCTCGAAAATGGTCTATTGGAGCGCTTATACACGTCACGTACATGGACTTTATGGAGACAAAGGTGCATCAAAGTTTAGATGTAGACTTAGAACCTCATCAAGGTCAGTCTCACATGCGATCACCGATGATCCACAAAATGACGTCGATTATCGCCCCTGTCTTGACTTTGGCAGGCTATCTTCAACAGGTTGCATTCTCTTTTACACTGATTGCACATGATAGTGATGTTAACCCTCTGTCGAAGTTTAAAAGTCCATGTTCGTAACGTGTATGGTCTCTATTCGACCAAAGGTTCATAGATTGTTCAGGAGTTTTTCAAAGTAGTTCACAAAACTCACAGATCGTGTTTTATCGCGATTATAACCACTTGGCTACGCCTTGTGCTTTTATACCTGATACAACACTCCTACTCGTTTTTTAAACATTACACTAGCTTACCAACACAACGTTTATTCTTATCCGGTACGTCTCCAGCGGCTGGACACTTGGTCAGGCATGCACCCTGCTTATCCTTGGCATAACCACACTCGTTACATTCTGTTGCTTTTGGTTCTCCTGAGGACGTGCTTTTGCACCCTGAAAGAAAGTTAGCTCAATAAGAAAACTTTCCCCTTATCCAGGTGTCCGGAGCACGCACGAACCGTCCAATCACAGCGCGCTTCGATGCTTAGCCAAGCGGCCCTTGCTCCAAGTCTCTTCCCAATTCAAAAACAATCGTTTCAAAGAATTTAGAGAAAAAAAGTTGAAGTATACGTGTTGTTTAAAAAAATAAAGTAAATCTTTGCGATCCATCTCCTCAAATTCTGTGAGATATATGACTTTTAAGACTCGGGCGAGGGCCGCTTGAATTACAACAACAATCCTTTTCGCGCTTAGTTTTTCGTACAGCTGGATACTGTGGAGTACTGAAAAGTCAGCAAAAGTTATTTTGTAGAAAATTTAAATCAACCAAAACAAAGCCCCTTTCACACCAACCACCCTTGCTTATTTATTAATTTATCTATCCCATTCCTTTCGTCGTTTGGCTGCCATCTTTATACAAGGTAAAAACTACATCCCCAAAGTAGTTAAAGAAGGTTTAATTTGAAAGTTATTTAGTTAGGCGTACAGCCTGATGGAAGGGCACTAGTTCAACTAAACAACCTTTAAACATGTATAAAGCTCCAGTGTGAATGGGGTATAAGTAAGGATATTTGCTTCACGTTTTCTTCTGTCATAATTAAAATCCAAGTGGCTCCAAGACTCCAGGGTTTATCTTAGTTCTGTGTAAGCGGGCGTATAAGCAAAATACCAATACTGATGTCTGAAATTCTGCAGCCAAGATATTCAATAATGAATATTAATCGATTTTACATACGATTCATGGAAACTAGCCAAGTGCGGGCTGCGTGAAAGGACACTAGTTCAACTATAAACAACTTCTAAACATGTTTAAAGGTTCAGTGTGAATGGGGTATTACACTGACATAAGCAAGGCATTGATCTTTTACTACAGTTATAAATCTCACTTTCACCAATGAACTAATGAAGTTGCAATTGCTTTTTTCACCTGCTAATGGAGCACAAGCCTCATGACATTTCTGTACACAATTAGGCTCATCCGGATGTTTGTGTGTATCTCCTTTACAGTCTGCTTCGGTCAGCGTACGCGATATCACATGAAAATCTACAATTTGTACTGGTTCTTCTCCATTAGCAAACGAATAAAAGCGAGCATGAATCGGTTGTTTGTGGTCAATCATAGTCAAGTAGACATCTCCACTGTCCGTGGTACCCTGGGACTTGCCATACTCGATGACGGTACTATTTGTTGACTCAGTAACACAGACAAAGTATGACTGGTACAAGAGGGCGTCTCCAAGGGCTACAGCATTGGTACTGACCGTGGATACTTTGAGCTGCTGTGACTAAAATAAAGGCTTGCTAAATTAGACTGGAGAATGTCGTACGTATTATGGTATATTCTATTTCTCATGAATTGAAAGTATCGAAAGGCTCCAAACTACGCCGGAGCAATGAAAAAGACGTATAAAATGAATTACTGTTTTAGTATTATTTCGAAATGTTTAAGACCATTTCTGTATTGATGTAATCGTAAAGCCTCAAGCTGAAAGCCTTACCGATCGATCTAAATATACCCTGGGCTCCAGAGGCTCTCTCGTTGCTAAGAGGGAACAGATTCTCTCACGATCGGCCTCCGGCATCACGCTCTTTGACGCCTGTGGGGCCGTCTGCCCGCAGAACTAGATGATCTCCGGAGCTCCGGGTAATCCAAATACAAAACAAAAACTAATTGAGCTTTGTAGAAATGAGGTCTTGGGCAAGAGGGAATGAAAAACTCTAGTGAGGATCAGGATATTATAGACATTTTAAAAATCTTGGTTGTATTCTATTTAACAATCAGTCCTCGAGTCCGAATGGTTTACGAGTCAATAGCCCATGAGGCCGAAGGCCGAAGGCCGAATTGGCTATTGACTCGTAGGCCATGAGGGCTAGAGGTCTAATTGTTTTAGTAAAAGCCTACTAATCGGTCCAATAAAAGGATGCAAAAAGTTTTGGGTTTTGCTTTAAATATATATTTTTTGGTTTTCAAAACCGGCGCTTTTCGCTACTAGAGGTCTACCACTAATAGACCCCTAGTAGCTCAGCCAATCACAGGGCTCGATTGGTGATAGACCATTAGTAGTTTATTTTCTAATCACAATCAGACAGAGTCACAGACAAAACCCTTGAAAATACAAACATGGTATTTTTTTCGAGCAGTTCAAAAACTCCACGTAAAGGCACATTCAGAACCTTGGTTAAAAAGGCCTCATGATACATCTTACCTTATAGATTCTAACTGCAAATGGTGAAATTTCAACGTAATACCACGTGTCTTTGTTACTTGGAACTGCCGAGAAAACTACATACAGAGGACCTTTGGAAGAAGCTGTGAAATGAAGACACTTGCCACCACGGTCACTCGGGTCAAACCTGAGCCCATTGGACCAATGAACGTTACATGGTATATGTCCAACCTGGGATTTGCCTTTACTCTTACCATGCTCCTGGAAAAATTCTTGAGCTGGCCATTTCGCGACAGCAAGCTGTTTTCCCTTTAAATGTGTGCTTAGTTTTGGAAAGTGTTTTTTTGATTCTGTATAATCTACGCTGCTAAGAATGAGACTTCCCGTGGTCCAATCATAAGTCAAGACAAGACCAAATATGGATATTTTTTTGTTTTCAAGCTTATCGCTTCCACCATTGCTGAAGCCATTGTACAGATGAAAGTTTCCTTCTTCGTCTGCAGTGTACCATTTACCTTCACTAGTTAAAAAGAACTCCAAATAATTAATAATCATCTTTCAAAAAAAAAAAAAAAAAAAAAAAGGACAGGTGTATTCAAAATATTTAGTAGCAAAAATGTGACATTATTATCGCAACATTTTGGTAGATGGACTAAAAGTGTGGCAATACGGGCAAATAAAGCACGCAGCTTGTCGCGCACCATTGTTGCGTCGCAAGGTGCAGATAAGAACACCTATATTACCACTCTGTGCTCAACAAATTTTCATTGTTGCATAGAATAGAAAGTGTTTCTACATTGCGCAACAATATATGCCAGCAATATTTCCCGGGCCCCCGGTCAATATCTGCTCTGCAACTTGCATGCACCGCAGCAATGTTGCGCGACCAGTTGCGCGATTTGTTTTTGCCAATATTACCGCACCTTCAGCAAAAGCAAATACTCTTGTTTTGTCTACGAATGCTGTGTTTCGTCCAATGCAATGACACTGTTATTATCATTACCATAACCTTAGATTATTGGTCTTGTCAAAGATGTTTAAATGTACCTGTACTGAACGCTTCTTGACATGGATCTAGGGATACTACGATTATCAACCCCCTTCAGATCGTTTAACATGTCGAAATTTACTTTGAAACTAGTAATTGGATCATGCATTTCACATCCAGGTTTTCCAGCAGGAATACTGACATCTGATATAGACAATGGACCCTTGAAATTGAAAAAGAACCATATATTTATAACTCAGCATTAAACATTTCGAGATAACTACTAAAGAGATCGATTTCACTATAAAAGTTTCTTTTCTTTTGTATCTTTGCTAAATTGAGTTTCACAGCAGTAGCAGCACTGACACTGAATATCATCAACGAAAACATCAAAATCATCATAATTATCAATTAGAACACACAGGCACATTACCTCCAATAACAATAATAAGTTAGTTATTGGTGATCTTCTGAATTGAAGAAGACTTGGCCGATTATAAAATGGAAGTATCTTATCAACTTGTATTTCTTACCTCTTCCATGTAGACTTCAATCCCCCTTTTTAAACTAACACGTTTGCGTTTCAAACTATCGTCCATATCCTCCCGACTGTTAAACTCGCAGTAGAAGCGCGTGTTGTTGTCAATATAGTAACCCTTCTGAGATTTCGTGTCTACTTTAAGATTGTGAATCATTTTTTCGCATCCCCAGTCTATTTTTTCTTCGGGAAACAAATCATTGGCACGGAAATCTAGTAGATCAGTGACAGATCCCATGAGGAACTTGAAGGCCTTGGGATAGGTGGGTATACTTTCAAGCCATTCCTGAATCACAAAGAGTTCTTCGGTAAAGCACTTTGTATTTTTATTTGAATGAAATCAAAAGAGATGTCCCAAACTCATTCATGCAAGCCAGTTTCAGCTATTGGTATGGCAGATCTTTTGTTTAGTACCCGCTTAGTCTGGATAGTTTGATGTTACTTACCGTGAACGCAGTCTTAAAAGTAGGTGAATACGTATCAGAGATCACCGCTGCTATTTTCTGACTTCCTCCTTGTACAACTACAGATGTAGACATGTAATTCTGTTGTGATTTGGAAGAGCTACCAGATTTGGTGCTTGATTTTGCTCCTGCACTCCAGAACAAACTATTGAACTCAGTCTCGCTCTCTTGGGCGAATTCTTCTTTGCTGGCAGTCTGGCTTGCCAATTGTGTCTTTCGTAGTTCCAGCTGACCACCAAACTTTGCAGACTTGATGTAGTGAGTTCCCCATCGAAGAATGAAGTCCTCTGATAGAAAGGAACAAAACACATCATCAGCCTGGGTTAAAATTTCAACATTGCTACACGCTAAATGCCGCCTCATTTATTAGATAAGTGTTGGAAATCTGAATTATCTACTCCCTTTGTGAATAGTGCCTGTATGCAATCCGTCTGCTGTGATAGAGAAGACCATGAAGAAGTAAATATGACTCTATATGATGTCTTGTTCTAAAAAAATGTGCAAATCTGTGAAATGGAAAAAGAGACTCACGGAATTTAGCTGGAGCACCAGGAGCAAAATAGGACGTTGGAAGACCAACAAACTCTCTCAAGAAACTTCTGCTCAAATCCTGTGGCTTGACTTCGTCTTGAAAGATCTCATACCTGAAAAGTCAATTATATTTATTATTCATTAATTCTTATTCTAATTAAAGACTTCTGTACGTTTTTCTGAGACAATGAAGTAAGTTAGGGGCGAGGTCGACTGAGAAAGGAAAAAAGTAAAACAGAAGAATCGCTTGGGGTTTGAAATCAAAGAGGGGGTAATGCCTGAAAAAATGAGATGAATCAACAAACCAGCTAAGGTGATGATGGAAGGTAATACCTGTCCACGTCGATATCAAAGATGGCAAGATTGGTTTGTTTTGCACCGCTTTTAGAACTTCCCCACGCACTCTTGACACCAGCATAGAACCCCAAAACGGACCCTGACACTCCTGATTCAGTTTGTAAATACTTTTGATACTCAGATCGTGACGTAAATACGGTCATACTTGCTGTTGTATCGTAGATCCCGTGAACGTTCATCGTGTCTGGCACTTGAAAATTGTCATAACTGTGTGGAGGGTAAAAAAAAACTTGGTTTCGTGATTTGTAAAAGTGTAGTGATTTTAAACATATAATAATAATATTCTTGAAATTTAGTTTCAGTATCCGTAGACTTACGTGGACCCTCCACCACAGCTTCTCTGGATGATACTCATCTTCCTGGACTCAGGGCTGTATTGTCCACGACCATCAAAACCAACACCAATAAATGCAGCACCATCAATCATGTTCTGCGTAAACGAAAAAAGAAACTGCCTGTCAGGGAATCGAATTTAGAAGGCCTGCTAGGAATAGTATTCATTGTACTGAGAGCAAGATGAATAGCACTCGCCTTGCATAGTTTTAAAGATTTGAGAGACTTGAAACAAGGGTCTCCCTGCTGGTATCCAGTACCCCAGCAACCATTCATCATCACAGTCCCCATGCCCGCAGGGTAGGTGTAGGCCTGTGGTTCTTTAGACTCTTCAGTGTTTTTCTCGCCTTCAAGTTGAGATTTGATGTGATAACCCGGTGGGATAAACATATCTTCAGTCGCCCATCCCTTGTCTGGAGTGATGTCTAGTTTGATCTAAAAATAGATAAAGTTATCAGTTATAAGCAAAATAAAAGAGAAAAGAAGGCAAAGAGAGGCAAGTCTCTTAACTTGCATCGACAGTTCATCATCGTTTTTTTAAGATTTCTTATTTCACTTATTAGATTAATTTCTTATGTTAAATCGCTTCCGACACGATTACTTTCACAACACGGACAGCAAACAAGGCTATTCTTCGTTAAATTAGAACTAGGGCACCTGTACGGTACGTCTGTTCCATGTATTTTTCATAATCGTAACTCTTTTTTTTTTTTTTTTTTTCAAAGTTTTTTTTAATTTTTTTTACGCCTCCTACAAAAATACTAGATACTCACTTCTTTCTTCAGAAAATCGGAAGCTTTCTCTTTGGCTTTATCTATGATTTCTAGCTGCTTATCAACCAGTTTTCCCGCCACTTCGATTCCCTTTTCCATCACAGCCTTTTGGACTTGTTCGTTCCCCGCTATTTTTGTTATCAGACTTGTTACCACCGGAGCCACCCTTTTCGACGCTGTCACATCATCACGAGCGACTGGCTTAATTTTCTTAAGAACTAAAGAAAGAAGAATATTTTTATAATATCACACTGTATGATGTAAAGACGTTGCTCGTTTCCCGCGATTTTTGTCAATAAACCTCAGGGGCGTGCACAGAGCTTTTATAAGGGCGGGTTCCAACTTTATTGTAAAACAAGGAAAATAAGAACTGTAACCAAAAAATCGTCGCTAAAATGCTTAAAAATATCAACCTTGTTGCCAAGAAAAGGGGGGTTCCGGAACCCCAGGAACCCTCCCTGCGCACGCCCCTGAACCTGGTATTGCACTAACAACAGGATTTCTCTTGAATGCAATCACATCATCGCGGCTAAAAGGCTTAGCTTCTGGATTCTTAGGTTTGTTATTTACTTTGGTCATTGTGGCAGCTATAACGTTATTTTATTTTACATTTTGAACGCGTCTCGTTTTGCGTGTACAATTACGGTTCCTAAAACCAAACGATAATACATAAACAAAATCAGAATAGAAAAAAAGGAAACTACGAAACAAAAAGGCAAAAAAGTACAAGTAAAGAAGCAGAAAAATACTTACAAAACATGTGTACCGGGTAATGTTGAAGACTGATTAATATATTCAAAAAAGCTATATATTAAAAACCTAAGTTAAATTCACGAGGGGATAGAACACAATGAACGATCATTAAACTAAAACCACTGAAACATAACGCACGCAGTAACAGTCATCATTAAAGAATCCTAGTCAATCTCTGCAAGGCAAAATGGCGGTTTTGTAGGTGAAGTTTGGTAATCCAGTTCCATCGGTCTTGTTATTCAAACTAGAAGTTTTATACCCATCAAGGTATAATAATAAGTAGTTATTTTATGCTTTTCGTGAGATTTTATAAATGTTGGCAACAAATTCAAGTTAAATTTCGTATGTAAACAATGATATAGGCACACAGTGCATTGTAGTTGACTAGGATCATTTAACATATTAGAAGTAATTATCCATATATCTTATAAACGCATCATTGAAATCAAGAGACTTAACTTCAAGAAGAATGAATACTGAAAGTACAGAAGGGGTTATGCACTTTTTAAGGTCATGATTACCTTTTCCAAGCAGATTTCTTCTACTATCAGATGGTAGTCTTGCGTCGGCTGACGTCACTTCCTCGTCAGGACTGTCAGGACTGTCAGGACTGTCAGGACTGTCAGGACTGTCAGGACTGTCAGGACTGTCAGGACTGTCAGGACTGTCAGGACTGTCAGGACTTTCAGGACTCTCAGGACTCTCAGGACTCTCAGGACTGTCAGGACTGTCAGGACTATCAGGACTGTCAGGACTGTCAGGACTGAAGGACTGTTTTTCTTTCTTTTCTAGAGTTTCCTTCGAAGTAGAATATTTACTCGATTCTTCGAATTTGGTTTGGTTGTCTGCCTGCTGAAGCTTTCCAATCTCACTATGTTTCCTTTCTTTTCTACAGACTAAAGGGTTATAGCATTAGAAATTAGAAAGACAATTGAAGATACTACGGGCGTTCTCATTGGATGGTATCAGTGTACATTAGAGTGTAGGGAAGCGCAGAATACTCTTGTTTGTCTTGGTAAGAACAGAATACCCTTTATCTATAGCAATATACGGTTTTTAAACAGTGTTTCCTTCCACGATCATCCGTGGATCATGATAAATAGTGAATTGCGCAATAGCTTATTAAAACAGAAACGAATGTTGTGGAGAAGCGAGATGCTGTCTATTGCTTGTTTTCAAAGCCGACGTGCGCGCAATGTATCGGAAGATGCCTTCTTGACTTTATAATTATGAAATGGTGAACCTCTGATCAAACTCGGAACTATTAGGAACACTGATCCTTTTCATATTAGTAAATTCACAAATTTCGTTTCAAGAATTGCTTTGAAGCCGTTTACTCCCAAGTGTTCGCGGCAACTAAATGTTAGCGCGGCTGACGATAAATTCTAAATTAACTAAATTAGGTTATCTATTTTTCCTATACCCTTTACATTATCCAAACTATATATTCCTACCCTCGACTTCATACCCTCGACCCTCGACTTCATACCCTCGACCCTCGACATGCTACCCTCGACACTCGACACTCGACATTTAGGGAGACTCCCTTCTTTAAGTCCCTGTAACACCTTCTTTAAGGCCCTGTAACACCTTCTTTAAGGCCCTGTAACACCTTCTTTAAGGCCCTGTAACACCTTCTTTAAGGCCCTGTAACACCTTCTTTAAGGCCCTGTATAACCTTCTTTAAGGCCCTGTAACACCTTCTTTAAGGCCCTGTAACACCTTCTTTAAGGCCCTGTAACACCTTCTTTAAGGCCCTGTAACACCTTCTTTAAGGCCCTGTTAAGCCCTGTAACAAGTTGCTGGATAATTTCACAGTGTAAAAGGGGTTGTCTCGCAATTTTTGTTGTTATTGTTGTTGTTGTTGTTGTTGTTGCGCGTAGCATTGCACCAACTAGAACTCGGTTATTCTTATCGCTACGGAATGCAACTTTTTTTGCAATCCTAATTCCTCAACAAGTCGTTGCGAGTTGCTGAGATCGGGTTGCAGTGTAACACCTCACCAACCTCACTAACCTGCAACACTACATTCCAAGGATTGCTAGACAAATTGCTTAATTATTAGGCCTTTATATGTCAGTCTACATGACCGCCAGGTCTTTTGTTATTTCACTGTTTGGAATAAAAAAATTCCCCACCCATATCAATACATCTTGTCATTGAAGACAAAATCCAAGTTTGAATGTTCTAGTACGGTGTCATGAACAAAATTTTCTCTATCATATATTCTGATGATTACACACACCAGTAATGCCGAAACATCAACGCTTTTAATAAAAACATACACGTGGAACAGTAAATAAGACGCATTTTCAATTGCGAGCATATATGTAAAGATAAATGCAATTACTTACAAGAATACTCCGTTAGTAATGTTACCAAGATAACTACTATTATCAGAGTCTTTGCCATGGCGATGTTTCACACAGAAGCTTCTGTTAATGGAATAATATTTATCTATTAATTAGTTGTTATCACACAAAGATATTGTCTAAATATCATTAGGAATGGCGGGAACTTAGGAAACAAGGAGATGCATGGTACTTTAATGTTTAATTGTTATGATAAATTTTGGGGACGACTTAGTTTTATTGATGCAAGAAGATTTAATTAAAAAGTCCAATGTTTGGTAAAAAATAAATAGATAAAAGATTATAGATATACACCTGATTGCAAAAATGTTGTCATAGGAAAATAAACTTTATAAAAATTAAAAATAACAAATAGGAATTAATTCAAAATGGCAAATTTAATAGATTTTTCTTAAGATTCAAGACCAACACAAAAGCAGTCGTTTTCATTTATTTATTTGATTTACTCATAGCCATTAATGATATTTTCTTCTATTACAAAGGCAATGTTACATACTGAAACTTATTTCTGAAACTGGTGTCGATTCCTGTTGTGAGGCAAACGTTTCAAAAGAGGTGTTACACGTTAATACTAGACTGTCTTCTAAACTACGTTTAGGAAACAGGAAGTTTCTTGTTCTCGACTAGAAAGCTCCTCTACGTGAGACTCCGTCTCATGGACTTTATCAAAAGCGTTAACAGGTTAAATTAAGTCGCCATCTTTAATTAATTCCTATTTGTTATTTTGTTATTTTTATTTTTTTTAAAGTTTGTTGTCCTGTGACAACATTTTTGCAATCAGGTGTATATATTACTGACATTTTAAAAATTTAAAGTTGAGAAATAAATATTTATTGAAATAAGAATATTCTGAATTAAAAGCCATAAAATTCGAAATTGAAAAAAAATTTACAAGCTTGAATTAAAATGTAAAAATTGAGTAAAAGTTATTTAAAATCAAGTACGCTACATTTAGTTTCTAGAATACTTTAGAGTTTACACGTAAATCAAGTTTGTTTGTTTTTTAATTGTTCAAACATCTTCTCGACCTTGAAAACAGCACGGCATTCTCTTACATGTAGCCGAATCAACGGGTATGCTCGAGCCACTGGTAAACAGTTTATGTCTTTTATTAATATTGATTGGTGGGCGGAAGAATTTCAACCCAGTGTCGTTCTTTTGACGGTTTGTATACAAAGGTACATCACAACTACTACTAACCATTATTACGAATTTTACATTAAAAAAACTAAACTACAAACACGATCGATATCAAACTTTCGAGGCTTTTCAATTTTTTGCCAAGCAAAATCTATAAGCCAATCAGAGTAAGGGATGACGTAAGTGACCTGCATGGGACCTGACAAAAGGTCACTTCATTCGATTTATTTTTTATGACATCAAATGTGGAGGAAATAGAGGATATTACATGGGTACGCGGAGATACGAATTTTATCTTCGAGTGTTGAAAAGATCTCACACGAACGAGCGCAGCGAACGAGTTAGAGATTTTCAACACGAGAAGATAAAATTCGTATCTCCAAGTGACCCATGTAATATTCTGTTTATTATATAATTATCAGTGAAAAAGAAAAGAAAGTGATGATATCTAGATCTTCACATGTGAAAATATCCAATTTTTGAAATAGAGAAACATAGGTATTTCATTGATAGTCATATAATAATAAGGAATTATTTTATTTTTTATTTTTTATTTTTCATGTTGTTATATTTATCATGTTGTTACGTAAATATAATGACGTTCAGAAAACATTTTAACTAATTTTTAAAAGTATCACAATTCGATGAGTCTATGATTCTTCAATGAATAAATTATTACCAAAAGGACGTAGAAGGTTAATAAGAATAAAACGGTTAAACAGACGTTCCCTAACTTTTAACAGCTTAAGGGCAGTATAAAAAATCTGATATTTTTAAAAGAAACCTATTGAGATCAGTATTTTTTAATTTTTAGACGAAGAAAGGTTTCCAAAAAGATATATATTGTTCTTTATTTGAACAGTTTTACATAAATAAATAATGATTTGATCTCTGTTTATTTTGTCTTATTTGCCTTTTCTTTGTTATCGTTTTGTTTTATTTTGTTTTAATCCTATTATTTTCTGCTGTTTGTTGGATATTTTAATGTGCTGAAAAGCAAACCTTCTTAATTCATATGTGGCCCGTCGCTAGGGATTGTTGGAAGGTGGGAATGAACTCTATCTCTTTACCCTTCTTTACAACGTTATGTCAACAATAGAATGGCAAATGCAAACCCCCTTCCGAAGTCCTGGCGATGGACTTACATATAGCAAGATTGGTAAAGAAGAGAATCAAACGACTAACGTTAATAGTATTCTTTTTAAGACGAACAACAATCTGAAATAACATATGATTGTGTATCAAGAACTAGCACAGCATTACGTATGAGATAAAAATATTTTCAAATACATGACCATGATCTTGAAATAGGGCCATTTTTTTTTTTTTTTTTCAAAAGAAAAATTCGAAGAACTAGGATTTGCGTAGGAGAAAACTGGAAAAGCCAATGGAAATCCTAGAATCAAGTATTATTATTAGTTAGGCTGCTATCGTCAAAAATTGTTCACTTCAGTGATAGAAGCATGAAACTTTGCATGATTACTACTAACAATGTTACTAACAAAATCTGATATGGATCCAGGCTGACTTACGCTCCAGAGCGGAGATATGCGCATGCCCTAAAATGGCCAGCATGAAAACGAGGCTGAACAATAAAATGACTAAAAGGGGACCTAAAAATCCAGAATTTCACTCCATATCGATATAGCAGTCATATATGTATATGTTTATTGGTTTGTGATAATAAGTGCTGAAACTCTGATCACATGACCTTTATTTGGATTTTTACTTATTTTGCTTGGGATCCCTGTGGTATATATATTTACTTAAAAAAGATATGATAAATTTAAAAAATGGGTTGTAATAGGATGTGGAAGTGAAGTGAAAGACAAGATTATCGATTGGCTATTTTAATAGCATGAAATACTTCCCTGAGAATATTTTACCGCAACCAGATATTTAATTAATATGCAGTGACTACCGGTATGCCTTTCTATACTCTACAGTATTTCCATACATGTACCATTGAAAAAACACTAATTGTTTGATACATGCAAGAGCATAACTTCTACAGTTCGTGAACTTAGAAATTAATCTGAGTTCTCTATGACAAATTTGTACAAAAAGCATTGTATAGGTTTGAGTTAACAAGTGCTATGTATGTTTTATAGTAATTTATGACTAGTTACAGTTTCCTCCACAGTTGCACAATCCAGTGCAGGCTAAATTAGCTTTGAGGCATTTACAACGCCCTCGGCAACCAACTTTGCAGCCACATCTAATAAGTTCATAACATGAGTCCTTGGCTTGTGGTAGTGCCGTCCAATAAGGGACCCAGCAACTGTTTTCAAGCTTCCAACCCCATTTAGACGGGCATGGCAATATGGGCTGCTTCAACAGAGTTTGACCTCATACATAGCCTCCTTGGAGGACAGCTCTCTTTACATGCTGCATCAATGATTCTCGAGTTGGAGGGATGTTTTCAAGCGATCTTCCTTTCTTGGAGAATAGTTCTTGTCTGACTTCATTCACATTTGACAAGTTACTTGTTCTATCATACATGAGAGCGGTGAATCGCTCAATGACTCTCATGCATGCATCATCAATATCGTCTGGCAACTCCATCAGTGTATTCAGAATTGGAGTTAGTTCAGGGAAAACCTTCCAGACATCCCACGCCGTCTTTTTGCCGCGTCCGCTGAAAAATGAAACTGTGTCGCATCCTGTTAAGGAATGAAACATAGGCAGCACACGGGCCCGATCTCGCCCAAGGGATGCTGCAATGGTATGAGCTGGAAGATAATGAAGATTCTTAGAAGCCCCATGTGAAATCCACAGCTCATCTAAAGGTAGAAGAGATGCAACAGAAATGGCTAGCACCAGGACATCAGTATCATTGGTTCGGATCTTTATATGTCGGTGACCATGTAAACTAGCATGAAAAGCATGAATCATCATCCTAGTGTCTGCTTCCTCGTGACTGCATGGCGCAAGGGTACTCACATCCTCTGTACCATCAAGTGGTAAAACGCTCTCTCCAAGTGTTGAAAATATTGTCTTACCATGTGGGATCTGTAGTAAGACAACCTGAAAAGCAATTGAGAATACTCATTAGCATAAAGACAATGCATAATCTGGTTTACCTTATGATTTGAGGAATACAGACCTTATTAGAGAGAAGCTTGAAAAGCTCGTCTTTGTTGCTGTCAACTCTAAGAAACTCTTTCCAGTTCGATGGAATTTTAGTGGACGGTAAAACTTTTCTTCTCTGACCTTAAAGCAATCACAATTTCTGTCAAGGAACATTCGTCTAATTACATTATTAGGTAAATAATTATCATTACCTGATCCACGCCTTTCCCTTGCTGCTCTCTTCAGAGAATCATCTTTATAGATGTCCCAAACTATATCGATCCTTTTCACATCCTCCAGCTGCCTCAAAATATAAGGCACAAATATTCGATCAAAGTACTCGCCAAAAGTGCTAACAGCTTTGGGCTGGTGCATCTGTATTATAACGGCTCCATCTAGAATGATGGCATCTGCTCGACAGGCCTGTTCCACTGTGAGGTCACAGCCATCTGTGAAGCATTTTACAAGGTCAGCTTTGTTTCCACTTCGGAGCTGACCCACTTGGGTAAGTGATGGTGGCCAACGTTACCGTCTCTGTTTTGACAAGCAATATACAACCTTGAGAAAAGGGCGCAGTCTTCATTTAATACGGCTACCTTTGCTTTGTCTTTTGAAACAATTTTTTTCACTTTATTATGGAAAATGGGAAAATTGTTCTTCTTGATCGGATCTGTCAATGGCCTGGTTTTATCTTTGAATACCTCTTTAAGAAACATTTGTGATTGATTCTCTCCTACTTTCCTTGCTTGTTTTACCGTGTTAACAACAGCTTCATCCATGATTTCTTTAGTGTGAGGGGCTATTAGATCTTCTCCGCTGTCATTGAACGGGTTACCAAGTTCTTTCATAGATGACACCATGTTTGCAACATCTTTTGCGAAGGCACCTTGGATAGATGGCTTTTGCTCGTGGTGTTTCGGGCTCTCATCGGAGGAGATGGCTTCAAACTCTTCAATCATTCTGGAAAGCTCTGGGCCACCAACCATCCATCTCCTGAGGGCAGCAGGGTTCTCTGTCAAACCAACAGCACCTCCTTCTCCCTTTACAACAGCGTTAACTTGCTTGTGTGCGTGGTCCAGTGCAATAGAAGAGAAGAATTTTCGTGTCTTGTGCACCACGAAGGACCCTTTTGTAAACTCAGCATAAACATAAGGATGTTTCTCAGGGAGGTCACACATGTCTCGATAGTGTAATGACAGCCATCTTGCATAGTTGTGACTATCGAGTGCGAACATCCATGGCAACAATTCTTGGAGGGCTCTCAGGTACAATGAGAAGTCAGCATCTCTAAATGCTCTCACAATTTGTAGACATAGGATTTCAAATTCCAGGACAGAAGACCAATAGTGAAACTGTGGAGACTTCTTCATGTTGTCATCCTTCCACATACCAAATGACAGAACTGGTCTTTGGGTGTCTTTAGATTCACAGTAGTCGGCATAAGCACTATAAATCATAATGAGGAGGGCAGCAGCTGTGACTTGATGCGCGCGTCTTGTACGAGTAATGTGACTTGCTGTTATGAATGATTCTGCCACACCTGGTGATGCAACTGAAGCATTGATCAGGGCCTCTATCCATCCACTACCATGGACCCACTTTCCAAGAGCTTTCAATGCGGCCATCTCAATAAGCAAGCCTCCAAACATGATAACTACATTCTTTTCGTCATATGCACTCTGTACCTTCCATTGGATTTCCTTTGCTATAGCAAAAAGTGGTTGATCTACAGCGAGGACAGGAACTTGAGAGGGGTTCAAGTGCTTTGTGGATGCGCTAATGACATTTAAGGCATGAGCAATCATAGCAGGGGAGTGTGAACTCTCGGTAAACATCGGAAGTAACGACACATGAGCTGGTTGGTGAGTTGATAATGTAGACTTAGAAGCACGGTATGCTGCCCATGATACATTGTCATCTTTGCTCAGCTCCTTCTTTGTGAGAACTTCCTTTGTGTGTTCTAACCAATCTTCTTCTTTGGAGGTCAAGTCATGATTGTAAGAGTAAAGAAAAATCTAGCTATTTTAGAAAAGAAGAATTCTCAACAGGAAAGCATAATCAGAACTGAAAAGAATATATTTATCATATCATCTTTTTTAAGTAAATATATATACCACAGGGATCCCAAGCAAAATAAGTAAAAATCCAAATAAAGGTCACGTGATCAGAGTTTCAGCACTTATTATCACAAACCAATAAACATATACATATATGACTGCTATATCGATATGGAGTGAAATTCTGGATTTTTAGGTCCCCTTTTAGTCATTTTATTGTTCAGCCTCGTTTTCATGCTGGCCATTTTAGGGCATGCGCGTATCTCCGCTCTGGAGCGTAAGTCAGCCTGGATCCATATCAGATTTTGTTAGTAACATTGTTAGTAGTAATCATGCAAAGTTTCATGCTTCTATCACTAAAGTGAACAATTCAGTATTTTTTTGGACGATAGCAGCCTAACTATATCGTCGAGTCATGATATAGAATCTAATTTCAATCTATATTAGAGATATTAACAGCAAAGTCTACGATTTTTTCTTTTCTTACCTGCACTTCCTTGTGCTCTCAACTGCCCGAATGACTGTAAAGAGGATTACAGGAGGTTAAAGTAGAAACCCTTGTTAATTATTCATTGCTATTTTAATCCACTGAAATCAGGCACTTGATTGGTTAAAAGAGCGTAAGCAAAAATTGCAATCACGATAATGCATTACAGGGGCGGCGGAGCGTTTTTGTAGCTGGGGGGGCTGAGCTTCAGACAAAATTTTTTCCCGCCAAAATTTGTAGGTCTGCAATTTGTAGGTCTTTTTAAAATTAAGCAGTTTTACCTCGATTGAAATAAAAAGGAAAAAAAAACAACAACAACATCTAATTGCACAACTCTCTGAAAAAGCTGGGGGGGCTCCAGCCCCCCCAGCCCCCCCGGCTGCGCCGCCCCTGCATTAGGTCATTGTTCATCGCATGGAGGGACCAGGTGATCTCAGAAAAGGCGCGCATGTTTTCATGGCGGTCCATGCCCATTTTTGAAATTCAAAGCAATGAACTTTATCCGCAAAATAACAGCTTAAAAAGACTATAACTGAGTCTATCTTACCAGAAAAACCGTCCACGAAAATAATACAAAGTCTTGACTCTTAGATTTTAATTCCTAAATTAATTTTTTTTACCTATTTTTAGCAGAAAACTACAACGAATCGAACTTACGAGCGCGATTTCAGATATTTTGAATTGAGTAAAGTCGTACCTTTTGATAGCTAAAAATATTATTTAAAAGTAAAAACATATGGCCTCTAATCAACGATTACTTATAGAATATAGAATATTACACATTCTTGGTGCTATCTTGACTTGTTAGGAAGTTATGATAATTAAGAATTCACTTACTTTCGCTTCAACTGAGTAGCGAATTTAAATTGGCTAGCTAGAACTAGACAAGTGAAAACTTCAAAGTTTAGTCTTTCTTATTTGAATGAAATCCGCCCTTGATGTACACTATATGTTTATGGCTTTTGATCTAGTTAATTATTTACAGCGAGGACGCTCGAAACATGGCACTTGATATTTTTATATTTTCTATTTTATGAACTTTCTACTGCTTCAAACCTTCTGAAAATGAAGCACTGAACTCAAATAATCTTATTGTTCAAAATAATTCATATTTCCAATCGAAAAAAAGTATGAAAAAACCTCGAATGCACGCATGACAAAATTTTGTAGGAGTGATGACGTCATTACACGTATCAAAAAAAACATCCATCTCACAAATTGGTTTTATGCATGAGGTTAAAACATAAGAAAAACCTCTTAGTGATGTAAATTCTTTCCATAGCAACCGTGAGTGGTGAATAGGTAAGACCCCCCTTAAACGTCGGTATTTAGACATTCCTTCATAGGGTCTATTCTTTAAAGCATTCTAGAGAAGGTAAAGTAATAATAATAATTAATAATAATTTTATTCTTAAGCGCATTACACAAAATCTCAATGCTCTTACAATATATACAGAAAAATGAATTAATTAATAATAAAAAAAATAGTAAAATAAAAGAAAAAATATATACACCTTCCCGCAAGAACGCTGCCATACAACACCCGAACACCCACAATGCTCAAATGCTGCATGACAACGCCCTCGCAAGAAGGTGTATATATTTATATAGGTTAAAAATGTATATATGAATAGTCAATAAGCTAGCTAAATAAAAAAATAAATAATAAATAATAATAATAATACCATAATGGAATACGTAATATACTGGTTGAGAGCCTGACACCAAAAAAAAAAAAAAAAAAAAAAAAAAAAAAAAAAAAAAAAAAAAAAAAAAAAAAAAAAAAAAAAAACCAGAAAAATATCGTTCATAAATAAATAAACAAGAAGCAAACAAACAAGCAATTAAATAAGGTATATTAATAAATAAATAGAAAGATAGAGAAAGAAAGAAACAAACAAGTTAAGAGTGAACGCCACTCCGAACCGAACTGATCGCGAGCGACGTCACTCACCTAACAGGTAATTTAATATAATAAGATAATATAATAAGATCTAATAATGCTAATAAATTTATAAGAATATAGTTGCATTTTATGCGGTGAATAAAAATGTCTTCAAATTTTTTTTAAATGTTTCAATAGATTGAGCGTTCCTTATAGATATGGGTAGGTCATTCCATAGTACAGGCGCACAAATGGAAAATGCGCGTAAACCATAGTTTTTAGTCCTAAACTTTGGTCTTGATAGGCGTAAATTATCATTGGCGTTAGATCGTAGGACTCTGTTAGGCTTGAGTAGAGTGAGCAGATCAACCAGGTATCGAGGAGCCATACCATTAAGGACCTTGTAAGTGATCAGTAGAATCTTGTAAATGATGCGCTTTCGTACAGGAAGCCAATGAAGTTTACGCAGGACTGGTGTAATATGGTCAGACTTCCTACATTTGGTAACAAGGCGAGCCGCAGAGTTCTGAATTCGTTGGAGTTTGGTGATATCCTTATCTGGCAACCCATATAATAGGCTATTGCAATAATCGATTTTAGAAGAAATAAAAGCATGAATCAGTTTTTCTGTGCTTGGTAAGTCGAGAAAGTTGCGAATACTTCCAATGCGCTTGAGCGCAAAGGATGCTGACTTGCAGAGATTGCTTATGTAAGGACGCATTGTTAATGAATGGTCAAGTGTTACTCCTAGATCACGTACATTTGATGTAGACTTGATTACAACGCCATTGACTGTGACCTTTTCAACGGGCTCACGACTAAGAAAACGCGATGAGAAGTGAATAACTTCAGTCTTAGAAGAGTTGCATACAAGCTTGTTGTTAGTCATCCACTGTATAATGTCATCGGTGCAGAGCTCCAATTTTGTAAGGCATGAGGGTTGCTCAGTTCTCTCCATAACCAAATACAGTTGGGTATCGTCTGCATAGATCATGGGTTGAAGGCCATGTTGATAAATGATTTCTTCAAGCGGAGCCACGTATAATGAGAACAACAACGGGCCTAGCACTGAGCCCTGAGCAACACCAAACTCTAAAGCTGAAGGACAGGACCTAGCTTGGTTAATTACTATTGATTGTGTACGATTTGACACATAGGACTTGATCCAGGCAAGGGCTGTGTTTCTTATACCAAAGTGTGTTTCCAGTCTGTCAAAAAGTACTGTATTCTTCCAAATAGTCTAGACTTATCTTGTCTTGCTCACAAAGAAATGAACACCAACTGTCCCCTCCTCAAAACCTCCTTCAGTATAGATTTCAAACTTGTCTCTATCTGCGTTGTTGTTAATATACTCCAAAAATTTATTCCTATCATATGGTTTGATATTTCCGAATTTGGCCCAGAAACTTATAGTTATGTAAAGGAATAAAATTCGATATATTGGTAAGATCTTAAGAACAATTGAAGTGACACATATCAACCTAAGTTTAGTCAAAAGGAACGAGTGACTGGTTTACCAGGAATCACCTGTAGCCTAGTGCCCGGCACTAGGAAACTACTGGTACCAGTTTACGGTTTATGGGACTCGAACCTTGCTAAACCAATAATCTACTTTTTATTATATAAAATAGAGTGTGATATTGAGTGACATCGGGAAACCACTAAGTACAGATTGTTCGACCTCTGTATCAAGTTTAAATCTCAATTCATACGAAACTGTTGAAATGATATAGATAGATATTAAATTTATTAATAATTCATAATATCAACACATCAAAGGAGAATATTTCATTTATATATATCAGCAACTCGTAAGGGGGTAATCTCTTAAATTTTCTGTACATATTGAATGAACAATCTATGTCGACAAGTTAAATTCTGACGCCTAAACTGTCAATAAAAAAATCATCGTGGTTCGAACCTAACCAACTAAACCGAAAGGGAGTATGGGTAGAAATCACTATAGTGAATAATTATTCGCTCTGGATTAGTCGTTGGTGTTTATAATGGCGAGGAACAAGTTTTTAAATACTGTTTCCGTAAGCTCGAGGCCGGTTAACCACAAGGTTTTAATAAGGCTGCGTGTCGGTTCTAAAAATAGCCCGCTTATTAATAGATGCATGACTCAGACAAACAAAATTACACTGAAAAGAACACGGAGAAACGTACATTTTATTTATTTCTGTTTTATTTTATTTTATAAAATATTGTTTATTCAAAAAACAGTTGTTAATGAAAACAAAATGGCAAAAATCGGACTCGAGGAGATGAGAAATTTTTTCCCCAGGGGTTTGTTTGTCTGAGTTGTGACGTCACTGACGCGCAGCCCTATTGATATGAATACTACGCAAAAAACACTTACCGGTGCAATATTTGTCCTTATTAGAGTTTTCCGTTTTAGCGGCACTGGCACAAACTATTCCTACCGTAAGACGTTTTCTCTTAGGAATCCATCGCAAGTCTGGCTGTCTTTGAGATTTAGATGGTTTTATTTATACCGCGTGTTCGTACAATTTGTAGGTGAAACAAGAACAATAACTGACAGCATAAAACCGTGCCACAAGTTTTTTTGCAATGCATTGTTTCTAATGGGATTATTGTTGCGCAATTTCTTTGCCTATTCATACAACATGCAGTAGATTAGAATATTACAACTACAGCTAAAAAAAGTGTTAATTACATTAGATTCAAAAGCCTCAAACATGCACTGCTTTTATAATGCAATGATGCTTGCCTCTTATATTAAAGGAAGCCCAGGAAAAATTAAAATTCGTTGCAAACTTAACTATGCCTAGAAGAAATACACCTCCACCGCCATTCCCATATTTTCTACTTCAAGCTATTTTCATTATTCAAGGTTTACAAAAATGGATAGCTTCTACCCGCATACCTCCGCCATATCCGGCCTGGATAATACAGTTTGTGGTTTTCATACAGTCGTACTTATCAATACCGCTGAGTCTTATGCAACGGCTATTTCCGTGGTTTCGACCCATCAAAAACCAAGGACAAGATGTTTATACTAGCATCAGAAGAACTCCATACAATCTTTGGTACTTAAGTGGAGAAACAGCTGTATCTTTGGAAAATATAGTACAAACTATAGGTTGGGAAGTAAGTGCCCCCCGATGTGTGTCGCATCAGCCTCAAACAAATCGAAGGCGTCGATGTCTGCTGGATATACACAATAGAGTCTTACTGGTTTTAATTTGGTTGAGAACGTACCCGATCTACTTTGTACTGGCAACCTATTTTTCTATTAGCACAACGACTGTTTTTGAAGAAGTGTACCATATTGTCCCTATTCTCTTTCTCAACTATCAAAGATTTGTAAGTTGGCCAAATCTTGTTCATTGGGCGAGATTTGTGAATACCTGGCCCAGATTCCCTAACATCGTTGCAATAATTGATGGTACAATACATCCAATTCGAAGACCTACAGGAGCTCTGCAAAGGGAATTTTACAGAGTAGACAAAAAACGTCACTTTATGTCGTCGCAAATCATTATCGATCCCAACGGCATGATTGTTCTTATAATATCCGGGTAAGTGTTTTAAAAAAAAATAATATCGGCATCATGCAGTGGTTATCCTACCTAGTGTACCTAATGGTCTATTGTGATTATATAGATATCCAGGTCACCTGAACGATGCACAAACATACAGGATGATTCCATCAATCGGACCGAATGGTGTACTTCCGAGGCAATGTCGCCTGGCGTCAGATGGAGGTTATGCAGCAAGGATACCTTTGGTTAGGCCTCGTATTATTGCACGAAACAGAAGAACAAGGGACGCCAACAGAGAACTCCGAAAGATACGTGTAAAAATAGAGCATGCTATAGGTTATCTAAAAGTGTACCGATCGACTTCTGCTATTTTTCGCCACAAAAGACCTTTTCTACCCATCGTTGTACAAACCTGTGCATTTCTAACAAATAGAAAGCGTTTGCAATTAAGAAGAGTAGCGAGACAATAAGAAGCAATGAGGATTTATCAGGTCTTGCGTGACATTCAGTTTTAAATTTTAATCCAACAAAAACAAAAATAAGATATTTGAAAAGAGCATAATTAGTACCATACATTTCTTCGTAAGAGCAGCCAACTTCGGTCGCCCATATCTTCGGCGCTATTCAATAAAATCCCTTCAAACTTTAAAATTTAAAATGTCACGCAAGACCTGCTAAATCCTCATTCAAGCATCAGACCGTTTTCCCTAAGTGTTCTACTTTTTCTCGAATGTCGTTCCTCGTTATCCCAAAGTGTAGGGAAATTCTGTTAACGTTCTCTCTTTTATCATTAAAGTGAACACAATGCGTATTTGTACTTTTTTCCACACGTCAAAGTTCGAGTTTATAATAATTCTAAATCCTGTAAATCAGTTGAACGAATAAAATCTTTTTATCTTTCTAGGAGATAAAAAAAACGTTATCCGCTGAATTTATTACAGAGTTTGAATGAATCGATGATCATATGTAATATTGTTTCAGTTATGGGTTAGAATATAACATAACTAAAGTGTGTAAGAAATATAAAAACGTCGCTGCTACAAATACAATAATTAGCCCATGCAATTAATTGCAATTGACTATTGTATAAAGCGGTCCCAGCTAACTGGTTTTATACAATAGACCCTTTCCTTGTGCCAAAAGCGAGCTTATGCCGCTAAAACGAAAAACTCTATTTGGTTTCTCTTCAGCGGGACACTCATTCACGCAGACGCCATTCCGAGCTCTTGCATACCGACACTCGTTACATTCTGATGCCTTTGGTTTACCTTGGGACGTATACTGGCAACCTAGAACATGTTCATGGGAAATCTATGAGGTAGGTTTTTATAGTGATCAAAAATTTATTTGGACCACCCTAAAGTGGTAGAAAATACAAGGGGAAAATTACCAGAGGCCGGATTCGATTTCTCAATAAATCTTTGTACCAGCAGATTGATAGCTAGGCAAAAATTGACTCGCGCGCTGATAAGGTGGTGGATGTGACGTCCTTTTTTGTAAAATTCTGATATTTTTTTTCGTCTACTTAATAGTCTCCTTCACAGTTCCCTGCGCCATCTTGAAAGGTGGCCGTGCCTTTGCATCGAAGCGAGATGAACGATGACCTTGCAATGATAGAGACATGTGAATAATTGTCCAAGGTGTTAAAAAAATGTCTCTCCAAGCTCAAGTCTCGTTTCGATGCAAAGACCCGGCTTCCTTAGCTTTCAAGTAGGGAACTGTGAAGGAGACTATTTAGTGAATTCTTGCTTCGAAGTTTAGTTTTTATAGCCATTTTTACCAAAACATAAAGCTTCTTGTGAAAAACATTATGGATTCCACAACAGTGCTTAACATATTTGCTTCCGCTCTTCCTAAAAAATATTTGTTATGCCAAACATTTTGAACCAAAAATCTGCAAATTAAGTTTTTTGTTTTTGACTTGCTTTTTGAGTAGTTCAGTTCGTCGACCACATTCGACCCTTACCCTGCTCACATTCTAACATACCTCTCGCGTGCTTTCATTCTAATCACAATAATAGATCAAAATAAAGAGTAAGAGAATATAAGCTCGCTTATTAATCCCTATGTTCTGTTCCACTTGAAATATTCTTCCCTTAAGAAGATCCTTTGAACTGCTTTATATGCCTTCAAAGGCAACACAACGTTGCTTGGTGCTAAGGGATTTGAATATCCAACCTTGTGGTGAGAATCTCTCACCTGCTAATGGGGACTGAACAAGCTTCGTGGCATCTTTGTACACAATTCGGCTCATCCTTATCTTTGTATGTATCTCCTTTACATTCTGCTGTGGTCAATTTACGCGATATCACATGAGAATCAACGATTTGTGCTGGTTGTTCGTCGTTACCAAAGGGATAAAAGCGCGCATGAATCGGTTGATTGTGATCGATCATGGTCAAGTAGACATCTCCACTGTCCGTGGTGCCCTGGCACTTGCCTCAGAATTGCTTTACATTCCATAATTTGTTCGTATATATTTGTAAATCAATCAACAGTTCGTAAATGTTTAACGAGTGAGCCATGAGTTGAATGAATTTATAAGAGATCGATCTGAGGGTTAAAATGCATGCGTTCGATTTAACAATATTTCTCATTACTCTTCAGCTCTTAATATCAAAATGAAAGCCCGAAGAAACTTCTTTGTACCTTATGTTTATTTGTAGTAGTCTTGTTGAGTCAAACCATTAAATAAAGCATCCGAAAATCGCGTCGGTAAAACTCGAATGAAGTCAGGATGTCCCATCGGTTTGAATTATCTTGGAGCGCGTAGAAATTCTTTAACACAAGAATTACATAATTAGCCATTGCTAGCTTTTTCCTTTTGTACTGATACTACAGATAATACTGCTTTAAATAGCTGAGTCAAAGCACGAGTAGTTAATCAAAGTTAGCCATTTGCCGTGAGCAATGAAAATTCTTCAGAATTCCTGGTTTGATTAGAATTATGCTTGTTTACGAATAAATTAAAAATTCTGACTCGGCTCACTCTCTAATTACAGCAGTCAACAAAATAGAGCATGCGTAGACATTAATTTATGTCACGTGATCAGCTAGCTCCGCCCTCTCTTATTCACTTAGCAACGTAGTGACATTGATTGACAGCTGGCACATGTTAATTGGTCCGGCGGTCTATTAGAGAGGTACCCTGTAGCAGATGCCCGCTAAGGCCTCTTGGGTAAAGTTCTGAAGACCCCTGGGTACTATTGCGCAACTTGTTCAATTTGTCGGTCAGGAAAATAAAAAAAAAACCCAAACGCATTTTAAGACTGTGATACCACAGGTATCCCAGTAATTAACTCCACATTCATAAACAACTTCATCGATGATTAGTCTTCATTTATTTCATTACTATTTATCATCAATTTTTTTGCAATTGGAAGGTGATACAACAGTGAATTTGCTGAGGTTTAGCTCATTTTTGATATCACACCAACTTATCACATTCCCTGGCATACTGCCATCACAAGACCGGGTAATTTTAGCAATTTCATCCATCGATAAAATTCTATCCCAGATATTGAGGCCTGATATCATTCCTGGGAAGTTCTTCTTTCCAAATCCTCCAAATAGCATCTTTCCTCCTGCCTTGGCAACTGCTATTGGAAGTAAGATTGATTTTGATGGTTTAATACCATCAATAGTAATATCAACCATACCCCTTTTTTTATATGGTAAGCCGTGAAAGAAGCAGTAATTATGCCATCGGTTCTTGTTTTCCTGTGATGAATTTTTTCGATCAAAAACGTCCAGCCAAGATCTGAAAAAATAGAAAGCATGAAAAGTTCTTTCAATCCAAAGAAAAATATTTTCGTATCAATTTAATGCTGCTTCAAAATAAGTAAATAAAGTGGTGTCCCATAATATGTGCTGTCATATATAGACATCCCAATAGTAATTTAGACTCTTTTCTTGATCACTTTCTTTTACTCCATTCTTGACATTATCTCATTTAATTAATTAATGTATTTTTTTGTAATCTTCTTGTGGTATAAATAAACGATTATTATTGTCCCAAGCTCGTTTTCGAGATATTGAAATTTGAATTATCACCACGTTTTCGAAAGTAAAATGTCGGAAAGTAAGCTTCGTACAAAATCATTAATAACTCGAAAAACAAAAAGCAATATGGAACTGTATTTTCTCAACACAATAAGGATATCAAGAGATATATATTTGCTATAGTTGGCAGGTTTTCACGGGTTGTTATGAATCGTGAGACGATCCATTAATTTATGATGAGTTTTTTTAAGAGAAGTATAAAAACCAAACCACAGGCTATACCTACCCCCGCTGATCACGAACGCTAAAAGATAATTCCATACCAGTATAACGAACATCAACACCATCAAATTTATAATTAGCGCGAGCACCAATTGAAAACTCGGGCTTTGTTGTGCCTGGGTTAAAATACTGCAACATGAGATAATGAGACCTGTGTTCTTTGGGAAGATCGAAGTTGTCAGAGAAATTAGTCCAAAAACAAAGAGTGAATTGACTAAAAGTCGAGAATCCAGTAATCCAGGAGTGTTCAGTGTCAGGTTTGAATTTCAAATCATATGACGCTGTGGGGAAAAAAGACATCCGCATAAGCATAGATTAACATAGGTATATAACTATTTCAAAAGAGATTAACACAGATGTACAGGAAGGGGAAGGTTTTCTTGTATGAAGTTGCATACCAAGCTTGAAATGTTATATTTTATGGATCATATGTAAATAATGTCAGCACAGAAGAAAATATGCTAGTTGCAAAAGTCATGCAAAAGTACATCCGGGACTTTCTTACCTTTACGACAACATTCTTTGTCATCATCATCATAATAATGATGATGATGTTAATGACCATCATGATGATAATGATCATGATGATAATGATCATCATGATGATGATGATGATCATGATCATGATCATGATGATCATGATGATCATGATGATCATGATGATCATGACGATGATGATGATGATGATGATGATCATGATGATGATGGTGATGATCATGATGATGATGATGACGATGATGATAATGATGATCATGATGATGATCATGATGATGTTGATGTTGATAATGATGATGGTGATGATGATGTTCATGATGCTGATGATGATGATGACGATGATGATCATCATGATACCTTTATACTGTGTATGCTTTGAAAAGTTTGTACACACTGGTAACTAGGCTGACTGTAATTGGTAATTGCAATTGTAATTGCCTGTTGCTTTTAAGATTATGATCTGGTTACCTTTTCCAAGCCTAGACCTTCTCTTTTCTTGTGTTAATGTTGCCTCGGCTGACTTCAAGCTCTTGTCATTCTGGATGGCAGGACTGAAGGACTCTTTCTTTTCAGTTTCCAGAGTTGCTTTACTCCTTTCCTCGCCTTTCCCTTGGTTTTCCATATTATTGGAACCAGCAAAAGGGCCAAAAGAATGGGATCTTTGCATTGGGTTTTCTACATTAGCCAACTGATCTGAGGAAAAATATTAGCCAATCAGAATGAGAAAATTTGCAAAACTGAGGTGTTATCCTTTGTAGCCAAGCGACTCAGGAAACGGTTATTTCTTTATTCTTTCCCACTCAATATGAATATCATAGTAAATGTATACGAACGTCGAAATAATCGAAACTAGTAGTCTTGGTTCATAAGAATTTTAGCTCAAACGTGTTTCTACCAATGTGCCCTCTTCTATCAAAGTTTGGAAAAAAAAGGCTCCGACACACGGTACAATATTGCATGCAACATGACATTAAAATATAAATATATGAACGTCTGTTTTATTATTTTTATGTAATTGTTATTATCCTCATAAATTAAACGAAAAAATCGAGATTTTCTGTGATTTGGCTTCTGAAATAGCACTTTTGCAAGCAATGATGCCCCGTGTATCTGAACCTTAATACTTCAAGATCATTTTCTTCTTTACAAAAGAATATCATCGATCATTAAACAAAGCCTAAACAATATTTACTTGGCAAGTTTAGGTATGCAATAATATACCAATCCTCCGACAAAATTGAGCGGAGCTACGGGAAATCAAAGTGATCCAAATTTCTATACATTTTGCCAGGTTTGCCCCAATTCAAAATGGCCGCCGAAAATCGTGAATTGGTCTATAGCATTAAAGGCTTTGGTTAAGAAAAGAGTAGAGAAGCTGCTGTCATTTACTATTATTCGAAAGCCACCATTTTGCTTTTTTCGTTTGCTTTCACTGAAAAGAAGTTGTGGGAGCCAAATGAGATTTTCCAATACCGAAAAGAATCATGGAAATACATCATCTAAACACGAATAATCGAGTTGTCTAAAATGGCTTCGTCGATTACAAGCAACACTCAATATCCCAACGATAATGTCCGTCTTCTTGAAAACAACAATGAAAAGAAGCACCAGCCATACAGCTATTCTTGGATCTTTGAATAACCTATCACATATCACCTTTAACCTTTGGCTCCCGTCCGACAACCTTTTCTTAACATGGCCGCCATGTCTTTCGTTCTGTATTTAATTTTCTTGCAATTTAAATGAATGCCAATATACTGTACCACCAGGGACGTAGCCAGGAGTTTGATCAAAACGGCTGACCCAAAAAACGGCGTTTATGACAACAACGAGATATATTTAAAGAAAAAAATGCAGCTACTTACCAGAATACTTCATCAGCAATGTTACCAAGGTAACTACTATTATCAGAGCCTTTGCCATAGTAACACTTCAGACCAAGAATGCTGTCAATCAAACAAATATCAACTATATATATATATATATATATATATATATATATATATATATATATATATATATATATATATATATATATATATATATATATATATATTTAACAATTAGAAGACGAACTCGAGGTTTCTATCGGCTGATAGTTGACGAGGGGCTCCGGCCCCGAGTCAACTATCAAAGCCGATAGAAATCGAGAGTGAGTCTTCTAATTGTTTTAGTAAAATTCTCAACGAAACTATACAATTGCAACCACAAAAATCGCGAAGGGAAAGCCGCCATTTTTTTTCAAAACAAAGCCGGCTTTCTCTACCCACTATCTATCGGCTGATAGATAGTGAGTACGTTAGCCAATCAGAATGCAGGATTTGCAATAGTATAGTAGTAGAATTTTACTAAATATATATATATATATATATATATATATATGTAGGTAGGAGTAAAGACTTCGGAAGGCATATGTTGTTGTATATTGGCTTTAATTCAAACGTTTCGAATATATATATAATCCATCATCACCTTAATGATAGCTATAATCATAGCGGGAATCTCAAAAGACTACCGGAGGTACTGAGACGTATTCAATTGTCATGATAAATGTTTAGAAGCACAACTAATGTATTCGTAGATCTCGGACCCGCCATTAAATGCGTTTTTCGGTGATGACCAAGAAGAACGTGAGCTCTGGGGACGAGATTGTCCCGTGCTTCGAGGGGTTTTCACCGGGTGCTCCGGTTGTCTTCCTTCTGCAAAAACCAACACTTTTACAACTGAATTCTAACCTTATCTTAGGCCCAAGAGAAATTATATGACCTGAATACGCGAGCACAGTTGAAAGTTACGCGGTTAAATATTTGGCGGCGAAAAGAACTATAGTTTCGAAAAAAGTTTAAAATTAAATGCCCTATCTTAGACTCGAAAACACTAGCACACCTAACCTATCCAAGAATGATGACAACGGAAATTGTATATCCGGCCCTGTCAAAGATCAAAATCCCGAAAAACCATACCCTATCCAGCGGAACATCCCCGTATAGGCCATGTATGGGAGTGCCCCCGGGTCAAATGCGTAGAAAAAGCTAAATGGCTCGTCCTTATATAACAACGTAATCTAATCTGAAAAATTCTTATTACAGCATGTATCTGGTGATGAGCGAACTTGGTGGATTGAATGTTTAGGGTAATTCGAAAGAGGTTTGTCGAAAATGGAACTCAAGTAGATTTCAACCGAGTCAAAAATACGGCATCCGTTACACAATTAAACTTGCTTGACTTACAGAAACATACAAAAATACATTCAATTGAACAATTTCTTATAAATTTCCGTTGCATCGATAGCAAGATGAGAAAAGATGAAATATGGTACGACATATGGGAGAAATAATAAAACTGTCCTTTAGATATTACTTAATGTGATGACTTACCAGCCTTGTACTTGATGTGAAGTGAATGATGATTCAGTTGAGATGTGTTCAGCTTTTATGCCTGGTGTAAATCGTAAGAATAATCATCAATTATTCAATATAATTTCTTGAATTCCTTGTCCCTTAAACCAAGAGCCCCCAACAGGGTCCCACTGGTGATGGACGAACCATCAGGGACCACGAAGGCGGGGGAGGCATATCTGTAAATGGATCGTTTGCATGAATGAGCAGATACCAGCACAATGAAGGAGAGATGATGGGGCAAGGGCAATAGCGTACACTAGCTTTCCTCTTTGAAGTGTTACAAGTGTCCTATTCCCTCGGTGCTACATATTTCATGTCTTCGCTCAAACTATACGAAAGAGGGTCAAATTTAATGGGTGCTATCGCCATTAAAGTTAGACCATGTAACATTTTTTAGTTGTTGTTGTCCGCCTAGTGTGTGTGATATGGCATGGCTAGCTTCTCAGGGGTCTTTCCCCCTGCCTTCAAACTTCCAAGAAATTTCGCTCCCCATAGTAATTTCTTACCTGGCTTTCTTATGATGTAACCATGAGGTCTGACGGGTTCCTGCTTTTCCCCTACATGAAGTTTTCAGGTATTCAAGCTTGACAAAAATATTTCAAATTTGATAAAACTGTACATGTTTTGATGCAGTAAGAACACGAAGTTGGTTGTGCCAATATTTTGTTAGTTCGTATAAAAACGAGTTTTAGAATTCGATTTTCGAATTTGGCTTTTCTTTCGCGTTAATTTTATTCATTTGGAAGTATTTTTGCCCTAAATTCGCGTTAATTTAAGTCGCCCTTTATTTTCGAAGAGCATTAATTTCATATTGGTCGGCCCGACCCGAGTGGTTTCCATGAACCAAAAACTGTGATATAGTGAGCATGAAGTAAGACCAAATCGACATGTGTATGTGTGTGAGAGAGAGAGATAGAGAGAGTAGAAAATCAAGATCTAGAGTGCAGTAATGCTAAAAAAGCTAGTAAACTATATTTCATGGGTTTATGAAAATCACTCTACTAGAATTTTTAATTTTTTTTCAAAAGATTACTAAAATTCTACTTTACGAAGGCCTTGTTTAAATTTACTTAAAGATGAAACTTCCCTTAAGGACCTATCTAATTTATTTCAACGTCCACAAGCCCCAGTTGCTATTAGCTGCTGTTTTCCGCATATTGCTATTAAATCTAGTGTTATAGTTATAATAGACCTTATTAGAATTAATTTCAAAATTATGAGCGAACAGCTGGAAAAGCCCAGCAAAAGTTTTAGATTTCCTTAGGAAGGAAGTATATAATTTTTATAGCTTTTTACTAAAATTTATAAAAACTGAGTCGACAACGGAAGAGAGAATCGTTTCCTCCTCTTTGACAGTTTACTCCATAATTGCCTTTCCAAAAGCGGGTGTCCGTTTGCAATACCGCGTGTCATGATTAATTTATCAGTCGAGTGAAATAGTACACAATACGATCCAAAACGATATGATACAAAATTTGTGAACATTGCCATAAAACAGGCTATTCTATGTTAAGATTTACAACTATTGATGAATAAAACTACAATAAATAATCCTAATATAATGGTTATGATCATTCATTTAGTCTAATCTTAATTCCAAGATTTTCCAAAAGGTTTTGCATCAAGCTCAACTTAAGCTTCTTTTTGAACATCAAGATGTTGTTAATAGATTTTTGTTGCTGTATATACCAAGGGAGCACGTTAAAATTTTGTTCGTGTTATTCATTTGTTTACCTAGCCGCTCAGGCACAGACGTGCTGATCATCGGGCTATATTTATCTAGAAGTGTCTAAACAAGCTGTTCGCTCATAATTTTGAAATTAATTCTAATAAGGTCTATTATAACTATAACACTAGATTTAATAGTAATATGCGGAAAACAGCAGCTAATAGGAACTGGGGCTTGTGGATGTTGAAATAAATTAGATAGGTCCTTAAAGTAAATTTAAACAAGGCCTTCGTAAAGTTGAGTTTTAGTAATCTTTGAGCTATATTTTCTAAAAAAAATTAAAAAATTCTAGTAGAGTGATTTTCATAAACCCATGAAATATAGTTTACTAGCTTTTTTAGCATTATTGCACTCTAGATCTTGATTTTCTACCCTCTCTCTCTCTCTCTCTCTCTCTCTCTCGAAAGAAATTAACGCGAAAGAAAAGCCAATTTCGAAAATCGAATTTTAAAACTCGTTTTTATACAAACTAACAAAAGATTGGCACAACAAACTTCGTGTTCTTACTGCATCAAAACGTACAGTTTTATCAAATTTGAAACTGATTTTTGTCAAGCTTGAATACCTGAAAACTTCATGTAGGGGAAAAGCAGGAACCCGGCAGACCTCATGGTTACATCATAAGAAAGCCAGGCAAGAAATCACTGTGGGGAGCGAAATTTCTTGGAAGTTTGAGGGCAGGGGGAAAGACCCCTGAGAAGCTAGCCATGCCCGCATATCACACACACTAGGCCTCCACTGACTCAAGTGAAAAAATTGTATTATCGAAAAAAAAGAAAAAAAAAAGGACAACAACAACTAAAAAATGTTACATGGTCTAACTTTAATAGCGATAGCACCCATTAAATTTGACCCTCTTTCGTATAGTTTGAGCGAAGACATGAAATATATAACACCGAGGGAATAGGACACTTGTAACACTTCAAAGAGGAAAGTTAGTGTACGCTATTGCCCTTGCCCCATCATCTCTCCTTCATTGTGCTGGTATCTGCTCATTCATGCAAACGATCCATTTACAGATATGCCTCCCCCGCCTTCGTGGTCCCTGATGGTTCGTCCATCACCAGCGGGACCCTGTTGGGGGCTCTTGGTTTGAGGGACAAGGAATTCAAGAAATTATATTGAATAATTGATGATTATTCTTACGATTTACACCAGGCATAAAAGCTGAACACATCTCAACTGAATCATCATTCACTTCACATCAAGTACAAGGCTGGTAAGTCATCACATTAAGTAATATCTAAAGGACAGTTTTATTATTTCTCCCATATGTCGTACCATATTTCTTTTCTCATCTTGCTATCGATGCAACGGAATTTTAGGCATAAGAAATTGTTCAATTGAATGTATTTTGTATGTTTCTGTAAGTCAAGCAAGTTTAATTGTGTAACGGATGCCGTATCATTTTGACTCGGTTGAGATCTACTTGTGTTCCATTTTCGACAAACCTCTTTCGAATTACCCTAAACATTCAATCCACCAAGTTCGCTTATCACCAGATACATGCTGTAATTAGAATTTTTCAGAATAGATTACGTTGTTATACAAGGACGAGCCATTTAGATTTTTCTACGCATTTGATCCGGGGGGCACTCCCATACATGGCCTATACGGGGATGTTCCGCTGGATAGGGTATGGTTTTTCGGGATTTTGATCTTTGACAGGGCCAGGTATACAGTTCCGGTTGTCATCATTCTTGGATAGGTTAGGTGTGCTAGTATTTTCGAGTCTAAGATAGGGCATTTAATTTTAAACTTTTTTCGAAACTAGTTCTTTTCGCCGCCAAAAATTTAACCGCGTAACTTTCAACTGTGCTGGCGTATTCAGGTCATATGATTTCTCTTGGGCCTAAGATAAGGTTAGAATTCAGTTGTAAAAGTGTTGGTTTTTGCAGAGGGAAGACAACCGGAGCACCCGGTGAAAACCCCTCGAAGCACGGGACAATCTCGTCCCCAGAGCGCACGTTCTTCTTGGTCATCACCGAAAAACGCATTTAATGGCGGGTCCGAGATCTACGAATACATTAGTTGTGCTTCTAAACATTTATCATGACAATTGAATACGTCTCAGTACCTCCGGTAGTCTTTTGAGATTCCCGCTATGATTATAGCTATCATTAAGGTGATGATGGATTATATATATATATAGTTGATACTTTTTTAATTGACAGCAGTCTTGGTCTGAAGTGTTACTATGGCAAAGGCTCTGATAATAGTAGTTACCTTGGTAACATTGCTGATGGAGTATTCTGGTAAGTAGTTGCATTTTTTTTCTTTAAATATATCTCGTTGTTGTCATAAACGCCGTTTTTTGGGTCAGCCGTTTTGATCAAACTCCTGGCTACGTCCCTGGTGGTACAGTATATTAGCATTCATTTAAATTGCAAGAAAATTAAATACAGAACGAAAGACATGGCGGCCATGTTAAGAAAAGGTTGTCGGACGGGAGCCAAAGGTTAAAGGTGATATGTGATAGGTTATTCAAAGATCCAAGAATAGCTGTATGGCTGGTGCTTCTTTTCATTGTTGTTTTCAAGAAGACGGAGATTATCGTTGGGATATTGAGTGTTGCTTGTAATCGACGAAGCCATTTTAGACAACTCGATTATTTGGCTCCCACAACTTCTTTTCAGTGAAAGCAAACGAAAAAAGCAAAATGGTGGCTTTCGAATAATAGTAAATGACAGCAGCTTCTCTACTCTTTTCTTAACCAAAGCCTTTAATGCTATAGACCAATTCACGATTTTCGGCGGCCATTTTGAATTGGGGCAAACCTGGCAAAATGTATAGAAATTTGGATCACTTTGATTTCCCGTAGCTCCGCTCAATTTTGTTGGAAGATTGGTATATTATTGCATACCTAAACTTGCCAAGTAATTATTGTTTAGGCTCAATGATCGATGATATTCTTTTGTAAAGAAGAAAATGATTTTGAAGTATTAAGGTTCAGATACACGGGGCATCATTGCTTGGAAAAGTGCTATTTCAGCAGCCAAATCACAGAAAATCTCGATTTTTTCGTTTATTTTTTGAGGATAATACAAATAACATAAAAATAATAAAACAGACGTTCATATATTTATATTTTAGTGTGATGTTGCATGCAATGTTGTACCGTGTGTCGGAGCCTTTTTTTTCCAAACTTTGATAGAAGAGGGCACATTGGTAGAAACACGTTTGAGCTAAAATTCTTATGAACCATGCAAGACTACTAGTTTCGATTATTTCGACGTTCGTATACATTTACTATGATATTCATATTGAGTGGGAAAGAAGAATAAAGAAATAACCGTTTCCTGAGTCGCTTGGCTACAAAGGATAACACCTCAGTTTTGCAAATTTTCTCAATTCTGATTGGCTAATATTTTTCCTCAGATCAGCTGGCTAATGTAGAAAACCCAATGCAAAGATCCCATTCTTTTGGCCCTTTTGCTGGTTCCAATAATATGGAAAATCAAGGAAAAGGCGAGGAAAGGAGTAAAGGAACTCTGGAAACTGAAAAGAAAGAGTCCTTCAGTCCTGCCATCCAGAATGACAAGAGCTTGAAGTCAGCCGAGGCAGCATTAACACAAGAAAAGAGAAGGTCTAGGCTTGGAAAAGGTAACCAGATCATAATCTTAAAAGCCACAGGCAAAAAATGTACTTGTTTTAGCCTTTAAGAGATCTATAAATCTCCTAAGTGTGAAGACTTGAGGTCCAGAACTGAAATCCGCTAAACCAAGTACAGTTAGTATAGTATGCACGACAAAATTACTCGATTCTGATTGGTCTAGAGGAGTACAATTAGAGCGTTAATTGGTACTCCGCGGGAGTACCAATTAGGTCGCTATGGAAACACGGCCAAAAGCGGCAAATTTCTCCAGTGAAATGAGTGAAATTCCCAAAAAAATCGGTGTTTTATAGATTAAAATGGAAAAATTTCAGAAAACTGTTCAATACACACATAGGAAGGCCTCAAATTATGATAACTAGACAAATTCAGGACCTATGTTCTCGTTTTACTACCTGTTGTCTTCTGTGGTTTTCTTGAAAAATAAATTCAACACCACAACTACAATAATTGTACAATATGTAGAAAACAGCTAACAATAGTTTTAAAGCAAATTTCTTTCCGTTTAGCGAAAAAATACAGCGAGTAAAGGCTCGTTTTTTGTTTTGAAAATAGTTAAGATCAAATCTTACCGGCAAACTGTCGATTAGTTGTAGAGAGACGAATTCAGCTAGTTATCACAAGTTAATTGATCCTAAGTTATCAATCCAGTCTTGAAATAATAAAATCTTCAGATAATTCACCATTCAAAGAAAATAGCAGCGAAATTCTTCAAGCTAGAGGAGGGAATAATATCCAAAGCACATGGTCTGATCACTGGCGACTCGTTCACGGCAAGCGGCAAACTTCAAAACTTTTAAAACAAATATTTGTTGCTTTTATCCCTTTTGATGTTGTCCAGCTAACTTCTTTTCAAAGAAAGTATTTTGAAAATGTGTTTTTCAGTTATTAGCAAATGCTAAGAGGAAAAAAACTTATATTAGTGAACTGTAAACTCTCAACTTTCGCTTAGTTTTCACACAGACGTTTCCAAAGAAAAGTCGCTTCTTGATTCGCTGTTTAGCTGTCAGTACTGTCATTCAATAGTTGTAAACATGCATTAAAATGGCTTTTTACTTGAGATGTAAAATTATTTTCTAGTATTTTGTAGTTCAAATCATACATAAAATACTAAACTAAAAAGGTTTTACAGCAACTTTAACACTTTCTATGCTGTTCTTGATTTAGCGTTCTTGGAGAAGGGTCGGTTATAGCAAAAACAATGAAGATGGACAAATGCCTTCGCTTCGCATGTTTTATAACATTTTGTCGAGTGAACTATAAATAAAAAATCGCACGACCTTCTCGTACAATTTGGAATTAATAGGCACTCGTAAAGTTTTGAAAGTTCTTTAATTGCACTCGCCTAAAGGCTCGTGCAATTACAAGAACTTTCAAAACATTACTCGTACCTATTAATTTCCAAATTGTACTCGAGGTCGTGCGATTTCCTATACTTATTAACCAGTATGTACAAACTTTTCAAAGCATACAAAGCATAAAGTTATCATCATGATCATCATGATCATCATCATGATCATCATCATCATGATCATCATCATCATCATCATCATCATCATGATCATCATCATCATGATCATCATCATCATGATCATCATCATCATTATCATCATCATCAGCATCATGATCATCATGATTATCATCATCATGGTCATCAACATCATCATCATTATGATGATGATGATGACAAGGGATGTTGTCGTAAAGGGAAGAAAGTCCTAGATGTACTTTTCCATGATTTTTGCAACTGGCTTATTTTTTATGCTTTTTTTTAGTAAAACACCCATGTCTGTATAATACATGGGATAATATTACCATAGCCTCTTTCTCTTTTTTTAAGTAATCAACAAGTCTAAGAATCCAGAAGCTAAGCCAGTCGTTCGTTATGATGTGACGGCGTCGAAAAGGGTGGCTCCGGTTGTAGCAGGTGTGCTGACAAAATTAGCGGGGAACGAAGAAGTCCAAAAGGCTGTGATGGAAAAGGGAATCGAAGTGGCAGGAAAACTGGTTGATAAGCACCTGAAGAACATAGAAGAAGCCCAAGAAAAAGCTTCCAATTTTCTTAAGAAAGAAGTGAGTATTTCATTCATGGTTCCGACTCCCCTTAGTTACCGTTGCTATGTCCCACAAGCTCAACAGCTATTAACTAGAACATTCCAAAATCTTAAGCACTGATCACGGAAAATGGATTATTTATAAATTGTTCCAATTATTTACTGTCCTGTGAACTGAAAACAATATAAAATTGAATTGAAGAACTCTTGCCGGACTTCGCCGACCACGAGGAGAGGAACCTTCGAATCAAGAGAAAAACCCAATGAAATCTATTCACATGTTATGCATACACTATGTGTGACTCACTCCCAGGTTAAATTGGACGCAAGACTTCAATTCCGCCCTATGAATTACAGACCACTCAAATAGAATATTTTTAGACTAGGCAAACGGGAAGTGCAAATAAAGTTTGAACCTGGCCTTCATTGAATGAAGAGGAAAAATAGGAACAAAGCTATTAAGTAGAAGTATTTTCTTGTATCAATAATGCTCAAAGATTCAGCTTGAAGTACAGAGAGAAGACTGTGCAGGTCTCTTTGCTTTTTTCTTCTTCTATTATTGTTATTTTCTTGTATTTGCTTAAAATGCTTCATTTTTTTTAGATCAAGCTAGATATTACTCCGGATAAAGGATGGGCAAGTGAAGATATGTTTATCCCACCTGGTTATCACATCAACGCAGAAGTTGAAAAAGAAAATAAACCTCACGAGTCTAATGACCCGCCGCCCTACACATACCCAGCAGGCATGGGGAGTATGATCATGAATGGTTGCTGGGGAACTGGATACCAGCAGGGAGACCCTTGTTTCAAGTCTCTTAAAAAAGCAAAACTATGCGTGGTAAGAGCTATTCATCTTGCTCTCAGTACAATGAATACTATTCCTAGTAGGCCTTCTAAATTCGATTCCCTCGGCTGACAGGCAGTTTCTTTTTTCGTTTACGCAGAACATGATTGATGGTGCTTCATTCATTGGTGTTGGTTTTGATGGTCGTGGAGAATACAACCCTGAGTCCAGGAAGATGAGTATCATCCAGAGAAGCTGTGGTGGAGGGTCTACGTAAGTCTACGGATACTGAAACTAAATTTCAAAAATATTATTATTATATGTTTAAAAAAATTGTTTCCCTGATTAACCTTATTGTCAGTCACTACACTTTTACAAATCACCAAACCAGGTTTTTTTTTACCCTTCACACAGTTATGACAATCTTCAAGTACCAGACACGATGAACGTTCACGGGATCTACGATACAACAGCAAGTATGACCGTCTTTACGTCACGATCTGAGTATCAAAAGCATTTACAAACTGAAGCAGGAGTGTCGGGGTCCGTTTTGGGGTTCTATGCTGGTGTCAAGAGTGCGTGGGGAAGTTCTAAAAGCGGTGCAAAACAAACCAATCTTGCCATCTTTGATATCGACGTGGACAGGTATTACCTTCCATCATCACCTTAGCTGGTTTGTTGATTCATCTCATTTTTTTCAGGCATTACCCCCTCTTTGATTTCAAACCCTAAGCGATTCTTCTGTTTTACTTTTTTCCTTTCTCAGTCGACCTTGCCCCTAACTTACTTCATTGTCTCAGAAAAACGTACAGAAGTCTTTAATTAGAATAAGAATTAATGAATAATAAATATAATTGACTTTTCAGGTATGAGATCTTTCAAGACGAAGTCAAGCCACAGGATTTGAGCAGAAGTTTCTTGAGAGAGTTTGTTGGTCTTCCAACGTCCTATTTTGCTCCTGGTGCTCCAGCTAAATTCCGTGAGTCTCTTTTTCCATTTCACAGATTTGCACATTTTTTTAGAACAAGACATCATATAGAGTCATATTTACTTCTTCATGGTCTTCTCTATCACAGCAGACGGATTGCATACAGGCACTATTCACAAAGGGAGCATATAATTCAAATTTCCCACACTTATCTAATAAATGAGGCGGCATTTAGCGTGTAGCAATGTTGAAACTTTAATCCAGGCTGATGATGTGTTTTGTTCCTTTCTATCAGAGGACTTCATTCTTCGATGGGGAACTCACTACATCAAGTCTGCCAGGTTTGGTGGTCAGCTGGAACTACGAAAGACACAATTGGCAAGCCAGACTGCCAGCAAGGAAGAATTCGCCCAAGAGAGCGAGACTGAGTTTAAAAGTCTGATCGGGAGTGCAGGAGCAAAATCAAGCACCAAATCTGGTACCTCGTTCAAATCACAACGTAAATACATGTCTTCATCTGTAGTTGTACAAGGAGGAAGTCAGAGAATAGCAGCGGTGATCTCTGATATGTATTCGCCTACTTTTAAGACCCAGTTCACGGTAAGTAACATCAAACTATCCAGACTAAGCGGGTACTAAACAAAGAATCTACCATACCAATAGCTGAAACTGGCTTGCATGAATGAGTTTGGGACATGTCTTTTGATTTCATTCAAATAAAAATACAAAGTGCTTTACCGAAGAACTCTTTGTGATTCAGGAATGGCTTGAAAGTATACCCACCTATCCCAAGGCCTTCAAGTTCCTCATGGGATCTGTCACTGATCTACTAGATTTCCGTGCCAATGATTTGTTTCCCGAAGAAAAAATAGACTGGGGATGCGAAAAAATGATTCACAATCTTAAAGTAGACACGACATCTCAGAAGGGTTACTATATTTACAACAACACGCGCTTCTACTGCGAGTTTAACAGTCGGGAGGATATGGACGATAGTTTGAAACGCAAACGTGTGAGTTTAAAAAGGGGGATTGAAGTCTACATGGAAGAGGTAAGAAATACAAGTTGATAAGATACTTTCATTTTATAATCGGCCAAGTCTTCATCAATTCAGAAGATCACCAATAACTAACTTATTATTGTTATTGCAGGTAATGTGCTTGTGTGTTCTAATTGATAATTATGATGATTTTGATGTTTTCGTTGATGATATTCAGTGTCAGTGCTGCTACTGCTGTGAAATGTAATTTAGCAAAGATACAAAAGAAAAAACTTTTATAGTGAAATCTCTTTAGTAGTTATCTCGAAATGTTTAATGCTGAGTTATAAATATATGGTTGTTTTTCAATTTCAAGGGTCCATTGTCTATATCAGATGTCAGTATTCCTGCTGGAAAACCTGGATGTGAAATGCATGATCCAATTAATAGTTTTAAAGTGATTTTCGACATGTTAAAAGATCTGAAGGGGGTTGGTAATGGTGGCATTGACATCCCTAAATTCATGTCAAGAAGCGTTCATTACAGGTACATTTAAACATCTTTGACAAGACCAATAATCTAAGGTTATGGTAATGATAATAACAGTATCATTGCAATGAACGAAACACAGCATTCGTAGACAAAACAAGAGTATTTGCTTTTGCTGAAGGTGCGGTAATATTGGCAAAAACAAATCGCGCAACTGGTCGCGCAACATTGTTGCGGTGCATGCAAGTTGCAGAGCAGATATTGACCGGGGGCCCGGGAAATATTGCTGGCATTACCACTCAGCGCGCAACAAATTTGCATTGTTGCTCGAAGTAGAAACAGTTTCTATTCTATGCAACAATGAAAATTTGTTGAGCGCAGAGTGGTAATATAGGTGTTCTTATCGGCAACTTGCGACGCAACAATGGTGCGCGACAAGTTGCGTGCTTTATTTGCCCGTATTACTACACCTTTAGTCCATCTACCAAAATGTTGCGATAATAATGTCACACTTTTCCTACTGAATATTTTGAATACACCTGTCCTTTTTTTGGAACGGCGATTATTAATTATTTGGAGTTCTTTTTAACTAGTCAAGGTAAATGGTACACTGCAGACGAAGATGGAAACTTTCATCTGTACAATGGCTTCAGCAATGGTGGAAGCGATAAGCTTGAAAACAAAAAAATATCCATATTTGGTCTTGTGTTGACTTATGATTGGACCACGGGAAGTCTCATTCTTAACAGCGTAGATTATACAGAATCAAAAAAACACTTTCCAGGACTAAGCGCACATTTAATTCATAAACAGCTTGCTTTCGCGAAATGGCCAGCTCAAGAATTCTTCCAGGGGCATGGTAAAAGTAAAGCCAAACCCCAGGTTGGACATATACCATGTAACGTCCATTGGTCCAATGGGCTCAGGTTTGACCCGAGTGACCGTGGTGGCAAGTGTCTTCATTTCACAGCTTCTTCCAAAGGTCCTCTGTATGTAGTTTTCTCGGCAGTTCCAAGTAACAAAGACACGTGGTATTATGTTGAAATTTCACCATTTGCAGTTAGAATCTATAAGGTAAGATGTATCATGAGGCCTTTTTAACCAAGGTTCTGAATGTGCCTTTACGTGGAGTTTTTGAACTGCTCGAACCTGCTTGAAAAAATACCATATTTCAATTCTCGAGGGTTTTATCCATGACTCTGTCTAATTGTGTGTCTAATTGTGATTAGTAAAATTCTACTACTATACTATTGCAAATCCTTCATTCTGATTGGCTAACGTACTCACTATCTATCAGCCGATAGATAGTGGGTAGAGAAAGCCGGCTTTGTTTTGAAAAAAATGGCGGCTTTCCCTTCGCGATTTTGTGAAGTTTCCTACGAATAAATTGTATAGTTTCGTTGAGAATTTTACTAAAACAATTAGAAGACTCACTCTCGATTTCTATCGGCTTTGATAGTTGACTCGGGGCCGGAGCCCCTCGTCAACTATCAGCCGATAGAAATCTCGAGTTCGTCTTCTAATTGTTAATTAGTAAAATTCTACTACTATACTATTGCAAATCCTGCATTCTGATTGGCTAACGTACTCACTATCTATCAGCCGATAGATAGTGGGTAGAGAAAGCCGGACTTGTTTTGAAAAAATGGCGGCTTTTCCTTCGCGCTTTTGTGAAATTTAGTTTAGTTTAGTATAGTATAGTTTAGTTGAGATTTTTACTAAAACAATTAGAAGACTCACTCTCGATTTCTATCGGCTTTGATAGTTGACTCGGGGCCGGAGCCCCTCGTCAACTATCAGCCGATAGAAATCTCGAGTTCGTCTTCTAATTGTTAAATAGAATACAATCAAGATTTTTAAAATGTCTATTATATCCTGATCCTCACTAGAGTTTTTCATTCCCTCTTGCCCAACACCTCATTTCTATAAAGCTCAATTAGTTTGTGTTTTGTATTTGGATTACCCTGAGCTCCGGAGATCATCTAGTTCTGTGGGCGGACGGCCCCACAGGCGTCAAAGAGCGTGATGCCGGAGGCCGATCGTGAGAGAACCTGTCCCCTCTTAGCAACGAGAGAGCCTCTGGAGCCCAGGGTATATTTAGATCGATCGGTAAGGCTTTCAGCTTGAGGCTTTACAATTACATCAATACAGAAATGATCTTAAAAATTTCGAAATGATACTATAACAGTAATTCGTTTTATACGTCTTTTTCATTGCTCCGGCGTAGTTTGGAGCCTTTCGAAACTTTCAATTCATGAGAAGTAGAATATACCATAATACGTACGACATTTTACAGTCTAATTTAGCAAGCCTTTATTTTAGTCACAGCAGCTCAAAGTATCCACGGTCAGTACCAATGCTGTAGCCCTTGGAGACGCCCTCTTGTACCAGTCATACTTTGTCTGTGTTACTGAGTCAACAAATAGTACCGTCATCGAGTATGGCAAGTCCCAGGGTACCACGGACAGTGGAGATGTCTACTTGACTATGATTGACCACGATCAACCGATTCATGCTCGCTTTTATTCGTTTGCTAATGGAGAAGAACCAGTACAAATTGTAGATTCCCATGTGATATCGCGTACGCTGACCGAAGCAGACTGTAAAGGAGATACACACAAACATCAGGATGAGCCTAATTGTGTACAGAAATGTCATGAGGCTTGTGCTCCATTAGCAGGTGAAAAAAGCAATTGCAACTTCATTAGTTCATTGGTGAAAGTGAGATTTATAACTGTAGTAAAAGATCAATGCCTTGCTTATGTCAGTGTAATACCCCATTCACACTGAACCTTTAAACATGCTTAGAAGTTGTTTATAGTTGAACTAGTGTCCTTTCACGCAGCCCGCACAAACTTTCTTAATTTAAATTGCACCTAACCCCTGATACGATACTTTCATCATTGATTCTACATGAAGTGAATAGTTGAATGGTGAAATATTTCTTCATTTGAGTGTTGCGTCTCTACGTTATATAGGTTTATACTTCCAATATGTAAATGACGGTGATGTCATCGCAGGCTTTTGAGTATTTTTGTTTTACTTGCAATACTAAACACTGGCCATTATGAGACACCAAATTTACAGAAAACAATAAAGAAAGCATGAGTATAATGATAATGCTTTTTAAATACTGTTTGTGTGAACCTGTTAAAGTTTGTATATTTAATGAAGCCTGCGATGACGTCACGATCATTAACAAATTGGAAGTATAAACCTTCATAACTTAAAGACGGAACACTCAAATGAAGAAATATTTCACCATTCAACTATTCACTTTATGTAGAATCAATAATGAAAGTATTGTATCTGGCATTAGGTGCACTTTAATTAAACTACTTTGGGGAGGTAGTTTTAACCCCGTGTAATAATGGCAGCCAAACGACGAAAGGAATGGGATAGATAAATTAATAAATAAGCAAGGGTAGTTGGTGTAGCGGGGCTTTGTTTTGGTTGAACTAAATTTTCTACAAAATAACTTTTGCTGACTTTTCAGTACTCCACAGTATAAGGGGAAAGTTTTCTTATTGAGCTAACTTTCTTTCAGGGTGCAAACGCAATTCCCAAGGAGAACCAAAAGCAACAGAATGTAACGAGTGTGGTTATGCCATGGATAGGAAGGGTGCATGCCTGACCAAGTGTCCAGCCGCTGGAGACGTACCGGATAAGAATAAACGTTGTGTTGGTAAGCTAGTGTAATGTTTAAAAAACGAGTAGGAGTGTTGTATCAGGTATAAAAGCACAAGGCGTAGCCAAGTGGTTATAATCGCGATAAAACACGATCTGTGAGTTTTGTGAACTACTTTGAAAAACTCCTGAACAATCTATGAACCTTTGGTCGAATAGAGAACATACACGTTACGAACATGGACTTTTAAACTTCGACAGAGGGTTAACATCACTATCATGTGCAATCAGTGTAAAAGAGAATGCAACCTGTTGAAGATAGCCTGCCAAAGTCAAGACAGGGGCGCTAATCGACGTCATTTTGTGGATCATCGGTGATCGCATGTGAGACTGACCTTGATGAGGTTCTAAGTCTACATCTAAACTTTGATGCACCTTTATCTCCATAAAGTACATGCACGTGACGTGTATAAGCGCTCCAATATACCATTTTCGAAATGCGCGAGTACTTTCAAACGTATCGCAGGAGCAGACATAAAAAAGCGCATTTTCGGGAAAGATCGCGCGCGGTTTTGACGCTGCAGAATGATAGGTGGTGTAACGGTCAGTTGTGCAACGTCGTCTCCATATCTTTATAAATCTAAAGCTGACAAATGATTTCTCTGTTTTAATTGATCCAGATATTTCACACAAAAATTGGTGAAGGATTTGTTGCATATTGCTTGTTGCATGTTGCACTTTGCAGGTTGCAGGTTGCATGTCGAATCCCAAGCTTGAAATGCTCGAAATGCTACGGGCACTGTGAATGCAATCAGGAAAAGGTCACAAAAGTATAGAATTTTCCCAAACTTTGCCTGCAAGTTTTACCGGCATATTTTCTTCTGTGCTGACATTATTTACATATGATCCATAAAATATAACATTTCAAGCTTGGTATGCAACTTCATACAAGAAAACCTTCCCCTTCCTGTACATCTGTGTTAATCTCTTTTGAAATAGTTATATACCTATGTTAATCTATGCTTATGCATATGTCTTTTTTCCCCACAGCGTCATATGATTTGAAATTCAAACCTGACACTGAACACTCCTGGATTACTGGATTCTCGACTTTTAGTCAATTCACTCTTTGTTTTTGGACTAATTTCTCTGACAACTTCGATCTTCCCAACGAAAACAGGTCTGATTATCTCATGTTGCAGTATTTTAACCCAGGCACAACAAAGCCCGAGTTTTCAATTGGTGCTCGCGCTAATTATAAATTTGATGGTGTTGATGTTCGTTATACTGGTATGGAATTATCTTTCGGCGTTCGTGATCAGCGGGGGTAGGTATAGCCTGTGGTTTGGTTTTATACTTCTCTTAAAAAAACTCATGATAAATTAATGGATCGTCTCACGATTCATAACAACCCGTGAAAACCTGCCAACTATAGCAAATATATATCTCTTGATATCCTTATTGTGTTGAGAAAATACAGTTCCATATTGCTTTTTGTTTTTCGAGTTATTAATGATTTTGTACGAAGCTTACTTTCCGACATTTTACTTTCGAAAACGTGGTGATAATTCAAATTTCAATATCTCGAAAACGAGCTTGGGACAATAATAATCGTTTATTCATACCACAAGAAGATTACAAAAAAATACATTAATTAATTAAATGAGATAATGTCAAGAATGGAGTAAAAGAAAGTGATCAAGAAAAGAGTCTAAATTACTATTGGGATGTCTATATATGACAGCACATATTATGGGACACCCCTTTATTTACTTATTTTGAAGCAGCATTAAATTGATACGAAAATATTTTTCTTTGGATTGAAAGAACTTTTCATGCTTTCTATTTTTTCAGATCTTGGCTGGACGTTTTTGATCGAAAAAATTCATCACAGGAAAACAAGAACCGATGGCATAATTACTGCTTCTTTCACGGCTTACCATATAAAAAAAGGGGTATGGTTGATATTGCTATTGATGGTACTGAACCATCAAAATCACTTCTACTTCCAATAGCAGTTGCCAAGGCAGGAGGAAAGATGCTATTTGGAGGATTTGGAAAGAAGAACTTCCCAGGAATGATATCAGGCCTCAATATCTGGGATAGAATTTTGTCGATGAATGAAATTGCTAAAATTACCCGGTCTTGTGATGGCAGTATGCCAGGGAACGTGTTAAGTTGGAGTGATATCAAAAATGAGCTAAACCTCAGCAAATACACTCTTGTATCACCTTCCAATTGCAAAAAAATTGATGATAAATAGTAATGAAATAAATGAAGACTAATCATCAATGAAGTTGTTTATGAATGTGGAGTTAATTGCGATAAATTTAGTGTGCGACTCCGCCGACAAACATCAACATTTTATTTCATTTCATTTCACTAGTTTTATCCTACATTCCTTTCTCCACGGGTCGGCATCCTTTTGATGAGTTGTAGAGAAAAAAGATTTTTGTGAGCCACACTTCGATGAAATCCGTAGTGACCAGGGAGGGAGATGGAAAGAAGAGAGCGTTGTTAACAAATTATTGTTTAAAATACAAGCTAGAAGGGATAAGAATCACCGGTCCATTATTATTTGGTTTTGTTCTAGCGAAATTCGACTATAGAAGTCAAGAATTTCTTATTAAATTTTTATACTAATCAAACATGGAATAAATTTTATTTCTCATCTTTGAAAACTTAATTTTTTAAAATCATTTTTTAATTTACTTTTTTTAGTCTAAAAAAGGTTAAAGAGTATTACTTTAAAAAAAAAAAAATATTAAGCAGGCCTTGAATTAGAACAGGTTCAGTCAGATATTCTTGTGTCTCTGAAGTCAATAATGAATACAATACGAAACCTACTGAACTGCTGACAACTGTGATATTTGTTACTGACCCTTTCGCAATCGTACAAAAGGAAGCTTTGACGGCTTCTTTCCGCCCAAATAAATCCCAGACCTAAAGACATGTACATCATGGGTCAGTGTTTCCCTGGTGGTTCTCCTGGATACACTTCCTTTGCTTTCTATTGCTATCTAGTGCCATCTATTATACATCCGGGTAGACATCACCGGGGCTTAAAAACAAAGGAAATTTCTCAAGAAAGACGCAATCAGTGGATTGCAAACATTCATAGAGACCAAGTCAAAAATGGCGACATCGTATATCTACATGTTTGCTCCATTCACTTCCATGAAGTTAAAATCAATAATAGTGATCAAATCTTTACGATCTTTATAATCTTGCTATCAAGAATAAAATCTGGCAATAGCTATGGATCATAGTTCGTGCTTAGCCTCCTCCGCAGGCAACTCTAAAATTTCAAGCAAACGCTATAGCGGGCTTCCTGTGCTTCCTCTGCCAACCGAACGCGAGTGTACTGGACACGAGCGAGGGGAAAAGGAAGAAAGAGTTGCATGCATCTCTCCTTCCCTTTTTTCTCTCCTCGTCCCCCCTTGTGCTAGTTTTTGTTTTCGTTCCCAGTCCCCTATTTTCATCTTTCCATAGGAAGCCCGGGGATCCCAAAAGAGATGCCTGAGGAGGATGTTGGTTCGTGCTCAGTTTCGAGTATCGTATCAGCGACGAGTATCGTATACTATAATACTCGTCATTCCCCAAATTTACACTTGTAATACACGCTCGGATCGCGATCGTAGACCTTTTGGCTTTTGTTCGGTCGCATGACGATTCCTATCACAGCGCGCGCTCCTTAACCAGATACGAGGAACGCTTGTCACATTGTAACACAAATAAAATTTTCACGTGCTCCCTTGGGCTAAAGAGAAAAAATCCTGGACCTCCACAGTTGCCACACATACAACATTGCCTGGCTGCGTAACCAGCGTGGTTAGTCCTTGTAGTGTAGTGGTTAACACCTCGGACTAGTATACCGAAACCGTGGGTTCGAGTCCTGCCAAGGGCATATGATATATTTCTCTTGATTCTTTATTCAAGAAAAAAACGGCCAACACGATATAGGAAGGGGCCCCTTGGCAGACTATCCATGAACATTTTAAGAAATGCTTTGCATGCCGTTCTGTAAATAACACATTGCGCGCACATTTGGATCACGCGCTAAGCGTCCTCATGTGCATTTCATCATGTCATGGTACACCAAGACTGATCGATTTTTGCACTTAAGTGTCCAATAGTGTTTGCTAATAGGTTCAAAAAAGTAATATGCTGGAATTTTGAGTGCTTTCAATAGAACTTATCATAAGTTGATCTGGGAACAAGGTCAATGCACAACTTTGAACGGTTTGGATGACAGGGGCGGATCTAGGCGAGGGTTGCAAGGGTGCGCAACCACTTTAAAGATATCCGATACAAGGCTAGATCTTTCGACGCCAGGTGCTCCTTACAACATTGCACCCCTCCCTGAACAAAATCCGGGATCTGCGCAAGGATGAGACTGCGCTAGTTCTGGTATGTCATAATTTGTTATCGGCTTTACCTCAAGTAAATATTACGCTATCATCGTGCTGTCTTGACCGGTCACTTTCAGATCTTGATTTGCGCACGCTTCACGCCGGTCATTTCTTGAGCTGAGTGTTTTGTTTCCACTGAGTGTTGCGCCTTCTGTTTATCGTCTAGCAAAACTGTACTAGCCCAACTCAATCTGTTGTCAAACAGAAAACAAGAAAGCGCAATGCATCTAGAGTCCGTTTGGTCTTAGAAAAATGAGTAAACATGTAAACATCTTGCTCTATCAGGTCATTCTAGATATTTTACTCTGCAGCTCTGACGGTGCGGAATGTTCGGATCTTGGGCTCCCTGTGTTCTACCCAAATCACGTCTTCCCATGATGCCATTGTGTCAGTATAACCAACATGGCGAACTTGTAGGATTAGAATAAGAAGAAAATATCGCTGGTTTTAACGGTAAGAAATGCGAAAAAACAGCAAAGAACTAGTGAGAAACGTAGTTAAAAGTTCCTTGATGTTGCTGGAGTGTTTTATTCTGAGTTTTCTCTTCGTTTTTAGTGTATTTTTCCAATGACATTTTTCACGCCTGGAGATTGTTCACACGTGATGTTCGTTAGTCGCTTGACTTCTTCTCGGCTGCTGGAATACTACACTGGACATTTTTTAACTCGGAAAAAGCCTTATTTAGTAATGTGAGTCATCTTTATGTGTTCTTTTCTAACGTTTTATATCGCTCCAAAGAGAAAGCAATTGTTTGGGTATGGGTAGCAATATTTTATCCCTCCCCCTCCCCTGACAGAACTACGCTCACAGGAATATATTGATGGAAAAATATAGAGTGTTGCATAATTCTAAATGTTTTCTCATTTTCATAACATTTTAAGTTCCAATTTTCTGAAAGAATATATTGTTTCCAGAAATATTGAGGACAGCTGATTTTAATTCACTTTTTCCATTTTTTGCTTACTTTCAGAGCCACAAATTTGGAGATGTTTATAAATAGCTTGAACTGTAAGTTTTCTGAGTGACGTTTATTTGCTGGTATATCACATGGATATTATAGCTGTATACATACAGGAAAACACATGGATCAATGATGATCACTTAAGAAATCTTCTTTATTTGATACTACACAAGGTATTTTCTATGTGTACATTATAAGAGATCTTGAACAGGAGAGTTATACTGGATAAATTAATGGAGAATTTCTGAAAATTTTCATTTACCTGGGAGTTAAAAAATTGTTCTAAGGTTTTGTCATGAATGTAATATTCGGCCCTCACATATAGTTTGTTCAAATTAGCATATCGTAATAAGGATAAAAGCTCTTGAAATTGGCATTGATATTTTGAGGAGTGGGATTTCTTTCTGATAGCCCATGCAGTGATCAAATATTCAAATGAGGACAACTTCAAAATATTACGGCCCATGCAGTTAGTTATAATTTTATCTGTCTGAGTCATGCATCTATTAAGTGGGCTATTTTTAGAACCAACACGCAGCCTTATTGCAGAGGTAAGTTGACTTTGTGCAAAGAGAGTTCATCAGAAACATTCAGTGATAATTACTACTGTATGACTACAGTTGAACAAAGGTAAGCAGTTTGAAGATTTTATGCTTTCTTTACATGACTGTACAAAATTACTAAACTTTAAAAATAATTGGCTTGGGATTATTTTTGATTATCTTAAAAATGCACAATTTGCTAGGGTTACTAGAGTTACACAGAGTGAAAATTTTCAAGTTTCAAGAATTTGGAAGTTGATTTCTGCGGAGGGAGGAAAACTGGAGAATCCAGAGAAAACCCTTGACGCATAGTAGAAAACCAACAAAGTCTACTCACATATGACACCAAACCTGGTAGGACTCGAACCCAGGTCACATTGGTGATGAAGTGATAGCTCTCAGTGCCACACTGCTCGTACTTCATCATTAGCTAGAAAACAGGTTGTACGGTATTTCGTAACCAATTTGTAAAAATATTTTTATACTTGACAAAACTTAATACACTGTATTTTGAGAATATCAGGTGAAATACATGCATAGTTGAGCTATTTCCCTTTTGGCATCTGGAATAAATCAACAAAAGGGTTTCATTATTTTTCCATTTGTTTTACAAGAAGTCCATCCCATTCTTTTATATTTTATTGCATAATACACTGTACAGTCATTCTATTTCCATTGGATAGCATAGTTTCTAGAGCTTCAATAGCAATTAAACAATTTGTTTATTTTGAAATTAAGAATTATTACAGAGATTTTTCTTGACATTAGTTTACTGGAACAGGTTTGTCTTTCGTATAGTGCTATAGCATAAGAGAAAGTCACTTCAGCTTCCTCAAAAATATTTGTAGAATAATTACAAACACTGAACAATAGAACTAGAATTTGAATTGTTTGATTTTGTTTGACTTGGTATTTGAAGATTTTACCAAATTATCCAATCATTTTACACAGATGAAAATATATTACATGCATATCCTATTTTCTATGTCTTTTAACTGTGAAAATATAGTGTGCCCAGTATTTTCTGCCATGTTCAAAATGGATATATATGTAGTGATTTGATCTTGTATTTGTAAAGCAGAGAGGTACTGTTTTTTGTGCTAGAGAAACAATATCCAATTGGCATATATGGTATAAGCAACTACACATGCATGTAAGCAATGATTAATAGAATGTATCCACTACACGTGCATGCAATGCAGGTGGAAATAAAAAATTCTAAATGAAATGGGAGAATGTAATAAGTACTATTGCACACATTTGGAGCTTGCACTCTGAAAGTAATTATTTCTCTTTATAAAATAGAGTTGAAATGTTGTGAAGCTACACATGATACAACCACTATATTTCAGTGTCAACAAACCAGTGGTTTTTCACCAGGAATGTAATTATTGGAATGATGTGGTTTCTGAGAAATTAATTGGCTACTAAAATCTAGAGGATTTTCGAGGGTTCAGTTAGGACATTGGATAACTTTTCTTTCTTATCAGATGAATTGTGGTTTGAAGGTATTTCTTGTGATATCAAGCTCCACATATATTGCAGAATGCTTTCTTCATACAGTACTTTTACAATAGATTACCAACCCACCCGCAGTCAGTATTGCACATAGTAATTACTCCTATTATGTTCAACCCTCATATACTAACACCTGTCTACAGTGAATTACTTACCTCTGGTGTACCTTTAGATGAAATCAATACAGGATACAGGTGAGTAACTGATACATGGAACATATCATCACAAGATAGTGGTGAGGTACTAGTTAATGCTTGGATATATATTGTCCAATACTGGTATTCATCCTTATACTGGATTTGTTTTATTATTGGTGAAGTCAGCAGTCCAATTGCAGAAAAAGTTAAACAACTTAAGGAGAAAAAAAGGATAATTGCAGCAGATTCAGATTGAGCATTTTTATCAGCTGAACATGGTCTTAGCTGCCTAGAAACATCGTGTATTCTGTATAGAAACCTGCAAATTTTACGGTTGCAAGGATTGTGACAAATGCTCTATCTGAATCTACTGCATCTCATTCTAGACCTGTGTGCAGTTAAGTACTATCACCTTAGCTATAGTTAACTTACTTTTGGTCAAATAAATACAGGATAGTAGCTGATAACTGTAAGATATGCAGCTATTTAAAAAAGGCTGGAAGGGCAAATGGTGATTGGCAATACTGTTGGTGAACGGCGATTGGTAAGGTAAAAAAAAAACAAGCAAAATAAGACCTTTTCAATTGAAAATCTACAAGATGAATGAGCCACACTACTCGCCATCTAACATCTTTGCTAAATGGTGCAGACATTGTTTAGGTAGGAATGTGAAAAAAATCATATTGTTCCACAGTTCCTTTTGGTCATGGATTGACTGATCGCCAGTTGCCCCTCGACCTTTTTTGAAATAGCTGTGTAATCACAAGATAAATGGAGGGTGCACTAGCAAATGCTCTAAATATTTATTTATCTTTTTATTTGGGAAAATTACTTTGATGTCATTCCTTAGATTCACAATAAGATTAAACCCATAAGTTTAAACAGTAACATTAAATGCAAACATAAATGCTTGCATTTAATATATCATAAACTCAGTCTATATAATTTTCAATATTGTTTAAAATGTTAAAAATTAAATAAAATAAAATTACATGAATTTAAAAGTTTTCTAAAGTCGATTTTCAAATGTTCTTGTTACAATGATGCAACTAATACATTGTACAGTTTATTTGTACAATATAGTTTTCTCTTACTACCATAGTACAGTCATCCCATACACTGACTGGTACATAAGACGAGAATGTGTTGGTTGTTTTCAAGACTGAAGTGTTGCCTGATATGATCAGTTGTAGTCTCTGGATCTTCTCAGCCATTTGTGATTTGGTAATCTCTAAATGAACAGGTCTTTGTTTTGTGCAAGATAACTATGAAAAGCTTGCCCTTTTTTCCTTTGGAGATCTTGTAGTCAAGAATCCCAGCAAAGTCTATCCCCTCGGACTCAAATGGTCTGCTTCACTCAATGGAGTTGCTCCATATAGCTTTGCGCTGAACACCTTGCAAGTGTTACAACTGCTCATAAGTTTCTTCACTTTGGATCTTAATTGTATTATCCACAATTCTTCTCTTATTGCTGCCATTGTGTTGGTCACAACCAGGTGGTTGATAATCATATGGATTTGATGTATAAGTATTTTGGTGAACATTCCTGGCTTGATGTATGTAGTCTTGTAGTCTGAGATCCTCCCTTCACTCTTAAGGATTGCACTTCCCTCTTCTCTGATGACTTTCCAGCCTGGTGCCTTAAGGTTCAGCCGCATGTTAGATTGTACCTTTCTCGCCCAGTTATCTCTTGCATCAGCAATGTCATCAGTGGGATTACCTGATTTAGGGTAGCATGGGTGGCGTACGCTGGTAATGCGTCACCTTTCACCACTGTAGTTCCAAAGGCTTGGGTCTCTGATTTGAGCCCTGCAGTTGCCATATGTGAATTGAGTTTGTTTGATGTGTTGTTCTCTCCTGTGCTACAAGGGTTTTCTCCAGGTACTGCAGTTTCCTCCCTCCATAAAAAAATCAACATGTGAGTGAGTGTTGTGTGTTTAAAATAGTGAACGTAGTGGTAGTGTGTGTGAGTGAAAAGTGTCCCCAATTTAATGCAATAAGTGCTACAAAGACTAGACACTCAAATAAAGAGATTTATTTATTTATTTTAAGTGTAGAGATAATCTTCTTGTCCTCCAACTATTTGGTCAGTTCATGTATCACCTCCTTACTGAGAACATGGGAATTCATATTTCATCTAAGGATTCCAGATATTATTTAACGTCCAACTGCATCAGTGCTCCTTGATTGTAGTAGTATCACCTCCTTACTGAGAACATGGGAAGTCATATTTCATCTAAGGATTCCAGATATTATTCTAGATGTCCAACTGCATCAGTACTCCTTGATTGTATTGGTATCACCTCCTTACTGAGAACATGGGAAGTCGTGTCTCATCTAAGGATTCCAGATATTATTCTAGATGTCCAACTGCATCAGTGCTCCTTGATTGTAGTAGTATCACCTCCTTACTGATAACATGGGAAGTTGTGTCTCATCTATGGATTCCAGATATTATTCTAGATGTCCAACTGCATCAGTGCTCCTTGATTGATTGTAGTAGCCTTTGGTTGTTGCAGACAACTCGTGTGGACTGCATCATGTAACAACATAGGTTTTCTGACATCATTGCAGTGCATACTTTGGATGATCTTAATGATATACTGTATACAAGACTGGTTATGGTTGGACGGATGTGATTGTGGTACCTGTAGTGTTGGACATTGGATGATGTTAATGATGTACTGTATACAAGACTAGTTATGGTTGGACTGATGTGAATGTTGTATCTGTAGTACTTTTTAATGTGGGATTTGTTAAGTGTAATTGATAAAATGCATATTATAATCCATTATAATGCAATTTAAAATAGTATTTTAAATGTAAATCTAAACCCCCAATCTCAAATCTATTTCTCTAGATGACCATACTAGTGTACTGAAGCTGTTGATGCAACAAAATATGATCTAAAACTAAAAACAGCTTGTGAGATGGATGATAAAGCTTATCATTATATAGGCCATTAGTTAGATAACAAAATCCAGAACAAGAAAGCAATGAGCAAAATTTGTTATAAATTATCATCAAACTATGATCCTGGACAGATACCAGTGATCCTACACTGTGAAGCATCTCCAGCATCTTGTGTTTGCTCTATTTGCTCTATTTGTGCAAGTCTTGAATAAACTGAATATAACAAGTAAACTACAAGATAAAGGACAAGACAGGAATGTGTCAATCATTCAAACATGATGAACTTGTTGCAACTCATTATTAAACATTCTATAAAATACAGAACAAATATATTAGAATCATCCAAATATGATGGACCTGATGCAACTCACTATTGAACATTGTACAAGGTACAGAACAAGACAGGAACATGTCAAGTATATTAGAATCATCCAAATATGATGAACTGGATCCAACTCACTATTCAATATGGTACAAGAAACAGAACAAGACTTGGATGGTCAAGATTAATACAAGAACACATGCAGGACAAAATATCCAGGGTATGTACAGCAATAAAACATCAGAACTGACAAAGGATAACAACTTGTTGTCCTAATTATGTCATGACCCTCTCAGTCAGTGTCAGTAACAACCTCAGTTTTTAGGGATCAACACAAGCTAGGGTAACCAATCCCTGGGGCGTGCCCCATTAACTGTCTAAAAGGAAGTTACTTTCACTGTCTAAGTCATTTCATGTCACAGATGGGTCATGGCTTAAAATATTTGTTCGTCAGAAATGCTTGTGGAACATAGACAAGCAATGATATATTATGAATCAAGTCATGAAAAAGAAGATTTCGCCTTCCAGCCACAATGAATATGTTACAGAAAAGCCAGTCAGGGATATTAGCCAAAATTATTCATGGATCCATGTTATAAAGAAAAATGTATGTAATATATCCTGACTTATGAAGAACTGATAGCACATGGATGTATACAGAATCATAGCACAGTATTGATCTGGAAATACTAGTGGAAATGAAGCTTTCAGCCCCACATAGTGAACAGCATAATAAGATGTAGAGTACACTGTAGTATGGTCATTCTAGCTCTTCTTGTTAACTCTTTAACCTTATTTTAATGACTTGAAAACACCTTATTAATATTGAAATAAGGACCAGTTAAAATGGTGGTTCTGTCTTTATTGCTGCCATTTGACTGTAAGACTTACCAAGTCTATCAGTGCTGAGCATTTGTGAGTCTTCTCTTGCTCTCAAAATATTTTGTTTTTCTTTGAAGTCACTTTATAGTTTCCAATTCATTTCTTATATGCATATTTTGTAATGTTGTTTCTATCTAAAATATAATGAGGTATCCTCATTTTTATTTCAATCATCATATTTAATAATGCTTGGTGTGCCACACACTGTATTGTTGAAGATATCTCTTCGATGCTGTAAACACTATTAATAGACATATTCATAGTTTGGTGAAATGTAGACATTATTATACTTAAACCAAGGAGCTTATTAAACCAGAAAGAACTTATTAAACTTATTTTACCTATTAAATGATTTTAAATTACAATATTAAAATACAATAAACCTAATTTTGATATAACAAAGCCACACAATTAACACTCTAGATAGATTTACTAGGCATAGAAAGATGTTTAAAGTTTTTCAAACTAACTTTTTTCCTTATAAAAATACAACCAAAAGTACCAGATAAAAGCTTTTGTAGCTTTTACACTTGTTATTAGAGAAATTGATAATAGTATTTGTAAAGCAAGAAAGATGTACAAGGAAAGAGAGCCATCACCAAACCACTAAAGGCAGCACTGAGACTTTAAAGGTACCCATCCGTTTAGCAAGCAAGCCTCCTATGTGCTCTTGTAAAGCTAGAAAAAAAGACAAGTTCCAAGCAAAGTCAACATTTAAAAGAGAAGCTAGCATGGAAAAGATGGTAAGGTGACTTGTAAACTTAACCTATCAAGCAAGACTTTCTAGAGAAAGTGGGTTTGATGAGGGATGCATTGCAGACAGACAGAGAGAATTATAACCATAATATAGATAGTGACGTATCCAGCACAATGATGCTATGAACCAAGTTACCTTTTGCAAGTTGTTCCCTGAAGCAAGTGGGTGGGTACAAGAGAGGATTGTGCAGAGATCCTGATGGGGAGAAACATGATCCTGAAAATCAGTGGTGATCAAGATTTCCTCCACAGAATCCAAAAGTATCCAGACACCCTTGTGGAGAGAAATTTAGGTTTAAGGATAGATGGCTGTACACCACCTGCCAGTTAACCAGTTGTGTTAACTTGTTCGTGAAGCAAGAGGGTTTGATAAGAGAGAAGTACTGAACCTGGTGCAGTGGTAATAACTGATTTAGGGATGGACCAAGATTAACTTACAAGTCACACATGAAGAAGATGAAAAGTACAAGGCATTGAAGATTAAGTAATCGCTGATCATGCAGAGGCAGCAGGATATGTTAAAACTATGGCAACATGCCAGCCACTGCTGGACGTACTGCAATTCAAACAACTAAAATGTTAAAGAGTACTGTATTGGAAGGTCTTGCCTCAGAAACTTAGAGGGAACATAAAATTTGCTTAAAAAGTTTAAAATGAAAACAATTTATAACAATTTAATTTTAACACTTTATGTACTTGTGAAAAGGATGGAGCCAATATAATTTATTCACAATGCATATTTGGTGGACGGCTTTGGAAGAAAACTGGATTTCCAATGGTCTTTGAATAACTAATGTTTAACTTAGTATTAGATACTAAATATTAGCATTGTTCTTCATTTGGACAACTAAAACCATTTATTATTTTTTTATAATAGTGAGGAGGTCACATTTTATTTCTTTTAAAAGATTTAATCAAAATGCTGGTAATGCATTTTTAAATAGTACATTGTATTTTAAACACTGTAAAGAAGAAAGAAAATATTTTTACACAGGGTAGTGATAAAGGAAAAATAAATCCCATGTTATGACAAGCATTTACTATTGCATCCTTCATGTACCTTGTGATTATATCGTACACTTATCAATTACTATCCTGTATTTATTTCACCGAAAGTAAGTTAACAATAGGTGATAATACTGTTTTGCGTTATTGATTCGATTTTTTTTACTTACTTTACTTTTTTTACTTACTGTTATTGAACTATTGACTTCATTAACACTAGGTAACTCCATTAAGATTACACTAAACATTAGTTATATCTACACAAGCATTAACTAGTACCTTACCACTATCTTGTGATGATATCTTCCATGTATCAGTTACTCACCTGTATCCTGTATTGATTGAATCTAGAAGTACATCAGAGGTAAGTATTTCACTGTAGACAGGTGTTAGTATATGAGAGTTGAACATAATAGCAGTAATTACTGTGTGAAATACCAACCACAGAGAGGTTGGTAATATTCCAACAAAGCATGCCGCAGCATGTATTGTGGATGTTTATAGCACAAAAAGTAATATCCACACACACAATGTTCCTGTGGAAAACAAATTTGATCTTGGTATAGAACCTTGAAAACATGATTATTTATCTAGTAAAACCAACCATAGCATCCCAGGTGAAAATTCAGTGTTTTTGTTAACAAAACAATTTGGCACTAGATTGTGGTATGATGTCTGCACAAGAATGAAACTCTGACCACAGGGAGTCCACAGCCACTGTTAGAATCAGCATATTCTATGCTACGCTATTCTATGCTAGCAATGTTAGCAGCTAATAATTTATTCAGACTTAAACTTCAACCAATCAGACACCAAGCTCATGCGGGATCTAGCACATGCATTTATGCATGATAGATTTTATTCTAATCACTGATTCTACCAGTGGCTGTGGGCTCCCTGTGGTATGACTAAATAAACAAGAGACTGTTATTTTTAGGGTGCAAACACTAAGAGCACAGACTGTCAGCCCCAGTACAGATGTTGCAGTACACTAAGCAAATCACAGTATTTTGGTGTCAGTCATGTGTGTTGTACATTTAATGCTAGTCTCTATTATTTGTTGCCTACCAGTAACGCCACTGTTCTTGGGTAACACGAACACTCTCACCAAATTTTATACATCTTTAGCATCTCAGAATTCATCTCAGGGGGGGTATATGCTCTCTAGACATTACAAGACCTAGTTCCCAAAATGACGTGCATGCTAGGCTACTGTATTTTTAAATCTAATGAATCAAATTCGATTCAAGATTGAGTGATCCTTGATACATAGCACATTAGGAATTTTCTGATAGGATTAGCTATGTAGTAAAATAAATTTGACAAAGTCTTATTCAATTTAATTTGCAAGTCTTGTTCAGTATTTGTGATGCCTATATAATTTTTGTCCAGTCAATTTCAACAATATGGACCATAAGCCTGTTCAAAGAAATTAATGTTAAGTACAACATTTATGCAAGACGTTAGTATTTATTTCAGAAATGATCCTTATCCAGCTTATTAGAATAATTTAATCCTGGAATGACAATAGGAACTATACTATGAAATGTAAATGTGAATAGCAACAATGAAAATATAGACTGAGAAGTATGTGCTATGAATTGAGAATGAAGTATGTGAGGAAATTCTGGAGTGTCTGAAATATGTTTAGGAAAGCCAACTGTTATTCATATCTTCATGGACAGCTCACCAACCAATCAATTTGCAAATTGTGAAAATCAATCCATGTCAATTCTGTCAATAGTCAATTGATCAGTCTTCAATAATCAGTGTTTACCCCTTAGCTTTATTAAATCATACTCATAAAACCCATCCTTGTTTTACGAGGGTAGCATATATAGCAAGTGGCTAACAAACCTGTAGCCCTTATTAGTAAAATAATATACTAGTAATCCACAAATTGATGAGTTTGTAATGCACAGTTTGAAGGTAAGTCTAATGGGAACCCTAATTGTGCACCACAATTCATAATAAGTAAAATGCTATGATGATACGGATAAGTGGATGTTTGTAAGAGTCTGGTCTGACCCTCTCTTGCACTAAAATCTCTTTCTAATGAAGGGTAAATTTCCATTCATTTTGAACCCATTAGTTCTGAAAACTTTTGGCAGGTAAGGGTCAAAAATCAGTCACAAGCTGAAATAGATTTTTGTTCAGAATTTTATGAGTTATAGCAGTAGATGGACTAACGAGGAAAAATATTTTTTGATAATCACTGTCAAAACGGCACATAACTTGTGCTTAATCAGGATGAGAATATTCATACATGCATAAAAAGTTCCAGGCTACTGCTCTAAGCGCATGCTCAGGGGATTAAAAAGTGGGATAATATTTTGTAAAATATGAAATTTTTTTGGTACATTTGATTCATAATTTTCTTAAGAGTACTATCTTGAATATTTAATTAAAACTGTGCTTGACAAGAAAAATGCAACTAAAATAAAGCATATTTTACAAAATATTATCCCACTTTTTAATCCCCTGAGCATGTGCTTAGAGCAGTAGTGTGGAACTCTTGATGGGAGTATCACAATTTACTTGATATTTTAGTTTATAGTATTTTTTAAGGCATTCTTGAATATGCTAACAGAGTTTCCATCTGAGTGGAACAATTTTCTATCCTGAAAATTAATGGTTTTCTGTGAGGGAGGTCTTGCATAATTGCCATTGTAACCCCTAGCCTAACACTACATTCATGACAGACCCAGGGGAGAATACCAAGGATCACCTTATGTTATTTCAGACAATTATTCAAATGTAACAAGTTTTACCCACCAACAGCAATGTTTTATTAAATATTTCTAATTCCACTTTGGAAATGGATTTCAAAATTACTTCACAATTATTTTTAGTTACCATATTAACAGACTTGTGTTTGAAAGTCCTGTTTCTTGTTTTTCTATTTGGATTTGAATAACTCTCCTGTTCAGTTTATTCTTATGATGCACATCAGAGTGATTCCATTTAACATGCCAAATAAAGTCTCATAATCAATGTCTTATGGTCAGTTGAAAGCACAACAAGAAAGATGTTGGTATCATTACCACTCTTATTGGCCCAGGAGCATCCATTTCATGGGTTAAATGGAATCACTCTGTTTTCCTTATTGATCCTATGTTACTAAGTAATAAAGGCATGCCAGCCAGCCAGCAAACCATTCCACCATCCCCCACCCATACAATATGTTCCCTGTGACTATTGAGAAATAAAATGTTGAGACAAGGGGGGAGGGGTGAACAACACATACCAATCATTACATTCGTTTGAGGCATACTGCAAATGACTTGGGGACTAAAAACTACAAGACCTTGGTCTGTATTAATAGTTCAATATCCACATTAATGATATGATATGGGAACAACAAAAATGAGTAGGACGTGAAAAAACATGATGTTAATTAATGGTAACAAAACAACACCAATGTGTCACTGATGAAGAAGGAATGAGAACAGTATCAGACTTGTTACATGTGTGGTAAGAGTGAATACATCTGTCCCCACTGATACCACAATGAGTATGATAAATGGATATTGTATGATATTATGTGACTATGAAATGTTTCTTGATCAAGCTTTGCAGCATGCCTCAAACGAATGATCCACACACATGCATACACACACTTGAGTCGTCTGTTGTCCATCATTTATTTTGAAAGATAAAGTTAAACCCAGTTGTAATTGACCAGAATAAGCAGAGTGATTTTACTTAAATCCTAAATTCTTAATCTCGGAACAGGCTATATTACAAATTATTGAATTTTACATGTACATGACATGCAGTGACATAATGTCAAGATGTTGCTTGATATTCACAATTATGAAATATATCAATTACGGTGTCACAAGCCTACCAAAAAGAAAGATGCACTCATATCATTACAAATGTCCATGGACTTTAACCTGTTGCCCGTATAATTGTATCAAACAAAGTTTTAAGTAAAATCACTCTACACTAAAATTTGAACAAAGCTACGGGATACTTTGGAATGATTGGAGTCTATATTCAAACTATAACAAAAAAACTTCAGTGGATTTGATTATATCCCTGGACTTCTCTCTGATTGAATTACAACTTGAAATAGAAATTAAAAAACTTCTGGTCAATTACAACTGGGTTTAACTCACATGGGGGGGGGGAGGGGAAAAGCGATATATTGGGGGGAGGGGTCAAAGCCTTATACTGGGGGGAGGGGTTACTCGTATAGGGGGGAGGGAAATATTCTTACGGTAGGGGAGGGAGAATTTACTTAGTAGGGTGGTAGGGGTTTTTCATGACTTTCTTCTGATTTATACTTTGAAATTTTCCAGGAATCATATAGACACAGAGAAGTGGGCACTTAGGATTATTTTGGTAAGTTGTCAAAGTTTCCCTTGTAATTTTTTCCCTTGTAATTTTTTCCCTTGTAAATTATAGTTGTTGTGTGTTGTGTTTGAAATAAAGTTTGAATTTGGACTTAGTGGTTTTCCTGTGTTTTTTAATGAATTCCATCTTTACCCTCTCCACGCCCTTCTTGGACTTACAAAAAAAATACCTCCCCGAGGTCCTACCAGCACCAAGTCTCACTACCCCGGTAGACCAGGACCAGGCAGTACTTACTGTCCCGACAAGAGCCATCTTATGAAACCACAACCAGTTGGCTACTCTGAAGATGAACACTGTCAATAGGGATATCAGACTCTGTAACCCCATACAGATTCTTGAGAGTACCTCGTTGGCAAAGCCAGCCTTTATACTGTGAGGGTCAGTGCAAGTACGAGTCTTACAAGATAACCATTCCCCACTACCCATAGGTTTTACTGCACAACAGTGATGTATATCTTGGAGTGGTGTGATTAATAGACTTAAGGCGGTATTCAGACTTCCATTAAGTGTATTTGATTATCAACCTGGTTTGCGAAGACTAAAATAACGAAGTTTCTAGGCTACTAAACTTGTGAAAAATGAGCTGGTCTATCCCGAAAAGGAAACTACCAACATGTAATTCAATACGAAAAGCTAAGCTGAAGTCCTTGGGTGTTAAAGTATTATTGAGAATGGACTAAGTCTATAATTAATTCATTGAAGAGATAATTAATTCAGTATCTGCTAGGGGACTGGGCCTATAATTAATTCAGTATCTCCTAGGGACTGGGCCTATAATTAATTCAGTATCTCCTAGGGACTGGGCCTATAATTAATTCAGTATCTCCTAGGTTACTAGACCTATAATTAATTCAGTATCTCCTAGGTTACCAGAACTATGATTTTTTGACTTAAAATGTAATGAATGTGTTAAGAGGATTAAGTTTATATTACATCTTTTGCAGCTTACAGTCATGTGCTAGTTGATGAACCACCAAAACACTTCATATCTAAAGATCCGTAGCATAAGGTAAGGCCAATATAGCATTTTAGGAGAGGATTTTGATCATCTCATTACCAATTAAATAAATGCTTTGAGAAACAAAATAAAATATTTTCTACATGACTGTTGGTTGCAAAAGCCCTAGTTTTTATCTGTGTTAGATACCTAGCCCATAATTCCTTCATTTATATTTTAAGATCAGTACTTGCTAAGAGGTTTAAACATTAGTTTAACAGAGTAGATTTCATATTGGCCGTAAATAGATACAGGATTAACAAAATGCAATAAAGTAAAAGTGTCAGGACATGTCATGCCGTCTAACATGCCAAGAATCATATGAAATCCACTCTATTAATGTTACACTAAGGGAAACCGAGCTGTTACAGTCTAGATATTCAATGGTTACATTCTCGTCCCTAAGAAAAGTTTTCATTTGTTTAGCATGTGTTATTCTAATAGGGAAAGAAAATCTAAAGAGCCTCCGGTTTATTCCTAGTAAATTGTTTCACATGGTAGATGTGACCTCTACATGTTTTTCTTATGTTTATCTTGTGTTTATTTCCTAAGATCAGTTTTTTCACCAGCAAAACAACTTCTTAACAGAAGTGAATGGGTCGTAAATAAGTAGTGAAAGATGAAATATTTGCACTGTTGATATTTGCATTTCCAAATTATAAGCAACTACATGTATCGCAATGAACTGCATCACATTTGAGCTAAAACCAAGTTTTCAATATTCTGCCAAGTATTTTGTTTCAAATTGTTTCAAATTTGGACAGCTTGTGCATTTAATATAAGTGCATTGGACATAATAATTCATAGTAAAACAACTCATGGTTTTACTTGTAATAATAGTTTCATTTCATTCAAGTCTAATGGTTTCTTGAATGTGAGGTATGGTGTTTCTATGCCATTCTTTGATGGCTCACCTTGTCCTCTACTCATTCATTTTCCATTTCACATTTGCCTTGTTTGGCTTGAATTTATTTGTTTGCACTTTTTGTGTATTATTTCAGAATTTTGCACAGCTGATTTTTGGTGTTTCCCATCATATCTTTGGGAAATATTATGATACTTTGAGAAATAGTGCGATTTAGGCAGACTTTGTCTGTATGATGCATCAAAAATAGTTTTAGAAGAAAAATTAATTTCATTTGACAGAACCATACATGTTTTGTACATAGTTGCTTTGGTTAATTGTAAACATCTTTACCTTAGAAATGCTTCAACTTGAAATAGAAATGTTTTTGTTGCATTTTCCAAAAAAATAATAAATTTGCCACAAAAATATTTGTGTGATTAATTTTCAAAAACACTTCATTTTTGAAATGATTTGACAGTGCTGAATTTTTGTATCCAATCTTTTAATTGGAAATTCATCTTATTTCCAATTAAGATCAAGTGTATCGAATTAATAACAAGGTTGTTAAGACCTCAGTTTCATGAAAACTTAGAGTTTGAAATATATTTTATTTCTTATATTATTGGTTTTTGTATCTTTCTTGGTTGATAAAATTTGTTGGAGAATATTTTATGTTTATGTTTATTTCTCAATATATTTTTTTCATTTGATTGCAATTATCAGTTGGTTTCTATAACTAATTAGAAACTTGTTTCATATTTTTCAGTTTGCATTATTTTTTTCACATGATTATCTCATGAAAAAGTCTCAGAAAATGTTTAAGATTTTAAAGAAACTGAGGTCTTGTTTTGCTGGTGAAAAAACTTATTAAATTACAATCCTATGATAGAACCTTATGATATCAGTCTAGCCGAACATCATTAACGCAAGATTAGGTCACCTAGAAATGATTCAACTTCTAGTCTTCCCAGGTTGATACTCTACTTGTATGGGAGTCTGAATGGTGTCTTATGCAAGTCTATTGAGCACATCACCCCAAAACTATCACTGCTGTACACACCCATGAATAGTGAGATATGATTACCTCTGCTTTTACTTGCACTAACCTGCACAGTGACCGGCATTCATGCCAACGGCGCACTCCCTTCAAATCTGCAGAGGGCCATCACCTGGTATCCTTACCGACAACCTTCACCTCCAGAGCAGTCATCTGATCATGGCCTCAAGGTTAGACTCTGCCGAGAGCAGCAATGTTGTACCGCCTTTTTTGGTTTCCTGGCCTGGTGGGGCAGCTTCTCTGATTGGTGCTGATAGGACCTCGTGGGAGGTATGAAGTGTATTTCATTTTTCTGGTGTACAGATAATAAATGATGATAACATTAGATATAGGAGAGTGTGTTTAACTAGTGGAAGGTTCTCAGTAAAGTTAGAAAAGTCACTTGAAATGACCAGCCAATTGAAATAAAGTGTTGTCAAAAGATGAAAATTGAAATAGAACAGCAGTGATAAGTCTACTGTATATTTTTGGTTTTGTTCTTCTTTACTGAGAACCCACCTACTAGTTGCTATGGAAAAGGTTTCTGACTTTTTTCCCCTTCCTTATTCGGGAATAATCTGAATGTCTTAACTATTTCAGTTTTGGGTATGTACGCACTCTCCTATATCTAATATTAGTGGCTAGAGGGCTGGCAGTGATGGTCATCTATAACTAAAATTGCTATTTGATTATGCTATGAAGCTGAAATTTGTATTTTTTTTTATTATATTTTTTAAATTTTTGTTTTGTTTTGTTTTTCCTAGTGTTTTCCCCCCTAGTCTTTGCTGCTTGTGAATCATAAAGTCTAAATCTTATAAATTTAAAGTTATTTAGAAAATATTTGAAAATATGAATTAAGAATTTTTTTTTGTACTTAGTATTTCTAAGCAAAAACAAAATTTTTAACATTTGAGACACAATTATGTAGCTTAACTATGAGATTTGTTTTGCCAGCCCTCTAACCAAATATTTTTTCAATTGCCCTGTTTCATAATGACATCAGATGCAAATAACGTATTGTTGAGTTGAGTAAACAGAATTACTAAAACGCTTTGTAATTTTTTTTTCGTTTTTTGTACCATTCCTTTGCGATTTGTTTTGCTTGGCGACGTCATTATGAAATAGGGTGATGTTATTAATTTTTAGTATTTGGGTTTTTTCTTTCAATTTTTCTTTCCTTTTTCTCTCTTTATCTTTTTACCTCTTCTATCTTTCATTCTTTCTTTGTTTTCTTTACCAGGGCTCAAAATAGTACCATATTATAACCATCTGTTTTTGGTGATAAAAAATTTTTTTGGCAGAGAAATTTCACCTGCCATTTAGGCGTACTTTGGATTTCAAAATCATTGTTGTCTTAATAAAAGTTGGTATGCATGGGCAGACTGCTATCTTGAGCCCTGTTCTTTTTTTCTTTGTTTGATAATAATAACATAAATAGCCTGCTAATTTTCTTGATATATCCTTTCTTGTGGTTGTTATACTAGGCAATGCTTCTTCTTTTCTTCTTGTTACCGGTATATTGTTGTTCACAAGACAGGTTTGTGTTTTCTGAAAGTACAAGATAATAAATAATAAATAACTTGCCCGAAAGGCAGGAGCATTAAACTTAAATTTTCAAGTAATATGTCAACTAATATGCAGTTGTTACTCAGGTATTAGTAGTTGGGTGATGGTTTGTCATTCAGTGGTAAATGAAGTGTCAGTCAGTGGTTAGTACATTGTCAGTAATTGGTTGGAACATTGTCAGTCATTGGCGGGTAAGGTGTCATCATTGGTTGGAAAGTTGTCAGTCGTTGGTTGGTAAGGTGTCATCCTTGGTTGGTAAGGTGTCATCATTGGTTGGTAAGGTGTCAGTCACTGGTTGGAACATTGTCAGTCATTGGCGGGTAAGGTGTCATCATTGGTTGGTAAGGTGTCATCATTGGTTGGAAAGGTGTCATTGGTTGGTAAGGTGTCATCATTGGTTGGTAAGGTGTCATCATTGGTTGGTAAGGTGTCAGTCACTGGTTGGAACATTGTCAGTCATTGGTTGGTAAGGTGTCATCATTGGTTGGTAAGGCGTCATCATTGGTTGGAAAGGTGTCAGTCGTTGGTTGGTAAGGTGTCATCATTGGTTGGTAAGGTGTCATCATTGGTTGGTAAGGTGTCAGTCACTGATTGGAACATTGTCAGTCATTGGCAGGTAAAGTGTCATCATTTTAAAGTCAAAATTATTAGATAGATTTTATAATTAGATTTTCATGGTTTATTATATCAGCTAGATCTTGTATTTTAGTTCATTATTGATTATTATTAATGTAATAGGTTTTGAAAAGCCTTGTTTGGAAAGCCTAATAAAGTATTGTATTGTATTGTATCATTGGTTGGTAAGGTGTCATCATTGGTTGGAAAGGTGTCAGTCGTTGGTTGGAAAAGTGTCATCATTGGTTGGAAAAGTGTCATCATTGGTTGGTAAGGTGTCATCATTGGTTGGTAAGGTGTCATCATTGGTTGGTAAGGTGTCATCATTGGTTGGTAAGGTGTCATCATTGGTTGGAAAGGTATCATCATTGGTTGGTAAGGTGTCATCATTGGTTGGAAAGGTATCAGTCGTTGGTTGGTAAGGTGTCATCATTGGTTGGTAAGGTGTCATCATTGGTTGGTAAGGTGTCAGTCACTGGTTGGAACATTGTCAGTCATTGGTTGGTAAGGTGTCATCATTGGTTGGAAAGGTGTCAGTCGTTGGTTGGTAAGGTGTCATCATTGGTTGGTAAGGTGTCATCATTGGTTGGTAAGGTGTCATCATTGGTTGGTAAGGTGTCATCATTGGTTGGTAAGGTGTCATCATTGGTTGGAACATTGTCAGTCATTGGCGGGTAAGGTGTCATCATTGGTTTGTACAGTGTCAGTCATTGGTTAGTAAGGTGTCATCATTGGTTGGTAAGGTGTCAGTCACTGGTTGGAACATTGTCAGTCATTGGTTGGTAAGGTGTCATCATTGGTTGGAAAGGTATCAGTCGTTGGTTGGTAAGGTGTCATCATTGGTTGGTAAGGTGTCATCATTGGTTGGTAAGGTGTCATCATTGGTTGGTAAGGTGTCAGTCACTGGTTGGAACATTGTCAGTCATTGGTTGGTAAGGTGTCATCATTGGTTGGAAAGGTGTCAGTCGTTGGTTGGTAAGGTGTCATCATTGGTTGGTAAGGTGTCATCATTGGTTGGTAAGGTGTCATCATTGGTTGGTAAGGTGTCAGTCAGTGGTTAGTACATTGTCAGTAATTGGTTGGAACATTGTCAGTCATTGGCGGGTAAGGTGTCATCATTGGTTGGAAAGTTGTCAGTCGTTGGTTGGTAAGGTGTCATCCTTGGTTGGTAAGGTGTCATCATTGGTTGGTAAGGTGTCAGTCACTGGTTGGAACATTGTCAGTCATTGGCGGGTAAGGTGTCATCATTGGTTGGTAAGGTGTCATCATTGGTTGGAAAGGTGTCATTGGTTGGTAAGGTGTCATCATTGGTTGGTAAGGTGTCATCATTGGTTGGTAAGGTGTCAGTCACTGGTTGGAACATTGTCAGTCATTGGTTGGTAAGGTGTCATCATTGGTTGGTAAGGCGTCATCATTGGTTGGAAAGGTGTCAGTCGTTGGTTGGTAAGGTGTCATCATTGGTTGGTAAGGTGTCATCATTGGTTGGTAAGGTGTCAGTCACTGATTGGAACATTGTCAGTCATTGGCAGGTAAAGTGTCATCATTGGTTGGTAAGGTGTCATCATTGGTTGGAAAGGTGTCAGTCGTTGGTTGGAAAAGTGTCATCATTGGTTGGAAAAGTGTCATCATTGGTTGGTAAGGTGTCATCATTGGTTGGTAAGGTGTCATCATTGGTTGGTAAGGTGTCATCATTGGTTGGTAAGGTGTCATCATTGGTTGGAAAGGTATCATCATTGGTTGGTAAGGTGTCATCATTGGTTGGTAAAGTGTCATCATTGGTTGGTAAGGTGTCATCATTGGTTGGAACATTGTCAGTCATTGGTTGGTAAGGTGTCATCATTGGTTGGAAAGGTATCAGTCGTTGGTTGGTAAGGTGTCATCATTGGTTGGTAAGGTGTCATCATTGGTTGGTAAGGTGTCATCATTGGTTGGTAAGGTGTCAGTCACTGGTTGGAACATTGTCAGTCATTGGTTGGTAAGGTGTCATCATTGGTTGGAAAGGTGTCAGTCGTTGGTTGGTAAGGTGTCATCATTGGTTGGTAAGGTGTCATCATTGGTTGGTAAGGTGTCATCATTGGTTGGTAAGGTGTCATCATTGGTTGGTAAGGTGTCATCATTGGTTGGAACATTGTCAGTCATTGGCGGGTAAGGTGTCATCATTGGTTTGTACAGTGTCAGTCATTGGTTAGTAAGGTGTCATCATTGGTTTGTAAGGTGTCAGTCACTGGTTGGAACATTGTCAGTCATTGGTTGGTAAGGTGTCATCATTGGTTGGAAAGGTATCAGTCGTTGGTTGGTAAGGTGTCATCATTGGTTGGTAAGGTGTCATCATTGGTTGGTAAGGTGTCATCATTGGTTGGTAAGGTGTCAGTCACTGGTTGGAACATTGTCAGTCATTGGTTGGTAAGGTGTCATCATTGGTTGGAAAGGTGTCAGTCGTTGGTTGGTAAGGTGTCATCATTGGTTGGTAAGGTGTCATCATTGGTTGGTAAGGTGTCATCATTGGTTGGTAAGGTGTCAGTCAGTGGTTAGTACATTGTCAGTAATTGGTTGGAACATTGTCAGTCATTGGCGGGTAAGGTGTCATCATTGGTTGGAAAGTTGTCAGTCGTTGGTTGGTAAGGTGTCATCCTTGGTTGGTAAGGTGTCATCATTGGTTGGTAAGGTGTCAGTCACTGGTTGGAACATTGTCAGTCATTGGCGGGTAAGGTGTCATCATTGGTTGGTAAGGTGTCATCATTGGTTGGAAAGGTGTCATTGGTTGGTAAGGTGTCATCATTGGTTGGTAAGGTGTCATCATTGGTTGGTAAGGTGTCAGTCACTGGTTGGAACATTGTCAGTCATTGGTTGGTAAGGTGTCATCATTGGTTGGAAAGGCGTCATCATTGGTTGGAAAGGTGTCAGTCGTTGGTTGGTAAGGTGTCATCATTGGTTGGTAAGGTGTCATCATTGGTTGGTAAGGTGTCAGTCACTGATTGGAACATTGTCAGTCATTGGCAGGTAAAGTGTCATCATTGGTTGGTAAGGTGTCATCATTGGTTGGAAAGGTGTCAGTCGTTGGTTGGAAAAGTGTCATCATTGGTTGGAAAAGTGTCATCATTGGTTGGTAAGGTGTCATCATTGGTTGGTAAGGTGTCATCATTGGTTGGTAAGGTGTCATCATTGGTTGGTAAGGTGTCATCATTGGTTGGAAAGGTATCATCATTGGTTGGTAAGGTGTCATCATTGGTTGGTAAAGTGTCATCATTGGTTGGTAAGGTGTCAGTCACTGGTTGGAACATTGTCAGTCATTGGTTGGTAAGGTGTCATCATTGGTTGGAAAGGTATCAGTCGTTGGTTGGTAAGGTGTCATCATTGGTTGGTAAGGTGTCATCATTGGTTGGTAAGGTGTCATCATTGGTTGGTAAGGTGTCAGTCACTGGTTGGAACATTGTCAGTCATTGGTTGGTAAGGTGTCATCATTGGTTGGAAAGGTGTCAGTCGTTGGTTGGTAAGGTGTCATCATTGGTTGGTAAGGTGTCATCATTGGTTGGTAAGGTGTCATCATTGGTTGGTAAGGTGTCATCATTGGTTGGTAAGGTGTCATCATTGGTTGGAACATTGTCAGTCATTGGCGGGTAAGGTGTCATCATTGGTTTGTACAGTGTCAGTCATTGGTTAGTAAGGTGTCATCATTGGTTGGTAAGGTGTCAGTCACTGGTTGGAACATTGTCAGTCATTGGTTGGTAAGGTGTCATCATTGGTTGGAAAGGTATCAGTCGTTGGTTGGTAAGGTGTCATCATTGGTTGGTAAGGTGTCATCATTGGTTGGTAAGGTGTCATCATTGGTTGGTAAGGTGTCAGTCACTGGTTGGAACATTGTCAGTCATTGGTTGGTAAGGTGTCATCATTGGTTGGAAAGGTGTCAGTCGTTGGTTGGTAAGGTGTCATCATTGGTTGGTAAGGTGTCATCATTGGTTGGTAAGGTGTCATCATTGGTTGGTAAGGTGTCATCATTGGTTGGTAAGGTGTCATCATTGGTTGGTAAGGTGTCATCATTGGTTGGTAAGGTGTCATCATTGGTTTGTACAGTGTCAGTCATTGGTTAGTAAGGTGTCATCATTGGTTGGTAAGGTGTCATTGGTTTGTACAGTGTCAGTCGTTGGTTGGTAAGGTGTCATCATTGGTTGGTAAGGTGTCATCATTGGTTGGTAAGGTGTCAGTCACTGGTTGGAACATTGTCAGTCATTGGCGGGTAAGGTGTCATCATTGGTTGGTAAGGTGTCATCATTGGTTGGAAAGGTGTCATCATTGGTTGGAAAGGTGTCATCATTGGTTGGTAAGGTGTCATCATTGGTTGGTAAGGTGTCATCATTGGTTGGTAAGGTGTCAGTCACTGGTTGAAACATTGTCAGTCATTGGTTGGTAAGGTGTCATCATTGGTTGGAAAGGTGTCAGTCATTGGTTGGTAAGGTGTCATCATTGTTTTGTAAGGTGTCATCATTGGTTGGTAAGGTGTCATCATTGGTTGGTAAGGTGTCATCATTGGTTGGAACATTGTCAGTCATTGGCGGGTAAGGTGTCATCATTGGTTTGTACAGTGTCAGTCATTGGTTAGTAAGGTGTCATCATTGGTTGGTAAGGTGTCATCATTGGTTTGTACAGTGTCAGTCATTGGTTGGTAAGGTGTCATCATTGGTTGGTAAGGTGTCATCATTGGTTGGAAAGTTGTCAGTCGTTGGTTGGTAAGGTGTCATCATTGGTTAGTAAGGTGTCATCATAGGTTGGTAAGGTGTCATCATTGGTTTGTACAGTGTCAGTCATTGGTTGGTAAGGTGTCATCATTGGTTGGTAAGGTGTCATCATTGGTTTGTACAGTGTCAGTCATTGGTTGGTAAGGTGTCATCATTGGTTGGTAAGGTGTCATCATTGGTTGGAAAGTTGGAAGTCGTTGGTTGGTAAGGTGTCATCATTGGTTAGTAATGTGTCATCATTGGTTGGTAAGGTGTCATCATTGGTTGGTAAGGTGTCATCATTGGTTGGTAAGGTGTCATCATTGGTTGGAAAGGTGTCAGTCGTTGGTTGGTAAGGTGTCATCATTGGTTGGTAAGGTGTCATCATTGGTTGGAAAGGTGTCATCATTGGTTGGTAAGGTGTCATCATTGGTTGGTAAGGTGTCATCATTGGTTGGTAAGGTGTCAGTCACTGGTTGGAACATTGTCAGTCATTGGTTGGTAAGGTGTCATCATTGGTTGGTAAGGTGTCATCATTGGTTGGAAAGGTGTCAGTCATTGGCGGGTAGAGTGTCATCATTGGTTGGTAAGGTGTCATCATTGGTTGGAAAGGTGTCAGTCGTTGGTTGGAAAAGTGTCATCATTGGTTGGTAAGGTGTCATCATTGGTTGGTAAGGTGTCATCATTGGTTGGTAAGGTGTCATCATTGGTTGGAAAGTTGTCAGTCATTGGTTGGTAAGGTGTCATCATTGGTTGTTAAGGTGTCATCATTGGTTGGTAAGGTGTCAGTCACTGGTTGGAACATTGTCAGTCATTGGCTGGTAAGATGTCATCATTGGTTGGTAAGGTGTCATCATTGGTTGGAAAGGTGTCATCATTGGTTGGAAAGGTGTCATCATTGGTTGGTAAGGTGTCATCATTGGTTGGTAAGGTGTCATCATTGGTTGGTAAGGTGTCATCATTGGTTGGTAAGGTGTCATCATTGGTTTGTACAGTGTCAGTCATTGGTTGGTAAGGTGTTAGTCAGTGGTTGGTGAGGTGTCAGTCAGTTGTTGGTGAGGTGTCAGTCATTGGTTGGAAAGGTGTCAGTCATATGGTTTATAAGGTTTCAGTCAGTGTGTGGTCAGGTGTCAGTCTAATCATAATTTAGCCATTAGTTGGTGCAATTTTAATGAGTGATAATTTGGTCAGATTTCAGTTTTTGCTTATATTGGTATAGAAAAGCTAGTTTTAGTCATTGGGCCTACCTTCCTGTCAGTTGTCACAGGCCATTGATTGCCTTTGTTTTACTTGAGTCAAATTCAGTTGCTTTTGTAGACAAGCTGTTGAACAAGACCAAATGTTGGTTAGATGAGATATGACTGTTTTCATGTTATTAAAAGGCAGGTAATGCATATATATATATACATGTTAGGCCTGGTTTAGACATCAAATTTTATCTGTGCAGAATTTAATGCGAATGAGCAAAACCTATTTTTTAAAATTCATTTGCATTAGATTAAGCATATGCGAGATTCAACGTCTAAACTGGGTGTAATAATCTGGTGACCTTACCTGTCTGTCAGTCAGTCCTGACCCTTTATTGTCTGTTATTTCCATGTCAAATCCAGCTGGTTTGGTAAACAAGCTGTGGAATAAATGAATTAAAACATGTGAGACTGTATCCAATATGAATACACAGATGCAGCTGGACATCGACTGTATTGGTGAAGCTTCTCCCCAGTCCCATCAATTCCTTCTATTTTTGAAGGCTGCGGTTTGTGAAAGTTTCAAGAAGTTTGATTTCACATTATTTTATCAGTTCATTATGCTATAGTGCCTAGAATCGTGTTGATTATTTTGTAAGCCAAGTTACAAAGATATTGGCAACTTTCAAGGTACAATAACTTTTCTAAGCGCTTTTCAAGCTCAGAGTAAATTTCAAATACCAAGAGCTTTAACAGCTTGCACAAACCCAGGAGGAAGAAACTATTGACTGACCACTGATTGCCCTAGGTGGTAGATACATACCTAATGATCCTAGCATATGAACCAATCAGATGCAGTGATGCTACAGTGTGTAACATATATCATCTGGTTGATATCTGTAGGACATCAAAGGTAAAATACAGTTTTTGCAGGTGTTGTTTTTCTAGGTCAGAGAAACTAATCTCTTGATCAGTGTAGTAACTCTGTTGTTCCCATTCTTTCATCTTTCTTCCTCATCGTCTCTTGTTTTGATAGAGGTAGAGACATTATTCATTACCAAGCCGTCCAATGACATACTCATGTCTTGTTTGTCAACATGTCTTGTTTCAGGCTTGCATCAAGTGATATTTAGTTTCTTCTCATCTTCTAACACAATCAGTTTCAGGTACAGTGATATGGACTTGTGCTTCATGTCCATGTTAATGCTGTGGGTTATGGTGAGTGAAATTTCAAAACATCCAATGACATACTAGTGTCTTGTTTGTCAACATGTCTTGTTTCAGGCTTGTATCAAGTTTCTTCTCATCTTCTAACACAATCAGTTTCAGGTACAGTGCTATGGACTTGTGCTTCATTTCCACGTATAATGCCATAGGTTATGGTGACTGATATTGCCAGTGGATGTTTTCAACACTTTCATAACTGCAAAGAAAAAATACTCATTAAGGAAACCTTACTAAAAGTTTTGTACATATTTTGAACAGAGACTGCTATGAGGGGGGGGGGGGGGGGGGGGGGGTAGGGTTTGAGACAAGAAATTTGTCCAACAAATAAAGTTTTCACATTTTTCAAACTAACACTTAAAATATGCTTAAAATATGTCTCTCTTAGCTAATGACGTGTTATAAGTAGAAATAAAGAGAAGAAGAACCCTAAACGAGAAGCAAAACGCGAAGACATCTTGGTCGTCACGTGTTCCCAACTCTTCGATGATAAAACACTGAGAAACGCGGTAAACATATATAAATTCTTACCAGTCATGATTGTCGTATGTTCTTTACTATCTTAGGATGAATATTACTCCAATAAAGCTGATTTTAGTATAAAATTCAGCTTGAAATATCGAAGTCATTTTCTGTACCAAGAAACGTGGTCTTCGACGTGTGAATATGCAAATACGAACAGGACCGAGATAGCCTGGGAACCGGACTACACCCGCGAGTATCCCGCGGGAAGATTTCTTTTGTCTTTCTTTTTTTTTCCTCATTTCTTTTTCGTCTTCTCTAATTTTTATGTCTATTTTTTTATTTCCTAAATTCATATTTTTCTCTAAATTTATGTATATGTATTTTTCTAACATTTTACTTTATAATAGATAACGTATAATTTTACTTTTATAATTTCTTGTAGTTTCCTCGTCCCCCCCCCCCCCCAGTACATGATGTTTGAAAAACAAGAAGCACACAGGACAGAAAACGAGGTAAGAAACTTATCCGGCAATGTCTTTGTTTTCCATTTCCTTTGACATTCCTTCCGTCCAATATTCATTGTTTTTAATTGTTACGCATTCGTTCTTAGTGAAGTGCGCTATTTTCTGCTGATGCATATTATATCTTAGTGATGTGCATTCATTCCTAGTGATATGCATTCATTCCTAGAGATACGCATTCATTCCTAGTGATGTTCATTCATTCCTAGTGATAACTATTCATCTCTAGTAGTGCGTATTCATTCCTAGCGATAAGTTTTCATCCCTAGTGATGCATATTCATTCCTAATGATAAGTGTTCATCCCTAGTGATGCGTATTCATTCCTAGTGATGCGCATTCATTCTTAGTGATAAGTATTCTTCCCTAGTGATGCGTATTCATTCCTAATGATAAGTATTCATCCCTAGTGATGCGTATTCATTCCTAGTGATAAGTATTCATCCCTAGTGATGCGTATTCATTCCCAATGATAAGTATTCATTCCTAGTGATGCGTATTCATTCCTAGTGATAAGTATTCATCCCTAGTGATGCGTATTCATTCCCAATGATAAGTATTCATTCCTAGTGATGCGTATTCATTCCTAGTGATAAGTATTCATCCCTAGTGATGCGTATTCATTCCCAATGATAAGTATTCATTCCTAGTGATGCGTATTCATCAAGAGATAAAAAACGAGCGCCCGTGCTGTGTTGAGTTATATTAGCATGCGGGAAATTGCGCGAACCCGAGAGGGCTCAAGCAATTTCCCAAGTGCTAATATAACTCAACATAGCAAAAGCAAGACGAGTTTTCTATCTCTTTTATAAAATAACTAAGATATAACGCATAATTAACTCAAGAGAAGTAATAAAAACATCAGCTTGCTTTGCTGACGTCATTTCCTCACGATCTATGTTGAGTTATATTAAACGGTAATTGACCAATCAGAGCGCGCGTTATATCTTAGTTATTTTATAATTCCTAGTGATGCGTATTCATTCCTAGTGATGCGTATTCATTCCTAGTGATGCGTATTCATTCCTAGTGATTAGTATTCATCTATAGTGATGTGTATTCATTCCTAGCGATAAGCATTCATCCCTAGTGATGCGTATTCATTCCTAGCTATATGTATTCATCCCTACTGATACGTATTCATTCCTAGCGATAAGTATTCATCCCTAGTGATGCGTATTCATTCTATTTTTTTTTTATTTCCTAAATTCATATTTTTCTCTAAATCTAACCAAATGTATTTTTCTAACATTTTACTTTATAATAGTTAACGTATAATTTTACTTTTATAATTTCTTGTAGTTTCCTCTTTTTTTTTCCAAGTACATAATATTTGAAGAACAAGAAGCACACAGGACAAAAACGGAGGTAAGAAACTTGTCTTTGTTTTCCTTTTCCTTTGACATTCCTTCCGTCCAATATACATTGTTTTGAATTATTCCGCATTCGTTATTAGTGACGTGCGCTCTTTTCTTCTGATGCATATTAGATGCATATCCCTAGTGATCCGTATTCATTTCTAGCGATAAGTATTCTTCCCTAGTGATGCGTATTTATTCCTAATGATAAGCATTCATCCCTAGTGATGCGTATTCATTCCAAGTCATGCGTATTCATCCCTAGTGATGCGCATTCATTCCTAATGATAGGCATTCCTCCCAAGTGATGCGTATTCATTCCTAGTGATAATTATTCATCCCTAGTGATGCATATTTATTCCTAGTGATAAGTATTCATCTCTAGTGATGCGTATTCATTCCTAATGACAACCATTCATCCCTAGTGATGCGTATTCAATCCTAGTGATAAGTATTCATCCCTAGTGATGCGCTTTCATTCCTAGTGATGCGTATTCATTCCTAGTGATGCGTATTCATCTCTATAGATGCGTATTCATTCCTAGTGATGCGTATTCATTCCTAGTGATGCCTATTCATTCCTAGTGATGCGTATTCATTCCTACTGATGCGTATTCATTCCTACTGATCCGTATTCATTCCTAGTGATGCGTATTCATTCCTAGTGATGTGTATTCATTCCTAGTGATACGTATTCATTCCTACTGATGCGTTTTCATTCCTAGTGATGCGTATTCATTCGTAGTGATAAGTGTTCATCCCTAGTGATCCGTTTTCATTGCTAGTGATGCGCATTCATTCTTAGTGATAAGTATTCATCCCTAGTGATGCGTATTCATTCCTAATGATAAGTATTCATCCCTAGTGATGCGTATTCATTCCCAATGATAAGTATGCATTCCTAGTGATGCGCTTTCATTTCTAGTGATAAGTATTTATTCCTAGTTATGCGTATTCATCTCTATAAAAGCGTATTCATTCCTAGTGATGCGTATTCATTCCTAGTGATGCGTATTCATTTCTAGTGATGCGTATTCATTTGTAGTGATAAGTATTCATCCCTGGTGATGCGTATTCATTCCTAGAGATAAGTATTCATTCCTAGTGATGCGTATTCATTCCTAGTGATGCGTATTCATTCCTAGTGATGCGTATTCATTCCTAGTGATTAGTATTCATTCCTAGTGATGCGTATTCATTCCTAGTGATGCGTATTCATTCCTAGTGATGCGTATTCATTCCTAGTGATGCGTATTCATTCCTAGTGATTAGTATTCATTCCTAGTGATGCGTATTCATTCCTAGTGATGGGTATTCATCCCTAGTGATGCGTATTCATTCCTAGTGATGCGTATTCATTCTTAGTGATGCGTATTCATTCCTAGTGATTAGTATTCATTCCTAGTGATGCGTATTCATTCCTAGTGATGCGTATTCATTCCTAGTGATTAGTATTTATTCTTAGTGATGCGTATTCATTCTATTTTTTTTTATTTCCTACATTCATATTTTTCTCTAAATTTATCCAAATGTATTTTTCGAACATTTTACTTTATAATAGATAACGTATAATTTTACTTTAATAATTTCTTGTAGTTTCCTCGTTTTTCCTCCCAGTACATAATGTTTGAAGCAACAAGCACACAGGACAAAAACGGAGGTAAGAAACTTGTCCGGCAATGTCTTTGTTTTCCTTTTCCTTTGACATTCCTTCCGTCCAATATACATTGTTTTGAATTGTTGCGCATTCGTTATTAGTGACGTGCCCTCTTTTCTGCTGATGCATATTAGATGCATATCCCTAGTGATCCGTATTCATTCCTAGCGATAGGTATTCTTCCCTAGTGATGCGTATTCTTTCTTAATGATAAGTGTTCATCCCTAGTGATGCGTATTTATTCCCAATGATAAGCATTCATCCCTAGTGTTCCGTATTCATTCCTAATGATAAGTATTCATCCCTAGTGATGCGTATTTTCTCCTAATGTTAGGCATTCATCCCTAGTGATGCATATTCAATCCTAAAGATAAGTACTCATCCCTAGTGATGCGCATTCATTCTTAGTCATAAGCATTCATCTCTAGTGATGCATATTCATTCCTAGTGATGCGTATTCATTCCAAGTCATGCGTATTCATCCCTAGTGATGTGCATTCATTCTTAATGATAGGCATTCATCCCTAGTGATGCGTATTCATTCCTAGTGATAAGTATTCATCCCTGGTGATCCGTATTCATTCCTAGTGAGAAGTATTCATTCCTACTGCTACATATTCATTCCTAGTGATAAGAATTCATTCCTAGTGATGGGTATTCATTCCTAGTGATGCGTATTCATTCCTAGTGAGAAGTATTCATTCCTACTGATACATATTCATTCCTAGTGATAAGTATTCATTCCTAGTGATGCGTATTCATTCCTAGTGATGTGTATTCATTCCTAGTGATGCATATTCATTCCTAGTGATGCGTATTCATTCCTAGTGATAAGTATTCATCCCTGATGATGCTTATTCATTCCTACTGAAAAGTATTCATTCCTTGTGTTGCATATTCATTCCTAGTGATGTGCATTCATCTCTAGTGATGCGTATTCATTCCTAGTGATAAGTATTCATACTTGGAGATGCGTATTTATTCCTAGTGATGGATATTGATCCCTATTGATGAGTATTCATTCCTAGTGATGCGTATTCAATCCTAGTGATGCGTATTCATTCCTAGTGATAAGTATTCATTCCTAGTGATGCGTATTCATTCCTAGTGATGCGTATTCATTCCTAGTGATAAGTATTCATTCCTAGTGATGCGTATTCATTCCTACTGATGCGTATTCCTCCCTAGTGATGCGTATTCATTCCTAGTGATAAGTATTCATTCCTACTGATGCCTATTCCTCCCTAGTGATGCGTATTAATTCCTAGTGATGCGTATTCCTTCCTAGTGATAAGTATTCCTTCCTTGTGTTGTGTATTCATTCCCAGAGATGTGCATTCATCTCTAGTGATGTGTATTCATTCATAGTGATAAGTATTCATCCCTAGTGTTAAGTATTCATTTCTAGTGATATGTATTCACCCCTATTTATGCATATTCATTCCTAGTTATCAGTATTCATCCCTGGTGATGCGTATTCATTCTTACTGATGCGTATTCATCCCTGGTGATGCGTATTTATTCCTAAGGATAAGTATTTATATCTAGTGATGCGCATTCATTCCTAATGACAACCATTCATCCCTAGTGATGCGTATTCATTCCTAGTGATAAGTATTCATTCCTAGTGATGCGTATTCATTCCTAGTGATACGTATTCATTTCTACTGATGCGTATTCATCCCTAGTGATGCGTATTCATTCCTAGTGATGCGTGTTTATTCCTAGTGATGCGTATTCATTCCTAGTGATTAGTATTCATTCCTACTAATGCGTATTCATTCCTAGTGATGCGTATTCATTCCTAGTGATTAGTATTCATTGCTACTAATGCGTATTCATTCCTAGTGATGCGTATTCATTCCTAGTGATGCGTGTTCATTCCTAGTGATGCGTATTCATTCCTAGTGATTAGTATTCATTCCTAGTGATGCGTATTCATCCCTAGTGATTAGTATTCATTCCTACTAATGCGTATTCATTCCTAGTGATGCGTATTCATCCCTAGTGATCCGTATTCATTCCTAGCGATAGGTATTCTTCCCTAGTGATGCGTATTCTTTCTTAATGATAAGTGTTCATCCCTGGTGATGCGTATTCATTCCTACTGAGAAGTATTCATTCCTTGTGTTGCGTATTCATTCCTAGTGATGTGCATTCATCTCTAGTGATACGTATTCATTCCTAGTGATAAGTATTCATCCTTGGAGATGCGTATTTATTCCTAGTGATGCATATTGATCCCTAGTGATGCGTATTCATTCCTAGTGATGCGTATTCATTCCTAGTGATAAGTATTCATTCCTAGTGATGCGTATTCATTCCTAGTGATGCGTATTCATTTCTAGTGATAAGTATTTATTCCTAGTGATGCGTAATCATTCCTAGTGATGCGTATTCATTCCTAGTGATTAGTATTCATTCTTACTAATGCGTATTCATTCCAAGTGATGCGTATTCATTGCTACTGATGCGTATTCATCCCTAGTGATGCACATTCATTCCTAGTGATAAGGATTCATCCCTGGTGATAAGTATTCATTCCTAGTGATGCGTATTCATCCCTAGTGATAAGTATTTATCTCTGCTGATGCGTATTCATTCAGGAAAAGAAATAATATCCCAGTAGAAAGATGGAAGGAAAGAGATTTGAGAAGACAGAAGAAAAGAAATAATATCCGAGAAGAAAGATGGAAGGAGAGAGATTTGAGAAGACACAAGACAAGAAATAATGTCAGTGTAGAAAGATGGAAGGACAGAGATTTGAGAAGACAGAAGACAAGAAATAATGTCAGTGTAGAAAATTGGAAGGACAGAGATTTGAGAAGACAGAAGACAAGAAATAATATCCCAGTAGAAAGATGGAAGGAGAGAGATTTGAGATGACAGAATAAAAGAAATAATATCCCAGTAGAAAGATGGAAAGAGAGACATTTGAGAAGACTGAAGAAAAGAAATAATATCCGAGTGAAAAGATGGAAGGAGAGAGATTTGAGAAGACAGAAGAAAAGAAATAATATCCCAGTAGAAAGATGGAAAGAGAGAGATTTGAGAAGACACAAGACAAGAAATAATGTCAGTGTAGAAAGATGGAAGGATAGAGATTTGAGAAGACAGAAGACAAGAAATAATGTCAGTGTAGAAAATTGGAAGGACAGAGATTTGAGAAGACAGAAGAAAAGAAATAATATCCCAGTAGAAAGATGGAAGGAGAAAGATTTGAGAAGACAGAAGACAAGAAATAATATCCGAGGAGAAAGATGGAAGGACAGAGTTTTGAGAAGACAGAAGACAAGAAATAATGTCAGTGTAGAAAATTGGAAGGACAGAGATTTGAGAAGACAGAAGACAAGAAATAATATCCCAGTAGAAAGATGGAAGGAGAGAGATTTGAGATGACAGAATAAAAGAAATAATATCCCTGTAGAAAGATGGAAGGAGAGACATTTGAGAAGACTGAAGAAAAGAAATAATATCCGAGTGAAAAGATGGAAGGAGAGAGATTTGAGATGACAGAAGAAAAGAAATAATATCCCAGTAGAAAGATGGAAGGAGAAAGATTTGAGAAGACAGAAGACAAGAAATAATATCCGAGTAGAAAGATGGAAGGAGAGAGATTTGAGAAGACAGAAGGCAAGAAATAATATTCCAGTAGAAAGATGGGAGAAGAGACTTTTCAGAAGACAGAAGAAAAGAAGTAATATCCCAGTAGAAAGATAGAAGAAGAGAGATTTGAGAAGACACAAGAAAATAAATAATATCCCAGCACAAAGATGGAAGGAGAGACACTTGAGAAAACAGAAGAAAAGAAATAATATCCCAGTAGAAAGATGGAAGGAGAGACATTTGAGAAGACTGAAGAAAAGAAATAATATCCGAGTGGAAAGATGGAAGGAGAGAGATTTGTGAAGACAGAAGAAAAGAAATAATATCTCAGTAGAAAGATGCATGGAAGGAGAAAGATTTGAGAAGACAGAAGACAAGAAATAATATCCGAGGAGAAAGATGGAAGGAGAAACATTTGAGAAGACAGAAGACAACAAAAAATATCTGAATAGAAAGATGGAAGGAGAAACATTTGAGAAGACAGAAGACAAGAAATAATATTCCAGTAGAAAGATGGAAGGAGAGACATTTGAGAAGACAGAAGAAAAGAAATAATATCCCAGTAGAAAGATAGAAGGAGAGAGATTTGAGAAGACAGAAGACAACAAATAATATCCCAGTAAAAAGATGGAAGGAGAGAGATTTTAGAAGACAGAAGAAAAGAAATAATATCCGAGAAGAAAGAAGGAAGGAGGGAGATTTGAGAAGACACGAGACAAGAAATAATATCCCAGTAGAAAGATGACAGGAGAGAAATTTGAGAAGACAGAAGAAAAGAAATAATATCCGAGAAGAAAGATGGAAGGAGAGACATTTGAGCAGACAGAAGAAAAGAAATAATATCCCAGTAGAAAGATGGAAGGAGAGAGATTTGAGAAGACAGAAGAAAAGAAATAATATCCCAGTAGAAAGATAGAAGGAGAAAGATTTGCAAAGACAGAAGAAAAGAAATAATATCCGAGGAGAAAGATGGAAGGAGAGACATTTGAGAAGACAGAAGATAAGAAATAATATCCGAGGAGAAAGATGGAAGGAGAGAGATTTGAGAAGACTGAAGAAAAGAAATAATATCCGAGTAGAAAGATGGAAGGAGAGAGATTTGAAAAGACTGAAGAAAAGAAATAATATCCAAGTAGAAAGATGGAAGGAGAGAGATTTGAGAAGACAGAAGAAAAGAAATAATATCCGAGGAGAAAGATGGAAGGAGAGACATTTGAGAAGACAGAAGACAAGAAATAATATCCGAGGAGAAAGATGGAAGGAGAGACATTTGAGAAGACAGAAGGCAAGAAATAATATTCCAGTAGAAAGATGGGAGAAGAGACTTTTCAGAAGACAGAAGAAAAGAAGTAATATCCCAGTAGAAAGATAGAAGAAGAGAGATTTGAGGAGACACACCAGAAAATAAATAATATCCCAGCACAAAGATGGAAGGAGAGACACTTGAGAAAACAGAAGAAAAGAAATAATATCCCAGTAGAAAGATGGAAGGAGAGACATTTGAGAAGACTGAAGAAAAGAAATAATATCCGAGTGGAAAGATGGAAGGAGAGAGATTTGTGAAGACAGAAGAAAAGAAATAATATCTCAGTAGAAAGATGCATGGAAGGAGAAAGATTTGAGAAGACAGAAGACAAGAAATAATATCCGAGGAGAAAGATGGAAGGAGAAACATTTGAGAAGACAGAAGACAACAAAAAATATCTGAATAGAAAGATGGAAGGAGAAACATTTGAGAAGACAGAAGACAAGAAATAATATTCCAGTAGAAAGATGGAAGGAGAGACATTTGAGAAGACAGAAGAAAAGAAATAATATCCCAGTAGAAAGATAGAAGGAGAGAGATTTGAGAAGACAGAAGACAACAAATAATATCCCAGTAAAAAGATGGAAGGAGAGAGATTTTAGAAGACAGAAGAAAAGAAATAATATCCGAGAAGAAAGAAGGAAGGAGGGAGATTTGAGAAGACACGAGACAAGAAATAATATCCCAGTAGAAAGATGACAGGAGAGAAATTTGAGAAGACAGAAGAAAAGAAATAATATCCGAGAAGAAAGATGGAAGGAGAGACATTTGAGCAGACAGAAGAAAAGAAATAATATCCCAGTAGAAAGATGGAAGGAGAGAGATTTGAGAAGACAGAAGAAAAGAAATAATATCCCAGTAGAAAGATAGAAGGAGAAAGATTTGCAAAGACAGAAGAAAAGAAATAATATCCGAGGAGAAAGATGGAAGGAGAGACATTTGAGAAGACAGAAGATAAGAAATAATATCCGAGGAGAAAGATGGAAGGAGAGAGATTTGAGAAGACTGAAGAAAAGAAATAATATCCGAGTAGAAAGATGGAAGGAGAGAGATTTGAAAAGACTGAAGAAAAGAAATAATATCCAAGTAGAAAGATGGAAGGAGAGAGATTTGAGAAGACAGAAGAAAAGAAATAATATCCGAGGAGAAAGATGGAAGGAGAGACATTTGAGAAGACAGAAGACAAGAAATAATATCCGAGGAGAAAGATGGAAGGAGAGACATTTGAGAAGACAAAAGAAATGGAATAATATCCCAGTAGAAAGATGGAAAGAGAGAGATTGGAGAAGACAGAAGACAACAAATAATATCTGAATAGAAAGATGGAAGGAGAGAGATTTGAGAAGACAGAATGCAAGAAATAATATTCCAGTAGAAAGATGGGAGAAGAGACTTTTCAGAAGACAGAAGAAAAGAAGTAATATCCCAGTAGAAAGATAGAAGAAGAGAGATTTGAGAAGACACAAGAAAATAAATAATATCCCAGCACAAAGATGGAAGGAGAGACACTTGAGAAAACAGAAGAAAAGAAATAATATCCCAGTAGAAAGATGGAAGGAGAGACATTTGAGAAGACTGAAGAAAAGAAATAATATCCGAGTGGAAAGATGGAAGGAGAGAGATTTGTGAAGACAGAAGAAAAGAAATAATATCCCAGTAGAAAGATGCATGGAAGGAGAAAGATTTGAGAAGACAGAAGACAAGAAATAATATCCGAGGAGAAAGATGGAAGGAGAAAAATTTGAGAAGACAGAAGACAACAAAAAATATCTGAATAGAAAGATGGAAGGAGAAACATTTGAGAAGACAGAAGACAAGAAATAATATTCCAGTAGAAAGATGGAAGGAGAGACATTTGAGAAGACAGAAGAAAAGAAATAATATCCCAGTAGAAAGATAGAAGGAGAGAGATTTGAGAAGACAGAAGACAACAAATAATATCCCAGTAAAAAGATGGAAGGAGAGAGATTTTAGAAGACAGAAGAAAAGAAATAATATCCGAGAAGAAAGAAGGAAGGAGGGAGATTTGAGAAGACACGAGACAAGAAATAATATCCCAGTAGAAAGATGACAGGAGAGAAATTTGAGAAGACAGAAGAAAAGAAATAATATCCGAGAAGAAAGATGGAAGGAGAGACATTTGAGCAGACAGAAGAAAAGAAATAATATCCCAGTAGAAAGATGGAAGGAGAGAGATTTGAGAAGACAGAAGAAAAGAAATAATATCCCAGTAGAAAGATAGAAGGAGAAAGATTTGCAAAGACAGAAGAAAAGAAATAATATCCGAGGAGAAAGATGGAAGGAGAGACATTTGAGAAGACAGAAGATAAGAAATAATATCCGAGGAGAAAGATGGAAGGAGAGAGATTTGAGAAGACTGAAGAAAAGAAATAATATCCGAGTAGAAAGATGGAAGGAGAGAGATTTGAAAAGACTGAAGAAAAGAAATAATATCCAAGTAGAAAGATGGAAGGAGAGAGATTTGAGAAGACAGAAGAAAAGAAATAATATCCGAGGAGAAAGATGGAAGGAGAGACATTTGAGAAGACAGAAGACAAGAAATAATATCCGAGGAGAAAGATGGAAGGAGAGACATTTGAGAAGACAGAATAAAAGGAATAATATCCCAGTAGAAAGATGGAAGGAGAGACATTTGAGAAGACAGAAGAAAAGAAATAATATTCGAGTAAAAAGATGGAAGGAGGGAGATTTGAGAAGACAGAAGAAAAGAAATAATATCCCAGTAGAAAGATGGAAGTAGAGAGATTTGAGAAGACAGAAGAAAAGAAATAATATTCCAGTAGAAAGATGGAAGGAAAGAGATTTGAGAAGACAGAAGAAAAAAAAAATCTCAGTAGAAAGATGGAAGGAGAGAGATTTGAGAAGACAGAAGACAACAAATAATATCTGAATAGAAAGATGGAAGGAGAGACGTTTGAGAAGACAGAAGACAAGAAATATTATTCCAGTAGAAAGATGGAAGGAGAGACATTTGAGAAGACAGTAGAAAAGAAATAATATACCAGTAGAAAGATAGAAGGAGATAGATTTGAGAAGACAGAAGACAAGAAATAATATCCTAGAATAAGGATGGAAGGAGGGAGATTTGAGAAGGCAGAAGACAAGAAATAATATCCTAGAATAAAGATGGAAGGAGGGAGATTTGAGAAGACAGAAGACAAGAAATAATATCCCAGTAGAAAGATAGAAGGAGAGAGATTTGAGAAGACAGAAGACAACAAATAATATCCCAGTAAAAAGATGGAAGGAGAGAGATTTTAGAAGACAGAAAAAAAGAAATAATATCCGAGAAGAAACAAGGAAGGAGGGAGATTTGAGAAGACACGAGACAAGAAATAATATCCCAGTAGAAAGATGACAGGAGAGAAATTTGAGAAGACAGAAGAAAAGAAATAATATCCGAGAAGAAAGATGGAAGGAGAGACATTTGAGCAGACAGAAGAAAAGAAATAATATCCCAGTAGAAAGATGGAAGGAGAGAGATTTGAGAAGACAGAAGAAAAGAAATAATATCCCAGTAGAAAGATAGAAGGAGAAAGATTTGCAAAGACAGAAGAAAAGAAATAATATCCGAGGAGAAAGATGGAAGGAGAGACATTTGAGAAGACAGAAGATAAGAAATAATATCCGAGGAGAAAGATGGAAGGAGAGAGATTTGAGAAGACTGAAGAAAAGAAATAATATCCGAGTAGAAAGATGGAAGGAGAGAGATTTGAAAAGACTGAGGAAAAGAAATAATATCCCAGTAGAAAGATAGAAGGAGAAAGATTTGCAAAGACAGAAGAAAAGAAATAATATCCGAGGAGAAAGATGGAAGGAGAGACATTTGAGAAGACAGAAGATAAGAAATAATATCCGAGGAGAAAGATGGAAGGAGAGAGATTTGAGAAGACTGAAGAAAAGAAATAATATCCGAGTAGAAAGATGGAAGGGGAGAGATTTGAAAAGACTGAAGAAAAGAAATAATATCCAAGTAGAAAGATGGAAGGAGAGAGATTTGAGAAGACAGAAGAAAAGAAATAATATCCGAGGAGAAAGATGGAAGGAGAGAGATTTGAGAAGACAGAAGACAAGAAATAATATCCGAGGAGAAAGATGGAAGGAGAGACATTTGAGAAGACAGAAGACAAGAAATAATATCCGAGGAGAAAGATGGAAGGAGAGACATTTGAGAAGACAAAAGAAATGGAATAATATCCCAGTAGAAAGATGGAAAGAGAGAGATTGGAGAAGACAGAAGACAACAAATAATATCTGAATAGAAAGATGGAAGGAGAGAGATTTGAGAAGACAGAATGCAAGAAATAATATTCCAGTAGAAAGATGGGAGAAGAGACTTTTCAGAAGACAGAAGAAAAGAAGTAATATCCCAGTAGAAAGATAGAAGAAGAGAGATTTGAGAAGACACAAGAAAATAAATAATATCCCAGCACAAAGATGGAAGGAGAGACACTTGAGAAAACAGAAGAAAAGAAATAATATCCCAGTAGAAAGATGGAAGGAGAGACATTTGAGAAGACTGAAGAAAAGAAATAATATCCGAGTGGAAAGATGGAAGGAGAGAGATTTGTGAAGACAGAAGAAAAGAAATAATATCCGAGGAGAAAGATGGAAGGAGAAACATTTGAGAAGACAGAAGACAACAAAAAATATCTGAATAGAAAGATGGAAGGAGAAACATTTGAGAAGACAGAAGACAAGAAATAATATTCCAGTAGAAAGATGGAAGGAGAGACATTTGAGAAGACAGAAGAAAAGAAATAATATCCCAGTAGAAAGATAGAAGGAGAGAGATTTGAGAAGACAGAAGACAACAAATAATATCCCAGTAAAAAGATGGAAGGAGAGAGATTTTAGAAGACAGAAGAAAAGAAATAATATCCGAGAAGAAAGAAGGAAGGAGGGAGATTTGAGAAGACACGAGACAAGAAATAATATCCCAGTAGAAAGATGACAGGAGAGAAATTTGAGAAGACAGAAGAAAAGAAATAATATCCGAGAAGAAAGATGGAAGGAGAGACATTTGAGCAGACAGAAGAAAAGAAATAATATCCCAGTAGAAAGATGGAAGGAGAGAGATTTGAGAAGACAGAAGAAAAGAAATAATATCCCAGTAGAAAGATAGAAGGAGAAAGATTTGCAAAGACAGAAGAAAAGAAATAATATCCGAGGAGAAAGATGGAAAGAGAGACATTTGAGAAGACAGAAGATAAGAAATAATATCCGAGGAGAAAGATGGAAGGAGAGAGATTTGAGAAGACTGAAGAAAAGAAATAATATCCGAGTAGAAAGATGGAAGGAGAGAGATTTGAAAAGACTGAAGAAAAGAAATAATATCCAAGTAGAAAGATGGAAGGAGAGAGATTTGAGAAGACAGAAGAAAATAAATAATATCCGAGGAGAAAGATGGAAGGAGAGACATTTGAGAAGACTGAAGAAAAGAAATAATATCCGAGGAGAAAGATGGAAGGAGAGACATTTGAGAAGACAGAATAAAAGGAATAATATCCCAGTAGAAAGATGGAAGGAGAGACATTTGAGAAGACAGAAGAAAAGAAATAATATTCGAGTAAAAAGATGGAAGGAGAGAGATTTGAGAAGACAGAAGAAAAGAAATAATATCCCAGTAGAAAGATGGAAGGAGAGAGATTTGAGAAGACAGAAGAAAAGAAATAATATCCGAGGAGAAAGATGCAAGGAGAGACATTTGAGAAGACAGAATAAAAGGAATAATATCCCAGTAGAAAGATGGAAGGAGAGACATTTGAGAAGACAGAGGAAAGAAATAATATTCGAGTAAAAAGATGGAAGGAGAGAGATTTGAGAAGACAGAAGAAAAGAAATAATATCCCAGTAGAAAGATGGAAGTAGAGAGATTTGAGAAGACAGAAGAAAAGAAATAATATTCCAGTAGAAAGATGGAAGGAAAGAGATTTGAGAAGACAGAAGAAAAAAAAAATCTCAGTAGAAAGATGGAAGGAGAGAGATTTGAGAAGACAGAAGACAACAAATAATATCTGAAAAGAAAGATGGAAGGAGAGACGTTTGAGAAAACAGAAGACAAGAAATATTATTCCAGTAGAAAGATGGAAGGAGAGACATTTGAGAAGACAGTAGAAAAGAAATAATATACCAGTAGAAAGATAGAAGGAGATAGATTTGAGAAGACAGAAGACAAGAAATAATATCCTAGAATAAGGATGGAAGGAGGGAGATTTGAAAAGACAGAAGACAAGAAATAATATCCGAGGAGAAAGATGGAAGGAGGGAGATTTGAGAAGACAGAAGACAAGAAATAATATCCCAGTAGAAAGATAGAAGGAGAGAGATTTGAGAAGACAGAAGACAACAAATAATATCCCAGTAAAAAGATGGAAGGAGAGAGATTTTAGAAGACAGAAAAAAAGAAATAATATCCGAGAAGAAAGAAGGAAGGAGGGAGATTTGAGAAGACACGAGACAAGAAATAATATCCCAGTAGAAAGATGACAGGAGAGAAATTTGAGAAGACAGAAGAAAAGAAATAATATCCGAGAAGAAAGATGGAAGGAGAGACATTTGAGCAGACAGAAGAAAAGAAATAATATCCCAGTAGAAAGATGGAAGGAGAGAGAATTGAGAATACAGAAGAAAAGAAATAATATCCCAGTAGAAAGATAGAAGGAGAAAGATTTGCAAAGACAGAAGAAAAGAAATAACATCCGAGGAGAAAGATGGAAGGAGAGACATTTGAGAAGACAGAAGATAAGAAATAATATCCGAGGAGAAAGATGGAAGGAGAGAGATTTGAGAAGACTGAAGAAAAGAAATAATATCCGAGTAGAAAGATGGAAGGAGAGAGATTTGAAAAGACTGAGGAAAAGAAATAATATTCGAGTAGAAAGATGGAAGGAGAGAGATTTGAGAAGACAGAAGAAAAGAAATAATATCCGAGGAGAAAGATGGAAGGAGAGACATTTGAGAAGACAGAAGACAAGAAATAATATCCGAGGAGAAAGATGGAAGGAGAGACATTTGAGAAGACAGAATAAAAGGAATAATATCCCAGTAGAAAGATGGAAGGAGAGACATTTGAGAAGACAGAAGAAAAGAAATAATATTCGAGTAAAAAGATGGAAGGAGAGAGATTTGAGAAGACAGAAGAAAAGAAATAATATCCCAGTAGCAAGATGGAAGGAGAGAGATTTGAGAAGACAGAAGAAAAGAAATAATATTCCAGTAGAAAGATGGAAGGAAAGAGATTTGAGAAGACAGAAGAAAAAAAAAATCTCAGTAGAAAGATGGAAGGAGAGACATTTGAGAAGACAGAAGAAAAGAAATAATATACCAGTAGAAAGATAGAAGGAGAGAGATTTGAGAAGACAGAAGACAGGAAATAATATCCTAGAATAAATATGGAAGGAGGGAGATTTGAGAAGACAGAAGACAAGAAATAATATCCTAGAATAAGGATGGAAGGAGAGAGATTTGAGAAGACAGAAAAAAGAAATAATATCCGAGAAGAAAGAAGGAAGGAGGGAGATTTGAGAAGACACGAGACAAGAAATAATATCCCAGTAGAAAGATGACAGGAGAGAAATTTGAGAAGACAGAAGAAAAGAAATAATATCCGAGAAGAAAGATGGAAGGAGAGACATTTGAGCAGACAGAAGAAAAGAAATAATATCCCAGTAGAAAGATGGAAGGAGAGAGATTTGAGAATACAGAAGAAAAGAAATAATATCCCAGTAGAAAGATAGAAGGAGAAAGATTTGCAAAGACAGAAGAAAAGAAATAATATCCGAGGAGAAAGATGGAAGGAGAGACATTTGAGAAGACAGAAGATAAGAAATAATATCCGAGGAGAAAGATGGAAGGAGAGAGATTTGAGAAGACTGAAGAAAAGAAATAATATCCGAGTAGAAAGATGGAAGGAGAGAGATTTGAAAAGACTGAGGAAAAGAAATAATATTCGAGTAGAAAGATGGAAGGAGAGAGATTTGAGAAGACAGAAGAAAAGAAATAATATCCGAGGAGAAAGATGGAAGGAGAGACATTTGAGAAGACAGAAGACAAGAAATAATATCCGAGTAGAAAGATGGAAGGAGAGAGATTTGAGAAGACAGAAGAAAAGAAATAATATCCGAGGAGAAAGATGGAAGGAGAGACATTTGAGAAGACAGAAGACAAGAAATAATATCCGAGGAGAAAGATGGAAGGAGAGACATTTGAGAAGACAGAATAAAAGGAATAATATCCCAGTAGAAAGATGGAAGGAGAGACATTTGAGAAGACGGAAGAAAAGAAATAATATTCGAGTAAAAAGATGGAAGGAGAGAGATTTGAGAAGACAGAAGAAAAGAAATAATATCCCAGTAAAAAGATGGAAGGAGAGAGATTTGAGAAGACAGAAGAAAAGAAATAATATTCCAGTAGAAAGATGGAAGGAAAGAGATTTGAGAAGACAGAAGAAAAAAAAAATCTCAGTAGAAAGATGGAAGGAGAGACATTTGAGAAGACAGAAGAAAAGAAATAATATACCAGTAGAAAGATAGAAGGAGAGAGATTTGAGAAGACAGAAGACAGGAAATAATATCCTAGAATAAAGATGGAAGGAGGGAGATTTGAGAAGACAGAAGACAAGAAATAATATCCTAGAATAAGGATGGAAGGAGAGAGATTTGAGAAGACAGAAGACAGGAAATAATATCCTAGAATAAAGATGGAAGGAGGGAGATTTGAGAAGACAGAAGAAAAGAAATAAAATCCGAGAAGAAAGAAGGAAGGAGAGAGATTTGAGAAGACAGAAGACAACAAATAATATCCATGGAGAAAGATGGAAGAAGAGAGATTTGAGAAGACAGAAGACAACAAATAATATCCATGGAGAAAGATGGAAGGAGAGAGATTTGAGAAGACAGAAGACAACAAATAATATCCATGGAGAAAGATGGAAGGAGAGAGATTTGAGAAGACAGAAGACAACAAATAATATCCCAGTAGAAAGATGGAATGAGAGACATTTGAGAAGACAGAAGACAACAAATAATATCTGAATAGAAAGATGGAAGGAGAGACCTTTTAGAAGAAAGAAGACAAGAAATATTATTCCAGTAGAAAGATAGAAGGAGAGACATTTGAGAAGACAGAAGAAAAGAAATAATATCCCAGTAGAAAGATAGAAGGAGAGAGATTGGAGAAGACAGAAGACAAGAAATAATATTCCAGTAGAAAGATGGGAGGAGAGACATTTGAGAAGACAGAAGAAAAGAAATAATATCCCAGTAGAAAGATAGAAGGAGAGAGATTTGAGAAGACACAAGAAAAGAAATAATATCCCAGTAGAAAGATGGAAGGAGAGAGATTTGAGAAGACACAAGAAAAGAAATAATATCCCAGTAGAAAGATAGAAGGAGAGAGATTTGAGAAGACACAAGAAAAGAAATAATATCCCAGTAGAAAGATGGAAGGAGAGACATTTGAGAAGACTGAAGAAAAGAAATAATATTCGAGTAGAAAGATGGAAGGAGAGAGATTTGAGAAGACAGAGGAAAAGAAATAATATCCCAGTAGAAAGATGGAAGGAGAGAGATTTGAGAAGACACAAGAAAAGAAATAATATCCCAGTAGAAAGATGGAAGGAGAGAGATTTGAGAATACAGAAGACAAGAAATAATATCCGAGTAGAAACATGGAAGGAGAGAGATTTGAGAATACAGAAGACAAGAAATAATATCCGAGTAGAAAGATGAAATGACCAATTGACTAATGTTTGTTTTGTCTTGATAAAATTGGCGATGAAGTAAAACTGCTGATGGGAATTGCTCAATGACAAACTTCCTCTTGCTATAGTTATAAAAATTAAGTCATGAAAATAACGTTTCTTTCCTTAGCGACAAGTCATTAGTTTTTTTCTGAGTGTCCGAGAGAGGGAGACGGGTGTTCATTGGAATCTTCTACCCATCGAAAAACGCTAAATATAAACTGAGGGAAATTGTTTATTCTTAACAGAAAGTACCAAATGACATTTTGACTCAAGTATTTTGCGTATTTTTTTAAAGCGTTTTTTGATGGGTTGAAGACTAGGTGGGCTCCCTGTGGTGAAATTTTAGTTTGGGATTAGCAGTTTATGATCACGAATTTAGGAGTGAAAAATGCAAAACTGTAAATATCACTAAGATAGTCTAGTGAATAAACGATATCCCGAAACTTTAGCATCGTAACACATTTGTACTATTTTACTGCTTTTTTAAAATAAAAAGTAAAATAAATGTTCTTGATACAAAATAAAAACAGTGTGAAAAGTCTTGAATGTGGCTTTTTTCTTGTATTTGTTTGTTGTTTTCCTTTTCGCTCTTCTCATTATCCTCCCCGCCCACCTCTAATGTTTTACGAATTGATGCACTGTTGTCTATAGTCTATAGTCTGTTGTATCTGTGAAAAGCCCGCGCTTACGTTCCGGTTTGTTACATCATGCTGTTCTTAATTAACGCGTACTGCAAACAAGTATCATAGATACGGCAGTAAATAACCTATAGTGCTAATGAAACGCTTGCGCAGAACGAATTTATAACTGAGTCATGAACTGCCAAACATCAATGAATATAGACAAATATCTTAGCGCTTAAACTCAATTCTATCATAAAATACCGCTTACCTTATTGCCTGACTCCTTAAACATAGAGAAAGTTATCAAATGAACCGGGAAATCAGCCTATTTTAAGCGAAATCTCTTCGTAAATGGTTGCATCAAGCGCAAACAAGAAACTAGAATATTCATAAGTCACTCCTTATTGTTAAAAGAGCTGTCAACGTCATTAAAAAGTGAATAAAGTATGAATGGAATGCAGTTATAAAGTGTGAAATCTATTGTTCATTGGCTATTAATATTCATACGTGACTCTTACCACACCCGGCCACACCCACCTTCACCTCACCTGGTTGGGGTTGGAACCCTAGCACCAATTTTTGACCGCCCCAAGGTAAGTACTAGGGTTAGGGTTAGGTCAATAAGTTAACCCTAACCCTAACGCATATTTTTGACTAGTGTAGGTAGGGTTAGTGTTAGGTCAAATAGTTAACCCTAGCCCTAACGCATATTTTTGACCTATCTGGGTAGGGTTAGTGTTAGGGTTAGGGTTAGGTCAAATAGTTAACCCTAACCCTAACGCATATTTTTGAGCTATCTGGGTAGGGTTAGTGTTAGGGTTAGGGTTGGGTCAAATAGTTAACCCTAACCCTAGCACTAACCCTAGGGTGGTCAAAATCAGGGTTAGGGTTAGTTGGGGCTATTGGTATGAATATTAATTAAGCAATAACAATTGATTAATTAATGCATGCCATACATATTTTCGTGTTTTCACGCACGGTAGCGGGTTTCTGTTTAAAAGGAAGCGCACGTTGAATATTTTATTCAGTTGGTTCGCGTCGTTTCTCATTCAAGGACGGAGCTAATGTTTGTTGTTTTAAAGGGTTCCATTCATTCATTTTTATTGAATCCTTCATGGTTTAGCTGTTGGCAGCAAAGATAAAGAGGTAAGAGATTAACTTGTGTATTTTAGCTTATTACAGCTGTTATTTATAGCAGTTCGTATCGTGTTTATTCTTTTATAACAACCTTTGTAAAGTTTTCCATGTGCTTGTGGGCATATACTCCATGGCAGAATGTCATGAATGTACTGGCGTATACATGTTTTGCTAAGGGTGTAGGGTTAGGGTGTCATAAAAATTAAGAAGTATACATATGTAATCTGATATTTAGTGGTAAAAGGTACTGTATGCAGGGGAAAAAAAAAAGAAAAACAGATAAAAAACTAACACGAATGACACAAAACCACAAACATTTATTTCAAAAATCTTTTTATTCATCAACATTTTGAGTTACGATTTTCTTAATGATTTGTATTCTAATACATCAATTCAATAAACCGCACGACACATCTTACACAGGGAGCCCATAGGCACGGGTAGAATCAGTGATTAGAATAAAATCTATCATACGTAAATGCACGTACTAGCTTTCGCACGAGCTTCCAGTCTGAATAAATTATCAGCTGCTAACGATGCTAGCGTAGAATATAATGACAAGGGATGAAAATTCAAATGGACCCCTCGAATAAAATTGCTTTAAAAAATCATGAAATGTCTTTTAAGCTTTAAACCTCAAAATTCTGATACTTGGAAAGTTTGTCTAACGTTCTGTGTGGACAGAAAAAATCAGCATGGACTTATGTCTTGAAAAAATGGCAACAAATTTAAATCTCGTTTTCGTTCTATCTCTGCCTCGAGTAAGAGGGGACGGAAGTAAAATGGAATCTCTTAAATTTGACAGGTAGTAATCAAAACCGATGTTTTTACTTCCGTTCTGCATCTAAGATAACTTTTTTCTGCATCTATAATAACGATTTTGAAGGAATTTCATTGTCATTACTATCTTCCAAAGCTTTAAACGGAAGACGCTCATTTCCTGTGCTATTGTTCATTTCCGCTTCCGTCTCCCCTTACTCGAGGCGCAGATAGAACGAAAAATTCTTGAAGTTTCATACCTTGTCATTATATTCTACGCTAGCAACGTTAACAGCTGATAATTTATTAACACATTTAACACATCATCACTCATCGACACATCATCACTCATCGACATATCATCACTCATCGACACATCATCACTCATCGCCACATCATCATTCATCGCCACATCATCACTCACCGACACATCATCACTCATCGACACATCATCATTCATCGCCACATCATCACTCATCGACACATCATCATTCATCGCCACATCATCACTCATCGCCACATCATCACTCATCGACACATCATCACTCATCGCCACATCATCATTCATCGCCACATCATCACTCACCGACACATCATCATTCATCGCCACATCATCACTCATCGACACATCATCACTCATCGCCACATCATCACTCATCGCCACATCATCACTCACCGACACATCATCACTCATCGACACATCATCATTCATCGACACATCATCATTCACCGACACATCATCACTCATCGACACATCATCACTCATCGACACATCATCATTCATCGCCACATCATCACTCATCGACACATCATCATTCATCGACACATCATTCATCGCCACATCATCACTCATCGACACATCATCATTCATCGCCACATTATCACTCATCATCATTCATCGACACATCATCATTCATCGCCACATCATCACTCATCGACACATCATCGACACATCATCACTCATCGACACATCATCATTCATCGCCACATTATCACTCATCGACACATCATCATTCATCGACACATCATCATTCATCGACACATCATCACTCATCGCCACATCATCATTCATCGACACATCATCATTCATCGCCACATCATCACTCATCGACACATCATCACTCATCGCCACATCATCACTCATCGCCACATCATCACTCACCGACACATCATCATTCATCGCCACATCATCACTCATCGACACATCATCACTCATCGCCACATCATCACTCATCGCCACATCATCACTCACCGACACATCATCATTCATCGCCACATCATCACTCATCGACACATCATCACTCATCGCCACATCATCACTCACCGACACATCATCACTCATCGACACATCATCATTCATCGACACATCATCATTCATCGACACATCATCACTCATCGACACATCATCATTCATCGCCACATCATCACTCATCGACACATCATCATTCATCGACACATCATTCATCGCCACATCATCACTCATCGACACATCATCATTCATCGCCACATTATCACTCATCATCATTCATCGACACATCATCATTCATCGCCACATCATCACTCATCGACACATCATCGACACATCATCACTCATCGCCACATTATCACTCATCGACACATCATCATTCATCGACACATCATCATTCATCGACACATCATCACTCATCGACACATCATCACTCATCGCCACATCATCATTCATCGACACATCATCATTCATCGCCACATCATCATTCATCGACACATCATCACTCATCGACACATCATCATTCATCGCCACATTATCACTCATCGACACATCATCATTCATCGACACATCATCATTCATCGACACATCATCACTCATCGCCACATCATCATTCATCGACACATCATCATTCATCGCCACATCATCACTCATCGACACATCATCACTCATCGCCACATCATCACTCATCGCCACATCATCACTCACCGACACATCATCATTCATCGCCACATCATCACTCATCGACACATCATCACTCATCGCCACATCATCACTCATCGCCACATCATCACTCACCGACACATCATCATTCATCGCCACATCATCACTCATCGACACATCATCACTCATCGCCACATCATCACTCACCGACACATCATCACTCATCGACACATCATCATTCATCGACACATCATCATTCATCGACACATCATCACTCATCGACACATCATCATTCATCGCCACATCATCACTCATCGACACATCATCATTCATCGACACATCATTCATCGCCACATCATCACTCATCGACACATCATCATTCATCGCCACATTATCACTCATCATCATTCATCGACACATCATCATTCATCGCCACATCATCACTCATCGACACATCATCGACACATCATCACTCATCGCCACATTATCACTCATCGACACATCATCATTCATCGACACATCATCATTCATCGACACATCATCACTCATCGACACATCATCACTCATCGCCACATCATCATTCATCGACACATCATCATTCATCGCCACATCATCATTCATCGACACATCATCACTCATCGACACATCATCATTCATCGACACATCATCACTCATCGACACATCATCATTCATCGACACATCATCATTCATCGCCACATCATCACTCATCGACACATCATCATTCATCGCCACATCATCACTCATCGACACATCATCATTCATCGACACATCATCATTCATCGCCACATCATCACTCACCGACACATCATCATTTATCGCCACATCATCACTCATCGACACATAAATTCATGACATAAAATACGAGTTAAATTAAGAAGGAAAGATAAATGTAGGGAGAAAAAAAGAAATATAAAAATAAGAGAAGATGAAAACGAAAATGAAAATAATAAAAATAACGGGAATGAAAAATAGAAAAAGACAAAAAAAAATCTTCCCACGAATACTTGCGGGTGTTTTCCGGTTCCCAGTCTATCTCGGTCCTGTTCGTATTTGCATATTCACACGTCGAGGACCACGTTTCTTGGTATAGAAAATGTCTTCGATATTTCAAGCTGAATTTTACACTAAAATCAGCTTTATTGGTGCAATATCCATCCTAAAATATCAAAGAACATACAGCAGTCATGGATGGTAAGAATTATTTGATTTTTTTTACCGCGTTTCTCAGTATTTTATCATCGAAGGGTTGGGAACACGTGATGATCAAGATGTCTTCGCGTTTCATTTCTTGTGTTTAGGGTTCTGCTTCTCTTTCTTTCTACTTGCAACACATCATTAACTAACATCATGTTTTAAACTCGCCTGTCGAATGTTCCATGAAAAACAGTTAAATTTATTTGTTTAGTTGTACAAAAGTACATCCTGCCCCACCCCCTCCCCCATAGCAGATTTTGCTTATTGATCAATTAAAGTAATAACCATCAATAATTATTTTTCCTTTGCAGTTACCAAGATGTGGAAAACATTGAAATATCAACCAGCATAACCTATGGTATTATACATGGACCTGAAGCACAAGTCCATATCACTCTACCTGAAACTGATTGTGTTAGAAGATGAGAAGAAACTAAATATCACTTGATACAAGCCTGAAACAAGACATGTTGACAAACAAGAAATGAGTATGTCATTGGACGGCTTGGTAATGAACAATGTCTCTACCTCTATCAAAACAAGGAGACGACGAGGAAGAAAGATGAAATAATGACAACAACAGAGTTACTACACTGATCAAGAGATCAGTTTCTACTAGAAAAACCAAACCTGCAAAAACAAAAACATATTCAATGAACTAATGGCAACAATTAGAATCATCATAACGGTGGCAGGGTGATCGTACTGTAGCTTTACCTGGTTTACTACAAGAGACTGTGGTGACATTCTATGTCATTTTACCCATGATGTCCTACAGATATCTACCAGATGATATGTACTGTAGCTTTACCTGGTTTACTACAAGAGACTGTGGTGACATTCTATGTCATTTTACCCATGATGTCCTACAGATATCTACCAGATGATATGTACTGTAGCTTTACCTGGTTTACTACAAGAGACTGTGGTGACATTCTATGTCATTTTACCCATGATGTCCTACAGATATCTACCAGATGATATGTACTGTAGCTTTACCTGGTTTACTACAAGAGACTGTGGTGACATTCTATGTCATTCAGATATCTACCAGTTGATACCTGATCTGTGGATGTGCAATAATCATCAGGTATGTATCTTTATCACCAACTACAGCTGTAAGGCTGTAGTATTTAGTCAATAGTTTCTTCCAGAAAGCAGAGTTTCCCGTGTAGACAAATCCTGGCAGAGAAAATGGGAGACTCTGCTTTCTGGAAGAAACTATTGACTAAATACTACAGCCTTACAGCTCCACTCTTCAAGTGGTTTAGCCCAATCACTGCATTTGATTTTGAGATAAAAGATATGATTTTTTACTTAAGATTTTGGCAAACAAGCAAAGATTGCTTACACAAATCAGGTAGTTTGCTGGTTTCCCTGATGGGACAAGTAACATACTTGTTGTCACTAAAAAATGATTTGTTCAAGCGTCTAAAAATTCATAATGGACTAGCCTTTGAGTCTTAAAAGGTAAAATTATGATCTTACTTATTCAATGCAATGATGGGGCTAAACCACTTGAAGAGTGGAGCTCAACCACTGGGGGCTAATCCACCATGGGGCTAAACCACCATGGGGCTAAACCATTATGAGGCTAAACCACCATGGAGCTAAACCACCATGGGGCTAAACCACCATGGGGATAAACCACCATAGGGCTAAACCACTATGAGGCTAAACCACCATGGGCTAAACCACCATGGGGCTAAACCACCATGGGGATAAACCACCATGGGGCTAAACCACCATGGGGCTAAACCACTATGGGGCTAAACCACCATGGGGCTAAACCACCATGGGGCTAAACCACCATGGGGCTAAACCACCATGGGGCTAAACCACCATGGGGAAAAACCACCATGGGGCTAAACCACCATGGGGCTAAACCACCATGGAGCTCAACAACTTGGGGCTAAATCACCATGGGGCTAAACCGCCATGGGGCTAAACCACCATGGGGCTAAACCACCATGGGGCTAAACCACCATGAGGCTTAACCACTATGGGGCTAAACCACCATGGGGCTAAACCACCATGGGGCTAAACCACCATGGGACTAAACCACCATGGGGCTAAACCACCATGGGGCTAAACCACTTGAAGAGTGGAGCTCAACCATGGGGGGCTAATCCACTAATGGGGCGACATCACCGTAATTCACATAAGCCTGCAATACCATTACTGGCTTTTGATATCATAAAAAATGTAATATTTCATCTAACTAAGATTTGCTTTTGCTTAACAGCTTGTCTACGAAACCAGCTGAATTTAACTAGATAATGATCAAGACAAATGGCCAGTGTAAACTGACAGGAAGGTAGGTCCCATGATGTACAGTATATTATTAGCTCATCTATATCTAAGAAAATATCTGTCATTCAAATCTACTGGGAATAAGACGATATTATTATTGTATTTTCACATCAATGAAGTACTGATATGGGTATGGAAGAGAGATATAATAGACAAAAACGTGTTCCCAAAAAAGATTTGATTTGGATACAACATTGAGTTAACTAATTTTGTCATTTACTGATGCCCCACCAACCAACCAACTACTGACTACCATCACAACAACTAATGAATGACATCTCAGCAACTACTGACTGACACCTCAACAACCATTGACTGACACCTCACCAACCACTGACTGATACGTTGCCAACATTAATGCAGTCTGCACCCCATACAAAGCCCTTGATGACCATAGAGTAGAAAACATTTGATTTTAAAAAAAGTTCCAAGTTTTGCCTTTAAATATATACATAATAAGTTGGTGAATATTGTGGCATGAAAAAGGTAACATTTCAACTAACCAACATTTGGTCTTGTTCAACAGCTTGTCTACAAAACCTACTGAATTTGACTGGAGTAAAACAAAGGCAAGCAATGGCCAGTGACAACTGACAGGAAGGTAGGCCCAATGATTTATACTAGCTTTTCTATAGTAATATCCAATGATTTATACTAGCTAAAACAACATCCAATCAACCACTGACTGACACCTCATCAACCAATAACAGACACCCAATCACCCACTGACAGACACCCAATCAAACACTGACTGACACCTTACCAACCAAGAACAGACACCCAATCAACCACTGACACTGACACCTCACCAACCAATAACAGACACTCAATCACCCACTGACTGAAACCTCACCAACTAATAACAGACACCCAATCACCCACTGACAGACACCCAATCAAACACTGACTGACACCTTACCAACCAACAACAGACACCCAATCACCCACTGACAGACACCCAATCAAACACTGACTGACACCTTACCAACCAACAACAGACACCCAATCACCCACTGACAGACACCCAATCAAACACTGACTGACACCTCACCAACCAATAACAGACACCCAATCCCCCACTGACAGACACCCAATCAAACACTGACTGACACCTCACCAACCAATAACAGACATCCAATCAGCCACTGACAGACACCCAATCAAACACTGACTGACACCTCACCAACCAATAACAGACACCTAATCAACCACTGACTGACACTTCACCAATCACTAACTGTCACCTACCACTGACACCTCATGTTACTTCAAATATTTTAGTTCAATCCTTCTGCCTTTAGGACAAGTTATTTATTATTTATTATCTTGTACTTTCAGAAAACACAAACCTGTCTTGTGAACAACAATATACCGGTAACAAGAAGAAAAGAAGAAGCATTGCCTAGAATAACAACCAGAAGAAAGGATACCTAAAAAATATCAAGAAAATTAACAGGCTATTTATATTAATATTTTCTAAAAAAGGGAAAAAAAGAACAGGGCTCAAAATAGCAGTCTGTGCATGCAGGACAAATCTTATTAATGACAGATAAAAATTATTTCAAAATCCAAAAACGGGTAACAATTAAAAACGGGTAAAACAATGGTTATAATATTGTCCTATTTTGAGCCCTGGTAAAAAACAAACAAAGAACAAATGAAAGATAAAAGAGAAAAAAAGAGAAAAGGAAAGACAAATTGAAAGAAGAAAAAAAACAAATACTAAATATGAAAAATATGACCCTATTTCATAATGACATTGCCAACCAAAATAAAGTGCTTTTTTCACAAAGAAAGGGCACTAAACTCAAAAAATTAATGGGTGGAAAATCATTAAAAGTTTCAGTGATTCTGTTTCACTCAATTGAACAATACATTATTCACATCTGATGTCATTATGAAATAGGGCAACTGAAAAGATATTTAGCTAGAGGGCTGGCAAAACAAATCTTGTAGTTAAACTAAATAATTGTGTCTCTGTACACACTTAATTCTTCTAAATTTTGTTTTTGCTTTCATTAGAAATATGAAGTACAAAAACTCTAATTCTTAATTAAGATTTCCAAATATTTTCTGAATACCTTAAATTTTATGAGATTCAGACATCATGATGTACAAGCAGAGACTAGGGAAAAACCCTAGGAAGCACAAAACAAAACGATTACATAAAAATGTTAGAAATTTCAGCTTTATAGCATAATCAAATAGCTGATTGCCCTGCAGATCTAGCCATATATGACCATCACTGCCAGCCCTCTAGCCACTAATATTAGATATAGGAGAGTGTACAGATACCCAAAACTGAAATAGTTAAGACATTTAGGTTATTCCTGAATAAGGAAGGGGAAAAAAGTCAGAAAACTTTTCCATAGCAACTAGTAGGTGGGTTCTCAGTAAAGAAGAACAAAACCAAAAATATACAGTAGACTTATCACTGCTGTTCAGTTTCAATTTTCATCTTTTGACACTTCTTTTAAATTGGCTGGTCATTTCATGGGACTTTTCTAACTTTACTGAGAACCCTTCACTAGTTAAACACACTCTCCTATATCTAATATTATTATCATTTATTATCTGTACACCAGAAAAATGAAATACACTTCATACCTCCCACGAGGTCCTATCAGCACCAATCAGAGAAGCTGCCCCACCAGGCCAGGAAACCAAAAAAGGCGGTACAACATTGCTGCTCTCGGCAGAGTCTAACCTTGAGGCCATGATCAGATGACTGCTCTGGAGGTGAAGGTTGTCAGTAAGGATACCAGGTGATGGCCCTCTGCAGATTTGAAGGGAGTGCGCCGTTGGCATGAATGCCGGTCACTGTGCAGGTTAGTGCAAGTAAAAGCAGAGGTAATCATATCTCACTATTCATGGGTGTGTACAGCAGTGATAACTTTGGGGTGGTGTGCTCAATAGACTTGCATAAGACACCATTCAGACTTCCATACAAGTAGAGTATCAACCTGAGAAGACTAGAAGTTGAATCATTTCTAGGAAACCTAATCTTGCGTTAATGATGTTCGGCTAGACTGATATCACAAGGTTCTATCATAGGATTGTAATTTAATAAGTTTTTTCACCAGCAAAACAAGACCTCAGTTTCTTTAAAATTTTAAGCAGTTTCTGAGACTTTTTGATAAGATAATCACAGTAAAAAAATAAAAGCAAACTGAAATAGATGGAAAAAAAATTATTATAAAATAATCAAATGATGAAAAGTAAAGCAAACTGAAAGAGATGAAAAAATTAATACAGTACTGATTATCAGGATCAAATGAAAAGCACAAAAAATGGAAAGCAATTCAAGATAAAATAATTGAATGTAAAAGCAAACTATTCTCAAACAAAAAAATCAACAAACCAATAAGATAAGTGATATATAATATAAGAAATTTACTTGCAAATAATTTCCTTGTCTTTCATGAAACTGAGGTCTTAACCAAACCTGCTCTCAATTCAATAAAAAATGTATGTTTGAAACAAAATCAATTTCAAGCTAAAAGATTGGATACAAAAATTCAGCACTGTCAAATCATTTCAAATGTAAAGCTTTATCTGAAAATTACAGTAACCAAAATATTTCTGAACAAATTAAATATTTTTTGGAAAATGGGACGAAATCATTTCTATTTTAAGTTGAAGCATTTCTAAAGCAAAGATGTTTCAGAAATCAATTTAAAATCAACCAAAGCAACTACAAATCATATCTTGTTCTGTCCATTCAAACAAACAGTCTTCAGCAGAATTAAAATTATTTTTGATACATCATACAGACAAAGTCTGCCTAAATTTCAGTATTTCTCTATTTCTTACCATATTTCCCAAAGATACGATGGGAAACACCAAAAATCAGCTGTGCAAAATTCTGAAATAATACACAAAAAGTGCAAACAAATAAATCCAAGCCAAACAAGGCAAATGTGAAATGGAAAATGAATGAATAGAGGAGAAGGTGAGCCATCAAAGAATGGCATAGAAACACCATACCTCACATTCAAGAAACCATTAGACTTGAATGAAATGAAACTATTATTACAAGTAAAACCAAGAGTTGTTTTACTATGAATCATGTCCAAAGCACTTATATTACATGCACAAGCTGTCCAAAATTTTTTGAAACCAAATTCTTGATAATTTAAACATTGGCAGAAAATCGAAAACTTGTTTTGAGTTCAAATGTGATGCAGTTCATTGTGATACATGTAGTTGCTTATGATTTGGAAATGCAAATACCAACAGTGCAAATATAATTTATCTTTGACTACGTATGTGTGGCTCATTTCCTTCTGTCAAGAAGTTGTTTTGCTGGTGAAAAAACTGATCTTAGGAAATAAACACAAGATAAACATAAGAAAAACATGCAGAGGTCACATCTACCATGTGAAACTATTGACTAGGAATAAACCGGAGGCTCTTTAGATTTTCTTTCCCTATAAGAATAACACATGCTAAACAAATGAAAACTTTTTTAGGGATGAGAATGTAACCATTGAATACCAATAACGGCTTGGTTCCCCTTAGTGTAACATTAATAGAGTGGATTTCATATGATTCTTGGCATGTTAGACGGCATAACATGTCCTGACATTGGAATGGCTTCCCATTACAATATTGCATTCTGTTAATCCTGTATCTATTTATTCCCAATATGAAATCTACTCTGTTAAACTAATGTTTAAACCTCTTAGCAAGTACTGATCTTAAAACATAAATGAAGGAATTATAGGCTAGGTATCTAACACAGATAAAAACTAGGGCTTTTGCAACCAACAGTCATGTGGAAAATATCTGATTTTGTTTCTTCAAACTTTTTTTTGATTGGTAACAAGATGATCAAAATCCTCTTCTAAAATGCTATATTGGTCTTACCTTATGCTACGGATCTTTAGATATGAAGTGTTTTGGTGGTTCATCAACAAGCACATGACTGTAAGCTGCAAAAGATGTAATATAAACTTAGTCCTCTTGGCACTTTCATTACATTAAAGTAAAAAAAAATCATAGGTCTGGTAACCTAGGAGATACTGAATTAATTATAGGTCTAGTAACCTAGGAGATAGTGAATTAATTATAGGCCCAGTCCCTAGGAGATACTGAATTAATTATAGGCCCAGTCCCTAGGAGATACTGAATTTAATTATAGGCCCAGTCCCTAGCAGATACTGAATTAATTATAGGCCCAGTCCCCTATCAGATACTGAATTAATTATCTCTTCAATGAATTAATTATAGACTTAGTCCATTCTCAATAATACTTTAACACCCAAGGACTTCGGCTTAGCTTTTCATATTGAATTACATGTTGGTAGTTTCCTTTTCGGGATAGACCAGCTCATTTTTCACAAGTTTAGTAGCCTAGAAACTTCGTTATTTTAGTCTTCGCAAACCAGGTTGATAATCAAATACACTTAATGGAAGTCTGAATACCGCCATAAGTCTATTAATCACACCACTCCAAGATATACATCACTGTTGTGCAGTAAAACCTATGGGTAGTGGGGAATGGTTATCTTGTAAGACTCGTACTTGCACTGACCCTCACAGTATAAAGGCTGGCTTTGCCAACGAGGTACTCTCAAGAATCTGTATGGGGTTTCAGAGTCTGATATCCCTATTGACAGTGTTCATCTTCAGAGCAGCCAACTGGTTGTGGTTTCATAAGATGGCTCTTGTCGGGACAGCAAGTACTACCTGGTCCTGGTCTACCGGGGTAGTGAGACTTGGTGCTGGTAGGACCTCGGGGAGGTATTTTTTTTGCAAGTCCAAAAGGGGCGTGGAGAGGGTAAAGATGGAATTCATTAAAAAACACAGGAAAACCACTAAGTCCAAAATCAAACTTTATTTCAAACAACACACAACAACCATAATTTACAAGGGAAAAAATCACAAGGGAAAAAATCACAAGGGAAAAAATCACAAGGGAAAAAATTACAAGGGAAAAAATTGAAAATATTCTAAGTCCATTATGGCAACTTACCGAAAAAATCCTAAGTGCCCACTTCTCTGTGTCTATAGGACTCCTGGAAAATTTCAAAGTATAAATCAGAAAAAAGTCATGAAAAACCCCTACCACCCTACTAAGTAGATTCTCCCTCCCATACCCCAAGAATATTTTCCCTCCCCCCTATACGAGTAACCCCTCCCCCCAGTATTAGGCTTCGACCCCCTCCCCCCAACATGTCACCTATCCCCTCCCCCCAAATTTAAGTGAAGCCCAGTTGTAATTGACCAGAATTTTCAAGTCCAAATTTATAGAGAAGTTCAGGGATGTGAAGACTATAATTAAATCCTATGAAGGTTTCAAAGCAGTTATCGCTTCAACGTAGCCTCCAATACTGGTAAATAGTTTGCCAAAGTATCCATGTTTTTGCTCAAAATTAATCAAATTCTGTTTTTAAAAAACAAGTCTTCTTTCAGTGGGATTGTAGAGTGATTTTACTTAAGCCTTTGAATCAATAACATTTTCAGGGCAACAAAATAGATTTATATCTCGGTAAGGCATGTGATGCCATAATCAATATTTACATGTGAATGCCAAGAAAGCATTATGTTGACATTATTATCACTTTCCACTGAATATGTAACATTGTATCATGTCATGTGCACGATATGTAACAAGGTTTGTTTCCAGAGTAAGAAATTAGGCTTTAAGTAAAATCACTCTGTTTGTTCTGGTCAATTACAACTGGGTTTAATTTTATCTTTCAAAATAAATGATGGACAACAGATGACTCAAGTGTGTGTATGCATGTGTGGATCATTCGTTTGAGGCATGCTGCAAAGCTTGATCAAGAAACATTTCATAGTCACATTAATATCCATTAATTGTACTCATTGTGGTATCAGTGAGGACAGATGTATTGACTCTTACCACACATATAACAAGTCTGATACTGTTCTTATACCATCGTCATCAGTGACAGATTGGTGTTGTTTTTTATTATTAATTAACATCATGTTTTTCCACATGCTTTATTCATTTTTGTCATTCCCATATCAATTAATATGTGGATATTAAACCATTAATGCAGACCAAAGTCTTGTAGTTTTTAGTCCCCAAGTCATTTGCAGCATGCCTCAAACGAATGTAATGATTGGTATGTGTAGTTCACCCCTCCCCCCTTGTCTCAGTATTTTTATTTCTCAATAGGCAGAGGGAACATATTGTATAGGTGGGAGTGGTGGAAGAGTTTGCTGGCATACCTTTTTACTAATCATATTATGATGATCAATCAATACAAGGGGTGGATCTAGGGTTTTATGGGTTTCTCTGCAACGTCTCACCTGTCGTATATGCAAGTTCTTAATATTCAAATGTTAGTCCATTGTAAATAGATTTCCTGTATATTTGAGGTGAATGGAGAGACTCACACTGAACCTACCCTTGATCCACCCCTGCTATATAGTAAATATATCAAATAATACACATCACAAGAACCTGAACAGGAGAGGAAATCTTCTCAAAGAATGAATGGTTGCAATGACTATAGTTTGAATGCAAACCATATACCGGTGTATGCACCTATTTCAAAAATGGTTGTCATAGCCAAAGGCAGTTATTTCAAGATGAAAGGGAATTATGAGTATACAACTAAACATGAATAATTAAGGCCTTTAAAATGGTTTTGTGGACTACAAACAACCCTAACCTCTATGTTCTTGGCGACAAATAAGAAGCAGAAACACGTTATTCCAGCTATTCTTGGATCTTGGTATTACCTATTGCCTATCACCTATGACAATGTTTTTTGAAATAGGTATGTATATACCAGTGAATCATATGTGAATCATGCAACTGTGCTGAGCTCTATGCATTTTGTTTGAATAAACAGCAGGTTTTCTTAACATAAAGTGCTTTCAAGAATTGTAAAAATTTTCACTTTAACATAATGCACTGAAAAAAACTTTTGCACTATTCAGAGGTTTTAACTTTGCAATTGGATGGAAAACAAATGAAAAAGAAAAACAACACAAGAAAATTGAAAGCTTAATAAATTAGCCAAAGTAGCAGCTAGTCAAAGGGTAATTATGATAACAAAATTTAATATCAGTAATAACTTGTAATGTAGCTCATTTGCTAGATTTTACTATTATCTACTTTTTTTTGACTCCAATGAGTTGACATACTGAATTCATTCACTCCAAGAATCTAGAAAAAAATCTTAATGGTAATCTATACACCAAAATGACTCCAATATTTCAGAGCATCTGAGAATCCAAAACTCTTGCTAGGACAAATGTATTTTTTTATGTGTCAAATGGTTTTCATTCACAATTGTGATAGGAAAAAGATCACAAGCAAAGGATCTAAAATGTCGCAACAGTCCTAGTTGAACAGCCCTATTTGAATAGGATAACTTCAATGCACATTGCTATGATTATCGAATCTCTGTGACATCCAATGTTCACCAGTAATTATTTCAGTTAGATTAGTGAACTTATTTTTATTGTCCTACTGTACGAAAAGAGATCTAGCTGTAATTATGGGGGAAAACTGCACAAACTAGTCAAGCTTTCCCAAAAGTGCTAGTCAAATAAAGTGCCAACTCTGTGAATTATTTTGCTATATAACTTGTTGTTGGAATGTATCCAATCTCTGCAAGATCATAATTTATGTAATTTTCAACAGTAATTTTTTCAGATCAAAGTGTCCGTATTTGTACAAATAAAAAATATGAAAATAGTGATCTACAAACAAGCCGCACCTAAGAATTTGTACATGAAGCATTTCTACATTCATCCAAGAATGAGTCTTAACCAGTCCCCTGTTGCCATCTCAATGTTTTCATTAATTTCTATATTATTTTACTCCTTTACTTAGTTTTGTTCTGTTTGTAGTAGTATAATTCACTACAGAAAACAACAGTTATGAGGCTAATGCAAAACATAGCTAAGCAATCATAATAATAAACATGTAAATAGACTGTTAACAGTCCCTCGATTCCCTCCTAATTCAGTTGAGTAAGATTTTTTCCTGACTTCAACGCGCGGGGAGTAAACTCGCCCCCACTCCCCGCACGTCCAAGACAGGGAAAAAATGACTCAACTGAATTAGGAGGGATAAGAGGGACTGTTAACAGCCTAAGGTATAATGAATATATGGGAATAAAAGTGACCAGACTGTTAGGATAGGTGATGGAGACACATACACATAGGGGTTATGATAGTTTCTTGTGATATGTCAATCAACATAAAAAAATATTGATGTCATAACCAAATTTTGATGGTCACATGAATTGAGACTGTTTGGAATATTTCCCATTGTATACAGAAGTAGAGCTGTAAACTTGTCCTGAATCAATAACCTGTCCCCTAGTGTATTTGTGGAGTCACTGCAAAGATGAATTACTTGCAGATGCTTTTGAAAATGACCTTACTAATAAAATTAATTTCTTCTGAAAACTGGACTGACTACTTGACTATACATGTACTGTATATATAGTAGTAATACCATACTTATAGCGGTTGGTACCATTAGGGTACTTACCATCAGAATAGAGCACACTCTGCTGCCTGGAAAAGACTGCCAACAATAACCACCACTCACAAAGGTCTAGTAGGGATGCGGTAGAGTACCCAAAGCTACAAGATCAGTTTTCTTTATCATCAGTGGATATTGATTGCTATCAGAGGGTGCATTATTAATAAACATTGACTTTTGTGCTATCAGCATCCACAGTACTTGTTGCAGCATGCTTTGTTTGTAGATTACCATCCCATCTATGGTTGGTATTCCTAATAGTAATTGCTCGCATTATGCTCAACTCTCATATACTAACACCTGTCTACAGTGAAATACTTACCTCTGGTGTACTTCTAGATTCAATCAATACAGGATACAGGTGAGTAATTGATGCATGTAAGGTATCATCACAAGACAGTGGAAGGACACACTGACAAATGACAGTTCAATATTGTAAAATATATTCATAATAGCATAAGGATATATGGTGGGCATGTTGTGACAGTAGCAGTTTACATTTATTTTTATTATATCATTTTTCATTAATAAAGGTGAAATTTATAAAGGCAAAACCAAGACACAAAGTCATTGGTTATTTATTATGCTCTTATTTAATAAGTCAATCAAGGATTGGCATGTTTTATATCATCATAGCTATTTCATAATACCATTTAGATTTAACATACAGTACATTTTTTAATCTATTATGCAATTGGAACCATTGGATTTTTGTCATTGTCTTAGGAAATCAAATAAATTGCTTAATTAATTAAATTTAATTATGTAAGAATTATTAAAAGCAAACAAAAAACCTTTAGATGAATCACTGTTACTATTTTTTTATGTTGTGATACTATTCACTATAATTTTTTATATGTTAATCAATACCTTTTGGTATCCTTATCTCATGCTATGTAGCAACAAAATAAGTTAGATTATTGATTCCAATATGTTGAAAATATCTGCAACACCAAATAGCAAGCATGCTATTCTTGTTTTCATCATGAAAATAATTACTATTATATAGGAGCTTGGTGATTGACATTGCTGAGACCCTATCATGACGTCAAACATTTGAGACCCTATAATGACGTCAAACATTTGAGACCCTATCATGACGTCAAACATTTGAGACCCTATCATGACGTCAAACATTTGAGACCCTATCATGACGTCAAACATTTGTAGACTAGTAGCTCATTAGCTGCAAAATCACTGGCAACAGCACTGTTCATTGTCTGAATCCCTTTAATTAGTAGCGGAACCCACTAAAATACTTGACAGTAACAAATAACATGGTAAAAGTCCAGATCTCTCAATGAAGGCTGGTCACTGTCTTGTTAGTTTCATTAGTTCCTGGTTGTTGACCACAAAAAGTAAACTGCAATTTCTCCTTATAAGCTTGTCCCATTAGTTTGTTCACAAAGAGGACTTGTTTAAGTTAATAGGTTCAAGGCCTTTTTAAGTACCTTTATTGTTCTTCATGTTCTGTTCCTAACTTATGTTCTTGCTCATGCTTGCAAATCCTTTATTTGGTTAAATTACACTATCTTGTGGCTTGTGTACCAGTCATCATACCACTTAACTTCATTCTTTAGGGTTCATTCAATAGCTTGTCCCATGATCTGCTTGCATGATAGAACACATCCTTGATAACTGTAAAGTGCACTAACTTCATCTATCTTCAAGGTTTAGGGTCTATTAAATAGCTTGTCTCATCTGCTTGCTCCAAAGTAGACCACATCCTTGAGTGTAGAGTTCAATAACTTGTTTAATATCATGTGCATAAGCCATCATGCTATCTATTTTCATGCTTTAGGGTCCATTCAGTAAATTTTTTGCTTGGTAAAACACATTCTTTATGTGCGTATAGTTTGTTAACTTGGGTCTTGTGTAATAGTCGTCATATCATCTACAGTATCTTCATGCTTTAGGGTCCATTCCCATCCCTTTGCTTGGTAGACCACATTCCTTATGGGTTGCAGAATTTAACTTGCAGGTTTCTTGTGTACTAGTCATCATACTGTTTATTTCTATGCTTTAGAGTCCATTCAACAGCTTGTCTCATCTAATTGCTTGGTAGACTGTTCCTTATTAAGGCATAGAATACACTAATTTGTGTAATGTTACTAGTCATCATACCATCTATCTTCATGCTTTAGGATCCATTCACGTCATCCATAGCTTGTCCCCTCTGCTTGCTTGCTAAAACACAATACTTAGGGGTGAAGAGTATATTAACTTGCGCCTCGAGTACTAGTCATCATACCATCTACCTTCATGCTTTCGGGTTCATTCAATAGCTTGTCCCATCTGCTTGCTTGGTAAAACACAATACTTAGGGGTGTAAAGAAGATAAACTTGCATATTGAGTACCAGTCACTGCATACCATCTATCTTCATGCTTTGGGGTTCATTCAATAGCTTTTTCCCATCTGCTAGCTTGGTAGAACACATTACTTAGGGTGTAGAGTACAATAACGTTTGCTTGAGTACCAGTCATCATACCATCTAATTGCATGCTATAGGATTCATGCAATATCTTGTCCCATCAGCTTGCTTGGTAGAACCTATTCCTTATAGGTGTAGGGTTCAAGAACTTTTGTGTTGTACATCAGTCATCATATTATTTGTTTTCAAGGTTAAGGGTCCATTCAATATCTTGTCCCATCTGCTTGGTAGACAACATTTTTATGAGTGTAGAGTGTAGAGTATATTAACTTGTGTCTTGTGTTACTAGTCATTATTACATATATCTTCAAGCTTTAGGATCCATTCAATATATTGTCCCATGAACTTGCTTAGTAGACCCATATCTTTACCAGTAAAGAGGAACAATTTATAGGAAGAATGTCATTTGTTGTACTATCTGTCTTCATCTAAAGTTTCATATTCATACTAAAGATAGCTACAACGTTAATTCATGAAAAATATATGGATATGATTTAGAAAGAAACCAAATATTGCTTTTTCTATATTTGAATTTCTTTCAAGCCATCCTTCAGTAGACCTGAAGATGTTGTCAAGATGACAACGAAACGTAGTCTGTTATTGTTAGTCTTTTTAATAAATTGTTCACCCAAAGTAACTTTGATCAAAAAACAAAAGTTGAAAAGGTTCTGGGACTTTCTGCTATACAGTCTTACTTTAAAGAAGGAAACATTGCTGTAAGAAGGCTTTCATATCGCAGATTTTTATGAATTGAATTCCAAGTCCCAAGAATTTATGGTAAACAATAGAGTAAAAAAAATTGGTTTACTTATTTACTTTGACTTATCAGTAAATAAGGGTGAATAAAGCTCAAGTTGCATGGAAAGAAAGTTCCAATAAAATAATTTTAAAAATGAAGAGCTTAAAAACAATTGTAAAATAAGTATAAAGAGGCTAGAATGACCACACTAAGCATACTTTTGTCTTACTTGCACTTCATTGCTGCATGTTAGCCTAGATGACACCAGTAGATCATGGTTAAAAGCATCCATAACTTGAAGATCTTTCTTAATATTTTGCTGTCTTGAAGATGTGTCCAATCATTGGCAAATACAAATGTCTTGACACTGAATCATTTTTTGAAAATAATTTAGATACAGTGCCAAAAGTAACCCTTTATACAGTTAATAGGGCACGCCCAAGGGGTTGGTTACCCAAGCTTGTGTTGATCCCTAAAAACCATGGCTGCTACTGACACTGATTCACAGGTTCACAATATATATGACTGCACATAAACGATTGTGCTTGAATTTTAATCATAATGATTCACTGAGTTGCATCATATTTGGATGATTCTTATATGCTTGACATATTCTTGTCCTGTTCTGTATTTTGTACAATGTTCAATAGTGAGTTGCATCATGTCCATCATATTTGGATGATTCTAATATATTTGATACATTCCTGTCCTGTTCTGTATCTTGTACAATGTTCAATAGTGAGTTGCATCATGTCCATCATATTTGGATGATTATAATATACTTGACATATTCCTGTCCTGTTCGGTATCTTGTACAATGTTCAATAGTGAGTTGCATCAAGTCCATCATATTTGGATGATTATAATATACTTGACACATTCCTTTCTGGTTCTGTATCTTGTACGATGTTCAATAGTGAGTTGCATCAGATCCATCATATTTGGATGATTATAATATACTTGACACATTCCTTTCTGGTTCTGTGTCTTGTGCAATGTTCAATAGTGAGTTGCATCAGGTCCATCATATTTGGATGATTCTAATATACTTGACACATTCCTGTCCTGTTCTGTATCTTGTACAAAGTTCAGTATCATTAGCATCAACTCCATCACATGAACTTTCTTATATACTTGCAACATGCTTGCTTTGATGCTTGTGTTTTCATTTTGTTGTGTTGATATTTTGTGTATGCAAGTATGGTCATTCAGAGATATATTTTAGAGATTAGGTACATACATAACACATTTTTTTGTGAACTGCATTCAATTTATATTTCATAAAATACATTCAATTATAGTATAACATACACCTAATTGGAAACCCATTGTCATATAAAAATAACAAAAATAAAACAAAATAGGAATTAATTATTTTTGCAAAACAGGTGTAATTATTTCACTGTTTTGAAGGAAAAGACTGAAATTTTTGAGTTTCTCTTGTTGGTATATGCTAAAACTGCTATATTCTCATCAATCTAAGGGGGGAGGGGGGGTTATAATCAAAATAAAAAAATATTTGACTATTTCCTATTTGCTATTTTTTCATTTTTATATGACAACATTCTTGCAATTAGGTGTACACAAACTTAAACAGATTTACGAATCAAGTATTGCAATAAGGCTGCAACTACTTTACATCAGTGCAAACCACTTCCACAAGTAAATCATTACGAATCCAAACCAAACCAAGAAAGCACTTCAACAATTCCCTTGAACACAGATCTCAAATACAGAATGTGAGTAACTTGCAACCCAATCAAACCAAACCAAGAATGCACTTAACAATTCCCTTGAACACAGATCTCAAATACATAATAAGAGTAACTTGCAAGCCAATCAAACCAAACAACTTCAGCAATGCCCTTGAACATGTATCTCAAATACCGAATGTGAACAACTTGCTATTGCAAGTCCATCAGACCAAACAAAGAAAGCATTTCAACAATGCCCCTGAACACAAATCTCAAATCAGTATATGAGCAACTTGCAAACCTACAAACCTACTAACTAAACTCTGTCCTTTTACTTGTGGTAAGATTAAAAAACTTGAATAAAATGAAATGCAATACTGCTTTACTTAGTCTTTTAGTTGTTGATTTAATTGCTATCAAAATTATTGAATTTACCACAGTTTTCCTTGCTATGCGCTGATCGAGACAATCAAAGTTAGTACCAAAGAATTTGTTTTATTGACGGTAGTGTACTGTGTGAACCAATTTCCATGTAAAGACTCTTGTCTCAATCAGAATGGAGCAAAGAAAACAGTGGTAAAGATTTGTTAGGTATTGAGTCATCCTTATTTAATTTAATTGTTGAGAATCAGTGTCACTGTTAATGAAGGTTATATTGGCAATTCCTAGTGAATTTCTAGCAATTTTAATGCATAAAATATAGGGAAACTCTGTCACAACATACCAAATATTTTAACAGTGTGACACAAGCTACTGTGGCCATACACTCAAATCCTGTCAGCAATGTTATTGAAAGAAATAGACCCCTTGCAGCACGTTGGAATGCAGTTCAATTTGGAGGACAATTTAACAATAGGTTCTAATTCTCAGGAGAATGGAATTATTTTGCTTTCTCCTCCAAATGGAGGTGGTTTGAGGTCACCTGCAAGGGGTCTATAGATCTTTTTTAGCTTGAGTGATTTGTTGTCCCATTTCAGACCATGTGTTATTCTTTTGGGGATAAGATTCTTTGTTTGAGTTGTATCCATATTCATGTGTCTTGTCATGTACAACCATTAAACACAGAAGTGATACTTTAGGGAATAACACATGGTCTGAAATGGGACAACAAATCACACAAGCTTAAAAGGTATATTAAACGGATCTCTGATTGACTGAGTCAAAACATTAGTTTGAGTGACCATAGCAGATGTTACACTTAAAACCATAATATTGATAAAACTGCCATTCATCTTTATATCCTTCAACTATTTTGTGATGATATCTTCCATGTATCAGTTACTCACCTGTATCCTGTATTGATTGAATCTAGAAGTACTCCAGAGGTAAGTATTTCACTGTAGACAGGTGTTAGTATATGAGAGTTGAGCATAATGCGAGCAATTACTATTAGGAATACCAACCATAGATGGGATGGAAATCTACAAACAAAGCATGCTGCAACAAGTACTGTGGATGCTGATAGCACATAAGACAATGTTTATCAATAATGCACCCTCTGATAGCAATCAATATCCACTGATGATAAATAATAAAACTTATCTTGTAGCCTTTGGTACTTCAACATATTCCTACCAGACCTTGATGAATGATGGTTGTTGGTGTCATGATCTTTCCCCAGACATCAGATTATGATAAACTCTAATAAAAGAAACACATCTATTTTAAATACAGAATGCGTACCAGGATTTGCCATTGCTGCTCTAGAATTATCAAAACCTATAGTATTTAAAGTAAAACAAAATCTGCTTCTATCATGAAAATGACCAGTCATTTCTTAAGGTATGAAATATACTATGTTCGAATTTGTACAATACTGCTGTATTCCTTGATTCCCGACTCATTTATTCAGGGTTAGCCATCATTTCAGAATGTTCACGAATTACAACGTTAAGGAAAAGAATGCAAAAGGTTCAACAACACAAACACTTTGAAATTCCATGGACCTTCACTGGAAAATGTGAATATTCTACACAAAACTGAGGCTAAGCCTGAGCAACAGAGAACTTAAAACTGGAGTTTCAATACCTCCCTTAAAAAATCCCTGTATACCATAGAAACTATTCATTGCAGGTTTAATTCACATGACAATGAAAGGCAAAAATTCAATATTCACTGACATCGATATTTTTCAATGACATCAATATTTTCCCATGACAATTGACTTACAAATCAGAGTTGTTGCATTTCTCATCATTACCTTCCTTCAGAGCACAGTCACTATTATTGTTATGCATGCTGTATACATTTACATGTAGTGTTCTGATTGCTTAGCTGTGATTGTTGTTTTCTGTTGTAAATTTCCATAAACAAGTGAACAAACCAAGTAAAAAAGTAATTAAATAATCAAAAAGAATGAATACATTTGGCTGTGTCATAGTATGGGCTACATTTAATTTGTATAATATAGTGAGATACTGGGACAAACCCGCCCTCTCCTCCTGGTTATTAAAGAATTGGCAGCTTATACACAACTATTTGAGTTATCGGAAGTTATAGCCTCCCCCACTTTAACCAGCTGGAAAAAATTAATCAGAAGGTCTGCTTAGGACCCACCTTGGTTGAATGCATGCATTAAGAGTGACTGCTTGTAAAAATCGTAGCAAACATTTGAATTCCTTCAAATTTTCCCAATAAAACCCCTTTGGTGAACTACTGTATTTTCAAAAATAGAGGCTTTGCACCATCACGTGATGGCAGCCATGACAGGAGGCAGGAACAATTGAATTTGGTCTAATATGATTTACATGAGAAAGAATTCAGTTTAACAGCTTTAAAAGTTTTCAAAAATTGCACAGTCAATTTTCTGCCAATTAGGACTAAGGCCCACTGTGAAGAGCAAAAATTAGGCATTTTGATTGGCAAGGTTGGTATTTAGCCTAGGGTTAAAGCATTATTTCTCGACTCCAAAACACTTCATAACTACTATCTATATAATTTTTTTCAGAAATGCAAGATGTCAAAGATGTCAATATTCGCAAATAAGGTGTGAACAACAATGGTATCCCGAGGTTTTTTTAGTAAATCTGTAATAACTCTCTAACTTTTATTGCAAAATGGCTAAGTTAAGAATTAATAAACCTCATATAATAATTAACCAAAACTCAAGAAAACAAAGTAAAATATTTTTTTGCCAAGCTCTAACTTCAGTGATTAGATCATGGTTCATACAGAAGTTGCAGAAAAAAATTATAGGACATTTCAAGAAGATTTAAGTTTTTTTAAGGACTATTTTCAAATCTAATTTGAATTACACTTCTCGTGGCTTTTCACAATAGCTTGGGGAAATGAAGGGGGTTCCATTAATTCCTGAATACAAAGCAAATTATTTGCCATTGTGAAAATTAACCAGAACAACACAGAAAACTAGAAAATATTATGAGTTTATGAATTTTGTAACAAAAATTGACTGATTACCAAGATTTATGCTGTTTTGGGGAGGAACAAGAACACAAAAAATTCAAAGACAAAAAATTATTGGAATATCATTAAAGGAGTCACTGGAAAGGACAATAGATAATTTTTCAGAATACGAGTATTCAAAGATTCAGTACATTTTCAAGGCTTGTGCGAAACATGTTAGATATTTTTGCTGTAAAATTTCATCAAAATATACATACATACTACTACTGTAAGTAATACATGTAAATCACCTACTATGATTGTTCTCAGCTTTTCTTTTTTTATTACTGAGTACTTTTAGACTAAAGTCAATTTGTTTAAGAAAACAAAAAGAAACAATCTTTGTGATATGAAAAGGATCTATGTTGAAACCTGTAAAATTTGATAATCCCTCAATCACAATTAATAAACTACCTCGTGTCACTGGAGAGTGTAAACAAACTTTAAAAATTTTAAGAATCACTTCCTTTGACAGATTATAACTCCTGGTCAGGTTTTTGCAATGTAAATATTTATGAATTATACACACAAAAATTGCAATAATGATATCAATTTATATGCTTTGCTATTTTTAATTTGTGCAGATGTAGAGCCCAAAATAATGGCCAGTCATATGCCGGTCAAGATGTCCAGCGTATAATATTTTATTTATTTATTTTTTCAAATATGACCGGTCAATACGTCCGTTCAAAACTGTATTTGACCAGTCAAGCACCAACTTTGGCTGAACATTGACCATTGACCAACCGTTATTTTGAGCCCTGAGATGTGCTGTAATGTTCATAATGCTTGTGCAGCCTGCAATAATTGTTTTTGCAAGAGAAGTTGCATGAGAAATCGAACCTGACACAGGCTTCAGCAACTTGTAACAGAAAATATTTTTGGCTGTATTTTGGCTGAAATTATGGAGGAGCTAAGACCCCCAATCCCTCGCCATCACAGTGCCTGTAAAGGTATCTATTGTATATGTGACATACTTTCCTGCTCTTAATTAGCGATAAGATGCAATTGTAACATACCAACAAATATGGATTACTCACGAAACATACAGTAGAACTCAACTGTAAACACAATTCCATGCCTGAAAAAAATTAAGAATTTAGAATTAAAATTTGTAATCAGGAATGAAAGCTCGAGTTTATGCCGTCTAAGATTTTTTCTTTTTGCAATAAATTCTTAATTGAAGTCACTCTGAAGTTATTAGTATCATAGGAGTTCATTATTTTGATTATTGATTCGTTGGGGGAGGGGAGGGGCAATGAAAAAAATTGTAGTCCAAAGCCTGTCTAAAATTTGACACTTTTAGAACTTATTCTCTAATTTCTAAAGTCTCAATACCAATTCGGTCGCATTAAAATAATGATATATAGCCTTTCAAACAAGGAAGAGCCTGTTAACTCACAAATAAACGCTGTTTACGAAGCTTTCTTCTGGCACGTGCATTCACCCTCGTGATGCAAAACAGTTCTTCACCAGTAAAACAAAAATGCGGGCGAAATATCTAAATAAAACAATCCAGTATACGTACAAATACTTAAACTAAATATTTCAAGGTTCACATAATGGTTTCCAAGAGTTCTTACCGTTCACACAGCAATTTTTTCTCCACATTCCATACCTTTGCACGTCCGCCATTTTTTATTCGTTAATATGATGACCGAAAGGCATTGTGGGTCACATGTCATTTCACCGCTTTCTTCCTTTCTTCCTCTTCTCTCTCTTTCATCCTGTTTTTTCTTTTTCAAGGAAAATTAAGAATTAAAGAGGAGACAAGAAACCCATAAAAAATAAAATTTAAGAAAATACAAATTCTTAGTATTAGTATAAGTAATGATTTCCGATAAACCTTCGAGGAGCTTTCGTATTTGTACAAAATCCGAAAGTAAATCTCGTGTAACTTTCGTAAACACAGAGCAGACGTGGTAACACGATTGATGATCGTTTAAATATCGATCTACTAACATCTTAGGGAGTGAGCGACGGTGATACATTTGCATATTCGCAATAACTCGTTTCAACGCTTTGTGTATCTACGACTTAAAAAAGGAAAGCCGCATCATTTGATTTTTCAGAGGTTAGCATATTTCTGATAGACAGTCAGATATCGACTACGGAATCACTAATAGAGCAGTTTTCATATGACTATGAAAAACGTACGGCACGAACCGCGCCTTGCCGTGACTGTGTCAGTTCCGTGAAAACATTCGACATTCGACGTGCCGTGACCTTTCACAGTCATCCGGCTGATCTGAAATAGTGACGTAGAAATGACGTCACTGCAAAACTGAGGTGTCATGAACCCTGCGAAAATCGATTTGACCTAATTGATACACCTCGTATGAGCTAGAAGACTTGTGTAGCTCCCCTTGTAGGGACTAAATTTTCTATCGTGTATTCACCTGCCATTGGCAAATTGTTAGGTTATTTTAAGACAAGATAAATGGTGAAAGCGGGCAAAATATTATTCAAACTGATAAGTAGGAAAGATGTAACTGAAAACCACCAGGAGTTGGTTTCCAAATAGAGATAAATTACCCATTTGTCTCTCAACCCCACTTTTCTACTCCGAGTTGCTTTGCTTGTACACTGACTTCACACTGAAAGATGCTACTCAATCTACCTTATAACCCACTCCCCTCTTCATTAGTGGCACCAAAGAGTGTTAGCCCCTTTTCTACTTGCTTTAACCTCGCTAATGCACTGATTGCCCATAAACTCAACTGATATGAAAGAAGCTAAGGCCTTCGCCTTGGCTCATAAATAAAGAACAGAGCGAGAGGAAGAGTGAGTGGAAAGAGGGAGAGGGAGAGGGAGAGGGAGAGTACTCTTAAATATGAAAAAAATGTAAATTTGTTGACAAGCTTTAGAGTTCGCGCAATAAAAGAGTTTACAAGAGAGAAAATGGAACAAGCAATACTCGAGAAGAGTCGTCAAGATTTCAATTGAAATAGGAGATGAAATTTGATTCATTCAGATCAATAAAGACCAGCCGGAAGGAAAACGAGCCTAGTGATCTCTTAGTGATCTTTTAACTGAAACAAATTCCACCAAGAAACTTGGATAAAAAAATAAACAGTAGTCTTTATGTAAACAAGAGCATTCATTCTGAAACTAAAAGTCTGGTATTCAGAGGGTCCCTGTATAGAAAAAAGAAAAAAGAAACGAAAAGAAACAAGAAATAAAAGAAAATGAAATAAATTTTTTTCTTTAAAAATGGAAAATTAATGATGAAGATAACAGACTCTTTGTACTAATGCCAGTGTTCAATATGAAGGAACAAAACAACAGGTTTTTTTTCTATCTAAAGTATTGTAAACATTTTGAAAAAGTTGGAAATGTGAATTTTTTTACTTTGTTTTGACCTCCAAGCCAAGAAACTTTGCAATTTGTTTTGACTAAATAAACATTTCAAACGAAATAGATGTCTTATTATTTATTTACGACGAACAATAACGATTATATGTTCGTGTACCTGTTATACTTGACACCCTTTTACCCTTAAACCTCCACCTTCTAATTCTAAACCTGACACGAGTTTGGATTTTGCAATAAAGAATGTGCCAAACTTTTGTGCGATCTCCCTTTTAATGAAAGCAACTTGTTGATTGTGGGGTTAACCGCCAACATCCTCTGATTTCTTCTCCCTCTCTCAATCCATGCGATGAATAATGACAAGTGCATTTCGTGATTGCAATTTTCACACTTTTTTAACCAATCAAGTGCCTAATTTGGAATACAATAGTAACGAATTATTAACAGGGGTAATACTTTTACTCCCTGAAATCCTCAGATCAGTCACTCGGGCAGTTGAGAGCACAGAGGAAGTGCAGGTAAGGGAAAATCTATATATATATTGAAATTAGGTTATACTTCATGAATCGACAATGATAATACTTGATTCGAGTGTTTCCTCCGGGTTCTCCAGTTTTTCTCCTTCACAAGTCCTAACACGCTAAATTCCAACTCGTCCACCTGTTTTTAATATTTTAAGGTAGGAGAATTCGATTTTGGATGGAGGAAGTTTCTGAAATAATATTTTTTTGCTTGAACAGTCTTAATAAATAGGGGTTCTATCTTGTTTCTTTTGTCCTCCTTGCCTTTGCTCTTGCCTTTGCTTTTGCCTCTGCCTTTGTTTGTTTGTTTTAATTCTATTGCTTTATCTTGTTGTGCTGAAAAGCAAACCTACTTGAGTGATATGTGGCCCGTCGCTAGGGATTGTTGGAAGGTGGGAACGAACCCCCTCTCTCCCTCTTTTCAACGTAACGCACCCATAGAATGGCAAATACGAACCCCCTTTCGGCAATTTTGGTAAAGAAGAAACTGATCATATATACAGCATTAACATTCTTCTTGACTTTGTTTTCATAATACATAATCAAGAAACTAACACACTATTACCTATGAGATAAAAATATTTTAAAATACAGGACCATGATCTAAAAGTGGGGCAATTTTTCTATTTAAAAGAAAACAACGAAGAATCACAATTGATATTGTGGCAATGAACAAAACAATCGAACGAAAGCATATGAAAAAAAAAAAGAAACGAAACATAAGAAAAACTATGAATTAAGGTACTCATTCTTTTAATCTTTTTATCAAAAAATCAATCAAACGAAATTGTATATGTAAAAGACACCGTACACAGAAGCAAAACAAAGTGAGGTAGAGAAAAAAGAAAAAAGAAAAAAAAAAAAGCAATACTATATTGACTAGTACTAAGCTCTCGATGTTAGCTAAATAAATATTATGTTATTTATTCATCGCCTTTTTTTACCGATAGTGGTTTGCACATTTTCTGACGTGACTAAATGAATAGCCTTTTCACAGTTTCCTGCGCCATCTTGAAAAGTAGCCGCGCCTTTGCATCGAAGCGAGACAAACGGTCAGACCTTTTTTAACACCTTGGACAATTATTCACCTGTTTCTATCGATCATTGCGAGCTCACCGTTCGTCTCGCTTCAATGCAAAGGCACGGCCACCTTTCCAGTTGGTGTAGGGAACTGTGAAGGGGACAATAGCGGTTATAGTCGGGTCATTGGTTTAGAACGAACACAAATATGGCCACCATCTCATTAATATATTTGTTTTAAATACATACTTTGATTAAATACGTTAAAAATATAGATTAAAATGATATTAACAAAGTTTGAAAGTGTGTGATAATTAGCACTTAATGACTGGTCCCGAGGGAAACAGTTAGTTTTGTTTCCCGAGAATCTCAATGTTTCCCGAGGCTCCGGCCGAGGGAAACATTGAGATTCGAGGGAAACGAAACTAACTGATTTCCCGAGGGATCAGTCATTAAGTGTTTTATTATATACTCTAGTCAAACGAAGAAAAATTTTCTCTCCATTTTGAACATTTTTTATTTACAAAACACGAACTTTCGATGGACTTTGACCTGATCACGTGGATTTATTCCCCTCTCACGCTTTGATCACGTGCATTTATTACCCGCGCGGGAGTTATTGAGATTTATTTCCCTCCACGTGATGTACTCTCGACCAATAAGAAAACGAGTTTGACTAGGATATATAATAAAATATTATATTCTTGAACGGTTATGAGATTCGAAAATCTGGAAAACACCAGAACTAGGCTAGCCAGTCACAATTTGACTGAACATATACAAATCTCAGTAATTTTGATTCAAGATAACTTAATTAGATTTTTTTTTGATAGCAATCAAACTTCTCAAGAATACCCATCCTTACTTGTCCTTTGTGATAGCGATGTCCATTAACTTTTCAAAATTAGTCTTTATCATCGTGAAAAATCAATGGCAGCGATATTCGGGTTCGGTATATGTAATATCTATGGCCAACTGATCATAGGTTCACTGCCCAATTAATACCTGGTACGGATACGGGTGAAAATGCACTGCGCATACTCGGAAGCTCGCCGTGTTTACAATGAAAACCATTGGAGATTTACCGGCGTTTAGTAAATCTCTGAAGTTAAGGCTGTTCTTGGAAAGTTAGTGCTTATTTTTTCCTGACGCATTACTTTAGTTGTTTTCTTTCCCTGGTCAAATAATACAAGAGGAATTCGCATAATACAAGACATGTAAATCTCCAAAGGTTTTTTCGTAAACTCGACTCGTCTATGAACTTTCTGCCGAAATTCCGAGCATGCGCAGTGCGTTTTTCACTCGTGTCCCTGGTACACCTTATTCCTCCTCCTCCTCCACTTTTCTCCACATTTCCTCCCTCCTTCCTGCACCTTCTCTCCTCTTCGCTTCTCATATTTTCTGAAACGTTTTAGGGTGCTCCGCTATACATGTTCCCGGAATTTAGAGCAGTTCTATATGAAAAACTTACGGTACTGACGGACCACGCCTTGCCGTGACCGTGTCAGTGCCGTGCCGTGCCGCGCCGGCGTCGTAACCGTGCCGTGTGCTGTGACTTTTCACACTAATACGAAATCTGCTCTAACATAATTAATTTAGTCAAAGTACCCTCCCCACAGGTTTCTTAAGTTCCCGCTATCGCTAATGACATTAGACAGTATCTTTGTATGGTAATAATAAATTAATAGATAAATATTATTCTATTAACAGAAGCTTCTGTGTGAAACATCACCATGGCAAAGACTCTGATAATAGCAGTTATCTTGGTAACATTACTAACGGAGTATTCTTGTAAGTAATTGCATTTATCTTTACATATATGCTCGCACTTGAAAATGAATCTTATTTACTGTTCCACGTGTATGATATTTATCAAAACGTTACGTTCCGGCAACACTGATGTATGTAAGCATCAGGATAACAGAGAAAATGATAGATATGATATGAAATGATAGATATCAGTAATCCCATTTTATAAGACTTCAATAGTCGCCTTTTAAGACAGTTCCCTGCGCCATTTTGAAAGGTAGCCGGGCCTTTGCATCGAACCGAGACCAATTGTGAGCTTGGAATGATAGAGACACGAATGATTACCCAAGGTGTTAAAAACGTTTTCTATCATTCAAGATGGCGCAGGGAACTGTGAAGGGGACACTTGTTTTTCACGATAACGTATTCTAGAACATTACAACTTGGTTATGGACTTCTACAACAAAAAGTGGTAGTAGAGGTGGTTTGCGTCACATATTGCAGTAAATAAAATGGTATTCTGTACTTACCAGAGTATTCTGCGCTTCCTTATACTTTAATGTCCACAGCAGCTATCAGCCAATGACAACGCCCGTAGCATCTTCAAATTTCTTTCTAATCAGTTCTAATGCTACAATTCTTTAGTCTGTAGAAAAGAAAGGAAACATAGTGAGATTGGAGAGCTTCAGCAGGCAGACAACCAAACCAATGGCGAAGAATCAAGTAAATATTTTACTTCTAAGGAAACTCTGGAAAAGAAAGAAAAACAGTCATCCAGTCCTGACATCCAGGATGACACGAAAGTGATGCCAGTAGAGGCAAGATTACCATCGGAAAAGAAAAAGAATCTGCTTGGAAAAGGTAATCACGAGCCTAGATTAAAGTGCGAAAGGTATCTTGATCTCAAAAGATTTTTTTTTTAAAGGGACACTTGGATGAAAATCAATGAAAATTGGAAACGACTTGAAACTTGGTTAAATAGTTATCTATATGGTCCCAATAGTAGCCAAGCAACATATTTTCTTCACAGTCAAAAGTGGCGGATAAAAATCTATCAATTATTTTAGCATCTAAATTGCGAGTAAATGTCATTTACTCAACCCTATTGTTCTTTTAGCTTTTAAACCAAAACTCCTCAACTGCAAGTGGCTCCCAAGCTTAACTTTTTGCCAATCTCGTTTTCATGATCATGATTGATTTATATTATCCTCAAATATTTGAATTATTCGGACCTCCAAAAATTGGGGCGTTTTCATCCAAGTGCCTCTTTAAAAGCAGTTTTAAATGTAAGTGTGAAAAAGCCAGGTATAATTGAATTTACCATTGTTCAGTTAAAGATAAGTAAATTTCTCGCACCAATAGACTGAAATGTTTTCATCGTAAAATGTGGATCATACTCAAATGTTTTTTGCAACTGCATTACGTTTGTATAGAAAATACCACCATGAATACCGAAAGAATAACCTCCCTGAAAATCACTTTTGTGAGAGAGTGGTCCTGGGGCAAATCTGGTTTGCAATAAAGATTATTATTATTATTAATGAAAAATATCCCGCTTATTTAGTGGCTTATCAACCAATCAGAAACGTGTATTTTATGTACCTTTGTTATTATAGAGCGGTTTTCGTATGAGTGGGAAAAAAATACCGCTAATTCATAGCCGTACTGTAGCCGTACCGTATCTTACCGAAACCGTAACAACGCGATGTAATTGGATAAATTACTAGAAGACAATAGGAAGCCATTTCATTGTTACAGCATGTCGTACCGTGTACGTGCTGTAAGTCAGTACCGTAGGTTTCTCACTCACACGAAAACCGCTCTAGTAAAAACCCCACGTCTTTACAACATACAGTGTAATATTATTAAAAAAAAATTTTTCTTTCTTTAGTCCTCAAGAAAATTAAGCCAGTCGCTCGTGATGATGTGACGGCGTCGAAAAGGGTGGCTCCGGTTGTTGCAGGCGTGCTGACAAAAATAGCGGGGAACGAACAAGTCCAAAAGGCTGTGATGGAAAAGGGAATCGAAGTGGCGGGAAAACTGGTTGATAAGCAGCTGAAGAACATAGAAGAAGCCCAAGAAAAAGCTTCCGATTTTCTTAAGAAAGAAGTGAGTAATCTACTAAAATGGTATAAGGATTGTTTCTGTAGGAGACCTACATTCCTTTCTTTAAATTAGAAACATTTTAAAACCTTAAACACTCGGATACTTGAATTGACACTTCTATTTGTACTGCTCTTGTACGTTCTTTTGTTTTGATTTAATTTCCCCCTGCTCATCAACGATATGGCGCGCAAAGAGGAATGATTTTTATTCCTAAAACCTGAAAATCGCCCTCTTAAGAATTCAAATTGAACGAACAGTAATAACTTGTTGCTCCGTGACTGCTTTTCACGGTCCTCGCCAACCCCGCGTTGTGAATCAAAGTAGCCGTACCGGAAGCAATTTATAACCAATAAAAAATATGGTCTCGACCTATCTCGGCTCTAAAATGACATCCAATTCGAATGGGAATCCATTTACCTCGATTTAGTTGGACAAACGAATCAAATGTTGAATGACACACTCAATATTCGACTAGGCAAGTGTGAACTGAGCTTTTGACCTAGGCCTAAGTCTGAGGGTAAAACTCTGTAAGTGAAAAAAAGGAAGACAATAGCATCTCTTTGCTTTGTTTTGTCTATTCTTATTGCTTATGGCTGATACTTTTATCTATTCTTAGATCAAACTAGACATCACTCCAGACAAGGGATGGGCGACAGAAGATATGTTTATCCCACCTGGTTATCACATCAATGCTCAAGTTGAAGGCGAAAAAAAACCTCACGAGTCTAATGACCCACAGGCCTACACCTACCCAGCAGGCATTGGGAATATGATCATGAATGGTTGCTGGGGAACTGGATACCAGCAGGGAGACCCTTGTTTCAAGTCTCTTAAAGCAGCAAAACTATGCAAGGTGAGTGCTATTCATCTTGCTCTCAGTACAATGAATACTATTCCTAGCAGGCCTTCTAAATTCGATTCACTGACAGGCAGTTTCTTTTTTCGTTTACGCAGAACATGATTGATGGTGCTGCATTTATTGGTGTTGGTTTTGATGGTCGTGGACAATACAGCCCTGAGTCCAGGAAGATGAGTATCATCCAGAGAAGCTGTGGTGGAGGGTCCACGTAAGTCTACGAATACTGAAACTTATAATATTGTATTTAAAAAAATTGTTTCTCTGATTAACAGCTTATTGTCAGTCACTACACTTTTACAAATCACCAAACCAGGTTTCTTTCCCTTCACACAGTTATGACAATCTTCAAGTGCCAGACACGATGAACGTTCACGGTATCTACGATACAACAGCAAGTATGACCGTCTTTACATCACGATCTGAGTATCAAACGTATTTACAAAAAGAAGCAGGAGTGTCGGGGTCCGTTTTGGGGTTCTATGCTGGTGTCAAGAGTGCTTGGGGAAGCTCTAAAAGCGGTGCAAAACAAACCAATCTTGCCATCTTTGATATCGACGTGGACAGGTATTTGAATACCCTACCTTCCATCATTACCTTGGTTTGTTCTATGCTTCTCTCTTGTCCTTTTTCCTAGTTCGTCTAGTATTTCCTTTTGATTGATAATTTGTTTGCTTACTGAAAACACTTTCCTAGATACGAGATCTTTCAAGACGAAGTCAAGCCACAGGATCTGAGCAGGAATTTTCTAAGAGAGTTTGTTGGTCTTCCACTGTCCTATTTTGCTCCTGGTGCTCCGGCTAAATTTCGTGAGTTCGTGTTTCCATTTCACAAATTTGCACCGACTTACTGGGCTGTCCCTGACCTATAATGTAACCCGCCTTCTTAATCAAAAGCAAGGCCGACTTACCCTTGACACCTATGTAACAAATGGTGCTGTGTTTAGCGTATAGCAATCTTTAAACTTAACCAAGTTCCATAACTAGTTTGCTTAACGTTTCAAGTTTCGTTCGATCGGATACTTAATTTCTGAATATGTCTTCAAACTCAAGCCAACTTTAATCAAGTCAGTATAATAAGGAATTTTAGAAAACTTACAGAAGTAAGTCCTCTTCTTTCTTGAACGAGAGAGTATGCGTAGACGTTAGCTTTAAATCACCTGGTAATTCAACAACCAAACTTTAATCATCGTTATAGTGGTGTTAAATTACATCCGTCCAAAAAAGTAAGATGATATACTGCATGCGCGAAAAGGCAGACTGTAATGTCACACAGGCTTCTTTTTTTACAAATAGCTTTGCCTCTTTCATCAGAGGTCTTGGCTGATGTGTTTTGTTTCTTTTTATCAGAGGATTTCATTCTTCGGTGGGGAACTCACTACATCAAGTCTGCAAGGTTTGGTGGTCAGCTCGAACTACGAAAGACACAATTGGCAAGCTCGACTGCCAGCAAGGAATCATTTGCAGAAGAGAGCGAGACTGAGTTCAAAAGTCTGTTCTGGAGTGCAGGAGCAAAATCAAGCACCAAATCTGGTAGCTCGTCCAAATCACAACAGAACTACATGTCTTCATCTGTAGTCGTACAAGGAGGAAGTCAGAGAATAGCAGCGGTGATCTCTGATATGTATTCGCCTACTTTTAAGACCCAATTTACGGTAAGTAGCATCATAATGATATTGGTTATGAAGGCAGTACCAATAGTACCAATGATTTTCATACGATGCTTGAGTTGAGCACGCTTTACCTGAAAACCTATGTTTTTTCCTTATGTTTCAGGAATGGCTCGAGAGTATTCCCGACTACCCCAAGGCTTTCAAGTTCCTCATGGGATCTGTCACCGATCTGTTGGATTTTCGTGCCAACGACTTGTTCCCAGAAGAAAACGTAGACTGGGGATGCGAAAAGAATAAATTGAATCTTACACTAGACGAGACATCTCAGAAAAGTTATTATTCTGAAAACCAAAAACGAGTATACTGTGAGTTTGCCAGTAGAGCTGAGATGGACTACAGTTTGAAACGCAAACGTGTGAGTTTAAAAAGGGCGATCGAAGTCTACATGGAAGAGGTAAGATTGTGTTGACTTATGTGGAGACACTGAGAGCCTTCACGCTTTTGGTGGACATGAATCATAAAAGAATAAGATACATATCCATTTCATAGTCGAATCAACCTAGAGGAGTTATAATTACTGTAATTATTTACTAATATTAATTATTGATAATGATGATTAGACTGATGCTTTTGCTTTTATTGCTTCGGGTCGATCTCTCACTGAGTTGTTGTTGCTGTGCTGTGGACGGGCGGCTGCAATGCTGCAAACTACTGTAGATGTATCAATAAAGGAACACAGTCTGCAGTTAATATTTTATACACTCATTTGGCATTGCGATCAGGGAAGCACGCGCATCCAATGATCACCCGATCGAAACGATTTGCAAACTTCGTTACTGTAAAGTACCAGCCGTAGCTTATATATGTGTCTCTTATGCATGCATGTGTCTGATTATATTGTATATTGTATGATTGTCCATATTGTATCAGCCAGCAATTCAGTTTTCTGCAAGTGGCCGAAATAAACCATTATTATTATTATCATCATCATCATTATTATTATTATTATATTAAATTTCTTTTACAATTGTATCGAAAGGACAAGTTATGCCGATTGTTGAATATATGGTTCTTTTTTTCACTTTCAAGGGTGCAATGTCTATATCAGATGTCAGTCTCCCTGCTGGAAAAGCTGGCTGTGAAATAAGTGATCCAAGATATCAGTCGTCAACCAAGAGGCCATCTTGGAACGAGATGACAAGTAACCGTAAACGATTTACTGTAATTTTCGACATGTTGAAAGACCTGGAGGGGGAAGCTGATGATGGCATTGACATCCCTAAATCCATGTCAAGAAGCGTTCAGTACAGGTATAAGATTAAATATTTCTAGTAAGACAAATAATCTGAGGTAATGGTAATGGTAATGATAACGTGGAGCAAAGCACAGCATGAGATACACCTATTACCCATCTTATATGCTTGGCCAGATTAACATGATGTCCTCAGTTTATGCTTCACCAAAATATGAGATTGAATTTGCTGTCAGTCTTGGCTTCATACAATGAGTAGACCTATATATTTGCGAATCCCCTTGCAGTGCCCTGGCTCTCACCATCGTGGCCTTGGTTCCAATTTTTGAGCGATCATGTTTGAGTAGCATTGATTTTTTCATACTGTCTTTTATTCATATAGAACAGGTTTTGAGGCAAAACAAGAGTATTAATTTTTTGCTTAGTCCATCTACAATCTTGTTTCCATAATAATGTCATATTTTTGTCATAAAATGATAAGCTCTAGACTTACAGATTATTAATTATTTGGAGTTCTTTTTTAACCAGTGAAGATCAATGGTACACTGCAGACGAAGATGGAAACTTTCATATGTACGATGGCTTCAGCAATGGTGGAAGCGGTAACCTTGAAAACCAAAAAATATCGATATTTGGTCTTGTCTTGACTTATAACGAGGCCACGGGCAGTCTTGTTCTTCACAGCGCAGATTATACAGAATCCAAAAAGTACTTTCCCGGGCTAAGCGAACTTTTAAAGGGTAAAAAGCTTGCTCGCGCTGAATGGCCCGTTCAAGAGGTCTTCCAGGAGCGTATACGTACGCGTGGTAACAGTAAAGATAAAGACAAGGTTGGTCATTTACCATGTAATATCCAGTGGTCCAACGGTCTTAGGTTTGACCCGAGTGACACAAATGGCAAGTGTCTTCATTTCACAGCTTCTTCCAAAGGTACTCTGTATGTAGTTTTCTCGGCAGTTCCAAGTAACAAGGACACGTGGTATTACGTTGAAATCTCACCATTTGGCGTTGGCATCTACAAGGTAAGCTGTATTTTGGGGCTTTAGCCATAACCAAGGCTTTGAATGGGCCATGCATCGAGTCTTTTTATTGCTCAAACCTGATTCAGGAAGACAATATCTGCATGCTCAAGGGTGACAACTGACTCTGTCCAATAGCATACACCAACGATTTTTAAAATGTCTGTTATGTACTGTTTGCAAGATTCATCCTGATCCTTCCTTGGGTTTCTCATTGCCTATTGTCCAGCATCTCACCATACTGCATTGCAGAAATGGATCTAAATCTAAATTATCAAGCCTGTTTTTTAGTCACAGCAGCTCAAAGTATCTACGGTCAATACCAATGCTGTAGCCCTTGGAGACGCTCTCTTGTACCAGTCATACTTTGTCTGTGTTACTGAGTCACCAACAAGTACCGTCATTGAGTATGGCAAGTCCCAGGGTACCACGGACAGTGGAGATGTCTACTTGACCATGATCGACCACAATCAACCGATTCATGCTCGCTTTTATTCCTTTGGTAACGACGAACAACCAGCACAAATCGTAGATTCTCATGTGATATCGCGTAAATTGAACACAGCAGAATGTAAAGGAGATACTTACAGAGATAAGGATGAGCCGAATTGTGTACAAAGATGCCACGAAGCTTGTTCCCCATTAGCAGGTAAGAAGTTCTCATTACAAGGCTGAATATTCAAATCCCTGAGCACCAAGCCACGTTGTGTTGCCTTTGAAGGCATATAAAGCAGTTCAAAGGAACTTATTTAAGGAAGAAGATTTCAAGTGGAACAGAACATAGGGATTAATAAGCGAACTTATATTCTCTTACTCTTTATTTTGATCCATTATTGTGATCAGAATGAATGCACGCGAGAGATTTTTGGCTCATGTTTGGCATAACAACTAATTTTAATGAAGATGACAAGCAAATATGTGAAGGGGACTATTAATTAGACGAGAAAAAAAATCCGAATTTTACAAAAGAGGACGTCACACCTGCCACCTATAATCAGCGCGCGAGCCAATTTTTGCCTAGCTATCAATCTGCTGGTACCAAGATTTATTGAGAAATCGAATCCGGCCCCTAGTCATTTTCCCCTGGTATTTTCTACCACTTTAGGGTGGTCCAAATAAATTTTTGATCACTATAAAAACCTACCTCATAGATTTCCCATGAACATGATCTAGGTTGCCAGTATACGTCCCAAGGTAAACCAACGGCATCAGAATGTAACGAGTGTCGGTATGCAAGAGCTCGCAATGGCGTCTGCGTGAATGAGTGTCCCGCTGAAGAGAAACCAAATAAGGACAAATATTGCACCGGTAAGTGTTTTTTTGCGTAGTATTCATATCAATAGGGCTGCGCGTCAGTGACGTCACAACTCAGACAAACAAACCCCTGGAAAAAAATTTCTCATCTCCTCGAGTCCGATTTTGCCATTTTGTTTTTATTAACAACTGTTTTCTTAAATAAGCAATATTTTATAAAATAAAATAAAACCGGCAGAACGAAATAAAAGGTACGTTTCTCCGTGTTCTTTTTAGTACAATTTTGTTTGTCTGAGTCATGCATCTATAATAAGCGGGCTATTTTTAGAACCGACACGCAGCCTTATTAAAACCTTGTGGTTAACCGGCCTCGAGCTCACGCAACTGGGCCAAAAGGGAGTATGGGCAGAAATCACCGAAGCGGTATCCAAAAACCTTGTTCCTCGCCATTATACACACCAACGACTAATCCAGAGCGAATAATTAATCACTATAATGATTTCTACCCATACTCCCTTTCGGTTTAGTTGGTTAGGTTCAAACCGCTCAACCACGATGATTTTTTTTATTGACAGTTTAGGCGTCAGAATTTAACTTGTCGACATAGATTGTTCATTCAATATGTACAGAAACTTTACGAGTTTACCCCCTTACGAGTTGCTGATATATATAAATGAAATATTCTCCTCATTGTGTTGATATTATGAATTATTAATAAATTTAATATATTAATTATTAATTATTAATTATTAATAAATTTAATCTTTATCATTTCAACAGTTTCGTATGATTTGAGATTTAAACTTAATACAGAGGTCGAACAATCTGTACTTAGTGGTTTCCCGACGATGAACGAGTTAACTATATGTTTCTGGGCCAAATTCGGAAATATCAAACCATATCAGAGGAATAGATTGTTGGAGTATATTAACAACAACGCAGATAGAGACAAGTTTGAAATCTATACTGAAGGAGGTTTTGAGGAGGGGACAGTTAGTGTTCAATTCCATGTGAGCAAGACAGGGTAAGTCTGGACTATTTGGAAGAATACAGTACTCTATCTTCTCTAGAATGCTTTAAAGAATAGACCCTATAAAGGAATGTCTAAATACCGACGTTTAAGGGGGGTCTTACCTATTCACAAGTCATGGTTGCTATGGAAAGAATTTACATCACTAAGAGGTTTTTCTTATGTTTTAACCTCATGCATAAAAAACAATTTGTGAAATGGATGTTTTTTCTGACATTCAAACATTTTGGCATCAGTTCAAATATTAGAATGACGTCATCACGATGAGCGCGTGAACGCGCACACTAAATATAAACTCATTCGTAGAAAGCCGGATGCGCGCGAGCATTGCCCCTGAACGTACCTAAGTCGGCTACCCTTTTCCGTTGGTTTACTTTAATCTATTTTCCTTGAAAATCAGAATAAGCCTTTCCGTTAATCATAAAATAGCTAGTAAGTTTTTGTTTTTACTAGACGAGAAAGGGGCCTTTTTGCATCATGAATTTAATCCTATGACTTAATTGAATGCTGTTGACTTTGTACAATATCTACTCCTCAGCCTTCAACTTGAAGGGCTCGCTGCACAATTTGACAACAAAGACACTGACAGATGGCACCATTTCTGCGTGACTCGAGACAGCAACTCAGGTGCAACGAATCTTTATGGTGATGGCATCAACCAACACAACGAGCCCTCCCTTAAATTCCTAGTTCCAAGAAAAGTTCCACAGGCAGGAGGAGAGATGCATTTCGGAGGGTTCCAAAAAGGAAACTTCAAAGGAGTGATATCAGAACTCAATATCTGGGACAGAATTTTAACGGAGGATGAAATTGCTAAAATGTCTCAGTCGTGTGATGGCAGTAATCGAGGAAATGTGAAGGACTGGGGTGATATCAAAGATGAGCTGGCACCCAGTTATTACACTGTCACAAAACCTTCCACTTGTAAGGCTAAAAAGAGGGCTTCATAAGGATTGAGAATGGAAATAACAATAAAGAAATTATCAACCAAAACTGAACCTTTGTATTGCTCGTACTTACCGTGAGGACACTCGAACCGTGAACATTTTGAGGTTTTTTCGTACTTGTTTTCTCCTTTATCCCTTGTGTGAATCGATTGGAAATATGACTTATTTTGAACAATAAGATTATTTGAGTTCAGTGCTTCATTTTCAGAAGGTTTGAAGCGATAGAAAGTTCATAAAATAAAAAACATAAAAATATCAAGTGTTCATGGTTCGAGCGTCCTCACTGTAAATAATTAACTAGATCAAAAGCCATAAACATGCGCGCCTTTTCCGAGATCACCTGGTCCCTCCATGCGATGAACAATGACCTAATGCCTTTCGTGATTGCAATTTTAATTTACGCTCTTTTAATCAATCAAGTGCCTGATTTCAGTGGATTAAAATAGCAATGAATAATTAACAGGGGTTTCTACTTTAACCTCCTGTAATCCTCTTTACAGTCATTCGGGCAGTTGAGAGCACAAGGAAGTGCAGGTAAGAAAAGAAAAAATCGTAGATTTTGCTGTTAATATCTCTAATATAGATTGAAATTAGATTCTACATCATAACTCGACGATAATAACACTTGATTCTAGGAGTTTCCCTTGGCTTTTCCAGTTTTTCTCCTACGCAAATCCTAGTTCTTCGAATTTTTCTTTTGAATAAAACAAAAATGGCCCTATTTTTAGATCATGGTCATGTATTTGAAAATATTTTTATCTCATAGGTAATACTGTACTAGTTCTTGATACACAATCATGTTATTTCAGATTGTTGTTCGTCTTAAAAAGAATACTATTTACGTTATGCGTTTGATTCTCTTCTTTCCCATCGCCAGGACTTCGGAGGGGGGTTTGCATTTGCCATTGCTGTGTCAACCGACCTGTGAGTCTAGACCTTTTTTAACAATTTTTTAAAAATATTTACGCTCTTTCTAAAAACATCATTTACAGCAATCTTTGGTATGCTACTGACTCTAGTGTCATTTTGCAATAATATGACTATTAATAATAATGATAATAATAATAATAATAAATCTTTATTGAGGATGCCTACATCACTTAAAAGTGTTTGACAGAAGGGTCCTCCAACTATTTACTATAACTAAAAAAGATAGGAAGTGACCAATCTAGTTGCTACTATAGCCCTTCTTAAAAATGTAAGATGCCCCTAAATCATTATTTGCAGCCACAAAAGGCAAAAAAGGTAAAAAGGTGCGACCGAGGCAATTTACCATAGCAACTTAGCGAAATGCTAATACTAAGATGACATAAAATATTTACATCCCACTCCTCGTTATGTCACCTTTTTTTATATTCCTGGTAACTAACTCTCTTTAAATAATGAGTTTTATACAAAACAAAAAGTTTTGAATCTCTAAACGATATAGATAAACTGAACCATCTTCTTTGTAATGTGAACGACTGTATTTGATCTTTTTTCAGTATTATAGGAGAATCTGTAGCGACTAAAGGAATGGAGTTCAAAAACGACAAGAAATGGCACCATTTCTGTGCAGCTCGAGACAGCTACTCAGGTGAAACGAATACCTACGGAGATGGCATCAATTCCTATAAGACATTCATCTATACTAAATCGGGTCCATGGGCAGAAGGAGAAATGCACGTAGGAGCATTTGAAAACATGAACTTTCTAGTAAGGATATCAGATCTCAATATCTGGGACAGAATGTTGTCGGACGATGAAATTGCTAAAATGGCTCAGTCGTGTGGAAGTAATCAAGGAAATATGAAAAATTGGTATGACATAAAAAATGAGCTAAACCTCGATCTCTACAATGTCAAAGAACCTTCCACATGCGACGATTAAACTTGATTGGTATCGACTACGAGAAAACGAACAAATAGACCTTTCCCGAATTCGCTTGACTGGTCACAGAACTATAGATTCAAGGCGAGGCTGGAGTAGACAAATTCAGTAAATCTATAAATGGATTTGAAAACTCCAGCCTGGACTTGAATCTTTTGTTCTGTGATCATTCAAGCGAATTCGGTAAAGGTATATTATCAAAACAAAGTGAAAAATGTCATTAAATGTAAACCTTAGCAAATCAATGCAAAATGAGCGAAAAGAGCTAGTCAATAAATGTTTTACAGGCATGATCTTGAGGCATTTCAAATAGTATACTAATATTTCAATTCAAAAGTGCAAAAGTCAACTAGGATCGACTACTGAGGTTTATTCCGGGAGGGGGGACTCACTCAGATGTTAAAGGGGCGGGGATCATTGTAGTACCTTAATAGGGGTACCTTAATATTCGTTATTTGACACCTTTCACGGTGCTGAAACGAAAGACTAATAGCCCACTTTCGATATCCTGGTTGAGTAAGCTGAAAAATGGAGTAATGAAGTAATCCTAGTATATGTTTTTTGTTTCCCCGGAGCCTCGCCTTGAATAAAAAATTTCACGCGCTTAACGTTTTTCGGCGGCCATTTTGAATTGGGGCAAACCCGGCAAAAAATCTAGGAATCTGGATCACTTTGATTTCTGATCGTCTGAATATTAAGCGGGAAATACAGGTTGCGATTTGTCGACCCGATTCATCGTCCCGACATCATCGGGAAGCAAATCGTGCGTGTAATTTAGAGCGAAAAATTGAAGAAAAAAATCCCATTCCCAGTCATGTAAATTTCCAGTTCGAGTTATAGAGTTAGAGATTTTGCAAAATCTCAATCCCAGTAATTGCTAGCTAAATCCCAGTCCCAGTGCGTGAAATCAGATTTTCCCAGCCCAAAAAAATGCGAATCCCAGCTCTCATCATACCCCTTCAGGACCCTCTTCTAGAAGTTTTAGAATTGCATTTCAGTAAAGACGGGTTTCTAACAACATATGTTTCCTCTCGTTTCCTAGACGTAAAGCTTGATAATGCCAATTATATCCTGTGCAGGCGAGAACGCCATCTTCTTTAGCTGTTCGCACACTAACGGTTCTTGTCTAGATTTCTAGCTGCTAAAGATCCCTGTCATCAAAGATGTTTCGTCAATAACTATCCCCGGGTAGGTGGGCTCAATTGCTAGGTCATTTATTGAAAGAGGGTGGATCTAGGTCAAACGTTTCTTCAAGCGATCAGTATTTCTGGTATGATTAATGTATGACAGATTATGGACATAAATGACCGTTAAAGAACGCTCATTTTTTGCCGGAAATTTTGGGTTATTAATGCATTTTTATCGTTTTAAACAGGTTTTATTTTCGAAAGGTTTTGTATCCGTCTGCCAATTTTTGATATTGAAACAAAACCGTTTCAGTTTTGAATATATATTATTAAAAACTGTTTCGCCAATGACCTCACTCAGGTACTTGCAGGTCATTTGTCAGATTAATGAATCTAAGAGGCGGACTTTCGTCATAGACATTCGTTTCTCCAACTGTCATACGCTGTGATGGTGTTAGTACAAGTTATCCATCTACAGGTATGATTCATATGTTGATAATTCTATTTTGACTGGAAAATTACGGAATAAAAACTGCATTTTTTTCTATGATAAATGTTGTAAAAAGTTTGCTTTTTTATACGCCAGTTAATACTGTTAGCAATCTTCATTACTCCTGATCCCCGACCTAGTTCTCTATCGGATCCATTACAGTTTATTGGGTCTTTAAGCAATTCTGATTGCTAAATAAAACGCCCGAGTAAATACCTTTCAAATTCCAATTCGATCTATCGGTTGCCTTGTAATTGGGTCCTTGACCTTTAAGACTTTTCGTCCACCCCAGAGTGGTAAAGTGGCATAAATTTTAATACTATCAAAAATTCATGGTGCAGGTATCTTGACCATGTCAAAACCTAAAGAAATTCTGTTACTACAGTCGATCAAGCACTGGGCAGGTAAGAGACCGCTTATAACCTATATAAATATATCTATTATTTCTAAATGATTATGCATTTAATACGTATAGTCCTTTTTGATAAAATTGGCTGTCATTTTTCGGATTACTTGGTTCTCGGTTTTTAAGTACAGCTCCATTTTTATAAATGTAAGACTCAAGTGCACCTCTACGACAATCAGTGGAATTTGATTTTAAAAAGAAAAGAAGAAAAGAAAAAAGAAAAAAATTAAAACAATCCTACCAGATCTGGGACATACGTTGGTGCTAGTGTTTATGACATCACTTTTGGCTTCCATTCTGAAAAAAAAAAAAATACAGTTTAAAAATGTAATCTTGGCCAAAGATTTTGTAATCAAGAAAAAATAAGAAAAATCTTTATTGAATTACTTCAAGAGAGCATAAATAAGAGAGGGAAACTTCTTAATGCGCCATGTGAATTCCCGGTTGGGCTATTTTTACAAACAATTTTCGCCATACCTTTTTCCTCTACGTCAAGGTCTACGCCATCAAAAAATTAAAAACCAAACGAATTTGGATGCTAAAAATGGCCCAACATTTCAAAGAACATAATTATATTTCTGCTTTAAAAAAAAAAATAGTACTGGGAAAAATACATATAAGCAAAATATGCAAACATGTAAATATATAAATATGTATATAAACTTGCTAAATAGAAATGTGAATAAAAGTATTGTATTGTATTGTATTCACATGGCACGCGTGGTATTAAGTTTCCCTCTCTTATTTTCTTAGCTTTTTTTTAAATGAGGGTTTTTAGTCTCTTTCAGCCTATGAAAAATCCTAGACGGGCTAGGCTTTAATCTTGCAATGCTAATCGTTTTTACGCCTCAATGTTAAACTAATTAAAATAATTTGTTCGCAGCAGTCTAAAGTGTGTTGCCATGTTGAAGATTCCGATAATAGCGGTTACCTTGGTAACACTGCTAATGATGGAATATTCTGGTAAGTATTGGTTTGTATTTATAAGATGGTTGGATACAATATATTCCAAAAGACTTTTTTAACCTTTCTCAACGTTTCTTTCTAGATTGTAAAGAAGAGGTAAAATACAATGGTTTGAAAAACAATCACTACAACAACCGGAGTGAACCACCCTTACGCCGCAGTGTTCTTGGAGCTTTCAATGATTCCATTTCATCAAAAATAACTGGTAGTAATTTGAAACAAGACAAAACAAATCTGCTTGGAAAAGGTGATTCATGCTGCTTTCTGAAGCAAAGGGTGTATTAGTCCAACATATTCGAAGGAGCTACTGATGCAAAAAGAAAGGGGCCAGATATTTTAATATAATTTTATGATTAGAACGAACTCAGAGGAGGATCCAGTACTATCCCAAGTGCCTTAGAGTGCTTATAGTTTTCTTTGGTTTCAACACAGGTTTATGTGCATCCAGCAATAGCTTCGCTTCCATGTCAGAACAATAGATTTCTTATCAATAGGAATTTCATATTCTCTATTTTATGTTTACCTTGTTTTTCAGTAATTCAAACAATTTCAAAGGATTCCGAACACAAGTCAAAATATCCTGAAAGTGTGACTGGATCAAAAAGGGTAGCTCCGGCTGTAGCAGGTGCGCTGACAAAAATAGCAGGAAACGAGCAAATCCAACAGGCTGTGGTCGAGAAGGGAATTGAAGTGGCGGGAAAATTGGTTGATAAACAATTGAACATCGTAAACGAGGCGCAAGAGAAAGCTTCAAATTTTCTTAAGAAAAAAGTAAGTCTTTTTATAAGTTTTTGGAGTTGTTTTACAATTATTCATATTATTATCATTGTTTAGAAATACGATATCATGATAATTTAGAACAAATATGACATTCTTTTTCACTGTCTTTTTTTAGTTTTTTGAATTGCGAACATGCCAAACAATTTGCAGTCGATTCCCTTTATGGAGTTTTTAAGACTTAAAAAGACAGTGACAGCGACAGCGACAGCGACAGCGACAGCGACAGCGACAGCGACAGCGACAGCGACAGCGACAGCGACAGCGACAGCGACAGCGACAGCGACAGCGACAGCGACAGCGACAGCGACAGCGACAGCGACAGCGACAGCGACAGCGACAGCGACAGCGACAGCGACAGCGACAGCGACAGCGACAGCGACAGCGACAGCGACAGCGACAGCGACAGCGACAGCGACAGCGACAGCGACAGCGACAGCGACAGCGACAGCGACAGCGACAGCGACAGCGACAGCGACAGCGACAGCGACAGCGACAGCGACAGCGACAGCGACAGCGACAGCGACAGCGACAGCGACAGCGACAGCGACAGCGACAGCGACAGCGACAGCGACAGCGACAGCGACAGCGACAGCGACAGCGACAGCGACAGCGACAGCGACAGCGACAGCGACAGCGACAGCGACAGCGACAGCGACAGCGACAGCGACAGCGACAGCGACAGCGACAGCGACAGCGACAGCGACAGCGACAGCGACAGCGACAGCGACAGCGACAGCGACAGCGACAGCGACAGCGACAGTGACAGTGACAGTGACAGTGACAGTGACAGTGACAGTGACAGTGACAGCGACAGCGACAGCGACAGTGACAGTGACAGTGACAGTGACAAAATATAGCATAACTAAAACGAAAGGTTTCCTTACTGTCTTAGATTGAGCTTGATATCATACCACAAAAGGGATGGAAAAATGAAGATATGCTTGTACCACCGGGATATCAGATTAATGCCAAGGTTGCAGATGAAAGTCCCTCGAGTATTCAGGAAAATTCTCCTCCAGCGTATAATTACCCATCAGGCATGGGGAATGTGATCATGAATGGCTGCTGGGGGACTGGTTACAAGAAGGGAGACCCTTGTTTTAATGCTCTGGAGGCAACTGGCCAATGCAGGGTAAGTTATCGCTTTATAATCTTTTTTATCTGAGATTTATCCATATTATTAAACCTTTACCGATAAACAAATAATGACAACAATCAAGGGAATGTCCGCAGTTCGAAGTGAAAAACATATTTTTTATATATTCAACTAGGTTTACCTGTAAGATGACGAAGCATATTAGTTCTGCAAACTTTCGTAGATTCTTCTTTCCCCACGATTTATATAATTTTTCCTTTGTCTGCTTTTCCAGAACATGATTGATGGTGCTGCATTTATTGGTGTTGGTTTTGATGGTCGTGGAGAATACAGCCCTGAGTCCAGGAAGATGAGTATCATCCAGAGAAGCTGTAGTGGAGGGTCTACGTAAGTCTTGGAATACTGAAAAAAAAAATCTTATTTTGAGTTTTTTAATCAGTCTTACGGCTGAGATAATACTGAATTGATTACCATAGCAACAGTGAAATTTAAAAAAACCCTGTAGCACAAATAGGAATAAATCTCGCGCGTGATGTAATTGTTGTAAAGGGCGTTCTCATTTCTGTATTGTAACCGTTCCGCGCCAACTTTATTTGTAGTTACGAGGACTTTCAAGTGCCAGATACGATGAACGTTCATGGGATCTACGATACAACAGCAAGTATGACCGTCTTTAGCACACGAGCTGAATACCAGAGTTATTTACAGCGAGAATCAGGGACGTCAGGGTCCAGTTTTGGATTCTATGCTGGTGTCAAGAAAGCGTGGGGAGCTTCTTCAAGCGTAGCATCACAAAGCAATCTTGCCATCTTTGATATCGATGTGGATAGGTACAGATCATTCTATAATTATTCTAGTGGTGTTTAACAAAGAACTTTTACCTTCCTTTGTTAATACTACCAAATCGAACGCCAGTCGGAATGCTTCCCAAAGATCAATTACAAAAGTTTCCATCCAAGGTTAACTAATGAATTATAAGTCTGACTGATTTGAATTTCTTTTTACATAGGTACGAAGTATTTAAAGACGAGGTAAAGCCACAGGATCTGAGCAGGAATTTCCTAAGGGAATTCGTTGATCTTCCATTGCATTATTTTTCCCCTGGTGCTCCAGCAAAATTCCGTAAGTTCTTTGCAATGCCTCTTTGTTGGCCGTTTTTGATTGCCGCGTTTTTGGTTGATGTTCTGAAAACGGGTTGGGCAAAATCCTGGCTACGCCCCTGTAATATGTTGTTTGGCCATATAGATAAGTTTAACCAAGTTTCAATTCATTTCCAATTTTCATCGATTTTTCATCCAAGTGCCGCTTTTAGGATTATATTAAATGATAGAGAAACAAGATCGGAGGATCTGATGATATTGTCAGGCACTGAAAGTACTGAGTTTTACCTATATATTATAACAGAGGACTTCATTTTCCGGTGGGGAACTCACTACATCAAGTCTGCCAGGTTTGGTGGTCAGCTGGAACTACGAAAGACACAATTGGCAAGCATGACTTCCAGCAAGGAAGAATTTGCCGAAGAAAGTGAGATGGAATTTAAGACTCTTTTTTCGAGCGTAAGCACAAGGAAGAGCGTCAAATCTGGTAGCTCGTCCAAATCACAAAAGAACTACATGTCTACATCTATGGTTGTCCAAGGAGGAAGTCAGAGAATAGCAGCTGCGATAGCGGATATGTATTCACCTACATTCAAGCCTGAATTTGTGGTAAATAGCATGTTATTTAGAGAGTAAGAAGTAATATATTGATGGTTTGCAATCATTCCCAAGAGAATAAAATAGCAAAAGACATGGCGTCCATTTTTGATGATATGACCAAAGAATTCATTGAAAAATGTTTTGTTAAAGTCATCCAAAATGGCGGCTATGGCGTCACGTGCAAACAAAGAATAGAATATACTACACGTTGGCACGAAGATGTGAACTTTATGTTCGAGTAATGAACACATTTCACGAGTGAGCGCAGCGACGACGTTGCGAGAAAATTGTTTTAGGAGAAGCATGAGGCATAGTGGACTGCTGCGGAACAGCAGAATGTAAAGAACGTGCACATGCTGTGTTCTCTTATAAAACTCGCCCTCTCAGCCAATCAGAATGCGAGATTATTTTATAATGATCGGTAATGTTAAGATGTTTACGTTCAATTTGCATGCCATAAAGTAGAGTAGAGTGGAAAAAGTAGAGTGGAAAACAGCTATATATCTCTATATATCAAATACCCTTGGCTTCGTATTTATCACATTTCTATGTACATAGGAATGGTTGCAGAGTATTCCTTCCTTCCCAAAGGCCTTCAAGTTCTTTATGGGATCTATCACTGATCTGGTAGATTTCCGTGCCAATGATTTGTTTCCAAACGAAAACGTAGACTGGGGATGCGAAAAGAATAAATTGAATCTTACACTAGACGAGACATCTCAGAAAAGTTATTATTCTGAAAACCAAAAACGTGTCTACTGTGAGTTTGCCAGTAGAGATGAGATGGAGTACAGTTTGAAACGCAAACGTTTGAGTTTGAAATGGGCAATTGGAGTCTACATGGAAGAGGTAAGGTTAATACTTGGTAAGCTTCTTTTGACGCACCATGCAACAGGTGGTCTGAGAAAAAACTGTTAGCCAGTCATATACGGCCACAGGATCATCGGCGTAAGCTGTCACGTGCAACTTACTTAATCGTCACTTACTTACTAATGGGCTTTTGTCACACGGCGGCCATATTGGTTGAAACAATGGGTTTCAAATCCCTGGGTCTCCTTGCGCTTGCCTTGAGGCATTTCAGAACGTTCCAAACAAAGGTCTTTGCTGTCATGGGAATAAACATGGCCGCCGTGTGATAAAGGTCCATGAGATTTCGAATCGTGCTTTGGAAAACAAGAATCGATCCCAAGCACCTTTGTGCGTCTAATCTTATATGAGCAGGAGAAATTAAAACAAAACAAAACAAAATGGCGGACAACGACAAAGAAATGAAGACTAGCAGTTTGCAGTCAAAACGTCGCTGTCCTTTGTACAAATGATCCTCATATTGCAAGACAAACGATTAATTATCATTTATAACTAACATTGCTAACTTGTTCTTTCTTCATTCCCAAGGGCGCGATGTCCATAATCGATTTTAGTATCCCTGCAGGAGAAGCTGGCTGTCAAAGTAATGATCCAAGATATCAGTCGTCAGCCAAGAGACCATCTTGGAAGGAGATGACAACTCAAAACAAACGCTTTCATGTGATTTTCGACATGTTGAATGATCTGCGTGCTGCACCCAAATATGGTCTTAGCATCCGAAAGTCTATGTCAAGGATTGCCCAATACAGGTATTGAAAAAAACATCTTGGGATTAATGATTTAGATGGGAGTTAAGATCAAAGGGTTAGGTCGAAATAATCGCTTGAAATTGATCGGCTGGTCACAAAGATGTTTTCTGCCCTAAATACCTATTTCAGTTCAAATACTAACTATTTGTGTGCTTATGTTTTGTCAGTCAAGGAAAATGGTACACGACAAATGAAAATGGCGACTTCCATCTCTATGACGGTTTTAATAACGGCGGGAGCAGTAACCTTGGCAATAAGAAAATTTCCATATTCGGTCTTGTCCTGACTTATAACGAGGCCGACGGAAGCCTCACTCTAAGTAGTGCTGATTATTTAGAATCTAAAAGGTACTTTTCTGAGCTAAGCGAACTCTTAAAAGGTAAACAGCTTGCTCGCGCTGAATGGCCGGTAGAAGAGGTTTTCCAGGGACGTGGTACCAGTAAAAATCAAAACCCGATAGGACATATACCATGTAGCGTTCATTGGTCCAATGGGCTCAGGTTTGACCCAGGTGATCGTGGTGGCAAGTGTCTTCATTTCACAGCTTCTTCCAAAAGTACTCTGTATGTAGTTTTCTCGGCAGTTCCAAGTAACAAGGACACGTGGTATTACGTCGAAATTTCACCATTTGGAGTTGGCATATACAAGGTAAGGCTAGGCAAGAACCGCTCTCTTAATAATTTACTTGTAGAAATTTTAGCTGCTGGTTTTGTGTGTGTATGTGTTCTTTTTCAACTCATGTCTTAAAAAAAACGGAAAAAATGGCCCACATAATGGATTATAAAATCATCAGGATCATTCGAATGCATGCCAGATGAATTCTACGTTGCTCGTCTTGGTTTCGTAATTCAAAGATTGCATGAATTGAAAACGGTTTAGTACTATTTTTAGCGCGTGCAACCTGAACTGAATCAGGAATCCCCATTATAAAATATTCCAGGCTCCGCGCGGAACTAAAAATAGATTTTCAAATAATTATCATAGGGCACGGAGATGTGCTCTCTTACTTCATACTCTCTTGATTTCGGAAATAAAATTATGAATCTTGTCAAAATCAAAATTATTGAAAATCATAAATGCATTTTCCTACCAGGGGCAGCGACTTAAAGTATCTACGGTCAATACCAATGCTGTATCCCTTGGAGACGCCCTCTTGTACCAGTCATACTTTGTCTGTGTTACTGAGTCACCAACAAGTACTGTCATTGAATATGGCAAGTCCCATGGCACCACGGACAGTGGAGATGTCTACTTGACCATGATAGATAACAATCAAACGATTCATGTACGCTTTTATTCGTTTGGTAATGGAGAAGAACCAGTAGAAATCGTAGATTCTCACGTCGTATCGCGTAAGCTGACCACAACAGACTGTAAAGGAGATACTTACAAAGATAAGGAGGAGCCGAATTGTGTACAAAGATGTCACGAAGCTTGTTCCCCATTAGCAGGTGAACAAAGCAATTGCAATTTCACTAATTCATTGGTAAAAGTGAGATTTTGTAGTGCAGTAAAAGATCAATGCCTTTCTTATATCAGTCTATTTGTTTTGTTCAACTAAATTTTTTCTACTGACTTTTGCTGCAAAACGGCTTTTTAGAACTTCAAAGTGTCAGAAGAAAGTTTTCTTATTGAGCTAACTTTCTTTCAGGGTGCAAATACAATTCCCAAGGAGCACCAAAAGCATCAGAATGCAACGAGTGTCGTTATGCCAGGGATAGGAATGATGTGTGCGTGAACCAGTGTCCACCAGGAGAAATACCAAATAAGGATAAATATTGTGCTGGTAAGCTAGTCCTACTGTGTAATGTTTACAACATGAGCGATTATGTAATTGTACAATTGTTTATTTGTTTATTTGAATGTGAAATGTGGGGTCTAGCCTTTTTGTGAACGACGGAATACCTAACATTAAACATTCGAATAGACCTCATCGGCTTGGGGTAATGTTGTCCCATTTCAGAACACGTGTCATTCTCTTGAGAATAAGATTCTTTGTTTGAGTTGTATCCATATTCATGTATCTTCTCATGCGCAACCGTTAAACAATGAAATGATACTCTGGGGAATGGCACGTGGTCTGAAATGGGACAACATTACACCCAAGCCGATGAGGTCTATTAAACAAATAACCATCAGTAGGTACTAGTGTCCAGAAGATTGATAGCCGTATGTCTTTTTTTCAACAGCATCATACGATTTGAAATTCAAGCCTGACACTGAAAACTCCGCCCTTGCTGGATTCCCAACTTTAAGCGAATTCAGTCTTTGTTTTTGGGTTCATTTCTCCGATTCTCCCCATAAAAAATACTTTGAGGTTTTAAAATATTCCAACAAAGGCGCAGCAAATTACGTGTTTGAAGTGGGTGCTGCGCGCGTTCCAAATAGAGGATCGAGAATAATTTTCGGCGTTTCTAAGGTGTTCGAGTAAGTATAGCCTGTGGCTTGGTTTTTATACTTTTCTTAAAAAAAAAACTCTAAAAAAATTAATGGATCGTCTCACAATTCATGACAACCCGTGAAAAAATAATGACAGGTTTTCAAAATTTTCAACTATATCCAATTTGTCTTAATATCTTTATCGTGTTATTGCTGTAATTAAACAAGCCTTTTTAGGCTCACTGCGCATGCCAGTAACGACAAAACCATCGAGCTATAATGGTCCACGGTCCGTGACCGTGACTTTTATGGTCGCTTTAATTCGGCCAATGGTTAATGAATTATTCATGATTTATTTTGCCTAAAAATGCAAAAAAAAACCCTACATATTGCATGTGTTGGGACCTTTACAGTGAATGTTCTATTTGAGCCCACGAGCATGTCCGCTCGAAAACCGAATGAATAGGCTCTTTGCAGGTATTGGTCACGTGACACAAATTCCCCCCAAAGAATTAGCTCTTTAAAATTAGTATTGTTGCTGAGTTTGGGTATTTTTTGATGTAATTGGAAATAAGGGGCTCTTTCTGATTATGCCAATGATTTTTTTGGGGTATTTGTGTCGAGTGACCAGATCCTGCAAACGATCGTTACCATGCCAGCCTTCAACATGTATTGTTACTTTTCTTATTCCCAATAATTCACAATTCAATAGTACATAAAAATATTTTTTAGTTCTTCTCGAAATTAATGTTTAAAGAAGATGTTTTGAAAAAATAATGTTCCATGTTGCTTTTTGTTTTTCGAGTTATGAATTATTATGTGAAAAACTTACTTTCCGACATTTTTTGCTTGAATATTCAAATTTCAATATCTCGAAAACGAGCTTGGGACACCCCTTTATTTCTTTATTATTTGGAATCAATGTTAAAGTTAGACGAGAAGATTTGAAGAACACTTTTCATGCCTTCTATTTTTTTCAGCGGAAGCTCGAAACATGCTTCTAGAGCTACAGAATTCAAAGACGACAACAAATGGCACCATTACTGCGTGACTCGAGACAGCAACTCAGGAGCAACGAATCTTTATGGTGATGGCATCATAGATCACTATGATATCTCTAATCGATTTATGGTTCCAAGAGCAGTTGCCATGGCAGAAGGAAAGATGCTATTTGGTGGATTTGGCGGTAAAAACTTCCCAGGAATGATATCCGGTCTCAATATCTGGGATAAAATTTTGTCGGGGGATGAAATTGCTAAAATTGCCCAGTCTTGTGATGTCAGTAATCCTGGGAATGTGAAAAATTGGAGTGATTTAAAAAATGAGCTAAACCTCAACAAATACACTCTTGCATCACCTTCAAAATGCAAAAAAAATTAATGAGAGTATAAAAATAAATGAAGACTAATCATCAATGAAGTTGTTTATGAATGTGGAGTTAATTGCGATAAAATTAGTGTGCGACTCCGCCGACAAACATCAACGTTTAATTCTACATTTCTTTCTCCACGGGTCGGCATCCTTTTGATGAGTTGTAGAGAAGAAACTTATCAAATGGATACCGACCCGTGGAGAAAGGAATGGTCAGTGTTTCCCTGGTGCATGGTTCTTCTGGATACACGTCCTTTGCTATTTATTGTGATCGTCGAGCGTAAAGCCATAGCTAAAAACTCGTCCTTGAAAACTCAAACTCTTGTTGTGTGATTATAAACATTGCCCTTGTTTAGGATAGCAACACTTAATAGTCAGTGGGTCACAATCCTGTGGCACTCGTTCCAGGATAGAAATCGAAATTCGAAGTTGTTTTATAACGGAGAGGAAAAGCGAAGAACCCAGAGAAAAGTCCTCAAAGCAGATGAAAGCCCAACAAGCAATTTACGTCATATCCAGGTGTCCGGAGCACGCACGGACCGTCCAATCACAGTGCGCTTCAATGCTTAGCCAAGCGGCCCTTGCTCCAAGTCTCTTCCCAATACAAAAACACGCGTTTCAAAGAATTTAGAGAAAAAAAGTTGAAGTATAAGTGTTGTTTAAAAAATTAAAGTAAATCTTTGCGATCCATCTCCTCAAATTCTGTGAGATATATGACTTTTAAGACTCAGACGAGGGCCGCTTGAATTACAACAACAATCCTTTTCGCGCTTATTTTTTCGTACAACTGGATATGATTGTTACTTTGAGGGTTGAACTAACGACAACCGTGGCGCATTAGCGGCCATACGATTAAAACTAGGTTACATACATTATTCTTGCTCGGGCACCTTCGGCCCTCGTTTTTTCGTAACATGCTTTTCGAGACCCACGCCTTCGATAAACTACCGGGAGAAAACCGTGTTTTGAAATATACAAAATGGCGTCGAGAATAACGAAAACGTATAAAGATCAAAACAAGACCTAGTCTGGCGTACCCCATTGGCCATACATAAGACAGGTGATAAGAGAGCCAGTAGCAAAGGCCAGTATCTCACCTGGATCTTTTTCGGTGTTCGTTTTGATCATGGTGGTTGCTTTAAGGGTCTTTCACACGGGCGATTTTTGCAGCGATTTTAAATGCGATTTTTGCGGGGATTTTGGTCATTGTTATTAATGGTAAAGGATTAACTTGTAAAGTCTTATTCAAGACACCAAGATTACCTGGACAAATATCTCTTTAGAAGCATAAGTCAAAATTATTATATTTTCAAAAATCGCCACAGAAATCGCAGCAAAAATCGCGCGTGTGAATTGGCTGAACGGGCCTTTAGGTACAAACTGCAAAATACAATACAATACAATACAATAGACTATGACCTAACTTTCGCGAACACAAAAAATTGCAATTAACTTTGGAGGAACATCATTAACAAAGCATTTGACTTTCTTCAAAACTACGGTTTTTGATACAAAAGTATTTCATCCCATCTATATCGTATGTTGATTTAGATATTCTTTGTTTCGTACGCATGTCAAATAACCAATCATCAACTTAAAAAATATCTAGAGCGTTTTTTATATTTCTGTGAACACCATGACCTCCAGACGTCTGAGTTTTTGGTTTTTGCCAATGAAAAGTTTACTAGCGTAAGTGTTCATACGTAATACATTAACCTGTCACCTATAGTTTCTAAACCACTTATAACGTGTCTATTTGCTCCCGGTCAGTCATTCCAGGAAGGCGACAATCGAGAGGTAAGGGACGCTGAAATTGAATGGATTTGTTCTGTTCTCAGAACACACCAGGCTTGTCCAATTTGACTAGATTGATTTGAATGTTTTTCACTCTTCCTGTTTTTATGTGCGATAATATTTAAAATCTAAAACATTGCTAAACAAATACACACACATTACTATACATACATATTATATATATATATACTATTTTTTTTCCTTTTCAATGATTGGAAGTACTTGAAATCGAGCTGTCACTGTCCCATTTATTTTAATAAGAAAATGACATTTTCCAGCCTTTTTAAAATTAATTAACATGCTGAGTTTTATTAATAGTTTTGTTTTTATAGTATTCACTTTTTTGTTTGTGTATCGTGTTGTTTATTTAGTTGTTTTTAATCTATTTTTATGTTACATTTGCTTGTTTTTATTCAGTTTCGCTTTATTTACAATAGTGTCACTAATTCAAGCACCTTTTTTCTCATTGCTATTTTTAATTGAAATGCGATTTTTCTTTAACTTTCATTCTTCTTTTTTTTACTTTGTCATCCACCACCTATATCTTTAAAACTACAATTTAGCTCCCATCGTAAAAAAAATATCAAGAACAAAATACATTTTTCTTGTATCAAAAAAAAAAAAAAAAAAAAAGCAATTGGAACTCACGTCAAAATTTTTTTTGACGTAGAATTGGCAAAAAAATTATTAAGAAAAAATATCAACTAACATTTGACAGAATTCTAGTGATGATATCATACCTGAACTAATGACAGGAAATTAATTGTTACCCGTAACTCTACAAAGATACTGGACCTGTTGGCATTGTTTTGATCCAAAACCACCAGTCAGTCAATGTTATGCTGTCACCTTTTTTTGCTATACAGCGAAACTGATTCAATTAAAAAAGTCTTCGGGTCATTGAAAGCCAAGTTTTCATTCAAAAAATATAGTTATTGCAAATTCCTAGTAAATATCTCAGTCACAAACGAAATTTTCGCTGGAATTACAGTAATAAGAAGCCCCCAAATTAATAAGAATATAACTGTTTTATTAACAAGATATTTTCAAAACTGTCAGTCTATACCTTTTATACAGTGAAATATTTACACCTGTTTTGCAAAAATAATTAATTCCTATTTCTATTTTTTTATGCCAACATTTTCAATTAGATGGAAATTCACTTTTTGATTATTTGTTTCAGTAACAGCCTATACATAGAGTTTTGTCATGGTAAAGACTCTGTTGGTAGCGGTTACCTTGGTAACATTTCTAACGGAAAATCTCTGTAAGTATCAGTTAAAATTTTCTATGAAGATATTTATTTTCATTATTAAAGAAACTCATCTGTTTTTCTGTCTTTTATAATCAGTACTCCACTATGCACGTTTATTTCATACAGGATTTATACTAATTTAGGAGCGACTTTTGAAACGACTTTTCTAACTGTTTTAGCACCTAGTAACTGTTAGTAGCTGGTAGCTAGTTAAGATGCCTGTTCCCATGGAAACTGAACTGGTTCATTGGTGAACGAATATGTAGTGCTTTAATTGCTTTAATTGCTTTTAAACATAATTAATAGTAAAGCTAATTCATTGTAAATAAACAGGTAATCAACAACCTGGATTCAACAACAGGCAGAATGTTGGTCAAAATGGCGCTGCCTATAGATACAACTATCCGGCTTTGAAAATCCACAACGATCGACCTCTTCCTCTTGTCAAAAATATGCCAAACAACCAAACTAAAATGTATTTGAAAAAGGTTTCTTATTCGGATGGAGCGATAGGACTGAAGGTCAAGAACCAACCCGCTAATATCAACCGGCCCAATGAGACAAAACGCCAAAACGACAAGAGTTTGAAATTCCCGCAACAACAGAGAAAGAATCTTCTCGCAAAAGGTATCAACGTTGCGAATAGCGATATCCGTTTGAATTCTTGATTATGGATTGACGTAATCTGTTTCCATCTCCAGTCATCAAGAAGACTTCCACCAATCCAGAAGCAAACCAAGCTACCAACGATGTGACGGCATCGAAAAGGGTGGCACCGGCAGTAGCGGGTGTACTAACAAAACTAGCGGGAAACGAGAAGGTCCAAGAAGCGGTAGTCGATAAAGGAATCGAAGTGGCTGGGAAATTGGTTGACAAATACTTTCAAAATATTGACGATGCTCAAGAAAGTGCCGCAGCTTTTCTTAAGAAAAAAGTAAGTGGCCGAATAAGTACTTTAAGGATGCTCGAAATGGTTTTCCTCGAACGAGCGCGCATGCGCTCTTAAATGACCTAAGTAGCACTGAATCATTTGAACTAAACTTGGAAATAGGAACAGTTTCAGGGCCGTTTTTGTTAGTGTATATGCCAGTTCAAAAACATTTTCTAGTGGCCCATTGGCATAGAATCTTTCTTAATACATAGAAAAATCAATTCATTCATAAACAAAAATATATATAAAGTTTGAAATTATTGGATGGATATATGCCTTGATTAATTAAGGTAATGCATATGCTTTTGTCGATATTCTTTCTGCGTATGCGCTTTTGTCAATTTTATTGGTTAGGTTTCTCGCTCTGATAAGGCTTTTGAACAATCCCCGAAGGCTGGAGCTCCATGGGATCACTGGAGGGATAGGCTAAGGGGGATTTGACTGACTCTCAGGTAGTCTCAGAAAATTTTCCTTGTCATTTGTGCACATGGTCCACTAACATCAACCAATATTTTTCCATAAACAGATTAAACTGGATATCATACCAGACAAGGGATGGGAAACTGAAGACATGTTTGTTCCTCCTGGATATCACATCAATGCCGAAGTTGAAGGTACAGAATCATCGAACAGTGCTGATGACACGGTACAACCCTATAACTACCCAGCAGGCCTTGGGGGTGTATTAATGAATGGCTGTTGGGGGACTGGATACCAGGAAGGAGATCCGTGTTATAATGCGATGGAAACAACTGAGCAGTGCAGGGTGAGACATTATTTCAATTCAAATTACAATAAATATATCGGCCATCATCATGGTCATAAATAGCATATACCATATATCATGGTTGAAATAATTATTTACCTTGATTTTCATGGAGGTGGGAGTACTGAACTAGCCAAGGAATTTATCGCTTATACCGCTGAGTTTTTTTAGGACATGATTGATGGTGCTGCATTTATTGGTGTTGGTTTTGATGCTCGTGGAGAATACAGCCCTGCGTCCAGGAAGATGAGTATCATCCAGAGAAGCTGTGCTGGACATTCCTCGTAAGTACTGAAACGAAAGGTAAAAAATTGATTGATCTGTTGAACTGATCCAACAATAAATTCTCCCGTTCTACAGATACGACGATCTTCAAGTGCCAGATACAATGAATGTTCACGGGATCTACGATACTAATGCACACATGACTGTATTTACGTCACGATCTGAGTATCAAAAGTATTTACAAAATGAAGCGGGAGTGTCAGGATCGTACTTCGGTTTCCACGCTGGTGTCAAGGCTGCTTGGGGAAGCTCTGAAAGTGGCGCAAAACAAACCAATCTTGCTATCTTTGATATCGATGTGGACAGGTAGGTCAAACATCTTTATTTCTTTCTTTTTTTTAACGTCATTAAAGCAATTGTTATATTTTTGTATCTTGTTATTATTTATATTATATTCAAAGCATAATCCTTTCTTCTTTATATAAGTAATACTTATTAATTATTTATCTTCGAATTGCATAAGTTTTCTGATGATTTGGAAACTTAAAATATCGATTTTTCTTTCATGTTTGTCTGCTTGTAAAACCACAAGTAAGTGGTGACGCTGTTTCGTAAAGCTGCGTCACGCTGGTCACGCACATAGCACTCTTGAAATGAGAGCTCCGCTTTTAGGCAGTGCCTAAATTTATATATTATTATATTGAAAGCATAGTTATTGATCCTCATTATTGGTCTTATATTTGTTGTTGCTTTTCTAGATACGAGATCTTCCAAGACGAAGTCAAACCACAGGATCTGAGCAGAAGTTTCTTGAGAGAGTTCGTTAGCCTTCCAGACTCCTATTTTGAACCTGGAGCTCCAGCTAAATTCCGTGAGATAACTTTCAAACCTTTCAAAAAGATAATTTGGTCAGATTTTTAATGTCGATTTTAAAACTAAGGGAATGACACTTGTCTGAAATAAGAAAACATTATAATACTATAGTAGAGAGGTATGTTCAATGGAAGTTGATGAGGTGACAAAAGTATATGGCCATACTAGAAATCTTTTTGACTACATGTTAGAGACGCCGCTGACAAACAGTTGTAAGGCGACCTACAATAGGACAATGTCGTCTTTGTGGAATAACATTCTTACAACTGACTTCTTCGTGTTTTTTCATCAGAGGACTTCATTCTTCGGTGGGGAACTCACTACATCAAGTCTGCCAGATTTGGTGGTCAGCTGGAACTACGAAAGACACAATTGGCAAGCCAGACTGCCAGCAAGGAAGAATTCGCCCAAGAGAGCGAGGTTGAGTTCAAAAGTCTGTTCTGGAGTGCGGGAGCAAGATCGAGTACACAATCTGGCGAGTCGTCCAAATCACAACAGAACTACATGTCTACATCTTTAGTTGTGCAAGGAGGAAGTCAAAGAATAGCAGCGGTCATCTCTGATATGTATTCACCCACATTCAAGACTGAATTCACAGTAAGTAAAGTTTACTTAAGAAGTAAATGCCACCATTTTATGAGGTCATTCGATACACAGCATATACTTCACCACTTGCACATGCTCATGGGGACCTTGAGTGCTGTCTTGTGGAATCAGCGTCAACATACTCATAAATGGGATGCTTAAAAAGTTGCATTCATTTGGTAATTATTTACTTTAGGCTTGGCTTGAAAGCATCCCTACCTACCCCAAGGCCTTCAAGTTCCTCATGGGATCTGTCACTGATCTGTTGAATTTCCGTGCCAGTGATTTGTTTCCTGACGAAACCATCGAATGGGGTTGTGAAGTTCATAAAGACAGTCTTGTTAATGACAAGAAAACTGGCAAGAGCTACTACATGAATCAAGGAAAAAGAGTATACTGTGAGTTCACAAGTCGAGAGTCGATGGAATACAGTTTAAAACGCAAACGCGTGAGCCTGAAGAGAGCGATTGAAGTCTACATGGAAGAGGTAAGTATCAACGATACTCAGGGTAATCTTGTGATCTAGTTTAAGATTCTTTAATGATAGAGATCGGGCCTACCCATTTCTAAGAAAGCATATCTATATTTTGTAATAGAGAGGGTCGGTAGAATCTAGGGAAAGGTCATCACATTTTTACACAGTCAGATTGTCATTCATATGTTTTATTCAATATCCAAATTGCTGCTCTATTTCAGGTAATATTCATCAGGGTCTGGAAGGGTATTTCCTGGATCTGGGAAACGAATAAAATATAACGCGGGATCCGGGAAAATAGAAAAAAAATCTTACGTGATTCGGGATTTTAGCATCGACCGTGACTCGAGAATTGCCGAATTCAGTGTCCGGGATGCGGGATTTTGCTTTCTGGTTGTCGGGGAAAAAGGGAAAAGATTAATATAAAATAAAAATTCAAACACTTTTGAATATGAATGTGGTAGTCGCTTACAATTAAGGGACTGTCAGTTATGGGAAAAAAATTGCGAAAAGCGGGATTTCAGAGAAGATATGGCGTGATTCGGGATCCGGATCCTGACCCTGATTCACACCACACTAATCGAATAAACTTACAGAGAAACTATTAAACAAATAAATTGAAACTCTCAAAATAAGGAAGACAATTTTTCATTCTAGGGTACCATGTCCATATCGGACGTCAGTCTGCCCGCTGGAGAAGCAGGATGCCAAAGTAGAAACCCTGAATATCAATCAGAAACCACGAAGCCATCCTGGGAAGAGATGACAAATGGACACAAACGCTTCCATGTGATATTTGACATGTTGGAAGATCTCAAAGGTGCTATTCATGGTGGCATAGACATCCCAAAGTCCATGTCAAGGATCGTTCGATTCAGGTATTGTTGAACTTAAGTAAAGGCAATAAGCGAGGAATACATCATAGAACTGGCGCTACTAAAAACTTGTAAATTTGTATTAACTCCTTCTCTCTGTTAAACGTCTCTTAATGGGACGGAGCCATCATTTTACGTAGAACCACGACCAAGCTCTAACCATCTCCAGGTATTTAAAACATGACCACCTGAACACAAGCCAGTGCCCAACCAACTTAGCCAACCGGGAGTCTGTATCCAGATTGCCAAAGTAATCTTATTACGGTGTTTGATTGGAGGCCATTATTGCCGTGCATCTTGATATCTGGACTAGAATTTCATATTCCGCATGTTGAACATCAAATATCGCCATTAGTAGTGAATAAGTCTGTCTATAGTTTATATTTAATCTTTATTAGCTAATATTATTGATCTTTTTGATCACTCAGTCAAGGAAAATGGTACACAACTAATCAGAACGGAGAGTTTCATCTCTACGACGGTTTTAACAACGGTGGAAGCGGTGACAAAGCAAACAAGAAAATCTCCATATTTGGTCTTGTTCTGAAGTATGACGAAAGTGAAGGTAGCCTTACTCTGCTCGAAGCAGATTATACAGCATCTGAAAGGTACTTTCCCGAACTCGGTGAACTTTACAAGGGAAGACAGCTAGCAAGGGTCGAATGGCCAACAACTAATTCCTTCACTGAAGGTGGTCAACGTACTGTAGGACATTTACCATGTAACGTCCAGTGGTCCAACGGGCTAAGGTTTGACCCAAGTGACGATAACCGTGATGGAAAGTGCCTTCATTTCACAGCTTCTTCCAAAGGTCCTCTCTATGTAGTTTTCTCGGCAGTTCCGAGTAACAAAGACACGTGGTATTATGTTGAAATTTCACCATTTGGAGTGGCCATCTACAAAGTAAGTGATAGTCTTTTTTGCTCATTTTTTTAAAATTTTGATATTTCTAAAAGAACAGAGAAGAAAGAAAAATGTAAAGATAAGCAATCTGGCCAACTGAAGATCAGAGAAAACAGTGGCAGTTATATAAACCATGCGACAAAAGAAATCGTATAGATCCCTCTCATGTGACGTCCAAGCAGCTCAATTTGGAGGGCAAAACAAAAACAATTTCAGTCTCCTGAGAATAGGAACCTATTGTTTTGTCACAATTGAGCTGCATTCCGACGTGCTGCAAGGAAGTGGCGGATCCAGAGGGGGTTCCATGGGTTCCACGGAACCCCCCTTTGAGCATCAGACCCTTTGAACAGGGGTAAATGAAATAATGAGAATGCATCCTGCAATGAAGTTTTACGTATCAGTTGTTGAAAGAGTGAAGACGAAATGGAAACCACCCCCTCCCTTTGTGAAATTCTGGATTCGCCACTGCAAGGGGTCTATTGTAGAAAGACTGTCACGTGAGAAGTCCATGTTTGTCTTAGCTGTAAAACCTTGATATGCTTCCTCTATTTATCATGAGGAAGGAAATACTTTAACTTTAACGTTTCATTTTTTCAGTCACAAGGACTCAAAGTATCTACGGTCAATACCAATGCTGTATCCCTTGGAGACGCCCTCTTGTACCAGTCATACTTTGTCTGTGTTACTGAGACATCAACAAGTACTGTCATCGAGTATGGCAAGTCCCAGGGCACCGCGGACAGTGGAGATGTCTACTTGACTATGATCGATCACAATGAGCCACTTCATGTTCGCTTTTATTCGTTTGGTAATGGAGAAGAACCAGCACAAATCGTAGATTCTCATGTGGTATCGCGACGTAAGCTGACCGCAACAAGATGTAAAGGAGATACTTTCGTAGATAAGGAAGTGACGAATTGTGTACAAAAATGCCACGAAGCTTGTGCCCCATTAGTAGGTAAGAAAAGAATATGCAAATCATACACTCGTGGCGGACACTTTGCAAAATGTCTAAGAATTCGGCAAATTTCTGTCTCATTGTAAATTTACAACAAAACGAAGATTATTGGAACGGGGAAGGAAAGCCGTAAAGGAAGAAGGAAAAAAGGAAGGAAGGGAGGATGGAAGAAAGGGAGGGAGGGAGACCACAAGAGAAATAATAAAATAATTAAAGTAAAAAGAAGGAAAAAACAAGGAAAAAACAAGGGAGAAAGAAAGAAATGAAAAAGAAAGAAAGAAAGAAAGAAAGAAAGAAGGATAGAAAAAAGGAAGGAAGGAAGGAAGGAAGGAAGGAAGGAAGGAAGGAAGGAAGGAAGGAAGGAAGGAAGAAGAAAATAAAGGAGCAGAGGCGAATTTTATGAGAAAGAACGAAAGACACATGCACACACACAAAAGGAAACAAGAGGGAGGAAAGAAAAAGAGACAAGGGTAAGTAAAAACAAAGAAAGAAATAAAGACGTAGGGAAAGAGAGTGCCTAAAATGTAAAAAATAACTTTCATCGTTTCAGGATGCACATCTCGTTCCGAAGGCAACCCACTAGCATCTGAATGTAACGAATGTCGCTACGCAAAAGATCAAAGTGATGTATGTATTGCTCAGTGCCCTGCTGGACAAAAACCAAATAAACAAAAATACTGCATGGGTAAGTGTTGAGATGCTGTCGTTCAAACCACTTCAAGACATTTGCTTTCAATTTGCTATTTCATGTTATGTAATGTATAAAATTAATGTTCTTTAAAATTACTCTTGCTTTTCGACAGAGTCTTTCGATTTGAAATTCAAAACCGAGGCAGGTCTCGAACATTCCGACATTACTGGTTTTCCAACCCTAAACGAGATGACCATCTGCTTCTGGATCAACCTCCATGAATATCCCGCTAGTGTGGGAGGGAAACAAGTTAAGATTTTGGATTACGTAAACAAGAATGCGGCTCACGTACTCTTTCGAATCTCTGTCGAAGTAGAAGAGGCTGTGCGAATATTTTTTTTATTGATGAGAAAGGGTGAGTAAGTATAAGGTTATACATCACAAGATATATTGTTTTGCGCAAAGGGAACGGAAAAGATGGCTAATAATAAGAAGAAAAGAGGCCTTGGTTGTTTTATTCATTACTGTGTTGCGATTTCAATTACAATTTCAATCTGTGAGATCAGATAGAAAAACCATAATCTTTTCTAGCGAAGCCACCACTAAAATTTTCAATCGGCAAGAGAAAGCTAGTGGTGATAATACCAGAAAATATTTTTCAATCTATGTGACAGCGTGTGTCACACTTTGTTGCTGACTGGCAACGGTAGGGCTCGCACATACTAAAATAGGTCTTTTCGTTTTGTTTGCAGCCAAGACCCTACTAGTGCGAGGGTTTTGAGCTTCGAAAAAGACGACAAATGGCACCTATACTGTGCCAATAGAGAAAGCAGTACAGGCGTCATGAAGGTTTTCATTGATGGAAGAAACGCTCACCCTAATCCTATTAGTGATGTCTTCAGCGCAGGAAGAGTTCCGGAGGCTGGAGGAACAATGCATCTGGGGGGGTTCGGACAAGAAAATTTTCCAGGAAAGATATCAGGTGTCAATATCTGGGACAGAATTTTAACGGATACTGAAATTTCCAAAATGGCAGAAACCTGTGGTGACGCTGCAGGGAATTTGAAAGATTGGTTTGACATCAAGAAAGAGTTGACACTCAGTAAATACACAGTGACCACTCCCTCTCATTGTCGGTCTAACATATGAGAGCTCAACAGCGTTAGAATCCATGACTACCTCGAATCAGTTTACCAATAAATTGTAAAAGAAGATAGATGTAGATGTATGATGCAAAACGAATTTCGAAATTCGAAAATAAAATATTCAAATACAAATGGAAAATAGCTACGATTTTGTATTATCGAAATGGTTATTACAATAAGGTAGTCCTTACGCTTTCCTTAATTTAAACGTTTAAGTTTCATGGTGTATTTTATAGAAACTACGTCATTACCACTCCCATCCCCACAAATTATTTGCAAACCTCTGCGTGATGGAAGATATGCACGAAGTAAAAACGGGGAAAAGTAACAAAGGAAGAAAATGAATGGGAAAAAATAGTTAAATTTTGTTGAACCCTGGAATGACTTCTTGGCTGATCCAAGTCAGGGCATGAATACTGAACTCATAGATCGAATTGGAATGTGGTATGTTAGGATTTATGAAGTTAAGGGCGGAAAACCGGAGAGCCCCGAGAAAAATCCTCAAAGAAAGGAGAAGCTAACAAACTCTACTCGCATGCATGTGATGTGAAGTATCCAGGAATCGAACCCGAGCTAGAACCCAGGATTGAGAGACGATTGCACTGCACTGTTTTTGGGAATCACTATCGATATGTATAATATACACCTATTTCAAAACGTTTGTTATCGCCAAAGGCGAAAGGCGATAGGCGATAGGTCGTTCCAAGACGGAAAGGAATTATGGGTATAGAACTAAGCACCGAATAATCGAGGCCTTTAAAATGGTTTCGTCGACTACAAACAACACGGAATACCTCAACATGGTAAATATTTACCGTGTTCTTGACGAGAATAAGAAGCAGAAACACAACTTAATCCAATAGGTTAATATCAACAGACGTCACTTCCGGTTTCATGTGGAACTTTCATCAGCCTGAATCGCAGTCTAAATGGACGAGTAATCAGGAATGGTAATGTATTTCCGGTCCACTGAAGGCCACTCATTACGTTGGTTGATAAAAACCATTCGAAATTAACTCATATCATTTCAGTTGAGCCCTCACTAGCACACGACATGTAAAGGAAGCTGACTCAATTGATATTTGATTTTTTATCAATTCTTCTCTTTTAAAGACAAATTTGACGGACTTTTTCAGCAAGGTATTTTTACAGATGTTAATATCTAAAGGGTAAAACCCATAACATTGTTTTAGAAATATTTACCACCACGCGTAGTTTTAAGGCGTGGCTCTTAGTTTGTTACTAATTCAGTCAATTCATTGACATTCATAGATATTAAACCCCAAAATATGTTAACACAAACTATAAAATAGTATCATGGGGCTTTTTGGGCCGCAAAAATATGGATTGCGCTATGTGTATAGATTTTTTTCTAAAGCAACATGAAAAATAGCAAAGTAACAGTGAAGTTTTAAATTTAATTTTCAGTACCCTAAATATATCAAAGTTCTAATTTTAACCACTAAGGAACCGACGGGTCGGTTTTTTTTAGAGGGCAGCTATACCCCTTACTTTGCATGCATTACTGTTTATCTTATAGTGTGTAATTCGTATTTTTTGTTTGTTTATAATATGAAGGAGATTTAAATTAATATCTTAGACAGTTATCAACATTATTCAGTCGGGTTTTTGGCAAATAAGTTCTAGTAATTATTTATTGACGATTTCAACTATGGTGTGTTGGTCACAGTTTTCATACCTGTTATTCTATTGATTCAACTTTGTATGGAGTCGAAATGATAGAACAATGTTAATGATACTGGGTACTGACTTTTGTTGGATGTTTTTTCTTGCTTTTGTTGTATTCATTTGTTGTTGCTTTTATTCTACAGTGAACTCTCTCTAAGGAGGATACCTTCATAACCTGTTCTTATTGTCTGCCTTAGAGAGGTGTCCGTCTTAGAGAGGTGTCCGTCTTAGAGAGAGTTTCATTACAGAGAATATGTGGCAATTCGGCCGGAACCAGGCAAAGGTGTCTGCTTTAGACAGGTGTCCGCCTTAGAGAGGTGTCCGTCTTAGAGAGAGTTTCATTACAGAGAATATGTGGCAACTCGGCCGGAACCAGGCAAAGGTGTCTGCTTTAGACAGGTGTCCGCCTTAGAGAGGTGTCCGTCTTAGAGAGAGTTTCATTACAGAGAATATGTGGCAATTCGGCCGGAACCAGGCAAAGGTGTCTGCTTTAGACAGGTGTCCGCCTTAGAGAGGTGTCCGTCTTAGAGAGAGTTTCATTACAGAGAATATGTGGCAATTCGGCCGGAACCAGGCAAAGGTGTCTGCTTTAGACAGGTGTCCGCCTTAGAGAGGTGTCCGTCTTAGAGAGAGTTTCATTGCAGAGAATATGTGGTAATTCGGCCGGAACCAGGCAAAGGTGTCTGCCTTAGACAGGTGTCCGCCTTACAGGGGTGAGCGCATTGAGGGAGTTCACTGTATTGGTTTAGCAGCTTTTTTCGTTACTGCTGTTGCGTTGCTGTTGCTGTTGCTGTTGCTGTTGCTGTTGCTGTTGCTGTTGCTGTTGCTGTTGCTGTTGCTGTTGCTGTTGCTGTTGCTGTTGCTGTTGCTGTTGCTGTTGCTGTTGCTGTTGCTGTTGCTGTTGCTGTTGCTGTTGCTGTTGCTGTTGCTGTTGCTGTTGCTGTTGCTGTTGCTGTTGCTGTTGCCGATCTTCTTGTATTTCGTTAAAACTACTGTTTTCGATCGCATCTCATCCACATTGTATGTTGCTTCCTGAGGAGGTTGATATCTAGTTATCAACCCCGTGCTTAAGAAACTCCCCCAATGATGATATAAGGTGGTTATATACCTTATACCTCGGTGGATGAGATATATCGGCTTCGCCTGGGTTGATATTTCTCATATCTACCTCGGAAACGGTATATAAAGATACTGAACCAGCTGGCTTTGCTTTGACCCAACGCCGCCAGTTGTAACTTTTATTGCCATAGCCATACGTTAAATCATGTGTTTAAAACGTTTTGGAGTTTTCAAAGGCAGGTCACCTTTTTAAAACAAAATAAATATTTATTTAAATTTTTTTTTTAAATATTTATTTATTTAGTTTTACTAAAATATTTATTAAAATATTAAAACAAATATTTGAATGTTGCAAATTATTTTGGTCGCTTTAGTATTAGATGACGAATCTTGCTGAAAGTTTTTTTATCAGATTTTGATTAAAGCAAAATTTCAAGGGCATTTTAAAGAGCAATGAATATTACGAACGTTTCATCCGTTCTTACCTGGTGTTATGTCTCAAGTTCTAAAACATAAATAGTTTGCCTGTAAGTGATTCACGGTGTCAAATAGTACATCATTTTACAAAATGAATTTAATATTTAATTATTTCTTTCAATAACAGCTTTTACTTAAAGTGTTGTCATGGTGAAGACTCTGTTGTTAGCGGTTACCTTGGTAACATTTCTGACGGAAAATCTCGGTAAGTATCAGTTAATTTCGCTTTGAAGGTATTAAATAATAATAATAATAATAATAATCAATAATCAATAATAATAATAATAAACAGTACCCTTACAATCATGAAACAATAAAGCTGATAATGAAAATCCTAGATAATATTAATACTCTACGAAACCAAGTCTAATTGAAAGCTAGATATACAGACTAGGTATATATAGACTATAGGTAATGAGGATAGACCTAGAGAATAATAAAACTGGACTCTAGATATACAGACTAGGTATATATAGACTATAGGTAATGAGGATAGACCTAGAGAATAATAAAACTGGACTCTAGATATACAGGCTAGGTATATATAGACTATAGGTAATGAGGATAGACCTAGAGAATAATAAAACTGGACTCTAGATATACAGACTAGGTATATATAGACTATAGGTAATGAGGATAGACCTAGAGAATAATAAAACTGGACTCTAGATATGTAGACTAGGTATATATAGACTATAGGTAATGAGGATAGACCTAGAGAATAATAAAACTGGACTCTAGATATGCAGACTAGGTATATATAGACTATAGGTAATGAGGATAGACCTAGAGAATAATAAAACTGGACTCTAGATATACAGGCTAGGTATATACAGACTATAGGTAATGAGGATAGACCTAGAGAATAATAAAACTCTACTTATTAAAACTCATATAGAAACTGAGCTAGATATGCTGGCTAGGTATACACCTATTTCAACGCCGATAACTGTAATTTCTTACTCTTATCCGATACGAAAGAAACCAGTATATATTTCTAACCTTTACAATCAGTAATCAACTTAATATTAGAGAATATTTATTTTATACAGTACTTGTAATATTCAAAGACGACTGTTGCTATGGTAACTTGCCGGTTCATGGTTGAAATATGTAATGTGTAAGCGACGCATTGCATAATTTAATATATTAAATTGCGACATTTTAGTAAAGACTGATAGTAAAGCTTATTCATTGTAAATGAGCAGGTAATCAGCAACCTGGATTGAACAACAGGCAGAATGTTGGTCAAAATGGCGCTGCCTATCGATACAACTATCCGGCTTTGAAAAACCACAATGATGGATCTGTTCCTCTTGTCAACAATATGCCAAACAACCAAACTAAAACCGGAAAGGATAAGAAGCAGCCTGCTAATTTCAACCCTAATGAGACAAAACGCGAAAACTACGAGAGTTTGAAATTGCCAAAACCACAGAGAAAGAATCTTCTAGGAAAAGGTATAAAATTTGCGAATAGCGATATCCATTTGAATTCTTGATTATGGATTGACGTAATCTGTTTCCATCTCCAGTCATCAAGAAGACTTCCACCAATCCGGAAGCAAACCCAGTTACCTACGATGTGACTGCATCGAAAAGGGTGGCACCGGCAGTAGCGGGTGTACTAACAAAACTAGCGGGAAACGAGAAGGTCCAAGAAGCGGTAGTCGATAAAGGAATCGAAGTGGCGGGAAAACTGGTTGACAAATATTTAGAAAACATCGATGAAGCTCAACAGAAAGCTTCAGAATTTCTTAAGAAACAAGTAAGTAGCCTATTATCGTAAGATTGTCTTACTTCTTTGAAAAAATCAATTCTTTCATGAACAAAGAAAAATCATAAAGGTCGAAATGAGCGGCAGCGCCTAAAATTTGGAACCGCCTCCCTGATTTTATCAGAAATCAAAATAATTTTTTTAAGCTTTAAGTCAATTCTTAAAACATATCTTTTTAAACAAGCCTATAATCTATTATGAATTTTAATTATTATAGTATTATTATGAGTAAGGATTTTGAGACACATAAAGATGTGAGAGTGGGACTGAGTGGAGGTGTGGTTTGCGACGTTTCGGAGCCATCACGCTCCATTATATTGGAGCGTGGTGGCTCTGGGGCGTCGTGGAGTTGTATCTTTGCTTAGTCTCATTTTTACATCTTTATAGTATTATTTTATTTTATTCTATTATTTGTTTGTTATTATTCAATTATATGTTATTATTCATCGCTCTATTGTAAAGTTAGATTTTATTATTTTAAATATTTTATATTTCTTATTGTTGTAATGCGCATTTGATCATATTAACATGTTAAAATCGCGCAATATAAGTAATAAATATTATTAAATATTAATGATGGACGGATACATTCTTTCATTAAGGTAATCCATTCGTGTCAATCACATCTGCGAACGGGCTCTTTGTCATTTTCATATGTTGGACTACCTGTGGTAGGGCCTTTCCAATATGGCCGACAGGTAGTTTGGGACTTCAAAAACAAATACTTTAAAATATAGTAATTTTATCTGAACAATCCCCAAAAATCGAAGCTTCTTGGGATCGCTGGAGGGGAAAAGGGGGTTTACGAATACGATTTACCAAAGGATGTGAAGCAGAAAAGTTGTAAAAAATTTAGAATGATTAACACCTTTCTTTATAATCGCTAACAATTTTCCTTGTCATTTGTGCGCATGCGTTCCTCAACCAATATTTGTCCATATACAGATTAAACTGGATATCATGCCAGACAAGGGATGGGAAACTGAAGACATGTTTGTTCCTCCTGGATATCACATTAATGCCGAAGTTGAAGGTACAGAACCATCGAACGGTGCCGATGACACGGTACAACCCTATAACTACCCGGCAGGTCTTGGGGGTGTATTAATGAATGGCTGTTGGGGGACTGGATACAAGGAGGGAGACCCGTGTTATAATGCGATGGAAACAACTGAGCAGTGCAGGGTGAGTGAAAAGATCCTTCAAATTTGTATGTTAAATATCTTTATTACGTACCTGATTGGACTTGTTCTCATTTAAGGACATGATTGATGGTGCTGCATTTATTGGTGTTGGTTTTGATGGTCGTGGAGAATACAGCCCTGAGTCCAGGAAGATGAGTATCATCCAGAGAAGCTGTGGTGGACATTCCTTGTAAGTTCTGAAATGAAAGGTTCAAAAACGTTTACTTTGTGGAACTGATCTAACAAGCAATTCTCCCGTTCTACAGATACGACAATCTTCAAGTGCCAGATACAATGAATGTTCACGGGATCTACGATACTAATGCACACATGACTGTCTTTACATCACGATCTGAATACCAGAAATATTTGCAAGAAGAGGCAGGGGTATCAGGATCGTACTTTGGTTTCTACGCTGGTGTCAAGAGTGCATGGGGAAGCTCTGAAAGCGGTGCTAAACAAACCAATCTTGCCATCTTTGATATCGATGTGGACAGGTAGGACAAACACCATAGCTATTCCCTTTAAAGCTTCCTTATTCTTTTATCTCAGCTGATGCATTCCTTTTTCACTAATACGTTTCCCTAAGCCTACACGAACAGCCTTTCCTTGACTATTCCTTTTTTAATGTCATTAATGTAATGCTAACAATTCAGTATCTTACTATATGTATATTTTAGCTTGGTAACTTAATCAAGTTAAAACTAGTTTTTTTTATTTTTGGAAAAAAGGGGTCTTGTTTGTTGAAGGATAAACGTCTTTGAATTCAGTCATTGAACATCATTGGTCCTATTTTTTCTGTTGCGTTTCTAGATACGAAGTCTTTCAAGACGAAGTCAAGCCACAGGATCTGAGCAGAAGTTTCTTGAGAGAGTTCATTAATCTTCCAGACTCCTATTTTGAACCTGGAGCTCCAGCTAAATTCCGTGAGATATTTAAACCTTTCAGAAAGATACATATTTTGACATAGAGCTGTTAAGTCAATTTTCCCCAGATGACTGGGTTGCATATATGATAGACCTAATAAGTCACTTATAAGTCTTAACGTTGACAGAATGAAATCTGTTTCAAAAAAAACCAAAAAAAAAACCAGCGAATTAAGAAATCATTATATATAATGCCAAAGTAGAGGGTGGTGGTTCAGTTGGTGGTTCAGTTTTTGGAGGTTAATGATGTGATAGAAGTATAGGCCAGTAGTAGAAATCTCCTTTTGGATACAATCCTACATGTCACTCAGCTTTGCAAATGTCTTGTTTCACCAGAGGACTTCATTCTTCGGTGGGGAACTCACTACATCAAGTCTGCAAGGTTTGGTGGTCAGTTGGAACTACGAAAGACACAATTGGCAAGCTCGACTGCCAGCAAGGAAGAATTCGCCGAAGAGAGTGAGGTTGAGTTCAAAAGTCTGTTCTGGAGTGCAGGAGCAAAATCGAGTAAAAAATCTGGCGAGTCGTCCAAATCACAACAGAACTACATGTCTACATCTGTAGTTGTGCAAGGAGGAAGTCAGAGAATAGCAGCGGTGATCTCTGATATGTATTCACCTACTTTCAAGACTGAATTCACGGTAAAAATTAACTAACAACTAATTACTAGACGTTTCATTAATTATCCCTTAATACTGCCCCCCTCCCCCCCAATCCATCAGTGTTTATTGTCTAGCACGCGTATTGTAATGAACATATACGAATGCAGCACTGAATAGTCAATCAGTAAGCTAGTGAATAGAAAGTTTGGTGAACTTTGTTGAAGAGCCGGTTCGCAAATAATAATCAAAACCATATCTTATGATCCTAGTGATTAGGCAGGTATTCATGTGTACTTGAGCCTGTTCTTATGTGTTTATCAAGGTCAACAGAAAGACCTGCTAATTATTCCATCAATTATATATATCTTCCTTTAGGCTTGGCTTGAGAGCATCCCTGCCTACCCCAAGGCCTTTAAGTTCCTCATGGGATCTGTCACTGATCTGTTGGATTTCCGTGCCAATGATTTGTTTCCTGACGAAACTATCCAATTTCATTGTGAAGCACATAAAGACGAGCTAGTGGAAGACGAAAAAACTAAGAAAAAGTATTACATGAACGACAAAAAAAAAGTGTATTGTGACTTTGAGAGTAAAGCCGATCTAGAGAGCAAACTGAAACTCAAACGTATGAGTCTGAAGAGAGCGATAGAAGTCTATATGGAAGAGGTAGGAATCAGAAGTTATGTTGTTATTTTTTTTCATCTTAAAAGTGCAATGTTATATTCTAAAAAATGCAAGTGGAATGATTTCAAAGTTTCTTTCTTCTTTGCAAAACATTATTTGGTTTTGAAACCTCAGTTTAATAATAAAGTTTATGATGACCACATTAGTAGTTTTTGGCGTTTCAATGCCTTCAGTCATCATTTTCAAGGGTGTTAAGCAAAGACTGAATCATGGTTTTAAGAATAACACAATATTGTCATAAGCAAAGTTAGTTGCAATTTTCAACTCATTTGCATTTGTAAATTCATTGCCATTCTCGGCATCCTTGTCGCTCTTTCTTTTTCGGATACCGGTTGACTCAACTATATTTTGTCAGGTCCCCTAACTTAGATCAAGACCTTAGGTTTCTCAACCTGGTTCATGAAATTCATTTACTTGCTGTTCACATTCAATAACACAGACTGAGAATCAAGGATGGGGCATCGGTAGTCTCTCGCATCTCACTTCTGGGGTCTCAGGTTCAATTCCTGTACTCTGCATGTATCACACGTGAACCACAAGTGAACAGCGTTTGCCAGATCTCTCCCTTGACTCAGGGGATTTTTCTGGGTTCCCCGGGTTTCCTGCCTTCGCAAAACCCAGAAAGCTAAATTCAAGTTCAATCTATGCGTTAGCCGTGCCCTGACTTTGATTTGCTCAGAGTGCGATAAAATTCAAAGGCCGAAGGTTCTAGGGACCAATCTGTAGTCGGTTATCTTTTTCAGGGCGCAATGTCCATAACAGATGTCAGTCTTCCTGCTGGTGAACCGGGATGTGAAAGTCAAGAATCTGGAGAATCTGAAACAAATGTTAAGGTACCATCATGGCTGGAGATGACAACTGGAAAGAGCCCGTCTACCTTCCTAGTAACTTTCGACCTTCTGGAAAATCTGAAGGGAGCACCTAATGGGGGCTTAGACATCCCAAAGGGAATGTCAAGACTTGTTCGATACCGGTGAGAATTTTGAATTCCCAAATTTATCACTCATTCGAAACAAGCCTGTGTTATGGCTTCGACTTCACGCACCTTTTTTCTCATACTCAACGGTAAATCCCTTATTTTTCAAACAGTTGATAAGGATTCATCTAGCGGCTTTTTATTTGTTCTTCAGAAAAAGGAAATGGGTCACTGCCAACGAACAAGGACAATTCCATTGGTACGGTGGTTTTAGTAATGGCGCAGTCTCTAATCTTGGCAATAAAAAAATTTCTATATTTGGTCTTGTCCTGAAGTATGACGAAAGCGATGGTAGCCTTGTTCTAGCTGACAACGCAGATTATCAAGAATCCAAGAAATACTTTCCAAATTTAAGTGACCTTTTAGTAAATAAGGAACTTGCACAAGTAGAATGGACAGAGAAGACACGTGTCTCAGGCGTTGTCAGGAGTCTAAAGAAAAGTGATGTAAAATCTTTACCGCCACCTTCACCTTGTAACGTTCAGTGGTCCAACGGGCTCAGGTTTGACCCCGGTGACACAGATGGCAAATGTCTTCATTTCACAGCTTCTTCCAAAGGTACACTGTATGTGGTTTTCTCGGCAGTTCCTAGCGACAAGGAAACTTGGTACAACATTGAGATATCACCTTATCGTATCGGGATCTACAAGTTCAACAAGGTAAGCTCAGGTTTTTCAAGAGCTTCTTTTTTCAAGAGCTTCTCACTCCTAGAAGGCCCCAGCCTTTGTCAGATTTATCTGTTAAGCGTCACCCTCTTTATGATAAAGTTAACATTATTATTAGTGCTACTCATGCTTAGTGAAAGAAGCTGTATTTAGGAAAATGCAGATATCGATATCTGACAAAAATTTTGCTCTTTTATTTCTATTTTTCCTAAAAATTGGCAACATAAAAACGTTATTGAAGAAATGAATAAGGAAGAATTGTTTCTATAAAAGCGTGCATACTAATTTTGCTCAGGCCAATTGAGAATAATCTGGAAGGTAGTTGTAGCAGTTGGACTGATACATACAAGGTGCGAGCTGAGATTGTAGTTTATTATGTACAATAAAACCTGATATTTCGATTGATCTTTTACCTTTCCAGGAGAAAGCAACGGAGGTGTCAACAGTCAATAAAAATGCCGTAGCTCTTGGTGACTCCGTGTTGTTTCAGTCTTACTTTGTCTGCATTACTGAAACAGCAACCAGTAGAGGTACACTCATTGAGTATGGCAAGTCCATGGGAACAATATCAAGTGCAGATGTCTACTTATCTATGAGCGATTATCACAATCCGCTTCATGTTCGATTCTATTCGTTTGGCAACGGCAAAGAGCCTGCGCAAGTGGTGGATTCTCATGTCGTGTCACGCACATCGACTAAAGCAAATTGTAGAGGAGACACTCAAGCTGATGATGACAATTGCGTACAAATGTGTCATGAAAATTGCGACCCTATAGCAGGTAATCACAGCTGGAGCATAGATATACTTATTATTAAGGGTGCATTTCTAAGAAGCATATTTTGATGATCATGGAGCAAGCTTCCCAATAGATGCCACAAGGAACACAAAGGCAATTTCAGTTAGGGCCTTTATTTTTGTCGGAATTAAAAAAGAATTTTTCATCCTTCAGGATGCAGGTCTAATTCACAAGGAAAACCACAAGACAGTGAATGTAACGAGTGTCGTTATGCTAAATCAGAAGACGGTACCCGCTGTCTCAAAAAATGTCCCATTGGAAAGAAACCAGATAAAACAAAAAGATGCCAGCGTAAGTGTATATAGACGTCTTACCTTAATATTTTCATATGCATAGTACTTAATCTTTAATGTTTGATTTCATCAAAAGTAGAAAGCTTAGACCGCTTAGGATCATGTGAAACATTTCATAATCAACAATACTCCAGTTTCGTATTCGATGCAAACCGCTGTTTTTGAAACTTATAAACGAGGCTAAGCCTGTGCAAATGTGTCTGTGGTCTTCAAAAACAGCGGTTTGCATCGAATGCGAAACTGCAGTATTGAAGTAAAGCTGCAAACCAAATGCAGCTTTAGGATGCTTAAAGGAGGTGAAACGGTAACTGGTAAAACATCTCGAATCCATCAATAGTTATCTAGTGGTTAAAACATTAAAATGTAGCTTTCCAGGTGACTAACTTTATCAAAATGAATATATAAAAAGTGAGTTTTGTTGATTCGGATAAATCCACTTGTCCCCGGCAAAAGAGAAAAAAGGTCGTTATTCAAAAGAAAAAGCTTATTTTCTTCCTCTTCAGAATCGTATGACTTGCAAGTTTTAAAAAAAAACGAAGTTGACACCGACAAGGGCATCGGGGGTTTCCATGTGATGCCAGAGTTTAGTATCTGCTTATGGTTCAATGTCAAAGACGTGCAGTCAACGGGATTCAAGAAGATTTTTGAATACTTTATCAAACAAGGTCTAATTGACAACGCAATCTTTCATCTCGAAGTTTCCCAAGCTGATAACAAATTTCACATTTCTTTCAGTATTGGGTAAGTATGTCTAAGTCTTTAAAATGAAAGAAAATCATTCACCATTTTCCATACATATCAGCTCAGTGGTCACGGACAAAACATTCAAAGAGACTTCCAGGTACTTGGTCTGAAATGGGACAACATTACACCCAAGCCGATGAGATCTATTAGTCAGAAAGTGGACTTGAAAACCTTCAGGAAAATATTTTCTTAGGACAAGATTCTCTTCTCCTAAAAACTAAAGTGATTGACTGGTCTTTCATCACAATTTCTTCAATACTGATTTTGATTGAGTAATAACGTCATATATACAATATGTAACTTGTTTTACACCTATTGACTGAGAAACATTTCGTCATCACTGTTAGATTAGGTTTACACTTTAGACTGGCAATCGAAATTAGAGGTAGCCAAAATTATCTGGAAATAGTCTGGAAAGTATTAAAACTAAGACGTATACATTTGTGCATAGAATTGATGCTTATGTCTTATTCCCCCCAGGAAAACTGGTAAAACACTATCGATTACAAAAAACGACAAATGGCACTACTATTGCTTTACACGAAACAGCATGACAGGTGAAACGAAGATTTATGTCGACGGCAATAAAGAACGCGATAGCGTACTTTCTGAAGGGCTGACCACATCAGCAGAGGGAAGGTTGCGTATTGGAGGAAAATCACCATATAATTTTGAAGGAAAAATATCGGGTCTTAACGTTTGGAACAGAATTTTAACTGATGGAGAAATTCGTAAAATGTCTAAAGATTGTAGTGTTAGTGCAGAGAGTTGGAAAGATTGGTATGACATCAAAAGTGAATTGACTGAAGGAAAATTTAAGTTAAGCGATTCCTCGGAGTGTAAGGCGGCAGCAGTAGTATGACATCAAAAGTGATTTGAATAAAAGATAAAATACGAAGTCGTCGATTTGTGGGTTTAGAGAGAAGACGAAGAAAAGAAAAGGTCAAACACTAAATAATTTTGAATTTATCAATGCAGTGTGAAGCAAATAAATTAAACCGTTTGCTCAATAAAGTAGTAAAAAAATTAATTGTTGGCTGATGAAGTATGTTCTTCTTGTGTCACGTTTTTATATAGATCGTATCAGCATTTGAATATTGCCACAACGTAATTATCATAATGTCTTAAATTCCTATTTTAACTAACACCTTTTTTCAAATCGTATTTTATAATGATATCAAAACGGTTAAGAGCTTTAGCCTGTTTTGAATAGTTATGATAAATACTAAAAAAGGTGAAAAAGTACCAGAACCAGAATCCTCACTTGAGTGAACGGGATACTCTTTGGATAAGAGTCAAACAAGTTTTATATTGTTTAAAGTGCCTATGACACATCTGACTATATTTTCAGTATATATTCTACGTGAGGTGAGCTGTTGACTGGCCAGAAGAAGAAAAAGTGAATGAATGAATGAATGAACAAATAAGGCATCTATAATAGTTTTATACGAATACTTTTTGACTTTTTGGCCCTTTTTCGCTGTCATATGTATCCATGTTTTCTTCACGTGAGACATGTTAAAATGCACCTGTTTAGTTTGTCACGAGTGATCATAAAAAATACATGAACTTGTGACCTACAGTTTCTAAACTCATATAATCTGTAAAAACAGCTCCCGTCGGTCATTCCAAGAACGCGACAAGTCAGAGGTAAGGGGACACTGAAATTGATAGCAAACGCTTGTCTAGTTTGACGAGACTGATGTAACTGATTTTTTCACGCACAGCTGGTATCCGGATGATATTTAAAATCTAAAAAATCGAGAAGCACGTTTATATAGTTATGTATTATTTTGTTTTTCTTGGTTAGTAACACTTGACATCAAGCTGTGGTATTTAAAATTGTCATTAATATCTTACTAAAACAATAACATTTTTCACACATTTTTATTTTTCACGTAATGTGATGTGGTTGTTAGTTTTCACCTTTTATTTATTTTGTATCGTTTTCTTTGTTTAATTGTTTATGATTTAATCGTATATTAGATTCACTCGTTTTTATTCAGCTCCTCATTATTGATAATGATGTCATTTTCTATTCTTTGCTAGCTGTTTTCGATCATTTCGAGTCATTGTTATTCTCTTGCTAAATATTTTTTTACTTTCAATATTTTTTTATCTTTTTATCATTTTGTTTTTGTTTTTTGTTTTATTGCCATTCAGTAATACTTAATATTTATATATCAAAATGAGCTCCTATCGTCAACGAAAATATCAAGAAAAAACCCTCTTCCTTAAGTCATGAAATCTGTTTCGAACACATATATGATTTTTTTAGAAATAAAATTCAGTGTTTAGAAAGAAGAAGTATCAACGTTTTGGAACAAAAAAAAAATTAAGAGTGATGGTGTCCTACCTTAACTATTGACACGTTTTTCGATTTTTTACCCGTTATTCTATTACTGAGATACGGGACCTGTTGGCGCTTTGTCTTGATTTGAAAACCACTAGCAGGTTTCTTTTGTGTCACCTTTTTCGATTCTTCAAAAGTCCTTGATTTTTGAAAACCAAGTTTTCATTCTAAAAGTTTGAATAATAATTTTAAGTACTTTTCAATTAGACTTCCTCTATTCGTCCACTGTTATCATTGCCACGCCACGCGCTGATCGAGACAAAAGTCGGAAAAGGAATTTGGATACTGAATACTTTCAAATCAAATTAAATCGTAAATTCGTAGAGTAGATTCCAATGTGCCTTTACGCGCTTTACCGATGTAATAGAATGATGATAGTCTATTGCGCATTTTCCCCATCGCCGCGACTTTTGTCGCTATCACCCACAAAGAAATTGTGAAAAGGGGATGATCAATTATCAGATTATGGAATATTCTACAATAATCACGATATTTTGGGATAACCAAGTTCAATAATTGTTTTATCATTCAAATTATTTTTGTGTGTGTGTTTTGGCTGTTTATATTTTCTATCGAACATGCCAAGTCCTTTTCTGACAGGTCGGGGCAGCGAGCCATGTTGACGATTATTTGTAGGCAGTTATTTGTTTGCAGTTCTCTCGGCCAATCAAAACGACGGGAAAAAATCGTAAAAAACCAAAGTTTTCAAGAGTATTGTAAGAGTGCTGCAGGTTTTTTTCTGGATAAGCAGTTTGCCTATAAGTGGTTGACAGTGTCGAATAGGTCATCACTTTACAAAATGAATTTAATACTTAGTTGTTTTCTTTTTCGATAACAGTCTTTACATAGAGTGTTGTCCGTCATGGTGAAGACTCTTTTGGTAGCAGTTACCTTGGTAACATTTTTGAGGGAAAATCTCGGTAAGTATCAATTAACTTTCGCTTTCAATTGAAGACAATTCTTATTGACATCAAAGACGCCGTCTACTATTCTATCTTTTATAACTAGCATTCAGCTTAATAAGAGTGTTTACTTTTATGTCGGATGCTTGTAATATCTAAGAGCGACTTTTTGGATGACGTTGCTAGTTGATGCCGGTATAAAGTAGGTTACCTGTTCCCATGGTAACTGGTTCATTGGTGAACGAATATGTAGTGGTTTAAGACTACATTGTATGATTTAATGGCTTTTAAACACAATTGTATTAATAGTAAATCTAATTCATTCTAAATAAACAGGTAATCAACAACCTGGATTGAACAACAGGCAGAATGTTGGTCAAAGTGGCGCTGCCTATCGATACAACTATCTGGCTTTGAAAAACCACAATGATGGATCTGTTCCTCTTGTCAACAAAATGTCAAATAACCAAACTAAAACTTATTGGAACAAGATCTCTTTTTCAAATAAAGCGATAGGAAAGGTCAAAAACAAACCTGATAATTTCAACCCTAATGGGACAAAACGAGAAAACGACGAGAGTTTAAAATTGCCAAAACAACAGACAAGGAATCTTCTTGGAAAAGGTATAAACGTTGCGGAAAGTAAAATGATCTTATTGATTTTATAATGATAAAATGACGTTATCTGTATCCATCTCCAGTCATCAAGAAGACTTTCACCAATCAAGACGCAAACCAAGTTACAAACGATGTGACTGCATCGAAAAGGGTGGCACCGGCAGTAGCGGGTGTACTATCAAAACTAGCGGGAAACGAGAAGGTCCAAGAAGCGGTAGTCGATAAAGGAATCGAAGTGGCGGGAAAACTGGTTGACAAATACTTTCAAAATATTGACGAAGCTCAAGAAAAAGCCGCAGCTTTTCTTAAGAAAAAAGTAAGTGGCCAATTGGTTTAAAAGAACATTATCAGTTCATGCACAGTTAAAATTATCAAGTTTGAAATGCTTGGGCGGATCTATCCATTGATGAATGAAATACGGGCGTGCATTCGTCCGCATAACTTCTGCGCACCTCCTTTTCTGTCATTGTTATCTATTTGATTTTCTATGATATGGCCTTTCCAGTTTGGCCGACAATAGGTTTGTGACTTCAAAAGCCGGGAAAATATTTAAAATTATAGTTTGGTTAACTTCCCTTTTTTACATTAGTTTAACTGAAAATTCTTGAAGGCTGGAGCTCCGTGGGATCGCTGGAGGGATAAGCTAATGGGGGTTTGACTAAGACTCTCAGGTAGTCTCAGAAAACTTTCCTTCTCATTTGTGCGCATGCGTCCACAACAGCCAATATTTTTCCATAAACAGATTAAACTGGATATCATGCCAGACAAGGGATGGGAAACTGAAGACATGTTTGTTCCTCCTGGATATCACATTAATGCCGAAGTTGAAGGTACAGAATCATCGAACAGTGCTGATGACACGGTACAACCCTATAACTACCCAGCGGGCCTTGGGGGTGTATTAATGAATGGCTGTTGGGGGACTAATTACTCGCGAGGAGATCCGTGTTATAATGCGATGGAAACAACTGAACAGTGCAGGGTGAGTAAAATGGTCCTTCAAAATTTTATGAAAAAAAAAAAAAATTTAATTTACATAAAGTACCTTGATTGGACTTGTTCTCATTTAAGGACATGATTGATGGTGCTGCATTTATTGGTGTTGGTTTTGATGGTCGTGGAGAATACAGCCCTGAGTCCAGGAAGATGAGTATCATCCAGAGAAGCTGTGCTGGACATTCCTCGTAAGTACTGAAATCAAAGGTTCAAAAAACGATAAATTTGTGGAACTAATCTAACAAGCAATTGTCCCGTCCTACAGATACGACAATCTTCAAGTGCCAGATACGATGAATGTTCATGGCATCTACGATACTAATGCACACATGACTGTCTTTACATCACGATCTGAGTATCAAAAGTATTTACAAAATGAAGCAGGAGTGTCGGGGTCCGTTTTGGGGTTCTCTTCTGGTGTCAAGAGTGCGTGGGGAAGCTCTGAAAGTGGTGCCAAACAAACCAATCTTGCCATCTTTGATATCGACGTGGACAGGTAGGGCAAACACCTTAGCTTCCCTTTTGAGTCTCCTTTTAGTGGAGCTCCCGTTTGGGCTGAAGGCTTGCTTTGGTCCGGGCGAGGGGTGCGCCAAACTTAAAGCTGCCGATATACGCTGCAATGTTTTTCTCGCTCTGGCAACGCAATTTAGGATTTTTGTCGAAGCAAATTATTTCAACTTAGGTCTATCATAGGAAGAAAGTTTCTTGGTCAAAATCAATATTACATCCTGTTTGTCCAGTCTGAAAAGGATTATTGCATTGCGAGTGAACATGCATGGGTGATAGACGTTGTGCACAACATTCAGTTTTAGCTATTTTTTAAGCGTGCAATTCTCAAAATGGTGTAGACAAAAGTTCAAACTTTTTGATTTTCTGCAACATTTTTTTTGTGTTGCGAGACTTCTTTGGTGTCAAACGAACGTCGCGCGCTGGAATTGTGTCTCGCGTTGGCAACGCAACAAAAAATTTGAAATTGCATTGCCATCGTGTGAAAAAATTGAGCGTCTATCGGCAGCTTAAGAAAAGTTGGCAACCCATATAGTTGATTTTTCATGGCTTGATTGCATTTTGTGGTCGAAAATAAGCTGTGTGAAGAACTGTGAGTAGCCTAAAAACCAAGTAATCTTGATTACACTGCAAAAATATTTTTTCCATTTCCGAAGAAACCACCGTTCATAGAAGGTACATTTATTTGATGTTAACTATTAAGATTTCGTAAAACAAAAACGAAAAGTCGACAAAAATATATAGAAATGCGAGAGGGCCGCAATTTTTTGTTTTCAGTCTTCAAATACGTATCAAAGAATGTGGCAGAACTTTATAAAAGAAGATTTCCTTTTCAGGACATCAGGTGATTAACTTCAAACAATAGAACTAAGCGAACCGCGGGAGATTCAAAACTTTCCAATTTTTAACGACAGCTCATCAATATCTTATAACTATTTTATCTAGAAACGGCACAGTAAGTTATTTATTCAGGTAAAATTGCTGTTGTTTGTTGAAAGATAAAAACTTTTGAATTCAGTAATTGATCATTCAGTTAGTGGTTCTATTTTTGTTGTTGCTTTTCTAGATACGAGATCTTCCAAGACGAAGTCAAACCACAGGATCTGAGCAGAAGTTTCTTGAGAGAGTTCATCAACCTTCCAGACTCCTATTTTGAACCTGGAGCTCCAGCTAAATTCCGTGAGATACCTTTCAAAATGATATTTTTGCCTAGAGTTCTATTGTCAATTTTCCCTAGATGACAGGGCTACATGATATGCCCTTCCCTTGACTACTATTTCTTCGATCCGGAGCTATTATCATTTGAGTACGTAAATTGAGTTGGATAAAATAAGAACAAGGGAATGGCACTAGTCTGAAATAAGAAAACACCATAATACTATAGTAGAGGGGTCTGTCCAATGGAGGCTGATGGGGCGACAAAAGTAGATGGCCATACTAGAAATCTTTGGCTATATGTCGTTTACGCCACTGACAAACAGTTGTTTGACCTACGATAGAGCAATGTCTTCTTTGTGGAATAACATTCTTATAACTGACTTTGTTTGCTTTGTTTCACCAGAGGACTTCATTCTTCGGTGGGGAACTCACTACATCAAGTCTGCCAGGTTTGGTGGTCAGTTGGAACTACGAAAGACACAATTGGCAAGCTCGACTGCCAGCAAGGAAGAATTCGCTGAAGAGAGTGAGACTGAGTTCAAAAGTCTGTTTTGGAGTGCAGGAGCAAGATCAAGCACCAAATCTGGTAGCTCGTCCAAATCACAACAGAATTACATGTCTACATCTGTAGTTGTGCAAGGAGGAAGTCAGAGAATAGCAGCGGTGATCTCTGATATGTATTCACCTACATTCAAGACTGAATTCACAGTAAGTAAAGTTTACTTAAGAAATGAGTGCCACCATTTTATGAGGTCATTTGAGCCACAGCGTATACTTCACCACTTGTAGGCGATCTTGAGTGCCGTCTAATAGAATAAGCATCAACATAATGACTCAATGAATGTTTTAAAAGTCCTGTTGCATCATGTTCATTTGGTAATTATTTACTTTAGGCTTGGCTTGAAAGCATCCCTGCCTACCCCAAGGCCTTCAAGTTCCTCATGGGATCTGTCACTGATCTGTTGAATTTCCGTGGCAATGATTTGTTTCCTGACGAAACCATCGAATGGGGATGTGAAGTTCATAAAGATAGTCTTGTTAATGACAAGAAATCTGGCAAGAGCTACTACATGAATCAAGGAAAAAGAGTTTACTGTGAGTTCAGAAGTCGTGAGGAAATGGAATACAGTTTAAAACGCAAACGAGTGAGCCTGAAGAGAGCTATTGAAGTCTACATGGAAGAGGTAAGTAAAAAACTGGTGTTTTAATAAGAATAGATATCAATCAAACTCAGGGTAAGCTTTTGACCAAGGTTTATATTCTTTAATATGATACAGACCGGACCTACCCATGACCAAGAAAGTATATATACAGTGTATCTTTTATGAGGATGGGGGTTGGTAGAATCTAGGGGAGAGTCATCACATGTTTACACAGGCTAAAATATGTTAAGCTCATTGATATTTTTTATTCAATATCTAAACTAGATCAATTCATATCTATATATTCAATGTAATTTATCATTCAATATAGTTAGTTTAGTTTTACTAATTCGATATGCCGATGCCAGAAAATCTTTTGAAATAATAACCATTTTGTTTCAATTTGATTTGATGTATAGCTTAGGACACTCTAGTTTAGTTTAACAAATATATTTCGCTCTGGTCGAGCCTCGTCAGTGTCATAAAACTGTTAGTTGAAATTGTATAGGTAGTTTATTTGACTGATGTAAATGATTTATCGGGCCAGATTGGACAAAAGTCATACTTTATCTGTAACCCAATAAAGATTCATCATCATCATCATCATCATCATCATCATCATCATCATCATCATCATCATCATCATCATCATCATCATCATCATCATCATCATCATCATCATCATCATCATCATCATCATCATCATCATCATCATCATCATCATCATCATTTATTATTTATTTATTTTTGCTGGTCCATTTTCAGGTAACATTCACACCACACTAATCGAATAAGCCTAAAGAGAAAATTAAACAAAACAAAAAATGAATATCTTCATAATAAGTTATGAAGGCAATTTTTCATTCTAGGGTACCATGTCCATATCGGACGTCAGTCTGCCCGCTGGAGAAGCAGGATGCCAAAGTAGAAACCCTGAATATCAATCAGAAACCACGAAGCCATCCTGGGAAGAGATGACAAATGGACACAAACGCTTCCATGTGATATTTGACATGTTGGAAGATCTCAAAGGTGCTATTCATGGTGGCATAGACATCCCAAAGTCCATGTCAAGGATCATTCAATTCAGGTATTGATGAATTTAAGTAAAGGCAATAAGGGCGGAATACAGCATAGATCTGTCGCTACTAAGCACTTGCAAATTTGTATTGACTCCTTCTCTCTGTTAAACGTCTCTAAATGGGACAGAATCGTCATTTTACGTGGAACCACGACCAAGGTCTAACCATTTGCAGATATTTAAACTATGACCTACCGTACACAAGTCGGTGCCCAACCAACTTAGCCAACCGGGTGTCGATATCCCGATTGCAAAAGAAATGTAACTCCGGTGTTTGAAAGGAGTTTATTATAGGCGTCCATCTTGATTTCTGGGCCAGGATTTTGTATTTTGCACCTTGGACCAAGAATCCACATTTTGAACATCATGCAGTTTCCAGATCTTACATTCCTTACATTTCTTCAGATTCCCAAAACCAAATGTCGCATTACTAGTAAATGTTCTATCTATAGATTAATCTTTAATCTTCCTTGGTATTCGTTTCATCAGTCAAGGAAAATGGTACACAACTAATCGGAACGGAGAGTTTCATCTCTACGACGGTTTTAACAACGGTGGAAGCGGTGACAAAACAAACAAGAAAATCTCCATATTTGGTCTTGTTCTGAAGTATGACGAAAGCGTAGGTAGCCTTACTCTGCTCGAAGACGATTATGCAGCATCTCATGAGTTCTTTCCAGAACTCAGTGTACTTTTCAAGAAAAGACAGCTAGCAAGGGTCGAATGGCCAACAACTAATTCCTTCACTGAAGGTGGTCAACGTACTGTAGGGCATTTACCATGTAACGTCCAGTGGTCCAACGGGCTCAGGTTTGACCCAAGTGACACAGATGGCAAGTGCCTTCATTTTACAGCTTCTTCCAAAGGTACTCTGTATGTAGTTTTCTCTGCAGTTCCTACTAACAAGGACACGTGGTATTACGTTGAAATTTCACCATTTGGAATTGCCATCTACAAGGTAAGAGATAACCTTTTTTGTGAATTTTGTTAATGTTAATAAACAACTATTGGATGAGGTTGAGCATGATATCGTAAATTATCAAGACCAAGGCCATGTTATCTGCCGAAGCCGTAGGCTGAGACGGATAAAACGGCCGAGGTCTTGATATTTACGATATCATGCGAAAACCGAATTGTTTTATTATACATTTTGTAAACTAAGAATAAATATTTAATTCTGCGTTCGAAAAGATAGCCAACGTATTTTCATTTTCATTGTGACCTTTGAACTCGACATGAAAAACCTACAGATAATACATTTATCATGTCGAGTTTACACGATGAGGGAATCAAATACGTTAACTTTAAAGTTTTGTTTTTCAGTCGCAACGACTCAAAGTATCTACGGTCAATACCAATGCTGTAGCCCTTGGAGACGCTCTCTTGTACCAGTCATACTTTGTCTGTGTTACTGAGTCACCAACAAGTACCGTCATTGAGTATGGCAAGTCCCAGGGCATCAAGGACAGTGGAGATGTCTACTTGACCATGATCGATCTCAATCAAACGATTCATGTTCGCTTTTATTCGTTTGGTAATGGAGAAGAACCAGCACAAATCGTAGATTCTCACGTCATATCGCGTAAGCTGACCACAACAGACTGTAAAGGAGATACTTATAAAGATAAGGAGGAGCCAAATTGTGTACAAAGATGCCACGAAGCTTGTTCCCCATTAGCAGGTAAAAATCTATATTATTAAGATAGATATGTCCGTTTGTACCCTTTAGCCGTCTGATTGGTTCGCGATGTGCACCAATCAAATAGCAGGATTTTCGATCCGAAGGAATGTTGTCATGTCGCTGTGTTTTCTCTTTTCTTTCTTCGAGAAATTAAAAAGGTTCAATCATATGAAATACTCATATATTTCTGTATAATTTGATTAGACACTTATAAAATCTAAATGCAGATCAAGTTTTTTCCCCGATAAGATATTCTTAACGATGCAAAAAAGGAACAAATCTATACTGCTTTCGTGGATTCTTCAACATAAATTCGTTTCTTTTCATGGAACTAGTCAAACTTTTTGAAACGAAATAAATTATCAAATATAAGAAGCTACTGTCCTGGAAAATAACGATCTCTTTCGTCATTCTTCATACCACAGGTAACCCATTAATAATAAATTAAGTCGTTGGAATGATTAACATATTCCCGTTGTTTCCGGTCGTTTTTCGGGAAAATGTCATCGATTAGCGAAAACTTGTTTTATTGAGGGTAGAGACCCACAGGATATTCAACTTGTGTCTATTGTTCAAGTGGAACTAGTCAAAGTCGTTTTCTATTGGTTGCTGTTGTTTTCTGGAAGTAGTCAAGGTCGTTTGCTATTGAGCAATCTCGATATTTAGTTCATGATCTCTAAGTCGAGATTTTGTAAGGCTATTTTCAGAATATCTAAAAAAAAGATCACGTTAGCAAAACAAACAAACAAAGAAAAACTTTATAAATTCTATTTTTTTCAGGATGCAAATCTCGCTCGAAAGGCAACCCAAAAGCGTCTGAATGTAACAAATGTCGCTACGCAAAAGATCAAAGTGATATATGTATTGCTCAATGCCCTGCTGGACAAAAACCAAATAAACAAAAATACTGCATGGGTAAGTGTTGAGATGCTGTCGTTAATGGCACTGGCCTTGAATGTTCTCTTATTTGTTATGTAGTAATCTTAAAAACGTTCTTAAAAAAAAAAATTTTCCCTCCAACAGAGTCTTTTGATTTGAAATTCAAAACCAAGACAGGTCTCGAACATTCCGACATTACTGGCTTTCCAACCCTAAACGAGATGGCCATCTGCTTCTGGATCAAGGTTCATGATGTGGGGGGAACGATTCTGGATTACGTAAACAAGGGTGCGACTCACGCATTGTTTTACATCTATGTCGAAGTAGATGGTGAGACTGTGCAATTTTTTTTCTTTATTAATGAAAAAGGGTAAGTATGAGATTTTATAAAATGACTTTGATATTACGCGCGCTCTGATTGGTCAAAAAGCCATGTTTTATGAGAGTATAATACATCCTCGCGCTATTTTTTTCTCTCTCTCTCTCTCTCTCTCTCTGCTTCTTAAAAGCATTTGAGCGCTAGTTATTTTATAAATGCAATAAAAGAACCTGTTTTCCGTGTATTATACTCTGATAAAGACACTTGGGATGTGGAGAGAACACTTGAAAAGCTGGAAACCACTCCGCTACGCGTCGTGGTTTCCTACGCTTCTCTTGTGTTCTCTCCACATCCCAAGTGTCTTTATCAGAGTATAATACACGGAAAACTGTTTTTTATTCCTTAAATATATCACGAGACATATTGTGCAGCGAGGGTGACAAAGTTGGCTAGTAAGCGGCCTTCTCCGCGATCTTTGACAGCGCGTGACCTCTTTGAAAAGTTAATTTCGATCTCTCTAGAATATCTTAATCGTTAGTTTGATAAAGGGAGGGAATGAAGTGGCTGAAACGTCAACCTAATTTAGCTTTGCATGTTACCCGTATAACTTTCTGATGAAACAGGGGTATCTGTTTGCTGTTGTTCTTTTTTTTTTTTTTTTCATTGAGAAGGCCACTGGAGGTTGAAGGAAAGGAATAGTTTTAATTTTAATTCTTTTCATTTGTAGAAAAGATCCTTCTGGTGGGCGTTTCTTAAAATTTGATAAAGATGACAAATGGCACATGTTCTGTGTTAATAGAGAAAGCAGTACAGGCGCCATGGCTCTTTTCCTTGATGGCAATAACGTCTATCCTAGCTATTCCCTCATCACAAAACCAGGGAGAGTTCCGGAGGCTGGAGGAACGATGCATTTCGGAGGATTCGAGAAAACGAATTTCCCAGGAGAGATATCAGGTGTCAATATCTGGAACAGATTGTTAACGGATACAGAAGTTTCCAAAATGGCAGAATCCTGTGGTGACGCTGCAGGGAATTTGAAAGATTGGTTTGACATCAAGAAAGAGTTGACACTCAGTGAATACACAGTGACCACTCCCTCTCATTGTCGGTCTAACATCTGAGATCTCAACAGCGTTAGAATCAAACAACCTCGAAGCAGTTTACCAATAAATTGTAATAGAAGATAGATGTAGATGTATGATGCAAAACGAAATTCAAAATTCGAAAACTAAAATATTCAAATACAAATGGAAAATAGGTACGATTTGGTGTTATCGAAATGGTTATTACAATAAGGTAGTCCTTACGCTTTCCTTGAAGAGATAAAAAACGAGCGCGCGTGCTATGTTGAGTTATATTAGCACTTGGGAAATTGCTTGAGCCCTCGAGAAGTGCAGAGAAGCACGAGCCGAAGGCGAGTGCTTCTCTGCACTTCTCGAGGGCTCAAGCAATTTCCCAAGTGCTAATATAACTCAACATAGCAAAAGCAAGACGAGTTTTCTATCTCTTTTATAAAATAACTAAGATATAACGCGCAATTAACTCAAGAGAAGTAATAAAAACATCAGCTTGCTTTGCTGACGTCATTTCCTCACGATCTATGTTGAGTTATATTAAACGGTAATTGACCAATCAGAGCGGCGTCATATCTTAGTTATTTTATAATAATTTATCGACAACCAAAATAGAAACATAAAAGATATAAGATTTCAGATGTAGGTGTAGATATGTGGTGCAAAACAAAGTTCGAAATTCAAAAAATAAAATATTCAAATGCTAATGAAAGATGAAAAATGCCTGAGATTTTGTGGTATGGAAATGGTTTTTACGAAGTTATTTTCATGCGCTTTGCCATTTATGAAAAATCTATAACAAGGAAACTTAAATGGAACTTCTGGTAGCTTGTGCATTTAACATTTGTGATGCATTCTATGGACACACATTTGTTATACCACCCTTTCTATTCCAATTCTATCCCAACAAATTATTCAAAACTCTTCTAGATGAAGGAGATAGGGCAAGAGAAAAGGCCAAACGGACCGAAGAAATAACTCAACAAACTCTCCTCACATGAAATGCCAAGTCCAATAATCGAACCCAAGACCCCAGAACCTACTAAGGCCCAGAGGCGCGGAGTGTTCTACTTTTCTTCATATTACTGGAATTTCTTAAATACCTAAGCAACGCCTGTACAATTCATCGAATACCTTAGATGGCATCGAGAGTGCTTGAAAAGCAATTACAAATAAGGCATCTATAATAGTTTTATACGAATACTTTTTGACTTTTTGTCCCTTTTTCGCTGTCATATGTATCCATGTTTTCTTCACGTGAAGCATGTTAAAATGTACCTGTTTAGTTTGTCACGAGTGATCATAGAAAATACATGAACTTGTGACCTACAGTTTGTAAACTCATACAATCTGTAAAAACAGCTCCCTGTCGGTCATTCGAAGATAGCAACCGGTCAGAGGTAAGAAGACATTGAAATAGACCTTAAGATATGAACTTTCCTAGAACGGAGTGCCTTTTACTTCAGTTTACCACCCCGCCTAAAAGTGCTGTATGAAGAAGAGGAAAAAGAGGGAGGAATGAATGGAAGGAAGGAAAGGGATGATAGTTCATATCATACATGGGACCCTAGACGAAAAATAACAAACGCCAGTATCTCACCTGAATCTTTGTTATCGCCATGGTCGTTTCTTATACCCACGATTTTTTCTCTAGGAGGTTAGACGATCTAGCAATAGAGTCTCTGTGAAGAAACCATTTTATTTTAGTTAAGTTCAAATTAACTGCAACATAATGGAGAAGGGCTCTAAGCTATACGAATATAAAAGCACAAAGAAGTGGCATTACGAAACATTTAGAAACGACTTGAATAAACTACATTAATATCAACCAGATTGTTTTGAGGTGAGAGGTAGTTGTTTGTACAGACAGACCTCGCGGAAAGCGCACGAAGTATAACGATTCCATGGGATTTTAAATAGCACTGGGATAACCCTTTCCCAAATAGTCCCCTTCACAGTTCCCTGCGCCGTCTTGAAAGGTGGCCTTGCCTTTGCATCGAAGCAAGACGATCGATGAGCTTGCAATGATAGAGACATGTGAATAGTTGTCCAAGTTGAAGTTCTCTATACCACTGTAAGCTCACCATTCGTCTCGTTTCCATGCAAAGGCCCGGCTACCTTTCAAGGTGACGCAGGGAACAAAAAGGGAACTATTGTTTTCAATCACCACAAACAACGGCTTCAAGTCGAAGTCAAACTCGAGTTTTTCATTCATTGACTGTGTTTCATCAAATGCAGCCTCTATTTTAAACCATCGTTGTAATTCAAGACAATTCGGGAAAGGTGTATTGCTTGAGTCACAAACGATAAAAACCATTGATACAAGTGTTCATACATAATACATGAACCTGTCACCTACAGGTTCTAAACCACTTATAACGTGTCAACTTACTCCCTGTCGGTCATTCCAAGAACGCGACAAGTGAGAGGTAAGGGGACACTGAAATTGATAGCAAAAGCTTGTCTAATTTGTCGAGACTGATCTAACTGATTTTTTCACGCACAGCTGGTATACGAAAGATATTTAAAATTTAAAAAATCGAGAAGCACGTTTATATAGTTATGTATTATTTTGTTTTTCTTGGTTAGTAACACTTGACATCAAGCTGTGATTGTCATAAATATCTTACTAAAACAATAACATTTTTCACACATTTTTACTTTTCACGTAATGTGATGTGGTTGTTTGTTTTCACCTTTTATTTATTTTGTGTCGTTTACTTTGTTTAGTTGTTTATAATTTAATCGTTTATTCACTCGCTTTTATTCAGTTTCTCATCATTTATAATAGTGTCATTTTTAATTGTTTGCTAGCTTTTTTTGATCATTTTAATTACCCTTGTTCTCATCTCCTTGCTGGATACGTTTATCTTAGTTTCATTTTTTGTTTGTTTGTTTCTTTCTTTTTTCTCGTCATTGATACTTTATATTTATATATCAAAATGAGCTTGTCAACACAAATACCAAGAAAAAACCCTCTTCCTTAAGTCAAAAAACATATAAAAAACATACATATTTTTTTAGAAATAAAAATCAATATTTGGAAAGAAGAAATATCAGAAAAAAATTCAAGAGTGATGATGTCATACCTGAACTATTGACAAGTTTTTAGATTTTTTACCCGTTATTCTATTAAGATACTGGACCTGTTGGCGCTTTGTCTTGATTCAAAAACCACCCGGAGGTTTTTGTGCCACCTTCTATTGCAATACAGCACATACATTATTCAATTCTTTAAAAAGTCCTGTAGTTTTCAAAGCCATGTTTTCATTCGAAAAGTTTTAGTTTTGCTAATTTTAAGTACTTTTCAAATAATTGCTACGCACTGATCGAGACAAAAGTCGCGACAGGTAAATTGGGCACTAGAATACTGTCAAATCAAATCAAATCGTTGGAGTAGGTTCCAATGTATTTGACAGACGTCTCGATCACCGGCGTAGCAAAGAAAACAGTGGTAAAGAAGTTGGTCAGTTATCAGAGTGACGGATCATGCTACAAAAAAAATATTGCCGTTTTTATCGGCCATCCATGAATTTAATATTCAATTATTTGTTTCAATAACAGTTTTAACTTAGAGTGTTGTCATGGTGAAGACTCTGTTGGTAGCGGTTACCTTGGTAACATTTCTAACGGAAAATCTCTGTAAGTATAGTAATCTACTTTTCTATCTTTTACATCCAGTACTCGGTGTAATAAGCATATTTACTTTTATTCAGGACTTGTAACATTTAAGAGCGACTTTTTAGACGAAGCTGCTGATTTGATCCCGGTAACAGGTTAGGTTACCTGTTCCCATGGTAACTGGCTTATAGTTGAACGGATACATTGTGGTTTAAATTGGGACGACGATGAAATGAACGAAGTTAATATTTTTACATTAATAACGTCTAAGCTATAAGCTATTTTGTGATACGATAAAAGGAACATCCTCATAACAAGTTTGATTTCTCTTGATTTCGTTTCCCGCCATTATTTAAACTAAACGTGACCCTTTGTGACGTTAGTTTCTCAACATCGATAACCCTCATGGCTTGTTGTCATATGTGAATGTTTTGTAATTGAAGTGTCTTTCTTGAAACTGATGCCAGGAAGCCACTGTGTAGAGCAAAGATGTAGCAATAAGTCCTAAACCTGGACGCTAAAAGCAAAGCGTTGAGTAACTGACGTCACTGGTAAGAACCAGACGGATCAATGGCGGACGATATTATTCTTAGACAATTCAATTCAATTTTTTACGTCTCTTTTTTAACAACGGGTATCTCTCTAATCTCCTTTAAAAATTGGTTCAAATATCATCGTCGTCCCACATTAAGAAACGCATTGTAGGTGATTAATTAATGGCTTTTAAACACAATTATATTGGTGTAAAACTTATTCATTTTTACAGGTAATCAGCAACCTGGATTGAACAACAGGCAGAATGTTGGTCAAAATGGCGCTGCCTATCGATACAACTATCCGGCTTTGAGAAACCACAATGATGGATCTGTTCCTCTTGTCAACAAAATGCCAAACAACCAGACTAAAGCTTTTTGGAATAACGTCTCGTTTTCAAATGGCAATATACGAAAGGCCAAAAAGCAACCTGCAAATATCAACCCCAATGAGACAAAACGCGAAAGCGACGAGAGTTTGAAATTACCACAACAACAGAAAAAGAATCTTCTTGGAAAAGGTATAAAATTTGCGAAAAGTGACATCTTTGTGAATTTTAATTGTGGATGAAAATTTCATTTGCTTTCATCTCCAGTCATCAAGAAGACTTCCACCAATCCAGAAGCAAAGCTGGTTAACAATGACATGACGGCATCGAAAAGGGGGGGTCCTGTTGTTGCGGGTTTATTAACAAAACTAGCGGGAAACGAGAAGGTCCAAGAAGCGGTAGTCGATAAAGGAATCGAAGTGGCGGGAAAACTGGTTGACAAATACTTTCAAAACATTGACGAAGCTCAAGAAAAAGCCTCAGCATTTCTTAAGAAACAAGTAAGTGGCCCAATAGACCATTTTTAATTTCGTACAACACCGTTGTATTCTTTGATTACAGGCTAGACTCATTTACTCAGGGTTGGCCTCATTTTTTCAGCGTCAAAATATTCACAAATACCAACGGTAAAGTAAAGAATGCACAATTTCAACAAATGACATATACTTTGAGATTCATTGGAACACAATCTGAGCAACAGAATACTCGAAACTTGAGTCATAATGGCTTACTCCTTAATTCTTTTATGCACAACCAAAATTTTAAAGCTTGAAATCAGTGTAAAATGATTGGACGGATCCATCCGTTGATTATTCGTAGCTCTTTTCAGTCAATTATTTGCAAGCATTCCCAAGATAGTCCATGAGAAAGACATGCGGCAGCCATTTGGCAATGACATAACGTGCAAACGCCAGCTGAGTTGACCTTCAGAACAAACTCAAGGTCAACCAGTAAAGAATTGACGATTCGACATCCTATTTTGATTAACATTTCCCATTATTCTGCCAAGACAATTTATGAAATACGAGTTCTTCCTTCTACAATAATACAATAATTGTGTTTCTTCTTTAAATTAATCGTAAACGCTGGTAGAACTCATGGCGGAATTTTATTTCAATCAACAAGAAAAGTCTACATTGTATACTCGGAAAATTTTCGAAAAGTGCTAACCAGAAATAGTGACCCATAATTGCTTGCCATTTGTGCGCATGCGTTCCTCAGCCAATATTTGTCCATATACAGATTAAACTGGATATCATGCCAGACAAGGGATGGGAAACTGAAGACATGTTTGTTCCTCCTGGATATCACATTAATGCCGAAGTTGAAGGTACAGAACCTTCGAGTGGTGCCGATGACACGGTACAACCCTACACCTACCCAGCAGGGCTTGGGAGTGTAATGATGAATGGCTGTTGGGGGACTGGATACAAGGATGGAGACCCGTGTTATAATGCGATGGAAACAACTGAGCAGTGCAGGGTGAGTGAAAAGATCCTTCAAATTTGTATGTTAAATATCTTTATTACGTACCTGATTGGACTTGTTCTCATTTAAGGACATGATTGATGGTGCTGCATTTATTGGTGTTGGTTTTGATGGTCGTGGAGAATACAGCCCTGAGTCCAGGAAGATGAGTATCATCCAGAGAAGCTGTGCAGGAAAATCCTCGTAAGTACTGAAACGAAAGGTAAAAAATTGATTAATCTGTTGAACTGATCTAACAATAAATTCTCCCGTTCTACAGATACGACAGTTTTCAAGTGCCAGATACTATGAATGTTCATGGGATCTACGATACTAATGCACACATGACTGTCTTTACATCACGATCTGAATACCAGAAATATCTGCAGGGCGAGGCAGGAGTATCAGGATCGTACTTTGGTTTCTACGCTGGTGTGAAAAGTGCGTGGGGAAGCTCTGAAAGTGGCGCAAAACAAACCAATCTTGCCATCTTTGATATCGATGTGGACAGGTATAGAAAAAATACATTTGCCTCCCTTTTGAGGCCTCGTTTAAATTTCCCTCTTTATTTCACTTTGATTTGATTGTGGCTAAATGAAAACCCTTTCCTCAGCTATTCTTGTTTTATGTCATTGATGTAATGGTAAAGTAAGATAGTGTATGTTAAAATAAGTTTCGTGAAAAAAACGAGGCACTTCGTAAAAGGCCAGCCTCTGGCACACAGTTAACCTTCATGAAATAAAGCTTTGATCATCATCATTATTATTATTATTATTATTATTATTATTATTATTATTATTATTATTATTATTACAAAACGAATTGCTTTTGACGATGGAATAATAAAGCCATAGTCATTGGTCATCGTTGGTCCTACTTTTGCTCTTGCTTTTCCAGATACGAGATCTTCCAAGATGAAGTCAAGCCACACGATCTGAGTAAAAGTTTCTTGAGAGAGTTCATTAACCTTCCAGACTCCTACTTTGAACCTGGAGCTCCAGCTAAATTCCGTGAGATACCTTTCAACCATTTTAGAAAGATATTTTGACCTTGTGTTGTTAAAAAAAAGTCAATTCCCTAGATGAATGGGGTGGTTCATTAGGTCATCACATGTCAGTACTTAAGAAATCTCATTTCTGCCACATGCATGTTGGCTTACTTAGATACATGAAAACAGGTGTAGGGATCCATGCTTTACGATGTGATGACAACAATGACGCGACGTCTTTGGGGAAAAGCAATCCTAAAACCAACTTGTGCTTTGTTTTGTCAGAGGACTTCATTCTTCGATGGGGAACTCACTACATCAAGTCTGCCAGATTTGGTGGTCAGCTGGAACTACGAAAGACACAATTGGCAAGCATGACTGCCAGCAAGGAAGCATTTGCCCAAGAGAGCGAGGTTGAGTTCAAAAGTCTGTTCTGGAGTGCGGGAGCAAAATCGAGTACACAATCTGGCGAGTCGTCCAAATCACAACAGAATTACATGTCTACATCTTTAGTTGTGCAAGGAGGAAGTCAGAGAATAGCAGCGGTGATCTCTGATATGTATTCACCTACTTTCAAGACTGAATTCACGGTAAAAGAAACTCACAATCAACTAAGAGACTTGTCAGTAATTACTCCTTCATACCACTGACAAACCGTATGGAACTAAACTTATTGTCCGGAACGTGCCGGAAGGGACATAAACGAAGCATGCAACAATAGTCAATAAACTAGTTAAGACTGAGGACCATATGGGGGGAGATAAAGAAGGAAATAGATCTTAGGGGTCGCTTGCGAGGGCATTGTGCATTCTGGCATGCCACCTTCCGCGCCTGAAATACAAATAGGTTTTGCTCATTTGCATTAGATTCGGCACATGTGAACTTCGACGCCTAAACCAGGCCTTAGTCTGTTCTTCAGGTCTTGTTCGTCAAGGTCCACAGGAATATGTGCTAATTTTTCCATCATTTTCTTTAGAATTGGCTTGAAAGCATCCCTGCCTATCCCAAGGCCTTTAAGTTCCTCATGGGATCTGTCACTGATCTGTTGGATTTCCGTGCAAATGATTTGTTTCCTGACGAAACTATCGAAGTTCCTTGTGAAGCACATAAAGGCGAGCTAGTGGAAGACGAAAAAACTAAGAAAAAGTATTACATGAACGGCAACAAAAAAGTGTATTGTGACTTTGAGAGCAAAGACGATCTAGAAATCAAACTCAAACTCAAACGTATGAGCCTGAAGAGAGCAATTGAAGTCTACATGGAAGAGGTAGGAATCATATTGAAAATGACATTGGTAATTAAAATGAGTATCAATCTAAGAGGTGCAAGTAGAATGATTTTCTCATTAAATACATTTTGGATATTCCTTCTTTGACAAAAATTGTTAAAAGCAAATTTTGTTTAAATTTTCAATTCACTTACTTCCGTAAATGTCGCCAGTTCCCCTAACTTCAGTCAAGACACTTCCCCTTCACAGTCTTTCAGTTTTACAGTTTTATTAAATTTGCACACAAAATATTCCATGTCAAATTGCTAACTGCTATTAAAAAATCACTTTTAATTATTATAGATTAATAGAAACATATAAATATTTGGAATAATACAATAACAGTACCAGTGACCAGTCGACAACACAGTCTCAGAATCAAGGGTAGTGTAACGGTAGTTCAACTCTGAGGTATCTGGTTCGATCCCTAGACTCGAGCAGGTTTTTTTCTATCCGTTTATTCAAGGGTTTTTCACCGGGTTCTCCGGTTTTGCTATCATCGCAAAAGCTAACCAGCTAAAAATGATAAAATTCCGATTTGATCTGTGAGATATGTACGCGTACCATAAATTTAATCAGTAACATTTTTCAATAAAATGTGAAGGTCGAAGGTTTGTGACGGATCTGTAATTGTGTTAACTTTTTCAGGGTGCAATGTCCATATCAGATATCAGTCTTCCTGCTGGTGAACCTGGATGTGAAAGTCAAGAATCTGAAGGATCTTACACAGATGTTGAAGTACCCTCATGGTCGGAGCTGACAACTGGAGTTAACCCGCCTTCCTTCCGAGTAACTTTCGACCTTTTTCAAGATATAGCAGCATGTAATGGTGGGATAAACATCCCGAAGACAATGTCAAGACTTGTTCGATACCGGTAGAAATTGTTTTTGAAATTCCTCAATTTATCATTGAATAAAAAGGCTTCGTTCTCGCTTCAACTTTATGATCCTTTTTCTCCCGTACTCACTGGTAAGTCCCTTTTTTCTCAAACTGAATGATTCACAATGACACATGCGGTGCTTTCTATTTGTTCTCCAGAGAAGGCAAATGGATGACTGCCAACGAACAAGGGAAATTCCATTTGTACGGTGGTTTTAGCAACGGCCAAAGCTCCAATCCCGCTGAACACGAGAAAATGTCTATATATGGTCTTGTTCTGCAGTATCAAAATACCGATGGTAGCCTTGTTCTAAACAGAGCAGATTATCAAGAATCTAGCAAACACTTTGAAAATTTAGATGAACTTTTGGTTGGTAAGAAACTTGCAAAAGTCGAATGGACAGAAAAGAAACTTCAATCAGGCAATGCTAATAAGAAAAGAAAAAGCGAAGTAGGATCGTCACCACCAACCCCACCGCCACCTTCACCGTGTAACGTTCAGTGGTCCAACGGGCTCAGGTTTGACCCCGGTGACACAGATGGTAAATGTCTTCATTTCACAGCTTCTTCCAAAGGTACACTGTATGTGGTTTTCTCGGCAGTTCCTAGCGACAAGGAAACATGGTACAACATTGAGATATCACCTTATCGTATCGAAATCTACAAGTTCAACAAGGTAAGTTCAGGTTGTTTTTCATTTCTGATTTCAAGAGCTTATTTTTTTCAAAAGCTTCTCATACTTAGAAGGCCACGGATTTGTCTGTTAAGCGTCACCCTCTTAAAATCAGTAGCACTAATAATAATGTTAACTTTATTAAAAAGTTAACATTATTATTAGTGCTACTATTATTCCTTCGTGACGGAAAGAAGCTGTATTTAGGAAAATCCAGATATCGATATCTGACAAAACTTTTGCTGTTTTATTTATATTCCCCCAAAAAGCATAAAAACGTTATTGAAGAAATGAATAAGGAAGAATTGTTTCTATAAAAGCGTGCATACTATTTTTGCTCAGGCCAATTGAGAATAATCTGGAAGGTAGTTGTAGCAGTTGGACTGATACATACAAGGTGCGAGCTGAGATTGTAGTTTATTATGTACAATAAAACCTGATATTTCGATTGATCTTTCACCTTTCCAGGAGAAAACACGGAGGGTGTCAACAGTCAATAAAAATGCCGTAGCTCTTGGTGACTCCGTATTGTTTCAGTCTTACTTTGTCTGCATCACTGAAACAGCGACCAGTAGAGGCACACTCATTGAGTATGGCAAGTCCATGGGAACAATATCAAGTGCAGATGTCTACTTATCTATGAGCGATTATCACAATCCGCTTCATGTTCGATTCTATTCGTTTGGCAACGGGAAAGAGCCTGCGCAAGTGGTGGATTCTCATGTCGTGTCACGCACATCGACTAAAGCAAATTGTAGAGGAGACACTCAAGCTGATGATGGCAATTGCGTACAAATGTGTCATGAAAATTGCGACCCTATAGCAGGTAATCACAGCAGGAGCATAGATATAGTTATTATTAAGGGTGCATTTCTAAGAAGCATATTTTGATGATCATGGAGCAAGCTTCCCAATAGATGTCACAAGGAACACAAAGGCAATTTCAGTTAGGGCCATTATTTTTGTCGGAATTAAAAAAGAATTTTTCATCCTTCAGGATGCAGGTCTAATTCACAAGGAGAACCACAAGACAATGAATGTAACGAGTGTCGTTATGCTAAATCAGAAGACGGTACCCGCTGTCTCAAAAAATGTCCCATTGGAAAGAAACCTGATAAAACAAAAAGATGCCAGCGTAAGTGTATATAGACGTCTTACCTTAATTTTATTCATATGCATAGTACTTAATCTTCAATGTTGGATTTCGTTGACGAAGATGAAAACTAATAACCCTTTAAGGGACACTCTATGGAGTCAGTATGAGATTTCATACTAATCCTAGCTAGATTAAGGATCCACATATTTTAGTTTGGTAACTTTGATTTCGGAGTTCCTGTTCTAGGATTCTATCCGGGAATTCTATTTATATACTCTTTCCAATTAAGAAAGTCATCAAAAGTAGTAAGCTGAGACCGCTTAGGATCATGTGAAACATTTCGCAAACAAAATGCAGCTTTAGGATGCTTAAAGGAGGTGAAACTGTAACTGGTAAAACATCTCGAATCCATCAATAGTTATCTAGTGGTTAAAACATGTAAAATGTAGCTTTCCAGGTGACTAACTTTATCAAAATGAGTATATAGAAAGTGAGTTTTGTTGATTCGGATAAATCCAGTTGTCCGCGGCAAAAGAGAAAAAAGGTCGTTATTCAAAAGAAAAAGCTTATTTTCTTCCTCTTAATCTCCACACAGAATCGTATGACTTGCAAGTTTTGAACACAAACCAAGCTGACACCGACAAGGGCATCGGGGGTTTCCATGTGATGCCAGAGTTTAGTATGTGCTTATGGTTCAATATCAAAGACGTGCAGTCAACGGGATTCAAGAAGATTTTTGAATACTTTATCAAACATGGTCTAATTGAAAACGCAATCTTTTATCTCCAAGTTTCCAAAAATGGAGAAAATTTGGACATTTCTTTCAATATTGGGTAAGTATGTCTAAGTCTTTAAAATGAAAGAAAATTATTCGCCATTTTCCATACATATCAGCTCAGTGGTCACGGACAAAGCATTCAAAGAGACTGCCAGGTACTTTTAAAGGATTATTAAAAATTGAGCCTCGCAACCTCGGGTGCCTGGGTGCTTTTCCTGTGACCAGTGAACCGATGTATATGGAAAATGGTGAATTAGTCAGAAAGTGGACTTGAAAACCTTCACGGAATTATTTTCTTAGGACAAGAGCAATATCCGGTAGATTTTCTTCTCCTAAGAAGTGATTGACTGGTCTTTCATCACAATTTCTTCAATATTTTGATTGAGTAATAACGTCATATATACAATATGCAACTTGTTTTACACCTATTGACTGAGAAACATTTCGTCATCACTGTTAGATTAGGTTTACACTGTAGACTGGCAATCGAAATTAGAGGTAGCCAAAATTATCTGGAAATAGTCTGGAAAATATAGTAAAATTAAGACGTATACATTTGTGCATAGAATTGATGCTTATGTCTTATTCCCCCCAGGAAAACTGGTAAAACACTAACGATTACCAAAAACGACAAATGGCACTACTATTGCTTTACACGAAACAGCATGACAGGTGAAACGAGGATTTATGTCGACGGCAATAAAGAACGCGATAGCGTGCTTTCTGAGGGGCTGACCACATCAGCAGAGGGAAGGTTGCGTATTGGAGGACTTCGACCATTTATTTATGAAGGGAAAATATCGGGTCTCAACGTTTGGAACAGAATCTTAACAGATGAAGAAATTCGTAAAATGTCTAAAGATTGTAGTGTTAGTGCAGAAAGTTGGAAAGATTGGTATGACATCAAAAGTGAATTGACTGAAGGGAAATATGAGTTTAGCGATTCCTCGGAGTGTAAGGCGGCAGCTGAGGGAGACGTAACGCGAAAAGCAGGGAATAAGAAAAATGTTTTGGAGAATGTGGTTCAAAAAAAGAAAAAGAAATTGTGACCAACTGAAATCATTATGTTACCTCTGTTACAACCCATACGTCTTAGTTGAGATTGGTATGACATCAAAAGTGATTTGAATAAAGATAAAATACGAGGTTGTCGATTTGTGGGTTTAGGTTTTGTTGTTGGCTGATGAAGTATGTTCTTCTTGTGTCACGTTTTTATATAGATCGTATCAGCATGTGAATATTGCCACAACGTAATTATAATAATGTCTTAAATTCCTATTTTAACTAACACCTTTTTTTCAAATCGTATTTTATAATGATATCAAAACGGTAAAGAGCTTTAGCCTGTTTTGAAAAGTTATGAGAAATACTAAAAAAGGTGAAAAAGTACCAGAACCAGAATCCTCACTTGCATGAGTGAACGGGATACTCTTTTGATAAGAGTCAAACAAGTTTTATATTGTTTAAAGTGCCTATGACACATCTGACTATATTTTCAGTATAGATTCTACACAAGGTGAGCTGTTGACTGGCCAGGAGAAAAAAAATATTTGGAGTGATGCGTCTTGAAGTTATAAAGGTTTTTCCATGCCATATGCTATTTGTAGACAAGAACCTACTAGTGGGCGCTTTTTGAGATTCCAAAAAGACGAAAAATAGCACCTATTCTGCGTCAATAGGCATCATGAGATTTTCATAGATGTAAATAACCCCTACTCTAGTACTACTTTACTGGAAGAACCAGGAAGAGTTCCGGAGGCTGGAGGAAAAATGCAATGTATCTGGGGGAGGGAGGGGGGGGGGGGGGGTTCAGAGATATAAATTCCCGTGGAAAGATATCAGGTGTCAATATCTGGAATAGATTGTTGACGGAGACCGAAGTTTCCAAAATGGCAGAAACTTTTTGCGATGCTGCAGGGAATTTGAAAGATTGGTTTGAATAAAATATTTAAATGCTAATGAAAAATGCCTGAGATTTTGTGGTATGGAAATGGTTTTTACAAAGTTGTTTTTATGCGCTTTGCAATTTATGAAAAATCTATAACAAGGAAACTTAAATGGAACTTCTGGTAGCTTGTGCATTTAACATTTGTGATGCATTCTATGGACACACATTTGTTATACCACCCTTTCTATTCCAATTCTATCCCAACAAATTATTCAAAACTCTTCTAGATGAAGGAGATAGGGCAAGAGAAAAGGCCAAACGGACCGAAGAAATAACTCAACAAACTCTCCTCACATGAAATGCCAAGTCCAATAATCGAACCCAAGACCCCAGAACCTACTAAGGCCCAGAGGCGCGGAGTGTTCTACTTTTCTTCATATTACTGGAATTTCTTAAATACCTAAGCAACGCCTGTACAATTCATCGAATACCTTAGATGGCATCGAGAGTGCTTGAAAAGCAATTACAAATAAGGCATCTATAATAGTTTTATATGAATACTTTTTGACTTTTTGGCCCTTTTTCGCTGTCATATGTATCCATGTTTTCTTCACGTGAAGCATGTTAAAATGTACCTGTTTAGTTTGTCACGAGTGATCATAGAAAATACATGAACTTGTGACCTACAGTTTGTAAACTCATACAATCTGTAAAAACAGCTCCCTGTTGGTCATTCGAAGATAGCAACCGGTCAGAGGTAAGAAGACAGTGAAATAGATATTAAGAGATGAACTTTCCTAGAACGGAGTGCCTTTTACTTCAGTTTACCACCCCGCCTAAAAGTGCTGTATGAAGAAGAGGAAAAAGAGGGAGGAATGAATGGAAGGAATGAAAGGGATGGAAGTTCATATCATACATGGGACCCTAGACGGAAAATAACAAACGCCAATATCTCACCTGAATCTTTGTTATCGCCATGGTGGTTTCTTATACCCACGATTTTTTGTCTGGGAGAGTAGACGATCTAGCAATAGAGTCTCTGTGAAGAAACCATTTTATTTTAGTTAAGTTCAAATTAACTGCAACATACTGGAGAAGGGCTCTAAGCTATACGAATATACGATCACAACGAAGTGGCATTACGAAACATTTAGAAACGACTTGAATAAACTACATTAATATCAACCAGATTGTTTTGAGGTGAGAGGTAGTTGTTTGTACAGACAGACCTCGCGGAAAGCGCACGAAGTATAACGATTCCAGGAGATTTTAAATAGCACTGGGATAACCCTTTCCAAAATAGTCCCCTTCACAGTTCCCTGCGCCGTCTTGAAAGGTGGCCTTGCCTTTGCATCGAAGCAAGACGATCGATGAGCTTGCAATGATAGAGACATGTGAATAGTTGTCCAAGTTGAAGTTCTCTATACCACTGTAAGCTCACCATTCGTCTCGCTTCCATGCAAAGGCCCGGCTACCTTTCAAGGTGACGCAGGGAACAAAAAGGGAACTATTGTTTTCAATCACCACAAACAACGGCTTCAAGTTGAAGTCAAACTCGAGTTTTTCATTCATTGACTGTATTTCATCGAATCCAGCCTCTATTTTAAACCATCGTTTTAATTCAAGAGAATTCGGGAAAGGTGTATTGCTTGAGTCGGAAACGATAAAAACCATTGATACAAGTGTTCATACATAATACATGAACCTGTCACCTACAGGTTCTAAACCACTTATAACGTGTCTACTTGCTCCCTGTCAGTCATTCCAAGAACGCGACAAGTGAGAGGTAAGGGGACACTGAAATTGATAGCAAAAGCTTGTCTAATTTGTCGAGACTGATGTAACTGATTTTTTCATGCACAGCTGGTATCCGGATAATATTTAAAATTTAAAAAATCGAGAAGCACGTATGTATAGTTATGTATTATTTTGTTTTTCTTGGTTAGTAACACTTGACATCAAGCTGTGGTATTTAAAATTGTCATAAATATCTTACTAAAACAACATTTTTCACACATTTTTATTTTTCACGTAATGTGATGTGGTTGTTTGTTTTCACCTTTTTCTTATTTTGTATCGTTTTCTTTGTTTAGTTGTTTATAATTTAATCGTTTATTCACTCGCTTTTATTCAGTTTCTCATCATTTATAATAGTGTCATTTTTAATCGTTTGCTAGTTTTTTTCGATCATTTTAATTACCTTTGCTCTTGTTTGTGATAAAAAGAGAAATATTTACACCGTAAAAAATAAGAAAGATCACTTACTGACGTTTCGGACGCTAGTCCTTCGTCGGAGTAAAAGGAGTATTGCTTTTACTCCGACGAAGGACTAGCGTCCAAAACGTCAGTAAGTGATCTTTCTTATTTTTTACGGTGTAAAATGTATCTTTTTATCACAACTGTTTCATTAGAAACACCGACGCAGCCCACACTAGCTTACCGCTAGTTATCATCCCTTTGCTCTTGTTTGTTTGTTGTTTTTTTTTTATTTTATTTTTTTTGGTTTTTTCTTGTCATGGATATTGTTTATTTATATATCAAAATGAACTCGTCAACACAAATACCAAGAAAAAACCCTCTTCCTTAAGTCAAAAAACATATAAAAAACATACATACTTTTTTAGAATCAATATTTGGAAAAAAGAAATATCAGAAAAAAATTCAAGAGTGATGATGTCATACCTGAACTATTGACACGTTTTTTGATTTTTTACCCGTTATTCTATTAAGATACTGGACCTGTTGGCGCTTTGTCTTGATTCGAAAGCCACCCGGAGGTTTTTGTGCCACCTTTTATTGCAATACAGCACATACATTATTCAATTCTTTAAAAAGTCCTATAGTTTTCAAGGTCATGTTATCATTCGAAAAGTTTTAGTTTTGCTAATTTTAAGTACTTTTCAAACAAGACTTTCTTTATTCGGCCATTGTTTTCATTGCTACGCACTGATCGAGACAAAAGTCGCGACAGGGAAATTGGGCAATAGAATATTGTCAAATCAAATCAAATCGTTAGAGTAGGTTCCAATGTATTTGACGGACGTTTTGTCTCGATCACCGGCGTAGCAAAGAAAACAGTGGTAAAGAAGATGGTCAGTTCAGTATCAGAATGACGGATCATGCTACAAACATTTTATTGCCGTTTTTAAAAGTTAAAAAATTAAAGCGAATCTTTGCCATTTATAATCTCTCTATTTACGAGCCCCATCTAATCGAATTCCGCGCGATAAGTGACTTTCCCAATTTGGGGCGAGGGCCGCTCGAATTACAACACATTCCTTTTTGCGTTTAGTTTTTCGTACAGCTGGTTCCAGGGTAATTTAGAGAGCACTGAAAGCTATTTCTCCAGCCGTACTATACTGCAAGCGCTTCAGCCACTGCTGACCTGGTCTTATCTTTCAACTTTTTCTTTCACGGTGTCAAATAGTGCATCATTTTACAAAAGGAATTTAACATTTAATTATTTGTTTCAATAACAGTCTTAACATAGAGGGTTGTCATGGTGAAGACTCTGATGGTAGCGGTTACCTTGGTAACATTTCTAACGGAAAATCTCTGTAAGTAGTAATTAACTTTCGCTTTGAACTATCTACTTTTCTATCGTTTACAACCAGTACTATAGTATAATATTCAGGACTCGTAATATTTAAGAGCGACTTTTTAGACGAAGCTGCTGATTTGATCCCGTTAACAGGTTAAGTTACCTGTTCCCATGGTAACTGGCTTATAGTTGAACGGATACATTGTGGTTTAAATTGGGACGACGATGAAATGAACGAAGTTAATATTTTTACATTAATAACGTCTAAGCTATAAGCTATTTTGTGATACGATAAAAGGAACGTCCTCATAACAAGTTTGATTTCTCTTGATTTCGTTTCCCGCCATTATCTAAACTAAACGTGACCCTTTGTGACGTTAGTTTCTCAACATCGATAACCCTCATGGCTTGTTGTCATATGTGAATGTTTTGTAATTGAAGTTTCTTTCTTGAAAATGATGCCAGGAAGCCGCTGTGTAGAGCAAAGATGTAGCAATAAGTCCTAAACCTGGACGCTAAAAGCAAAGCGTTGAGTAACTGACGTCACTGGTAAGAACCAGACGGATCAATGGCGGACGATATTATTCTTAGACAATTCAATTCAATTTTTTACGTCTCTTTTTTAACAACGGGTATCTCTCTAATCTCCTTTAAAAATTGGTTCAAATATCATCGTCGTCCCACATTAAGTTAGCGCGCTAGCTACGTGCGCGAGCGATTCGTCATCTTATCGGTCTGTCCTCTTATCGAACATGGCTCTCAGCCAATCAGCGCGCGAGAAATTTACAAGTTATGGTAAAAAAACGCATTGTAGGTGATTAATTAATGGCTTTTATATTGGTAGTAAGACTTATTCATTTTAAATAAACAGGTAATCAACAACCTGGATTGAACAACAGGCAGAATGTTGGTCAAAATGGCGCTGCCTATCGATACAACTATCCGGCTTTGAGAAACCACAATGATGGATCTGTTCCTCTTGTCAACAAAATGCCAAACAACCAGACTAAAACGTTTTGGAATAACGTCTCGTTTTCAAATGGCAATATACGAAAGGCCAAAAAGCAACCTGCAAATATCAACCCCAATGAGACAAAACGCGAAAGCGACGAGAGTTTGAAATTACCACAACAACAGAAAAAGAATCTTCTTGGAAAAGGTATAAAATTTGCGAAAAGTGATATCTTTGTGAATTTTAATTGTGGATGAAAACTTCATTTGCTTCCATCTCCAGTCATCAAGAAGACTTCCACCAATCCAGAAGCAAAGCTGGTTAACAATGACATGACGGCATCGAAAAGGGGGGGTCCGGTTGTTGCGGGTTTATTAACAAAACTAGCGGGAAACGAGAAGGTCCAAGAAGCGGTAGTCGATAAAGGAATCGAAGTGGCGGGAAAACTGGTTGACAAATACTTTCAAAATATTGACGAAGCTCAAGAAAAAGCCTCAGCATTTCTTAAGAAACAAGTAAGTGGCCCAATAGGCCATTTTTAATTTCGTACAACACCGTTGTATTCTTTGATTACAGGCTAGTAGACTCATTTACTCAGGGTTGGCCTCACTTTTTCAGCATCAAAATATTCACAAATATCAACGGTAAAGTAAAGAATGCACAATTTCAACAAATGACATATACTTTGAGATTCATTGGAACACAATCTGAGCAACAGAATACTCTTGAGTCATAATGGCTTACTCCTTAATTCTTTTATACACAACAAAAATTATAAAGCTTGAAATCAGTGTGAAATGATTTGACGGATCCATCCGTTGATTATTAGCTCATTTCAGTCAATTATTTGCAAGCATTCCCAAGATAGTCCATGAGAAAGAAATGCGGCAGCCATTTGGCAACCAGCAAAGAATTGAGGATTCGACATCCTATTTTGATTAGCATTTCCCATTATTCTGCCAAGACAATTTATGAAATACGAGTTCTTCCTTCTACAATAATACAATAATTGTGTTTCTTCTTTAAATTAATCGTAAACGGTGGTCGAACTCATGGCGGAATTTTATTTCAATCAACAAGAAAAGTCTACAGTGTATACTAGGAAAATTTTCGAAAAGTGCTAACCAAAAATAGTGACCCATAATTGCTTTCGGGGAAGGCGATCAACTATGCTAGGAATAATTGATAATTGCAGGAAACGTTCCTTGCCATTTGTGCGCATGCGTTCCTCAGCCAATATTTGTCCATATACAGATTAAACTGGATATCATGCCAGACAAGGGATGGGAAACTGAAGACATGTTTGTTCCTCCTGGATATCACATCAATGCCGAAGTTGAAGGTACAGAACCATCGAGTGGTGCCGATGACACGGTACAACCCTATACCTACCCAGCAGGGCTTGGGAGTGTAATGATGAATGGCTGTTGGGGGACTGGATACAAGGATGGAGACCCGTGTTATAATGCGATGGAAACAACTGAGCAGTGCAGGGTGAGTGAAAAGATCCTTCAAATTTGTATGTTAAATATCTTTATTACGTACCTGATTGGACTTGTTCTCATTTAAGGACATGATTGATGGTGCTGCATTTATTGGTGTTGGTTTTGATGGTCGTGGAGAATACAGTCCTGAGTCCAGGAAGATGAGTATCATCCAGAGAAGCTGTGCAGGAAAATCCTCGTAAGTACTGAAACGAAAGGTAAAAAATTGATTAATCTGTTGAACTGATTCAACAAGCAATTCTCCCGTTCTACAGATACGACGATCTTCAAGTGCCAGATACAATGAATGTTCACGGGATCTACGATACTAATGCACACATGACTGTCTTTACATCACGATCTGAATACCAGAAATATTTGCAAGAAGAGGCAGGGGTATCAGGATCGTACTTTGGTTTCTACGCTGGTGTGAAAAGTGCGTGGGGAAGCTCTGAAAGTGGCGCAAAACAAACTAATCTTGCCATCTTTGATATCGATGTGGACAGGTATAGAAAAAATACCTTTGCCTCCCTTTTGTGGCCTCGTTTAAATTTCTTTCTTTATTTCACTTTGATCTGATTGTGGCTAAATGAAAACCTTTTTCTCAGCTATTCTCGTTTTATGTCATTGATGTAATGGTAAAGTAAGACAGTGTATGTTAAAATAAGTTTCGTGAAAAAAACGAGGCACTTTGTTATTATTATTATTATTATTATTATTATTATTATTATTATTATTATTATTATTAATTTTTTTTATTATTTTTATTATTATAAAACGAATTGCTTTTGACGATGGAATAATAAAGACATAGTCATTGATTATCGTTGGTCCTACTTTTGCTCTTGCTTTTCCAGATACGAGATCTTCCAAGATGAAGTCAAGCCACACGATCTGAGTAAAAGTTTCTTGAGAGAGTTTATTAATCTTCCAGACTCCTACTTTGAACCTGGAGCTCCAGCTAAATTCCGTGAGATACCTTTCAATCATTTTAGAAAGATATTTTGACCTTGTGTTGTTAAAAAAAAAGTCAATTTCCCCAGATGAATGGGGAGGTTCATTAGGTCACATGTCGGTGCCACATGCATGTTGGCTTACTTAGATACATGAAAACAGTTGTAGGGATCCATGTTTTACGATGTGATGACAACAATGACGCGACGTCTTTGCGGAAAAGCAATCCTAAAACTAACTTGTGCTTTGTTTTGTCAGAGGACTTCATTCTTCGATGGGGAACTCACTACATCAAGTCTGCAAGATTTGGTGGCCAGCTGGAACTACGAAAGACACAATTGGCAAGAATGACTGCCAGCAAGGAAGCATTTGCCCAAGAGAGCGAGGTTGAGTTCAAAAGTCTGTTCTGGAGTGCGGGAGCAAAATCGAGTAAAAAATCTGGCGAGTCGTCCAAATCACAACAGAATTACATGTCTACATCTTTAGTTGTGCAAGGAGGAAGTCAGAGAATAGCAGCGGTGATCTCTGATATGTATTCACCTACTTTCAAGACTGAATTCACGGTAAAAGAAACTCACAATCAACTAAGAGACTATTACTCCTTCATACCACTGACAAACTGTATGGAACTAAGCTTATTGTCAGGAACGTGCCGGAAGGGACATAAACGAAGCATGCAACAATAGTCAGTAAACTAGTTAAGACTGAGGACCATATGGGGGGAGATAAAGAAGGAAATAGATCTTATTGTATATTCTGGCATGCCACCTTCCGCGCCACCTTCCGCGCCTGAAATACAAATAGGTTTTGCTCATTTGCATTAGATTCGGCACATGTGAACTTCGACGTCTAAACCAGGCGTTAGTCTGTTCTTCAGTTTCTTGTGTGTTCGTCAAGGTCCACAGAAATATGTGCTAATTATTCCATTATTTTCTTTAGAATTGGCTTGAAAGCATCCCTGCCTACCCCAAGGCCTTTAAGTTCCTCATGGGATCTGTCACTGATCTGTTGGATTTCCGTGCAAATGATTTGTTTCCTGACGAAACTATCGAAGTTCCTTGTGAAGCACATAAAGACGAGCTAGTGGAAGACGAAAAAACTAAGAAAAAGTATTACATGAACGGCAACAAAAAAGTGTATTGTGACTTTGAGAGTAAAGACGATCTAGAAATCAAACTCAAACTCAAACGTATGAGCCTGAAGAGAGCAATTGAAGTCTACATGGAAGAGGTAGGAATCATATTGAGGTGCAAGTAGAATGATTTTCTCATTAAATACATTTTGGATATTCTTTCTTTGACACAAATTGTGAAAAACAAATTTTGTTTAAATTTCCAATTCACTTTCAACTGTAAATTAGTCCATTATTAGCCTCTCTCTAGCTCTATCGCTCTTTCGTTTACGGATATCTGCTTTCTTAACTTTAGTTTGCCAGTTCCCTTAATTTCGGACAAGACCCGCTTGGGTTTCATAAGTTGTTTAAAGAAATTCAATTCTCCTCACAGTCTTTCACTAAGTATTCCATGTCAAATTGCTAAATTGCTATTAAGTTATCATAGATTAATAGAAATATAGAAATATTTCGAATAAAAGAATAACGGCAGTACCACGTAAAGGTGTGTGTGGTGACCAGTCGACAACCCAGTCTCAGAATCAAGGGTGGTGTAACGGTAGTTCACTCTCCTCTCACCTGAGCTATATATATGGGCTCGATCCCTGGACTCGAGCAGGGTATGTTCTCTCCCTTTATTCATTCGGGTTTTCCGGTTTTCAGTTTCCTATACCCTCGCAAAAGCCAACAAGCTAAGTATGTTAAAATTCCTATTTGACCTGTTAGATATGTACGCGTGCCATGACTTTGATCAGTAAAATTTTTCCATAAAATATAAAGGTCGAAAGTTTGTGACAGTCTGTAATTGTGTTTACTTTTTCAGGGTGCAATGTCCATATCAGATGTCAGTCTTCCTGCCGGTGAACCGGGATGTGAAAGTCAAGAATCTGAAAAATCTGAAGAATCTAAAGAATCTGAAGAATCTGAAGGATCTGAAGAATCTGACGAATCTGACACAGATGTTGGAGTACCGGCCTCATGGTCGGAGATGACAACTGGAGTTAACCCGCCTTCCTTCCGAGTAACTTTTGACCTTCTTCATGATCTAAAAGGAGCACCTAATGGGGGGATAGACATCAATAAGACAATGTCAAGACTTGTCCGATACCGGTAAAAAAATTTTTTGAAATTCCTCAATTTATTATTGAATAAAAAGCCTTCGTTCTCGCTTCAACTTTATGATCCTTTTTCTCCCGTACTCACTAGTAAGTCCCTTATTTCTCAAATTCAAAATGACACATGCAGTGCTTTCTATTTGTTCTTCAGAGAAGGCAAATGGGTGACTGCCAACAAACATGGGAAATTCCATTTGTACGGTGGTTTTAGCAACGGCCAAAGCTCCAATCCCGCTCAACATGAGAAAATGTCTATATATGGTCTTGTCCTGAAGTATCAAAATACCGATGGTAGCCTTGTTCTAAACCGCGCAGATTATCAAGAATCTAAGAAACACTTTGAAAATTTAGGTGAACTTTTGGTTGATAAGAAACTTGCAAAAGTCGAATGGACAGAAAAGAAACTTCACTCAGACAATGCTAATAAGAAAAGAAAAAGCGAAGTAGGATCGTCACCACCAACCCCACCGCCACCTTCACCGTGTAACGTTCAGTGGTCCAACGGGCTCAGGTTTGACCCCAGTGACACAGATGGTAAATGTCTTCATTTCACAGCTTCTTCCAAAGGTACACTGTATGTAGTATTCTCGGCAGTTCCTAGCGACAAGGAAACATGGTACAACATTGAGATATCACCTTATCGTATCGGGATCTACAAGTTCAACAAGGTAAAATCTGAATTGCAGATCCCTTTCTTAGATACTGCATTCTCAACAAGCTTCTTGATTTCACAGATTTGGATTTTCACGGCTACTATTTTTGACAGAAATTCTGTTGCTTTAGAAAAATTGTAATGAAATTTTGATATAAAAGCTACGCCATAGTATTTTGCTCGGCCCATATTGAGAGGACTACCAAGAAAGCAGTTGTGACAGTTGGACAGAGAAAGGGTTCACTCCAATCTACCCATATATTTAAGGTGTTGAACTGTGGTATAATTGATAAACGTAAATTACAACCGATCAATCATTCACTATTCCAGGAGAAAGCAACGGAGGTGTCAACCGCCAATAAAAATGCCGTAGCTCTTGGTGACTCCGTGTTGTTTCAGTCTTACTTTGTCTGCATTACTGAAACAGCAACCAGTAGAGGTACACTCATCGAGTATGGCAAGTCCATGGGAACAATGTCAAGTGCAGATGTCTACTTATCTATGAGCGATTACCACGACCCGCTTCACGTTCGATTCTATTCATTTGGCAACGGCAAAGAGCCTGCGCAAGTGGTGGATTCTCATGTCGTTTCACGCACATCGACAGAATCAAAATGTAGGGGGGACACTCAAGCTGATGGTGACAATTGCGTACAAAAGTGTCATGAAACTTGCGACCCTATAGCAGGTAACAGCTTGAGTAGGGATATACATGTTGTTTGGGCAGCAATTCTTAGAGGGGTATTTAAATAATCCCGACCATATAGCAGGATTTCCGATACGTGCCACAAGGACTAAGTATTATTAGTATTCATACCGCCGGAGTCCATTCAAATCAAATAAACAGAATGCCGGCGAAAGAAAACGAGTCAGGTGAACTTGTGAACAACACTAATGACGGGTGCGAAGGAGACTATAGATTGTCATATCGTAGGACAACTTCCAAACATGCCACAGAGCTTATCCCCGACTAGGTTTGCGTTCAATAATTGTAAACCCCTTTTTAATTTTTTTTCAGGATGCCGATCTATTTCACAAGAAGAACCAAAAAACACTGAATGTAACGAGTGTCGTTATGCTAAATCAGAAGATGGTACCAGGTGCCTCAAAGAATGTCCCTCTAATGAAAAACCAGATAAAAGAAAACAGTGCAGAAGTAAGTGCATATAAAACATCTCAGAGAAATTCTACCAAATTGAGCCAAAGCAAAGAGTTTTCTTTTACCCTGCTAGTTAGTAACTCCGTTTGGATTTGGGTTTGTGATCCCTTTGCCAAGAGTCACCTCCGGATTCCGTTGATTATGGGAAAGAAATCCATATTCCCGGCTTCACCCCGACAAACACCAAGCATTTGGGTTTTCGCTCTCCATCAACCAGAAAATTATTAATCCAGTTCTCTTTCTCTTTCGCTCCCTCTCCCTCTTCCTCTCTCTCTCTCTCTCTCTCTCTCTCTCTCTCTCTCTTCTCTTCTCTTCTCTTCTCTTCTCTTCTCTTCTCTTCTCTTCTCTTCTCTTCTCTTCTCTTCTCTTCTTTTCTCTTCTCTTTCGACACAGGTTCGTATGACTTGATGTTTAAAGACAACAAGGACGATTATTTTTCATCTGAGTCGGAAATCAGTGGTTTCCCTGCGTTGCCCGAGTTCAGTATCTGCATGTGGATCAATTTCGATAGAGTTCCATCACAACTGAAAGGATCCAATAACCCTGATGCTAAAAAGATTTTAACTTTTGTGAACAGTCCAACAGATACCGCGTCGTTCTTATCTGTTGAATCGCTTGTTACGGAAAATGACGACGGTACTGTTGTAGTGAGGATTCGGGTCTTTATCAAGTAAGTATATACAATAACACACAATCAAATTGATAATTAAATGACCCAATCCGAAAGTGGCAATTCACAGGAGTAGAAATGATCTCAAAGAATGTTCTAAAATGGGTAAGAGATTACCATAAATCGCAGGCTATAATCAGAGAATATAGGTTAGAAAATCCTATTCTTTTGTTTCATGGGCTAAATAAAATATTGCACGAACGTTAAATTTAGCAGCAATGGTCCCTCTAGAGATTTTACCCTCAAAATGTCTCACATTTGATGAAGCGTTATACTATTCTTCCAGTAGAAAATATTGATGTTCAATCATGTATTTAATTACTTAATGCTTATTTGGTATTTCCACAGACCCAAAGGATTATTTCCCAAGGCTGTAACTTTGGAGCCGTTTGCAAAAGACAACGAATGGCACCACTTTTGCGTTACACGAAAAAGCACGGACGGACACACCAGCCTCTTTCTTGACGACGAGAAACCTTTTACTAATACAATATTTCCAGATCATAGTATTTCACCAGGAGGAAGAATGCGTATTGGAAAATTTGAATCGGATAACTTTGAGGGAAAGATATCGGGTCTCAATGTTTGGGAAAGTATTTTATCACACCAAGAGGTTCGTAAAATGGCTCTGCAGTCTTGCGATGATAGTGCAGGGAGTTGCAAGGATTGGTATGAAATCAAAAGTGCATTGAATCCAGAAAAATACCATATCATCGTGCCCTCGATTTGTAAGACTACACATGCGAAAGCAGAAAAGCCAAAACCAGCGGCCAAGAAAAATGTTTTAAAAAATGTTTTAACAAATGTTAAGAAAAATGTTTTTTTGAATGTTCCTCACTAAAAAAGAAAGAAAAAAAAGAAATTGTGACATGATAAAGTGTAACCTCTTAACGATCCATATTATAATTCTGGGTAATAAATTTACTTTGGATACAAGTTAGTAAGTAAATGCTTAATTGGCCAATGGATGACTCAATTTTCATTATGAAATAAGAATAATTTCTAATTTTCACATACGCATAAATGCTTTTTTTCATTTTTCAAAATTAGTGAAAAAATAATAAACTGATAACCAATCAATTAAAAATCTCGGAATCGTGAATAAATCAACAGTCAATCAGTCAATCCAACCACCCCCCGGACCCAACCACCCCCGGATCCAACCACCCCGATCATGAACAATAAAAAAATTACCTAGCTGTTGATAGATCAAAATGGCCTTGATAAAAAAACATTGAATTTTTACACCAGCTATATAATAACACTCAGTTCATTTGAAGGCTTTTTTTTTTTTTTTTTTTTTTTTTTTTTGATTAAATAACAAAACAATGAAAATCTAGAACTTTGCCAATTTAATTCACTTATATTCACTTATTCATTCCTTGCTTCCTTCCTTCCTTCCTTCCTTCAGTCAATCAGTCAGTCAAGCATTCATTCAATCAATTGCCCTATTTCACTATGACGTCATAGCTTGTTAACATGGACACGAATAATATAAATTTAGTCTAAATCGTCTTTTGTTCGGCATATTTAGCGTAATATTTAGCTTCTCTCGCTTTCTAAAACAGCTAAGAGCTTAATTAATAAACACAGAAATATATATATATACTACCAACCAGAAAAAGTTTTAAAGACTCACCAAGTAATTCCTGGGCTTTTGCTTGGCCAGCTACGTGTTTACAAAACACTATTGTTCAGTCTTGCTTTGAGATGAAGTAAAACCACGAAGAAAACTTGAACTCTTGGATCAAGAACGAGAGCATAATATCAGTAGGCTTCAATATACAAACGATTGACAGATTGAGCTCAAGTAAGCATCTATTGATTCATTCATTCTATTATTCATTTGGTAGCTATCCTCAGTGATTCAGAGAGAGGTGACTGGAAACGACAATCAAACTTAACTCATCGTCTAGTTCGAGTGGTTACAGAACAACTGCTTTTTAAAACTGCTTCGGAAGAGCTTAATTGATAAATACAGAAAAAACATATATACACTACCAACCAGAAAAGGTTTTCAAGACTTACCAAGTAATTCCTGAGCTTTAGCTTGGCCAGCTACGTGTTTACAAAACACTATTGTTCAGTCTTGCTTTGAGAAGAATAGGCTTAATTCGCTAAACATCCATATCCAGAGAATACCACGAAGAAAACTTGAATTCTTGAATAAAGAACGAGAACATAATATCAGTAGGCTTCAAATACAAACGATTGATAGATACTTGAGCTCAGGTAAGCATGCAGAAAGAGTTTTCAGTTGAAATTTATAGTTTTAGTGTAGTTTTGAAGTCCTTACTGAAATATTCCGGCTGTAGGTCGTACAACTGCTTCCAACCGACTCCAGAACTCCATTTTTCAGCTTTCTTAACCTCTTTAGGGACAAACTATCTTATCCCACAATTAATGACGCCTAGAACTGCTCTAATTCCCCCAAAAAGGACGTTTGTGATAGATATTTTCAGGAACTTTCAGCACAGCTATTTTCATTGAGCTCAATGCCGGGAGAAAGACAAAGCTACCACTCAGTCATCCAATAAAGCGCGCGCATTTTCATGATTTGAAACAATAAAAGCATGTTTTGCACGAGATATTCAAAGTTTATGCTATTGAATTTTTTTTCAAAACAATTAGCTGATTATTTTTCTCACTTTAAAAAGTAATTTTGGGTTAGCTGTAATTAAAATGCTGGGGTGGTCTGATTAAAATTGGTTTGATAGCTCACCACAGGGTGACCAAGTCAAGGTTTTTTGGAAAATTTGAGTTGAAATTTTAACTTTAAATTCTTCTTTTTTTCTTTCGTTTTTCCATTTTTCCTTTCATTCGTTCTTTTTTCCTTTCTTAAGGAATTGGTAACGTTTTGAAGCCTCTTCAAAAAAATACTGACAGCAATGAATAATTAATGGGCTACTATTTTTACTTCAGGAAAGCCTCTGATCAGTCATTCAGTCAGTTGAAAGCGCAAGAAAGTGCAGGTGGGGAAAGACCTTTCTTTGGTAACGGTATGTTTTGTTATATATCTCATTATAGAATCAAATGGCTTCTAGATTAGTGACTTTGAAGTACGACTGAATCTGAAAAGCAGATAAATGGGTTCTTTTTTTCAATTAAAAAAAGCCATTAGAGTGCAAACAATATATCCGTGAAACATTAGTTATACTAAATGGTGCAATTTTGTGAAAATTCTATTGTTTTCTATTGTTTAATTAGCACTATTTTGTGCTATTTAGTAATTTGTATTTCACGGATATATTTTTTGCACTCTAGATGATGTAAGGCAATTTTGTCTTTTATTTGTGAAACAACAATAGCGGCCAAAATTAAAACTGTTTTATTTTATTCATTTTTATTCCATGCACTCGGTATTTTATCTGTTTGCTTTTTCTATTTTTTCTTTTCTTTTTACCATTTTTATTGTTTTCTTTTTTTGTTATTACTATTGCTGCTGTTATTGTTTAGTTATTTTGCATTGTATTATGACACTTTTGGTGAAAAAGAACAAAACAAAACCTAAAAACAAAAAACAAATAATAAAGAAAAAAAAATAAGGCGCAGATTCTTCTTATACTCTCGTAGACAAAATTACCTAACGTAGGATAGTATATATTGAGGTATCTTATTATTTCCAAAGTATTTCCAAAGTATTTCCAAAGTAGAAACCAAAGCCCGAAAATAATTATGAAAAAAATAGCTGATAAGATGCAACAATGACCCGTGATATTGTTGAACAAACAAACTTGAAGAAAAGCAAAATCACAGAGCATAACTAAAAGTGTTGAGTAGATACTTCATTAAAAATATCAAAGAATTTTCAAAAAAATGTCTTACCATGCTCGTTGAAAAAAAAAATTAAATCGCACGAAAATAGAAACGAGACGAAAGAGAGAAAATAAAATAAAAGAAAGAGAGAGAAAAAGAGAGAGAAAAAGGCAGCTCTCAGTGTGATTAAGTACTAAGCTCCCATATAAAACTTGTTAGATCGATCGTTTTTAATTAAACGGAACTTGAATAACCAATTGATTGTATCCTCTTGTACCAGTGTTTTTTGTTGGTGTTTTTTGACATAAAATTGCTCTATATTTCAATAGCGATTGCAGGTCATGTATTTAACTGTGTAAAACGTTTAAATATTTAGTATGGCATCTTTTGTAGCCAACCACTTTAACGTTATTAACTGCAGGTCATTTGATGAAGCTATATAGATCGTTAAAATATTTAGATTAAGATATCTTTTCAATCGTGGACAACTGACTATAATTGTTTGTGCTTGCAAGTTGCTTTGCAGATATTATTGTTTTTTGTTTTATTTATTTATTTATTTTCTGTTTTCGTATTTCTGCTTTTTTTTTTTTTTTTTTGTTTATTTTTTATTTTATTTTTATCTATTTTTAAGTGCCACCTCTCATTGGTCACATGCAGTTGTGTTTCTGAAAAGAATAACTAATAACAATGAATAGTCCTTGCCCTCCTTTATCCTCCTTATCTTTTACAAAATCCCCTCAATTTTTCTTTTCCTTTCTTTTCCTTTTGTTTGTTGTCGTCAGAGGATCCGACAACAGCAATGAAAACAGCAATAACCATAGTTACCTGCGCCATCTTTGATTAAAAAGTAGTTTCCAAAAAAATGAGAAATAGGCAGAGGATAAACAAACGGTGAGAGGAATAGTCCTCTTCTTAGTTCCCTCTGCCATCTTGAAAGGTACCCGTACCTTTACATCGAAGCAAGACATGAGGTGACCTTGCGATTATAGAGACCTTTTTTAACACCTTGGACAATTATTCGCATGTCTCTATCATAGCAAGGTCACCTCATGTCTCGCTTCGATGCAAATGCATGGCTACCTTTGAAGGTGATGGCAGAGGGAACTATGAAGGGGACTATTCCTCTCACCTTTCGTTAATCCTCTGCCTATTTTTCTCATTTTTTTGAAAACTTCTTTTTAATCAAAGCACTTTATATAAAATACGGTCCTTTCCGTACGAAATAAAAAAGGCGAATCTTTTTTATGTCCCTCTTAAAGTATCAACTTACAGCAGCTTCTACACCTTTTTTTTTTTACAAATATGTTCGTGTCTTCCGTTATTTCTAATAGGTTTCAAGCCACAAACACTAATAAATGTTGATGTGATAAAATGATTGTTTAATTTACAGCAATTTCTGTCTGAGGCGTCAAAAATGACAAAGGCTCTGATAATAGCGGTTATCCTGATTACGTTACTAACGGAATATTCTTGTAAGTAGTTGCATTTGTTATTTACTCCTTGAAGGGTATTTCTTGTTATTAGTTGCTAATGTTACGCTAATTTTAGTCTGTAGGAAAGGAAGGAAATTTAGTCGTGGGATACAAAAACGGCAGTACATTGTTCGAAACAGCGCCCCTGTTCTATACAATGTACCTCTGACAGCACCAAAAAACCAAATGCGGAGATTCCATCCTTTGAAGAACTACAGTAGTCTGTCTAATCCTATTGCTAGTTCCATCATGATGGAAAACCAAGGAAAAGGTGAGGAAAGTAATAAGGACGCTCAGGAAGGTAAAACAAAAGAGTCCTTAAGTCCTGCCATCCAGAATGACAAGAGTTTGAAGGTAGCCCAGGCAAAATTACCATCAGAAAAGAGAAGAAATCTTCTTGGAAAAGGTAACTGTTGGTTTAAATTAGGGAAGCGTCCATTGCTCTAATCTTAATTACTTGAATTGTCAGCTTAGTAAATGAAGCAGCTAGTTACTGCCGGAAACTTATTGAAAACCGTAGAAACAGTGTTTAGTTGGATTTTACCGGACTTCTATTTCTTTAAAGCAGAATAATAATTTTCTTCCTCTAGTCATCCAGAAACCTTCAGGGATTCCAGAAACTAAGCCTGTCGGCCGTGATGATGTTATTGCATCCAAAAGAAATCCCGCAGCTGTGGCAGGTTTATTAACAAAAATAGCGGGAAACGAGCAAGTCCAGCAGGCGGTGATCGAGAAGGGCATCGAAGTGGCGGGAAAACTGGTTGATAAACAGTTGAAAAACATCGAAGAAGCCCAAAAAAAAGCTTCGGATTTTCTGAAAAAAGAAGTGAGTATTCCTATACCAGGTTTGGTAAACATGAAGTCGGATGGCAAAATGAAGAAAAAATCCTGGTCACACTGTTCCAAACTGTTTCATTCTGAACAGCAATGGCTTATGAGAAAAGGAAAGATGTAACTTTTCTGTAAAGGAATTTACTTTTTTTTAGACTTGAGGAATGGAAGAAAGGGCTTAGCACTGAACTAGCTATGAATTGCCGAATAGCATATGAATCGATGTTTGAAAGAACATCTATACTTGATAACTGTTAGTCTTTCCTTCATCAGATCAAGCTTGACATCACTCCAGAAAAGGGATGGGCGACTGAAGATATGTTTATTCCCCCGGGTTATCACATCGAAGCAGAAGTTGAAGGTAAAGACAAGCCTGATGAGTCTAATGACCAAATGCCCTACACTTACCCAGCAGGCATGGGGAATATGATCATGAATGGTTGCTGGGGAACCGGTTACAAGAAGGGGGACCCATGTTTCAATGCTTTGGAGGTATCTGAGCAATGCAGGGTGAGTAATAATGCATTTCATGGAACACGAAAAATTACAAAACCATTTTCAATGAGTATTTCAGTTGAGACAGGTGTATTTTTTTCGACCTAGTTACACGTTTTATCGCGGTTCATTAAATCATTACACCCATTTTTATAACTACATGACCAACACAGCCCAAGACGTCTGTGGTTTTGGCTCAGTGCCGTCGATCAGAAGTTTACAAGTTCAGACCATTGAAAATATGATTGACGGAGCCAAAAACCCAGACAACTAGAATAGTAGTTAGTCGTCTGGGTCGCGTAAGGGGACAAACGCTTTGCTCCCTGGGCATCCCATAATATTGAACGTAAACAATGGAAATTAATATATTCAAGATGGCCGCCGTATCGGTAAAAAGGTCTATTCACGAAGAAAAACAAAGTAAACCCTATTTTCCCTCGATTATGTTTGTGTTCTGTTCATCATTAACGCTAGAGAATGATCTAAAATGGTTAAACATTACACCTGCATGGCTTAAGGCCGGCACACACTAGGCGTCAAGTCGCTGCAACTAGACGCGGGGACCCCCCTCCCCTCCCGTGTGTACACACGATGCAACAACGCCACTTTCACCCATTTTGTCGTTGCAACAGTTTGCATGAATTCAAACAAATAGTTTAAATTCGTGCGACATGTTGGAGGGACAAAATTCTGTCGCGGGGACAAGATTTTTCACAGAAATTCCACATAACACACTAGGGGAATTGTCCCCGCGTCGCGTTGCAGCGACTTGACGCCTAGTGTGTGCCGGCCTTTATGTCTAAGGAACAACTGTGTTGCAAGAAACGTCTCGTCAAGATATAATATTACCTATTAAGATCTAATCTTCATACTTTAGGACATGATTGATGGTGCTGCATTTATTGGTGTTGGTTTTGATGGTCGTGGACAATACAGTCCTGAGTCCAGGAAGATGAGTATCATCCAGAGAAGCTGTGCAGGAAAATCCTCGTAAGTCGTTGCCAAACCAATAAACCATTTTCTATTAACATTGCACTGTCCTTCAATATCCCCTTTACATGATACTTCCCTGCCAAATCATAATACCAGGATTTTTCCCTTCACATAGTTATGACAGTCTTCAAGTGCCAGACACGATGAACGTTCACGGGATCTACGATACCACAGCAAGTATGACCGTCTTTACGTCACGATCTGAGTATCAAAAGTATTTACAAAAAGAAGCAGGGGTATCAGGATCGTACTTTGGTTTCTACGCTGGTGTCAAGAGTGCGTGGGGAAGCTCTGAAAGTGGCGCAAAACAAACCAATCTTGCCATCTTTGATATCGATGTGGACAGGTAGGTCAAACTCATAATAATGATACAGTTGTTATTGTTATCTGCCACTGCCACTGCCACTGCCACTGCCACTGCCACTGCCACTGCCACTGCCACTGCCACTGCCACTGCCACTGCCACTGCCACTGCCACTGCCACTGCCACTGCCACTGCCACTGCCACTGCCACTGCCACTGCCACTGCCACTGCCACTGCCACTGCCACTGCCACTGCCACTGCCACTGCCACTGCCACTGCCACTGCCACTGCCACTGCCACTGCCACTGTTATTATCATTATTGTTATCATTATTGTTATCAGGTATGAGATCTTTCAAGACGAAGTAAAGCCAAAAGATCTAAGTAGGAATTTCCTGAGAGAGTTTGTTGATCTTCCCACTTCGTATTTTGCTCCTGGTGCTCCGGCTAAATTCCGTAAGTTACTACTATGGGTTTTATTTGCCACCTACTTATAAAGCAAGACTAGTTACTATGGTGGAAAAGATACTATATGCAAAAGGAAAACGAAAAATAAACAGTAAAATGTAAAATGTAACATGTAAAATAAAAAGTAAAATGTCCTTTAAAAAGGCTTCCTTGCAAGGATGAAAGGATGAATTTCTTCATGAAAATATAAAACATCGCTGTATTTGTTTACATTTTTTGTCAGAGGACTTCATTCTTCGGTGGGGAACTCACTACATCAAGTCTGCCAGGTTTGGTGGTCAGCTGGAACTACGAAAGACACAACTGGCAAGCAAGACCGCCAGCAAGGAATCATTCGCCGAAGAGAGCGAGATTGAGTTCAAAAGTCTGTTCTGGAGTGCAGGAGCAAAATCGAGTACAAAATCTGGCAGCTCGTCCCAGTCACAACAGAACTACATGTCTACATCTATAGTTGTGCAAGGAGGAAGTCAGAGAATAGCAGCGGTGATCTCTGATATGTATTCACCTACATTCAAGACCCAGATTACGGTAAATAAAAATGGCCAATAAAGATATACATGTCAGTCATGATTGTTCTTGTTTTTTATCAACATGATGCACAGGACACGCATGAAAAACGTCTGCGCATGCTCTAAGTCCGCATGCAAATAAGTCAAAAGCGTCTTCGTGCTATTGCAGAAATATGCAAATTTGACTTTCACACTTGCCTGAAGAATAGTCTTTACAAAATGCCAAAACTTTAAGTCAGTTCTTAAAACTTAAGGCTAATTCTTTTATATTGTCTTTATTAATACAGTATCTTGGTCTCACAAAAGTATACCCACGAAGTTTTTTGTATACTCGGAGAAAGCAAGCAAGCAGTTATTTTCTCACTAAAACTCTTGTAAATTCTTGGAAAGCGTGCTGAAAGGCACGCATGCGCAAACGTTTTTCTCTGGTGTTGATGCACAGATTTACATAGCTAATTATTTTACGATTAGGGTACCTGACTCTGATTAGTCCTAAATCTTTTCAGATATCCTAACACCGAATTTCTGTTAATTGTCTTGTATCTATCTATTTATCATTGTAAATAAGTGGTGTAAAAATAAGTAAACTTGTAACTTGTAATTTGTAACTTACGACCCGTGCATCTGTGATATAGGAATGGCTAGAGAGCATACCTACCTACCCAAAAGCCTTCAAGTTCCTCATGGGATCTGTCACTGACCTGTTGGACTTCCGTGCCAACGACTTGTTTCCTGACGAAAAGATCAACTGGGGATGTGAAGTTCATCAAGATAGCTTGGAGAAAGACAACGAAACAAATACATACTACTACTTGGTGAACGATAAGAGAGTGTATTGTGAGTTTGGTAGTAGAGAAGATCTGAAAAGCAAACTGAAACTCAAACACATGAGTCTGAAGAGAGCGATTGAAGTCTACATGGAGGAGGTATAAGCTCTTTTTTTCTTTTGGTGAAATGGCATGTGGTTCACTAAGTCAAAGATGCTACAAGGTTTCCTAACCATCCCCAGTCGAGATTGAGCTCTACCTAGTGGCATTACTTAATTTGCGTTTAAGTGCCTATCAACCCTGACAGTTTAGTTTGAAAATCACTTCTACATGTAGGGTATAATACGATGGGACAGTTTTACAGGATATGGACTTCTCATTTCAGAGATATCCATGTGCATTAAATACTGTTAAAAAGTTTTAATGCAACGAATTGTTTTTAATTATTTTCAGGGCACAATGTCCATGTCAGACATTAGTCTTCCAGCTGGTAAACCTGGTTGTGAAAGTCAGGAAACTCCTACAAATGTCGCAAAGCCCTCCTGGTCAGAGATGACAACTGGATCTAGCCCGCCTACCTTCCGAGTAACTTTTGACCTTCTGGATGATGTGAAAGGAGCACCTAATGGGGGCTTAGACATCCGAAACTCAATGTCAAGACTTGTTCGATACCGGTACTTGAGGCTTCGTTCTTTGTTCTGGCTTCATAAGCATTTTTTTTATCATACTCAAGCATGATCTTCAGTAAATTCCTTATTTCTCAAAGTAATAATGATTCACTGACGCTTAGGCTTTGTTCCTTTTTCTCCAGAGAAAACAAGTGGGTCACTGCCAACGAACAGGGACAGTTTCATTGGTACGGCGGTTTTAGTAACGGCGGAAGCGCTGATCTTGGTAATAAAAAAATCTCCATATTTGGTCTTGTCCTGAAGTATGACGACACAGATGGTAGCCTTATTTTAAACAACGCAGATTATCAAGAATCTAAGAAATACTTTCCAGCGTTAAGTGAACTTTTAATAAATAAGAAGCTTGCACAAGTTGAATGGACAGAGAAGAAACGTCTATCAGGCGATGCCAAGAATAAAAAGAAAAGTGCAGTGGGATCACCTTCACTATGTAACGTTCAGTGGTCCAACGGTCTCAGGTTTGACCCCAGTGACTCAAATGGCAAATGTCTTCATTTCACAGCTTCTACCAAAGGCATTCTGTATGTAGTTTTCTCGGCGATTCCTAGTGACAAGGAAACGTGGTACTACGTTGAGATTTCACCATATAGAGTCGGCATTTACAAGGTTAGTTCTATCCACGATATATTTTCTATTTCGCCTTGCCGTTGGACAATTTCTTGGACAACGTCAAAGCAACTCAACTTAATTGGAGGGCAAAACGAAAAGATTTAATCTCCTGAGAATTGGAAACCTATTATTTTGTACTCCAAATTGAGCTGCATTCCGAAGTGCTGCAAGGAGTATATATTGACACAAATGCAAATCCAGAATGTAAGGATGTGGAATCCCTTAGCCAATTTAAGATACCTGATCTGTAAAATGTTCTGATATTGTATCTGGAATACTTACTTGACGTTTGAAATTCCCTTGCAAAGGGGTGTTCGTCGTGAACCTCTTCCTTTGCTATGCAGCGCTGGATTTCTTCCGTTTTATAACGAAATAGTTTGTTCAGTTTACATTAATAGTGGTACAAACATTCAACTTTGCAGGGAAGTACACTGAAGGTATCAACAGTCAATAAAAATGCCGTAGCCCTTGGTGACTCCGTGTTGTTTCAGTCTTACTTTGTCTGCATCACTGAAACAGCGACCAGTAGAGGTACACTCATCGAGTATGGCAAGTCCATGGGAACAACAGGAAATGCAGATGCCTACTTATCTATGACTGATTACCACGATCCTCTTCAAGTTCGATTTTATTCATTTGGTAATGAAGAAGAGCCTGCGCAAGTGGTGGATTCTCATGTCTTGTCGCGTGCTAAAACTAAAACAACATGCAAAGGAGACACTCAAGCTGATGGTGACAATTGCGTACAAAAGTGTCACGAAACCTGCGACCCTATAGCAGGTAAGCACATCTAACGTCCCAGCATATTAGCTAAAGGAAGTAATCCTAAGTAAATATTTCAACATGAAAATGTGATCGCGTCCAAAAGCGATCAGCATGCAGATCTGATATCGCGTTTTCCGGTACACTTCTTAACCTTTCAAACATACCACAGATGTTAATCCTCACAGACCCCGACAAGGTTTGTATGCATAAATTTCAAACCAGTTTCATTCTTTCAGGATGCAAAACTAGTACACAAGGGCAACCAAAGGCGACTGAATGTAACGAGTGTCGTTATGCTAAATCAGAAGATGGTAGCCGCTGTCTCAAAGAATGTCCAACTGGAGAGAAACCGGATAAAAAGAAACAGTGCAAAAGTAAGTAGATGCTTTAAAAATATCTCAGATAAAGTCCACCAACCCTGCAAGTTTGTATTCAGATTTCCGGATCCCTGTGCCAAAAGCTGAGGGTTTGTTGATTTAGAGAACAAAACTGATCCAGATTCCCTTTCACTATACAAAAAAATCTTCCTTCCTTTGAAAGTGGTTTTGCGGCAACTGGGTTTTTGCTTTCCATTAATCAGAAGCTTGATTTAAAAAATCAGAAAAATCTGAACTCAAGTTTTGACTATTAGAATTTCAACGTTAGTTTTAAAAGCGCCTTGAATAACTGAGTAAACATTTTTCCCTCTCTCTCTCTCTCTCTCTCTCAACGCAGAGTCGTATGACTTGAAGTTCAAGAACAACGAGTATTGGCCAGATTCGGCTATTGGTGGCTTCCCTTCGTTACCAGAGTTCAGTATCTGCATTTGGTTCAATATCCAAGGAGTTACACCAAAGCAAAAGAATGAAGACGTTCAGAAGATTTTTGATTACGTGAATAGTGCAGATATCATCAGGTCCTTTCCTATCTTTTACGTTGCATCATCAATCAATACCGCAGAAACACAAGGGTACATTTCTTTTATCAGCCAGTAAGTAAAATACGATCATAACAATTTGACTTGCATTAAAAGAATAATGTGCCAATCAAAAAGACCGAGTGATCTCAAAGACGGAATGCTCTTATAATGAGGGGATCGTCTTGAAGGCTAAGTTGCATCACTACTGATATTATCATAGATTAAACAGCTATAGTAAATAGAACTATGAACTACGCTATTAGGGACTATCAAATCTTATTTCCGCTATTGTGTTTTTGTGTTTGTTTGTTTGCTGTTGTTTTTTTTTCTATTTGGCTATGACGCATGGACATGTAATTTTTGTTTCACGGTTAAATAAACCCACTCTACAAATGACACGCACGCTAAATTGAATAACGGTTTACAAATTAGCGATAGACTTTTCTGTACCTTCAACACTTTGCTGAGAGATCAAGGTATAGATGGACCTATGGCACCATCGATATGTACATACAACGAATCTAAACAGGATCAAGGTATGATCTGTTCCAACATATGTTGGAGCCGAAACGTAACGTTTGCAATACAAGATTTGTGTGCAGCAAATGAAGAAGTGCTATCATTGAAACCAAAGCTTTCATTCCTGTATTTACTTTTATACATATATATTTCCCCAGGAATCGCGGCGGATCGATATACTTCGCCAAAGACAACAAATGGCATCACTATTGCGTTACACGAAACAGCGTCACAGGAGACACCAGCCTCTTCCTTGACGGCGAGAAAAAAGTCACTCACGTATTATCACAAGGTCTGACTCCTTCATCAGAAGGAAGGATGCGTATAGGAGGGTTTGGAACAACAAATTTTGAAGGAAAGATATCGGGTCTGAGCATTTGGAACAGACTCTTAACAGAGGTAGAGGTTCATAAATTGGCTCAGTCTTGTGGTGATAGTGCAGGGAGTTTGAAAGATTGGTACGACATCAAAAGTGAATTAACCATGAAAAAATACATACTCCACGAGCCCACAGCGTGCAAAGCTGCAGCTGAAAAAGAAACGCCAGAAAGTGGCTAAATTTTAGAAATGTTAAGAAATATGTTGGGTTTTATTCAATAAAAGGAAATATGAATTGTGTATTGAAGTCTTACATATTATGCGTCTAGCCAATAATCCAGTTTGACTGCAATAAATGATTGGTTCATTCCAGTTGACTGACCAATGAATGACCCGATTTTAATTGATAAATAAGAGTTATTTCCAACTTTCATGTCACTTTTTATAACCACGCCGAATGTTGGAAGAGAGAATTTTTCCTTCGACATTTTCTATGAAAATGTAAATATTTCAACAGACGAAAATAGCAGAGAAATTTTTTTTGATATTTCCTTTGATTTCCCTGTTCCACTTTTGCAGTACTCAGTTTTCCAGAGTACTTTGTGAGCTTTGATGCACATTGCCTATTGCAAGAACGTTGTCAAATGAAATGCCCAATTTCCTGGTCTGAATAGCCATTGTACATTATTTGCCATAGGGCAAACAATATTGTTAAGGAATGTGAAGCATGCGCAATAAAAAAAATGATCAATTAAGACGTGAGGTGATGAAAATTTACTTAACAATGTATTTTGAAAGAAATTTAGTTTAAAATTAATGTTTCTTGAATTAATAAGCAATAATAAACTTCTCACTACTTGGCGCGCCAACATCGTTGCCATGGTTGCAAGTTGAAGAGCGAAAATTCGACGCATTAGCATTCGCGCCCAACAATGATTTTTTGGTGTTGCACGTAATTCCCTCTCTAGTCTTTGAAAAAAAAGGTGAAATCGAAGCGAGTCATTTATTCACAATCGACCCCTTAAAGCACGTCGGAATGCAGCTCAATTTGGAGTGCAAAACAATAGGTTCCAATTCTCAGGTGACTAAAATTCTTTTGTTTTGCCCTCCAAATTGAGCTGCATTCCGACGTGCTGCAAGGAGTATATTCCGCATTGTTTATTCATTCATTCGTTCATCTATTAATGTTTTATACATTAATATTTAATACACCTAATCCCCTTCTTATGTAAATGTTCCCTTGAAAGTTGTTCCTTTATCTTTCTGAAATTTATTAGTTCATATTCATGCGGATATGAAAACATCTTAAAGAAACTATTCTCCAGAGAACATCGTGTAATCTCCAGATAAGCATCATGTAATCTCCAGATAAACATCATGTAATCTCCAGATAAACATCACATGGTTTGAATTGGAAAATTTCCAAAGGAAGGTCCATGATTAAGTCTATTAATTTAATCATTAATTCAAATTTACTATTTTATTTATTTATTTTTTAGTCATTCATTTACTCGTTTGTTTAACCATTCATTCATTTTATCAGTTCATTTATTCATCCTTTTGTTCAATTGTTAATTCATTTTCACCAATTTATTTCTCTATTTTATCCATCTATTCATTTTTTGTTTTTATTTTCTTCCATTTTTTCATGCATTTATTCAATAGTTCATTCATTCAATATAAACCTAATGAACGAATAGTGAAGAAAAATTTTTCAAACACGCAAGAAAAAGAGGGAGGACTGGGTCTAAATCTAAAACTTTCTGCGTCTATAATGAAATATCAGAGGACAAAACAATAGAAATTTCTTCCTTTGGGGATTAACTTTTCTTGTCATGCAAAAATATCGCAGATTCATAAAGTTCTTGCTCTTAAACATGGCTGGTATGAGAAACCTCTGTAAGTTGATTAAAGGTTTATGCTAACAAATAAAATTTCAAGCAAAAACTCACCAATTCCTGTATTGTCTTTAATGACGCCAACTCTGTAAATATTTTCTTGGTAGCCTTTGATGATAGACATGTTCGATGACACCGAGAGTTGAGAAGAATCAAGATTATATTCCATCGATGGCAGGAATACGATACGAAAGCTTGAATGCTCTATATATAGTTCTCTAGCTGTGAATAGCGGTGTTCTTACTGAAATATTCTTAAGTCGTCCAACCAGCTTCTTTCTAGGAAGTTCAACATTAGCTTTCTGAACATCTTTAAGAATAAATTAAAGTGCTTTGTCAAGGAATCACTGAGTCTAAATAAAAGAATTTTTCAGTGATTGTTTCCAAGAGCTTAAGTTTTTCTATTCCATTTGCATTTCCCTTTCATTGAGCACAAAGACGCAGAGTACTAAAAGACAAAGCTCATCAACTTTCCTTTATCAAATAAAAATGCGTTTTTTTCATTATTTTGATTGGCTGAGAGATGTGAACAATAAACAATAGTAGCATGGAGTGCACGGGACTTTCATATTAATCAAGTACCATTAAAGACCACAGGTTGATCATTGACTGGAATTTTCCAACAAAGGTAGCCCAGTACTCTCGAATTTAAAGATTATGTTAGTACATGCAAGAGTATATTTAGAGATATTAGTTATTATTATGAGTTTAAAGATGTTAGTTGATATTATTGTTATGGCCAAGAAAAAAGCCGAAATGGAGGGCTATTCTTCGTTTGCACGTGACGTCATAGCCGCCATGTTGGATGAATTTAACAAAAGATTTGTCATTAGTCACTTTTGTTATATCATCCAACATGGCCGCCACTTTTTTCTTATTTTATTCTCTTGGAAACAATTGCAAACCAGCAATTATGTTCGTTAAAAAAAAAATAAGGACAACGAAAACAAAATGCATTCTGCCGAATAAACATTTGGAGATTGCATATTACCTACGTATTTTTATTTATTTTGAATTATATTTCATTTGGAAAACATTTTACATAAGAATTTTAAACAAAGTCTAAAAAATTTAATTATAAATCAATGAAAAAAAAATGAATTAGCAGAGCAAGGTTTCGATCCTTGGACCTCTGGGTTATGGGCCCAGCACGCTTCCACTGCGCCACTCTGCTTCACACTTTTAGTCTATACAATAAAAACATTATATCATGATCAGAATGGATGCGAACAGGTGATTCGTTGATTTGTCTGTCCGGAAAGCCTTCATACAACAGTAGTCCTTATTCGTTTGGAATGTAATCCCATTTCAGACCATGTCTCAGTCTCTTGAGTATAATTTCTCGGGCTTCCTGTGGAAGAGCCTGAACTATTGAATGGGCAGTGTCTTTTTTTCCTTTGGTCCACTGCAACGCATGCCATACACGTTTTACCGCTGACAGCTGTAGACTTCCGCCACATCTCTGGCCAAATTAATGCTTTCATTACGTACCTCAGGTCTCAGCCTGCTTCGAAGGAAAACACTCAGGTGCTTATGTTTTAATGAAGACCTCAGAAACCCGAGTAAACGCTATATGAGCTTCTATAAATGTGGAGAACAAATATGCATTCTGGTGCGCAACCATTAAACAAAGAACTAATTCTCTAGGGAATGACATGTGGTCTGAAATGGGAAAATATTGCATAAAGACGTATAAAATCTATTGCTATTGGGGTCTAAGAGACGGCGCTGTTATCCAATTATTAGCAATCCATTTCTCGCCCTTAATGACGTCACATCCTCCATGCATTGAGTACTCGTCTGCTTCTCCAAGTAACCCAGTGTCTTCATCGATAAAGTGATTATACCACATGATTGCATGACCTTTCCTGGGTGCTACCACTAGATTAGCCTTGTGACAGTTCAGACTTAAGTTCAAATAGTCCTCGAGCGATGTGGAGGTGGTTTTTAGCAGGTTCTGAGAAATAAGACACACCTTTTGGTACAACGATTTCATGTGCTAGCGCTTGCAAGTAAGTAACATTTCCTCGAAAGGTCCTTAAGGTGCGATGAGGCTATGAATGTTTTTGGGTTTGCCAAAACACTGCGGGAGCTATGGGTGCCGAAGGCTTAGCACAGACTTTTCTGATTATAATTTCAAAACCTCCCAAAAAATATATATGCTCAAGTTGCATGTGTGGAAACAGGGAAAGCGTACGCTAGTCTCTAGACTTGGCCAGCTATGAAAAAAGATGTTAACTTCTAACAGAAGTACATATACTAAATACTTCACCTTCGAGTTTAGTGTAATGTTGTCCGCCACTACAAACGCAGTCTCTCCTCCCTTCTCTACATTGTTTAAGTAATATAAGATTGTGATGAATCGACACAGTCTGCAGCCAGGTGACTGGTGCTCGTGACAGCATGGTTTGTTTTTGTTCTGGTCATCGATTAGTGTACTGTCGTAATGCACGTGATAATGGCCTATAGGATCATAGTGTACTACCTATGGGATTAAGAAAAAATAGGAGTTCCAGTAAAATAAGAAATGGGATAGAAATAGTAGTGGATTGGGGAACTGTTATTCAAATTTGGAATTTTAAAAATGCTTGGGAGTATTTTTTTTTCCATTTCAGACCACGTATCATTCTCTTGAGATTAAGATTCTTTTCAAAGCAACTCAATTTACATTACAAAACAAAAGAATTTCAATCTCCTGAGAATTTGAACCTATTGTTTTGTTCTCCAAATTGAACTGCATTCCGACGTGCTTCAAGAGTTCTATAGTGGGCTTTTTTAAAAATAAAACAAAGAAATGATACTCTAGGGAATGACACGTGGTCTGGAATGAAAAAAACATTACGCCGACGCTAAAGATCTAGTTGATTATAACGCAGAGGTACAAGACACAGCTATTTCAAAAAAAGCTAGTTGGTGAAGGTTTTGCTTCATGTTGAATGTTGCATACCAAGCCCTGAATGCACTATGTATGGGCGAAGTGAATGCAATCAGCAAAAGGTCACAGCAACATGGGATTTTTCCAAACTTTGTCTGCAGGTTTTTCCAGCATATTTTCTTCTGTGCTGACATTATTTAAATATGAACATAATACATTTGTTAAGCAGTATACATCATGCAACGTGCAAGGAAACCTTCACCAACCTTTTTTGAAATAGCTGTATATTTGTTTATAAAGTTTTCAGTGTATGGTATTCTCACCTGTAAATCTTCACTTTTTTCAATGATTTCTCGTGGTAATTTTGTCAATTTGATAACCCGTTCATTCAGGTTCACCATCATTGGATCATGTGTTCCTGTGCTCTTTGCTAGCCATGTTTGATCACTGAAGCGCGATCTGTATCTTGGATGTTTGGTTTTAGTAAAGTCTAGATACTTTACAAACTTGGCAATATTCAATGATTTCAACGATTCCTTTGTAATTTGTCCTGTAGAAGGTGGATCAGAAAGTAAGCAAGTACGCCATGCAAAAATGTACCAGGTGGATGTCCATATTTTATTGCAGAAGTGGCCGGGGTCGGGTAGTAGCAGTAGACCATTTAGGCCTGGGCGTTATGTTTTCTCACTTCAAACCACGTGTCATTCCCTAGAGTATCATTTCTTTGCCTAACGTGAATATGTATACAACTGAAACAAAGAATCTTATTCTCTAGCCACGACAAGCCGAAAAGGTCTATAGACCCGCCCTTGCAAGCAGAACTTTAGAATGTAGCTCAATTTGGAGGACATAAATTCTCAGGAGATTGCAATTCTTTTGTTTTGTCCTCCAAATTGACATCAAGTGCAAGGGCCTATTCGGCAGAAATTTTTAAAAAATGACAGAATTAATTCTAGCTAAATTCCGTACACATAAATTTGCATCATATTTCATGGGTGCAATCAGTGTGGTGGGGGAAGCTATTGGAATATTATTTTCTTTCGTACATTATTTTCCCAATTCGAGCGCCTGTTGCATTCCAAACAAATATGCTTCCTCAAACATTAGTGGAAAATGAAAAGATGAAATCTGTTTTAAAAAATGGACAAACCAAAATCTATATCTTACCATTTTCGAATCCATTGAAGTCTATTTGCTGAAACCTTAATTGGACATGAAAAAGGTATCGTTGGTGAATAGGTAACTAGGTATCGTTGAGTGATGTGAAAATAGATCTTTTCGGCTTGGGCGTAATGTTTTCTCGTGTCATTCCCTAGAGTATCATTTCTTTGTTTAACAGTTGCGCATGAGAAGACACATGAATATGGATACAACTTAAAACGAAGAATCTTATTCTCAAGAGGATGACACGTGGTCTGAAATGGGAAAACATTGCGCCCAACGTGAAGAGGTCGATAGCTTATTCAGGGCATATCCAGAATTTCTCATGAGGGGGGACATTCTCTGCTAACCTCAACAAATATATCATCGATACCCCCCCCCCCCCCCAAACCCACGTTCTCAGAGGCACCCAAGAACATGTTACTTACATGTCTTCTATTTCTTCTTCTTTAAAATGCAGAAGAGCGTATTTAGCTGTAAAATATCCAATCTGTTGGATACAATAACATATTTAATAATAATGATGATGATGATGGTGATGGTGGTGGTGATGATGATGATGACTGCATGAGATCGGAACAAATTGTCAATATTGGAATAAAGTATTAGGAAGAATATCTAGCACCTCATGTTTGTCTATAAGGCCATCGTTGTTTCGATCCCATACTGAGAAGGACGTCATAAAGGAAAACTGAGGAGGAACTGGAGCATTCTTGTCTGTAATAAGAAACGTAAAACAATCATTCTAAAAACGCCTTTCTTTATCAAAGAAAAAGAGGTGAGAAAATAAAAAGGACTCAACCCGACGTGATGGACACTGTGAACATTCTTGTTGGGCGTTGCATGTGATGTTTCTGTAATTCTGCCAAAATGTCTATAGGCAACCAAGACGAAATAAGAATTGCTGGTTTTCACATGACGTCACAGCCACCATCTTGGTTGAACTTTACAAAATATATTTATTTGTTAATTCATCCAACATGGCCACGGTGTCTTTTGCTTTTTCACTCTCTTGAAAATGATTGAAAACCAGCAATACTGTCATGAACAAGGAGTATTCAAGGACCTAATGGAATCTTACCAACACTGGCAAGCTCTTTCTTGAGATCTCCATCATAAGCTCTTCGATCAAATCCAGCAACACTCGAAGTTAACCCAGACTTCTCTGCCAGCTTAATGATGTGGTCGCACTCTTCACTCGATAAAAAATCAGGGATTTCTAAACAAAACAAGTTAAGACGTTTGTATCTGGTCACTACTTGGTGCTTTAATAATATTATAATAATAAATCTTTATTTAATGTGGGTATCAAATACAGCAGAATATACTGAGCTGGTTTCCAATTTGGCCCAGAACTAAAATATACAATGATAATAATAAAAACAACAAAGCTAGCTACTGACGACGAAAAAGGAAAAAAAATGTAGATCTAGATGGTGTACTAAAAACTTTATAGTCACTAGTCTTCGCAGGGGCCACAAAGAATGTGGATTTGCACTGAGTTCTGACTGAGGCAGAATTTCAACTAATTACAACACATTGCACGGTTACGGAACGGACTTAGCTACACTGAGCAAGTGTTGATCACCAACGACAGCTACAAAAATAATACGTCATGTCTCCTAACACCGTGAGATTTTTGCCATCATAGAAAACTAAATCTTCCATAGGCTCCTCCATAAGCGTCTCTCTTTGTTTTGGGTTTTGTCGATTGTTTCTATAACGGGCTACCTGTGGTACCTGTGGAGATTGAGAGCGAACGATCGCCATTCAACTTCATAACACAGGGACCCCAAGCGCCAAAGAAAACGAAAGAAGACAGAAGCCTGGAGGAGTCTATCTTTACTACAAGGACCGTAGAATAAGATTTTCCTTACCAAAGATAAGAGGTTTCATGGCTCTCGTTATCAGAGTATAGTTCCGGGAACTCCCAAGGTTGACCTCTTGCACGTGACCTGTCTTAAATAAATTAAAATAACATTTAAAGGAGAATAAACAGAATATATTTGTCTTGGACAAAAGCTCCCATAAGTAAGGGATAAATATCTGGGGAAGCTGAAAAGACTCAGTTACAAGTCCAGATATAGGCCCTTGCAGCGCGTCGGAATGCAGCTCAATTTGGAGCTCGAGGACAAAACAAAAATGTTCCAATTCTCAGGAGATTTTTTTTTTGTCTTCCAAATTGAGCTGCTTTGATGTCACGTGAAAGGGGTCTATACACAGAACGTTTCATCGATGACATACAAAAAAAGTCAACTATTTAATTTATTTTTTTCAATCTTGCTTGAAAACCAACGCGGATCAAATCAAAACCGAAAATACCTGTAAAGCTGTAACAGGTAAACAGGTACGGACGACAATACATTTTCGCCATTTTACGAATTTTCCTCCTACATTACTGGTCTTCTTTTCTTTAAACCTTAAATAATATCATATAGTTCTTGCTAAGATAATATTTTAAAAATTTGCTAAATTTTTGTGTGATTTTTAGCCAGTATTTTTTCGCGGAAAAATATTTTAAAAATCGTTTAGTAAGCCAAACTAATTGAATAGTCAAAAGGTAATGAATGGCTCATAAGAACAAAGGCGATAAGACAAACAGTTCACTGTACCTTGACTCCATTCAGCTTCACGAGTCGCTTGATGCCTAAATCGTTCGTCTTATTTTCGTTCGTGTCATTCTTGTTTTCATCCAGGTTTCGTAGTAATTCCGCTGGCTTATCCGACTCGAAGCAGGGCTTTTGGAATCCGTCTAAGTATTTATCTGCAGCATCACGAGTAATGCTTCCATGAACTCGAACGACACTCGCTAAAACTAAAAATATTTCATAAAGCAGCATACTTTTAGGCTAGAACTCTCGGTTCTTGAACTATTTTCGTTCTCTTTACATCTCTGTGAGCGAGAGTATGATTTATAAAGAGATGGGAATCCAATGTCACTTACTAAAATAACATGTCGCTATGATGCAACCGCTGACCAGTCATTCAGTAATATTGACCTGTAATGTGTAAGCACGTAGTTTGCATATTATATCTGCGATCAAAATCAAACACGTGTTGAGTGGCGTTCTCGGGATGCGCGTAACATCATAGCCGCCATTTTGGATGCGTTATTCGCCTTGGTTCCTTTTGTTATGTCTAACAATATTTTTTCCATGTTTTTGTCCTCTTCTTCTCGTCCTCCCCCTCCCTTTGCTTGTTCTCCTTCTTCTAGATTATATCATCGTAGCGATATCCCAGTAACTTTCTCACCTTCAGCTGTTACTTCAAGCGCAAGTAACACGAATACATCAAAAACAACCAGCAAAAATGTATAAAGAATAACTTCATTTATTATTTGCCTTCTGCTCGCTGTAAAATCTCTAAACGCAAGTTGGACGCTCTTATCTTTATACAAAACGTGACACTAGATATAATAAATGTATAGTCACCTAACTGCTACTCCAACAGCAACACATGTACATGGACATGAAACCATACTCCAACAATACTGACAATAGACCTCTTTACCTTCGTTGTTTGTTGTGTGCCCATTTCAGACCACGTGATGCCACTCTTGGGAGTTGATTCTTTCATGTGTAAATATTTTAACAAAAGAACATTTCTCAAGGGAATGTCATGTGGTCTGAAATGGGCAATTTGCATACGAAGGTAAAGAGGTCTATTCTCGCTCAATGTCCAAAGCGATTTATCATTATATTTATCTTATATTGATCGTTTTATCTTAACATTTACTCAGGGTTAGCCTCATATTTCTGCGTCAAAATATTCACAAATACCAACGTAAAGTAAAGAATGCACAACTTCAAAAATTATTTTCGTGCAACCACGTGACTCAAAATCCCTTGAGGTATAAATAACAATGAAACAACCGCCATCTTGGATGATCTGACAAGAGATTCTTTATCAGAAATGCTTTGTAAAGTCAACTAGCATGATGCAGCTAGTGACGTAACATGCACCCCAAGAATACAAGCACTTTCAAATTCCCAGATCCTCTTCGGAACACACGAGCATATATTTTGCACAAAATGGAGGCTAGCCCTGAGCAACAACTCCATTCGGAACTGGAGTACTATTTTAAAAAGTCTTTATTCTATTCTCTCCTATCGTTTAGTCAAAACCAACATCATAAACACTTGGAATATGATCCCGTCCGGGTGGAGGTGCAGTCAGCCAATTATTAGCAATCCATTTCTGGCCCTCAATAACGTCACATCCGCCATGTAGTGAGTACTCGTCTACTTCTCCAAGTAACCCAGTGTCTTCATCGATATAGTGATTATACCACATGATTGCGTGACCTTTCCTGGGTGCTACCACTAGATTAGCCTTGTGACAGTTTAGACTCAGGTTGAAATCGTCTCTTGGTCGTCTTGGGTTTGGTGACGTTAAGACCTGGAAAGAGAATAATAGACACATATTAATACGTAAAGGACCACGAAGGACCCTTGAAATTGTGCGTGGAGTGCATGGGGGAGGGGGGGGGGGGTGATGGAGAGGTGGGTGAGAGGTAAGGGGAAGGAAGGTAAGGGGAGGGAAAGTGTGAGTGCTAGGATTCGTATGCTAGGATCCGCACTGCACCGTCACCGTGCAGTGCCTTTTTACACTCATAAGAAATCTACTCTAATGTTATTGACTTACATCACGACTAAAGGTGGTATTATCTGCTACAATGAATGCCGTTTCTCCTCCTTCCTCTACATCATTAAGGTAATACAATATCGTGATAAATCGACACAGCCGACAGTCAGCATTGTGCTGTTTCTTTGTTCTTTGATGACAGCACGGTAGCTCTGCCTTCTTGCCGTCATGTACGGGCATAGAGTCATAATGGACGTGGTAATGTCCTGAAGAGCCATAACGAACCACCTGGAATTTTTTTTTTGAAAAAAGAACTTATTTGATATAGCTGTATATCAGTTAAAGGTACGCTTTCAAGAATGGAATAGAGTGATTATTGGGTTTAATATGGGTTTTTAATGGGTTCTTAGATAGGTGTCCCTAATTAGTTTACTATTATGTAAGCTAGATGTTACTGACACAGAAATAAAGTCTATTATTATTATTATTATTATTATTATTATTATTATTACTATTATTATTAGCTTTCTGCTACAATATATTAAGAAATTACTATGTAAGCAACTGATCTGTCCTTACCTGTAGAGCTTCGCCTCCTTGAATAAGCTTTCTTGGTAATTTGGTAAGTTTTATAACTCTGTAGTAAAAAATAGAATAAAATCCAGTTTATCTCAATATGTTTATTTTAAAAAATCCATTAACGATTAAATTATTCGCAGATTATTTCGAGCTTATCCTCAGTCCTCAGGCACCGCGGAGTATAGTTTTGAGCGGGGGGCTAATCTGGGTGGGTTCGTCTCGCTTCGATGCAAAGGCACAGCTACGGCGCAGGGAACTGTGAAAGGGACTATTGCAATATATCTATTGCATTAAAGTTATTTCACAGATTTAGGCAACTCATTACATGGGGAAGCTCCCAAGTCCCCAAGACCCCCCCCCCCCCCCCCATTCCCCCTCCGCGATGCCTGACCTAGTCCTTTACCTTTCATGCAGGCTGCGTAGCAATGGGTCTGACTTGGTGTTCTGTGGTAACCAGGTCTGCTCACTATACCGTGCTCGGTACTTGGGGTGTTTAGACTTCATGTAGTCTATATACACAACAAGCTTGGCTTTGTTGAATCTTTGGAAATCTTCTTTCTCGATTTTTCCTGAAGAAATAAGAAATATTCTGTAAGAAACTTTGGTTTTTAATTGGTCAAAAGAAGACGTCATTTCATTTCAAAGTCAGGGTGCATTTCTTGTTTTTGATTGGTTTAGAGGGAAGCCATTTAAGGGTCAGGGCAAGTTTTCTTGTTTTTGATCGGTTTAGAGGGGAGCCATTTAAGGGTCAGGGCAAGTTTTCTTGTTTTTGATCAGTTTAGAGGGAAGCCATTTAAGGGTCAGGGCAAGTTTTCTTGTTTTTGATCAGTTTAGAGGGAAGCCATTTAAGGATTAGGGCAAGTTTTCTCGTTTTTGATCAGTTTAGAGGGAAGCCATTTAAGGATTAGGGCAAGTTTTCTCGTTTTTGATCAGTTTAGAGGGAAGCCATTTAAGGGTCAGGGCAAGTTTTCTCGTTTTTGATCAGTTTAGAGGGAAGCCATTTAAGGGTCAGGGCAAGTTTTCTTGTTTTTGATCAGTTTAGAGGGAAGCCATTTAAGGGTCAGGGCAAGTTTTCTTGTTTTTGATCAGTTTAGAGGAAAGCCATTTAAAAGTCAGGTTCTTTTGTTTGATTGGTTGAAAAGAAACCATGCATTTAAAAGTGACAATGTAACTCAGAAAGTTAAAACAAAGAAGTTAAAGAAGACAATGCACTCTGACTTTTAAATGGCTTCCCTCTCAACCAATCACAGTTAAGAACGAACAAACAAACAAACCAATCAATTCACGAAACAAGCACAAACGGAATAGTTTTTGGTATCAATGAATCCAAAATTTCACTCACCGTCCTTGTAGCCATCAAATTCTAATTTCTCAAACCTGAAATAACGAAGAAAATATAAGAGAAAAAAGAGGAAAAAATAAATAAAAACGTAATAAAAATAGTGACGGAAAAGATTCATCAAAATATATATGAAAAGTATGGATAAAAAGTTAAATTATACACCGTAAAAAATAAGAGAGATCACTTACTAAGTTTGTTTGTAAGTGACCTCTCTTATTTTCTACGGTGTAAAATTTAACTTTTTATCCATACTGTTTCATTAGAAACACCGACGCAGCCCACACTAGCTTACCGCTAGTTATCACCCATATATGAAAAGTACATTATTGAAAAGTACATATCTTACATTTTAATTAGATCTTCCTCGCTCATGAATAACAGCTTGTTTCTTGCGATAAAATACTTTATCTTGAAGTGAAAAAAAGAAAGAGACATGAAGAGCACGCCAGAGCCTTTGGGCTCGGTATCCATGACAACAGCAAAGAAGGGGGATTGATATATTAGTTAGATTGGTGTTCGAGCGAGTTTGCACCAATTAGAGCAAGAATTTTCAAGGGCACTGCTAATAGAATGCCAAGGAAACGTTAACGCTTTGATTGACTTTCATACTTTATCGCGACAAAAAATATAGATTTTTAGCTTGGGCGTAATGTTTTCCAATTTCAGACTACATGTCATTCTCTAGAATATCATTTCTTTGCTTAACGGATGCGCATGAGAAGACACATGAATATGGATACAACTCAAACAAAGAATCTTATTTTCAAGAGAGTGACACATTGATTAAATATTACGCTCAAGCTTAAGAGGTCCTAGACCCCAATCACGTGATGTCAAAGTAGCTCAATTTGGAGGAAAAAAGAAAAGAATTTCAACCTCCTGAGAATTGGAAACCTATTGTTTTCTCCTCCAAATTGAGCTGCATTACAACGTGTTGCAAGGGGTCTATTGTACGATTTCGCGCGTGCTATTGAGAAAAAGTGCAAAAATTTGGTACCTCTTCTGTATCGATGACTCCATCCCCGTTTTCGTCCCACAAGAAAAAGTCCACGGCATATTGAAACTTTTCTGGTGGAATCTCAGTCGTGACTAAAACAATCAATTGTTACACAAAAATGCATAAAATGACTGCCATAAATCTCGCTTTCTGATTGGTTGGGGCGCGTGCATGTATATGAGAGCACAAAGCACGAGTGCGCATTTTCTGTTTTGCCATTGATATCGAAAATAACGGCAATGCTAATTGGTGGTTTAAATAAAGAAATCAAAATGATGCCTGCTGTGCTGTGTTCAGTTATAAAGCACATGGAAACTGAAAGAACACTTGAGAAGTGTTGAGCATCACTCTGCTACACTTAATGCTTCTTCTAACGCGTTCTCCCAATCCTTGCGTGCTTTATAACTGCACAGAACAAGCGGACGCGTTTTGTATTTCTTCATCAGTTACCTGGCTACGTGCGAGGTTTTAAAACAAGTGTTCCTTGCTACAAACCCCTTGCAGCACGTCGGAATGCAGCTCAATTTGGAGGAGAAAACAATAGGTTTCAATTCTCAGGAGATTGAAATTTATCTTTTGTTTTGTCCTCCAAATTGAGCTGCTTTAACGTCACGTGCAAAGGTCTATGATTGTGCGGATATACGGTGTAGCGTTGCGTGCAATGGTGTAGATAAGCAATCAATGTTGCTAGCCATGTTTGCAAGACGCAATTTGTTGCACGCAATGTTCTTGAAGTAGAAAACGATCCTACTTCAGCAACATTGCCTGCAATATCGCGCACAATGTTGCACCGTCTCTCCGCGTTTTTACTATCAATCTTACCATTGAGCAGTTCTTCATCTAGATTTCCTTCGTAAACGGTACTGTTGAATCCAGCAATACTGGTTTTCAGGCCATTTTTCTTGGCCAGCTCTATGATGTGGTCGCACTCTTCGTGTGATAAAAAGTTTGGAAGTTCTGAAATAAAAAACGAGCTTATTGAATCAAACTTCTCTTCTCTATTTGTTACTTTTTATATGATAACGTTATTGCAATTTGGTGTATATAAAGATATTCATTTTTTTTACCAAACATCAATGGCTTCATAGCTTTTGTGATAAGAGTGTAGTTTCTTTCTTCGCCCAGATCAACCTCTTGCACGTGTCCTTTCTGTGATAAAAAGAAAAGAACAACAAACACAATGATTAGATGAAGTATTCTACTTACTCAGCACATCATAAAATTGCTTGTGTGCATCGTGTTTGGGGGATAATGTTGAAGAAAGACAATGAATAACCATCTAAATAGACCCCTTGCAGCTCGTCGGAATGCAGCTCAATTTGGGGGGCAAAACAATAGACCTTTTTGCTCTATCACTATTTTCAACTTCGTGCGCTTCAAGAACAATAGGTGCATCAAAGATTGTACGAAATTTGATCATCTTTAGAATTTGAACAAAAAATGTTTGTATTTCATTGTTGTGACAACGAGTCGGGCCATACCAATGCATAACACTTACGTATGCTGAAATTATGACCTGACTACAACTGTTGTTCAACAACAATGAAATACAATCATCTTTTGTTCAAATTCTAAAGATGTTCAAATTCCGTTTTATCTTTGATGCACCTATTGTTTTTAAAGCGCACGAAGTCGAAAACAGTGATAGAGCAAACAGGTCTAATAAGTTCCAATTCCCAGTAGTCTGAAATTCTTTTGTTTTGTCCTCCAAATTGAGCTGCATTCCAACGTGCTGCAAGGGGCCTATTATTTCTTTGAAAACCTAGGTTGAGCACTATTGTGTTGGCCGTTGAGCAAAAAATGCCATTTAAGTGTTATCATGAATTATCCAGCAGGAAGATACAAAGCTACCCCTGACTAAACGACGACAAATCACAACACGATATGTTCCTGTCGTGCCTCAGAAACCTATTTTGCTTTTAGAAAACAAAATTTGACGCGCGTAGCAATGTTTCGCACGTGGCCAAACTGGGAAACATCGAGGAAGCATGCGCGCGGTAAACATGTTTCTGGAAACATGCTTCCTCGTTTAACAATGGAATGCTGGAAATACATTCCAATGCTACAGAAACTATACTGTCTATTACATAAGTTAAGCGAATACAAAAACCATTTAAGTGTTGAATCAACTAATAAGTACCCAAGAAAGCAAGAAAACACTATGATCGGTTGATACTAAGACTTGAATGAAGACAATAGAAATCTGGAAAGCCATTTGAATGGTACAACAACTCGGTTTAGAAAAGCACTATTACATGAGTGAAACGAACACGAAAGCCATTCAAGTGCCATTCAGGAAGATATATAGTTTTTTTTCTTTCTTTTATTTTTCATAAAATTTCTAGGAATTGAATTTTTTGATACAACGATGTCATAGTGATAAAGGAGTTGTACGTTACTAGGTTATTCATGCCGTGCTCATTACTTCCTTAAATCCTAGTCATAATTAATGACCCTTGCGATTTCACCAACAATCATATAAAAATAGTTTTTTCATTAAACTCTGAAAAACCTCTGTACTGGTCGTGTTAGGTTTTGCGGAGGAAGGAAAATAATTGCGCAGGTTCATTTTTGTCAAGAGAAATAATCTTTCCTGTTTTCGGTTGTTATATCAACTTGATTTAGATTTTAATTTCGTTTAAAAATAATGATGATGATATATTTGTATGGCGCCTTCTAAGCCTGCTTGGCTCCAGATATCGTCACAGATAAATCAACAAAATATCTTAAAATACAGTATACTTTATAGCCTATATATGGATAAAAAAAACTGTAGCTTTATCTAATAAATCTGAAAATCGTTCAAGGAAGTTTGTGATTCGAAAGAGTGGATCAAGCAGTTATCTGGTAGTATCATAATGATATATATTGGCTGAGCACACATGTAATACTACACGCAGCCATTGACTAAACGTCGTTAATAATATCTGAGGTTGGTGGTTCGATTGAATAGTTAAAGGAGTGGATCAAGTAAATATCTGGTTATATCATATTGATATCTATTGGCTGAGCACACGTGCAATACTGCACGACTCCACTAACGGCCGGTAAACGTGTTCATTCAATTTCGATTGAACCTGTTAATAGGCGTGGCAAAATACAGGTTATTTTATGAAAAACATATGCAAAATATCTTTTGAATATCGACAAAACTTATATCGACATCACAAATATTCTTTGAAATTTTCTTTCTTGGGGGCTGAGCTAGGGGAAAATGTATGGCGCGAGATCATTAAGATGATGTTTACTATTTGATGGAGTTTGAGATTGCTATCTGATCTCAATTCCCTCATGGCTATCGCCACTGTAAAGTCGAAGATGATGTGTGAAAAGTAATCCAGTAACCATGGTGAAAATTCAAGATATTCGCTGTCAGAAATTAATCGTTTTTAATTGATTTTAAAAATCAATCTATAACATTTAGCACCCCACAGCTTGTAAAGAAAAATATTTGGTTTGACCTTTTGTTGTGCTTCTAGAAAAACAAGTGTTGTTTTGACTAGCTATGTTGTATAATAATGTTTATCAATCAGCTTCAAGAATATAATGGGCAAATAGACTGAAGAACACTTTTATATTTAGACTAATATTTCATTGAATGTATATACATAGTAACCCTGATTTGAATCTTTCCTTAATTATTCCCTTTATCAATTTTAGGTAAAGGTTTTACGTAATTCAGCTCCTAAGCTGCAACAGTATGACTAATAAACTATCTATCTATCTATTCATCTATCTAAAAAAAAAAGCTGCGTAAAAGTCAATAAGATATAACAGAAAAAAAATGGAATTAAAAAAAATGACAAGATGAAAGCAGCATGAAGACTGAGTAATTTGAATTTCATTTTTTTTTTTCGCTTGTAATTTTCTTTATTATTATTATTGTTATTATTTATTTTATATAGTTTTGTTTTGCTAATGGAACGGTAATATTTACAGTTAATACTATAAATTTTTACCATCAGTAATTGTCTTACCTTGTGTCCATCGATTCTCACGAGCTGAAGAGCAGAGTGAGGTTTCTCAATCTCAGGTAAATAGCAATCAGCGTTTGGATCCGAACAAAATTCCAACTCTCTTTCTTTATCTTCTTCAAAACACGGTTTCAGGAATCTACTTCGATATTGTGCCAAAGATATTTGAAGAAAGACTTCGGCGAATATTGAAAAGACAAACAGAAGAGTCCTTAAAGAAGCCATGGCTTTGTACGACTGGCAAGTTCTCGTATAATAAAGTTTTATCGAACGGATTTCTTTATATATTATTCATCAAAATATAATTTTCTTTTCTGACATTGAATCCTCTTGAAGGGAGAAACAAGTGGTGTATTCAGGCGTGGAGCTGGACTACTGGTTGTGACTGACATTGGTCAATCAAAAACTCGTTTAAAAAATTGCCACAGCAACTGTAAGTTCACTCTAACATCACAGACGAAAGCTACGACATATACACCAATGTGAAATACCAGAGAAAGAAGATATGACCGATATCTTTATATGTTTGAGCGATTTTGGTGTGTTGCTGTACCTGCATCGTGATATCTGTTCACTGGTACTTGTTGACTCGTGAAATATAGTTGTCGAAAACCAAGTGAAGGATTAGTAAACCGAAAAATATCGTAGAAATCAAAATATGTTCTTGAAGCACTTAGATGGCTTTTACATGACAATACATTCATTACAGTGAGAGTATAAAGTGTTATGTTAAGAAATATTTTCCATGTTTTTGTCCTCTTCTTCTTGTCCTCTTCTTCTTGTCCTCTTCTTCTTGTCCCTTTCTTTGTTCTCCTTCTTCTAGATTATATCATCGTAGCGATATCCCAGTAACTTTCAGCTGTTTCTTCAAGCGCAAGTAACACGAATACAACCAGCAAAAATGTATAAAGAATGACTTCATTTATTACTTGCCTTCTGCTCACTATAAAATCTCTAAACGCAAGCTGGACCCTTTATTCTTTATCTTTATACAAAACGTGACACTGGATATAATTTCTATATAGTCACCTAGCTGCTACTCCAACAATCAATTTTAGGCGCATTTGATCATATCCAAATGCGAATTTGCGCCTTCATACAAGTAATAAATTATTATTATTATTATTATTATTATTATTATTATTATTATTATTATTATTATTATAGCAACACATGTACATGAACATGAAACCATACTCCAAGAATACTGACAATTCTCGCTCAATGTCCAAAGCAATTTATCATTTAGTATTTATCTAATATTGATCGTTTTATGTTGACATTTACTCAGGATTAGTCTCATATTTCTGCCTCAAAATATTCACAAATACCAACGGCATTCCACAACAAATTCTTTGGGTGCAACCACGTGATTCAAATGAGATATAACAATCAAACAGCACCAATCTTGGTTGATATAACAAGAGAATCTTAATGAGCAATGCATCGTATAGTCGAGCTAATGACATGGTACGGCGGCTAGTGACGTAACATGCACCCCAAGAATACAAGCACTTTCAAATTCTCAGATCCTCTCTGGAACACACGAGCATATATTCTGCACTCACAAAATGGAGGCTAGCCCTGAGCAACAACTCCATTCGGAACTGGAGTACTATTTTAAAAAGTCTTTATTCTATTCTCTTCTATCGTTTAGTCAAAATCAACATCATAAACACTTGGAATATGATCCCGTCCGGGTGGAGGTGCAGTCAACCAGTTATTAGCAATCCATTTCTCGCCCTCAATGACGTCACATCCGCCATGTAGTGAGTACTCGTCTACTTCTCCAAGTAACCCAGTGTCTTCATCGATAAAGTGATTATACCACATGATTGCATGACCTTTCCTGGGTGCTACCACTAGATTAGCCTTGTGACAGTTCAGGCTCAGGTTAAAATCGTCTCTTGGTCTTTTTGGGTTTGGTGACGTTAAGACCTGGAAAGAGAATAATAGACACATATTACTACGTAAAGGACCACGAAGGATCCTTGAAATTGTGTGTGGAGTGCACGGGGGAGGGGGAGGGGGTGATTTGGGGGAGGGGGTGATGGTGGGGTGGGTGAGAGGTGAGGGGAGGGGAGGTGCTAGGATTCGTAGGTCCTATTACACCTATTAGACTAAAGCTGGGGGTGAGACTTTGAACAGAGCTTTTCGGCTTGGGCGTAATGTTTTCCCATATTAGATCGCGTGTCATTCCCTAGAGTATCATTTCTTTGTTTAACTTCCATTTGGATTTACTAGCAGTAATCTTGCGCATTGTCATTGGTTCGACGGATTTTAACAACCTGTACACCGTGATTGCGTTGCGCTTCCTCCCTACCCATCCTCTGTCGTAAAAAATACTTTACCAACAAAGCAGTTTTCGTATGATTATGAAAAACTTACGGCGCGGACCGTGCCGAGGCAGTGTCAGTGCCGTGCCGTGTATGAAAACATAAGGTGCCGTGTCCGCACCGCACCGTCACCGTGCCGTGACGTTTTACACTCATAAGAAATCTACTCTAATGTTATTGACTTACATCACGACTAAATGTGATATTATCTGCTACAATGAATGCCGTTTCTCCTCCTTTCTCTACGTCATTAAGGTAATACAATATCGTAATAAATCGACACAGCCGACAGTCAGCATTGCGCTGTTCCTTTGTACTTTGATGACAGCACGGTAGCTCTGCCTTCTTGCCGTCATGTACGGGCATAGAGTCATAATGGACGTGGTAATGTCCTGAAGGACCATAACGAACCACCTGGAAAATATTTTTGAAAAATAAACTTCTGGCAAAATTAAAGCCGATTTTGAAACAAGAGTGAGTCACTCCTGGTACTGATTTTACAGTATAGACCCCCTTGCAGCACGTGGGAATGCAGCTCAATATGGAAGGCTCACAGGTTCTAATATGTACGTTTTCACCCAACTCATAACCTCTGGGAATAAGAACTTTTTTTCGAATTTTTTTCCACGTGATATGAAAATACAACAGACAAAGAATCTTAATCCCAGAGGTTTTGAATTGGGTGGAAACGTAGATAGCAACGCATTAGCCGATTAGGACTATTCTCAGGAGATTAAAATTCTTTTGTTTTGTCCTCGAAATTGAGCTTCTTTAACGTCCTGTGAAAGGGGTCTATATATGTAGTAACCTTCTGATAAAGTTCTTGATAAATTAAAGCCAATGCCGGTAAGTATTAGGCTCATAGTAATGAAACACTAGTGATAGCTTTAGGCTCCTGATCAGATGCAAGGAACAGCAACTGATCTGTCCTTACCTGTAGAGATTCACCTCCTTGAATAAGCTTTCTTGGTAACTTGGTAAGTTTTATAATTCTGTAGTAAAAAAATAAATAAAAGGTCCAGTATATTTCAAGGTGTCTATTTCAAGAACACTCAGTCCTCAGGGACCGCGGAACATAGTTTTAAGTGGGGGTAATCTGGAAGGGTCCGTGGGAATGCCCTCACCTGAAAATTTGGAAATAGCTGGGTTTCAATCAGCTGATAAAAGTCTTTGAATCTCATTATCTACTCCAAATGGTGGTCAAACACTGACCACCATCTGCTGTCAACCAGAAAGAATTCTATTGAAAACTTGTGATTCAGCTGATGAACATTCCGCACGAGACAGGAAATGACGTCAAGTGAAACCCAGCTATTCAGGTTCTTGAAAATGCAATTTCACAGTTTCCTGCGCCGTAGCCGTGCCTTTGCATCGAAGCGAGAGACATGTGAATAATTGTCTAAGTTGTAAAAGAGGTCTTTATCATTGCAAGCTCACCGTTCGTTTCGCTTTGATGCAAAGTCCGGCGAACTTTCAAGAACTTTCAACTGTGAAAGGGACTATCAAAAGTCATTTCACATATTTATGCAACTCATTACGGAAAATCATGGGGAAGCTCCCAAGTCCCCTAGCTTCTCCCCCTCCGCGATGCCTGGTCCAAGTCCTTTACCTTTCATGCAGGCTGCGTAGCAATGGGTCTGACTTGGTGTTCTGTGGTAACCAGGCCTGCTCACTATACCGTCCTCGGTACTTGGGGTGTTTAGACTTCATGTAGTTTAGATACACAACAAGCTTGGCTTTGTTGAGTCTTTGGAAATCTTCTTTCTCGATTTTTCCTGAAAATAAGAAATATTCTGTAAGAAATTCTTCAAATTCTGTAAGAAACTTTGGATTTTAATTGGTCAAATTAAAGATGAAGACGTCATTTCAAAGTCAGGGCGAATTTTCTTGTTTTTGATCGGTTTAGAGGGAAGCCATTTTAAAGTCAGGGCGAATTTTCTGTTTTTTGATTGGTTTAGGGTAAGCCATTTAAAAGTCAGGGCGAATTTTCTTGTTTTTGATTGGTTTAGAGGGAAGCCATTTAAGAGTCAGCGGGGCGAGTTTTCTTGTTTTTGATCGGTTTAGAGGGAAGCCATTTAAAAGTCAGGGCGAGTTTTCTTGTTTTTGATTGGTTTAGAGGGAAGCCATTTAAGAGTCAGGGCGAGTTTTCTTGTTTTTGATCGGTTTAGAGGGAAGCCATTTAAAAGTCAGGGCGAGTTTTCTTGTTTTTGATTGGTTTAGAGGGAAGCCATTTAAGAGTCAGGGCGAGTTTTCTTGTTTTTGATCGGTTTAGAGGGAAGCCATTTAAAAGTCAGGGCGAGTTTTCTTGTTTTTGATTGGTTTAGGGGAAGCCATTTAAAAGTCAGGTTCTTTTGTTTGATTGGTTCAAAAAAAAAAAAAACCATGCATTTCAATGTCATGGTAAGAATGTAACTATTTCAGTATACACAACCTGATCTCACAAGTGACAATGTAACTCACAAAGAAGTTAAAGAAGACAATGCACTCTGACTTTTAAATGGCTTCCCTCTCAACCAATCACAGTTAAGAACGAACAAACAAACAAACCAATCAATTCACGAAACAAGCACAGCACAAACAGAATAGTTTTTGGTATCAATGAATCCAAAATTTCACTCACCGTCCTTGTAGCCATCAAATTCTAATTTCTCAAACCTGAAATAACGAAGAAAATATAAGAGAAAAAAAGATGGGAAAAAATAAAAGACGTATTAAAAGGAGTAACGAAAATTTTAGAAATTCATCAAAATATATATAAAAAGTACATTATTGAAAAGTACATATCTTACATTTTAATTAGCTCTTCCTCGTTTATAAATAACAGCTTGTATCTTGCGACAAAATACTTTATCTTGAAGTGAAACAGAGAAAGAGATATAAAGATCACGCCAGAGCCTTTGGGCTCAGTATCCATGACAACAGCAAAGAAGGGGGATTGATATATTAGCTAGAGTTAGAGCAGTTAGAGCAAGAATTTTCAAGAGCACTGCTAATAGAATGTCATGAAAACAAAAACGCTTTAATTGACTTTCATACTTTATCGCGACAACAAATAGACATTTTTAGCTTGGGCGTAATGTTTTCCAATTTCAGACTACATGTCATTCCCTAGAATATCATTTCTTTGCTTAACGGTTGCGCACGAGAAGAAAATCAATATGGATACAACTAAAACAAAGAATCTTATTCTCAAGAGAATGACACATTGACTAGAATGAGTAAACATTACGCTCAAGCTTAAGAGGTCCTATAGACCCCTTTCACATGATGTCAAAGCAGCTCAATTTGGAGGACAAAACAAAGGAATTTCAATCTCCTGGGAATTGGAACCTATTTTTTTCCTCCAAACTGAACTGCATTCCGACCTTTTCGCGCGTGTCATTGAGAAAAAGTGCAAAAATTTGGTACCTCTTCTGTATCGATGACTCCATCCCCGTTTTTATCCCACAAGGAAAAATTCGCGGTATATTGAAACTTTTCTGGTGGAATCTCAGTCTTAACTGAAACAATCAATTGTTACACAAAAATACATAAAATGACTGCCATAAATCCCGCTTTCTGATTGGTTTGGGCGCGTGCATGTATTGTCGCTGACCGGCTCTGCGACTAGGCGACTGGACCGAAATGGAGTATGGGTAGAAATTGCTGTAGCGCTTAACTATTCGCCCTGAAGTAGTTGTTTTTGCTTACTAATAAGATAATATAAGCAGCAACCCTTTAAATGTATGTCTTCGGGTTTTGCGAAAGGAAGACAAAAGTCGATACGACTCATATTCAGTCAAAGATGTTCCTAATTTTGAAACTGTTAAGTCATTAAAATACTATTTCGCCAGCGAATTTTCTTATTCCAAGCCCAGCGCATTGAAGAATTCAACCAATTCAGTGATTTTTATCCATACTCCCGTTCGGGCTAGTCGCGTACTCGTGGAGCCGGTCGACGACAACGTTTTTTCAAATGACCGTATTAGAACGCACAGCAAGAGCGCGCATTTTCCATTTTATCATTGATATCGAGAATAACAACTATACTAAAATGTGTTTTATAAAAGGCATCAAAATGATGCTTGCTGTGCTGTGTTCAGTTATAAAGCACATGGAAATTGGAAGAACACTTGAGAAGTGTTGAGCAGCACTGTGCTACACTTAATGCTTCTTCTAACGTGTTCTGCCAATTCCTGCGTGCTTTATAACTGCATACAGCAAGTCGAGGTTTTCAAAACAAGTGTTCCTTGCTATAAAACCCTTGCAGCACGTCGGAATGTAGCTCAATTTGGAGGACAAAACAATAGATTTCCAATTCTCAGGAGGTTGAAATTCTTTTGTTTTGTCCTCCAAATTGAGCTGCTTTGACGTCGCGTGCATAAACGTGCGGATATACGACGCAGCGTTGCGCGCAATGGTGTAGATAGGCAATCAATGTTGCTAGCCATGTTTGCAAGACGCAATTTGTTGCACGCAATGTTTCTGAAGTAGAAAACGATCCTACTTCAGCAACATTGCCTGCAATATTACGCGCAATGTTGCACCGTCTGTCAGCGTTTTTTCTATCAATCTTACCATTGACCAGTTCTTCATCTAGATTTCCTTCATAAACGGTTTTGTTACCTCCAACACTACTGGTTTTCAGGCCATTTTTCTTGGCCAGCTCTATGATGTGGTCGCACTCTTCGTGTAATAAAAAGTTTGGAAGTTCTGAAATAAAAAGCGAGCTTATTGAATCAAACTTCTCTAGGATTCACCATCAGTGCTATCATGACAAATGTGATTGAAAACCAAGGTGTAAAAGGAAAAATGCATCACAATAGAAGAGAATGCCTTATTGGCAGTAGTGATAAGACGAAGATGCGATTCATAGCTGTAAAACGTTGTCATATGAAAGTAAAATATTACTAATAACATATGAGAATGAATTATTATTTTTGTAAGAATGGGTGTAATTATTTCGGGTTTGAAGGTATTGAATGACATTTTTGAGATTACCTTGTTGGTATATTAATAAACAACTCATCAATCTAGAGGGTTTTAGAATCAAAATTAAAAAAATATAATTAATTCCTATTTGTTATTTTGTTATTTTTATATGACAACGTTATTGCAATTAGGTGTATACAAAAATATTCATTTTTTCTTACCAAACATCAATGGCTTCATAGCTTTTGTGATAAGAGTGTAGTTTCTTTCTTCGCCCAGATCAACCTCTTGCACGTGACCTTTCTGTGATAAAAGGAAAAAAACAAGTACAATAATTTGTTATAATTGGTTATTCATGCCGTTCTCATCACTTGCTAAATACTTGTCATAATTAATGACTCTTGCGATTTCACCGACAATCACATAAAAATTGTTTTTTTCATTACACTCTGAAAAACCTCTGTCGGTACTGGTCGTGTTAGGTTTTAAGGAAGAAGCAAAATGATAGCGCAGGTTTATTTTTGTCAAGAGAAATATTCTTTCGCCTAAAAATCGTTAATTATCTTAAACAAGTTGGTTGTTCGATTGAATAGTTAAAGGAGTGGATCAAGTATTCTCTGGTTATATCATATTGATATCTATTTGCTGAGCACATGCACGTGCAATACTGCACGACTCCACCCGGCCAACGTGTTCAGTCCACTTCAGTTGCACATGTCATCAGGTCTGGCAAAATACAGGTTGTTTTATGAAACAAAACATATTTTATTTGTCATAATAAACTTGAAATTAAACTTGAAGTATGCCAAATATCTCTTGAATATCGACAAACTCATATCCACCTCAAATATTCCTCAATACACCTCAATATAGGGGAAGAGTGTATGGCGCGAGATCATTATGATAATGCTCACTATTTGATGGAGTTCTCAATTCACTCATGGCTATCGCCACTGTAATATCAAAAAGGATGTGCAAAGACCCATTACTAATAATAATCCAGTAACTATGGTGAAAATATCTGTGCTGTCAGAAATTAATCGATCTTAATTGACTTTAAAAATCAAAAGTTGATAAAGTACAAAAGATATTAGCACCATCCCACAGCTTGTAAACAAAAATATTTTGTACGAATTTTTGTTGTGTTTCTATAAAAGAGTGCTGTTTTGACTAGCTATGTTGTATAATAATGTTTATCAAGCAGCTTCGAGAATATAATAGGAAAAAACTGTGAAAAATTCAATAGAATATAACAGAAAAAATGGAATTAAAAAAATGACAAGATGAAAGCAGCATGAAGAATTTTTTTTTTCGCTTGTAATTTTCTTTATTTTTATTACTATTATTACTATTTATTTTATATAGTTTTGTTTTGCTAATGGTACGATAATATTTACAGTTAATACTATAAATTTTTACCATCAGTAATTGTCTTACCTTGTGTCCATCGATTCTAACGAGCTGAAGAGCAGAATGAGGTTTCTCAGTCTCAGGTAAATAGCAATCAGCGTTTGGATCCGAGCAGAACTCCAACTCTCTTTCTTTATCTTCTTCAAAACACGGTTTCAGGAATCTACTTCGATATTGTGCCAAAGATATTTGAAGAAAGACTTCGGCGAATATTGAAAAGACAAATAGAAGAGTCCTTAAAGAAGCCATGGCTTTGTACAACTGGCAAGTCCTCGTAAAATATAGTTTTATCGAATGGATTTCTTTATATATTATTTATCAAAATATAATTTCCATTGTTAATTCTCATTATTTTTATTTTGTTTTTTTACTCTCTTTTCTGCCATTGAATCCTCTTGAAGAGAGAAACAAGTGGTGTATTCAGGCGTAGAGCTAGACTACTGGTTGTGACTGACATTGGTCAATCAAAAACTCGTTAAAACATTTCCACAGCAACTGCAAGTTCACTCTAAAATCACAGACGAAAGCTACGACATATACACCAATGTGAAACACCAGATAAAGAAGATATGACCGTTATTTTTACATGTTTGAGCGACTTTTGTGCGTTGCTGTACCTGTATCGTGATAATTGTTGACTGGTACTTGTTGACTACTCATTGACTGGTAGTTGTGAAATGAAGTTGTCGAAAACCAATCAAGTCAGTGCAAGGATCAGTAAACTGAGAAATACTGTAGAAATTAAATCTGTTCTTAAAGCACTTGGATGGCTTTTACACGACAATACGTATGCTTTTGACATTCATTACAGTTCTATTCAATTTAGTTTGTAATTTTTATTGAAAGCAGGAGAAAAATTAAGAAGTCGTCAGGGAAAGCTTTTGATATGTAAATGAGGGGAAATCAAAGACATCTGCGCGTAAAGAACATGGTGTTGAACCTGATTTTTTTGCACGTTTGTATGCTTAGTACCTCTCTTTCGTTTCTTCATTCCTTTCTTGCTATTTCTTCATTTTTTCTTTCATTGTTTCAGTTTCTTTCTTTTCCCCCTTTTTTGGTTTTCTACCTTTTCAATTTCTTACTCCCTCACTTTTGGGTTGTTTGCTTGCTTCTCTTACTTCGTTCGTTCGTTCCTTTAGTTTTTTCTTCCTTTTTACCTTCTGTACAATTTTTTCTTTGACTGTTTTTTCATTTCTCCCCCCCCCCCCCACTCCTTGTTCCCTAGATTTTCAATTACTTCCTTCCTTCCTTCCCTAGTCATTGGCTTGCTTCCTCCCTCTCTCATACTTCGTTTATTCCTTCCTTTCATCCTTCCTTCGCTCCTTCCTCCCTTCCTTTTTTTCTTCCTTGCTTTTTACTATTTCTCCTTTTTTCTTTTTCCTTTCTCCCTCATAATCCAACTTTATATTCAAATCCAATACAATGGATTACTATTCTTGTACTGAGCTAAGGCCTTAGTATAACATGATGTCTGATATTTGCCTCCAGACATTATATGAAACCATAGCAACATGCGACAAATCTTAAATTAAAATCAGTTCCTATTATATTCTAAAGTTGAAAGAAATTTCAACTATTAAATTAAAAAGTATTTTTTAGATAGAAAATAAAAAATAGATAAAATATATACTTTTGAAACAATGTTTGCTGTTGCACCCAAAAAAGAATAGGGAGGATGGACCACTTCACTTATTTGGTTTTTTTTTAGTTCATTATTTCTTATGGAAGTCTTTCGCCTTCAGCCGTCTGTTTGACTTGTATTAAGCCCGGTTCACACGTCGTCGTAATCGTAGTCATTATAATTATAAGGAGACGTGTGAACCACAAAATCATAATCATAACGTCCATATACTATGATTATGACGTGTGGACCGTGCAATCATAGTCAGTCATAATCTCAAGAAAATGGAAGTTTCCATTCTTTATGACAGCCGTTATGATTATGACTATAATTATGACTATGATTACGACGCCGTGTGAACCAGGCTTTAATCATGCCCACTGGCCTGTAGCCGCCATGCCTTCCTTGCCATTCTGATCCTCCGATTCTTTTTTTCCAGCAACAGAATACAAGGTACTCTTGGTAATTCAAACTCACCAGAAGCAAGTTTGAACAGAAAAAAAAATACAAATACTTTAGATTTACTTGCGGTTTTCATTCGTCCTTGTATCAGCCAATCACCTGATAGAAGCGATGGATCTGCACAGACGGGAGATTTTCAGCAATAACCGCCGGCCAAAATGGACGCAGGCTACCACCATGCATGAGTATGACATTATTACTGACCATCTACGTCATCATCATATACTCTTAATGTAGACTGTCTCGTATGACAGAAGCAGTGGGTACAGATCAACTACATCATATACAATCCTGATGTGGGCTGTCTTGTATGGCAAGGCAATGACAATGACATCATCACTGATCAACTACATCATATACAATCCTGATGTGGGCTGTTTTGTATGGAAAGGCAATGACAATGACATCATCACTGATCATCTACGTCATCAATAACTCTAGATTTGAGCGGTTTTGTATGACATCATCAATAAACATCTACGTCTTGATATGTGCTGTTTTGTCTATGACGTAACCAGTGACATGACATCATCACTGATAATCTACGTCATATATACTCTTGATATGTGCTGTTTTGTCTATGACGTAACCAGTGACATGACATCATCACTGATCATCTACGTCATATATACTCTTGATATGTGCTGTTTTGTCTATGACGTAACCAGTGACATGACATCATCACTGATAATCTACGTCATATATACTCTTGATATGTGCTGTTTTGTCTATGACGTAACCAGTGACATGACATCATCACTGATAATCTACGTCATATATACTCTTGATATGTGCTGTCTTGTCTATGACGTAACCAGTGACATGACATCATCACTGATAATCTACGTCATATATACTCTTGATATGTGCTGTTTTGTCTATGACGTAACCAGTGACATGACATCATCACTGATAATCTACGTCATATATACTCTTGATATGTGCTGTTTTGTCTATGACGTAACCAGTGACATGACATCATCACTGATAATCTACGTCATATATATACTCTTGATATGTGCTGTTTTGTCTATGACGTAACCAGTGACATGACATCATCACTGATAATCTACGTCATATATACTCTTGATATGTGCTGTCTTGTCTATGACGTAACCAGTGACATGACATCATCACTGATAATCTACGTCATATATACTCTTGATATGTGCTGTCTTGTCTATGACGTAACCAGTGACATGACATCATCACTGATAATCTACGTCATATATACTCTTGATATGTGCTGTCTTGTCTATGACGTAACCAGTGACATGACATCATCACTGATAATCTACGTCATATATACTCTTGATATGTGCTGTCTTGCTAACAGGAGCATTGATCCAGTTATTTGCGATCCATTTTGTACCCTTTTTAATATCACATCCACCGTGAACAGAGAATTCATCCAAATCTCCCAGGTAACCACTGTCTGTGTCTACATGATGGTTGTACCACATGATTGCTGTGCCCTTCTTAGGGGGGAGGACAAGGGATGCATTTTGACAATGTTCACTCAAGTTGAGCTCATCGTGTGTGACGCTGGGGTCTACTAACCTCTATTGAAATGAAAGAAGTAAAAAAGACAGTATATAAAAACTTTGTCTATGACTCTGTCAAAATTGTTTTATCTATCTGTCACTTTCCCATTCCAATAAGTACAGATAAGACACAGTAAAATGGATAAAGAATCATATCTAAGAGGTATTAAAACTGAGAAAACAATGCGTTGTTGTGCATATGAAAAGCCAAAAGACACGACCAACAAACTGCTTGACTCATAACAAAAGTCCATTTTTGAATCGTATCAAAATGGCGACTCTCTGATCACTACTATAACATCACATCATTTTCTCTTAATCACATAGAATACTTGGTGGATACACACACCTTGTCAAGAGGACGAGTGTCTTGGTCAGCGATTGGAAAAGCTGTTTCTCCTCCAGCCTCCACGTCATTTAAATAATAGAGAATAGTTATAAACCTGAAAAAAGATAATGTATGATTACCTACAAATTAGACGCATTAAAAAATAAGATATGAGATGAGGTACGATTCTTCGCGGGGTAGGGTCCCGGGATTGGGAGGGTGAACGTTGGAAGCCATCGCAGTGACAAGAATATATATGTCACTTTTATACTTTCAACGTTATTTTTCCTCTTTATACGAGAATCCCCGGATGAGAAGAGAGATGAATAATGTATATTTACGACACCGTGAAGCCATCTGGATTACATAATATTATAATTGTATAATGCGGTAACATGTTAGTTACTGACATCACTGATACATACCTGCATAGTTTACATTCTTGTTTCTTGTACAGGTTTTGATGACAGCAGTACAGCTCATCATTTCGTATCGGGGTCGAGTCCATGTGTGCGTGATAATGACCGTTCTGTTGATAGCGAACAACCTGAAACAAAAGAATTGTCAATACTGAGATCCTTCGTGAAATAAAGGCTGCATTCTTTGATTATAGACACATTTACTTTAAGCGCGGACAATAAACGGTACAACATTGCTCGCATTATTGCTGGCAAAGTTGCTGAAGAAGGATCGTTTTCTAATTCAGCAACATTGCTTGCAACAAATTGCGTCGTGTGACATGGCTCGCAACATCGATTGCCTGCAACATTGCGAGTAATGTTGCACCGACGTATGTCCATAATCACCAAGCGCTGCTCACCTGTATTGCTTCGCTGGCACGCACAAACTTTCTCGGTAGTCTTGTCAGCTTTGTCACTCTGTAAAACATTCAAACATTATTTGACCATTAGGTGATTATGGGTAACGTGCGCTGCAATGGCGCTGTATCTAACGATGTGTACTTCAAGCCAGGGGTCGATTGTTTAATTGAATGCAATTGATTGATTGCATGATTGATTTACAATGATATTTTAACAGGATGCTTCTTCATTTTAGTGATTTTCAGGAAGGTCTGCTGAACCTCATATCTGAGTTGAGTTTGTCTGTGTTATCTCCCTTGCATGAGGGTTAGTTTTCTCCAGGTTCTCCATTTTTCCTTCCTCCATAAAGCCCTAGCTTAACCAGGAAGCATTTTTCCAGAAACATGTTTACCGCGCGCGTGCTTCCTTCCAAGAATGAACGAACATTTATATAAAACATAGTTTTCCATAATTGCTGTGAAAACCAAATTCCTCGGATGCGAAGCAACAAAGGCATACTGCATTAGTTTATGCGATATTAGCTACAAAATTATTTTTTTTAAACTTTTGAAAAGTAGCATATAACACAACCCTTCCACTTCATAAAATTTTTAACAGGGTTCGGGGTGGGCTTTAGCCTCTCCCTGCTGACATCCTTCACCAATACCAACTGACATCCTTCACCATCACCAACTGACATCCTTCCCCATCACCAACTGACATCCTTCACCATCACCAACTGATATCCTTCCCCATCACCAACTGACATCCTTCACCATCACCAACTGACATCCTTCACCATCACCAACTGACATCCCTCACCATCACCAACTGACATCCTTCACAATCACCAACTGACATCCTTCACCATCACCAACTGACATCCTTGACCATCACCAATTGACATCCTTCACCATCACCAACTGACATCCTTGACCATCACCAACTGATATCCTTCACCATCACCAACTGATATCCTTCACCATCACCAACTGACATCCTTCACCACCACCTAATGACATCCTTAACCATCACTTAATTACATCCTTTGCCATCACCTAATGACATCCTTTACCATCACCAGCTGACAATATTAAATTCACCATCGCAAACTGACATCCTTTAACATCTATCACTATCACTAAAATCTCTACTATTATAAATTTACTCTCAATTATAACTTTACTCGACAAATGACTTTACATCGATTCTTTCGGCATCAATTGTCCTTTACATAATGTAACGTTTTTAGTTAGAAAGAGTTTTATAGAATTGAGACTTCTTGGACTTGATCCTCTTTTGAGTCACAACCAGAGAATGGTTTAGTTTCCATTTGATCTCCATATCTTGCGCAGCAACAGCACCGCAGCTGTGCGAATACCTTCGATTCTCCAGCAATAAATGATAGGATTCAATATTCCATTCAACTTCACAAGGGTTTCAGAGATGTTGAACCCGTTTCGTATTCCGTAGGAATTTTCACTAACCAAACTCCGAACGAGTCTGGTAACACCATAAGGAACATAGCACGATATAAACGCACCAATCACCAGAAACATGACTATCACGGATTTTCTGTATCTTGCCATGTTCATGGGTTGTTGGGCTAACTGTTGAGCCTGTATCTGCAATGAGTGTCTGCGAATGACGAGACAGATCCGGCAGATGAAATAGACGTTAAGAAAGAGTGAAATAACTAAGATAAAACCATTACAAATAACGACAATCATCGTGTTGGAAAAGATTCCAGTATAAACAGCAAAACACAAACCAAAAACCCAGATAAAACCAAGAGCGATTCCAACACGTTTGGTTGTGATGACGTTCTGGTATCGCAAGTGCAGGTGTACGGCCAGGAATCGATCAGCAGTGATGGCAGTCAGTGTTAAGAAAGATATTGCTGTAAACGGTAATGTACAGTACGTGTAAACGTTACCAAGGAAACAATACATATCAAGGCTACGGCGAATTTCGGAAAACTTGAATAAGCAAAACGAGGGATGTGAGAAGACACCAACACACAGATCAGAGATGGCGAGACCAAGAATGAGAATATTGGAGGGAGTTTGTAGAGAAGGAGTTCTTGAAATGGTGTAGATGACCACAGTATTACTGCAGCTGGCTACAACAGCCATAACAGCGTTGATAACAATCATGGCAATCAAAGAGTAATCATAATGAATATCGCGAGGAACGTCAAGAAAGTACGCTTTGAATGGTTCGCAATTCACAGTTACGTTTTTGCTCTGAGTAATGTTCATCATTTCAAGTTACTTGAGCAAAACTCGACTAACCTATGTTAAATGTACTGACGCATAACATGAAGTACATCACTCCTTATATCGAAACGTGCACTGCTGTATGTAAGTAGAAATCTACCGTTACTAAGTTACCGGTAGAAAATTTCCATAATATTCAATAGAAACTTCACAGCTGTCCTTTTATCATGATATAATATTTACAAGTTATATATACAATTGCTCTAATCACAGGAGCTGAATTAAAGTAACAAGATGTATTTTCGTTTGAACTTTATGAGCTCCTTCACAGCCTTCAACGACACTGAAGTACACTTGAAATGTTTTTCTGCCTTCTTGTTTCATTAAGATTAATAGGACACTCTAAGAGTGCATCTAACTCAATCCGCAATTAACTGGGCAAGTTCAATCCACTGACAATCAATTAGAACAAATCAAGTTTGAGACAATTTTTTATGAATAGGTTTTCTTAAAGTAAGTCTTGAAAAAATGACTTGAATGTCATAATACAAGTAGTTGCGGGTCGACTTGATGTTTTTAGCCAGAGTGTTCTAGAGTTTAGATGTAGGATATGAAGAGGAACACTGCCCATAAGTAGCGAGATCTTGCATGATAGTTGGGACGGTTTGAGAACGTTTGAAGAACCACGTTGACGAGTACAATAGTGTTTTTTGTTTAGCGTTATAAGTTAACTGGATAAAAACCAGTTTCTTGTAGACCAAAAGTAGGATCTTGTGATCTATTCGTTACTCCTTTGAAAGCAATGTAGATCTTGCAAAACAGGTGTGATGTGATCATATTTGTTTATTTTTGTGACTAGACGTGCCACTGCGTTTTGGACGCGTTAAAGTTTTTTTCTTTTTCATATTTAGGAAGCCTATAGAGAATACTATTACTATAGACCAAGTGAGGAGTAACAAATACATTGACGCCGAGACGCACAAGGTTATCATTTGAAAAATATTTCTTGAGGCCAGTAGATCTAAAGGCGAACATTGCTTTCGTTCTTACCCATTGAATCAAGGTGTTTACAGACAAAGTGTATAGTTAGCCAATCAACGACTATTGACCCAAGGTCTTATTATTGAGGGTGTCGAAACTTATGACTAAATCTTTAAAGCTTGTCGGTGTCTATTCTGATTGCATCTTTTCTTTGAATGAGTACATTGCTCATGTCATGAACAAAGTATCTCATGTTTCTGTTCCTGGTTGGTAAAACTTGCGACTGCTGGGGTTGATTTGGTGCATACGTACAGCTAAGTTATCATTCAGAAAACTAATTATCCACTGACATGAAAAGTGGTCTATCCCTTCATCACAACAAGTAAAAAGTATTTAGTATCATGTAAAATTGTAGCTGGAAAATCTTCTTATCTCAGATTAGATATTTATTAAGTTTGTAGTGTGGTTTTCTTTCTTTGGTTGAAAAGTTACAAAAGAAAGGCATTCTACTGAATCAACGTCAAATTGTACAGGATTAATTGTTCAAGTTTTGTGTCCACATCTTTCGTAGTAACACCATTGCGGCATTGCGAATTCCTTCAAGTCTCCAGCAATAGATGATAGGATTCAGTATTCCATTCAACATCAGAAAGGTTTCAGAGATGTTGAATCCAATGCGTATTCCGTAGGAATGTTCGTTAACCATACCCATCAAGATGATGGTAGCGCCATAAGGAACGTAGCACAAAATATACGCAGCAATCACCATAAACATGACCATTGCCTTTTTTTTAAATCCTACCATGTTCGTGGGTTGTTGGGCTAACTGTTGAGATTGTATCTGCAATGAGTGTCTGCGAATCACGAAACACACCCGGAAGATGAAATAGACGTTAAGAAAGAGTAAGGTTGCGAAAATACACCAGTTACAAATAAGAACAGCCATTATTTTAGGAAATAATACTGAATTATAGACAGTAAACCAAGTACCAAGGATCAAAATGGAACCAAGAACTATTCCAGCACGTTTGGTTGTGATGATGTCTTGGTATCGCAAGTGCAGGTGTACGGCCAGGAATCGATCAGCAGTGATGGCAGTCAGTGTTAAGAAAGATATTGCTGCAGGCGGTAAAATACTGTACATGAACATCTTACCAAGAAAACAATAGAGATGAAGGTTACGGCGAAGCTCGAAAAACTTGAATAAGCAATACAAGGGCTGTGCAAAGATCCCAACACACAGATCAGAGATGGCGAGACCAAGAATGAGAATATTGGAGGGAGTTCGTAGAGAAAGCGTCCTCGAAATGGTGTAAATAACCACAGTATTACTGCAGCTTGCTACAACAGCCATAACAGCGTTGATAACAATCATGGCAAGTAGAAAGTTATCATAATGAATATCACGAGGAACGTCCAGAAAGTACGCAACGAATGGTTCGCAATCGAAAGTTACGTTCTTCTCCTGTGTTATATTGATCATCTTCGTAAAAATCGACTGACTTGGTTTAAGTGTGCTGACAATGAATGTGTTTACCCCTTATCGAAACAGGCACTGCCTTATACAAGTATCAATCCCCCGTTGCTAAGTTACTGGAAAGTACCACACTGTTGCATAATTACATAGGAAATATCCATTAATATCAGTCGATAACTTCTATTGAAAATTAAAGAAAAGGAGTCGGAAGATCATACAGATTTGATTTAGGTGTGCGTAGAACTTTGAAGAACAATCGTAGTATTTTGTAATCACTTAGGATATTCCTATAAATATTTCTAGGCATTAATAATCTCGCTTTGTTTAACTCCTATAGCACTCTAGGTACTTGCGCTAATTCCAACCACGGCTCTGCTCCGGTAGACAAAACTAGATATTGAAACCCTCGCTTTGATTAGTTACTAACGAATCATATCGCACTCTAGGTAATTACGGCAAGTTCACGCCTTGAATAATCTTATTTCGTTCCCAATTTTATCCGTACCCTAGGATTCTCAGCTCTGGCTGATTTCACATCATACTGTGACCATAGGCGAATTTCAATTTAAAATTCAACAAACAACTGCCTCTTGTTTGCGAGATTAAACTGAGGGAAAGACAGATGGCAAAGTAATAAAGGAAACTTGGTGGTCATGCACTCACATAGAAATCAAGCAATGATCGAGAACGTATATGATCAGAACAGGTTTTTGTAGAAGCAACGGTCGTATTTTATCGCAGCTGTAATGGATTGGAAAATCTTCTAGAATGAAGAGCAAAATATGCACCAAAGATCCAGATGAAACCAAGAGCAACGCCAACACGTTTGGTTGTGATGATTTCTTGGTATCGCAAGTGCAGGTGTACGGCCGGGAATCAATCAGCAGTGATGGCAGTCAGTGTTAAAAGGATGTTACTGCTAACATAGACGTCAATATCAATGTCAATACAAATAATAATGTCAACCAATAGCTAACTTGACAGAAACCTCAATACTCTCTATTCAAAGTGATATCCACAAGCTATTCATAAAATTGCTTTGGACACAGGGGTTAAATGAAATGAATGGATAATGGTTAGTATACTCGATTGACAACATGATTTAACAACGAAAATTAACAAGAGAAATTCAAGTACGCGGAAGTACACTTGAAATGTTTTTTTTTTACCTTTTCTCTTTTCTTTTATTAGTAGGAAAAAATCGGTTTCAATTTCATTAAGTAGTTATGACGTTAAAATAATATTCATTGCGTAAACAAATACAATCTACAATTATTCACTCGAATGAGAGGTTCAACATCTCCAAGAATGCCTTAGTGCCTTACTTGGTGTTGAGTAGCTACAGATGTTCAGATGTATTGAAAGCTGGAGATCCAATTTTTCATTGCTACCCGTCATTTCTTCGTACAAATTGCATTGAATTTGATAATAAGGATGATGATGATCTTTATGACAAGTACAGTTCTAGGACATCACAGATAAGTCCTGAAAACCTCACAATAACAGCTACTTAAGTGAAATTTTAAAATCAAATTAACCAATTAATAATTAATAATAACAACTACTTTACAAAAACATATATAAAAGTTTGTAAAAGAGTTCTTAACAAAGACAACAACAACAACAACAACTTTTATTACACCCTAAATATTTCACAAAAATATTTAATGATAATAAATACATTACATAAGGGCTATGGCGTACAGAAAAAACTTAATGGAAAGCAAAAAATGCCTAAAAGCCTGATAACAGATTTTGAGTTAAACTACTTATTTTGAGGAAGAAACAAACTTAATCAATAAGGTTGGAGTCCCTTTGAAAAACAAACTACTGATTGTAAATAACGTAGACTTTAGACTTTAGACTTTTGTTTATTCACACGTATCATTACATTTACAATAATATTATAACAAATATTAAAATATGATTACATTCTTTATAAAATGTACTATGTTTTGAGTTACAAATATAAGGGAAAAGAAAAACGTGTGTGGTGGCCAAAGTAGTTTAACACTTTCGAGTTGGCTGCCACCCAGGTAATAAATAACATATATATACAAAATCATGCTAGTTAAATAAATCGGTTTTACAAAAGATGCGCACACACCGAAAAGGTTTCTTCGCCATAGTTCTTTTTCTTGAACTAGGAATCTTTTGTGGTTTGCGATCTTAAAATATGGAGCATAGCCAAACAACAGTCTTCACCATCACCAACTGACATCCTTCACCATCACCAACTGATATCCTTCACCATCATTAACTGACATCCTTCACCATCACCATCTGACATCCTTCACCATCACCAACTGACAACCTTCACCATCACCAACTGACATCCTTGACCATCACCAACTGACATCCTTCACCATCACCAACTGACATCCTTCACCATCACCAACTGACCACCTTGACCATCACCAACTGACATCCTTCACCATCATTAACTGACATCCTTCACCATCACCAACTGACATCCTTCACCATCACCAACTGACATCCTTCACCATCACCAACTGACAACCTTCACCATCACCATCTGACATCCTTCACCATCACCACGTGATATCCTTCACCATCACCAACTGACATCCTTCACCATCACCAACCGACATCCTTCACCATCACCAACTGACATCCTTCACCACTCTGCAACTGACCACCTTGACCATCACCAACAGACATCCTTCACCATCATTAACTGACATCCTTCACCATCACCAACTGACATCCTTCACCATCACCAACTGACATCCTTCACCATCACCAACTGATATCCTTCACCATCATTAACTGACATCCTTCACCATCACCAACTGACATCCTTCACCATCATTAACTGACATCCTTCACCATCACCAACTGACATCCTTCACCATCATTAACTGACATCCTTCACCATCATTAACTGACATCCTTCACCATCACCAACTGACATCCTTCACCATCATTAACTGACATCCTTCACCATCACCAACTGACATCCTTCACCATCATTAACTGACATCCTTCACCATCACCAACAGACATCCTTCACCATCATTAACTGACATCCTTCACCATCACCAACTGACATCCTTCACCATCATTAACTGACATCCTTCACCATCACCAACTGACATCCTTCACCATCACCAACTGACATCCTTCACCATCACCAACTGACAACATTCATCATCACCAACTGACAATCTTCACCATCATTAACTGACATCCTTCACCATCACCAACTGACATCCTTCACCATCACCAACTGACATCCTTCACCATCATTAACTGACATCCTTCACCAACACCAACTGACATCCTTCACCATCACCAACTGACATCCTTCACCATCACCAACTGACAACATTCATCATCACCAACTGACAATCTTCACCATCACCCACTGACATCCTTAACCATCACCAACTGACATCCTTCACCATCGCTGCATAACAATTAAACCTTTCTATATCAGCAACGAACAGTTTTCACCTCTAAATTCTATCCATAAATCCAGAGATAATAAGCTTCATAAAGTTCCTTAGCTAGCAATGAAGTGTTTTGTCCGCTAACAGGAGAAAAATTACAATTGTATTTATAGAGATTTCTGTTTTATTTCAAAGACAATCAGTTTAGTTCTCATTTCTTCTCCATATCTTGCGTAGCAACAGCATCGCAGCGGTTCGAATGTCTTCAATTCTCCAGCAATAAATGATAGGATTCAGCACTCCATTTAACATCACAAGGGTCTCAGATATGATTGTCCCAATGCGTGTCCCGTAGGAATGGGCATCGACCACCACACCCGTCATTATCTGGGTAATAGCAAAAGGAATATAGCACACTATGAAGCCACCAATCATCAGAAACATGACTATCACGGATTTTCTGAATTTTACCATGTTCATTGGTTGTTGGGCTAACTGTTGAGATTGTATCTGCAATGAGTGTCTGCGAATTACTTGACTCACCCGAGAAATGAAATAGACGTTTAGAGAGAATACAATAGCAAAAACGGAGACAAAAAGTGCATTCTTGTCGTAAAAAAACACTGTGTAAACAGCAAAACACCCGGAAAGGATCCAGATGAAACCAAGAACGATTCCAACACGTTTGGTTGTGATGATGTCTTGGTATCGCAAGTGCAGGTGTACGGCCAAGAATCGATCAGCAGTGATGGCAGTCAGTGTTAGGAAAGATATTGCTGCAAGCGGTATTATACTATACATGTAAGTCTTAGCAACGGAACAATACAAATCAAAATTACGGTTAAGTTCGGAAAACATCAATAAGCAAAAACAGGGCTGTGAAAATATCCCAACACACAGATCAGAGATGGCAAGACCAAGAATGAGAATATTGGAGGGAGTTTGTAGAGAAGACGTTCTTGATATGGTGTAAATGACCACAGCATTACTGCAGCTGGCTACAACAGCCATAACAGCATTGATAACAATCATGGCAAGTAAAAGATTATCGAAGTGAATATCGGGAGGAACGTGAAGAAAGTACGCTTTTAGTGATGCGCAATTGAAAGTCAAGTTGTTCTCTTGTGCAGCTTGGTCACCGTTCATCATAGCAAAGCCTCATTAAACTCTTTGCTATACATTAGGACTTAACTTCCAATTTTGAAGCTGAAAATTACGCGGACGTCTAAGAAACTCTCAGGAAGTTTCCGAAACCCACAACACCGCGTTACCATGGAAATAGAACCACATGTTTTTTATTCGACCAAAAACAATTTACATGAAAACTAAGAAATAATTTAAAGGACATAATAAGAGTCTATTGACTGAGTTTCAATTGCTATTATTGGAGTTCCAGCTGGTAATAAACTTATGAATCCAGCTATGGAATAATATTGATGCCTCTGTTCGACATTGTCAGTGGAACAGTTTGAGTCGCAAACCAAGTATAAAGATCTGCTTTTTGATTGGATTTATATATATATATATATATTTTTTTTTTTTGGTTCAAAAGAAAAGAAAAGAAAAAACTCTGAACCAAGCATAAAAAGTGACAATAATCTGAATACAAGATAAAACATGAAGAGATAGCTGAAACGCAGGAAAAGAAGATTCTTCTGGGCTTATCTTTTTCATTTGTTTTCTTTTTCATACTATTTATATTTTTGATTTTGATCATTGCTTTTTCCCCGGTTTCCTTTATATTCTTGCTCATTCTTTATTCTTTTAATTTTGAATATCATGAACATGCAGCTGCTCTAAAAGCAAATACTCAAGACGCAAAGATAGAAAAACAACTTCGTAACACACCACATCTTTCGCCAGAATATTATTTATAAGCTTTAATTTCGATTCCAAGCTGCTTTCGGTTCCTTGACAAGACATCAAGTGTGAGTGCAGGTTGTTAGTTCTCAATTACTTGTAAAAACGTAAATGCCAATTTGACTCCTAAGTTAGCTTTACCCTGACTTTTAGCGCCCAAACATTGTTCTAGATATCACGATAAATTAAAAACGCTTTTTTAATAAGGAAACTTCATGTAGAAGAATACAAGTCAATAATCACATGTTCCAGAAAGTAAACTATACAGACCTTTTCACGCTTTCTCATTATTTCTGAGTGTTTACCGGCCATACTCTTGTCGCTTATACTCCGCGCTAGATATATTCCTCGTTAGTATGTCCATCTGTCTATTCTAATTTGTTTAGTAAAATCTATGACTTAGGTTACGGCCAATTCGAAAGTTTCTAACAACTTTGGCCACCTCGCTTCACAATTAATTTCCATAAGCTTACATTTATCATTTTTTCTTTCTTAATTTGTACTTAACTTTGTAATATGCATTTAATTATTTTCCTAACGTACGTGTGAATCAATAAAATAAAATTTAAAGTCTTAGATATCAGCTGCATACTTCAGGTTCATCATTACAAACCGAACATTATATTTACAACATACACATTAGGATAGGTCATCAAATAGTAACGAATGAAATTGTATTATAGACATAACTAGCCTGTGTAGCACGCCCTCGCGACTGAAATCCTACACCATCACCAACTGACATCCTTCAGCATCACCAACTGACATCCTTCACCATCACCAACTGACATCCTTCACCATCACCAACTGACATCCTTCACCATTACCAACTGACATCCTTAACCATCACCAACTGACATCCTTCACCATCACCAACTGACATCCTTCACCATCACCAACTGACATCCTTTACCATCACCAACTGACATCCTTCACCATCACCAACTGACATCCTTTACCATCACCAACTGACATCCTTCACCATCACCAACTGACATCCTTCACCATCACCAACTGACATCCTTCACCATCACCAACTGACATCCTTCACCATCACCAACTGACAACCTTCACCATCACCAACTGACATCCTTCACCATCACCAACTGACATCCTTTACCATCACCAACTGACATCCTTCACCATCACCAAATGACATCCATCACCATCACCAACTGACATCCTTCACCATCACCAACTGACATCCTTTACCATCACCAACTGACATCCTTCACCATCACCAAATGACATCCATCACCATCACCAACTGACATCCTTCCCTATCACCAACAGACATCCTTCACCATCACCAAGTGACTTCATTTACCATCACCAACTTACATACTTCACCATCTTCAACTGACATTCTTCACCATCACCAAATGACATCCTTCACCATCACCAACTGACATCCTTCACCATCATTAACTGACATTCTTCTAAGAACTAAAAATGTTTCTGTAGTACGGTAGAAACATTTCATGTTTCTGCGACACATGGAAAAAATGATACATTTTTTTCTCATTGTTTCCTAGCAGTTTTGCCACATTTGGAAAAAAATTACAAAACATGTTTCTGGAAGTATGTGTCCTCGTTTAGCAAGGGCAAGTTTAGCACTTGCAGCACGTGAACCGACCATGGTCAGGACCAAAACAAAAAATAGTGAGCTTCTTAAGTGCAGTAATGACATAACCCTTTTGTAAGATACACTATATCCAGACACAGACCATGGTTAGAAACCAATCGAAAATTCCCCAATTTTCTAAGGGCTATAAGATCTTTCTTACCTGTTTATTAGCCGGCTCAATACTGGGTCACTCATGTTTCTATACAACCAGGTTTGATCACTGAGTCGATGCCGATGCAGTGGGTGTTTGTCCTTGAGAAAATGCATGTAAGCAAGGATCTTCTTGACGCCTCTTTCTTCAAACTCTTTCTGGGTTATCTCGCCTGGAAAAAATCGAGAACTTGTTTTAAACCGCAAAAACAATTTAAAGAAATCTATCTGAAAATGGGAAAACATTACGCCCAAGCTAAAAAGGTTCATAGATTACAATACTACATGTTTTCCCATCTTAGACACGTGTCATTCTCTTGTGATTATAATTCTCTCTTTCTCTCGCTGTTATATTGAGGTGTCTGTTCTGTTTTCACGAAAGACTAACGTATATACGAAACGTCATAACAGTTTCAAACTTTATTCCACGGTGTACTCCTTATTCATTTGTTGTATTCAACACACCAACGCAGTTCCAACTAGTAACCACTAGTCATTATCAGTTATCCTTTCATTGGTTAATAATAATTAAAGAAATCATTCTAGAGGGAGTGGCACGTAGTATGGTATGGTCTATGTAGGCACACCTAACATCAACAAGGAATTTGCCAGTCTACTTACACTTTTCATATCCTTGAAATCCTATTCGTTTAAGCCTGAAACATGAACATTGAAGGGAAAAATCAAAAAGACTAAAGGCACAATTACACGGAGTAATTTTCTCTGCAACTTGTTTCGTAACGACGTTGCGACACAATTTGCAAGAGGTTTACATGGTGCAACGGAGACGCAATCGTTGCCAAAAAAAGAAACGAATTATATTTTTCTCAACGATTACTGCAACTTGTCTTGCAACATTTTTCAAATTGCACTGCAATGCCGCAATGCTCCATGCAACTTGTGTCGTGACGCCGTTGCCAGACAAATGAATTGCAGAGAAAATTGCTCCGTGTAATCGCGCCTTAATAATAAATGGTCTTGCACGTCCCGCGCTATTAACCAACATGCAGCCATGGAAACACTCAATCTGTTTTTATCGGTCTTGCGATGGATGAGTTGAGTGTCTTCATTTTATTTAACCAGAGATGAAACAAGAGTTACAGAGTTGATGAGTTGAGTGCACGTGGGGAAGGGGAAGCGTGCGCGTTTTGGAGGAAACATTTCCCGCCAAATAACACACAGGAACTACATCAGCATGAGACTTTGAGAAAACCATTTGGTTGCATAGTGCTGTTTTTGTACAGACATAAGAAAAAAAATCGGATTTCTGCAAATTTTTGGAGTTTTCGCGACATTACTCACATGTCTTGGATTTCTTGTTTCTTCACATAAAGTTTGTCATAATTCCTCGCAAACCTTGTTATCTGTAGGGTTATTTTAAGAAATACTAGTCAGTATAAACCACATGGAAGAGTATCCTTCTTCAAGATGATTATAGAATCATGCACCATTTTGTTTGTCGGTTTTGGAAAATGGAATCAAAATATGGTTTATAATATTGAACGAGTTTGGAAGTCACAGGCAACAACAATATAGTACATTGGAACATCCCTTTGCATGCATCGTTCTTTCAACCACTACATCAGATACGGGTTTCATAGTATGCATCCTTTGCACGTGACGTCAAAGCAGCTAAATCTGGAGGGCAAAACAAAAGAGTTTCAATCTCTTGAGAATTGGAAACCTATTGTTTTGTCTACCAAATTTGGCTGAATTTCGACGTGCTGCAAGGTGTGTATATAGTTTTGATAATCGACTAACCTCTTGTTCATCTATAACAGAATCATTGTTCTTGTCCCACCAATCAAATTTTTCAGCGCGCAGTTCATCAGGACCTTCAGCTGGTTTAGTTTCGTCTGCAAATGAGCGATGATAACAGGCTTACAAAATGCTCATATATTGTTGGCGGTGTACTACTGGTAATACACTTGCCTCGCACCTCTGGAGTCTCGGGTTTGATTCCTGTACTTAGTATCACATGTGGGTGGAGTTTGCTAGTTCTCTCCCTTGATTCGAGAGGTTTTTCTCCCTCCGCAAAACTAATTATAAGAGCTAAATCCCAATTTGATCTGTGAGAGTTAGCCGTGCCCGACTAAGATAAGCAAGGAGGTTGTTTCAGGGTTTGATCTGTGAGTGCTGTTGTTTTAGGGTTTATGTTAGTTTAGCGTACATGCAGGATCCAATCTCCTACGTACCCACATCATTAATCTGCTGGTCCAGTTCACCTTCATATCTGTCCTTAATGAAACCTGCCACGCTCTGCTCCAGGCCAGTGAGGTTGGCCAACTTAATGATGTAATCACATTCATCATTGCTAAGAAAATGAGGGATTTCTGTGGAATGAAATACGATGTGATGTCATGGCGACCATGTTGGAGTACAGTTAACTAACGAGCGATTTAGCTTTTTTTTTTTTTTTGTACGCCAACAAAGCCGCACATCTTGTGTTCATTATACTTTCTGGAAAGGAAAGAACGAGGAAAAAAAGAAAAGAAAGAAATAAAGAAAGAAAAGAGGGAGAAAGCACATTCTGAATATCTGATATCGTTTTACACAAGACTAAAGATGAAGACACAAACCCAGGGAAAAGAAACTCTTAAAGGAGAATCTTAGTAGCATTAAGCATATACACACATCATCCCCTCCCCCATGCATTTGTCAGTGCATGATATTTTCCACAGTGACTTACCAAACATAACAGGCTTCATGGCTCTTGTTATCATATCGTACCGTCGTCCTTGCTCTAGCTCGACTTCCTGCACATGACCAACCTTTAAAAAATGATAATTATCAAAATCAAAGAGGGAAACTATTAGGGAAAGTTTTGAAGATCTCTTAACAACGTAATGCTTTAAAGAGATGTTCTATTGATGATCTTAGGTCGAAAATGTCCAATAAAAATACCATCATGGAAACCAAAATCCGCCTTAAAAAACATTCATCTTATGGTTTATAAGATTTTATAAAATAACTTTGATATTACGCGCGCTACGCGTCGTGGTTTCCTACGCTTATCTCGTGTTCTCTCACATCCCGCGTGTCTTTATCAGAGTATAATACACGGAAAACTGTTTTTTATTCCTTAAATACATCATACGACAATGTGATGTTAATAAGCCCTTTGCAGCTAATAATCACGTGATTGTAACTGGAGAGCAAAAAATCCTATTTCATTTATTCAAATGAATTTTCATTAAATTTCAAATGCCTTTGGGTGAAGAGACGTGAAAAGAAAAGGAAAAAGAAGAGCATGAAATGAAATGACTACTATATATTCTAGCTTATTATGAGAAAGAAAAACAGAACAAAAGAGAGAAAGAAGTATAAAAGAAATAAAAAACCAAATGCATGTTAGAAGAGAGCTCCTTTCTAGCTAATACTCTGCTTATTTCTAAAGCATTGTCATGACAACGAAAATACAGTGCTTTATTAAGGTTTCAATACACCACCAAACGTTCAACTGCCAGCGAGCAGGTACAACTACATGACTTGCATATGCAAATTTTTACTCGATATTATATTATAGTTTTAAACCTTATTCTCGTAAATCTATCTTAACTCTAATTCCTAAATAAATTAAAGAATGTTATGGTTTTTCAGATAAATAGTATGGAATGATTTTCATCGTTAAATCCTTGCTTTTTCTTCTTTTTTTTCGGGAGGTTATTTACATTTGATTTTTACTGAAAAAACATCGTAGCACATTATAGGACATATTATATATACCTTCAAAATGCAATGATTTTGTAAATGCCTAAAATCTTAAAAGTATTGTGTGTGTTCGATCGTACTGGAATAGCAACTAAGACCCTTTTACTCTTCAAAGATGATTTCCTTGAAGTCACGTGCACTCACCCTCACGCCGTCAATCCTGACTAGTCTGTGTTCAGTCATTTGTCTGTCATGACAACTATCGTCTGGGTCGCGGCAGACATATTGTACCTCGTCTTTGGGCAAACAGGGCTTTACAAACTCACCACTACAGCGAAGAAATATTTGGAGAGTAAGAAAAACTACGAGAATGGACCTCATTTTCCTAATCTTGTCTCCCGGTCTTGTCTTGAACAGTACCATTTAACTAGTGGAAATCTTTTGTTGATCAATGGATGGTATTGTATTGACATGTGTTTCATCAATTATTTATCATTGGACAGCGAAAACTGTTCTCTTTTTGTAAATTAGTTGTGTACCTTGTAATGAAAGGAAGACATGGATCTTGACAAGATGCATTTATGCTGTCAGTACTGGTCCACAATGAAGAAATGTTAGTGATGGGAAATTAAGATATGTAAATTGGGATCCGCTGAGAAGGGAGATATACAGAGCTCTCTCCTGTGAGAAAGGAGCGTAAATATGTGACTGTTAGAAGCTGCTACAAATTGAGAATGTACCTGTTTAAGAAGATAAAAGAAAAGACGTTTCTGGATCAAATTGCTCAGGGGACAAACTGGAACTAAAAGTAACTAACTACCGACATTTTTTTATCAAGACCTGAAACAAACTTTGGGCTGACAAAAGTCAGGGCATAGCTAACCCACAGATCAAACCCTGTAACAACCAAACAACCTCTGGGCTGATCTAAGTCAGGGCATGGCTATTTCACAGATCGATTTGGAATTTAGAGTGTTAGGTCATTGTTTTGCGGAGGGAGGAAGACCAGAGAACCCGGAGAAAAACCCTCGAATCAAGAGAGAGAAGCAACAAACTCTGCTCACATGTGATGTCTTGTCAACGAATCGAACGAAGCCATGATTGTTATTAAAAACTTATACTGTACTGACTGCTTTTTTTCTAGCAGGTCGAACCTCGTCTGCACTTGCTGCCGTCTATAATATGAGCCCGGAAGTCCTACTTTGACGTCAAGTTAACAATAATACAATATCCCGGATGCGTGATGTCCCGGATGAAGGATAATTAGACCGTAGCTAATTTTGCTCCGACGAAGGACTAGCGTCCGAAACGTCAGTAAGTGATCTCTCTTATTTTTTACGGTGTAAAATTTAACTTTTTATCCATACTGTTTCATTAGAAACACCGACGCAGCCCACACTAGCTTACCGCTAGTTATCATCTCGTAGCTAATTTTGTTCTGTTTGCCTTTCATGGACAATTCATTAAACGAGTCGAACTTTGTTTGCTATAGCAAAAGCGGAGAATGACGACCAGATTACACGGTCCTTATCGCAGGGAGGATTAATTTGATATAAAGGCTTAACATTTCCACTGTCACAAGTTATACGACACCTTCCTCTTTGCTGAACAAACACGCCGTAATTACACGATGGATAGAAGGCAAATAATACAACAAGAATGACTTGATAACTGTCACTCGGCGCAGTCGGTTTATTTTCTTAGTATTTTTCTTCTGTAGTCTCCTCGACTTTCCTCGGCCTGGACTACGTTGGGGTTTCATGTTGTAATACCGTATGGTTGAACTATAAAATCTGTGATTCAATTCTGCTGCATTTGATTTTCAAAATCGATGTCAAAAGTGAAGATCACTAAGCCTCATTTAGGTCTTATCCGTTGTGAAGATTATCCTAATGACTTAGAATAACCAAAGCTGATATAACATAAGGTACAGTATGTTGTAATCCTATCGTTAAGGCTTAAAGTATAACCCATCTTAAAATATCGTTGCAATTGATAAAAGAACATGGCCATACTGTGCATCTGCGAACACTGAGTGAATTAGTGAAACAAGGCAGCTGCGATCATCTTCGTTTATTTTTTCTTCAAGCTTTTCTCCGCGCTCTTCTCTTTGAGACAGACTAAATAAAATTTGAATTTTGGACAAGCGATTCCAAAGATGTGTTTTAGGGTCTAGAACGTCTAGAAAGCAGATGTGGACTTGCTTGCTCAATCTTCTACCATAGATTAGCCTTAGCGTTTAGTATTCTGATAATTACCTAGAAGGTCGAGAAAGATTCCGGAAAAGGCTAGAGGAACAGATAGATATTACTGATTTCTCCCTTTTATGACACTAAAAATCCAGGGTTTTGTCTAGCAAGCTTTAAGGCACTTGCTTAATCACTTGGAAGATGCTTGTAGATCCTCGTTAGCTACGACTGGAGCTTGTGAGCTTGAAGGGCAGTACTCGTACCTAGACTGAAACACTAAGAGGAACTTTGAGAGGAAATATTGTATTGAATACTAGAGACAGCTAGGAACGCTGGAATGAATAAATACTGAAGATAGCTTTCGTTAGCACCAAACAAGCCAAAATTCACTTAGACAGAGATGATTGTGGCCCAAAAATGATAGGTTTCAGGCATATCTTATTTCTATAACAAAAAGAGGTCAAAATGGTCGTAATCTTAATCATTTAGGTAAACTTGTTCGTGCTCCAAACCCTACTCGAACCAGGTTTACCAAAGCCCAAACATGGCGTACCAAAACAAGCTGCATAATCAGAATTGTGCAAAGAAGTATGACCCCATGAGTATATTTAGTGGACTAACTGAATGATAATAGTAATCAAATTTTTGGCCAAACTGAAAAAAATATCAGGCTTTCTAGATTAGAAAAGTACACCAGTAAGTCGAGAAGTCGAGATGGAAAATGTTATTAGGTTGTGTAAATATTGTGACAAAGAAAGTGATGACACCGACGTGAAGAGTGTGGACCAATGTAAACACTAGATGTATTACTTGCGATCATCAATTCCTTCTAGTTCATTGGTTTTGAACTCACTCCACTTCAGTGCAAATCTTCGGCTTGATTTTTGCGGAGGAAGGGAATACTGGAGAAGCTGGAGAAAAATCCTTGTGGCAAGGAAGAGAACAATACATCAAACAAACACAGAGGTGAACGTTTTATGACCCAATACCAGCATCGGCCGCCCTTGGTATAGTACTTCAGAGTTTCTTTGGGTGTCAGAAGGTCTTCTAGCTCTTACGCTATGAGCGTGAGGCTGCAAGAGAAAGCTACGACCTACAAGAACTGATAGAACAAGAGAGTCTATAGGAGTGAACAAAGAGTACATTCGAGTGTCGATGGGTTAGACAACACCATTTTCTCATATCCTTTGAAAGCATTTGTTTATATTTTGAGCCATATTGGATGATAGTTTTTATATTAAGCAATGTTACAGACATGTTGGGTGAAGTTAATTAAGTATTGTTTCGTAAATGTTTGCCAAGATTGTATAAAAGTGGTAGCCATGTTTGAGGATGGTCAATATATGTTGTTGAATTCATCCCATAGCCTGGTTCACACTAGTGTCGTAATCATAATCGTAAGCAACACACGCAGACTCAGTATCATTCACACGGTGCTTGTCTTCTTTAACACCTAGGTGATAAATGTGATACTGAGTTGGCGTAATTGGATTACGACACTAGTGTGAACCAGAAGTAAATATCATTGTAAAGGTGTGATTGACGTCAATTAGGTGATGTCACTAGTTTTCCAAAATGCAAACAGTACAAGTGCTTTTGAAAAATACCCAAGGAAACTAGAACCTACGATAAAAAGATTTTCTATCGATCTTCCTGATATCATATTTTTTTCCTTGCAGTTCATATTCCACGTCACAACTACCGGCCATCAACATGTGGTCAGCGGAAAACACCAACAGGACAAGCGCAGGACACGAATCAAACTTCTTTCCCGAAACCACACCGCTTTACTTCTGGATCTTCAGTGGCATCAACGGACTGGTCACCTTAGTCTGTAACATTCTCGTAATTTTTATAATCCTCAAGCGAAGCAGACTCTTCAGAAACCATAGCAACTGGCTTCTGTTGTCCCTAGCAACGGCGGATTTTTTGGTCGGTGCCATCATGATACCATGGATTTTTGTCTGCTTCTTCGATTCCACGTTGCCGTGCCATGCTGAGTGGAGTATCAGTAACATCATTTTTGACATGTTGTTACATATATCAGTTAGTAATCTATGTATCGTTACTATGGATAGATATCTATGGGTCGTGTTCCCCATGCGATATCAAGACTTCATGACATGCAGATCTATAATCATCCTCATCATCTCATCCTGGTTGATACCTGTATCTTTCCAAACAGTGCATGCTATTTTAGAATTCAAACTCTCACACGACCAAAAAATTAACACAGAGAAGATAATACTGGCCATTAAGGTTGCAGTCTTCGAGGTCGGACCTTGTGTGCTGTTGTTGTTTGTCTATGGCCATATATTCAAAATCTGCTGGAGACATTCCAGGAAAATTACCAAGATGAATAAAAGTCTCTATGGAAAATGTAAAAAGGAGATGGCAACTCGATATTGTTTGACGTCGACTGTCAAAGTCTTCTGTGTCGTGATCCCTGTTTTTATACTGTGCTGGGTTCTAGCTGCCTACCGAGAGACCTGTACTGTTTACACAACGTGTACAGTGCCTTCTCATCTCGTACACTTTTCAAGGTTACTTCTCAAGGGACATTCAATGATTGACCCGATAGTTTATGCGTTACAGAAGAGGGATATTAGAAAGGAAATGTCCAAGCTGATGAGGGATAACAATAGAGATGAGATAACCGGAAGTCACGCAAGTAATACACGGGATGGCTGCGTGACACCAAAGATGACAAAAGTGAAACTAATCATGAGAAATGATAGAAGGGGATTTTCGAGCACACTTTTTAAGAAAGATACCCGGAAGTCACGCAAGTAATACAAGGAATGGCTGTGTGACACCAAAGATGACGAAAGTGAAACTAATCATGAGAAATGATAGAAGGGGATTTTCGAGCACACTTTTTAAGAAAGATACCCGGAAGTCACGCAAGTAATACAAGGAATGGCTGTGTGACACCAAAGATGACAAAAGTGAAACTAATCATGAGAAATGATAGAAGGGGATTTTCGAGCACACTTTTTAAGAAAGATACCCGGAAGTCACGCAAGTAATACAAGGAATGGCTGCGTGACACCAAAGATGACGAAAGTGAAACTAATCATGAGAAAATGATAGGAGACTTTCGAGCATACTTAGTTAAAAATACCCGGAAGTAACGCAATTAATACACAGGATGGTTGCGTGACACTAAAGCCGACGAAAAAAATAATCAAAAGAAAATGATAAGAGGGGACAATAATGCAAAATATCGAGTTACATGAAAAAAGTTACACCATAAGACTGACGAAAATGACTTTAAATGAACAATAAGCAAAGAAAGATTTCAGGCATTTCAATTATTGTCAAAGTAATCAATCAGTTATCTAAATAAACGACACAGGTAAATATTATAGATGGGATTATAGTTCATGCAGTAGAATATAAGTTCCTAGATTTTTTTCCCTTATGACTTGGCCTCTATCCTATATAATTTGCCAACTGTTGAAATTGGTTTTTCTTTAAATGTTTTCTTTCCTTAAGCTCTCACACACACCCACGTCATTAATTTGGTCTTACTTCATGCTCACCATATCACAGATACATTCTACTTCATGGGTTCATGGAAACCACTCTATTAACTTTCATATATATTATACTTTAAATTATATGACATTTTATATATACATTTTTAATTTATATATATCCATTCTTTTACTGAGGACCCTTCTGTAAATCACTTCGTGACGTTGGCTACCTCATTAAAGATCATTATTATTATTATTATTATTATTTTCTTTTCTTCCCACTTCTATTTCAACATTTTCCTTCCTTCCTTTTTTCAGTCATCTATTCATTTATTCCCTTTATTTCTCCCACTATCTAATTCTTTCATTCTTTTATTCCTTCCTTCTTTCCTTTCTTTCCTTCGATCTTCCATTCTATCTCTTCCAAATCCCTACTATTTCCTTATTTTCTAACTTTGATTGCTACCTTTGATTCCCCACGCTCTCTGGTTTCCCAAGATTTCTTGTTTTCATTTATCTATTCAAGCATGCCATCCAGTCTCTTCAAACACTTCAAACTTCATCTTTCTGATTGACAATCTTCACAAGCTAAACAAAAGAATTCCTAAAGCGAATAAGAAACTGTCTAGCAATATCTTAGACCATCAACAGCACCTTATTTCCAGCTGGTTTCTCGTTATTCTAGCCAAGACATCACATTGAAACACCAGTGACACAAGAACACCAGCAAATACCAGAAAAAACAACAAAACATCTCCACAAGACAGCAATAAAATTATTTAAAAAAAAGTATACAAACTAAGTTAACCACTAGTGGGCGGCTAAAAACTAGATTCATTTTCAAGATTCTAAGATATTTTGAAGCCGTAATAAGTTTGTTTTACGAAAGACGTGTGATAATTCACGAACATCGTTCATTCATTATTGACGTACAACGTGTTGGTACCTTGAACGAAATTATAGACCGTTTATGAAATTTACCGGTCGTCATACAAAACAAAACATGGCAGAAACGGCTAAAAAATGGCTCATAATTTACGGAATTTTAGCTTCTTTAGTTTTTGTTATTCAATGTAGCAGTTCAGAATCGATAGAGAATGATGAATTGAGAATCAAAAGCAAGGAAAAGGCTGTTGAAGATAGCGAAGACGAGGAGGAGGATGGGCCTTGTATGATAGGGCTCAAAGAAGGTCTGACAAGACTCAACGGAGTTAAGGTAAACCATCTTAATTTTTTCAATTTTTTAAATCTTTTTAAAGTAATTTTAAGCCAATCACGAAGAACTCATGATTCTGACAGTGTTTTCTCGCTTTTTTGGCATGTGATCAGTGAATTAGGGCGATCATAAGTGGACAGCGGTCGCGCGAAGAAATTACCGAATTCCATAAGTGAGAGCTTAATGGATCATAAATTTATCAAATACAATGAAATTTCATTCAAAATATAACATCTATATTTTTTAACCATATTTTAAAGGATTATAATGGTGAAGCAAATTTATTTACTCAAACCATACCGTTTTATTGACTGTTTTGTTGAGCGTGTTTGACTTGTACCGTTGTTATCACGGTGGTTACTGCTCTGCACTCTTGGTCTACCGTTTTGGCATGTTGTGACTTTGTTTTACTGGTATCAAGCTGATTAGAGAAGTCAGTACAAATACTGTTAGTAAATGAGAATGTGAGGAGCACTGGTTTGTCTTAAAATCATTGCACACAGCGCGGCAACTGACATCAGTAGAAACGACAACAAAATGAATAATAAAAGTATTAACAGAAGAAAACCACCACAGACGTTGTTATTTCAGCACAAGGAACTTTGCATGCTGATATTGTTTGCCTATGGACATATATTCACAAACGGTTGGACTCGGTTGGAGACATTATGTGAAAGCTTTTTAGACTCTAAGGCCGGCCAGTTCAAACGTCGATCTTCTCATGAGCCGAACGCCGCATTGAATACAATGGATAATAAGGTGGTCTTCCTTGATGTCATTAAGTTCGGCTCATGTGAAGATCGATGTTTGAATTTACTGCAGATACTGTAGTTATACTGATAATATGAATTGATATATTTTAAAGCAGCGCAATCCTTAACTTGCAAGTTCTTCTTTATTAAGTTTTTCATTAAAATTCATGGCTTTCAATTATTTCCCTTAAATGCTTAAACTCTAGTCCAGAACTGGACCCACTTTTCTCACTAATCACTGATTAGTTTATATCGCAAAAATAAAAGGAAAACAGCGCGCGCGCACGAAATACAGAATACTGCGGAATATATTTACGATTCTTACCAGTCTCCTTCCACTACTCGATTCGTCCTCGCCGCGCGCGCATCGATAAAAGTGGGTCCAGCTCTGGACTAACGTATTTAACAAAAGGTTTCTCATTATCTTACAAGATATTATTTATTCAAAAATAGTTAACTCCTCCAACATGGCTGTAATCTCTCTGTCTTTTGACATTCAAGGAAATAGTTGAAAATCATGAATTTTCTATCTAATTTACCTTAAGGTTGGTCATGTGGTAGAGAAGGACTTGGGCGATAAGAAAGTCAAAATGATCACACGAGCCATGAAGCCACCGATCTTTGGTGAGTTGGATAAAATCCACTTCGTAGACTCTCCCTTTTCGTCCATTCATTGCGGTTTTTCTTCTTCGTTTTTCACAGAGATTCCGAACTTTCTCTCTGATGAAGAGTGTAATCACATCATCCATCTTGCTGAGAAACAAAAAATGCTCAACAGCATGGCACGCGGTGGCTTGACCAAACTAGAAGATATAGAAATACCCCAGATAGAATGTGAGTATAGTAGTACAGATTAAATGCCAAGCATTTGAAGAAAAATTGCGAGGCGAATGTTTCTTTAAATGCTCCAAAAATGCGGTGGCTACACTTAGTTATCCCTTACTTCAGTGTTCTGTCCAAAGGCAAGGCTTGACATACTTTAAAACAAGTGTGTGAGGTCACTCGAGATTGAACGACAGACTTCTGGCTCGGTAGCCAAACACTTGCCGAAGTAGCCACACTTGCTCCTTTAAAACCCATCTGCATTTTACGTAGCAATGGTTTTATAGCAGTGAGATCTCTATATTTCTCCATATAAATCCCATTTTAAGCAGATTTTAGATCAATAACATCAAGGCTACTGACTTGTTCCGGCTTTTTTCATGGTAAATATGGAGGCCGAAAAACTTTTTAAAGGTTAAAAGGCACTATAAATTAGATCTTTAAGGTGCGATCACATGGAGCAATTTTAATTTTCTCCACAACTTGTCTCGCAATGGCTTTGCGACACAAGTTGCAAGAGGGTTTACACGGTACAACGGAGACGCTATCGTTGCCAAAAGTAAAAAAGACTTCTATTTTTCGCAACGATTGCCGCAACTTGTCTCGCAACATTTTTCAAATTGCACTGTAGGTTACACGCCACAATGCTCCCTGCAACTCGTGTCGCAACGCCCTTGCAAGACAAGTTGCTGAGACAAGTGCTCCGTTTAATCGCGCTTTTATCGTCTTATTTCCCTCAGACGGCAAGTCATCTGGTCCTGCGGGACGGTTTTACGAATGGGATGATAATCATGATGGGATCATCACATTTGCTGAGGTCTGTATAACATTACTAAGTTAAACTATCAATTCTACCCCAACATTTCATCGATACCCTGAAACAACTTCAGGGCTGATCTAAGTCATGGCACAGCTAACACACAGATAGAATTGTAATTAAGATCGGAAAAAAAACCCTTGAATCAAGGGAGACTTAACAAGCTCTACTTATATGTGATGCGCATATACCAGGAATATATCGTACCCGAGACCCCTGAGGTGAGGCTAATGCAATACCGCTATATCTCCCTTGTTTCCCTTATTGCAAATAGCAAAAGTAGCCGAAGCTAGCCGAGCTATACGTATTTATACACTAACCGTTATTATTCAGGTTGCGTTGTTTGCTAAGAAGAATCATTTCCTCGTAGTCACCAAGAATGAGATACTAGAAATGTGAGTATTTGAGATGGTCACAAGTGTTACAATAACCATGCTATTGGTATGTTTATCAAATGCGCAACGACTGTATCTTAGTATCGAAAGTATCTTAAACAAAAGTATATATGGAGTCTATCTTCAACAAAGTGTGGATCCACCTTCTATTATTAGCTTGCGCGCATTCCACTCTACACCTTCCGCTAATGAAGACTAGCAGCTTGCAGTCGAAACGTCACTGCCCTTTCTACAAAAGACCCTCAATCGTGAGACAAACGAATAAGTTTCATTTGATATTTATCTTTTACAGGTTCCATATAATAAATGTAACAGAAATGGACGATGGTAAGCAATCTCTTCTCCTTGGCAATTATCATACCGGTCCGGCCTCATCCCGGGACTCTTGCTATACTGACTACAGCACGGGATCTGCGCATGTTAGTGATGTACTTTAAGACATATACTAGGCCTTTTACTGATGTTAGAATTCAATTTTAGGGAAAATCACGTTCAAAGAGTTCCAGACATTAAATACACATGGTATTGATGGGGTTATGCACGTGACAGGCCTTACACACCCGAAACACAGACATCGATACAGTGAGCAAACATGGATTGATCAGAGAAAGGATAAACACAACCCTGTGCTGAATGCTTTACAGGAAAGGTAAATAATTAGGCTGGACACTTGGACGTTAGGGTAGCCTATAATGAACCAGGATTTTCCATGCGGGAAGGGGGAGGAAATTATTGGCTAACCAACAATTCCTCCCTACCTCACCTCCCCGAAATATGGCCGGCACGTTAGGGATAAACTGCAAGTGGGTTGGGATGTCACAAATATAATATAAATAAAATAAAATCAGTGATAATAAATCTATTGCCTTGTTATTATAGAATACTGAAACTGACTGGGCTTAGCAAAGAAATTATATATGGCAGCGAGAGAATCCAGGTACGATGATGCTATTGAAGAAATAGTCTACGCTCATGAATGGTTGCATGCTATGCGAAAAATGAGCGTTAGAGTTGCATGAGGTGTATATAATCAGAAAGCGCATCATACTTTGGTTATGTTATAGCCAAAGCTTTAATATATAGCTAGTAATATGGCAAAACATAGTACTATGTCAGAGCTACTATATTGACCACTTGTCGTCTGTTTATTGGGTCATTCTATCCTTCCATTCAATTTCTACCGATTCTCTTGTATCCTTTCCTTCCCATACCTATTTGTCCACCTTCTCCTGTCTCTGGTAGTGTTCTTTCTTTTCTGTTTCTACAAAAATGCTCCTCATTGCACCACCAACACCATCAAAATACACCACGTGTGCTGTCTTTCGTAATCCCATTTTTCACGATTCCAAAAAGAGGTCCTTCGCTTCCTAACACTGGTACCACCACGTTGTGCTATCTCTCGCAACCTTTCTTTATTTTAGTATCGAAAGGTGGTCTCCTTCATTTGTTACCAACATATCAACTTTTTATCGCATATCAACTTACGCAACGTTATCCTATTTCTTGAAAACTTTTTTACATTTTCAAAAAATGGTTTTCATCAGGATTACCACCGCAAAGTCGTCTTTCTCCGGTCACGCATTTCTTGGTGTTACACATTCTGGGATTATTTTCCTTCTATCATGGCGTCCATAGCGCAATCTAACCCATCCATAATCGTGCCTTCAGTGAACGAGATGTTATGCTATTCGATTCATACGTATTTGCTATATTTTCTTTCCCAGGTTGTCCGATACCAAGCGCAAGGTCATTACCACGCTCACTACGACAGTGAAACTCACACAAGAACAGACGCTCCTTGCTGTCATCAAGTGGAAGATATCAGCAAAATATTTAACTTCAATCATCCTTGTCGACTGTGCAGGTATTTAGTCTGTAATTCTGTTTGCGCACATTTCTTCCTGTCCATGGAAACTCGGATCCTGGAATTCGCGGAATTTTTTCAGCCTGGATTCCGGAATCCACCGTTCCTGAATCCAATCTTTTTCATGGAGGGATCATTCCTCACGTTGACAACAGACAGTACCGTGACTTTCAAAATAGTACCTGCTCGTTTTTGATTGGTTTCCCGCACTGTTTTCAATGCTACGCGCTGATCGAGACAACAATTGCGACAACAATGGCGACAGGAAATCGATCGAGCAATAATATTTCGAGCTTGGTTTGCAACACGCAGCAAAATCTTCATTAACCTTTTTTGAAATATCTGTATATGTAAATGACCTTATTTGGTTTGATATTGTTTTGTAGGTACATAACAATCCTATATTATCTGAATGATGTCAAGGACGGAGGACAAACTGCCTTCCCCGTGGCAGACAACACCACACTTAACAGAACGGTAAGTCTCTAGTTCAGGCTCTTTGCACTTGGTAATTTTGGGAGAGTGTAACAGTCCCAACTCAACCCCTAAAGGTCTAAGAACATGCTGGTAACTCAGTGTTAGATCTTCTTGACTGGGAAAAGTGTGTCGTACCGTGACCGTGACGGCGCATGTTCAAGCCTTTTGATTGGATAATCAGTAACGATGCGCACTGTAATTGGTTCAGTTAATGTGCTCATTTTCATCTTCACCGTTGCTTTGACATTTTCTAGCTCAATTATTCAAGCGATGGTTCAAGCTAATACGGGTCAATGTTAGTTCTACATCAGTAATTCTCTCTATAAGCGCAAAATTACCATTGGATCACTCTTTTCACTACAGACGGCTTGTAATCATTTCCCAGATAATGAATACGCAAAACGACATGGGAGCCATAGTATATATATAAGGCTTTATAGACCCCTTGCAGCACGTCGAAATGCAACTCAATTTGGAGGACAAAACAATAGGTTCCAATTCTCAGGAGATTGAAATTATTTTGTTTTGTTCTCCAAATTGAGCTGCTTTGACGTCATGTACAAGGGGTCTGTATGGGAATTTCAGTATGGCAATCTGATTGATTGTGGCATTCCCCTACGTTGAGTGAGTAACCACTTCTTTGTAACAATTCTGTATCCGATACTTTTCCAGAACATGGAATGGTCGCGCGCCGAATATGACCACTACAATCTGAATGAAAACTGCAAGAGCAGTAACCTGGCGATCAAGCCCAAAAAAGGTCTTGCTGTGATGTGGTACAACCACCTAAGGGACGAGAACACAGGATGGATGGGAGCTATGGATGACTACAGTTTACACGGTGGTTGTGGCGTGAATAAGGGGATCAAATGGATCGCTAATAACTGGATTACAGCACCTTATCCTGATGCTTATGATAAAAAGAGTATATGGCTTAGTTCGGTTGATATAGGACACGAGAAATAATGAACTAAGGAGTATAATTCTCTCTCAAGTGCGTCACTAAAGGACCTTTTTACCTTGGGCGTAATGTTTTCCCATTACAGACCACGTGTCATTCCCTTGAGTATCTTTTCTTTGTTTAACGGTTGCGCATGAGAAGACACATGAATATGGATACAACTGAAACAAGAATCTTATTCTCAAGGGAATGACACGTGGTCTGAAATGGGAAAAAGAATAAACTCCTTGCAGGACGTTGGAATGCAGCTCAATTTGGAGGACAAAACAATAGGTTTCCAATTCTCAAGAGATTGAAATTCTTTTGTTTTGTCATCGAAATTGAGCTGCTTTGACGTCATGTGCAAGGGATCTATAGAATCAAGCGAATTAGTTCCACTTGATGAAAGGTAACTGCGAAAGCTTAAGTTAGAAGATATTTACAGTTTAAGATGTTATCCTATGGAAAGGATAGGACAGCATAGGTGAATTAACAACACTTATGATATGCTAGGGAAAAAAGAGTTCAACGAACGTTATAAAAAAATTTGATTATTTTTTAGAATTTTGAATAAAATATTAATTGATAAAAAATTTAAAATAAAGAAATCAATAAAAATCATTTGTTCACTAATAATCATAGATAGTTAGAGGACAAGATTCGCATTGGTAAATTCCAAAGGAAGTGAGGCTGTCATCCAATGTGTATTGCAGAGAACTGTTGGAATGAATAGGGGGATAAGAACACAAAGCCCCATCATCACGCATCCCCCAATCGGTCCACAATCCTTTGCACCATAGGGTATACACCAGTCTTCACTTGGACTTCGTTAAGGTACTATAATTATAGACCTCTTTAGCTTGGGCGTTTGTTTTGCCCATTTTTGACCACGTGTCATTCCTTTGAGAATAGGATTCCGCTTTGTTTCATTTGCATCCAAACAAAGAAATGACACTCAAGGGAATAACATGTGGTCTGTTGTCAAATGGGCAAAACAATACGCCCTATCTAAAGATGTCTATTAGATAGTTAGCGCAGGACATACAACGAAAGAGAATTCCTTTAAAGATGTGTGGATAGATTATACGATAATTCAAGAAACAAGATGTACAGGGTTGAAATAGCGGTGGCGAGACAGCTTCCGCCACACATCCTGATAAGAATCCAGCCTCTTTTATCTGGATTTCTTGCATGGATTCTGAGCGCACCTCTGATGTAGGTACTTTTAAGTAAAAGAAAAAAACACATATTTTAAAGAAACCAGCATAAATTATTCATATGCAAAAACCTGTTTGAAACTCTCTGACCACAGATCGCTAAATAGAGGTTGGACGGTTAATAGTTGGCCGATAACTAAAGGCCAGTTGTTTAGGTGGCCGCTAAATAGAGGTTGGACGGTTAATAGTTGGTCGATAACTAAAGGTCAGTTGCTTAGATGGTCGCTAAATAGAGGTTGGACGGTTAATAGTTGGTCGATAACTAAAGGTCAGTTGCTTAGATGGTCGCTAAATAGAGGTTGGATGGTTAATAGTTACATGGCCGATAACTAAAGGTCAGTTGCTTAGATGGCCGCTAAATAGAGGTTGGACGGTTAATAGTTGGCCGATAACTAAAGGTCAGTTGCTTAGATGGTCGCTAAATAGAGGTTGGATGGTTAATAGTTACATGGCCGATAACTAAAGGTCAGTTGCTTAGATGGTCGCTCAATAGAGGTTGGACGGGTAACAGTTGGCCGATAACTAAAGGTCAGTTGTTTAGATGGTCGCTAAATAGAGGTTGGACGTATAATAGTTGGCCGATAACTAAAGGTCAGTTGTTTAGATGGCCGCTAAATAGAGGTTCTACTGTCTTAGTCATGACATCAAGCACGTTTGATATCTGAACATGTTCAGTCGTATCTCCTGTGTTATCGCTGATGCGATACTTGATTATAAATATCTTCCAGGTGGAAGGAAATACATAATTCAGATACTTCATGCCTGAGTTTACACGCGTTCAAACTTAACCAGTTTTGAATATGCACGATGCTAGTAAGTCATAGCAATCTGAAGTGGAAAACGATTCCCGGTGGAAATATTGAACTCTGAGGGTTCTGAAATTACAACATTTTAAACCATGAAAAGATATTTCAATAAGTGGTACATTGGCAAAATTATATAAAAAGTTTGTTTTTGAAATGGAAAAACAAAATTTGAAAACAATGGAAGCAAAACCCTTGACACATTACAGTGAGGGACTCGAACCGTGAACACTTCTAGTTTTATTGACATTTTCTTTATCGTCCAATCAAATCCCAAATAAATTAGCAAATGGAACATTGTAAGTCATTTTTTTCAATACAGAGACCACTTCTCTAGCTTAATATGAAAATAAATCCAGTTGTGTTTAAAAAAGAAACATTCACTGCCTTTCGAGGATAAATTTATCCAAGCGGACGAGTTCCAACAGACAATCTTAAACGATTGCTTGGTTTTAGCACGTTTTACTGTTGCAAAATCTAATAGTTTCCTATAATTCAAGTGCGAGGTCACAATAAAATACGAGACGTTGGTTTCCATGGTAATAGGGCAACCATTCCAGTGTCTCGAGCTCACGCGTGCAGTAGAATGGCTTCCTAAACATTTCTTTTTTCAAAGGTTTTTTTCCAAAAAAAATCTTGTTTTACTAAGGATATGAGATGAGTTGAATATAGATATCATTATGACACTTGAACATTATTATTATTCTTTTGACTACATATAATTTTTTTATTTTCTCTCAAAATCTTGTGACCAGACAGTGAGATTTATTGAGATAACACTGGAATGCAGGGATTCTCGAAAATCTTGTATCGTATACCTCTTGACTTCGCAGTGTTCAGACTGTAGACCACACACGGTTTTCTCATTTACAACAAAGAAAAATAAACGCTAAAACTAACTTATGTCCATTAAAAATATTGAAGGATTGAAGCTAAAAAAAAGTCACAAGTTTCTCCTCTCCTGTAGAGCAAAAATGTTTTTTTTTATGGATGAAAAAGAAAACTAACATCAGACAGAACTGAGATAAATGATTGATAATTAGAGTTAATAGCTTCATGTCAGGTCAAAACGTTTCACCTAACGTCTGATGTTCATATCTTCAACGATAAATCTAAATCTGCTTGAAAATTATTTTAAAATGTTTTGAAGTTCGAGATTTTGGAAGCCACTGATGTGTCAGATATGAACTTGTGCTACTAATATTTAATTTTATGCGAAAAAAATATTAATTTTCCAATTCCAGACGACTTTAATTTCAATTCCCGGTTTAATTACGACTCCAAGGCCCGATCGTTTGTTTTTCTATATTTATAAGTTTGCTCCCGGCGAAGCGGCATTGACTGTTAAAACAAGCAACGAAGAAGGTACCGCTATTGATGAAACACCATGCAAGTTCGTCTTGAGCGGCTTAACAGCTTTAAAAACCTAGAATATCTTCTACAATTGCTTTATATATCTTCAGGACATCCTAATTTTATACTTTGACATTTATTTCATTCAGCAAATCTTTAAACTGTTCGCAAACCACAGAAAACAATGGATGAATGAATCTTGTACAAAGGCGCCGTCAAGCTCTGAGGCATAAGGCGCTTAGCAGTTCTCATTCAGTCGGCATATATTAAAGGTTGCTTTAGACGACTTTCAATAGATTTTTAATAGTTTTTATAGTCAATAGAGATTTACTCCTTGGTGTTAATGAAATTGAATATGTACACAGAAAGAAAGAGCGGGACCCGACATTTTTATTGAACGAATTTGTCTAACTTCACAACGGGGTGAGAAAGCCAATAAAATGTTCCCACGCTATGACATAGCAAAATTAATGTCTGTAAATTCATAAAAAAGCGAGTTAAAATAAAAAAATGCAGTATTTAAGTTGAGATATTTTAATATTTTAGGAATACCGAGATTTTTTTCCTATTTAAATTTCTAAAAAAGTTTCAAAATAATCTTTGTAATTTTTGGCAATAAAGTAAGCCTTCGACAAACTTTGAATTTGAAAGTCCAAATTTATGTACATCAGCAATCCGAAAGATTTGAGCGAAAAAGATACAAAATGAAAATGCAGTGCTAGTATTTTCGGCTATTAAGAGATGTTTACCAAGAACGTAATCGAGATAACAAGAAAACCAGTCTTCCGCATCAATTGGTTTGAAGCATTTTAGTCTACAGGAGACTTCAAATCTCAGGAATAAATAAAATATTCCAAAATTTGTCATTGATAATTTTATATATCTTATATTTTGGAAATTACAGTTATTTAAAGCATTGGAATACTATGGAATATATTTTTCTATGTATATAGTTTTTTAAGATAAATTTACAGGGTGATTTTTTTTTATATAAATAAGCGTTGTTATTCATCTTAAAGCCATTGCCTTGTGGAGCAATAGTTTTACATCTTTATTTTTTGCCTTGTCTATTGGTAAGAAACCATTATCATTTTCGGCAAAAAGATCGGCTTCATAGCTTAGAAGCATTAAGATACTCTCCAAGCTTCCACTCTGTGCTGCTTCGTGTAGTGGAGTGCTTCCAGTTAGGGCCTGTCTGTTAACCTCTGCGCCATTCTCAAGAAGAATTTTAACACTTTCAGTATCGCCTTGTTTTGCCATCACATGAAGCAAAGATAAGCCCGATTCATTGAGAGCATTAACATTAGCATCTTCTCTAATTCTACTCAAGATACGATGTCTTTTCGAGGTCGATACAGAAGCTGGTGACGAGTGGCATCTGGATTTATTTCGCTTTTCATGTTTTCTACAGTTGTGAACTTTGTGAGGTCTGCTTTCCGGGGTCGAGGTCTGTTTTGGCAGGCCAGAATCAAATACTGGATTCATAACATCATCATCATGTGAATGAGTCTCTTTTTTCTCAGGCTCTTCAACCTGAGTAGGAAGACATTCTGTTACAAGCGATAAGGAAGAAACATAAGCTGAATCAGACGAGCTCGAGCTGGAAGAATCCGATGAAACGGAACAACTGGAAGCAGTTGACAGTCGCTTCTTCCCTCGACACTTTTTACACACAACTCGTTTTGCTGTAGTGTTATCATTATCTCGAACAGTCCTGCCTTCTTCCGGTTGCCCTCCTCTTTCGATTATCTGTAGTCCTTCGTCTTTGTTCCTAGACGTGTTGGATATATTCCCAAGTGGTCGTCTACTTTCACTAGTGTTCACAGTGGCCGATTCCTCTTGTGATTCAACCGAACGATTCCTTTTATAACTTTCCCCACTTTGATCCTTGCTTCCTTTTGACAAGCTTTCTTGTTCTGATAATTCATCAGATTTTTCAGAAATCTCTCTTAATTTATCTACAATTGATGCTTTTAATGAGGGTCTTTTAGCGAAATAGCCATCTATTAGCTCCCCATGGCCAGCTGATATCATACCTTCAGCTAATATGATAACGCAGTCAAGATTGTTCGCAAGATCAATTGCTAGTTCACCTAAGTCATTGCGAGCAGTTACATCAGCTCCCATACATACAAGATACCTTAAAATCGATGAGTTTCCCGCCACTGCCGAAGCATGTAAGACGCTCCAACCTTCTCTGTCTTGAATATCAATATTCGCACCATAAGTCACAAGCAATTGCACAAGTTTTAGATTACCAATGAAGCAGCTACGCTGTAGAGCAGTAAGACCATCTTCATCAAGTTCGTCAATCTTGAAACTTTCTTGATTGTTATGGAGTAAAAATTTTAGTCTTGATAAATCTTTGTTGGCGACGGCATTATGGAATATATTCTTGGCACTCTTCTTTACTGCGAACTTCAACATGTCTGGCGCCAAATGAAGCTAATAAAGTTAAATTAATGTACAATTGTAATAGCGACTGGAGTTGATGTACATAACTTTTGAACCTTTGGCTGTCAACACTTGAAAGGCTCTGTTAGCTGTAGACCTTTCCTTTAGATTAATGTCCTTGTAATATGATACTCTAAGCTTGACGTTTGCTTTTGTTTCGAGAGTGATGGGTTACACAAGAAAGCCCAAGTACATCAAGAAGTATAAACAGATATACAACAACCATTCTTTCCAAATCTTTTCTTTTCAAACCCAATTCTTTTGTCTCGACACAATACATATTTGCATAATAATACCTCGCTATTTAACAAATTGAAAACACGTTGGAATATTTTGGTTGTACTTCATTGCCTCTGTATTCCACTTTTCCGCAGTCACTTAAAGCACATTTGAAAAAAATTCCAGCTTCTTTTGTTTCCTTCGGAAGTTGTTAAAGATTCGAACCTGTCGTTTGACGTCAATATCTTAATTTTCCGGTTTCAACCATTTTAACTTAAGCCGATAATTTTGCTAAAAATCCCGCCTCCGAAATACGAGTACTTTGGAGTACGTGATGTATGTTCGCTACTATTCTTCTAGAATATTTGTCTTCTAATGACTGATTTCCCTCGAGTCTTGAGATTTCGATCGTTTCCTAGTTTTAATACTGTCGATTTTTCAATGCTAAAAAGAATAATACAACTCAAATATTGGCTCAAAATGTTTGTAGTAACAAATTAGGAAGAAAAGTTTAATAAAAATGGAAAGAAAAAATATGGGTTTTATCAGTCGTTGTCATGGTTTCTTAACCTTAACTATGAACAGTATCAAAAACTTATTTTATCGAAGCATGCAACAACCTCTGAGCTGATCAGGGCATGGCCGTAAGTCACATATTGAATTTGAATTTAGCTTGTTGGATTTTGCGGAGGGAGGAAAACCGATGAAGCCGGAGAAATATCTCGAATCAAGGGAGAGACCGAGTACAGGAATCTAACCCGAAACCCCAGAGCTACCAGAGGTGAGAGGCAAGTACGCCACCCTTGATTCAACAACATAGTAAAAAAGTTATATAGCATGATATCAGTGCTTGTTTAGATTATCTAGTACTTGACGTTAGTAATGGATGATTAACCTTGAAGCGGTGAGGCTTTATAGCAACCAGCAAACAGCTCCATACTCATTACTATTAATCCCTATATATTACGATTTGTCAGTATTAATCTCATGTTATATGATCCTACTACCATCCAATCCAGTCATCCATCCAGTCAGCCAATCAAAATCATGTTGCTATAGCAACACATGGTCTCCAAATACACAAGAATGCGCCTGCAAACTATAGATTTATAAGGTAATATATTTTTTATATTGAAAATAAAATTCAACGCTGGAGGTTTTTTACTCCATAATCATGAGCTGATGTTGACTAGCGATTAGTAGTTGGGACTGCGTGGGTGTGTTGAATATAACAAGTGAATAAGAAGGAAACTTTAAATACCGTTTAACAAAGTTATAACTGTGAGTTTCGGACGTAAGTCCTTCGTCAGAGTGAAAGAGTATCTTTAAAAATAATAATTAATAATAATTTATTTCGAAGCATCTAAACAAGGTCTCGATGCTTTAACAATAAAATAATAATAATGACAATAATAAAATATAAAACGATAAAAGCATACATATATATATATATATTAAGATTTACGTTTATACACCGACAGTACAGTTATAACTTTTTAACACCGTCTTTAGTGTCCTTCTTATTCACTTAAAGTTAATCATAGTTAGGTGCCCGGTCCTTGGCAGTGATGGAGGGCAAGGTATTTAAAGGCTTAAGTGATTAAGTGATTTGATTAAAAAATTGTACTCCAACTGTTCTTGGCATCAATTCTAATAATAACAGAGTCACTGTCATTGTGGGATCTTACACTAGCTGACAATAAGAATGGGGTGCTCTATTGGAAGGTGTCCAAGCTAATTTTGACCTTGCCGTACTTTTTTCTTTATTCCAGGGTCTTAGCGAGGTATTGATAATTTGATAGAAAAGCCGCTTTTAAATCACTATAAATCGTCAATCTTTTTACCGTCTTTGCAGCCGTTTTTGATGTCTCTCCAGAGGGAAGAGATCAGGGCCAACAGTAAGAACGTCTGTAAAGCCTGAGCGCGTTATTATCTCTTCCCCTCCCCCTTGGGAAGAAACGTCTCTAGTCTACGCCTTAGTTACCTATCTTATTAAAGAAGCACGCACGCGCGGTCCCCGCTCATATACTTTCGATTTTCTGGTTTCTATGTCTAGGACTGAACGTTTTATAAGGTTAATATTCTTTGATGTTGGAAAGATATCGTTTAATTGGGCAATGTGTATTTGCTTAAAGACTTTCCTAGCTAATAACTACATAAGCCAACTTCTTCTTATGTTTATTGATGATAGTCCAACAACATGTACTATACATTATAACGATTTTTACATTTAGAATTTAGAAATTTTAAATTTTAGGTGTCCCCTATTGGTAGAGGGATTATTTTTACACGCTCATTAAGTTTATTTCTATCTATCTATCTTTGTTAAGACAGGATGAAAAGCAAACTTAGTTACAGTATTTGAGAAGGAGTGTCAAATTAGTTACTTTAGCTGTTAGCTGTACAAATTTTAGTACCATGGGCATGGACAGAAAGACAAGGTGTTACATTCTCCTAAGTCCCCCAAGCCCCAAGCCTTTCTCCGCGAACACTTGTCTAGGAATAACCAGCAATAGCTGACCTGAGATAGAGAAGAAGAGACGAGAGAGAACTCTCTATCGATGACTACAAGAACTAATTTGAACACTATTTAGCTAATCAAAAATATCCTTGAAGAACTGAAGACGGTAGAGAAGAGACAGGCAGATCAAGATCACCATTACGTCACAAGAGCTCATCTTCGAAAACACGAAGTAACACCAAAGCTATGGCAACAACCATCATACCGCTGACCACCCAGATGATCGTCCACATGTAACCAATATGACGGTCCAGTGCAAACCCAAGATAACTGTTGCACAAATTAACAAAATGTTAGTCCTGTGGTTTTTTGTAAAGATGAGCACTAGTTATCTGATAGTATCATTTGGCTCCAATGTATAGACACTTTAACTTTAGTGTTTTCCCATTTCACACATTAATATGGATACAACTCAAACAAACAATCGTATCCTCAAGAGAATGACACGTGGTCTGAAATGGGAAAACATTACACCGAAGCTAAAATGGTCCATCAAGCATTTTGATTGGAGACCAAACTGTAAATATTCCCCACGACCTCAGAACCATGTCATTCTTACTGCGCATGTCATATCATCACGCATGTGCAGTAAAAAGGCTCTGGAGGTCGAGAGTGCTTCAAACGTGTGTGTAAATAATTATTTGAGCATGCACAGTGGACAAAATTCGCGACTTGTGCATGCAGACTAACAACTATTTATTCACGACAGAGAACAATAGCATTTCAGAAGAAAGCGTTAGCGAAAACATGTAAAAAAGTAACTAGGAATTCGTCGAATGCTTAAAGAATGCTCATTGAACTCAGTTTTTTAAAATACCATGAGTTGTCACTGAGTACTTCGCAATCAATTATTTTGCTCTGCCTTCGGCTTCGGTAAATAACTGATTACTTACTACTGGCAAATCATTTTGATATTTCGTTCACAGTCTCGTCCAATAACTTTATATATTAATGTATATTAAGTTATGTGAAGGTTGGTGCTGTGAGCAAGTTGCCGATAAGCTGCATAAAAGCCAGCATGAATGGAGTAAAAATTTACTGGACAAAGGTTTGCTGGCGAATATATATGTGAATGGTGTGCGCAAAGTTTGCTTTTAGTATCTTGTAGATTTTCTGTACAAGATCATGTAGCACAACCCCACCCTTGCAAACAAACGTTTTCACTTATCCGCCATAATAGACCTCTTTAGCTTGGGCGTAATGTTTTGGCTATTTTAGACCACGTGTTATTCCCTTGAGTATCATTTCTTTGTATGGACAAAAATGAAACAAAGAATCTTATTCTCAAAGGAATGTTTCGTGGTCTGAAATAGGCAAAACCAAGATAAAGAAGGTCTTGGCGGTTTGATAGCAGTATGTAAAAAAATAGCAAATGAATCAAATCTTACCTGTCAGAACACTGAACCACAAAATCTGTTAATCCATCATTAGTGAAATCCCCTTCAACAACAGGTGAAACGGGTTGACATGGCAACGTATGGGAAGCCAGTAAAGTGCCATCAACTAACGATACTAATGAGATGCGATGCCAACTTGCAACGAACAATGCATTCTGAAAATACAAGATAATATAATAACTTTTAAGAAAGGATGATGGTCTTCCTGTTGAAAACTACCAAACTACCACAACTCATTCCAAACCTCCCACTCACCAACTAACACACAATCCACCCCATCCAACCACCAACCCACCACCATACAATCCACCAATCCACCACCACATGCACAATCTATACACCCACCTTTTCACAAACTCATCACCACAAACAAAAAACCGACTAACCGACCAATCAACCCACTGCAGCCAGGTGTGAAGAAAACGAGAGGATTACCTGATTTTGGTTGGTATCTATGGCAACTGGTTTCATGGACGGAAAGAAGCTTCTAGTGTTTGGCTGCGTCATGCTTGGTTCATCAGCCCGCACGTGATGTTTCCAAGATCCATCCACCTTTACCTTTAATAGAATCCAAACGAGAAATACATTTTGTTACTGAACATGTTCGGAAAATCACGAAGATGCTCAAAAGAAATGTCGATGTTGATGCCAAGGGAATAAACGGATTATCTCTTACAAACTGATCTTTGCTCTTAGAATCAACGTGGATTAATTTCACTGGTGAATGTTATGAAAATAAGCACTAACTCTGCATTACCGAATCTAATTTTGCATTTCTTTGTGTTTCCTTACACGATCCGTGCAGTAAAACAAACTAGAGCAGAGTATGAGTGTGAAAAGTCACGGCACGGTTACGGTGCGGCGCAGCGCGGACATGGCACTGAATGTTTTCATACACCGTGCAGCACTGACGCGGTCACGGCAAGGCGCGGTCCGTGCCGTACATACGAAAACTGCTGTATGTGACAACAAGTGTAATAAACATTTACTCACCTGCCAGTTTAGTTCTCCATGAGGACCAAAGCTGGTTACTTTACCAGTGCTCACCAGGAAGACACTATCAAACCCCACCCTACTCCTCCTCAGGTTATGACCCATCAGATGTCGAAAAAACCCTGATCTGTGGGGTGGACTTTGAATGATCACAGGAGGCACTGGTAACGGCTCTTCGCCATGTTTGACATCACTGGACCCATCAAACACACCACTAAACAGGGACAGAGTTTGACAAATTGATCCAGTGAATAACGTACGAGACTGGGATGATACGACCGCACTGCATGATGGAACACTGTTGGGAGAATCCTCACGTGATTCAAAATGAGTAGTCACGTGATCAACGTGGCCATCTTCATTGACATCACCCAGTGAGACAGCTTCTTTGGGGATTGCGTATCGACATACAGGTCTACCAGAGTCGAGCTTTAGTACTTCGACGCCATGTTGGTTGTGGATAACAATCGAATTGTGCTTCACATTTTTGTCGCTCTTCTTTTCTCCGGAGCTGAAAAGTTCTATGTTGGGAGCTTTGATGTCGAACCAGCTTTTCTTAGTTGCTTTGGTTCTTGATTTTCGTGAGCCCTTGGCAAAATGAGCGGTGAAGAGCTTTGTATCACAGGGATGGTGCCATCGATAAGGCAGGGTTGTCAGGAATGAACGAAGGTATTTTGTCCAGTGTTCTTCGCCTGTGTGGTACTGATTGGGTTGAAGGGCAAGCTTGAAGTGGTATGATGAAAGGAGTTGCTACAGAGAGGACAACAAAGGTTTTAAAACAATAGAACATAATCACGTGACTGTTACTGGATGACAAGAAAAATCAGACTTCCTTTAAGGCGATGTTACGCCAGACGATTTGCAACATCGATTTTTCGCGCAACCCTATTGCGCGTAAAGTGAATTCGTGTAACGTGCCAGACGGAACGATTTTTAGCATAAGTTCGACTTCGGCAACACGTTGCAAGTTTTTGGCCCGAAGTCAAAACCACGCAAATCAAAATGACGATCTCTTTGCAGCGACGCGCGACAAATCGTCGTTGCAAATCGCTTTTATTTAAAGAAATGTTTCCTGGATTAATAATGTCATATCCGAAACCTTTTCTAAAAATACTTTTTTTCCATTATAAGATACTTTTGATTTCAAGATACAAAGCAATTTAAAGTTTGTTTGCCATCCAGTAGAGCCTTCTCCAAGGTAAATTTCGCTGAATTGATTTGTTATCAAAGTGGTATATCAGCACCTGACTGTTTGATCAAACGGCATATTCCAAAAACATAGAGTAAAGGTTACGGTGATGTGATGTAAGAGGGAGAAACAGGAAAAGAGCCATCCCATCAATAACAGTTTTTGTCCTTTCTTGCCTTCCTGTGCCAAAAGTTCTTACCTCTCTCGCTGTAACGTTTGCCTCAAAATCCCCTGGTTTATGACTCCAGACTATTTGTCCTTCTCGTCCATTAAATGCAAACGTCGAGAAATGCTCCGACTCGCCTGAAACCTGTGGAGAGAACGAAATTATGTAACCATGGCAACTGAGATGACTGAAGTCATCAATATGTTGGGGAAAGATGATCCATAGGTCGCATGGGCTTTGGAAGTGAAGTATTGGTTGTTTGCGCAACGGTCTGAAATAACGAAGTGTTGACATGAAGTTAGGGCAAAGTTAGTTGGTTAGCACAACCGCTAAACAAAGACATGATACTCTAGAGAATGACACGGCGTTCTGAAATGGGAAAATATTACACCAAGTAATAAAATATAAATACAAATATTCTCCTGAGAATTGGAACATATAGTTTTGTCCTCCAAATTGAGCTGCATTCCGAAGGGCTGCATGTGGTCTACAAGGTCTAAAGGACGTCAAATCCAATCAGTCATATTACAGAACGGCCTATTTCAAACACCAGGTGCAGTAAAGGTATACTATAAGAGGACATGTTGTTTAGTTTTGCCTCTTTATACGCTTCAATTTCAGTCATAATTACAACCAGTGATTACTTTTTGCCTTCATTTACAAAAGAAGACTATTAATCGAGAAGAAAATAGCCAATATTCACAAGCTGATTTTTCTAGCACAAATCATGATGGACTACTCTAGTCATTTGGCTCCAAATAAAAGTTCACTTAGAAAACGTGGTAAAAATTAACGGAATCGTCCTTTGATTTCCTTGCTGTACGGCTTGCTACAAAGATATTACTGTAAAGACAAAGTAAAGTAAAAGTAAAGTACTGTAAAGACAAAGCATCTATACAAAGATAAAAATAATGGCTTGCAATATGGTGGTTGTCTAACAAGATTTTGTGTTCTGTATTTACAAGTTTTTGACAAAGCTGCAAGTCAGTTTTCATTGTTTGGTTCGAACACCGGGTTGTTTTGATGGACACTTCGTCCTGTTTGTTGGCGAGGTAAAACGTTGTGTTGATGGTTTGTGGCGGGTCCAACACGCCATACCCAACAAATCCCACGATGCACCCTTTTTTTGAACGCCTCTCTGAAATCCTGGAGGAAGATAAAGTATATTACAGGACCAAGGGCTGCGTTTGCTATGAGAAGGTTGTACAAAACAGACAAAACAGCTGACATATCAGTCGTACAAAAGAACTCTCGCCATATTGGAAACACAACACGAACTGCAAGACCAGGGGATGTACAAAGAATATAAAGGACCAGAGAACATAGCACCATCCTCACTGCATTAAGGAACTTCCTATTACGCTTTCTTCTCTCGATAACATTTAGTCCTGACAAGCTGGCTGTAGATTGACGTAGCTTTCTGAGGATTTGAATGTTAACGACAATCAAGCAGACATAAAGGAACACGATCAAAGATGTAGCGAAAATCATGCTCTCTGTAACACCATAGTACATAGTTATTCTGTTACATACGAATTTTCCAGGAATATGTTCTGACAATACAGCCTCTGACAATACAGCCTCATAAACGAAGATACTTCCAGGGATGACCCACATGAGAAGAACCAGAGATGCAAAGCATGGTTTTGGTATATTGGTGACATTTACAGGACTTGAAACAGCTCGATACCTATCGCTGCTGATAGCCAATAAAGCGAGGAGGGACACCATTGGTCCTAGGCTCTTGAAGTAGATGAACATCTTACAAATGATATCATTTATTTCTGGTATTCCATGAGCTTGGTGAAGATGTAAAACAACGTACCTCAGGGAAATAACTAACGATGTGATCATGTCTGACACAGCCATGTTCACGATGTAGAAATTGATGTTCTTTCTCAGTTGTTTGGTGCAAAAGACAAGAAACATCACCAAGAGATTGTTGGTCAGAGCAATGACCGTCAAGACGATCGGGATTGCTGTTCTGAGGTTAGTCTCTTCCTTTATAACTAGTTGATAAGAACCGCAACTGTTATTGGAAGAATCCAACGTACTACGCGTGGTTGGAAAATCCATTAAAGGATTTTTGAACTTCTATGTTCACGTTGATTTTGCTAGATGATCGTCGACTGCGCTCACGACTTGTTCTTAGCTTCCTATATTCCTTGCCATTTAAGACACAAGGAATAATCAACTCAAGTTATTATTTTTTTCTGGCAGTGTTTTCATAACCATCTTACCAACTGTGTCGTGACCAATCATATCTTATGTTTATTGTACACTTGTGATCGCTGAATGGCGCGTGTAAACTTAATGTTAGAAAAGTAGGATCCTCAGATGTCGAGTCCAGCCAGTAATATTATAGAATGGGCTATTCAATACAGCAGGTGCAGTAAAGGTATACTATCAGAGGACATGTTGTTTAGTTTTGCCTCTTTATACGCTTCAATCTTAGACATAATTACAACCAGTGATTACTTTTTGCCCAAGGTTATTTACAAAAGAAGGCTTTAAAGTGGAGGCAATTGCCTTGGTCATTGGATTTTAGCAGAATAGATGACAAAGTATGACAAAATATTTAGCAATTATTCACCGAAGTCGAGTTGAATAATTGTTTTAGTATCATTACACAGGTGTTTATTCGAAAACATCGATTTATTTCTAAAATGTAGATATTTTTCATATTTTGAAGTGTTATTTTCTTTTCTTGTTCATTGTGACACAGCTGCTCGTTTCAAGGGGAGCAGATTCATGCGACCTGTTACGTTTAGTGCAAATCGCCTATTGGGGTCCCAAGCATTGTGTTGTGGGTGCCAATCAATATCAGGAAGCCCTTGTCAACACAAGTCAAGTTAGACCTAGAACGCATTAAAATTTGTGAAAACGCATTTTTTAGGTCCAATTTTGCGTAAAAATAGACGCCTCAAAGCAGCACTTTGGAATGCCGCTAAACAATAGGTTTCCAGTTTTCAGGAGATTGAAATTTTTTTGCCGTTTTGTCCTCCAAATTGAGCTGCTTTGACGTCACGTGCAAGGGGTCTATACAAAATGTCTGTGTTAACATGATCCTCGTACGCGTGTCAAAGCTTACTGACATTCTTATAATTGACGCAGGCAGAAACACACAAGACGCTTAGCATTTTACACCTTGTATTTAGGCAACAGCTGGTAGCGTGGCATTATCCCTGCACGATTTGTGCTTGACAAGAATGTGCAAGTAATGGTAAAGTTTGTCCTGTAAGTAATAAATTAACCGCTAACCTTATTCGGATCCATTGCAGAATATGTGTTGGGTTTCCTTGCAAGTTCTTCAACGGTTTCTTTGGGAGCAGCATCGACGTCATGATTGTGGCTGGAAAAGTCAAGCATTACTAATGGCGCAGAAATACGAGTAACAAAATTGTGCATCTGGTCGTGCAACATTGTCGCACTGCAACTTGCAAAGCGAATGTTGCTCGTATTGCCACTTCCCGCGCAACAGATTTTCATTGTTGCAGAGAGTAGAAAGCGCTTCTACTTCTGCAACAAAGTCGTGCAACAAAAATGTCGTTGTGCGTGGGGTGGTAATAAGAGCAACATTCACTCTGCAACATGCAATGCAACAATGTTGCACGACAAGTTGCACGATTTTGTTGCTCATATTTCTGTGCCGTACAATCTTAAAGTAAAATAAAGTAAAGTTCCAATATTTAACGTCGGTAGTTTCTTCAGTTGAAATTCAACTGCTATCAATGGAAGCCGACGGTGTGGAGCTCTACCCCCTCTCCCCATCTGTGCTCTGTTTTACGAGTATTCAAAGCTGAAGCTGACTCACCCTAGTGTTTGCTTATCATGTTTATTGTGATCAGTGGTTCTTCCTCCAACAACAATAAGACCATCTTCACCTTGTGGTATTACAAGCGCAGCAATCTCTCTAAGAAAATAACAAGCCAAATATCAAACCTCAGTCATTAAAGAAAAAAACCTTATTGCCAGTTACCATTAGCACATGAAAATGGTAAACCTTTTCGTTAAATAGCACAATGCAAATTATAAAATACATTTTATTGCGACATCCTCCTTTTTAGACCTAATTTACAATTATGCCTCAATGTTTGAAACCTAGGTAAAGTTAGCCACAAACACAAAATTGTACTGTGTTCATTTCTGTGATTCTTGCATTCAACTTATTTCATTGTGGACCATGCTCGCTCAGTAAGACCATGCTCACTCACTGGAGTTCCTGTAGCTCAGTGGACTAGAGCATCGGCTAGCAATGAAGGTTGTGGGTTCGAATCCTGTCAGGAACTTGGAATTTTTTTCTGAGACAAATTTGCTTGAATAACAAAATCATAACTTCTAACTGCATCATTGTTAGCAATGTGAACTTGTGAGAGTTCTAGTCTGTATGACCAAGACCATATCATGTATGTGCAAGTCAATACCATAAGTTTTCCATTCAAATGAACAAACCCTTTAATTTATACACTCAAATTAACATACTTGAATTGCATGTGTCCCATCTTGGTGTTTATTTTGACTGTCGTGTTCCACTTCTGGTTCAAGAAATGATCATAAGCCAGGACAGACCAGTCACTTGTAACTACAATTATAGTCTGGAATGGAAATAAAAACCTTATGTAAGCTTTGGAGAAGTCAAACTTGCATACTGCATTTTATTATATTTCACTATGTCAAGTAGAGGTAATGTAAAGTTCCTGTTACATAGGGGTGTTACACAGCACAATTTGTCCTGAAACTTGTTCACGACACAAATTTTGGTTGCACGAGTAGAAAGTGGTTCTACTTTGCATGTAACTTTCTGGAGATGAAAGTTTCACAAAGCTGGGGTGTCACAAGGTACAATTCGTTCTGAAACTTGTCTAGCAGTTGCACACAAGTTTCAGCTAAAAGTTTCAACATGTAAAAGGGCCTTAATGTATAGCTTGCTCCAAGTGCTTGATCCAGACAAGACAAGAGTCTTGGGTCCTTAACCCAATATGGAAACCTACTATTTACCTGCTAAAACCTACCAGCACTCTACTGACACCCAACCAGCACTCTACTGATACCCTTCCAGCACTCTACTGACATCCTACCAGCACTCTACTGACACCCTTCCAACATCTACCCATGATCTACTCACATCCTACTAACACCCTAACAACACTTTACTGACACCCTACCCGCACTGATATTGGGATTGCATTCTTTATTAGACTATGCCAGCATTCTTCTGGGAATGCTGTTTGAGCTACACTGTGTATTGCCATCCCCCCCTCACCTAGTGGGGGAAAATGGGCTGGTTGGGAAAAAGAAGTTGCATGGACTAGTATGGCACCTCCAAAGTCACTAGAACACTAAGTTGAAGTTACTCTAAACCCTAGTTCTGCTTACAGTTGTTTGTATACCTTATAACATTCATTATGTCTGTCTCTGCTTTGTAAACAACCTGTTGCCATGGTGACAGGAATAGATTGATGTCCAGAGGTATCATTTTTCAGTTTGATGGATGTTTCAACCTATTTTGAAGAAGTTATCAAGTTTTGTTACAACTATGAAGTTTTTGATTCAAATCCATTCACCACTTTCCATACAATGATTCACTAGTCAAACACAAAGTATTCAGTCAAGGCTGCAAGGCAAAGTTCAAATTTGAATCATCCTTTGAAACTACTATGAAGCCTCACTTGAATGCTCTGTGTTTGATCAGTGAACCATTGTCTGGGAAGTGGTGAATGATTCTTATCCAGATAAATACAGTTGTAGGATTTGAAAGTGGGTGGGGTAAGCTTGCTCATATGAACTGCTCATATATCCAAAAAGTGTGGGTGCATAGTTCTTTAATTCACCATATTTTTGAAAAGTCTACTACTGCTTCAAAAGCTTTATGAAACAGATGTCTACCTTCATGTGTAGATGTGGCAAGAGATCTCCTCCATAGTCCTTGGTAGGGAAGGTCATGACTTTGATTCTGCCATCTTGTGTAGCAACAACCAGCTCTATGAAAAACAAATTCAAAAAATGTCCTTGTTTGTTTTTACAAGGTAGCACTTAATAGCCATGCAGTGGCTAACAAACCTGTGGCCCTTGTTCCATAATTGAATTGGAATTTAGAAACTGACTTTTGTGGAGGGAGGAAAACGGGAGAATCCAGAGAAAAACCCTCGAAGCACAGGAGAGAACCAACAAGCCACTCAAAAGAATGATTACCCAACATATCAAAAACACTATTAATAATTATGAATTAAACTGAATTAAAACAAATCAGATATAATTTAGCAGTAGCATTTTTACAGAGTAATTTGCCCACTGAAATTCAAATTCAAATTTAGATGTTGATTTTTGTGGAGGAAAACTGGAGAATCTAGAAAAAAGCCTTTGAAGCACAGGGGAGAACCAACAAGCAACTCTACTTACATACAACACAGAGTTTGGGAATCGAACCCAGGTCTCATTGGTCAGAGGCAAGCACTCTCACTTCTGCAGCATCTGTGCTTCCCATAAATTATAATTATAATTAAAAATATTGGAAATAAAAACTATGTACTCAAAAAAAAAAATTTTTTTTTCCTTTTGATTATTCAATATTTACCATTAATCCCATCACTGTCAAGGTCCTCTATGATTGGATGAGGCCTAGAATTGATAATGAATATAGTACAGTATTATTAGTTAGTAATTTGTTCTGTACAAATTAGATGGAGCTCAGAAAAAGCTGGGTTTGTTTTTATTTCTTTGGTGTGTGTGCAGGTGGCACCAGCACTTCATTCCTTGAGGGAGCAGAGCTTTAAACCAATCAGATCATAAATGCACAGGATGAGGTGATAGCTTCCTTTGCAGGAAATTCTCACTTTACCCTTATTAGGTGTCTTGTGCTGTTTAGATAGTGAGGAAAAGGAGGTCTGGGAATGAGTTGGAGAGAAATATCTCTCTTCTCCCTAGTCTCTCTCATTAAAAATATTGGTGACATAGGGGCCCCAAGCCTGAAACCTAATAGCCCACTTGAGGGATCATACACAAAGCAATCAAGGCAAGGCCGCAGGGAAATAAAAGAATATATTAGGATTACTTTATTGTTTTCCCAGAGCCTGGTCTTGAATTGCTTTTATTACAGGTAGTAAAAGTGAAGGTTCTTTGAAGAGGACGCTAGTGATGTGACTATACATAGGTATTACAATTCTCTTATTAGTATGTTTGAGATAGAACTGCCAATATAAACCTGTATATTCGGCTAAGAATTATCGTAGAAGAATCTCGATACAAAACTTATCGCTATTTTGACCTGTCAATACTGGTTTTTTGACGGCATTGGAAGAAAATATATTCCATATACTATAGCCAAACATACAGAATATCTTTTCTCCCAACTAGCCACTAATATAAACCAATATTGGTGGCTCAAAATTGCAATAAGTTTTGTATATACATGTATGATGCTTACAAAATATTGGTATGTTCTGATTCAGTTGTCTTGTCTATGTCCAGCCTCCATACTGGCTTGAGCTCATACACATCAGGAGCTCTAAATATAAATATAGCAGCAAGGAATGCTATCACCACAGCTACATCTTGAGGACGTATCCTGGACAGATCAACTGATTGTGGGAATACCATCAAATATACTCTAAAAGAGAATAAAAGAACACTGGTATTATATTGATAATATTTGAGAACATTGCGCTGAACTGAGTTATACCAATAAAGGAGAGCCTCAGTAGCAAGCAGTATAATGCATTTTGAAATATGGCTTTCTGTGTTTCCAAAAATGACCAATAGAAATATTAGGGCAGGGGAGGACTAGCATGAAATATCTGATCAACCATTTGGGATGTGTTCTAAAGTGGAGAATGTTCTCTTGTTTCTCATTCATTTTTTTTTTACACACTCCCTCTGTGGAGCCTGAGAGGTTGTGTTTATGTTGCAAATTACAATCACAAATTTTGTTAAAAACTTGTCGCCATAATAAGCAATATTAAGATGATGTATTAAACTTGTGAATGCTCAAATAACACCCAGAACAAAGAGGAGTTAAAGAGTAGTGGTAATTTGTGATAGCTGGGATTCCTGTGGTTTATGATGAACATGGAAAATTCATTAAAAAAAGTGCAACTAATTGCTCCGTTTTTGAGACAGCATCTTACGGAAAGTAAAAATGCAATACTTACCTAATTTGCACACTTCTAAAGCACCTAAAAATTAATAAAAAAATTCATTTTTCGCGGCTTCAACAAAACACAACAGCAACATCCACCATCTTGAATATATTAATTTACAAATATGGATTTGCATACCTTTTATGGGAGAAGGCTAAGTTGACCAATGAAAAGCAAGTATATACTTGAATTTGATTGGTTGGGATGAACAAGCGTGGGTATTTTGAAATTCGTTTGATCCAACGTTCTAAAATTTGAATCGAGAGTAGAGAAGATATATTGATAATGCTTCTTTGAGACTTTTAATACCAAAAATATTCGTCCGATTTCGCTATAAATTCGCAGAAAAGTAGTTCGTAAACCCAAGAAGAGTTTAAAGTAAATTATTTCACAATGGAGGGAGATCTTTCGGGATGTTATGACTTCGATGCTCCCATGTTTGTCGACTTCACCAAGAATGAGGAGTTAGCAGATTCAGACGCTGATAAATGGTTTGGTAAGCAAGAAAACTCGTTATAATTTCGTATTGATGCTGGGTATTAGGATTATAAGATTTTGGTTTTGTGTCCTCTTAGAAAACAGAAACGATGGTATCATCGAGATGGATAGTTTGGAAGAAGATGAACCCATTTCGTCTGAAGCAGAAGAAACGACAACAGAAACAGAAAGTGAGGTCAAAACTGCTCCTTTACCTGAAGAAAAGACCGTTGATAACGATAATAATACTAAAGAGGAAACTAAAACCAAAGAGGAAGAAGACAGTGAACCTTTTTTGTTCTTCAAAAACATTCCTAGCGTTGCCCCTAAAAACTGCCTCACGATCGCATCTTGGAAGTCAAGAAGTAACAGCGCTTCAGTACCCGCTGAAAACGAACCGCCATTGAAAAAACAAAAGCACACATCGTCAAAAACTTCAAGGTAAGAAAAAGTTTACTTAGCACTAGATCAATTTGATCTCAGTAAGTTATCCGTGCCCTGACTTAGACAAACCTAGAAAGGTTGTTAGATGGTTGCTAAAATACGTCCAAAAACCAGTCGTAAGAGATCTAAGGGCTTTATACGAATCAACTAAAATTTCTTTTGCCCAAAATAGAGACGAAAATGTTGTGTTAAATGCAAGCTTTCTTGTTCTTAGGACGTTCAATTCTAGTGGTTCGAAAGCTAGTGAACCTCAAGCAAAAAGACAAAAAAGTGTGGATGATAGTACAGAACATGTTGCTGCACCCCTGACAAGGTAAGCATGACTGCAGCTGTTCTAAATAAGCTTTAATTTGAAGCCTAGTTAACCTACTGTTCATAATGAATCAGACATTTGAACTGTGGGTCTGTCACAGTGGGAAATACTGGAGTATTCACTTTAGTTAGCAGCTGTACTGAATAAGCTTTAATTTGAAGCCTAGCTATACCTTAGATGGCGCAGGGAACTGTGAAGGGGACTATTGGGGTGGGGAAAGGTAGGACTTTCAAATAACTGTTCCTTTACTTTCCTAGTTTATAATTTATGTATGACATTACAGCAGTACTCTAACATCTGATCTCTAATTTGATTGATTAGGGCCCAACACAAGGTTGCTAGTGCACCAAGAAGATCTTTCCGTATTTCCAAAAAGAGGACACCATCAACAAGTTCCACAGGGAACCCTGGTGAAGGGAATAGAAGTATATCTGGACCAATGCCAAAGACTTCCAAGAGACCAATGCCAAAGGCCAAAGCTCCCATGCTAACATTTCCATCTACCCCAACATTATTGAAGTAAGTGTGATTTCCATAATTTATGTGAACATGGTTTTTAAGTTGATAAATCCAGCATGGTTTCATTCCTAAGTGTTTTCATTGCAATTTGCTGGTTGAGACTAAAATTGTAACAGGTTATTTGGCAGTACACAAGCCCTAATGAAGTTACCCATTGTTAGTAACTCAAATCTACAAAATATTAGTCCTTTTACAGGGCTTGAAATTAACAGCTGGGCAGTCATCAGTCATAGAGCATGGCTAAATTAGTTTTAGATTGGTCATACCCCATTTCTGGCTCAACATTGCTAGTCAAAATGACCAGCAAGGCAAAGATTTGACCGGATAAATTCCAATTCTGGCTGGACATTGTCCATTGCCTGGCTGTTTTAGTTATTGTTATAGCTGATGAACCTTTTCCCCCCTAGGAGGCCAAAGGCTAAACCAAGTGTAACACAAAAACCAAGGGAAGAAATGGAGATTGAAGCTATAGAGAAAATGAGACAGGAGCTGAAGGAGAAGAGAAAACACAATGAGGAATTCATGAAGAAGGCATTAGCAGCTGGAGCTTACATCCCATACAGGTCTGCCGAGGACAACTTGACTCAGGCTGTTGAATTTCACTTTGAAACTGACAAGAGAATCAAAGCTCCTCATCCACAAACATCAAGTGACAACAAGGGAAAGACCTTCTTTGAAACGTTACGTCAACACCCAGCTTCACCCGTAAGTATAGAATCAAACTTTGTTTTACCAAATTACAGCCAAATTACGTCACTCATGAATATCGGAGCCATTGATCAGAGATTTGAAAAAAAAATTTGATATGAAGCCTTGAAAACTACATTTGAAGTCTTGGATTTACTGGTCACGCATGATGTAAATTAGCTGTAATACAGATGTCAAAACTGACCTGAAGGTGTAGTGGTAGTGCACAGGCCTCCTCTGTGGTCTCATGTGTCTCCTATTGTCTGCATTACATCTCATGTCGGTTAGACTTCTCCCTTGATCCAAGGGTTTTTCTCTCTGGGTCTCTGTCATCCGATCCCATCAGCTTTGATATACATTAGATGCTGTTTTGAATTGATATAATTGATGTTTGTTTGAACTACTGTCCTCTGTCATATGCAGATCAAAAGTGTTCAAACCTTTCATACTAAATTCTTTTAAATTCTGTGTTCTTATGCTGTTGTTCTTTGAATTTAGTCCTTTAAGAACAGGGCTCCAACAAAGCCACAACCTTTCCACTTCCATGGCAACCAAAGCAAGAAGCGTAAGACGACAGAAGAGGAAGACAACTCGTGTGAAGGGTACGTTTCCATGGCACAGCAATGCTACAAATTCCAAACTGCAACACCTCCAAGATTCCGTACCAAGAACAACAAGGACAGTAATTCTGGCCCACCTATGTCTGATGTTAACAAAAGTGCTCTTAAGATAACTTGCCCAAAGACTCCAAACCTGTCCTGTAACACAAGGAAGAGACCTCTGCCAGAGGACTGTTTGAGCCGAGAACAGCAGGAGGAGAAAGATGCTGAAGAAATGAGAAAGTAAGGAACTTATTTTCAATTGTGATGTCATTATTTACAGCACTTTTCTTGTTTTGTGACCTAACCAACTCCATGTGTCTGGCAATTTGGCTTCTGTCAATCAAACTTATAATGGACTGAGTTCATGGCTGGATGGCCATTTCACACGGGAATTCCTTTATCACTCAGGGTCGGAATGAACTTGGCCCATTGTAAATTTGATTGACCAAAGCCAAAACATGAGACTCCTGGAGTCAGTAGGTTGCAGAAATTTGAAAAGTTGCTGTAATCTGAGTAATTCTTGTTGTTTTTGCCAAGAAGAAAAAGGCTTTTATTAACTTTGAATCAAAATTTTCTTTTGCATTTTTTAGTTACAAGTTCAAAGCCAGAGAATTTGATCCTAAAATAGTAGATAAACAAGGGACCTATGGTCTGAAACCCCTGCAGCCTAAGAACCTGACTGAAGTTAAGCCATTTATGCTGGCATCAGAACAACGTTCAGAGATATATAAACAAAAAGAAAAGGATTCTCAAATAGAGGTATGTAGGAATAAGATTATGACAACATTATGATGATCATAGAAGATCAATAGGAAGCACTATCTCGAAGTCTAAAGCCTTCATAAGGGTAGCAGTAAGATGTTACCACTGTTTTCATTGCTGATTGAAACAACAGTCATGATGGGGAAATCAATCAATACATGCATTCCCATCACTCAAACTTTACATAATCTGATTGATGGCAGTGTACGGTAATACCTGATTTCCCTGTGTTGTGACTGTTATCTCAATCAGGAGGTAACAAGGAAAAAAGTCAGGTAGTAACCATTCACTACTTTGATCCTTGCAAATCTGGGTCACTGATTTGGGAAAGAGTATCACATGAAACAAACTGTATGTTAGACTTTCACAAAGTCAGTCACCCACTGAGTATCTCTACTGGTGCGCGACTTCGTCGTTCTCTCGATCGCGCTCACTGTGCTCACAAAATTTTCGCTCTCGCTCGAATCAAAAAATCCCCAGGAAACAAGAGAGGTCGACTTGGAGCAAGTCTAACTGTTAGTCCTTGTGGTATAATTGAGTCTAAAATCCTTCTTTTTTCCCAATTTGTTTCAAAAGGAGAAACCTGTTGCGTTCAAAGCTCAACCTGTACCAGAGTTCAACAAACTTGAGTTTAAACCAGAACTTCCACACCAAGCAACCAAGCAAAAACCTTTCTCCTTTGAACAAAGGAACAAACAAATGCAAGCCAAGAAAGAACAAAAGATTCAAAGCATCTTAGAAGAGGAGAAAAAGGTTTGGACTTTTACCATACAACAATTTAAAATTTAAGTGAATAAACCCAGTACTTTTGAGTTGCCCATTTGAATTTGGTTTTCAATGCCAACAGTCAAAAATAATTATTGATTGACACAAGCGAAAAACCATGGCATCATGTAGGCTCACAACTACCAAATTTGCATAATATAGACCTTTTCAGCCGGGGAATTTTTTTCCCCAATTGTGATGTGTCATTCCCTAGGTTAGAGTATCATTTCTTTGTTCAATGGTTGCACATGGATGACAATCATGAGTATGGATACAACTCAAAGAATCTTATTTGCTAGGGAGTGACATGTGGTCTGACTGAAATGGGTAAACATTTTGCCCAAGCCGAGGTCTAAAACTGCTATAAATTCTACAGACAGAACTGATTTTGAAATAAAGCATTAAAAGATCCCACTCCCTAGTCAACATGTACTGTAACTAACTGTACATCAAACAAGCCAAGAAGAATGTTATGCACCATTCACATTGCATAATAATTTACTTTAATTTGCATTTAATTTTTTGATCCTACAGGCAAGAGAGTTCCATGCTCAACCACTGCAAAGCTTCTCTCCAATGAAGTTGATTTCTACCTCAAAATCCCTTACCAAATTTGAGCCATTCAGCTTGGAAACTGAGAACAGAGGGGCCCACAAAGCTGAACAGTGGATTAAGAAGGTAAAAATAAAATTAAGAATATAATTGCATCTCATTTATTTACCTTAAGTTAGAGCACTTTACACTGTTCTGCAGGCCATGGGCATTAGCACAGTAAACCCAGTCCATCAAATAGCCTACTTCCAAGATATGCTTCGCTTATCATTCACAAAGGTTTCAGTACGAACCTTTGTGTGTGTCAAGCAAAGTATATCTTGGAAGTGGGTTGGTATGAGTCAGTTGGTAAAAGTTTGATTGGTTGAAGCCATAAATCTATCCATCTCAAAGTTGTAAAAGAAAAACAAATTTAAATCATTTTTTTTTTTAAACTTTGCACACCCCAGACTTCTTCATTCTGTTTATTTTTCCTTCTAAAATTGTTAATCTTTTCCTTAAGGTTCAAGAAGATCTTCAGGAAGAAAGAAAGAAAGTTGTTTTCAAGGCACATTCAAGCAACGTTCTTTATCAAGCACCTTTTGTACCCAAAAAATCACTCAAACCAAACACCATCTTTGAAGAATTTGACCTCAACTCAGAGCGTCGAGGTCAAGAGAGAGCAGCTTATGAGATGAATAAGAAAGAGAAGGAAATGGAAAATCTAGAGCTTCAGCATCTACGAGAACTAGAACGGGAAGAAGAGGAGAAGAGAAATATTGCAATGTTGAGAAAACAATTAGTTCATAAGTCTAATCCCATCAGATCGTACAAACAGGTAGAAATCCTCCCAAGCAACAGGCCGTTGACACACCCAGAATCGCCGGCTTGGAATACTAGAGAAACAAAGAAAATGCGTGTGTAGGATGCGTAATATAACATGGAAAGTGTTTTTATTTATGCATTCGATTTCTTCTTACCACGAGCCTGCGCATACCTGAACATTGCAAAAACAATGCGTATTTGATATTCAAATAAAACTTACAAGCAACTCCTTGCTGCTTCCTAATGTAAATATTTTGGCTTATCATTTACATTTTTCTAACTATGCTACAAAACAATCTACTGTCCCTTAAATATTGTTATTGTAAGTTATGATTAGAAAATAGTTTTCTGGAATAGAAATATAATGGGGTTGAAGTTAAAGCATAACAGAACAAGTGATGGCAGCTTATATTTTTAGTTTTCTTATAAAGCCTTTTTATTGAAAGTCAAAGTAAGTAGGATGTTGATACAGTGAATATTGTGCTTGTTAAGTGAATAAATATTACAATAATCATACAAATAGCTTGAATGAAGGTTATAAAGTTGATCTGAGTTTCACAAGTTAGCTGTTCTCACATTTCTAGGAACACAGTACCTTCATAGTGTCTGTCACCTGTCAATCAAAATTCCTAATGTATGATCAAACTAAATTTGATGGATGCCAAAAATCCACAATGAAAACACTTTGAGTTGTCTAGTTCATAGAAACATGAAATGCAACCTTGAGTAAAGTAGATTAACCAGATAATTAAGAGCTTAATGTTACTGACATAATACGTTGCAATAAAAGTTAGTTTGTCTGGTAACATTTGTTCAGACAGGTTTGGAGACATGATGCAAACATTGTCACAAAAGCTAGATTTTACTACCCTGTGTATTTGCAGGGCGAGGTTCGTTGTGTGATGTCACAAAAATAGAATTTGTTTCTATTTTTTGAGAAGTTGCATGAAAAGTTGCATTATGTATCAGCACCTTAGGTTACTTGGTTGCATTTGAGGACGGCTCAATTTTGTGATGTACAATACAGTTAAAATCAGACCTCGTGAATATAGAGCATGTGTGTTTTGAGTTCATACACTTTGTAAATATCCTGTGAGAAGTCTTTTATAAAATTCCTGGGTGTTTGTTCAAGGTATCTTCTATTTTTTTATTATGCAGGTAATAATAATCTTAAGTGTGAAATTCAACTTCATGCTTGTAAAAAGTTTGCTTCCAATTAAACATTTTATATTCATCTATTTGTGTTTGATATCCAAGTGACAAATGTGGGCTCAAGGTCTCATCAATATAGAAAGTATAAACAAACCAGTTGGGCAAGAATTTGGTTTACAGTGCTTTTCATATTTCTGTAACTTAACTGACTCCAATAGACCTTGCATTTTGGCACCAGTCAGTCAAACTTACAAAATTAATTAATGAATCAAGTTCATTCTGTTTGAGCAATGGGGAAATTCCTGTGACGGGAAAGCCATTTTCACACAGGAATTTCTTTATTGCTTGTCATCAGAATAAACTTGGCCTGTCATAAATTTGATTGACAGAAGCCAAATCACCAAATGTAAGTCAGAAATATGAAAAGTGCTGTCAGTAATATATTTCTGGATTTTTGGTTCCTATTCAGAGCACTGTTATTTGGATGGGAGTCAAAACATGAGTGTGGCTGAATTTGGTTGGATCCCAAAAACATGAAAAATAGCTGAGAAATAATCCATGTCCTTGGCAAACCTTTGAAGATCTTAGTACATTATTTCCTTGGTTTCCCTCTTCTTGTCATAGTTCTTTCAGGGTTTTTCAGAGGGCGAATTCTTTCTTGTGGCATTGCAAGAAGATCTCCCCATTTATTAAGGTGTCTCACACACTTGTAAATATCACTAAAAAAAAAAAAGGTAAAAGTATGTTGAATTCAAGAGTACAGAATTTCATCCAATACTTGACACATGCACTGGTTTGTAATAGGGATGGGGATGGGAAAGGACCTTGAAAAATAAACAAAAAAATGACAACCAAACAAAAAAGACAAAAAGTTTAAATTTCATCTTGCTGGCACATGTGACGTTGCCTGCAACATTGTTCGCAATGGGTTTTTTAGGGGATGTCACACATTATCTTGCTTGCAATGTCACATGAAATTGGCTAGGCACGGTTACCAAGTTCTATGTTTACAAAGCTGATGAAATCAAAATCATCACCCTTAATTGGCTAAGAGCTCAATACGCCATTGCAAGCAGTGTCGCAGAAAGTCAAAAAAGTAGAAGTCACTAGTTTCTACTTGTGTGACATTGCCGGCAACATTGCAAGCACACATTTGCACGGGTAGACACAGTGCAATCTGCTCGTTGCAGGCAACGTTGTTGCATCGTGTATCTGTGCCTTAAGATGCAAAAAAGACTAATCCACTGACACTACTTAAAAATACACCCATGCACCTTTCCGTAGTCTTCCCACAATCCCTTATGATCCCAGCGCGAGCTCGAGGTCAGGGTAAAATTTGCATATTTTTTATACATTTTTAAGCAAATTTCACCCTGACCTCGAGCTTGCGCTGGGATCATAAGGGATTGTGGGAAGACTACAGAAAGGTGTATGGAAATTATGGAAAGGAAATGCTTTCATTATTGTGGATCAAAATCTACATGTATATCTACTGTCTGGAGTAATAATAGTAAATATTATGATGGTTCTACATGTAAATTAAAGTATTGCATTAGTTATTCAATCTTTACCTGTCTTTTCTCTTGGTCAGTGTTTTTTGTTCTAATTCACCTGAAAGAAAGTTATGTGATTTCAAAATCAAGCACAGTAATTCAGAGTTGTATCTCATTAGCAATTCATTGTATGTTATATAATTCATTCAATGTATTTGCATACTTCTATGCACAGGTTTTTGTGCATTTAACTGATACATTTGATGTGAAGCCTGTGCATATAAGTATGAGAATATATTAAAAGTGGTCACACTTTTCCACGTCAAGCTTTATTTGTGCATGATTGTGTTTTGGCAGGGGGAATCATCTAGTACGTTTCTATGGGAAACTCAGAACTGTATTAAATTGACAGCAAGAAATCAAATTATACTTCCTGGATGGGGGGTGGGGGAGTGGAATATAGGTGACTCTTAATATAAATCTTACCGTTACTTGAACATATCCTGCAAATAAGATGCCTTCTCTTTAACTTGATGGGCTCTAATATTCTGGGCCATGATTTATCTAGTGTGTGAGAAACAACTTTAATTATTTTTTTTTAAGGGAAAGACCTTTCTTGAGATAACAAAATTAATATACCAGTAATGCATTCTGGTCTAGCTTGGATACAAAAATCTTTTCTTCAAAATAGTACAATGTCTATTGTTTTTTTTTAATTATTATTATTATAATTTTTTTTTTTTTGTAGTAGTAGTAATTGATGATTTATTAGTATTGTTTCATGGATATAGTATTTGTACTCTCAGCTAATAGCAAAAAAACCATGATCAAATGGTTCACTGGAAGCAAATAAAGTCTGGGCCATGATTTATCTAGTGTGTGAGAAACATCTTTATTTATTTTTTTAAGGGAAAGACCTTTCTTGAGATAACAAAATTAATATACAAGTAGTGCATTCTGGTCTAGCTTGGATACAAACATCTTTTGTTCAAAATAGTACAATGTCTATTGTCTTTTTTAATTGTTTTTTTTTTGTAGTAATTGATGATTTATTAGTATTGTTTCATGGATACAGTGTTTGTACTCTCAGCTAATAGCAAAAAAGCCATGATCAAATGGTTCACTGGAAGCAAATAAAGTCCAAAATAACTTGATTTAGACAGGTGTAAATTATTTTTTTATCTGGTAGCAATAATTACCTGACTCATCTCTTCTCCCTTTTCTCAACACCAAGTAAGAGAAGCGCTCTGTTACAAACCCCCACTTCTTCAAGCTTGTTCTTTTCTATAAAGGAATGATACTTATTCATTTGTCTCACAATTGAAGGTCATTTGACATTATTATCATTTCTATACTACTGATGAATTATTATAATATTTTTCATTCTTTTGTATTTGACAAACAGACTCATTTAGTCATCATTTGAATCAAAAACAATAAATGAGTGTGTCAATAAAAATTACCCATGTTTTGTCACTGCGAACTGATACACAAATTCAAATTAGTTGTCTTTTGCATGCTGTAGCAGCAACAAGAATTCATCAGAATACAGTCAACCATCAAACATGGCCACTGTCGGAGGAAAATTTTGCAGCCATTGTAGAGAGGTGGCCATTGTGGAAAGGTTTTCCTATATTTTCTTGCATGTATCTTAGCTTTATTGGATACAGTATATTGTTAAAATAAATGATTTACCTCAGCAAAGGAGAGCTGCACTTGTTGTTCAAAGTTACATGGATGATCTCTTGTCTCTACCTCAGCCCTCGGGCATTCATGGTCATGTGGACACTAGACAAAAATGTGGTATTTAACATTTTAAATAGCTTCTTCACAGTTTAAAGGTAGCCATGCCTTTGCATTGAATTGGCACATGCAGAGCTTTCAAAAAATTTGGAGTAGGCGGTCAATCCAAAAATTAGGGGTCCGTATCCCCCAAGGGACCATAACTTTATTTGGCAATGTATTAACTTTTTGTCAAAATAGCTGGCAGTTTAAGGTGAAGTATCCAGCGATAAACTGCCGGTAGCCGCCTTTTATTGAAAGCTCTGCACATGAGGTGACCAAAACAATGATGGGGACATTATTGTTCAAGGTGTCTGAAAAGTTATCTATCATTGCAAGGTCATCTTATGTCTTCCTTCGAAGGCAAGGCATGCACAGCTACCTTTCAAGATCTATGGAGCAAGGAACAAGTAGTTTCACTTGTCTGGTAAAATATTCTTCACTTTAGCATATAAGAAATGACTTTGAAAGGTGAACATGTACATATTCATGAGGATGTATAGCTACTTACTGGAGCAAACACAAACCCTTCATCAATGACGTCTTCTTCAAATGGTGTATCTTGACTGATGTCTTCTAATTATTGGGAGACAGAAATATATCATTGTTGAACTGGTTCTTTAGTCTCAAAGGAATGACTTATTATTTTTATTATCTTAAAGAGACAGAGACAGAGACAGAGACAGAGACAGAGACAGAGACAGAGACAGAGACAGAGACAGAGACAGAGACAGAGACAGAGACAGAGACAGAGACAGAGACAGAGACAGAGACAGAGACAGAGACAGAGACAGAGACAGAGACAGAGAAAGGAAGGAAGGAAAGAAGGAAGCTAGCAAGCAAAAATTATATAATTAACCACCAGTATATTAAAAGTTAATAAAGTAACAAGTCAGGAATTATCCCAGCTTAATTTTTCCTTAGACGTTTTAAGTTACATGTAAGTTTTAAGTTTTAATTGAACCTAAGTTTTACGTTTTAAATTTGTAAATAACTTTGAGTATGTCATTGAATGAATGTACCTTGCTGTGATGTTTGAACTGCTTCTGTCCCATCATCATTAAAAATATTCTGATCCTATTTGTAAATCAATGATCAAAAGTCAAAAACATGCCAAAACATATCATCAAAATTAACAAATGATTGAGAAACAAAACTAAATTGCACTTCATAACGAGATACAAACTAAAATCATAATTTTTAATTGTTGACAATGTCATTTTGAAACATACCTTTTCTATCATTTGTCTTGCTTGTAATAATATTTCAAAGCCTTCAGTATTGCCATATTCTATGAGCACCTAGTATAAGAACTAATATCATAAGATATCACAAGATTCTTTGCATAAGGATGGATGGGTAAGGTGTGGGGGTGGATAGATAAATGGATAGGTGGATGGATAGATGGGTGATTGAATGGATGGACCAATGGATAGATGAATGGGTGAATGAATGGATAGAGATGGGTGAGTGAGTGGATGGACCCATGGATAGATGAACTGGATAATGAATGGATAGATCAATGGGTAGGTGAATGGATAGATTGCTGCTATACATGGACTGTATAGCAGCTTCCAGGGGCGCCTTCACATGCTTTCAGTTCGACCCCACTGAGCTGTGCCACTTCTGTACTCGCAGTAGTGATTAGCGATAACAGGCTTTTTGAGTGAATGGATGATTAATAAATAGATGGATGGGTGGAATGGTAGGTTGGGGTACTGGATGCATGAATTAATAGAAGGTTAGCGTAACAATTATAAGGAAAAGGGCAATAAAGGAGAATACCTCACAGCTCATTACTTACAAGAAAGTCATTTGTTTTTGCCCAGAGACTTTTGATAGCTTCTCTTCTCATAGCAAGACGAGGGATTTCACTAAGAGTGTAAGAAGCTATGACTACATCATATGTCACCTGTCAATCAAAATGAAAATCAGAGAATTTCTAGATCAACAGTACCAATTTCATCTAGCAACACAAGTAAAATAATATGTACAGTTCATTTTTTTTGCCCCTTAAAAATAAATGAGGAATAATGAGGTTGGGTCGCATGAAAGTGTATATGAAAAGCTTAGTAATCTAAATTTATTAAAATGAATACTGCTTTACCAGATGGTTTAATGGCTTCGTACATGACAAATTTACCTTGTTTGAGACTGGCAGAAACCTTTTGTAATATACATGAGGTATGTGTAGTGGTTTTTTGTAACTTTCTCCACCTAGGAAAAACATCAAATGAATCATAAAATAAGATGAAACAGAATATAGCTCAGCTAGGGCTCGACACTAACATACAAACACTAGTCTCAGACTAGTAAAGGTTTGCTGTGGACTAGTGGGAAAAAAATCTTGGGACTAGTGATTATCTACAGTGACTAGCCCAAGTCTAGTACCTAAAAAAGTTAGTCAAGTTGGCATTGCAGTGCACTGTGGGACTCTTTTAGGGCACACATCTCCAAGATGGTGTCTACTGTATTTCATCAAATGCACTGATATGCCCACTCTGTCCTGGAATTTTTACTACAACTATGACATCACTCTTTGATAAATACCTCTTAAGAGAAACTCTGATAAAGAGTTCATGGGTTCTGACACATCAATACATTGATATTCTTTAAGAGAATCTCCCCATTTCTCATGTGCAGCCCTGAAACAATAATGAGCATCGTAAAATTAATAGTGCTTCTTAACATCAAATTTAATCAAACCCTGAAATACTTGTAACCTCTGTGCTGATCAGGGCATAGCTAACTCACAGATTGAATCCTGAAACCTTTGGGTTGATCAAATTCATAGAGGAAAACCCCTAGAATCAATGGAGTTACTGTCCAGGAATCATATGTAGCTATGAAACAAAGGTGAGTTAACACTAGAGCACTATTCCACCCTTATGATTCCAAACAATCTGTTCATTAGTTACTACAACCATCATTTATTGTTCCATTGTGTCTTAATTACAACTTACCATAACACTGTACCAGTTCCTGAGCCAAAGTCCATAAGTGTCTCAGGCTTGTAATTGGGCTCCCTTCTTGAGATCTAAGAGATAACGACAGCAGCTTAGACTAATGATTGGCCATATCAGACTGATGAACAATCATGCGACCAGTCAATGTGACTGGTCAAGAGGACCAGCCTAAGAAGTGTTTGGCCACGCAACTGCAAATTTTGGTCCCGACATTAAAAGTCCAGGTAAAGTAACTATAATATCTAATGTCGGTAGTTCCTTCAGCTATGCAGCTGGTATCCCAGGAAACTGACGGTGCGCACTTTACCATTATTTAGCCATTATTTCAAGCCCTGCATTAACATACCAAAATTCTACCAACAACTTACTAACTTAGTTTGTTTGGTGGGTGGGATCTAATTAATTGGCTTATAAATAAACCATTATGATTTAGATTTCGTAGTTCTTGAACAATGAAATGGTGATGGTCAATATACACATTCATGTATCATTACCTCATGAATAACCTTCAGTGTTGATCCATAACTGGCTGGGATACGACTGGCAGCAAAAGCTGCACCCTCTCTTTTATCATACCTGAAATGGAAGACAGCAATGACATTGAATTAGAGACTGACACTAAAATGTCATCCCCCACCCCCCCCTCCCATCAAACAAAACGTTTTGTGACAGACATTTTTGATTTTATAGCATACAAGAAATAATAATATAAAATTAATGTGACAATCTTTATTACCTGATTACTTTGTATTCTTCATTTCTTGGCTTTTTGGTATTACGAACCATTCTTCCTTCTGAAACTTGTTCAGCAGAAGTGTCTTCATCAACCTGACTATCCTCATCTACTGCTAGAGTTTTATTCTGTACCTCAGATTCATCTTCATCTAAGTCATATTCCTCATCTGTGGTAGTGATTTGGCTGTTTTCTTGCTCTGCTTTTAACTTCATAATCTCATCTAGGTTGACGGTTGAATCTAAAAAATAAGACATAATCTAGCATTGCTACATGTTGTCCATATATTTCATTGACAAAGGCTAGAACTCTAAATGTGGTAATCCTATTTAATTACCAAGGCAACCAGAGTCCAGCAACTAGTACTTTAATACGAACTGAACCATTATCTCAAACCACAGATATCTTGAAGTTGTCTAATTGTAACATGGCCGCTGACCACCACATCATAACTGGATCAATTTGGTCCAATTTATAATATTATGAGTTCAGAGCTCACCTTTCAGTTTCTTGGATGCTTTACTTTCTCTATATTTTTTCCAAGTCATCTCAGTGGGTCTTCCCCTGTTCCTCAAGTGTTTGCTGAGTTTATGGCCATCATCTTCAAGCATGTTCCTTGGATACCCTATAAATAATAAACCACTATAAATTAATATGAAATTTTATCAACAAGAGCCAGGAAGAACAAAATTGAATGGCCATGCTTAGGGGAGATCCATGCAGTTGTCACTTTAGAGTGGATATGCAGTGATGTAGCAATAGCGAGGGTGCAAGAGCTAGATAGATAGATAATTAGAATTATATTGGGAGTAGGGAAAAAAATTGAAGGACATTGCTTAGGGGATGGGTGTCAATTTTAGGAAGGATGCTGTGATGATGTAGCAAGGGATCAAGAGCTATTGAGTGAGGGAGGGGACAATATTGAATGACATTTCTTGGGAGAAGTGCACACTTTAGATTCAATTGGATAAAATATTTTGGCAAATGAATATGGAGTGTCCAAGCAAGAGCTGATGAGAAGGGTGGAACAGCATTGAACAACATATTATCTCACTCAACATTTTATATCCAAAATAATTTAAAACTTGCAATATGATTTTCTTATGAGGTTTTTAACCTCCCTTTGCAAAACCACTGAAGCTCATTATTTCTGGACTTACTCTTGAGGTATTCTTTAAGATTTGTATCCAGTTGTTTAGGCAAATGGATTGTAGGAAGATGAAATAATCCAGGAGCATTCTTGTCTTTCTTGCTGAACTGGTCCAAACCATAAGCATACTTCTCAAACTTCACATTATTTTCTCTGTCCCCACCCCCTCCCCCTGAGGTTTCAATGTTGGTCTGTGGAGGACTTACATTGCTGAATACCTGGCAAAACAAGTTATAAAGATCATCAATTGAGTTCTCATAGTGGTTAGAATTTATACTTACGACTTTTCAATGATCAGTGAATCCTAAAGCTTGGTTTTGAAACAGTTCGCGGCAAAATCTTGGTTGCCAAATAATCCACTTTTACAATTGTTTTTCTTACCCTTACGTGTTGTTTAGTAGCCTGCAAACTTAATTGAATGACTAAACATCTCTTACAACTCAATAATCGCGTCTTCCATAACAAATTAGCGTTCATAATTCCAAGTTGCAAGGCTGTCTTTTTGCTACACTTTACTTCGTCCATCCGCCATCTTGGATTTGAGTGAAGGGAAGAGCCTGGGTCGAGTTGGGACGAAAAAACAGGAAGCCCAAACACTGATTGGGAGTTTGTGCGAAAAGTAGCCTGAGTGTCAGGTCAGGCTATGCGTATGCGAAAAGTAAAGAAAGGAAGGAAGAAAGGAAGGAAGGAAGAAAGAAAGAAAATGAATAAATATATGAATAGATGAACTAAAAATACGGAAAGCAGCGACATGAGAGGGTTTCGGAAAAGCGCAATCACTGATGACGATTTTACCGCGCATGTTTAAAACCTGCTTATAGAATCATACTCCCACAACGAGATGGTTGAAAAGGGGTATGTGTGTGTGGGGGGGTGGGGGTCCCAAATGGCCGCCACTTAGCTTCGCAAAGGGGGGGGGGATGGTTCCAATTTTATTTTACCTGAACGTAAAGAACATGATCGGCTTCACAAAGAGAGATCCCATGGAACCACCACTTCGTGGATCCGCCACTGGGGCATAAAGGATAACAGGAACATGTGGAGGAATCACATTTTGTATTGATAGGAACCTATGATTTTCTTTTGATTTCAAAGTGGCATCATAAGAAGTCACTATGAAGATGTTTGACTATAGGTTTTTCTTTTAATAAATTTTCTTTTATTCTATACAAAATATTCACAGATAGAAGGCTGTTAATGAGGTGAGCCGTCTTCATTCAGCAAATGTTCATCACTATCCATGTCAATCATACTTGGACCACTGCCAACCTAAAAAACGTCGAAAAGAAAAAAAGATTAAAAAAAAAAAAAAAAGGGATAGACCCCTTGTAGCACGTCGGAATGTGGCTCAAGTTTGAGAACTAAACAAACAGAAGGTTGAAATTCTTTTGTTTCGCCCACCAAATTGAGCTGCTTTGACGTCACATGAAAGGGGTCTATAGTGAGTATTCAGCGAGGTGGGTGCCTTCTGGTGAAGGGCGCGCACCATTTTGTAGACCAAGACAAGTGAAAACTGCTATATACAGTTTGCACGGTTTCTTTTAATATCAGATGGATAATCGACAAGTCAGAGAAAAGACCAGTGTATCTGTCTCGTATAAGATTAGTAAGAATGACAATGCACTCATGTCCAACTCACATTCTAAACTACGAGTAACTTCATACAGTTCTTTTATGGTCTTACCTTTGTACTTATGATGTATTTAATAGAAGATGGAACCGGATTTATTGCCATCGAGTCTAAAAGATCCTGAAGAAAATTACACAATTAATAATGAATTAAGACTGAATCTCCGACCCAGAGATTAGAGGTCACTATCCTCTCCCCTATAAGGCAGAGCAACAGCAGAAATGAATTCAGGAAAAGGTCTTCAAACTAAAAATGGGAAACGTTCTCCAGACAGATGAATAGGCTTTGAATATGACTAAAGCTAAAGCTATCATGTGATCATCCATTATATATTTCTCTGCGATAGAATTGAGTGGGAACATACATGGAGTACTGACTTTACAGCACGTACGTGGTACGACATTCCTTAACATTGAAATGGCTTCCCATCGTATTCAAGTAAATCATCCATACACAAGACGTGGCCCACCATACGGTTACGATTTTGACGTATCGCTTTCCACTCTTATGAACAGAATCGTTCAAGTGAACACTTATAATCACTGTAGCTGGAGCAGTTTTCGTATTACTAAAAAAAATTTACGGCACGAACCGCGCCTTGCCGTGACCGTGTCAGTGAGGTGCCGTGTATGAAAACATTTGACATTCGGTGCCGTATCCGCGCCGCGCCGTAACCGTGCCGTGTGCTATGAATTTCCAAATTCATAAGAAATCTGCTCTATCCTATGGTGTGATGTAAACGTACTTTTGACAATTTCGGCATTTCTTGAATTGGAATTCCCTTGATAAACCTGATAAGATAAGAAAAAATCGTCTTAACATCCCTTTAAGTAACGATTAGTTGGCTTTAGTTTTACAAACCCTTTGGTGTCTCGTGGAGGGAAGAAGTGCTGGATTACTGCTACCATTTCAGGAACGTCTTCTTTTCGTAAAAATAATACAGCATTTGGACCAGCATCGAAGGTATATGCTACCTAAAAATCAAGGAAATTGTAAAGCTAAACATTATGAGTGGGAAACGTAGGGTACCGATAAACATTCAGCAGGTATACGGCACGGCATCCCATAGAGCAGTTTTCGTATGACTATGACCGTGTGAATGCTGTGCCGTGTATGAAAACATACAACAGCGTCGACAATACGACAATAGACCCTTGGCAGCACGTCGGAATGCAGCTCAATTTGGAGGGCAAAACAAAAGAATTTCAATCCCCTGAGAATTAGAATCTCTTGTTTTGCCCTCCAAATTGAGCTGCATTCCGACATGCCGCAAGGGGTCTATTCGCGCTAATAACTGATTAAAAGAAAGTTTACAAATTACCTTAGTATTTTTGTGATATTGATTGTAAGCTGTAACAAGTTGTATAATACTATGTGAGGTAGTGTTCAAGTAGGGTGGTTCTATTGGTGGATATGTGTCTTGACAGACAGCATGGAACTGGTTACTCTCCTGATGCATGAAAGAAAAAAACTTGTTAACAATCATGTATCTGTCATAGAAGCCCTCAAAGAAACCAAAAACAATTATATCTCAATTTCTTTAAATTTAATGGACCATAAAAGAATCTCGTGGCTGATGTACGCCAAGTCACGGCTAACTCTCAGATCAAATTTAATTGTTTGCAGAGGGAAAGAAAGAAAATCGAAGGCCCTGGAGAAAAATAACAGACATATGTAGACATAATAAACTTGCCTTTATAGTTAATTCAGCAAAGGTTCCAAAATCTTTATCAATTATTGCTTGTTCCATATCTATCATCCTTTGGGGTACACAGTGTCTTGCTCTGAGCTTTAGAAGGAATGATAAAGGTGAGATGTAACATACAGTTTCAGGGCCGTAGCAAACCTCGAAAAACTTGGGGTTGAATGATATTTATTTAATTCATGATTTGTTATGTTGGATGATTGCCGGCATTATATTTGTGGTATATACATGTCGGATGAGCAATTATCTCAGTGATAACTATGAAAGTGAGTGCTGTTCTCCACTTTTCACAATGCTTCATTATTCTGACCTGTAGAAGTTCACTGGTTTGAACGCTTCTCTTCATTCCTTCTGTACTTGAAGTTGACTTTTTCTGGTCATTCACCTAAAATTGTTAGATGTATTGTATGTTAAGTAGGGTCCAGGTCTGGCCTATCTGTTATTCCCTATCCCAAAAGGACTCTCTACATCACCACCTGGTCATCCCCTCGACATCTGTTGTATTTTACTTCCTCTCCCCCCCCCCCCCCCCCCCTTTTCCACAAACTATATCACTATTGTGCCACAGCAATGCATTCTGGGACTGTTAACTTAATCAAATAACACAGGACAAAAGAACAACAAGACATCTTTTGTTTGGTGATTTTTGAATGAGTTAACAGTCCCAGAATGCATTGCTGTGGCACAATAGCGATATAGTCTATTGACAAGGTGTCTCTCCCATCCCCTTATCCATAATCCCTAATCATTTGTGTGAAATTTCTTGTCCTTGTCCCCATACAAAGCTCTTTGCCGTACAAACTGTTTCATAATGTTCAACCAAAATTGACACTTACAAGTCCCACCAAATGCCTCCTAGTTGAGTCCTCCTGACTGGTCACATATTGATCAGTCTAATGTATCTAGTCATCATGTTTGGTGTTTAAGCAGACTTAATTTTTAGCCTTGTGACATAATCCAAATACATGTATGAACTTACCACAAGAATGAGGATTCTTAATGACAGCCAATGATCAGCTGGCATAATCTGTTTTGCTATGCTGTCTGTCCCATCTTCATGTTCGCCCTTCAACCAGACAACAAAACCACCATACATGCTACGACAAGCACTACCAGAGCCTTGCCTGGAATACACCAACAACACATTGTTTTGGTTATATTAATTACTATCTTGATGACTGATTTCATTTCTTTGTGCTGATCAAGACAAAAGTTACAAAAGGTAAATAGGCAATAGCAGGGATGGCAGAGCCAGGGGCGTGATGAGTTCCCAAAAAAAGAACAGAAAAAATTCTAGCACCCCCTCCCCCCACTTAAAAATGTGCTCCGCAATCCCTAAATGGTGATCAAGAGAATATGAATAGGTATATGGGAACTGTGGAAAGGCACACATGAGGAGCAGAGCAAGTTATTTGATTGATGGAAGTCCATTGCCTCAGATGCCTGATTTACGTGACTTTTGTGACGTCTTGATCAGAGCATAGAAATGAAAAAAATAGTGATAAGGAAATTTATTTCCTAAGGTTTCGGAATTTATTCTGCATCCAGTTTCTAGCCTTGATACCAATGACAAGTGAACCAATATCTCCTAAAATACTAGTCAAAGTCTATTACATAGTATATAAAATATGTTTTTCAGTGTGCTGACATTGTTCAAGCCCCTGGTTCAAGCATTCTAGACATGAGATTAATCATAAAACCAACCTTGCAAGGCCAGACAACTCACATTTAAGGTGGAATAGTTTGGCAAGCAAGAACACTGAAGAAAAAGAAAATTGAATTGATCAGGAATAATAATGTTAATTAAGTGTACTAGGTAATATTTATATTGAAACTGTTAACAACACTTACCAAGACAAGCATGTCCAGAGGCTGAAGACGCAAGACCAGCAGCAGTAGGAAAGTTGTTTTTAGATGCAATATGCAAATGACAGTCTTTAAGCTCCTGCCATCTCTCAGGTGACTCTAGCTGACATTTTTCTCGAACTGTTAATCAATTATTTAAAGCAAAGAATAGGCATGAGGACATAGAAGGATGGAAGCAGCCTCTGCTAGCCACTGTCTCTGCGAGTGTCCTGGTACATTTTGTATCCCAAAATTTAATATGCATTAGAGATTTAAAATGTAGGGAAGCACAGGTGTTATAGTGGTTTTCCTCCCTCCACAAAAACAAGTTGATACTAAATTCCAAATTTGATCATGGAACAAGGGCCACAGGTTTGATAGCCACTGGCTATTACATTCTTTCAACACTCACTTCTAGAAAGACAGTTTTGAATTCTAGGTGTATCTGCAATTGGTTGTTCCCTGAAGAGAAGGAGAAGAAAGAAAAAGCTTACAATGGGTTCTTGTGAATAGAAAAGAAAAAACAATACTCAAATCCAAACTAGATGAAAAGTTTTAGATGAAAAGTTTTATATGAATCAAAGTAATATAAGCAAAGCTACAAATTATCTAACATTTACCTTCCATTAATCCATAAAGAATCACATGGAAAATCAGCACTTGCTACAACAGTTGTTGTAGTACATAGCTGAAAAAAAGAATGAAATTAGTGTTAGGAATTAGGAAATATTTTATTAGTGAATAATCCCCTGGTGCAAATCCTGGTCAGGATCCTATGGATTATCCTGTACAAGATCCTGCAGGATCATCAGCCAGGTTATTTACTTTACTTGTTTTAGCATAATTTAAAGCGTTTATAATAAAGTTTTAATGAACTTCCCACATGAACACAAAACAGTATTTTCAGGTCTAGTCTGCACCTGATCATAAAATTCAGCAAATCTAACCTAGTACTGGAGCCCTTAGTTGATAACTACTCTTACCTTGCTCCCTCCTTCTCCCTCTTTCCAACATCATGTCCTTGTTAATTTTTTAAGGAGGGTAGCACTTAATAGAGAGTGGCTAAAAAATATGTGGTCCTCGCTCCATGATTGAATAGGAAATTATTTAAAAGTTGATTTTTGTGGAGAGAGGAAAACCAGAGAACCCAGAGAAAAACCCTCAAAGCACAAGAGAGATCCAACTAGAAACTCTACTCACATTTGACATCAAGCCTGGCAGGACTAAATCCAGGGTCATATTGGTGAGAGGCTAGGGCTGTCAATGCTATATGCCATCTGTGCTTCCCATACATCACAACACTTCAACCATAAAAAGTGAAGGATACAACCCCCTCCCCCCTCCCCCCTCCAAAGTCCTGGTGACTGGCCTGCCTGAGATAGTACTCACCTCTTCCTGGTTTAGTGTCACACTCAAAGATGAATTCACTGGCAGGATTAGTTTATCATTTCTCTTTCCCCCTGGAATGTCAGATAATAAATCATTAATCATAAGGAATAACTATTGCTGCCCTTTGACTAGCTGTGAGAAGTGTTTGAATCTCATTAACAGGGATAGCCCCCCCCCCCCCCCCCCAATAATGGGAGCATGCCCCCAATATTTGGTGGTCGTTAGCCCCCCCCCCCCCCCCAAAAATCAAAATTACCCTCCGCGGTCCCTGATTAACTGCACCAAATGGAGGTCAAATACTTACACCATGTGCTGACAGCCAGAAAAAATCATGCTATTAAAAACATAATTGTCATTCAGCTGATAGCCATTCAGGAAATGTCACATGAAACCAAGCATTAAAAAAATACTCTTAATAGCTGGGTTTCACTTGACGTCATTTCCTGTCTCGTGCAGGATGTCCCTCAGCTGAATCACAAGTTTTCAAAACCATTCTCCCTGGCTGACAGCACATGGTAGTCAGTGTTTGACCACCATTTGGAGCAGATAATGAGATTCAAAGACTTTTATCAGCTGATTGAAACCCAGCTATAGAATAAGTAATATAACAAAGCAGAGCAGCAGAAGTAGAGATAGCCTATAGTGGTGTCTAAATATTTCAGACACGGTATAATATACTATCTTGAAAATAATTGTTCAGAAAATAAATGGAAAAACTCGAGCTTCCATAGCGTCATTCGAAACATTTTACTGTGAGATGCTGTCTTCTTATGCTCAAAATTTATTTTATTCTGAATACATAAAAAAGAATACTCACAATATTTGATAACAGCAATATTCACAGGAGCTCTGGCTGTATATCGAAAGCAAAGGTGATTTTTACAGCTTTTTTTCTTGACTGGTTCTTCGTCCGCCATCTTGAATTATTGTGAGACGACGATGAATGTGTTCAGCGGCGAAGAGGCAAGAAACCCTACCTACCCCACCCCTATCAAACAAAATTAGATAAAAATGTTTTTTAGGCGTTTTTTCGGTAGTATTAGGCCACATTCGGACTTTTCACAAAATGGAATAACTTTGAGGTTTAAAAACAACTAAATTGACTAAGACACTCCTAGTTCTAGAGCTGAATGGTACTTTTTCCAATGAACTCAGTGGATGCGCAAAAGAGGCGTTGGCTTGGGCTGCCTGTGGCTTAACGACACACCCTAATCCCATAGTGCATCATGGTCATCATGAGGACAAGAAATGGCGGCCATGTGAGGAGATATGACGAGTGGTGGGATGCGAAGAAAATATCGCTGTTTGGACGGTAAGGTAACCTTAAAACGCCATTAATATCTTCAAAATATTGACATTAAACCTTTTTCTTTGTCTTAAAGTCCTTATTTCCAGATTTTTATATTTTGTTTTTAATTCAAAATGACTTTTCTTAGGTCAGTTGAATCGAAGGTGACCGAGAAAGAACGTACACATCTTTGTATATCTTCTCTAGTAACTTATAACTTGTATTTTAGTTATTTGTGTTTAATGAACTACACCTTTTGCTGTTCATCTAGTCGAAATATACATTCATTTACACCAAGGGTTGAAACAATAAGGCCAATATACGTTCATTAATACTGGTTTATTTCTCTTGTTCATACTATTGAAATACATGCTTGATTGAGAACGAAAACCTTCATAACAATGTTTTAATATCAAACATGACGGCCGCTCTCGACCATGTGCTATCTCTGACCGAACGGTGGGGACTGGTATCAAATATGATGTCATAACTAAATATATGCAACAATACGAACATGAACTTCATTAATAACGCGAAAGAACATTCAGGTATTCCATTTACATATGTATTGACTTTCAATGGCATACAACGGGCATTGATTAGCATCTTTCGACAATCAAGAACGCCAAGCAAAACAAAATCAAATGCATCATCTGACAATCATTTCTAAATAATGCACTAGTCAGTTGTTTCCACCACCCCCCCCCCCCCCCACCCCCGGGACATAGTGGGGGAATTAGCAAATGAGGCATGGCAATCTAAGACAAATCCTCCAGTACTTATATTCTATGTGTACATACCTCTTTTGCATACTTTAAAATCGCAACTGAGTCGCCTACTGTAGAAATATCGATTTCTTTGAGAATGTCTCTGTTCAAATCACTAACCATCTCTTTTTGCATCCTAAAAGAAATATATCATACCACAAAATATTGAGTATTAAAGAAAGTTTAATCCTTATGAAATACAATGAAGATTGGGTTAAAATAAACTTTCATATAGACCTTTCGCGAGCGAACTTTTCTGCATAATCTTCAGCCTCTTGTACAGCACATTTGGTGAAAAAATGAAGAATAATACATTTAAATAACAAAAAACATGCAAATATATCATTACCTCGTGGCCCTCGTGGTCATCCACGTTGTCCACCATCTTGAAAGCAGAAACTAGGTTCCAGGCTCCCATCTTCAATTTCCCGTGTCAAGTGCTCTACTGATGTAAAAGATGTTGACATAGTCAACGGCATAGTAATGACCCATTTGGATATTGGATGAAGTGGCAATAAGGCTCCTGTGTAGTTCAGCCATCATGTGCTTTCTGAAGTCTTGGATGCTTGGTTGATCTACTAACATGACACTGTTGGTTACTAGGCACCTGGCATAAAAGCTAGCAAACACTCTGTAGTCAAATTCATTATTTTGCTGGGGAAGATCACCTGGTTTATTGGCAACAAACTGCCACTCATGCTCATCAAGGCTACTGTCAACTATTTGTAACAGCATCCACATCTTCTTTAAAGAGGCTTCTCCATTTGGCTTTACAAAATTGCCAGGCATACTTTCAAGCACTGCGATAAGCTTTTCCTGTGGAAGCACTACAGTAAGAAACCAATGTTCAGAGTTTATGGAATTGCAAGGTACAAGAATAATCTCTTGCTTGAGTAGATTTTCCTTTTCAGCAACAAGCTTCTTAACAAAACTTTCAAAGATTTCCCATGAAATCACTGACACGCCTTCTCTAGTAGCTTTCAAGATCTGTAAATACTCATCAATAACAAAATTTGTTAGGTAATTGTCTTCACTGTTAGTGTGTCCACCAACCAATGAATCCAGGTCACGTTTGTCAATTATACCGCTTCCTTTGAACATGACTTGGCCACTAAGTACACCATCAACCAAGCAGGATGTGTTTAGAGGCACATTGAAGAGGGAAAAAGTACTTCCAAATTTTGCAGATATTATTAGACTTATCTATTAATATGGAAAGATTCTCTTGATCAATCTTGGAAAACCTTTGTCCTATTCTCTTTGTCATATCTTTATTGGAGGGATAAAAATGGCGTCTTGTTTTTACTGGGTTTTTTTTCTTCTTCTTTTTTTCTTGTGAAAAGGTGGCATTTCATTTCTACTACTTTGCGGACACCCTCCGTTGATTTAAGGGGACCACAGGAAGCCCAATAAGCGTCTTAGTTTTAAAATGTTTGTGTTTCTTTTTCTTGTTTTCTTTTTCTTTTCTACTTTTAAACACACTATAAAACTTCAAATATTTAATAAATGTTGGGTTGATTTCATTCATTTTCAATGAGAATAAGATGGGCTCTGTGAAAGGCTGCTATTTTTTAAACCTTTTTTGTAACTTCTCATAAATATTGAAATGATCACAACTTATTTCCATTTTTCCTCTTGTTATAGGATGAAAAAACTATGGAAACAAGTGTAGCTGGATGTCCTCTGAATTTTATAGGTACTTCACATTATATATCACTCATTATTTATTTTGTTGCACTTTTAAATTAAAATGAAACTTGTTATATGTTAAAAAAATTTATGAAAAATTATCAGCTATGAAAGTGCTGAAGTTAAGTTCACTTCTTAAATGTAAAAAAATATTTAAATCTATTAACCAATGCCAAAAGTTTGTTTTTATTGTATATAAAACTTTACTAAAAATCATTCCCTGAAAGCCTCAACTAATTTTCATGTTAAATGTGAAACTTTCAAGCTGCCATTTTAATCCGAGTTTCTTTGACACTTAAGCTTTTTTCTTCTAACAAATCTGCCATCTCTGCTTCAGTGCCACTATTATATCTTTCTTGTTAGATCTCCCTGGTTGACATCATTCTCGCTTTGCTTTTCAGTAAATATTTCCTATACAGTTGTCACCAGGCTCAGAAATGTTCTCTAACTTGAATGAGATTTCTTTCTTGAATTGTTCTTCGCAAAGCTTACATCATTAAACTCTCTCCATATTGACTTTTGCACTTGTATCTTGCCCTTTTGATTGGCTAACACTCAGAGTTGGAATCCGGTTAACGTTAAAAATTAATGATCTTAATCTTTTCCTGGTTGACCTGATACGAAATTTAGCATTTTCTAGCTGAAATGAGTTCTTTGAGGATTTGATAAAACTTTTTTTTTTTTGAATTATTTTTTTCCAATTACTACTGGTCTTGCATATATTTATACATGTTACATATGTGTATAATTAATAATATAATTTTCTATGCAGTCAATAATGTGAAAATGAATAAAATGGTTGAAAACTGACTTCCAAAAATTATAAATTAAGATGTCTAAATTTTTAGACACCAACTGCGACCTTCATGAGAGAGTAAATTAATTCATAAAGTTCTGTCATTTCAGCTATTTATAAAGTGTCATTGCTACTAGCAAAAGATGAAAAGAAGAAATATGATTTCAAGATATTAATAGAATAGAATAAATACTAGATAATACATCACCAAGTAAACCCAAAGTGCCAGAGCTAGGCAAGAAGGTCATCAGATGTTGTGGGATGGAAATTAAGGGATCAAAAGCCAAATATGTAAATGTGCTTATAAAGAAAAGTACAATGGACCTACTTTCAGTTCCTGTTGAGGAAGGAAAGGAAGGAAAACTCCCAGGCACAAGCCAGCTGAATCAAGACTTGTAGCACACAATTGGAGATCTGGCTGGACCGCAATGCCAGAAGCTGCTGGAATTTTCATGGGAAAATTTGCCACAGTTTAGGCCAGTACAGCTGTCATAGCAGCTTCCATGGCTGCTGCTTTGATCACTTATAGAATTTCAGGCAATAATGCATTATCACCAGAAGCACTAACAGATGCCAATGAGTTAGCAAGCATGCATCCGGAACATAACTGTGGTTAACTCTGTCTGTGAACCAGCGACAGTTTTCTTGTTCTATTACCCCAAGCAGCGTACCTGGATTTGGGTACAGGCTCTGATTGGCTCTTTCTTAATTAGTTAAGAATGAATTGGCATAGCTGTCAATATTTTCAATGGATTTTTCAGGCTCCTGTTGGATACTGGATCTCGTAGGAAATTTTTCTATCATTTAAATTTCTATAGACGCTTGTTTTACTAACAGAGAAGAAGAGTTTCAATATATATCAACTGTTTTGACCATTGAATATTATGTCAACTTGTTTGTTGATCTTTGTTGTTTGAATCACTACTCTAATTACATATTGTCACACCATTCATATAAGATAATCCCTAGTTCGGGTTCCGGCTCGTCGAAATTAATGTTCTCGGATAGAAGGTCTTCCAAGTGGACGAATTTCCCAGTTATAATCAGAGATACTAGTTTATGGGGGACGGGGGAGTATCCAGGACCCACGACGAACAGCTTTTGCAACTGGGAGGCCGGGTATGGCACGAAGATTGACAAGTTGTTATTGATGATATCTACCGATGGGCTCGTAACGTTTGGTTGGGACGTGGCGACGATTGGTGGGATAGAAGATTGGCCCACGCCCGGAAATGTATTAAGAAAAGGAGGACAAGATATTGGCCTACCTGAACCGTGATCTTGACCTGTCGAGGTGGATGGCAGGGGCAAGATGGCGGCGGGCAACGAGGGAACGCCCCCAGAAATATTTCCGTGCCCCGACGTCGGTTGAGCTTGCTGGCTGGCTGAGGACGAAGCGACGGACGACTGTGCCGTAGGGAGCCGAGCAGAGGCTATTGCCTGTTCGACCATGGAGGCTAGTGGCGCTTTTAAAGCATCAACAACCGATGCGATCAACTGTGGGGACGACGGCAGTTGGAGAACAGCGGCTGAGTTGGGCTGGTGGTCATTTGACAGCACCGGATTGGCAACAGCGGCTGAGTTAGGCTGAGAGCCAGGACCGGTGTTCGAGGCAGTAAGCGAGCCGGGAATGGCGCTTTCCTGGCTATTACGGGTCAAATGAGGCATGACAAACAATTGGAGAAAATCCTCAAAGCTGTTTATACCTAAACGGCGGTGATTTACGTCAGCGATTCCGGGTCAAAATTGACGGCTCCAAGTTGGCAAAAATAAACCAAGGGGAGAAATCCAATTGATGAAAGAGCAGATGGAAGCAAATCCCAGCAAGAGCAAAATATGGCGACCAAAGCAACCAGATCAAAATGCAAAGCAACCAAGCGAGCAAGCAAGCATGAACCACGAGGGCTAGTAAACCTGCGCATGCGCAACGACTGTCAAGATGACTGCTGACCACTCTCTCCCTGTTAACTTTGATTAATAAAGTAATCACATAAAATCCCTTCCTCTGACAATTCTATCCATTAATATTTGCATTATTTATCTTCAAAATCTTATTATATATGTTTCTAAGGAAGTATAATAAAAAATTTCTGTACTAAAACACCGAAAGTAGTGCCAAATTTAGATCACTAAGAAAGTCATTGAATACCGTGGCAAATCATTAATCATCAATATTGAGAGATATCTGTCAGTGTTTGGTTTATCTTTCTGCAGATCATTCTTTGGCGAACGAATCAGAAGGCATGTAAGAATGAATTGGCATAGTAGCTAATCACAGTCTATTTTATATGATCGTGCAACCAGAACAAGGAATCTTGCACTGATTCGCAGACCGTTTTAACCAGAGTTAAAGTGGGACTGCACGCAGGCTACAATGAGTTGGACTGCGAAACGTTTGTGGGAGCCACTAAGGATAACGATTCAGTGGTTATTTGTATCTTTATCTATCAGTTTCAATCTTAGTAAAGCTTTCTTCTCTTTGTCTTCCAGAAAGAGAGACATTTTAGAAAGACTTTAGTTAGAAAGTGTCAAGAAAGACTGGATAGACCATTCACCATGACACCTCAATTCTTTGTATCTTTATCTATCAGTTCCAATCTTAGTAAAAATTACTTCTCTGTCTTGCAGAAAGAGAGCCATTTTAGAAAGACTTTAGTTAGAAAGTGTCAAGAAAGCTGGTTAGACCATCCATGACACCATGACCTCGGTTCTTTGTATTTTTATCTATCAGTTCCAATCATAATAAAGATTACTTTTCTCTGTCTTGCAGAAAGAGAGCCATTTTAGAAAGACTTTAGATAGAAAGTGTCAAGAAAGGCTGGTTAGACCATCCACCATGACACCATGGTTCATTGGTTCTTTGTATCTTCATTTAACAGCTGTAATCTAAGTAAAGATTTCTTTTCTCTGTCTTGCAGAAAGAGAGCCATTTTAGAAAGACTTTAGTTAGAAAGTGTCAAGAAAGGCTGGTTAGACCATCCACCATGACACCATGGTTCATTGGTTCTTTGTATCTTTATTTAACAGCTGTAATCTAAGTAAAGATTTCTTTTCTCTGTCTTGCAGAAAGAGAGCCATTTTAGAAAGACTTTAGTTAGAAAGTGTCAAGAAAGGCTGGTTAGACCATCCACCATGACACCATGGTTCATTGGTTCTTTGTATCTTCATTTAACAGCTGTAATCTAAGTAAAGATTTCTTTTCTCTGTCTTGCAGAAAGAGAGCCATTTTAGAAAGACTTTAGTTAGAAAGTGTCAAGAAAGGCTGGTTAGACCATCCATGACACCATGACCTCGGTTCTTTGTATTTTTATCTATCAGTTCCAATCTTAATAAAGATTACTTTTCTCTGTCTTGCAGAAAGAGAGCAATTTTAGAAAGACTTTAGTTAGAAAGTGTCAAGAAAGGCTGGTTAGACCATCCACCATGACACCATGGTTCATTGGTTCTTTGTATCTTTATTTAACAGCTGTAATCTAAGTAAAGATTTCTTTTCTCTGTCTTGCAGAAAGAGAGCCATTTTAGAAAGACTTTAGTTAGAAAGTGTCAAGAAAGGCTGGTTAGACCATCCACCATGACACCATGACCTAGGTTATTTGTATTTTTATCTATCAGTTCCAATCTTAATAAAGATTACTTCTCTCTGTCTTGCAGAAAGAGAGCCATTTTAGAAAGACTTTAGTTAGAAAGTGTCAAGAAAGACTGGATAGACTATCCAACATAACCTCAGTTATTTGTATTTTTATCTGTCAGTTTCAATCTTAGTAAAACTTTCTTTTCTTTGCCTTCCAGAAAGAGAGCCATCTTAGAAAGACTTTAGTTAGAAATATGACAAAAATTACAAATATGACATTTGGTGGCTGAATGAAATTCCCCCACCTGTTCTTCACTAATAACCATGGGTACCACCACCATTAAAATTTATTCGATTTCTTTTTCTTCTTCCAACAAACAATCTAAAAATTTATTAACGCAATCTTTCTCCCAGTATATAACAAGGGGATGACAATAATGTTTAACCGTTGATACATACATACATAACTTTAATAGAAGTTCACATAGGGGCTTTTCAACAATTTTTTACAACTATTTACAGTCGACAGTAAAATTAATGATAATCATTAAAGTAATTTATTAATACAATGGTATAACAAAACCCACTTGGTTTGTGCTGTTGGGTTTTCTGAGTGAAACTTTGGTGATAATCTAATTCTGATTCATTACAGTTCACTAAAATCGATTCAAAATCAGCATAAAGGATTTTGTACATCATATGGTCTTCGTCAGGCAGTCTGATTTTCTGAGTACCCTGGCGGTTACAGTGAGGTTCTGGAGCCTCTAACAAATCTTGCCTGACAAAGGCAATAATTGCAATGGTACATACAATGTTCATGTTGATATAAAACATGTCATAATCGGTCTAAATCTCTAATCAAATAGTGTCTCTTGTAATCCTTTGAGAACCGCAGCAAATTGCCATGCAATTCTTTTTTCTCAGTAATGTATAAAGGGAACAATTCTTCAACTTCATACCCAAAAACATTAACACTATTTTCACTTTTATGGTTGAGAGGGTTGTAGGCAGCTGTTCCTAAGCTGTAGCACCTACCATTAAAAATAACACAAATATCAGATACTATCAAATCTCTTGTCATCCTTTGAGAACAGCAGCAAATTGACATGCAATTTTTTTTTCTCCCTAGTAATATGTAAAGGAAACAATTCTTTATCTTTGTACCCAAAGACATTCATACTAATTCCTGGGTTTTGGTTTTCAAATTTCTTTACTTGATTCAACTTCACTGGGTACTCAATCCCTGGTGTAGTGCTGTACACGGTTGGCGTGAGCAATCAAATGAACTGGGTGCTTTGCCACCAGTATTGACCACATTGAAGAAGCATTTTTCGTCTTCATTTTGAATGTTGAGTACTGTTTTCTTGTCTTTTATCTTTTTAAGCAGAGGGAGGTAACTTGCTCTCTTGAGAGGTGTGTCTGAAATTTTCAAACATCTGCAAGCAATAAAACATCTGATTTTAGATACAAGTTGTGATAGTCTCCTAAACCCCTACATTGGAAATCTTGAAAAACCTGTTGGGCATGTTCATAATTTTCTTGCGGGATCGCACTTTCCGTTAGTGAACTATAAAACTGATCTATAGCAGGTAGCCCAGGTTCCTCAAACTTTCTTAAACTATCCATGTATTCATAAGGATACACCCCCTTACGTAATAAGAGAGAGACCTTATTCAAGTTCACATATTTCTTTAGAACTTTAAATTTTGCGTCCCCTTCCCTACTTAGATTGGTAACTAACTTTTCCAATGAAATGTTCAAAAATTGAAGAGAATCTATAAAAACTAAGTTAACAACAGAAAATGAGATGTATTTTTCAGTGTTATTTGGAATACATGAAATTCTGCATGATGGAATGCAGTAATAATTAGTTTTTAGGCTTAATACTTATATTCCCCCCTACTTTGGAAATCTTGAAAAACCTGTTGGGCATGTTCATAATCTTCTTGTGGGAACGGGCTTTCCGTTTATGAACTACATAACTGATCTTTAGCAGGTAGCCCAGGTTCCTCAAACTTACTTAAACTATCCATGTATTCATAAGGATAAACCCCCTTACGTAATAAGAGAGAGACCTTATCCAAGTTCATATATTTCTTTAGAACTTTAAATTTTGCATCCCCTTCCCTACTTAGATTGGTAACTAACTTTTCCAATGAACTAGTCAAAAATTGGAGAGAATCTATAAAAACTAAGTTAACAACAGAAAATGAGATGTAGTTTCAGTGTTATTTGGAATACATGAAATTCTGCATGATGGAATGCAGTAATAATTAGTTTTTAGGCTTTATTAATGAGAAGTCCCCAGAGAACATAGAATTGCATACAATGCAGTGCTTCCTGGTAGGTCGTTAGCTAAAAGAACTTATCTGCTTTCCAATTTATCAATTTGTAAAAGTTTGGCTTTCGTCCTTGGACTCTTTCTATGTCCATCAATCACTTTGTTGCCAAGGTCTTCACAGCATTGATACAACAAAAATCTAAAAAATATCTTTAGGTCCCCCATGACCTCTGTTTCAACCCTCTGGTCATTTTCCATTTTTCTCATCTGTTTCACAAGTTTTGCAATTGCTTTTCGATGTCTTATGCTTGAATGACACAGGGTTAATAACACGACCACTTCTCAACTCCATCGTTTTAACTTTGGTTCGTTGTTGTTGTGTTAAAGAGTGAAGCGGGATTGATGAGATCTTATTTCTTGGCCTTCATGAATATGTAACTACAGGACTTGGTTACCTAGAATCAAGCACTGCAACATGGTCGCGAGGTTCAAATTATGATTATCATAGAATCGATTAGCATAAATCTTCTGCCAATGAGATAAGAGGCAGGATGCAAAGGCCGTGTTAGTCAGGCATGTTGTAGTTTCAAGATGGCGGAAGGAAGCTCTGGTGAGTTCAATAATAAATGATAGTTTAATAGTCTTAAATGTTGGAGAACTGGATAAGGATGAATGAAAAAACATTCATGAAGAGATATGCATGACCACAAAAATTTGATTGGTAAACAAACTAAGGTGAACACAGTTAGAGTAGAGTGACACTTATGAATGTCTTATATCATGAAGTCCATAAAAACATCCAGGACAACAAAAAAATACTCTAAAATACTTAAATTCACAAAAAAATAAAGACTTGTCAATGACATCATAAAACTGAGAAGAAGTTTTCGCTGACAAAATGTGGATGAAAAACAATACACCAGACCTAAAACTTACTCTGAATTCCATGAGCCCTCTCTGCTGTGTTGGGTTTGTCTCCCATTTTTTCAATCTTGTTTAGATTTTTTGGGAAATGTCGTCCCAAATGTCTGACACCTTCTGCAGACAATAGGTAAAAACAGCCCACATTCAATGCAAGCCTATACATTGAAATAGAGAAAAAATGATAAAATAAAATTAGTTCTTAATTTTATGAGGAATCAGTTGAAAATAAAAACAAATTAATTAATAATGATTCATATATTTATATATGTATTTTTAATATCTGCAATTTCTGCTTGCTCTTAATCTCTCTGTCAAAGCATCATCATTGATTGAGATTATATTTAATAAAATAATATCAAAAATACAGGAAGAGAATACAAGGGACAGTGGACACATTACTCTTCCAATATTAATATGGACGTTTCCAGGCAAATGCAAGAAAACAACTTAAAACACACCAAATTATTAATACTGGGACCAAGCACCAGTGATCCGAGTGGGGTCTGGGTTAGTGCACTGGATGGCATTGGAACCAGATGTTGGTCAACCCCCATTTGTATAATACTCCTCAAAAAAACATATAAGGGCAAAAGTCTAATTTACCTCAGATTTATTGCCAAAATTGATCTCAAAAATGCACCACTCTGCAATGTATATTTTAACAAAACTTCCAAACTAACCATACCAAATAAAGAAACAGATAGATAATTGCATCCAAATTTAAAACATTAACAAGAAATAAATAACACATATATCATTTATAAAGAATACTACAGCTGTTACTTATATTTGCAATTTAGAGTTTTGTATACTTTTCCGGGCTTGATTTCATTGTATTTCCCAGCTATTCTATCTTGGTCAAAATTCTCCTCCTGGAAAATCTTGTAAATTAATTTTCATTGGCTAAATATTGATGCATTACTCCGACCATTCTTTTGCTTATGGTTTCTCATTTCGGCTGTCCAATCTCTGAGGGGAGGACATCCCTCAGTGCCAACTTCCCAAACTGTCTTCACATTCTGAAAGGTGTCCACATTCCTTGGGATCGATATGGATTCAAGCCAATCACGACAGGTCAAACCACCATCTGTCTACCCATATTTGCAATACATTGCCTGTTTTGTGGACAGAGTGTGATACTGAAATTGCTGGCTGTATTGTGAAAGATGGCTGCATGGTTGGTTGATGGGAACTGCATGGATGGTGGTGCTGGTGGCTATACAGAGAATGGTGGTAGCTGCATGGATGGTAGTGCTGGTGGCTGCATGGAAAATGATGGGAACCGCATGGATGGTGGTACTGGTGGCTGGACAGATAATGGTGGTGACCAATAGGCCACCTGTCTTGCGGCATTTAACACCGACCCTTGGCTCACATGACCTGGTAAAACTGGCTCCGATTGAAAATCTTCCAACAGGAAATTTATGTTCTTTAGTGCATTGATGATTTCTACATTTATTGCTGGGGTTTCACCAGCTGTCACATCTGTGGAAATGGCTTGACTATCACACTGAGTTTCCTGTGCGAAGGAAACTTTAAGAATCTCTGCACCATCTGTTATTCCCTGTGTGGTTGTACTACCGGTCATCAAATCATCATCTGCTACCCTTCCAGCCAGTGCTTAGAGACACTGCTGTAATTCAGCTCTGTGAAGAAACCAAAAACAAATATATTAGGTGTTGTTTACAAACGATAAAGAGCAAACAATAAACACAATACTGTAATCAGTATATTTAGTTGGCCTGAATACCAAAATTGTCCAAAATTCTATTAAATTAAGAAAAAACTGTTCAGAAAAATGTTTTTGACTTCATTTCCAAAAGCCAAAAAATTCAGTCTTTCTTATTTTTCATCACTCTACTCAAGTAGATAAATTTTGGGTTCTAGTCCTTAGTTTTTAGTGCTTTCTTTGGCGTCCATTATTTCTGTAGTATAGCCTCTAAAAAAATAACCACTAAAACTATACCTTATCCTAGCCTAATGTGAGTGTGATATGCACTACATATTCGATAACACGTTATGTGTAAAAAGCACTTGTAGACAAAGAATACTTCAGCGGCAACTGAAAATTCGAGCAGTTAAGCTTATCTCCCGCTCCAGCAATAATCTTAAAACACAATAAATTGTAATGTTTATCAAACTTTTTTTGAAAAGTTCCTATAAAGGCCAAGTAAACGCAAGGCAGAGATCTAGATCTTCTAGAACACTTCTTATGTGACAGAACAAGCATGCTGCTGCAAGCGTGCTTCTTGGTTTAAAACCTCACTTTTTAAGCAGATAGGAATTAAAAAGAATCTCACCTCTTCCATATCTGTAGAGTTCAAGGCATCTACGTTTTCTGATTCGCTTAATTCCATCCTGGATTGAACCCCTAACTCAGCTTAATGATACTATGAATTCTCTGTTCTCTTCGATATGCTACAAATGCCGTACACCAGGCTTGGTAGCTCATTCATCTTGCAGGAATATGACTTCACTGTAGGAATCGTAGGATTCCTACACGCCATATATGGAAATCGGAAAAAAAGAGTAATTTTTATATTGTTTTCGAGGTATGTCAGTAATACCAGTATGACAGTCATTCTACTATAATTAGCGATACATCCAACAAATTGAAATAACTTTGAAACTTATGATGACAAATTGTAAAAAAATACCTTATAAAATAATAGGCCCCTAAATATAAAATGATACTAATTTCTGATATAAGACCATATAGGCCTGAATGAAATGAAAGCAAATTTACAATTGACTTAACCAGAAACTGTGTGATCTTAAAGGGCGGTACTTTTGTTTGTGGAATACTGTAAAGATATTGTAGATTCGATTTTCATTTAAAGTAGGACATCCTTAAATTCGCTAATAAAGAAAACAAAATGTTGTACTTACATATTGGTCCCGCTTGCCAAGGGCTACGATTTTGAAGGAATTACGATTGAATCCCGCACATGCTAATACTTCTACTAAAACTAACTTAAAACAAAGCTAACTTTGCTTTTATATGCGCATTGTGACGCCAGAGAATCAGATTTCAAATCAAACTAAGTAAGCTAAACAGGAAACTAACTAAATAATTAATACAGGGGTCTCATTTAGTCCAGTCCCGGACTCCCTTTCTGTCCGCTCCGACAGGCTGAGGTCTTCGAGGAAAGAGAGTCAAGTATTACTTGCATGCGCATGTGCAGAATGAGCCAATCAGATTTAAGTTCATTTTTAAAGAGCCTGCAATATACACCAAGATCGACGAATTGCACGCTTTTCCATCTGTAGATCAAATGTAATTGCACACATGGAAACAGAGTGTAAATCAGTGACTTTTCAAAGCCTGTACTTAAATTCACAAATACATCCTTTCCAACTGTCTATCCGTAAATCGCCTGTAACTGTTCAAACTTCGGTATAAAACCATGGTTGGTTTTTCCAAGTGCATATTTCACTGAATCAATAAATTGCTTTCCGAAATGAGACTATAATTATCGTGTATACACAAGTTAACCTTCATTCACTTCCGCCATTTTGATTATCATACAGGGATTGTAACAGCGCTATCACTATTTTATGGATCTTTTTGTTTCTTTTAATTTCACCAAATTAATCGTTGTGGTATTGATCGTAAAACTACAATGAAACATTCAAATAATACATAATTACTTAAAGTTACAGATTAGTGTGTTATCTAATTAGATTTACAATGAACAAAGGTACAAAACTATAACTAAATCATCTAGAAATGTGTACACTAATAACAAATCAATAATATATATGTAAATCTATGATTACAAATGTAATAGACAAGAATAATTTACCTTGTTTAGCCTTTCAAAACTTGTACCAAATCATGTGTTCGTGGTGCCTTCGGCATCGGCAAATAATTGCTTGCTCGCCACTAACAAATGACGATATTTTGCTCGACCTTGTCCAATAATTGCTTAATATATAATAAATAAACACAGACGACTATGGGACTCAGAAAAAATCTGATCCCAGATGGGATGCAGTTCTTATCAAAACCCACAGATAAGCCTTGCTTACCATAGAGTCTCAGTAGCTAACTGGTCAGAGTATTCGACTAATAATAATAATAATAGGTTTTTTTTATCAGCACTGTGGTAATACTTCCCATTACTCTATGGTCCATGTGCTTGATAACGATGTTTTGGGAGCTATTTCTATAGATATTAGTAAATTCTAAACTGCAAGCAGACATACCAGAATTCCAGCCGGCTTGGTTTAATGTAGTAGTAGTGTGCATAGAAAGGTTGTATGGGGTATGCTGATTAGGAATAGTGGTGGATGAATTGTGATAAGGAGGGTTAGAAACCTGTGGGTGGCTGTATGGGTTATGCTGATTAGTAATAGTGGTGGATAAATTGTGATATGGAGGGTTAGAAACCTGTGGGTTGCTGTATGGGTTATGCTGATTAGTAATAGTGGTGGATGAATTGTGATAAGGAGGGTTAGAAACCTGTGGGTGGCTGTATGGGGTATGCTGATTAGTAATAGTGGTGGATGAATTGTGATATTGAGGGTTAGAAACCTGTGGGTGGCTGTATTGAGTATGCTGATTAGTAATAGTGGTGGATGAATTGTGATATTGAGGGTTAGAAACCTGTGGGTGGCTGTATGGGGTATGCTGATTAGTAATAGTGGTGGATGAATTGTGATATTGAGGGTTAAAAACCTGTGGGTGGCTGTATTGGGTATGCTGATTAGTAATAGTGGTGGATGAATTGTGATATTGAGGATTAGAAACCTGTGGGTGGCTGTATGGGGTATGCTGATTAGTAATAGTGGTGGATGAATTGTGATATGGGGGGTTAGAAACCTGTGGGTGGCTGTATAAGGGATGCTGATTAGTAATAGTGGTGGATGAATTGTGATATGGAGGGTTAAAAACCTGTGGGTGGCTGTATTGGGTATGCTGATTAGTAATAGTGGTGGATGAATTGTGATATTGAGGGTTAAAAACCTGTGGGTGGCTGTATTGGGTATGCTGATTAGTAATAGTGGTGGATGAATTGTGATATTGAGGGTTAGAAACCTGTGGGTGGCTGTATGGGGTATGCTGATTGGTATTGGTGACCGATGAATTGTGATATGGAGGGTTAGAAACATGTGGGTGGCTGTATGGGGTATACTGATTAGTAATAGCGGTGGATGAATTGTGATATGGAGGGTTAGAAACCTGTGGGTGGCTGTATTGGGTATGCTGATTGGCATACAAAATCACAGTAACGTTAACCAAGCGATAAATGAGATGTACCAGCTCCTCCTTTGGTCAAACCATGTTCAAAGGAATTTAGCTTGGCAGCTAAAAGAACACTGTCCCTTGTGTCTGCATGGGTAGCTTCCAAAAGTGACTGGTTTGGAGGTTTGCAGCTTTCATATTCAATGATGCTTGTTTTTTTTGTTTCAGGATGTCTTATACGGTAATTATGCAATAAAATAATACTTGTCGGTCTACATTGTTGCATTGCAAGTTGCAGAGAGAATGTTGTTTGTATTGCCACTCCTGCGACAACACAATTTCACTGTTGCATAAAGTAGAAGCTCTCTCTACTCTATGCAACAATGAAAATTTGTTGCATGCGAAGTGGTAATACGAGCAACCAAGAGAAAATGAACTGAGAGAAGAAATCCCCGTGCCCCATCATGAGCACTCTTTGATAATATTTTTAGAATCCGATCTATTTTAAACTTTTGTTTTCGTTAAGACTAGAAGACCTATGCGACCTCCCCTCAAGGAATTGAACCAATCAGGTTCTTCGCTCAAAATATATCCAAGCTTAAAATAGCATCAAACAGTGATCATGATGGCTACAAGCCTATAATATGGGAGCGATTCCTTCTCTTAGTTCATTTTCTTTTGGAGAAACATTCTCTCTGCAACTTGCAACCCAACAATATTGCGCGACAAGTTGCACGAATTTGTTGCCGGTATCGCCGCACCTTTACAGAAATACTCCAAAACATCACATGAAAAAAGGTAAGAGTTACAGTGCGAATCAAAAAACCGTGGCACCTAGAAACATTCCAGGAATGTTCTATTGTTCTTTGGCCAATCAGAAATGACTCTCTAACCACAAGATGACAGAAAGATACCAATAACCCCCCTGATTGGTTAAGAAATATTCTTGAAATATTTCTAGGTGCCCACGGTTTTTTGATTTGCACTGTAATATTAATAATGGCTTACTGTTTGAAAAATTAGAAAAGGGCTGTTTAGTCCACGCCTTCTATTTAATCTGATTCTCCCTCGCCCAGTATTGAAAGAGTAAAAAAGAATCCCCCAGACTGTAGCCCCTCCTCTCCCCCGATTGATAGTTATACCTGGTGTTCCCCAGAGGTCCATAATTGGGCCGGTTCTATTCAACATCTATATAGATGATCTACCTGACATCTCCAGTGTGTTCTTTGGAATCATATATGGATTACTCGAAACTATATTTTTATCTTTTCCAGAAAAAAGATGCAGAATCTGCTTTGGCCTAGTTGACGGAAGACCTGAAGAATATTGAATATATTCTCAAGAGAATTCCACGTGGTCTGAAATGGAAAAAACATTACGCCCAAACCGAAAAGGCCTGTTGAAGACTTGCTCTGTGGGAAGTCCCTGCCAGATATGCACCTATTATAGACCCCTCAGTGAAGCACGTTCGGAATGCAGCTCAATTTGGAAGACAAAACAATAGGTTAAAATTCTCAGGAGATTGAATTTTTTGTTTTGTCCTCCAAATTGAGCTGTTCTGACTTCACGTGCAAGGGGGTCTATACTTGATAAATTAAATGAGTTTCTAGGTAGTCTTCAGTGTGACGGTTGTTGGGGTGACTGACCTTTAGACAACATGAGCATAAGTCATCGTCCCTAAAATAGTTCCCATAATCTCTTGTATCTCGAGGTCTTTACCAGTCTTTCTTTGAACTTCAGAAAGATTGATTGTATAGAGTTGGACTGATGTTTTGAATAGAATCCAATGCCCACAGAAATCCCTCTACATATTCGCAGAGTCTGTCCTGTTCAGAAACTGGAAACTTCCGGTTATTAAAATCAAAATTATAGGCCAATTGTCAGTTACAGCGGTTACCAATCACACCCGCGAAATTGTATAATGCGACGCCGCGACAAAGTAGGTTTCGGCGGGCGTCAATCAAGGCGTTTCATGACATTTCATAGCACGTGCCCTTGAAAGCTTTGTGTTTTCCGACGTTGTCATGGAGACACTTTGATTGACGTCTACCAAAACCTTATTTTGTCGCGACAGAAAATTGTACGTGATCGATTTCGCGCGTGTGATTGAGAAACGCTGTAACTGTAAACCCCCATCCAGACCCTCAAGTATGGGTATTTAGTAGACATTACGCCCCATTCTCGTTCCCAGACCAAAGCAGATGCTCTGGTACGGGAGAGCCTACGTAGCAAGCAGTTGATGTAATGTATTCATAAAAATGCAATGCATCACAACTAATACAATAGATAGAACGACAATAGAATACAATAGATTTTATGAATACATTACATCAACTGAGTGCTATGTAGGTTCTCCCGCTCTGGTACACCCTGCTGACTGGAAGCCAGAATCTTGTGATCAGGTTGTCAGGGCGCATGCTCTATTTCAGGATCGCTGACTATTAAATGCCGGCTCAACCCTTCTAATGGCTTCTTTACATCTTGTATGTGCAAATGTTTATATTTACAAATGGAATTTGATTCAATATTCGAAGATATACAACCGTTCTTGTCGAATTCGGCTTGCCAGGTTTCCGTTGGTATTTTTGTTTATCCTATAACAACTAATGAAATTCGATAGAACTTTGGGGTTCCACAGAGCCTCGAGCCTTCCAGAGATTTTCGTTATGAGGAGGCTCGCGCTCTGGGTACGAGAACGCATTACGCCTTTATCAACATTAACAGTTATCGTACACATTTCGATTCTGAGAATATATTGGTTTTTCTCAAGCCTAGCCCACATGACCTACGTAAAAGCAAACGTAAGCGCAAGCACAATTACGTGAACAACAGAAACGCCAAAATTAGAAATCGAAAGCAAATTAGTGGAAATCCAGGAAGTAGAAAATTGTCTCAACCTTTAATGAGAAGAGTCTGGGAAAGAGAATGATTTAGGTTCTGATACCTGCCTTGCGCAAGTACTTGGGAAAGGGAGACAGTGCAACATGGCACGGAATGATGCAGGCATGCAATCGATGTTGCGAGCCATGTCACACGACACAATTTGTTGCACGCAATATTGCTGAGGTAGAAAATGATCCTACTTCAGCAACATTGCCTGCGATGTTGTACCTGTGTCTGCGCCTTTGTGTTGGTTCGTTTTTTTAAAGTAATCAAACTTTAGTACAACCAAAAACAGATGATTACCATAAAAGAAAAAAATACAATAGTAAACTAGGAGATAGTCGAATGTTAAACCCCTTGCAGCACGTTGGGATGCAATTCAATTTGCAATTGGAGGACAAAACAATAGGTTCCAAATCTCAGGAGATTGAAATTCTTTTGTTTTGTTCTCCAAATTGAGCTGAAATGCGCTTTCCACACAATAGTATTTTTGTTGTTAAATATACTACGCTTATCACTCGGGTGAGAAACAGGAAGGTTTAGAGACATAAGTTTTGTCGTGACAACTACAATGTTGTTAGGGGCAACGGCATAAAGTTAAAATAAAAGAGCGGCAAGTGAAACATGCCTCAACCAATCAGAAACTTCTGGTCCCATACTCCTAAAGGAAATGCCCACGTGCCATTCCGATCAGCTTGTGCCGTTGCCGCTAACAACATTGTACTCTTGACTGTAAAACTTGTCTCTAAATTCTCTCCTTTCTCACTCGTGATAAGCGTAGTAAGCCGTTGACAAGGAATACGTGTTGCCACTTATTCCCTGATACCCATAACAACTAGCATTTGAAATGACATGCTAGCATTATCAATGGAGCAGAAAAGTTAATATTTTGAAATTACAAGGATTTTTCTAACAAAAAGAGCAAGACATGACTATCCTCGCTTTCATGTTTTTGGTAAATTTTTCTATATTTTCCTTAACTAAAATTGTGCTTATAATATGCGTAATGGATAAGTTGCGAGCCTTAATGTGAGCGACTGAAGAAGACTGCCATTAGGCCTTTGACAACTTCAAGTCGACTGAAAAATGAGCCAGTTCAACTAGAAACCGTGGACAGCTGTTTCGGCCTGTATTGGGCCTCGTCAGCACGGTGTGTCTAGTGAACTGGCAAGATCCCACGAAAATTAGTAGATGAGAGTTACGGCACTAGGCCATGTGGGATAGGCTCAGAGGCCTAGTCTTCTTCAGTCGCTCACATTAAGGCTCGCAACTTATCCATTACGCATATTATTATCTCTAAAATTGTGCTTATTTGACCCTTTTCAAAATTATCTTGGATGCAAGTCTAACAAAAGAAATCACACTTTCTTGCATTTCAATGATAGCCTAGCATTCAATATAATTTTGAGAAAGCTCCATTTAGTTATGATCTCTCACTAAGGCTAAGCTAGGCCAATCGTCGAACTTCACATGAGCCGTACGCATTAAAAATAATTAAAAGCATTAAAACCGTGTAGAAAATGATACGGTTACAGAGCGTTTTCACGAGAACTGTATGTCGAAGTACGTATTATTCTCATTTCAGGGCTACCCATTTTCAAAGCGGAGTCCTCGTAAAACAACACGATTTCGCAGTTTACAGGGAACCTGAAACCGGATCCGTTTTCAAAACTCTCCAGTTTCGATAGCGTTTTCAAAACGTCAAGTTTTCATTAATTAATACATATTCAATCCATGTCGTATAAACGCGAGGCGTTACTGCGTGCATGTAACGGGGCCTGTGGCCCAGTTCAAATTATAATTAATATCGATCTTTTCTTGAGCCGAAACTAATGACATCAAATAAGACCACCTTATTATCCATTGTATTCAATGCGCTCGACTCGTGAGAAGATTGCTGTTTTTACCGCCAAATTATGATTACATTATGATTACATGTTATGATTACATTACATTACAAATTATGATTACATGGACCTTTTTAGCTTGGGTGGTTTGTCATTTCAGACCACGTGTCATTCTCTTGAGAATGAGATTCTTTGTTTGAGGTGTATCCATATTCATGGTACAATGAGTCTCTCCCCAGGACCGTGTCAGAATTGCTGTCCCATCGGGAAACAAGGGCTTCTCGCTATTTCACTATTTTGTGTCTTTTAGTAACGTCATTGCAGGCAAATACACGCACCAAGAATTCCGCGCTGCTGCTCAATGCACATGCACATGCTCAGGGGATTTAAAAGTGGGATAAAATTTGTAAAATATGCTATATTTTTTATTATTCCACTTTTTAATCCCCTGAGCATGCGCATTGAGTAGCAGCACGGAACTTTTGATGCGTCTATAGCTGTATTCTACATTTCCATAATGCTTTGCGTTTTGGGGGAGCAACAACGAGAATAAATCGTTAATATTACCATGAAGATTAATAAGAATTGAAGAAAATAACACTTATGCATCTATGATAGATTCTACCAGAATTCACAAAAACCAGAAAGAAAGATATTTGAACAGGTTTACGAATAAAAGTCATGACATTTCTTGGTTCATACATTGTCTGTAACATCAAACGTTTCATTCTCCCATGCGTGTGGAATTAACTCTGATTAAACTGATACTGGATTTTTCAATGATAATAGCAAATATACTCAGCATCTGCAAGAAATGTTTTGAATTTTCAAATAATTTTTGCTATTGTTGCCCCCCAAAAACGCAAAGTATTTTAGGAATGTGAAAGTGGTGAATAGCTGCATTCTACATTGCGTGTCCCCAATTAGTTGCATAAACTAAACACGTTGACCTTAGAATAAAGTTAGTATTATTATTATTATCTATGGAATAAGTTTTTCTGGAGCTACGAAAACTACTACTGCGTTCTCATAACAAAGAAATGATACTCTTGGGAATGACACGTGGTCTGAAATGGGACAACAAACCGCCCAAGCTTAAAAAGTATATTTACCGTTAAATTGAGGCTTTGCTTTGATGGTTAAAATCTAGATCTTTGTGCAGTCCCTACCAAGGACTTGGCACTTTTGGCACAGTCTAACATGATCTTCATCGGTAAAAACAATAGCCGACGTTGCCCTTCTATGCTGTCTTCTCGAAGAGGAATTATAAGACCTCAGTTTAAATGGATAGCATTTCGAGTCGTTTCCATCAGAATCACAACGATAGCATTGCTGATAATACCCCTTCCAGCTGGTGTGGCTCACCCATGCTTTCTCGCACTTTTTACAGTAGAAGTTACCATAGCACGGTTCTTTGCCTGTGTATTCAGAGAAGGTGATGAGTAGGGCTCCCTTGTTTGCTTTAATGTACTCATACTTGTGTTTCTCGAGGAATTTCTCTACTTTTGGTCGTAATTTCTGGCCTTCTTTCGAGTGGTGTCCTGCTCCATCGATAATCTCCAGCCAGTCGCGCTCACTTGGTCTCGTGTCTTTATTCCTTAGTGTTGTCAGACGTTCTTCTAGTAGACGAATAGCTTCATCTCCTTCATTTCGTTCTCTCTCAATTACACCCTCTACCTCTCTGCGTGTTGTATTTTTCTTCCTTAAAAGTTGTCGTTTGTAATCTTCTAGCTGCTTTTCATCAGTGACTAGCTGTCCATGTAGATCAATCTCGCAGTCAGGACGACCATCATTGTAAAATTGAAAGATAGCATCAGACGCTATCCTGTTACTCTCGTGCATCAATTCTCCGAACTTTTCTTTAATTGCTTTGCATTTCTTAGCTTTCTCATGGTTTCCAATACGATATTGGTTGGTTGCTTCAGCTTTCCATTCCTCTCTTTTCTTATCAAACCGCCTAGCTTGGCCTCTGTAGTGATGCGCGCCCTTCACCAGCAAAGAGAGAAGCTTGAAGACTTTCGAGAATTTTTTGGAGAATTTTTCGGGGAATTCGGTAGAAGAATAACATCCTAGGTGGACGATCACTTGGTGCTGTGCTTGCTCAAAGTAAAAATCACGCAAATCATGACCCGAAGAATATGTTAGATAGTTGGTGTCTAGTACCCGTTGAATGTTGTTGATGTTGGCATAGTCTTCCCCAAGGAGAAATTTTCTGGAAACACCAAAACATCTGATGATTTTCTTTTCAAATTCCTCGTCCTCACTATATTCCTCGTCATTGAAGGGAATGTCATCAACAACAGAGGCCTTGATATACTCCTCTTCATTGTAGTGAATGACATCAACAACATAGGCCTCCAGAGGACAAAAATCTTCATCTTTGTACTTCACTTGTATATCTTTTTCTCCGCCGTCTTCGATTTGGTCAAGAACCAAAAAGAGCTCGTTAGGTTGGTTTCCACGTCTAACAGTATGATGACAAATTCTGCAATCGACCTCAACCTTCAGATGAGGAATCTCATCATCTCTAATCTCGTACTTGTCATTTGTACAATCATACAGAAGCAGCTGAAGCTGAAGAGGTCTGAATTTACCAGTAAATATAGGCTCTTCCTGACAAACCTTTGCTTCACATTTTCCTAAATCGATCGGGGGACGCGCGACTTGGATCACGAAAGATGGCACTTTGATGTGGGTTTGGGAAACATCCTTGGGTTTTATGGTGAGATTATGTGTTCCCATTCTTTCAAGCGTGTAGCTAAACTTTAATGTGCTGTCATCAGGTCTGCAAGTGGTGCCATCAATAGTGATGGGGTTCTGCAACGTTTCTCCAGAAATTTCCAAATAGCACGTCTGTGGGTCTAGGGATACTACATTTCCGTACCCATCTGTTCCTTCAGCAACTGCAGCCCGTTGTTCGGTTGTGTAGGATACAATTTCGTTGTCCGGTACAAAGGGATCGTGACTAGTGATTTTTATTTCTGCCAAAGGACCCGGCACAACGGTAATCGGAATTGGGAAACCCTTCAGGTTTTCATCGGCAATGGATAAAGCCATCATTCGGAGGCCCGCTGTCAAGGGTGTAACTTCAAGCTCGCACTCGTTGGAATTTTGTCCATTCTCGCTAACTTTGGTAGTTGAGAACTTTGTAGTACTGATTAGTTTTCGTTCTATGGGCACTTCATCCTCTAGTCTAATGTCAACTTGTTTTGTGCTTTCCTCCCTTTCTTCACAAGGAACCACATTCCCAAAAATGTCACGTAGCACTAATTTGACTTTGAATGGAATACCAGCCACGTGCTCTATCTTCTGTATCTCATCAAGATTGGGAACAAAGGACTTGGAGGCAGAAACTGGAGGAGGGATGATTTTCACTTGCAGATGAGGTAGACTGGCGGTTGGTAGAGAGAGACCAAATGAAGCCATTCCAGTTTGATCACAACGTACAGTGACAACATGATAACATCTGCAATCGTCAAACTCCGTCGAAATCAAGGTAACTGAGCCAGTTGTTTGGGTCATGTTGAAGTTCAAATCATTTCCTTCACAAGTGTTTAGATGTTCATCTTTGACCTTCAGGAAGAATTTGACCTTCCCACCTCGATATATGCTGTCACCTTCACCATGTCCTTGTTCTGGTTCTTTGCCGATCAGTTCTATATATCTTGGTTCTCCTGGTCTTACAGTGCATCTTATCGGGAAATCCTTCACGTTTTCATTTGCGATGGATAAATACATCATTCTGACTCCCGCTACAAAGGGTACAACTTCAATTTCGCACTCCTTGGAGTACTGTTCAAGCTCGCTAACCTTGGTAGTTATGGGCACTTCATTCCCTATTCTAATCTCTACTTGTTTTGTACTTTCCTCCCTTTCTTTAGAAGGAACCACATTGCCAAAAACGTCACGTAGCACTAATTTGACTTTGAATGGAATACCAGCCACGTGCTCTATCTTCTGTATCTCATCAAGATTGGGAACAAAAGACTTGGAGGCAGAAACTGGAAGAGGGATGATTTTCACTTGCAGATGAGGTAGACTGGCGGTTGGTAGAGAGAGACCAAATGAAGCCATTCCAGTTTGATCACAACGTACAGTGACAACATGATAACATCTCCAATCGTCAAACTCCGTCGAAATCAAGGTAACTGAGCCAGTTGTTTGGGTCATGTTGAAGTTCAAATCATTTCCTTCACAAGTGTTTAGATGTTCATCTTTGACCTTTAGAAAGAATTTGACCTTCCCACCTCGATATATGCTGTCACCTTCACCATGTCCTTGTTCTGGTTCTTTGCCGATCAGTTCTATATATCTTGGTTCTCCTGGTCTTACAGTGCATCTTATCGGGAAATCCTCCACGTTTTCATTTGCGATGGATAAATACATCATTCTGACTCCCGCTACAAAGGGTACAATTTCAATTTCGCACTCCTTGGAGTACTGTACAACTTCGCTAACCTTGGTAGTTATGGGCACTTCATTCCCTATTCTAATCTCTACTTGTTTGGTACTTTCCTCCCTTTCTTTAGAAGGAACCACATTGCCAAAAACGTCACGTAGCACTAATTTGACTTTGAATGGAATACCAGCCACGTGCTCTATGCTCTGTATCTCATCAAGATTGGGAACAAAGGACTTGTACGCGGAAACTGGAGGAAGGATAACCGGCATCACTTGCAGACGAGGTAGACTGGTGGTTGGTAGAGAGAGACGAAATGAAGCCATTCCAGTTTGATCGCAACGTACAGTGACAACATGATAACGTCTCCAATCGTCAAACTGCGTCGAAATCAAGGTAACTGAGCCCGTTGTTTGAGTCATGTTAAAGTTCAAATCATTTCCTTTACAAATGTTTCCATAATCATCTTTGACCTTCAGGAATAATCTAATCTTCCCACCTCGATATATGCTCTCACCTTCACCTTGGCCTTGTACTGGTTGTTTGTCGATCAGTTCTATAGATCTTGGTTCTGCTGGCCTTACAGTATAACTTACGGTTTTCTGGCCAACGAAGTGGACTATGGATCTAGAGAATTTTATGTGCGCCACATATGTATCAGCTAAATAAACACGAAGATATATGTCAAAGCGTACCTCTTTGTCACTGACCCAATGATCTTCACCAAGTATTAAGTCCACATCGTCCTCGGGAAGATGTGCCGAGTCACTGTTTTCGAGGTCAACAGTAGGTCTAAGGGAATCGATTTCTGTCCTGGGATCCTTTTGCCAAAAATTACTATAATCTGGAAATTTTATGGTTATCGTGCAAATCTTTGTTAGGCGTCCTGCTATGGTATGACCATCAGTGTCACTGGTATCAATGTCCACTTCGAAAAGTGGTGGAATCACGTACAAGATAGCCTTAGCTATCCCTTCAAACAGAAAAGCCATTGTAAGTCTTGCTATCTCTTGCGCAGATCTGTGACAACAATTCTTTACACGGAGAGATCCGAGCAGGAAGCTGAAAAAAAGAGGAACAGGAATGAAAAATGTTGCCTTGCTGGAAGTGTAGTGGGATCAATGTTTTCCAAATACACGATTCTTTATACACCTTATCGGTTCGGGCGCGTAACGTTTCCCATTTCATACCAAATGCCATTCGTTTGAGAATAAAATTCTTTGTTTGAGTTGTATCCATATTCATGTGTCTTCTCATATGTAACTGTCAAACAAAGAAATGATACTCTAGGGAATGACAAATGGTTTGAAATGGGAAAACATTAAGCCCAAGCTGAAAAGGTGTATTGGCGACACATTCATATCAATGTACCTTTTCGTGTGCTATTCTTGAATATTCTTAAGGTAAGTTCTAAAGGGGATGACATATGGCCTGAAAAGAGTTCTCTAGCATTTGACCGTGGTTTACTATTTCCTCTTTCTCACGAAATTGTTTTTACAACTTGGTATGGTTACTATAGTTACACAGTAATTTTTACCTAGGCCCAGGTTCTAGATCGAATTAGAATTTAGAAATTGATTTTTGCGGAGAAATTGATTTTGAAAACCGGATAACCTGGAGAAAAACCCTCGAAGCACAGAAGAGAACTAACAAACTCTTCTCACATACGACATCGAGCCCGGTGGGACCCGGGTCACATTGGTGATGAAAGATCGATGATCGAGTGTGTACTTCTTTATTAGCCGGTGGATTCTTCAATTCCCTAAATTTTCATGTCTACATTCGCTTCCCTAAATTTTTTTAGTTATTATTTTTCAATAATCTCACAAACTAATGATTTTGTAGCCGAATCAACTCGCCTATGGCTTCATTCATGGCATCTATGTGCAGTTTAGACAATGGAGACTGCAAGTTAGTATAAAGAGTTGAGGATTGGACTCGAGCGCGCGCGCTCTCCTCATACTAAGCGTGACGTTTTTCGAATGAACAATTACTTCCGGTTCTAAAAAGAAAGCAGGTTTTTCTAACTTGTTGACTTTATTCCGCAGAAAACAAAGCAAAATTCCAAATCCTACATGTAGGATGGTCTTTGAAAACTGCTTTAACGCATTACTTTCCCTATTTCTTACGTGCTACTTTCGAACTCCCAGAATGCTTTATTCTCCCACTAATTGCCCATTATAACGTCATTAATTAATTGGGCGACGTAATAAAAGAAGATGATTCGATTGATTGATCATTTTGAGTTTAGACAGCGAACATGGCGGAGCGACAAGAAACAAATTATTACAGTAAGTATTTTACTAAAACATTCGACTGTCAACCGAAAAAACATTTAATATTTCTTCTTTTTTCTTAACGCAGATATGAACAAAAGAAGCTTGATTAGTCAGCTGAAGGTAAGTTGGAAACGTACGATTAATTCTACTTTAGAAAAGGACAGAAACAAAACTGCAGAGAAGAGTGAGAAAAGAAACGAAACTGAAGAGAACAGAAGGGAAAGGGAGAGAAGAGGAGGGGAGAGAAGAGGAGAGGAGAGAAGAGAAGAGAAGAGAAGAGAAGAGAAGAGAAGAGTAGATCAGATTAGAATGGAGAAGTGAAGTGAAGTGAGGGAAAGGACAGACAAGGGAAAAGAAGAGAAGAGAAGAGAAGAGAAGAGAAGAGAAGAGAAGAGAAGAGAAGAGAAGAGAAGAGAAGAGAAGAGAAGAGAAGAGAAGAGAAGAGAAGAGAAGAGAAGAGAAGAGAAGAGAAGAGAAGAGAAGAGTAGATCAGATTAGAATGGAGAAGTGAAGTGAAGTGAGGGAAAGGACAGACAAGGGAAAAGAAGAGAAGAGAAGAGAAGAGAAGAGAAGAGAAGAGAAGAGAAGAGAAGAGAAGAGAAGAGAAGAGTAGATCAGATTAGAATGGAGAAGTGAAGTGAAGTGAGGGAAAGGACAGACAAGGGAAAAGAAGAGAAGAGAAGAGAAGAGAAGAGAAGAGAAGAGAAGAGAAGAGAAGAGAAGAGAAGAGAAGAGAAGAGAAGAGAAGAGAAGAGAAGATCAGATTAGAATGGAGAAGTGAAGTGAAGTGAGGGAAAGGACAGACAAGGGAAAAGAAGAGAAGAGAAGAGAAGAGAAGAGAAGAGAAGAGAAGAGAAGAGAAGAGAAGAGAAGAGAAGAGAAGAGAAGAGAAGAGAAGAGAAGAGAAGAGAAGAGAAGAGAAGAGAAGAGAAGAGAAGAGAAGAGAAGAGAAGGGTAGAGTAGATCAGATTAGAATGGAGAAGTGAAGTGAAGTGAGGGAAAGGACAGACAAGGGAAAAGAAGAGAAGAGAAGAATAGAGAAAAGTAGAGTAGGGAAGAAAAGAGGAGAGAACAGAGCAGTGCAGGGCAGCGAAAAACTTTAATAAACATTCATTGACAAATAGTTTTTATAAATCTATAAAATTTTAGTAATTCAAACAGTTCTTATTCATTGTCCAATTTTTTTAGAGCTTTAAAAATGCAGTGAATCAGGGCGCACATGAACTTAGATTAAAAAAGGTAACAGGCTACCATGTACTATATATTGATGGTAATGTATGGTGTATATACACCAGTGAGGGCATGATGTCTGGGGGGAACAAGCTACCATTTACTATATATTGATGTTAATGTATGGTGTATATACACCAGTGAGGGCATGGTGTCTGGGGATAACAAGCTACGATGTACATCATTGTTAGTAATGTATGGTGATCTATATTGATATATGATATTTTGTGATTTATCTCAGGAAGTAATCAAAGCGAAAACGCAAATGGTACAGGAGTTAGAGCAAGAAAAACAGGTAAATAAAATAAGTATATAATTGTTACATCGGTATGCGTAGCTCATATTTTACTGTACTGATTCATTAAAAAAAATATGTTCAACCAATCCATCCAGTAGCGCCATTCTTGATATATTTGTGATCTGCGCTTGCTTATCACCGGCCTATGTTAAGAAAACCCGGGCTCCGGGGTTAAACGAATCGGTCCGGTGTTTTGTTCAGTCAACACCATGGGGGTGTTAGTTTTCTAAATCTACATGTACGTTTGCATTTTCTTAAGTTAAATTGGTAAACATCATGTGGCATCACACCAACTAACTAGTGACATCACACCAACTAACTAGTGACATCACACCAACTACTTAGTGACATCACACCAACTAGTGACATCTCACCAACTAACTAGTGACATCACACCAACTAACTACTGACATCACACCAACTAGTGACATCACACCACCTAACTAGTGACATCACACCAACTAACTAGTGACATCACACCAACTAACTAGTGACATCACACCACTAACTAGTGACATCACACCACTAACTACTGACATCACACCAACTAACTAGTGACATCACACCAACTAACTAGTGACATCTCACCAACTAACTACTGACATCACACCAACTAACTACTGACATCACACCAACTAACTAGTGACATCACACCACCTAACTAGTGACATCACACCAACTAACTAGTGACATCACACCAACTAACTAGTGACATCACACCACTAACTAGTGACATCACACCAACTAACTAGTGACATCACACCAACTAACTAGTGACATCTCACCAACTAACTACTGACATCACACCAACTAACTAGTTTTATGATATACACATTGTAATGTGTTTTTTCATTACATTATATTTTATTTTGTAGAGACTGAATGAAGCAAATAAAACTCTTACACAAGCAAATGACGAGTAAGTACAAGTTGATAACGTATTTCTCACTTATGTTCAATCCCATTAGTATTTTCAGTTGTATTACTAATTTGTGCCGTTGCTATTGTTGTTCTTGTCTTAGTCTAAATGCGGAGTTGTGTACAATGAAGGTAAGAACAATACGTCATTAGATATGCTGCTGCTGATGATGATGATTATGATGTTTTAGTTATGATGATGATGGTGATGATCATAATAGATTCGTTCTTTGAATTGAACGCACCATAAATGAATCCCAGTGCGTTTACACCAAAAACTAGATGCAAAGAGAATGTAAAATGGGATGCAAAATCAGCGCGTTAAATGTAACTGAAGAAATGTTTGTTTGATTCGTCTGCAGGGCGATGCTGGATTAGTGGAATCATTGCGCAATGGATGCATGACGTAAGTATGAAATACCTGAGCATTTAGAATCTCTCAATAATTATCAGCAGTTTTTTAAAGATATTTTATTATTGTTTGTTGATTTTATTCCAGACTTCGAGAGGATAATGAAAAGTTAAAGGTAATAATGAAAAACACTATTGCAAGATACCGAGAAATATCCAATAATTCCTATAACGGTAGATTATTCAACTATCTTTGTCCCCAAAAGATTTAAACTGCCGTGTTTACAAGAAACTGGTTGTTCATGTACTTGCTCAAATCGTCAGTACAACACTTGTTTTTCTGAGCTTTCTGCATTTCATAAAATGTTATCTCTTCTCAGTTATTGCAGACGTGTCCTGATATCAAAAGGCTAGATTAAAAGTGACGAACTTATTTTGTCCCTTTTCTATTATGTTATATTTGAATCACTCTAGCCATTAGTGCATAGAAACTAGTTAGGTAATGATAACTTATCATCAAATAATTTATATTTGCAGGACAAAATTGAATGCCAGAGCATCCAACGGCAAACGTAAGTGTTCTAACTCATGTAAGGCCGATTTAAACGGTACAACTTTTGCTTACAACTGTCGCATGCAGTCTGCTTACGCCACGCTTACAACACGAATTGCCTCGTGTAAATCAATCCTACGACTGTTGTGAAAGACAAGAAATACGTTGTAGCTATATAGCAAGTTGTAGGGTTGATTTACACGACACAATTCGTGTCGTAAGCGTGGCGTACGCAGATTGCATGCGATAGTCGTAAGCAAAAGTTGTACCGACGTGTAATCTACCTTTAAAACGAGTAGTGGTCGTGCAAATAACATCCTATAGCTATGTACATATAAAAAGAATATTATTAACAGAGTTTTTATTTTTTTGATTGTAGACTGGAAGATGAGATCCATATGTTGAAGGTATAGAAATGCAAGCACCAAAAGCTTATCTAATTGGGAATCGGTAGGGCGACGTATCGGTAGTACACTGTGCTCTCTATGTGATAAAATTATTTCTTGGTCTCTCGCGTTCTCCGGTTGTTCTCTCATCGCGAAATCTCCTAACCCGCTTATTCCCAAGTCAATCTTTGAGTTAGGACCGACCAGTTAGCCGTGCCCCAACTTTGATCAGCCCAGAGGTTGTCCTGGGGTTCGATTTGTAGGTTAGCTGTGCCCTGACTAAGATAACCACGTACTGGGGTTGTTTCAGGTTCCATAAAATTTGATAAAAGGTTTTGATGAACTCTATGATGACTTGATTGAAAACGTGATGTAAATTAACGAATGTATCGATATTTATATCTTCAGGAAGAGGCTGAAAGCCAACATGTGCATGTTGAGACGTAAGTATTCCAATCCAGTGCTCTCTAGTATCCCTGACACCATAGAAAAACATACATTTGGCTTTTTCAGTTCAATTCAAGGATTTGAAAGTGGTGTGGTTCATCAGACATTTTCATTGAACTAGTCTTAAATACGAGAATCGTTCTAAACAAGATTACTCAAACCAATGGATCTTTCTTCCTGTTCATTTCAGACTGGCACAAGAGAACCAAACTTTAATGGTAGGAAAGCTTATCAAGATAAGAAAACAAGTAACAAATCTGCATATATTTTGGCAATTCTTCTTCCATTCGCATGGACAAAAGAGGAGAAAAGAAAATTTAACACTGGAACGTTTTTCCTTAATCAATAGTTTACTGAAAAGTACTTGTTAGACATGTCATATTTATCGATTAAAATTGGCCCAGTTCTGGTCTAGAGTATTCTCCATTTGCAGTGATCTGACAACTAGTAAATAAGTTTTTTTGATGATAAAAAAAGCTCATACAGGGGCGGATTCAGGGGAGGGGTGCAGGGGGTGCGCACCCCCTGTTTCGACTATGTTCCCCTACTGATTCGGTGTTTTTCTCTTGTGGGTGCCCTTCCAATACAGGACATATCCTTGAAGAAAATCCTGGATTCGCCTCTGTGATATATGCTGAATAAAATCAACTGAATGACTGATATTTAATCCACAGCAAAAGACCGACAACCAGAAGATCCAACAAGACATGTAAGTATTTGGAACGTATTACCTCTGGCTCATTCACAAAAAGTAATGTAATTATTTGGATTGAAAAAAGAATTTTCTATCGAAATAAACTACATTATTAAGCTTTATGTGATGATTCAAAGACGAATCGAATTCCTAAATTTGTTTTCACTAGTAGTTTGACGGAACTGACTGTAGTTTGTTCTTGATTTCAGACTGGACAAGAAGAATCAAACACTAAAGGTACCCAACACGACCACAACGAGTCACTTGAATAATCTGTACTTCTGAATACATAATCAACAGCTTTTAAGAAGACTAATTTGAAGGGAAAACAAGTCAATAAACTGTTGGTCTGTTAGTTTGGTTTACTAATAGTACAATTATTCTTTTTACCGGACAGAGCGAGGCAGAAAGCTTCAAAAACCAATGCGAAATGTAAGTTTTGGAATCAAAGATTTTAATGTCAATCAAAACTCTCATCTTCTTGATTTAATGTGACTTCATAGTCGCCATGTTGGATGAAGTATTTTTCTATTGAAGCTGGTTCGCGGCTTTTTTGTAAGGCGCGGAAATACGGGCAACCAAACCGTGCAACTTGCATGTCGCGCAACATTGTTGCGTTGCAGTGCGAATGTTGTTCTTGAGGCGCGGAAAAGAGAGCAACAAAATCATGCAACTTGTCGCGAAGCTCTTTCTACTCTCTGCGATAATGAAAATTTGTTGCGCGCGGGGTGGTAATACGAGCAACATTCGCTCTGGAACTTGCAACACAACAGTGCTGCGGGACAAGTTGCACGATTTTGTTGCTCGTATTTCCGCACCTTTATTGTTAAATGTAAAGCCAATGTAAATTACAATGATTAAAATAACAATCTTATTACAAATACTATTCACGGTTGCTATTTTTTTTTTTTTTGCTATCTTTACCAGGCTACAAAAGAGCAAAGAAATTCTACAGGTATAATGAAAACATCTCTTTAACACAATAAAGCCTGTTATGAACATTTCTGGATATTACTTGCAATGTGAAAGCTCCCGCAAAAAATCTTTAATTGAATAAGATAATCAGGTGATAAGAAACTGACACACAAGTAAAGCCAATTAAATGACTGATATTTACTCCACAGGAAACAACCGACAACCAGGCGATCCAACAAGACATGTAAGTATCTGGAATGTATTACGCCAGGCACAAAAAGTAATTTGAATTTGGTCGAAGAAAAAAATTTCCACCTAAATGATGAGTTACATTATTCCGCTTTACATGATAATTAAAAAAGGAAGGAATTCCTCAATTTTCTTTCACTAGTAGTTTGTAGTTTGACTGTAGTTTGTTCTTGCTTTCAGACTGGACAAGGAAAATCAAACGCTAAAGGTACACAACACAACCACAACAAGTTACGTCAATATCCTGTAGTTCTGAATACATATTAGCAGCTTTTATTGAGAGAAAAACAAGTAAATACACTGTTTTTCTGTTGGCTTTACCGTACTGATAATTTAATTCTTCTTTTTTGCTGGACAGAGCGAGGCAGAAAGCTTCAAATACCAATTGGAAATGTAAGTTTTGGAATCCCAAAGTCCAAACTTTCTCGTCTCCTTGATTTGATGTGACATCATAGCAGCCGCCATCTCGAATGAAGTGAACAGTATTTTTTCATTCAAGTTGGTTCGTGGAAGTATGCGAACGCGTGGAAATACGAGCAACAAAATCGTGCAGCTTCTAGCACAATACTGTTGCATTTGCAAGTTGCACAGCGAATGTTACTCGTATTACCATCCCGCGCGCAACAAATGTTCTTCGTTCCAGAGAGTATAAAGAGTATAAAGAGCGTCTAATGCTGCAACAAAGTTGCGCAACAAAATTTTGCTGTGCACGGTGTGATAATACGAGCCACATTCACACTGCAACCTGCAGCGCAACAATGTTTCACGCTAAGTTGCGCGGTTTTGTTGCTCTTATTTCCGCGCCTTTAGTAGCAACCAAAATGGTTGCCATGGTTTTATTGTTTGATTTTATTGGTTGTTAACACCAAGCAAATTGAGAGATCTACTTAATGAGCATTTTAAACAAAGTTACTGAATGAAAACAATAATTCATGCTGCAGAGAAGTGGATCATAGTTGCTTGAATGAAGCAATGCAAATCACAATTGGAAATAATATTTACAGTTGCTATTTTTTATTTCCATCGTTTTCAGGCTCCAAAAGGAAAAAGAAACTCTTAAGGTAATGAAACGATATCTTTTTTGGACATTCCTGGTTATTACTTGCTCTAGCTGTGAACGATCCCGCGCCGTAAAAATCCATTAGTGAATAAAATTATTGGATTATAAGAAACTAAATGATCAAAAGTCAACTAAATGGCTGCTATTTACTCTACAGAAAAAGACCGACAACCAGAAGATCCAACAAGACATGTAAGTATTTGGAACGTATTACGCCAGGCAAAAAAGTTTACATTTGGTTGTGTCAATGAAAAGAGCCGGAATAGAATTTCAAAATTTTCTTTTACGAGTAGTTTGACGGAACTGACTGTAGTCTGCTCTTGATTTCAGACTGGACAAGGAGAATCAAACACTAAAGGTACCCAGCACGACCACAACGAGTCACGTGAACAACCTGTACTTTTGAATACATAATTAGCAGCTTTTCCCAAGACTGTATTGAAGGGAAAACAAGTCAGTTGGCCTTTCCGCGTTTGTGCAAATAACTGGTAACGAGTATGACGCGCGCCGAATCATAATTCTGCTTTAGGAAGCAAACTCGATCAAAAAAGCAGACCAAAACCCCGAAGTCAATGTGACTCAAAAATTAGAAACACCTGTAAGACGAAAAATACAAACGGCGTTCCCCAAAGCATACTCGTTATCTGTATTGCGCGCAATCTCGGAAACGCCAATACACTGTTTGTCTGTTAGCTGATATTTCAAATTTTTTTTACCGCAAACAGAGCGAGGCAGAAAGCTTCAACAACCAATGCGAAATGTAAGTTTTAAGATCACAAATGTCAGAACTCTTGATTCATTCATTTTTTTCGTACGGAACGCAAACCAAGAAAAGACAATATTAATTTATCTGACTACGGCTCACGAAAGGGGCTCCGCCATCCCTGGAGTCACAATGAATGATAATTTTATTGGATTACAACTTACGGTTGCTATTTTTTATTTCCATCGTTTCCAGGCTTCAAAAGGAAAAAGAAACTCTTAAGGTAATGAAAACATCTCTTTAACATCATTAAATTCCTGGATAATTACATGTCTGTAACATCCTGTGCCTTGAGAAAACCTTCAATGCTAAAAGGAGCAAAATTTTAAAGCCGTTTATTCCAACATTGATTTCCGCAGAACGAGGCTGAGAGCAAAACCATTCAGCAAGAACAGTAAGTATTCCAATTACATTGATCAAAAGTCAATCAACTTTATTGGATATCGGTAGTACCTTCTGCTGCTGTCAGTGGCAGCCTAGTTAGTTAAGTTAGCGCACTTCACCCTTCTCAATGAAGGTCAATGAAGACATGCACAGAAAGGTTTCCAATCACGCGCGGTAAACGAAACGCTTTCAAATAAAGAAGAGTATGTTTGGCGGTCTGTGTTGGTAAGGTATATCTGATGTAGAATAATTTGTGACTCAGATTCTTTTTTGTTTTCAGGACAATCAGAGAACTGACGGAGAAGCTCAACCTTCTGCAGAATGTGGAGAAGGTAAGAAATGAGCCCAAAGACACACGTCTTTAGTTAGATATCTATTGTGCTGTAGATGTACATCAGGGGCGGGTCAGAGGGGGGGGGGGGGGGTATCTGATGGCAATGAAAGCGAAAGTAACGCCGGATTCTAGTTAGCCACCATTCTCTCACTGTTAGCCAGCTACAATCTTGGACAAAAAGGGTTGAGAATTTTGATTCATATCAAAAAAATGGAATTTTCCTCATAAAATATTATCTAAACTGAAATTCCCCCTCCCCCCCCCCCCCCCCCCCAGCACAATGTTGGTTCCATTGGCTAGCACAGTTCCCTCTTGACAGACCCAACATTGTTCTGGGGGGAGGGGGGTCGTTGGAGAGGGATTTAACTGTGTTTTACACAATACGTCCTTAAAAACTCAGAAATTCTCAACCATTTTGTCCAAGATTGTAGTCGAAATTCTCAAAAAGGGTTGCAACCCCTCCAACCTTCCTTCTGGATCCGCCCCTTTGTACGCTCTCAGGCGGATCCAGAATTGTCACAAGGAAACACGATTTTTTACAACATTTTGATGGTCTCCAGTTGTTGATTGATAATGTTTTTATCGTGTTCAAGGTATCTGTGGAGGTACAGACTCTATCAAAACCAACAAATCCTTTCCGACGATTTATCAGAAGAGTTCGACGAGCTCTTCACATTAGATGAGCTGCTTCTGCTTTGCTTCTTATTCACCAGCTACACTTGTTTGGGCTTTTATGGACTTCATTTTATGGTATCGTACTGATACCGGTTATTCTTATTAGGTCCTTGAAGAGAACTTATCTCATCTCTTTCTTATTCGATATTACGGTAGTCTTTTGACTCATTTATGAATCAGAATCATGCAAGCGAAAAAAACAAACAAACGAACAAATGGTCAGCCATCCATACAGCCATACAGTCTGCCTTCCTTCTTCCTTTCTCTCTCTCTCTCTCTCTCTCTCTCTCTCTCTCTTTCATTGACATACCAGACGTACCTCCTTAGGCGAGTGTCAGGCAAGGAAAGCTTTGTCACATCGTTTAACCATCCAATGGTCCTATGGCAACCGCTATGACAAACCATGAAAACTTATTTCTCTGATTGGATGACTTTGTTCTGAATATAGGCACTGAAATAGTGTTACAAATCAGCCAATCAGAGGTGATATCTATCGTGGTTTTTAGTCGTGGTTGGCTTGGAAACATTGTGGACAGAACATCAAAACAGCGTGACATCACTCCCTCTGTAACATACTCGTTCTTGGAGGCGTAGTACATCGAGTGTCTGATGTCTTTGAATAATTAATGCTTTTTTTATCTTGGTTTCTTCTTTGTCTTTAGTAGTCTACACATCATTCCACATTCTTTCCCTACCCACACATCAAGATCACGTTCATCCATTGGCAGACCATTTGTTTACGAATTGCCAATTTAAATTGTTGTACAAGGTGTAAAATCTGTAAAATCTGAAAAATCTGAACTAAGTGAGCCCTTCTTGTCCTTATATGAAATGACAAGAACCTGAGAACTGATCGCGAAGAGATTTACCTTGTTAAATATGTTTAAAATACAGTTTTTGATAATTTGACTGTGCATGGAACTAGATTAAATTGACTTTGAGCAACTAAGATGGCATTTCATAGCAACATCATGTAAGAATTACTTTATCTTTACAAAGATTATTACCGTGTAAACATGATTACCTTTGTGTGTATATATATAAAATAATTATCAATTGAAATAACTGTGAATATTTTGTGATTAAAAAATAGGCAACAGTCCGCTCTATTTTATTCTCATAACCAAAGCATATCACAACAGAAGACAGCAGAAGACAGCAGAAGACAGCAGAAGACAGCAGAAGACAGCAGAAGACAGCAGAAGACAGTATACTACAGTTGTACACCTGACAATGGCCGGGGTTGCAGACCGGAAGGCTCGGAATGAATAATATACGTTAAAACTACTGTGAAAATGATGTTTTTTTAGCCACTATTTAGTTATATTTTTACATTGGCATTACAAGTAATGGTCATTTTGCGTTGTGAATAAGAAGTCGCCATTTGATCTCATTGTAAGGTAAGCCGGCTATACTGCATGTAAGTCCAATGTAAGCATACTGGTTGACTATCTCGTCCTAGATAGCAGAATATAAACATACTATGCCTTGCCTATATACGAATTGCACACCGTTTTACCACGTTGCTGACTTTAATTACCCATTCAAAATACGAGCGCGCGCAAGCTGCTCTAGAACATTCTGAAATGCGACCTTTTCCAGAAGTCGTTTCCACATCTGTAAGTAACAACAAACCCTTTTACAAAATGGCGGCCGCATATTCAATTGAGGGCCATTAAAATCCTATACAAGCACTAGGAAGAGCACCTTTACTTTAGTAACCCTACGAAGATTCATTATGTCAAGTGTTATATCAGCCGAGAAAACATAAGTTGAAAATTGACAAATTTACCGTTTGTATGGCAGTCCTCAGAAGGGTCTGTTCATGCTGTTCTTGATAGAATCAATAAAGCACGTCGCAAGAAAGACTAGCTTTGTTGTGGTTTACGGAGTACAGAAGAGGTCAGGGTATAAAAACAATATCAAGCTGGCTTAATCGACCGAATATTACACTCCATGCGTCGTGACAAGTTTAATGTTTCAGCGTCATCGTCTACAGATTTTTCAAAAAGGAAATATCTTTATCTAAAGCTGAGAACAATGATAATAAATTTTGTTGCCTTTTCTAGCAAAACTAAAATGATCTTTTACTCCGTTAACACACCCGGACACACACACATACCTATAGTAGAGGTTTTTGAAAAAAAGCACACCTGAAAACCATTTGAAGAAACGACTGAACGCGAATGTATTCGAGACTTTTTAAGTGAAGAGTAAAGATAATACTTCTAATGCCACGTAACACATACAAGCCATTGAAGAAACAACGTCTGCAAGCGAATGTATTGAGGCTTTTTAAGTGAAGAGTAAAGATAATACTTCTAATGCCATGTAACACGTACAAGCCATTCAAGAAACAACGTCTGCAAGCGAATGTATTGAGGCTTTTTCGGTCATATGAAAAGACCATGGATAGCGTGTATAACTGTATGCAGCATAAGAGTGTTTAGTAAAGCTAAAACTTATAATTTCGATTTGTACACAGGCGAATGCAACTTTTGTGGTGATCTGAGCGGCGATTTCTGCTAAGAATTCATTGCAGTTTCTGTTTCAAGACTGCATGTGTTTTGTATTCTATTCCATGTTCTATTATAACATAACCTTTACAACGCATTATTTTACAACAAAAGTGTTAAATAAGTTACCTTTTATCATATTCTTTTCTTGCTCATAACCTCGTTTAACTACTGCACTCCTCGTGGTAATGGCGTCGTCTACTTGAACACTAAAAACAAGATGACGAACAATATTAATTTAAGCAGCTTCTACGCCAGACTACCCATAGTCTTATGACAGGTTTATTTTGACCTTTTTTGATGTTACAGACTGGCTAAAGCAGTGACGTATTTCCGGGTTCTAATTTCCATGAAAATCCTTAAAATAAAAGCGAATTTTTGATCCTGAATTGACCTTCTATTTTCAACAAGAAGAACACTAATTCAGAAATCCTACTTTTTAAAACTGCTCTCTCTGGACCCGGAAGTTGTTCATCTCAGGATCTATTATTAAAACAGCATCAGTCACGCAAATATTTTTCATAAAAATGCTCAATAAAAAATTCTACTTCCATTCTCTTCAACATTTTTACATTTTCGTCTTCCGGTAAGATTTGCAACTTAACTTTTGTAAGACAGTCGGCAAAAAAAAGTAAAGAGCCTTCTATCTTTTTGCATTTTGTTCGTAAAGATTACATTTCTGCTAAACTACTTCACTGAATTCATTTAAATTAAGCGAATTCCGCGTAAACTGCATGGGAATGGCTTAATTTGACGGGGAAATACCACAGAATGGTTTCACAGCACCATAATGGCTTTACAGTACAGACAGCATTAAAATGGCTTTCCAAAACTGGCATTGAACTGGGTTCCACAACTACTCATAACAATGAAAATATCAAATAATGTCTACGCCACTAATGTGCGTTTCTTAACCGGCTTCTGGATCCGGAATACAAATTTCTTGTATCCTAGATTGGATCGATCTTATTAATTAATATATCGTTTTTTTCCCCATCTGAATACGAGGCTCTTTTACTAGGATTATTTATTCCATCCTATAATTCACAGATCCAACCATTAGAATTTCTCTTCCTTCACAACACGTTTTCATCTAAATATGGACGAAAAAACGGAAAAGAATAAGAAAAAAGAAAAAGAAAAGAAAAGAAAAAGAAAAGACAAGTAAAGAAGAAAGAAATAGGAGGAAAAGAGTCAGGAATAGATACGTTGCCGTTGCCTTAGTAACAATGCACGTGACCCACAATGCCTTGCGGTCATCATACTAACAAGATAAACATGGCGGATGTGCAAAGGTGTGAAATGTGTAGAAAATATCGCTGTTTGAACGGTAAGAACTGCTGGAAACTATCATATGAACCTTGATATATTTAGCTTAGGTGTTTCTTTATATATTGCAATGGTTTATTTAGATAATTCGCTCTAATTTTTATGGAGTTGGCGAAGGACTGTTTTGCAGCACGATGGTGAACCCCCACGTGCCAGAAAAAAGCTTGGGAAACATCGTTTTTTGCAGTTTAAGTTGTCGCTTCTAATGTCAGTCAGTTATTTACAACATATTTAAATTATTGTTTTGGGTTTTTTGATTGTAAAACTTCTTTTACTCTCAGAAAAAGTAGTTTTAAAAACACCCCCTCCCCTCCCCTCTAGTTCTCTCTCTCTCTCCTCTCCCAGTCCCACCCCACCTCTCACAAACTATACCAGAACAACCTTTTTCTGGTTTTCATTTCTGCTTGATGATTAAATTGAACATAGTATTGTTCAATTGTATTGTTTTATTGGAGGTGATATATGCCATTGTTTTGGGTACCGTAATATTGTTGTGTATGGGAATTGTGAAGGGAATTCTATTCAAATTCAATTTTCGATATGCTTGCAAGTTCATTCGGCTAGCATTGTTCTGAAAACTGTGACATACTTGGTTAACCTATGCATGACGATGCTAACATTTTACTTTAATTCTAAGAATGAATTTCTCATACTCTTTCGTTTAGGTGGGAAACAGCAGTCGTAGTAAGCTGGCTTTTGTGGAAAGCTTTGAGTATAATCCATGTTTGCTGGTATGTTACTAGTGCATTACATCCCTGCATAAGAACAGGAAAGCTTGTAGATTGAGAATGATGACAATAGAAACCTTTTTCTTTGCCATATGTCTTGATATGTGCATCACAAGAGAACCTGTGAGTAATCCATGTTTGCTGGTATGTTACAAGTGCATTGTGTATGCATGCGCATTAAGAACAGGAAAGACTGTAGACTGATAATGATCGCAAGAGATAACTATATTAATTTCTGTATTAAATATGTACATCACAAGAGAACCTGAAAAAGGGAGAATTTTTCAAGAAATATAAAGCTTTTTTTTTTGAAGGAAAGATGGAATTATGAATTACCCTGGGGCATGGTATTGAAGTACTTTTGACATTCCTTCGGCAGCATTTTATATGTGACAGCATTTTGTATGTGATACTGATATCAAAGGAGAGGAACAAGTAATAATGAAAAAAAGATTGAATGAAAGAAAAGAGGAAAGAAAGGATGGAAGGCTGTATCATTTGGCAAAGAATCTTGTATATGACAGTGAAATTGAGGAAAGGAATGAGTAAGGGAAAAAATACATGTAAAAAGGAAAGAAAGAATGAATGAATGAAAGGAGGAAAGAAAGGAAAGGTCTCCACAATGTATCCATATACAGTACCTGTAGTTTAATATGTATAGTAAATAACATCGTCATGTTTTAACATGCTTAAAAGCATGCTTTCACTTTTAAAGTACAGTATGTTTATGGTAAAAAAATGAAATTCATCTAGTTTACAGAGCAACATGCAAAAGTATGATCACATTTAATGTATTCGCATACTTTTATACCAGGCTTTTACATTAAATTGACACATTTGAATGCGAAGCTGGCTGGTTTTACCAAATAAGGCGTGTAACAGTTTGTTTGGCAGTGAATAAAGCCCATGCCTAGAAGTAGGTGAATACATGAAATGTGATCATACTTTTATGCGCGTTGTGCTGTAAAATGCATGGTAAATGGGGTCATCATGTTGTGCATGCTTTCATTGTCAAGGTAAGTTTATAATATAGAAATGATAAATCAAATCAAATCTATATTAGCGTTTTTGCACTCTTAAAAAATATATACAATATGGTACAGAAAATTAGCTAACTGTAATAATGAGATGCTGGGCTTTACATTTTGAATTTGAAATTTATTTTGCCATCAAGATAAATTTTACGAGTCAGTATTAAGATGAAGAATAATAGAATATGGTTTACATCAAATGTTATATAATCAAAATAATTATTAGTACAAGTACAAATACCCAGATGTAGGCTGGCTAGGTAATAAATAATACTGAATAATAACTTCCAAGGACAAAATATATGGTTACATGGTGTCTAGAAACCAAAAGCTTTTGACATTGAGCTAAATAAATGTTCTTTTTTCTCTCTCATGAATTTCGTCAAAAGGAAAAAAATATAAACAACAATGGTAATTTTTACCATCCTTTAGGATAATAATTACATAAGATAAATAAAGAAAATAATTAAAATTAATTATTAATTTATTAATTAATAATTAATTATTAAAAAGATAAAGGTGCTAAATGTCTGCAATAACCATAGGTGGTGAATTCAATCAAACAGCCATTTTACATTATACTATTTAAAAAAATACTAGAAGTCATGTGGTACAAATAGCAATTAGATATATTTCTTACTAGAGAATTCTTCCTCAGTAAGCACTACCAATTCTTTCAGCTCATGCAACTGTTTTAACTGTGTGATTATTCAAGAGATTGTAACTAAAACCAGAAATTCTATAAATTCCATAATTCTGGCGTTACCTGGAATGATCTGATTGGGGCGCCACTGATAATTTATTCCTAATCTGCAAATTTACTAATTCACTAAAGTACTAAAGTGTATTTTTCTATGACAACCTTTTTGCAAGTACTGTAGGTGTGTATATACATGTATACAAATTAAGTTAAATACTAATTATAAAAATTGACTATGATATGAATATTTATATATAAGAATAGAGATTGCCCCCCCCTTCCCCCACCAACCCTGCCCCATCCACCCACCCAAGGGAATTACCTAAGGTATCGGATCTTTGTTATTATTCTAGACGAGCTTTAGCTCTGTCAAAAAGATTGTCCTTAATATTAGATTCTCTGCCTAACTTTCGAATTTCCTGTAAGAACTCGATGAGCATCTAGCCAGGTTTCTGGTATCTAGGAGGTGGCGTGCAAAAATCTCATTTGGTGTCTTGACAAACAATAATTGTTGTAATGTTTGTGTTATGGTTTCCCTGTGTAATTATGCATAACTATGTGCAAATATTATTATTTGCTTACTTTCTGGTTTTTGGTCTCCTTTAGGAAAAGTCATGGAAGCAATTCAAGAGGTACAAGGGAAGCATTTACAGGTATGCAACTATAATAGACCGTAAACACTAATGCCTGCAACATGAATAACACCTTGCAAGTCTAGAAAATACACAAGAAAACTATCTTATGAAAAAGAAATCGGCAATATTTTAGTGAAGTCAAAGGAATGTACTTGAATCTAGTCTCAGGTATTCTGATACAAAGTGCTTTCATCAACTCAAGCACCATCAAGGACATTAATGACCTAGTCCATTGAATTAACACTTGCAGATAGTAGGTTCGATCGAATGCTGCTTGATTTGACAAGAACAATTTGCAAACTAGTGTGTAACCAACTAAATTATTTTACTTTGAATGCCAAACCGAAGTATTGGCTAGCAGTAGATTTTTTCCAGCTTCCTGTAAGTGTTTTCTGTAACTCGGAAAAAAATATAATGGTTTCCTGAAAGCATCACTATCTGCTGCATAAAAAAGGCTTACACCAACACCCATCATTCATCAAGGTCTGTTAGGAATATGTTGAAGTACCAAAGGCTACAAGATAAGTTTTGTTTATCATCAGTGGATATTGATTGCTATCAGAGGGTGCATTATTGATACGCCTTGGCTTTTGTGCTATCATCATCATCCACAATACATGTTGCAGCATGCTTTGTTTGTAGATTACCAACCCATCTGTGTTTGGTATTTCACATAGTAATTGCTCACATTATGTTCAACTCTCATATACTAACACCCGTCTACAGTGAAATACTTACCTCTGGTGTACTTCTAGATTCATTCAATACAGGATACAGGTGAGTAACTGATACATGTAAGATAAACATCACAAGACAGTGGAAGGATATATAATAGCTATTTTATGCATAGTTACTATAGAAAGCATATTGCATAGAAGGCACTCCAAAACAAACATGAGATCAAGTAAAGTAACCACTTTCTCTTTGAATGACTGTCATTATGGCTAAATTATGTAAGACTTAAATTGGTTATGCAAGACGATAAATTATCCAAAAATATGTATAATAATAAGATAATAACCTAAATATTATAAACTATAACAAAAATACAAAGTCCAATCAGATTGGCAGAAGGAGGTCATATCTCATAATGTCTATATTTAGTTTTCTCTTGACATAATAGCCTTGCCATGTTGGCATGCATCCATAATTTCTTTATGTAACAGCAAATGTCTTTCTTTGAGGATGAGCGTCAGGTTGGATATTGCCAATTTGGTATTATAATCTTGACTTCCCATGCTGTTGCAACTCAGTTATGCTTGTTTTAGAAATCAGTTTCTCATATTACATTATGTGATAGGGAGAACAGATATATAATCATTCAAGTTGTGTGGCCATTGAAGCATAGGGAAATAGTTTTCTGTCTTCAAAGGAAGATATATAAAACTACTACTAACAAAACAAGATAATTCAAGCTCTCCATTAATCTTTGAAGTAGAACTACAACTACAGAATTTGAAACAAGCCAACACATGTAAAACAAGATGAAGCATGCATGTCTAAAGATGGCACTGAACTTGGGTTTCATATAAAAATAAAATAAATTATGGTAACACAGACCAAACGAATTAGACCCAACACTGTTACTACTACACTTGTCCATATGAAGTGTTCTGAATTCAATCTTGTTGCGTGGCCTTTGGTTAGACTTGAGAGCCACGTCCTGGCTGTTTGAAGGTTGGAAGTAAAGTGATAGGACATGTTAATGGGTTCTCATATATTTGCAACAGTGAGACCACTGAGAATTGTGCCCTTCTTAGGTCCTATAACTTTGACCACATTAAGAGCTTTCCAGATTGAGTCTTCGTCTTCGCTTGGGGGTTTGTTTCCTTTTATCCTCTGGTGAGTGTACCTTGCTTTCCGAACCACTGTTTCTTTCCTTACGCTTTGAGTTTGGCTTGTTTCCCATTAAATTAGGGTTATGTAATGGCCATAATGTCAATCTTACTTTCCAAACTCAGTGATTTCGAGTCTTAGTTATTCGTGTAACTGCAGTTATATTTTTTATTGAAGTGGTTCATAAAATAAATGTACGATGTCAAGGAAACAGGTTGATACATGATCTTTTCCAATAATTGGTACAGTTCTTAGTACATACCTTATACGATATAGAACTTTGTAATGTGTACTTTTTTTCTATTTTCTTTGATGGATAGCGCATTTTCTTTGTGGCTAGTATTTTGGTTGATTGACTAGACATTTTTTAGTCATGCTACTTGTTACTTGTTCTCTTTCTTCTTGTGTCATGGGTAGATTCTTGAATGCTTTAAAACATTCTTTTCCCATTACTTTCAACATCAGTATTGTTGCTGTGATGATTTTGTTATCTTTGTCTTTTATTAAGGACGTAGCTGTCGCGTAATTCAACCAGCTATCTCTGAAAAATTCCCAATTTGAAGATAAATCTCCTTGCATGTCCATTGATGCGGGTATTGGTATTGAAGATTTGGCCATCTTATGTGTTGCTTTGGCGTGGTTTCGCTGAATGAATCTCGGTTTGTGTAAGTTTTACAACCTATTCTGCGTAAAACTGTCTTTCTGTGACTTGAGATTGGATGCTTGACTTGCTAACTTGTATTTTGGAAGATTTTTGCTTGTCTTTAGCCAATTTGGAAGCTTTAAATCCCAGTTCTAGACACCATGTTGTAAGCACATGTCTCAACTAGGCGAAATGTTGTCAAGTACACGTTTTATTGATGAGTAACACAGGGAACCCAATACATGATTATGTTAAAGATAAAGGTATCCCATAACAACATAGATAATTGTTTTTGCATCATTCAGAGTCCTTCTTTTGTCTCGGCATCATATTTGAATTCCAAATATATAGAAGAAGAATCACTGCATCCAGAACCATAAACGATTTCATGTCCCGATGCCAGACATCATCTGAAATAAGCCACTTGGCAGCGTGGAAGTTAAAGAACACTGTGCACCCTTCAAGCAGAATTGAAGATGATATTACAGATTCTAATTCAAAATGCCATCTGTACCACAGACACCATCTGAGATGAGCCTCTTGACAGCCATGGAAGTTAAAGAACACAGTGCACCCTTCAAGCAGATTTGAGGATGATATTAAAGATTCTATTTCAAAATGCCATCTGTACCACAGTCCATTTCAAGGTGCCATCTATGCCACATACATGAGGCTCTTGACAGAATTGAAGTTAATGGTAGATGCAACCTTAAAGCAGATTTGAAGATTATATTGCAGAGTCCGTTTAAAGGTGCCATCTATACCACATAGCACAGACACTGTCTGAGAGGAGCCTCTTGGGAGCAGGGAAGTTAATTGGTAGGTGTACTCATCAAGCAGATTTGAAGATGATATTGCAGAGTCCATTTCAAGGTACCATCTATGCCACACATCACAAACTGCAGTGTCCATTTAAAGGTGTCATCTACACCACAAGCATCTATCACAGAGACACTGTCTGAGTTGAGCCTTTTGACAGCATAGGAGTTGAAGGACAAGTACAAACCTTCAAGCAGAATTGAACATGGTATTACGAAGGTGCCGTGTAGACCACAGACACCATGTGAGATGAGCCTCTTGACAGCATGGAAGTTAATGGTAGGTGCACCCTTCAAACAGTGATATTGCAGAGTCCATTTAAAGATGCTGTCTATACCACATATCACAGACATATTGCCGAGTCCATTTAAAGGTGCCATCTATGCTGGAGAAAAGAGACCTTATGCAAGATAAAAAGCAGTGACTCTGAATGATGAACAATTTATTTTCGTCAAACATTATTATGCATATGAACTGTTTCTGCTGGTGAATGCAGCATATGCAATAATGATGTTTGGGAAAATCAATTATCTTCATGTATAAATATCATGCAAAAATATTGAATCCATTTTATTAATGCAATTAAAAAATAGTTTTTAAGGTATAAAATTTATTTTTCTTGTCTGTAATCAATTTCTCTAGATGACCATACTTGTGCACTTGATTTAATTTTTCACCCAGATGCTTATTATGGAAATTTACTACAGCGTATAACCAAACTTAACAAGGTACGTCCTTGATACTGTCCACTACTGAACACTTCAAAAGCTGTATAAAAAGACAGAAAATCTAAAGAACACTTATGACTGAATTTTCTATGGTCAAGGTAAAGGGCTCGTCCCCATTGCCTAGTAAATTAATGTTCTTCTGTAATAACCTAGAAAGTTCCATGAACTCACCATTAAGGGCTTCTTTTACTAGCTTGGCTGGTAGTTCGTGTACAGAATCTTCGGCGACGCTTGTTGGTTGCTTAGATCCAATGGCTCCTTCTAGGTCCGAGATTGTAAAGATTTCATGGATGTTTATTATCAAAATTAAATACGGTGTATAACCAAACTTAACAAGGTACGTCCTTGATACTGTCCACTACTGAACACTTCAAAAGCTGTATGAAAAGACAGAAAATCTAAAGAACAGAAATCATGAATCAATAATTCATCCAAACATACTGAATCTAAAGCACCTTCCTGTTGATCAATCTTTTTACAAGATGTAGGATAATGCAAGAATCTGTGAAAAATGGACCTCGTGAAATTTTTAAATATGAGGAAATAAGCAAGATAGAATGTCATGGACTATGTGCAACATGAATGCAATCCAATTATTTGTATGCATGCCTATAAAGGAATGAAATTAGAAGCAAAGCAGCCAAGGAAATCATATAAGATACAAGTATTTCATATCCTTTTCATATTGAAGATGCAGCATTCATATACAAGCTACACAAAAGATAGACATAGCCTTGTCTTCACATCCATATCAGATGAACAGTTTATCTTAAAAATTGGTCAAGCTATGAACATCCTGTCTTGGTATAAGATGCACATTTAAAAGAGATGTTGGCTTCAAGATGATTTCTTTCTGATCATGATTGTAAAGATCAGTGCCAGTAGCACCCTAGGTTTTTAGGGAACAGCACAAGCTAGGGTAACCAACCCCTGGGGCGTGCCCTATTAACCATTTTAGTGGCTGTTACTGTTGCTGTTTAAAAGTAAACTCCTTTTGGATAGGCCAAAGGAATGACATTGTGATCAATCTGAAATGCTGTTGTACTTGGTAGCAAATGGTTGAAAGAAGAATGTAGATGAAGATGAATTCATGTCAAATAACACCAACATGTATGTAAGTTACAAGAAGTAATACAAAATGACTCCAAGAATAGCAACTAACCAAGAAAATCAATTGAATCTATTCATGATTCAACAATAAAAGCAGTTTCACAGATGGATACATTTCACTGAAAGTCCATATAGCCCGGCCACTGTATGTACATCTACTTTGCATGCTGAAGTTAATGTAAAGATGATTAAATAGACGTTCATGTAAAGATGTTGTAGTGGGCATATGACTTGATTAGAAATTCACATTTATAATTAAATTAATGTGGTTTTCATGAAGAAATCCCTCGAATTTTATAAGACTATTAATTTAAAGCGCATAGTATGGTCACTAGCCACTTTTCTTTCTTAACAAATGAGTCACAATGACTCTTCCTTTTCCCACACATACTCTCTCTCCATGACCATGACCTCCCACTCAAGATCAACTTCTACCAATTGAGGTAGCCAGGTGGTGGTATATCAAAATACCACCCACCCTCAAGTCTTAAATACAAGTATGCAGTCATGTAATCATGTAATCTAAAGCATGTCTTGCATGTTTCTTTACCATTCTTGCATAACTTATGTGGGAGAAATTACTCAAATTATTAGTTAAAATAAATAAATAATTTCTCTGAAAATTAAAGTGCATATAAGTTCTTTGATATCTCTTTTTCTTGGCGAGATATTCTATTTTGAAATGACAAAGTCAGGCAATCTGTAAGCTCTAGATGGACAGCTCGAGTTAAGGCACAAGTAAAAAGACAGCAGTACGCCTTTGAAAGCCCTTATAAAATAAACACAAATTATGTTTATTTTTCTTTGATATCTCTTTTTCTTGGCGAGATATTCTATTTTGAAATGACAAAGTCATGATGTCATCACTCATCTCTTTCTCTTTCAAATTCCCAACTACGATATGGTAATTTTATTTATAAAATTGAATAAAAATATAAACATATAAGTAAATAAATGCATAAATAAATAAATGACTTAATAAATCAATGAGTGAATGGAAGAATGATTGAATGAATAAATAAATATGATGATTAATTGCTAGAGAATGAAGTGAGCATTTAAGATACTCTCATCTAAAACAGTGTTTTGACCAATCACAGCACGCATTATATCTAAATTTTATAAACCAACTCCTTTCCTTAGCAACTGTAGCTGGTGAATAGGTAAGATCGGTATATAGGTACCGGTACATAAAATATAATAAACTTAAAATTTTTAGTTTATTTTTTTATAAGTTTCTTTCAGCTAGTGACAAATAAAAAACTATATTTCATTAATCCTTACTTGTAGGAAGATCCAAGATTTTTATTGCTAGGTATCGCTATATGCAACATGATAAACTTTATGTCAGCTGCCTTGCGGGATAGTGCATAAGCATTCTTGTTTTCTTTACCTGGTCTGTAGTTGACTTTGAAGTTAAATGAGGCTAGTTGTGAAACCCACCATTGTTCAATAGCTCCTAACTTAGCAGAATTTAAATACTTTAGAGGATTGTTATCTGTATAGACCACAAACTCATTTCCTATCAGATACCTCCTAAATTTCTCAGTCACTGCCCATTTTAGAGCAAGAAGTTCTAGCTTCATAGAGCTATAGTTCTCCATGTTTCTTTCGGATGGCCTCAGGTGCCTACTTGCGTATGCGATGACATGTTTCTTACCCTCGTGGTTCTCCTGGGAAAGTACTGCCCCCAGTCCATGGTTGCTGGCATCTGTCTCAACTATAAATGGCTTACTGAAATCGGCATGTGCACATTGTTGTCCATTACTTTAGCAATACAACTGAATACATTTACTTAGTATTATGCCCTCCTTAGCACCATTATTTTAAGTGCAACATACAATATGCTTTCTATAGTAACTATGCATAAAATAGCTATCATATCCTTCCACTGTCTTGTGATGATTATCTTACATGTATCAATTACTCACCTGTATCCTGTATTGATTGATTCTAGAAGTACACCAGAGGTAAGTATTTCACTGTAGACAAGTGTTAGTATATGAGAGTTGAACATAATATGAGCAATTACTATTAGGAATACCAAACACAGATGGGTTGGTAATCTACAAACAAAGCATGCTGCAACATGTATTGTGGGTGATGATGATAGCACAAAACACAATGTTTATCAATACTACACCCTCTGATAGGAATCAGTATCCACTGATGATAAAGAAAACGTATCCTGCAGCCTTTGGTGGTTCAACACATTCCTACCATACTGTACCTTGGTGAGTGGTAGTTATTGGTGTCAAGCTTTTTGTATGCTGCAGATAGTGATCCTTTGAGGAACCCATTATATTCATGTTGCAGAAAAGACTTGAAGGAAGCTGGTAACAATCCAGCACTAGTCAATATTCACTGGTTTCTTTTTCTCCACTTTGAGGGGCACTTTGCATATATACAATAGCTTGTCATCCTTCCCTGCAGATGGAAGCTATTGTGTTATGCAAAGTGCCCCTCAAATTTGATGCAAATGAGCCAAATTAAAATGCTTTGTTTGTCGTAAGAAAGCAGTGTTAGACAGCACTGACCAGTTGTCTCAAGTGTTAATTCCATGGATTAGTTTGTTAATGGCTGTAGTATTTAACCATGCCAAAATAATTTGTGTCAGAATATAATCGGCTACACTACAAAACTAAGTTTCAACCAAATTGCAAAACAATAATGGTTTGAATAATTTTTCTTGTGTATTTTTGGGTCTTGAATGGGTTCTATTCATGTTGCAAATATAGTGTATACAGTCTATTGCAGTTGCGTCCTTATTGTTCCTTGTGGCCTTGAGCTGCTGTTCAGTTCAATTAGCTTTTTCTTGAGAAATTCAGTTAACTAAATAACTAAAGCCCTGTTTACACCAACTAAACAGAACTCTTTTTGTTGATTTGGGTGCATGCTTTAATTATTGTCAGATTTTAGTTGCTAGGTTACAAAACGTAACAAATAGAGCCTTCATATTGACAATTGCTTATGCCTTGGTTTTGGAATATGTGCTTTCGTAAGGATTTAAAATCTTGTACCAAATCCATTCATTGACAAGTGTATAGGAAGTTAAAGTGACTTTTTTCTGGGTGTTACATCATTAGCATTTCATTCTCAATTTTTTCATAGTGGGATAGTTCTCTATTTTAGGGGTCCTGTCTCCAAACTGTAAATGGGCCAACCATTTAGGCAAGGGTGTGACTGTGAAGTTTTTGGTGCTGTGCCCAAAATTATTATGGTGTAAGCCAGGCTTCAGACACCTGTTTAGACTTTTCTCTAACCAAGGGTACCAATGAGCAGATGGGTAAAGGGTGTGCCTTAGTTACTTTCCTTTCAAAATAAAATTAAATTGAACAAAAAAGGTCAATTCTGGTTCTGGTATCAATGAGATAATATGCATTGCTTGTTTTATCTTTGCATTAAGACAAAATTGGTGTTAAAATGTTAATTCATAATTGGCAAAACATTATGATTTCTTACTCTGGATATAAAATAGTTAAATATGTGAAATAGATAAATATATTATAAATCCTCCACATATCCATCATGAATGCACATGACACATACATCCTGATCCACCATGAATGCACATGACACATACATCCTGATCCACCATGAATGCACATGACACATACATCCTGATCCACCATGAATGCACATGACACATACAGCCACCATGAATGCTCATGACACACACATCCTGATCCACCATGAATGCACATGACACACACATCCACCATGAATGCACATGACACACACAGCCCCCATGAATGCACATGACACACACATCCACCATGAATGCACATGACACATACAGCCACCATGAATGCTCATGACACATACATCCTGATCCACCATGAATGCACATGACACACACATCCACCATGAATGCACATGACACACACAGCCACCATGAATGCACATGACACACACATCCACCATGACACACACATCCACCATGAATGCACATGACACATACAGCCACCACGCATAATGTTGACAAAACATAGAGATTTTTTACTCTGCATATAAAATACCTGAAATAATATGATGTTATACGACAGAATTGTCATGTTTAGTCATTAATGTTTTAGCTGCTTGTGCCACCGTCCATATTTGACATTGTGACATCATAAGAAAGGTCCAATGTGGGGTGCATGTCTTGTGTTAAGTTGGTGGCTTTCATTCTTTATTATGAAATAACTGTTAAAAAACCTCACAGTCTGATTGGCCATGGCTGATACTTTATGATGTGATCTCAATTTATTGGCAGTGGGCAGAAAATATTAAGGCCTTCAACACTCCTTGCAATAATAACATTAGCAGTTTACATGTTTAAAAATGTTTGCAAGTTAGTTTTACTTTAATTTGACTTGTTCAGTGTTGAGAATTTAAGTAAGACGAGATTAAGTTACTGTAATATAAGTGTAATTTGTAAAGGCCTTTACATGAAAAATTATACAGGTAAGTCTGAATCATTCACCAAGTTGCAGGCATGTGCACAGAAGAGAGTTGAATGTGAAATGAGAAGGGAAGAAAGCAATCACAAGTAATGAATAAATGGAGGTTTTTCGTGGCATTTGGTGGACTTGAATCAATCCGTTTGTTTGATACCAGTTTTAAGTTTCATTGAAAGCTGAAAGTTGATTCCCACTCTAGCTGGTGTAATTAAGTTGGCACAAATTATAGTACAAAATATGATTATTGACAACATTTTCTAAGAATTGTTAATGCCAAGGCCTTATAAAATGCAGGTGAGTATCTTCTGTGGTCCCTAGATTCCTGGACAAAAATAGCATAGAGTTCCGAGAGGAAAATAGAATAAAACTTCTAAGTGAACAAAGAGGATGTAGTGGAATTGAAGTTGACAAAAAAAAAGTCTGGACTAGAAAAAAATTCTGAGATTGGTAGGAGTAAAGACCAGAAAAGAAGACTCCTAACCTTTGAATGCATGGATACTGTCACATTACGAGATGCATGCTTAACTGCAATTTTCAATATTACATGGACTCTGTAGTTGCGAGTTGCTGTTGGAATTTGGTTTTTCACTACTTCCAATCAAAAGTAAAAAACATACCAATTGATTATTTTTGATTGGTAAAACATCACTTGCAGGTTAATATTTGAACTTTTGTGTCCACATAATTATGACAATTGCAGTAATGTGCAGCGATAAACTGGTCAGCTATAGAATAATATCCTGTGAATTGTACCTTATCTAAGACCATACATACATACATACATAGTTTATTCAAACACGGTAAATCATCAGTAAAATATATGTACAATAATAAAATAATAATATATAAAGTGATACATATATATGTAAAATCAAATTCGTCTACTGTTTTACAAGATTGCCGTGTTGCCATGCACAGCCTTGTCCCATGAATTAGAAGCAACCTTTGCAAAACACCACGGTCTGAGAAACTCTTCATTCGCATACGTATTGTACAGTGAAACAGGTAATTTCTCATAAATTTATTGGCCCAAAAATTGATGAGTACAGAAGTCAAAAGCAATGACGCAGTAAATTACACGTTAACGAGTACTTTGATTAGGTTTTCCTCACTTGTTCAGTTTGTTCTCTTGTGATGTACATTATTTTCTTTATTGATTGATCATAATAATAAGTAATATAGGCATGCCAGCAAACCATTCCACCACCCCCACATATACAATATGTTCCATCTGAATATTGAGAAATAAAAATACTGAGACAAGGGGGAGGGGTGAACTACACATACCAATCATTACATTCGTTTGAGGCATGCTGCAAATGACTTGGGGACTAAAAACTACAAGACTTTGGTCTGTATTAATGGTTTAATATCCACATATTATGTGATATGGGAATGACAAAAATGAATGAGAAATGAGATCTGGATTATCTAATTAATGGCGATATGATTGTCAATGCTATTGCTTCAAGTAACAATGAACCATTACTTCATGCACTTAGAACTTCATATGATTGGCACTTGTATGTTGATACAAATAAATTATTATAACCATGGTAATATGTTCAGTATACCAAACAGTCAAAACAAAGGAATTGGTATCAAATTTATTTCATCGGTACCATTTAAAAGAAATCACTAGTCTACCAATTCAAATAAATAAAAAGAGATGAAACTGAGAAAAGAAAAAAAAACAAACTTGTTTTTACAAGGGTAGCACTAAATAGCCAGTGGCTAAGAAATCTGTGGCCCTCGTTCCATGATCTAATTGGAATTTAGAAGTTAATTTTTGTGGAGAAACTATCAAACTTTGCATCATGCCTCAAACGAGTGTCATCACATACCACATACACAAACACCTACATACAATTTACTTGTCTGTTGTCCTTGATTTATCTTGAACGATAAAGTTAAACCCAGTTGTAACTGACCAGAACCAGAGTGATTTTACTTTGAGTGATATTACTTAACTTTGAAAACAAATCAATGTCAAATATTTGAAAGAGAACACCAATAATTGAAGACTTAGTCTACCACTCTACTATTGCACTTCGGTTGAGCTAAATTAAAATAATGTATTTTTCAAAGGTTAAATGATATCACTCTGAATTTGTTTAATGTGCAATGAAAAAAAGGATATACTTCATAATCCAAGCACTTTCAAATTTGTTCTTACAAAGAAATCGATTCTTCAAGTTCCTAAAAACATTCCACCATGTGATTCTACACCATGAATGGAATAACCAATTTTTACGAGTAAAATCACTCTGAATTTCCACAGAAATTGGCAGATGAAATTTGATTCAAAAAACATGTTCAAAGTTAATTGAAGAATTTTGGAACTAAAACACTAAGCAAGGCATCAATATGCCTTATCGATGAAAATCAAATCATGATGGTCAGTTACAACTCGGTTTAACTCATATGGGGGGAGGGGGATAAGTAACATATTGGGGGGAGGGGTTGAAGCCTTATACTGGGGGGAGGGGTTACTTGTATAGGGGGGTGGGAAATATTCTTAGGGTAGGGGAGAGAGAATTTACTTAGTTGGGTGGTAGGGGTTTTGTATGACTTTCTCTGACTTATATACTTTGAAATCTTCCAGGAGTCAGACAGACACAGAGAAGTGGGCACTTAGGATTATTTTGGTAAGTTGTCAAAGTTTCCCTTGTAATTTTTTCCCTTGTAATTTTTTCCCTTGTAATTTTTTCCCTTGTAATTTTTTCCCTTGTAATTTTTTCCCTTGTAATTTTTTCCCTTGTAATTTTTTCCCTTGTAAATTATGGTTGTTGTGTTTGAAATAAAGTTTGATTTTGGACTTAGTGGTTTTCCTGTGTTTTTTAATGAATTCCATCTTTACCCTCTCCACGCCCTTTTTGGACTTACAAAAAAAATACCTCCCCGAGGTCCTACCAGCACCAAGTCTCACTACCCCAGTAGACCAGGACCAGGCAGTACTTACTGTCCCGACAAGAGCCATCTTATGAAACCACAACCAGTTGGCTGCTCTGATGATGAACACTGTCAATAGGGATATCAGACTCTGAAACCCCATACAGATTCTTGAGAGTACCTCGTTGGCAAAGCCAGCCTTGGTACTGTGAGGGTCAGTGCAAGTACGAGTCTTACAAGATAACCATTCCCCACTACCCATAGGTTTTACTGCACAACAGTGATGTATATCTTGGAGTGGTGTGATTAATAGACTTATGGCGGTATTCAGACTTCCATTAAGTGTATTTGATTATCAACCTGGTTTGCGAAGACTAAAATAACGAAGTTTCTAGGCTACTAAACTTGTGAAAAATGAGCTGGTCTATCCCGAAAAGGAAACTACCAACATGTAATTCAATACGAAAAGCTAAACCGAAGTCCTTAGGTGTTAAAGTATTATTGAGAATAGACCAAGTCTATAATTAATTCATTGAAGAGATAATTAATTCCGTATCTGCTAGGGGACTGGGCCTATAATTAATTCAGTATCTGCAAGGGGACTGGGCTTATAATTAATTCAGTATCTCCTAGGTTACCAGACCTATAATTAATTCAGTGTCTCCTAGGTTACCAGACCTATGTTTACTTTCAGTCAAGATTGAAAATGCTAAGAGGACTAAGTTTGTAATACATCTTTTGCAGCTTACAGTCATGTGCTAGTTGGTGAACCACCAAAATACTTCATGTCTAAAGATCCGTACCGTAAGGTTAAGCCATCATAGCAATTTAGGAGAGGATTACCAATAAACTAAGTGTTTTGAGAAACAATATCAAATACAGGATTTTCCCACATGACTGTTAGTTGCAAAAGCCCTAGTTTTTGTGTGTTAGATACTAAACCTATGATTCTTTCATTTATGTCTTAAGATACTTGCTAAGAGATTTAAACATTGAAACAGAGTAGATTTCATATTGGGAATAAATAATCACAGAATGAGGGAAATGCAATAAAGTAATGGGAAACCATTTCAATATCAGGACATGCCTTGCCGTCTAACATGCCAAGAATCATATGAAATCCACTCTATTAATGTTACACTAAGGGAAACCGAGCTGTTACAGTCTAGATATTCAAAGGTTATGTTCTTGTCCCTACAAAAAAGTCTTAGGTTGCTTAGCTTGTATTATCCTAATAGCTAAAGAAATCTAAAGAGCCTTCAGGTGGGTATATTCCGAGCTTATTATTTCATGATATATTTATCTTGTGTTTATTTCCTAAGATCAGTTTTTTCACCAGCAAAAGAACTTCTTGACAGAAGGAAATGAGTTGTACGCATGGTAAAGAGATAAAAAGTGTTAATCGCACTGTCAATAATTGCATTTCCAAATTATGAGCAACTACATGTATCACAAAAGAAAACTCAAAATGGGTTTTCAATTTTCTGCCAATGTTTAAATTATCAAGTATTTTGTTTCAAAATGTTTCAAATTTGGACAGCTTGTGCATATAACATAAGTGCATTGGCAATAATAACTCATAGTAAAACAACTCATGGTTTTACTTGTAATAATAGTTTCATTTCATTCAAGTCTAATGGTTTCTTGAATGTGAGGTATGGTGTTTCAATGCCATTCTTTGATGGCTCACCTTGTCCTCTATTCATTCATTTTCCATTTCACGTTTGGCTTGAATTTATTTGTCTGCACTTTTTGTGTATTATTTCAGGATTTTGCACAGCTGATTTTTGGTATTTCCCATTCTTTTGGAAATATTGTAATAAATTGAGAAAAAATGAAATTCAGGCAGACTTTGTCTGAATGATGTATCAAAAATTATTTTTGATGTGAAAAATAATTTATTTTCATTTCACAAAATGATACATGTTTCATAGTTGCTCTGGTGGATTTCAAAATGATTTTAATTTAACAAAATTTGTAGCATTAATTTTTCAAAAAAGGAAAGTGCTTTGCTGTTAAATTTTGATCAGATAGTGTCAAAACGTCAAGACTTGTCATAATCAATTCTATTATCAAGATTTTTGAACTGATTAGTTTTTGAATAACACTTGTATTTGCAATAATTCGACAGTGCTGAATTTAAAGAACTGAACTTGAACTGAAATTCCTTCTCCTCTGACCAAATTGTGTATTGAATTGATAACAGGTTTTGTAAAGACCTCAGTTTCATGAAAAAAAGTTTGCAAGTATTTTTTTTTTCCTGAAACATTTTAGTTAGATTATTGATGTATTGTATGCTGCTTGAGAAAGTTGACTTTTATGAGTAGTAGTATTGAATTATTCTGCTTTTTGTTTTGTATTTTTTACATTTGGATCAGAACAGGAAAATTGTTTCTTTCATTTTTTTCGTTTCACTTCATTATTTCATTATTTTATTCTGGAATTTTTTGGTGATGTTTAGGTTTTAGTTCTAGAAAGTGTTAAGGTTAAGAAACTGAGGTCTTGTTTTGCTGGTGAAAAAACTTATTAAATTACAATCCTATGATAGAACCTTATGATATCAGTCTAGCCGAACATCATTAACGCAAGATTAGGTCACCTAGAAATGATTCAACTTCTAGTCTTCCCAGGTTGATACTCTACTTGTATGGAAGTCTGAATGGTGTCTTATGCAAGTCTATTGAGCACACCACCCCAAAACTATCACTGCTGTACACACCCATGAATAGTGAGATATGATTACCTATGCTCTTACTTGCACTAACCTTCACAGTGACCAGCATTCATGCCAACGGCGCACTCCCTTGAAATCTGCAGAGGGCCATCACCTGGTATCCTTACCGACAACCTTCACCTCCAGAGCAGTCATCTGATCATGGCCTCAAGGTTAGACTCTGCCGAGAGCAGCAATGTTGTACCGCCTTTTTTGGTTTCCTGGCCTGGTGGGGCAGCTTCTCTGATTGGTGCTGATAGGACCTCGTGGGAGGTATGAAGTGTATTTCATTTTTCTGATGCACAAATAATAAAGGATGATGATATTAGATATAGGAGAGTGTGGCTAACTAGTGCAGGGTTCTCAGATTTACAATCTATACACTGCAACTTTTGTTTCATTTTTGAGATTAAATTTTGAAAATAATTGTATAATTTGTATAAAGTAAAGGAGAATTGTTTTTTGTTTCTTCTGAGAACCCTGTACTAGTGGTAAAAATCTAAAGAAACTATTGGAATTTTGGAAATTTTTTTGGAATGATTTGTTCCAGGAAAAATTAATTCAATTTGATTTCCTTATCACAGGGTTTGTGCAAGAACCTCAGAAGCTAATCAAGTGTTTTTCAGGAGTATTCAAGGTGACCCATCAAGGAGTGATACCAAGTTTGAATTAGTGATATTTTGATACAAAATTTTGCATAAATTCCAAGTGAAAACCCCTCAAAAACAATACAATAGTCTCTTGAATACTCCTTGAAATGTCAAATATACTTGTGACTTGGTAGTCTTGATAGAAAATAATCTATTTTCAAAGAGCTAAGGAGCTGCACAAACCCTGTTATCAATGCCACACTCTCCTATATCTAATATTATAGCTGGAAGACTGGCTGTTAAATGAAAAACTATTAATGAATGACTTTTGCTAAATGTTTTGAAATGAATTATAAAAAAAATTATATTGAAAATATATCTCGTATTTTTTTTCCTAAGTTTTTTTTTTTTTTTTTTTTTTGGTTCAACTTAAGATACTGTAAGCTAAAGTATATATTATTATTGTTATTTTTGCTTTTATGAATAAAGGAAAACATTAAAGAAATTGTCTGATATTTAGGCGCTTTTGAATTTGTGAAATTTGCACATTTGAAAGTTTTTTTTCTATCAATGAAATCAATTTTGAATGATAATTTCAGTGAAAAAATAATTCTTATTAGCCAGTCCTCCAGCAACCTATTTTAAATTTTTCTTTTTTCTTCTTCTATTTTTTCCTTTTTTTTTTTCCAATTTGCCTATTTTTTTTTTTTTTTAATATAGATTTTTCCTTTTTTCCTGTTCTTTTTCGTTGTCTTCTTCAGTATTATTTTTCTTCTTCACAGCTTCATACATAGATCATAGTATTTCTGCTCTCATCTTTGGTGGAACCTTTGTGTCTCATTATGACAGACTTGTTGCTTCTGGAAATACAAGGAATAAAACAATCAGTCAACTGTATTTAACGTACATCCTAAAGGAAAATAAGCCCATGTGATGGAAATTGAATTTGATGGATGTGATTAACAGCTGGCTAGTAAAAGTTATTCAGGGAAAAAAACAATAATACTCCTTAGATGTTTCTTGGAAAGATATCAACATGTTTGTAGGAAAATATTTTAAATTTCACTTCACTTTGCTTTACTAACTCAGACTGTCGTAAATTTGATGGACGGAAGCCAGAAACACAGATGTCTTAGATCATAACTAGCTGAATGGGTAATTTAGTTATGAAAATGGGACATAAAATGTATTTTTAGAAAAAGAGTGGTAAAATGCAGTCTTCCTCTCAGTGTCCCAGGGCTTGAAATAACAGCTGGTCAATGGACAATGTCTGGCCAGAGTTGGAACAGTCAAATCTTTGCCTTGCCAGTCATTTTGATTAGTAACATTGAGCCAGAAATGAGGTATGACTGAGCTAAAACTAATTTGGCCTGTCATTATGACTAGTGACTGACCAGCCATTATTTCGCTCCCTGGTGTCCAGTTGTTTGCTATTAACAGTGCTTGAGAGGGTGTTAACAAAGGGCTAACTTACCAATCTGTCACTGTGTGCTGGCCAAGGCTTGTCAGACTATTGTTACAACCATGAACAGGAATCCTGCTGGTTCTGTAGACAAGCTGATGAAGAAAATGACAAGTACATTAGTATATATGATTGATAAGATAGTGAACTTCTTTATTTGATCTTACACTAAAGGGTACTTGTTTTGACTACAATTTGCATAGAATTGGGCAGGGATTTCATTAAGATTTAAGGAAGTGAATGGTTTACTTAATTAGGTGGCTGTATCAAGGAAAAACAACTTCAACAACAGGTATAGAGTCTAGACAAGGGTACATGTTGTACATTATATTGCTGTACCTACCTAATGGTTCCACCATGGTCTCCTTCAGTAAACAGGTACGGTAAGGTTACAGTATCATCTGGTGGTGACATAGAATGCTGCTACAGTAGAGTACAGCTACAGTACATATCATCTGGTAGATATCTGTAGGACATCATGGGTAAAATGACATAGAATGTCACCTCAGTCTCTTGTAGTAGACCAGGTAAAGCTACAGTACATATCATCTGGTAGATATCTGTAGGACATCACGGGTGAAATGACATAGAATGTCACCACAGTCTCTTGTAGTAAACCAGGTAAAGCTACAGTACATATCATCTGGTAGATATCTGTAGGACATCATGGGTAAAATGACATAGAATGTCACCACAGTCTCTTGTAGTAGACCATTTAAAGCTACAGTACGATCACCCTGTCACCATTGTGATAATCCTAATTGTTGCCATTAGTTCATTGAATATGTTTTTGTTTTTGCAGGTTTGGTTTTTCTAGTAGAAACTGATCTCTTGATCAGTGTAGTAACTCTGTTGTTGCCATTTTTTCATCTTTCTTCCTCGTCGTCTCCTTGTTTTGATAGAGGTAGAGACATTGTTCATTACCAAGCCGTCCAATGACATACTCATGTCTTGTTTGTCAACATGTCTTGTTTCAGGCTTGTATCAAGTGATATTTAGTTTCTTCTCATCTTCTAACACCATCAGTTTCAGGTACAATGATATGGACTTGTTCTTCATGTTCATGTATAATGCCATGGGTTATGGTGACTGATATTGCCAGTGGATGATGTTTTTAACATCTTAATAACTGCAAAGGAAAAATATTGATGATAAATAATTAATATTCCATCAATGACAAAAATTACTGTGGGGGTGGTTTCAAAAACATTTGTACAAAACGTTTCTTGTACAAAAAAAATATGTTTTGACTAATAAGCAGAATAAAATATGCTATTTGTTCGACAAGCTACGTGTTCAAAGAAGGAATAAAGAGAAGCGGAACCCTAAAAACGAAAAACCAAAAGTGGACATCTTGGTCGTCACGTGTTCCCAACCCTTCGATGATAAAACACTGAGAAACGCGGTAAAAATAAAATAATTCTTACCAGTCATGATTGTCGTATGTTCTTTACTATTTTAGGATAAATAGTACTCTAATAAAGCTGATTTTAGTGTAAAATTCAGCTTGAAATATCGAAGACATTTTCTTAACCAAGAAACGTGGTCTTCGAAGTGTGAAATATGTAAATGTCAAAACTGACTGAGATGGACTGGGAACTACGCCAGACCCGCGAGGATCCCGCGGGAACGTCCCCCCTCCTGTCGAACTCTTGTCCCAAATTTTTTTTTTTTTTCTTTCCTTGTATTACTTTTTCTCTCCTCCCGTTTTTGTATTTTGTTTTGTTTTTCTTTTCCTTTTTCCAATCCTTTTTTCTTTGTTTTCTTTTCCTTTTTAATTTGACTTCCATTTCTTTTCCTATTTTCCCCTTCTTTCCATTTAATTCAATTCCTTATGCTAAATTAAATCAGCAAAGACGAAGAAATAAATAAATTATGAAATGTATAAAATATTTCTATAAGTGTTAAAAATCTTGTCCTATTCTCTTTAAATTGTGGGATCCCTGTGGTATTCGGAAGTGACAAAACGTAAAGTATTGGGATCCCTGTGGTGAACTTATGTGTACTTTTGATTTTGATGGGCTTCCTGTGTTATGCGGGCTCCATCCCCTAGTACACAGGAAACCCAATTTACGTCAAATTTGAACTCGTTTTTCTCCTCATTCCAAAAAGATTTCAAAACTATTCTAATGCCATGATGCGCTGCATTTATAGACTTAACACATGTGTTAGTTTTATTTGGAAAAAAGTTAAAAAACTACACGAAATAAGGAAGAAGGTAAAAATGATATACCGCCATTTTAGTCAAAAATTGTCTTGGCTATGAAATCTTTAATATAACTCTAACTACTATAATAACTCCAGAAACATGTTGGCACGGACCTTAGCTTTCCATCGATGCGTATATTCTTTGAAAAAACTCATTTTTTCAATTTGCGAAAATTTTGACCAACCGAAAAAACGCATATTTTGGGGTTCCAAATTCAACCGGCTAATTTTCCATAAAATAAAGAAAAATGTTAAAATATTTTAATTCACAGATTTAAAGCTTGTTTCGTACTTTCTCTCAAAAGTTAAAGTTTTAGAATCAAGGGTTTCTTTCTATTATTTTTAAAGCCTGTTATGACGGGTGGAGGCGTTTGGGCTACCTGTGGTAAAGTTTTCCAGGGTCAACAATAAATAATCGCAATTTTTAGAGTGAAAATGTTAAAAAACTGTCAATATTTCGAAGAATTTACTCTAATTAGTTGGTATTCTTTCCGATGCACTCATTTTTTTCAAGAAAAAATAAATTTGAATATTCGGGAATTTTTTTGCATCCTACCACAGGGATCCCAAGTATTCCAAATTGTAAGTTGCAAGTGGTCTTTAATATTTTCACTGAAATAGTGATCCCTACTCTTCTCTTCTGTTCTTTCCCTTTTCGTTTCATTGCTTTCCATTTCTGTCTCTCTCTCGTTATCTTTTACTTTTATTTATTTTTCTTTTCTTCTTTTTCTTTTTTCATTTCTTTTTTTTCTTTTTGTTTTTCTAATCCATTTTATTTCACATGTTTTCTTTTTATTTTCACCTCTATTCTTTTTGTTGTTGTTCTTTAACTTAATCATCAAGGATAAGCCGAATAAATCACAAAAATTTAATAAAATAAAAAAAATACTTATCCTATGTATGGATATCTCGGGATCCCTGTGGTGAAATAAGACACAGGGTTCCCAATATTCTACATTCTGAATGAAGGACGATTTTTTCAAAAAAAACTTTTTGTAAATTTTTGAATCTTTTTCTGGTTCAAATGTTTATTATTTCTATATCTCGTGTTATTCGCTTAGGCATGATATTTTATCGCTAATAAACTTTATCAATAGTGAGAATGTAATTCATACTTTAGTCGGCCCAGAGGGTCCCTAACCCTAACCCTAACACCTTCAGAGCAAAAGGTTCTGATAGATGATAATACGAAAATAAGCGAAGTAAAACAAACCAGGTGAAGCCGTGAAAGGGATTCAAAACCACATGAAAAACGAATCCATGCGGAACTTTACCGAGAGAAAATAAACAATAATGGAACTAACGCTGCTGTTACACAATAAACTCTTTCGAAATACGCCTTGTTTAGTGTTAAAAAGAAAGTTTGTACTTGCTAAATTATAGTTTTACATATAAATGAACATATAGAGCTTACCTATTATGGTCTGGGATAAGAAACATCAAGATTTTGTAAAGAATTGCTGGCGAAGAAACAGCGAACATGTTCCCTTAAACGCCTCCATCAACGCGAACCAACTGAATGAAATATTCAGCGTGCGCTTTCTTGTATACAGAAACCCGCTACCGTGCGTGAAAACACGAAAATATGTATGGCATGCATTAATTAATCAGTAATTAATTGCTCATTAATATTCATGTCATTAGTACTAACCCTAGCATGTTGCACCTGAAACCATCTTGTTAACCCTAACCCTAGCACTAACCCTACCCCTAACCATGGGTGGCCAAAAAAGTGGCTAGGGTTAGGGTTAACTCTATTGCTAACCCCAACCCTAGCACTAACCCTACCCCAAACCATGGATGGCCAAAAAAGTGGCTAGGGTTAGGGTTAACTCTATTGCTAACCCCAACCCTAGCACTAACCCTACCCCAAACCATGGATGGCCAAAAAAGTGGCTAGGGTTAGGGTTAACTCTATTGCTAACCCCAACCCTAACACTAACCCTACCCCAAACCATGGATGGCCAAAAAAGTGGCTAGGGTTAGGGTTAACTCTATAGGGTTTAATTATGTCCAAAATGGTTTCTAAGAAAATTCAGTAAAACGCGAGTAGAAATTGTACGTACTATCGAAAAAAGGAAAGAAAAGGAAAATATGGAAAAATATTGGAATAATAAAAAAGAAAAAAAATCTTGCCGCGTACAGGAATTGACCCTTCACCGTATGTGTCCCAACCGCCCGCATATCCATTGGACTGAAAGTGACATTCTTTTAGAAAAGGAATCGTGAACAAGTGTTAAAACTAAGCGTTGTTGGACAGAGAACGATGACCTCCTTTTTGAGTCGTTTTCTTTATCAGTATTACCTCTTAATATTGTATACAATTCGAAAAAAGATGTGAAAGATGATAAATAAAAGTATGAAAAAATGTGAAAAATTTTCACCAAAACATTGACTCGAGCCTTATGGTAAAGTATATCTACTCCGCCATCCAACCCGTATACTACCCAACTTTCTTATGCTTTACTATGTCAAGATTATGCTATAAAAATTGGAAGTTTAAAAGTAATGAAAATTCAAAGTGTCTTCTATGAATTTATCCTAAAGGAAGAAATAATACTCAAGGGATTGAAACGTAGATTGATGTGGAAATACGAGACTTACTTTTCGAGGATCTTGTTGTACTTGATCTTCATCCAGCGCGGTAACCAGTTGAACTGTAACGAGACTGTTTGCTAAGTCTAGAGGGTAATCAGCATAAGAATGGACCGCGCATTACTATCTATTGATCTTTTCCCTTGGGGAGGAACGCTTCCCGCTTCTAAATTGTTTTCCCCTGAGTATTATTTCTTTCTCATTATGTAATGCTTGAGGAAATGTGGAAAAACACAATAAGAACAAACTTTTCTTAAGTAAATCTTTTTTATTGTTAGGTGATTACCTTCTCTTATTCGTTTCATATGCACGTGAATATTCAGATATAGAGAACTGAGATAGACTGGGAACTAGACCAGACCCGCGAGGATCCCGCGGGTAACTCTTCCCCCTTATTTATTACCTAAGAATAACCCTTTCCGCACCCTTTCCTCCATGCCCTCCCCTCTCAGGTAATTTATATACTAAACGAACAGTCTAGAAATAAGTAAGTTCTGTTTATTTGGATCAACCCTTGTTTTATTGGATGCAAGAGCCTCTTTGCAAAGATACCTCAAGTAAACGAGAGAGAGAGAGAGAGAGAGAGAGAGAGAGAGAGAGAGAGAGAGAGAGAGAGAGAGAGAGAGAGAGAGAGAATTCAGAGAAAAATTGGTGCGCATTTGATCATATTACCGCATGGAACTTGCGCATCATAAGCAATAAATATGATTAATCATTATTAAAAAATATTCTCAAAAACAGTTCCTGTAACATACTGTTTTTCCTTCAGTTTTAGCAGCTACATTTTCCTTTACTGTTTGACTCTTGACAGTACCAGATGTATAGGTAAGATCCATGTATACGTAGTGTCCTTTGCAGTTGATTTCTTTCATTAGAAAATTCATTAGCCATCTCAATAGACCTCTTTAACGTAATGTTTTTCCATTTCAGACCACGTGTCATTCCCTTGAGCATGAGATTCTTTGTTTGAGTTGTATCCATATTCATGTGTCTTCTCATGCGCAACCGTTAAACAAAGAAATGATACTCTAGGGAATGACACGTGGTCTGAAATGGGGAAAACGTTATGCCCAAGCTAAAGAGGTCTATAGGTAACAAACGCTCTCAGGGTCGTTGCCATAGAAACTGTCACTCGATAAGTGCAACTGACCTCCACGACTTTAAATCCTCCATTTAACCTGTACTCAGCGTTATCGTTGCAAGTCAAAACTCAACTTTACATCTCCCTGCGTCGGTTCAAATGTAACTGTGAATGCGAGGTTCGAGTCTGATGCTGCCTTTTCGTCTAAGTATGTTGGACATCTCATAAAATACACCGCTTGTTTAGTGTGTCGAACCCAATCAAGGGTGTCAGTCCCTGTAGACTTGCAGTTCTATAACAAGAATAGAGAAGTGCGTTAGATGTATGGCTCATCATACGTCATTATAACGTCGTTACAAGTAGTGACATTTGATTGGCCCTGCCATTTTCCTTTTTACATAGACCCCCAGATGAGCGACTTCGCTCTTGGGGTTAATATTTGTTCAAATACGTTAAAATAAAAAAACATTCCTGTGCAGTAATTTAACACAGATATTACGAGAAATGCTGGTTTGTATCTTACACTAATTGCAGATATCAGAGTTACATTCCAATGCTTTCAAACAATTGTTTCAAATCGAGGTATTTGAGTCAACAATACAGTAAAGGTATAGAAACTGACCCAAATGCCTCAACTTGAAACAATTGTTTGAAGGCAATGGAGTGTAACTCTGATATCTGCTATTGCCTAACATGTATTGAGTAACCAAAGAGAGGTATCTATCTTACCTTTTGTAGTCCGTTGGTGATAAAGATGTCATCCATGACTTGGAAGTCCATCCATAACACAACACAATGAAGAGTTCCCAGCCTGATTGATAAGAAATGGAAAACAATGAAGACGATTAACCCCTTATGTCATGTGGTCATATACTGTATGATCCCTACTATAACACCCATCCCTGCTGCGCCCACCCACCTTCCTTGCTGTGCCTGCCCTCCTTTCCTTCTGCGTCTTACCCTTTTCCTGTGGCATTTGCCTGCCGGCCCTGCTGCACCACAGACCCACACTATCCTTATTGTACCATGCTGTGTCCCGATTCTTTCTAGTACACTCAACTTACCCAGTTATTGGCACTACTCCAGACTTCTTCAAAGTGTTCTCTGGTAATGGTTTTGTAAAGTCAAACTCCATCAGATCCATCACATCTGTCAGTGGTTTAGACGGGTACTCCCACACGTGATGCGGTTCTAGTGCGATGCATGTTTCAGAATCACCATCGATCTCTTCATTTTTCAACTTTGATTTCTATGGAATCAAAAACAAAATGCATTTGACTTTGAGCTTGTGAAAATACCATAAATTGGCAAAAAAAAAGTATTGTAAAAGTTGAATGTTATGGAGGGAGGAAGCCCAGAAATGCTGTCAAAGGATCTTCCTCTCCAAAGATGCAAAAGCGCAGTGTTGAATCAATCATTCATCATCATCATCATCTTCTTCATCAACATCATCATCATCATCATCATCACCACCACCACCATCATCATCATCATCATCATCATCACCACCACCACCATCATCATCATTATCATCATCATCATCATCATCACCACCACCATCATCATCATCATCATCATCATCACCACCACCACCATCATCATCATCATCACCACCACCACCATCATCATCATCATCATCATCATCATCATCACCACCACCACCATCATCATCATCATCATCATCATCACCACCACCATCATCATCATCATCATCATCATCATCATGCAGTCCGTCGAGACAACGATGACTGTTCCATGATATTATCTAGGCTCTGCTCATACTCCTCCATTTGAGCATGTCATTTAAAGATCATATCTAAACATTTTTTAAAGAATTGGAAATACGAGCCATAAAATCGTGCAAGTTGTCGCGCAACATTATTGCGTTGCGAGTGGAAGTGGCTTGTATTAACACCTCGTGCAACAACAAAACATTGTTGCACAACTTTGTTGCAGAAGTAGAAGCGCTTTCTACTCTCTGCAGCAATAAAAATGTGTTGCGTGTGGGGTGATAATGAATTTCATTATTTCATTATTTCATTATTTCATTATTTCATTATTTCATTATTTCATTATTTCATTATTTCATTATTTCATTATTTCATTATTTCATTATTTCATTATTTCATTATTTCATTATTTCATTATTTCATTATTTCATTATTTCATTATTTCATTATTTCATTATTTCATTATTTCATTATTTCATTATTTCATTATTTCATTATTTCATTATTTCATTATTTCATTATTTCATTATTTCATTATTTCATTATTTCATTATTTCATTATTTCATTATTTCATTATTTCATTATTTCATTATTTCATTATTTCATTATTTCATTATTTCATTATTTCATTATTTCATTATTTCATTATTTCATTATTTCATTATTTCATTATTTCATTATTTCATTATTTCATTATTTCATTATAGAAACATCGCTCTGCAACGCAAAATGTTGCGCGACAAGTTTCACGATTTTGGAGCTCGTATTTCCGCCCCTTAACTAAAAATCTAACGCGACTCACCTCAATCAGCTGATCAAACAGAGACAAATCAAAACCCTCGACTCTATTGACGGGAGAATGATATTTCCACAGGTCCTTGAACTCCACTGCAATGCCTCTAAGAGTACCCCCCTGGGGCATGACCTTGACATCTTTGTTGCCAAGCTGCCGTATCGTAGTTAAAGCATACCAGAAGTACAGGTTGTGCCAGGGCAAGAGGCTGGTGTTGAAATAGGGTTCTCCTATGACAGCATCGATCTGGTGAACACAGAAGTAATACATTCAAGGGGAAGAACTCTGTCATTCAAATGTTAGCCTGATGAAGGTCGTTATCCAAGCTCACAATCCCCAGTACTTTAGGAATTAAATATGCAAGACCAATATGTTTAACTATATGGTAGTGAATGGTGCGTGCAAATGCGGAAAGCTCGTGCACGCAACGCCAAACCACTTTGTAGCATAATTATATCATCAATGTACCTTCACGACGTTGCGCGCAACAAGTTCCATTGCCAACAGATCTGAAACTCGCGTCGTGTGATGTCTATGAAAGTGCGCAAGCACAAACATAGTGAAATCGAGTTTTGGTGCGCGTCCGTCAATGAATGGGTTATTTTCTTCAATTTTGCACGAACACATTTACTAGCCTCCACCAAAACTCGTTTTCCTTTAAGTGATGAACTGTTTTGTCGCACAATGTTTTTGTTACCTAGATGATTGCGTGAACTAATACTCATGCTAGGATATGCGCAGTGTTTTCACCAGGATTTTTAAAAAATGGGGTCCACAGGGCCCATAACTGAAGAATCCAAAAGAGGGTCATTTTGGAGAGAAGGGGGTCCACACTGATGATTAGGTTAGGAATTGAAAAGTAACGCTTCATGTCAACGTAACTTGATGCCGCGTGGAATTTGCTATCTTTTATCAAAAAGGTGAAGATAATTAAACAAAAGAAGAATTTATTTGTAAAAGTCTTTGCGCCCTCTGGACCCCTCAAGCTATTTCTACTGCGGCATTTAAAAAAAAGAGCGACAATACCGCAATGCCCCGTTCTGGTAAGAACACTGCATAAGGTATACGAATAAGATGGCTGTGCGTTGGACAAGATAGGCAATGGGTAGTTCCAAGGTGATCATTGAAAAATTGCGCGCAACAAATAGTTCTAAAGATCAACAATAAAAATAGTAACATATAGTGTTGAAGTGATAGGAAAAAAAACAACAAAACAACAACAAAACAAGTGAATGCAGATTATATAAAAGATATATGTTACCTTGCCATTGGGTAAATCATCCTTGCAGAAGTTATCTAAAGTCTTGTCCAATAAATGTACTCTGTCACTAAGGTCATTAACATGTAGAACCTAAAGAAATAGAAATATGTATAAGATATGAAAATAGATAGAAATCAAGAAGTATTTTTTCAAAGAACGACAGTCTTAGATATTGAAGCAAGGGTGTGAATAACTGAGCTCATTTACGACTCCCTAGCTTTGGAAAAAGCAAGTTTATGAAAAAAGTTTCGACTTATCATAGGGCGTGTACTACCAAGGTTATATAAGAATTTAAACATCAACCAATCAGAAAGCGAGACTTATTTTATGATTTTAAGAAATAGAAAATGTATGAGTGCTGTATGGAGTTATGAGTTACCTTTTGTAAGAGCTTTGTAAAAGATATTGAGGATTCTAAAGCAATAACCTGAAGAGAAAATAAAATGAGATATGAAAAAATAAATATGAGATGGAATGAATAGAATCTAGAACATTTTACTTGGGGGTCACATGTCTCTTGATTCGAGGGGTTTTCTTTGGATTCACCGGTTTTCCTCCCTTTTCCTCCCTAAGTTGTATCCATATTGAATTTCATGTGTCTTTTTGTGTGTAGCTGTTAAAGAAAAAAATGATGCTCTAGGGAATGACACATGGTCTGAAATGGGAAAAATTATGTCCAAGCTAAAGAGGTCTATTATTTAAGTAAAATGAGAATAGAGGAGTTCACTTGCAGATAGGCCACATAGATTGCTGCACAAAATCAATGATTAGGAATTTTTTTCATATTCTTCCAGTATAATACTAGATTGTTTGTTGTCATACCTCTTTAAATCCAGCCTTGGCTGCTGTGACGGGAAGAAGTGATTTATCACTAACACAGAATGCACTAGAACACCCTGACTTGACCAGCTGAAAAGTGTAGAAAGTATGGTTGAAGTATGAGAAAGTGCCAGTCTTGCTATGCTATACTTTAAGAAGTTAAGCTGTGAAACTAATGAAATACAAGTGACAAGTGGGATATTCCATGGTGTGCCACAAGAAAGCATTGCATAACTATTTTATTCAACAACATTGAAAATACCTAGGCATTTAGTCAACAAATTGAAACTGGACACTGGAATGTCTGATGGAAAGAATGATTGGAATATCGCCAAAATATACAACAATTCTCATTGCTCGTAATTTCAATGGTGTAAGATAAACATCTACATGTTACTTAATACTCATACCTTGTTTAAAGATGATTCGAACACAGAGTTTCTTTCTTTGTCATTCAACATACAGTAGCGATGTCTGCTCCATGTTATGTGAGCTCCACATGTACAGATGGGACGTTCTACTTTTGTTGGAAGGCTGATAAAGAATTAAAGAAATTTTCAGAATAATATCAATGGATGGAAGCATGGATGGAAGCATGGATGGAAGCAAGGATGAAAGCATGGATGGAAGCATGGATGGAAGCATGGATGGAAGCATGGATGGAAGCATGGATGGAAGCATGGATGGAAGCATGGATGGAAGCATGGATGGAAGCATGGATGGAAGCATGGATGGAAGCAAGGATAGAAGCATGGATAGAAGCAAGGATGGCAGCATGGATAGAAGCATGGATGGAAGCATGGATAGAAGCAAGGATGGCAGCATGGATAGAAGCATGGATAGAAGCATGGATGGAAGCAAGGATGGAAGCATGGTTGGAAGTAAAGATGGAAGCATGGATGGAAGCATGGATAGAAGCATGGATGGAAGCAAGGATGGCAGCAATGATGGAAGCATGGATGGAAGCAAGGATAGAAGCATGGATAGCAGCAAGGATAGCAGCAAGGATGGAAGCATGGTTGGAAGTAAAGATGGAAGCATGGATAGAAGCATGGATTGAAGCAAGGATGGAAGCATGGTTGGAAGTAAAGATGGAAGCATGGATAGAAGCATGGATGGAAGCATGGATAGAAGCAAGGATGGAAGCATGGATAGAAGCATGGATGGAAGCAAGGATGGAAGCATGGATAGAAGCATGGATGGAAGCATGGATGGAAGCAAGAAAGCATCAAAAAGTACCTTTCTTTTTGCTGAACATCAAACCATAAACTGTACTCATCATGGCAGCAATACACTTTCAATTCTTGTCCTGTAAGTAAGTAAAGAGTTTTTATTGCTAATGTTTTCTAAGCTGTTCTCATCATTATTAAAATCAAAGTAGGTTTTGTTTTGGTTGGTTGTTATTTAAATTGCCAACCAGAAATTTTTGAACATCTAATAAAGCAAAGTGACAAACCCTAAGTATACTGTCAAAATGGTTGGGACATCACAATGGTACAATGGTAATGTTTATGAACATTATGTCACTTATTCCATTAATTCACAAAAATTCATGTTGACACCCACCAGCCTATTGGTCTCATATTGACTATTTTAAATCTTCTGTTATCAATGTTCATTGAAATAGGTGTATACCTTGTTTGAATGGTAGAGGATTCTTCAAATAATATACAGCTTGCATCCAGTGATCTCTCCACTAGAATAAAAAATAAAAACAAGTTCCAAAATTTCACAACAATTTTTGTTGTATCCCATACTGTAAGTAGGACTACTGAACTTGAAACAGTCAAAGTAATACAAAAGCAAACATTGGAATTAGTGTCTACTATATTATAATAACTATCTTTTCACAGGCCAAGTAAAGTCAATTTAAAAGAGGTTGCATAGCAACCAATCAGCAAAAGCTCTAGCACAATAAATCTATTATAATTCAAATTATTTTTTCCGTCATTTTGATTGGCCAAGAGAACTGCAAATAACTGCCTACAAATAACAGTCTGCTCATGCACATTACGGCGTAAAGCCATTTTGCTGCAAATAATGGTCTGCTTATATGCAGTAATGTTGTCAACATGGCTCACTTCCTTGAGCTGTCTGTCAGAAAATGACTTGGCGTGTTTGATAGACAGCAAAAACAGTCGAAACACAAGAAATAATTTGAATGATAAAACAATTATTGAATTTGGTTATCACAAAATATAATGATTTGTTAGTGTCTTGCAAGCAATTATTTGCCTCTGCCTTCAGCATCAGTAAATAATTACTTGCTCGCCACTAAAAAATCAAGATATTTTGCTCAACCTCGGCAAATAATTGCTTATTATTTGCAAGGCATAAGATTAACTCTTGATGCATACCTGTCATAATGGTTCTTACCTGACACTTATCTCCATCAGGATGAGCCCATCTAGGTGCTGTTTCCAAGGTGATCTTCCCCTCAACATCCATATCAAGTAACCACCACATGACTACCCCATGGGCTACTCCTGACTTGGTTGCTATGGTTTCAGCATGGTATTGAGCCTCCTTATTTTCACCTTCTTTGAATGAAGTTGTGGAATTTGGTATGGAGAAAATATTTGGGCAGTTTGAATTGAGTTTAGTTTCACAGAAATCAAATCTGGAACAAAAAGAAAAATACTAGAGCATCAAACAATGGTCATCATTATAATCATCATCACATCACATTATCTTCATCTTCATCAGCACTATCATAATCTTCTTCTTCAACCCCCAACATTGGTAACATGATATTGTATCACCACCATGCACCTTCATGTAATTCTCATTTTCCTTGTCCTCCTTATTCATTAACATCAGCACCAATGTCTTGCCTCATAAATACCATCCTTGATATCATCAACATGCTCCTCTTTTGGTCAGCAGTTCATTTATCAGGCCAGAGGAATATTTGACCTATCAAACCCAAGTGTGGCTGGTCAAATGTCCAGAGAATGCGAATCATTTACCAGTCAAGTGGTCATTTTTACTGGATATTTGTCTGATTATCGGCACTTATTTGCAGCCTTTATTAATCCCCCTACTTCCTCATACTTCTCTCAATACTCATTCCTAAGTTTTCATCACTCACCTCAGTACAGGGATTGGTTCAGACAGAAACCCTATCTCATGGTCACGAATTTCATCAACATGAAGATCAAATCCACTGGTTGTCCCAAGACATTCTGTCATATTATCAGGAAACTTGATCTTTGCACCACACGGCAACTGTAAACAATAATTATAAAACTAAATTCTGGGTTCCTTCTTGGTGTTGCAGGGCACCTGAGGCATGAACACAATAAAACAACAGCCAAGAACAAAGAACTTAGAATGAAACAATACCCTGAACACAAAGAAGAAGCCAAATTCTTACACTCAATGAGCTACACTTATTTTTAGGGAAGCACGGGTGGCGTAGCGGTGAGAGCGCTTCCCTCTCACCAAGGCAACCTGAGTTCGTGCCCCACTGGGCTCGTTGTCGTATGTGAGTAGAGTTGTTTGTTGGTTCTCTCCTGTGCTTCAAGGGTTTTTCCGGGTTCTCCGGTGTACTACCATTACGCCACCCATGATTTCCTATAATCAAGGGAGAGACCCAACAAACTCTGCTCACATGTGATGCCAAGTCCAAAAATCAAACCCGAGACCCCAGAGGTGAGAAGCAAGCATACCACTGCTATGCCTCCTTGATTCCTTTATTGCTAGAAGTATAATTCCAAATGTATAATTCTCCTGTGCTTCAAGGGTTTTTCCGGGTTCTCCGGTGTACTACCATTACGCCACCCATGATTTCCTATAATCAAGGGAGAGACCCAACAAACTCTGCTCACATGTACTGCCAAGTCCAAAAATCAAACCCGAGACCCCAGAGGTGAGAAGCAAGCATACCACTGCTATGCCTCCTTGATTCCTTTATTGCTAGAAGTATAATTCCAAATGTTACCTTGTCTGGGTCAAGCTGATGCATGTCCCATAATGCTTTGCAGGTAAACACTTGTGCATAAATGGTACCAGCAGCAGGAACACAGACAAAACCAGGCTGGAATGAAGAGAAAATTGATCTTGATATCATTTTCAGTTTGCATGCCATATTGTGAACATGTGAGAAAGTACTTAAGAATGAATGGACAGATGGATGGACAGATGGATGGATGGATGGATGGATGGATGGATGGATGGATGGATGGATGGATGGATGGATGGATGGATGGATGGATGGATGGATGGATGGATGGATGGATGGATGGATGGATGGATGGATGGATGGATGGATGGATGGATGGATGGATGGATGGATGGATGGATGGAAATAAAGATGAATGGATTATGAAATATATAAATTGTTCTGTATTTTCTTGCATGTACATGTATGCAGTAGCCATGGGCACACCTGTAAGTATAATTACCTCCAGTAATCGTTGACAAGCATCAATAAGTGTAGGTAAGGCTCCCTCTCCTATCAACTCAGTATCCCACAGCTCCGTCACCAGAAGGTTTGCTCTTGAATCCATATCACAGTTTTCTAGGAAAGGAAATGACAGTGTGGGAATATAACCATCAGCTTTATCACACCCTTAAACAACCTCAGCGTTTATCTGAGCAGAGCTAACTCAAAGATTGAATTGGAATCTAGCTTGTTAGGTTTTGTGGAAGGAGGGGAACTAGAGAAATCTTGGGAAACCCTCCAATCCTAAAAAACCTAGAAACCTAAAAAACTCTACTCGCTTGACAGGAATTAAAATTTGAGAACCCAGAGGCGAGAGGCAAGTGGAAAACTACTCACTAAAGCCACCCATAATTCCCCCCAGTGCTAACCAAAATGTCACAACAAAATTTGTATTGTTGTGATCATCTAGTTCATCTAGAACATCTAGTTCACTGACTCAATAAATAAATAAATAAATAAATAAATAAATAAATAAATAAATAAATAAATAAATAAATAAATAAATAAATAAATAAATAAATAAATAAATAAATAAATAAATAAATAAATAAATAAATAAATAAATAAATAAATAAATAAATAAATAAATAAATAAATAAATAAATAAATAAATAAATAAATAAATAAATAAATACAAATGTAAATCATTCCATACCTGGACCAATTGTTACATCTGTAGATCTTTTACTGACAACATTTATTCTGTCTTGAAATCCATTTTTTTCTATTATTTCTGTTGCCACCTTTGCAATTGGTGGGAATGCCTGAATGAAGGGGAAAAAGTTATAATAAGACAAATGAATACAATTCCCTTCATACTGTATGATAGACAGTCAATGCACTCTAGCAGATCAAGCCACCTCTTGTTAATAATGTTTAAAAGTATCTGAATTAGAAAATACATACCAGCCAATACTTCTCACAATATTTTTGTTTACCTCGAGTGCCATTGCATTATCGGAACAACTTAGTAGTAGCAGGGATTGTGGGCAACAGCCCTGACCCAATCCCTACATATCTGAATTTAACTCTACCTTATAAAATGCATATATAGTGGCAGTTTTAAGAGGTTGCCTGACATGCTGTGGCAGTATCAATACCACTAGTGCCAAGTATCATGGCCAGCATTCCTGACCCAGTCCCTATATCTACCTTATTAAATACCATAATGCATATAATTTAGACCCCTTGTAGCATGTCGGGATGCAGCTCAATTTGGAGGGCAAAACAATAGGTTCCAATTCTAGGAGATTAACATTCTTTTGTTTTGCCCTCCAAATAGCTGTTATTATGGATGCATGCAAATGAGATGCTAATGAGATAACAAGCATTGATTGACACGATAGCCTCACTTGTATGATTCTTAAAATAAAAGAATATCTCATTTGCATGCATCCGTAATAACAGCTATTGGGCTGCTCTGACCTCACATGAAAGGGGTCTATAGAAGCAGTATATATGTAATATCTATAATAGGTTACCTCACATGCTGTAGCAGTATCAGCACCACTAGTGGCAGCCATCATGGCCAACAGTCCTGACCCAGTCCCTATATCCAGCATATGAATCTTCTGTCCACTAGACTTGAGTTTTTGTACTGCTTCTTGAGTTGCTGCATAGTATTTTTTATTCTATAGCAAAAAGTAGGAAAACAAATCTCTCAATGATCATTAAGAAGTGACAGGTGATTTACAGTGCAATGTGCTATACTGTAAACATATCCAGAAGATTTTTATTTCTCTTTGACATCTTTATGACATTTTTTTGACAGGTTTGAATGCTTTAAAGGGCAGAATTTGTACATTTAAATTTGCATGACATCATTCCATCAATGTACAAAGTATGCCTATCAAAACATCAAAGTGAAGTGTTGATACCTATTTGGTTAGTGGTAAAGAGCACAATTTAAAGTTGTGGAAAAAAAGTAAAAAAGATGTCACAAAGAAATAAAAAAAACTTATGGAAGTGTTTATGGTATGGTATGGTGCATAGCACATTAATTAGACTATACAATCTCCATGCATGTAGTTAAGACACTTTTGAATGCTGACATACACTTTTTCTCCTAGCTTTTTATGTATACTTTACCCTGATTCTGGTGACAATGGATTCATTTATACAGGTTTAGGCTTTTCATAAATCACACTAAAGGTCCATGGGTTTTAGAAAACATTCATATTTTATTTGATAGCCTGAAACCAATGCAATCTGTAAGTTAGCTGTGCTTGATGACTTTGCATGGCTCAGAGCCTGTTTCTAGCCTGGTTCTCACAAGCGATGCAAGCCGATGCAACTCCAAGCTATGCATGTTCTCAATATGAAAAGAATTGATACAATTGCAAACACAAGTGCAAGAGAATGGAAGATTTGGGTTTTTTTGCACTGGTTTGTGCTTGTGCAGAGACCCCAGAGGTGAAAGGCGAGTGAACTACTGCTACACCTTCAAATTCAGGGCTCAAAATAATGGTTGGTCAATGGTCAATGTCTGGCCAAATTTGGTACTTGACCGGTCAAATACGGTTTTGAACGGACATATGTTGACCGGTCATATTTGAAAAAATAAAATAAAATATCATACACTGGACATCTTGACTAGCATATGACTGGCTGTTATTTTGAGCCCTGCACCTTTGATTACCAACAAAATGTTGGTTGTTTTTTTTTGAACATCTTTTTACATTACTGTTGACTTTTGAAAACCTGTACAAATGAGTCTGATGTCAAGAATCAAGGATAGCAGTGTTTTGTTTTGCAAATGAGAAGACATGCAATAAAAATGAAAATTAACTAGGATCAAGAATACAAGCTACGTCTTAATAACATACCCTCTCATCATCATGTAACATATCTGCATATGCTGACCTAAGAATCAAATAAATAAGTCAATATCAATGGAACACTTTTGCTTAGGCATAATGTTTTCCCATTTAGGGGATCGCAGGTGTCATATAGCGGTGAGAGTGCTCACCTCTCACCAAAGCAACATGAGTTTGAGTCCTGCATGGTGACGTATGTGAGTAGAGTTGCTTGGGTCTCTCCTGTGTGTGGAGGGTTTTTCTCTGGGTTCTCCAATTTTTCTCCCTTGGCCAAACTCATTTTCTAAATTCCAATTGGAATTCAGTGAAAGAAGAGCCACTCTGTGGAATCCAGCTGATAATTCCCCTATTGTATTTGTATCTCAGACCATTTGCATTCTCAAGAGACTATCATTTCTTTGTTTAATGGTTGCACATGAGAAGACACATAAAGGATACAGCTCAAACAAAGAATTTTATTCTCAAGAGAATGACATCTGAAATGGGAAAACATTACGCCCAAGGTAATTAAAGAGGTCTATTCAATTCATATATACAGTAGCTATAAGCTAGTTGCATTAACTTTTTATTCCCATTTCAGGAAATAAAGAACATGGGGATTAATCAAACATACAAGTTTATTCTCAGATTATCCCAAGAAATAGTGCAAATTGAGTAAACTCAGGAGAAACTGTTTTAAATTTAAATTCAAAGTCAGACTTCGTGTAAACTTATTTTTGGGTTCAAGGACTTTGACAGAAGCCGGTAGACTTCTTCTCTGATCTTTCTCTCTTACCTTGCTATTTCGTCTCTCAGATCGTAGTTCTCGTCTTCGACAACCCACTCCATTTTCCCAGTAATCGGAGAAAATCTCTGGCAAAACATTTGCTCGAATTTTATAAACAATTTCTTCCAACTCGAGGTTTCTCCCTGCACATGTAGCCACTTGTGAACCAGCAAACACAGCTGGTCAGTGACCTTGTAATATATATGGATTATTCTGATTGGATAATTGAAGAATCGTTTTGTTTACAGACCAATCATAGTCGTCGTTAGATAATAGGGTGTAATTGAGGAATGCCTGACTAGTTTTGAGATCTTCTCTTCTCAATCATCTTATGCAACTATGTCAACTTTTAGCATGGAATTTTCCTAAATTCTACTATTTATGTAAGAAATATGGATAAATTAGAGGTGTGTAGAGGTAACTTGATCTCTTACGAGAAATCTGGATTCGATCGGGAATTTGTAAGATACACCGATTACCAGCTTTCCAACGCTCGCAAATCTGCTGTGCTCGTCCCGTTGTTTATCAAAAATGACCAAATTCACGTCTTGTTAACTCGACGATCTCACAGAGTAGGATCTCATAAAGGACAGGTTTCTTTTGCTGGAGGAAAAGAAGACAAGCAAGACTCGAGTATAGTAGAAACAGCTTTACGAGAAGCACAAGAAGAAGTTGGGTTAGATCCAAAATATGTTGAAGTTATCTCAACCTGGACCCCAAGTTGGGTTGGAGTTGGAGTTAGTAATTCAAAGCGTCAGTTCTCGTTAGTTTATCCCGTCATTGCCATCCTTAAACCTGGATTCATCGTACATGCAGACAGTGACGAAGTTTCAGAGGTGTTTGATGTTGCTCTGGATTTTTTTCTTACTTCACAAACCCATGAACATCGCAAACTTTTGTTCGATGGCAATGAAGTGTGTTTCCATATTTTTCGATATCAGAATTCATTGGACATCGTTGATAAATCAGAGCAAGAACAGGATTACGAAATTTGGGGGTTTACTGGAGGTATATGCATGAGAACTGCTGTTGTTGTTTATGGAAGATTGCCATCTTTTACCCTTGTCGATGGGTACGAGATAAAAGGACTTGGTGGCTACATCAACTACATCAATAATGATGACAGCTCTGTCTGTAAGAATGAGTCGAAGCTGTAAATTAATTTGATATGCAATTATTGAATTTTAATGATTCGGCATCCTTGGAGACCTAGTCTATGAGGGGTGCTTAATGTAGCATGATTAAATATTTTGATATGAACAAACAAACAAATCCAATGCATTTTTGCCCCATGGCCACGCTATATTAGATCTTTAAAACTCACCCATGGAAACACTTTCAGTTACACTGATGAAGGTCATTGTTTAGACCAAAATTTCTGGTTAAAAATTTAACATTACAAGTCAGAGACAACTTTAAATTCTATGAAATCTAATAAATGATCGTCATTTTTTGTATAGATATTTTAAAATCTTTATTTGTATTATTTCTATCAAATTTACAAGTTATTATCATATGTGGAGAAAAGTTATATACTACCTGATTAAAATAAGAATAACTTATATAAGACTGCCAATACTCGTCTGTAGGATTATGCGTAGATTCAGAACATGGCAGACATGCAGCTTTCCTGGATTGAGGAGGTGAAAACAAGCACAGCTAGCTTAGCTAGTTGGTCGTCTGTGATCTGTGGAAAGCTGGCTTTTCCCTTAGGCATCACTAAAAAGATTCTTAATGGATATAAACACCAGTAACAAAGATGAAGCTTCGCTCTTGCCCCTCAATCCAGGCCATCTATTTGTGTCTGCCATGTTTCAAATCGGTGTACTGTATACTGGTAAGATATATCTCAGGGCTATATTCTGTTGGGGGCAGGGTATAGCTCCAACATCTTGCACTAATTGTTCATCTAGTTTCAAATTCATGCCTGTTAACATGTATTACTGATCTTTGAGAGACCAGTAAGTTGTGGTTGGGATGCATTCTACCACAAACATTAATACTAGACTCACTGTTGGTCAAAAGTCTACTGACAGAAAATTTGAGGTCTCAAACTTATTCTTACTTTAACTCTAGCTACCTAAGATAACCTGAAACTTGATTTGACATTGAAAAACTGCTAATATTAAAACTGTTTTGATAAAACAAGGCATTTTTCTCAGCTGCTCTAGTTGTGACGACTAAGTCATCACATGTTTTAGTGGAATTTCTATAAGAATGACATACAAAACAAAATAATGCATACATATTTGCAAATGAAAATTCTGAACAAAAATAATTCTTATAGCTGTGATATTTCCTTGTAAAATTTACTCAGCTGCAATGAGCATTTTTGAAGTAAACTTGGATTTTTTGTCACAAAAAATGATGCAAACTTAATCATGCAGCTTTAAATAATTTTAGAAAAATAAAATAAATACAAATTGTTTAGAGCTGCACCGAGCAGTTTCTCTAAACAAATGTCTTCCTATTTTGAAAATAAAATGACCAGTAAATTAAAACTGATAAAAGCCTGTTTCTTCCTGCGTTCTGCAACCTTAAATAAGCTATAATTTCGTTGTATTGTTCAAAATTATTGCAAGATCTATGTAACTCATAGATCAGTTTTCATGAGTGGGAAACAATGTGCCAAATTCTAAGGCATAATGAAGCCATATACCATATGTTACTGTAGCCATAACTTAAAGCATCATGGTTGGAAGAATTACTGGAAGACAATGGGAAGGCATTTCAATGTTATGGCATGTTGCACTATGTACGCGAAGTCAGTCAGTACCATATGTTTCCCACTCATTCTAAAACTGCTCTAAAAGACATGCACTAGACTGTGGGTTATATAGAAACAGGAAAGTGGCAGATGCATGGGAACTGGATCACAAAATATCCAAATAACATCTTCAAAAATAGAAATAAGTTCAAATAATAATGTAAAAGAATCTTATTGGAACTATTATGATAAGATTTTTAAATTCTTGGATGCATGCTGGAATAAAAAACTTGGTTAGTTATCATACAATTTAAGTATGGCACTTACTGTCTGCTGTTATCAGTACTGTCTGCAGCTTATCAGTTTCTATGACTTAACACTATGTAACATACTAACTATAGAGTATAGTATTAAAAACCTTAATGCATAAAATATATGTTAAATAGTTAAAACTTCTTTATATATTAGGTCATATGTATCAATGCAAGACTCTACACTTTATGGCAACGTAGATAACACACACTCACCAGTGTGCCGAATAGCCTGCATTGCTTGGTGGTCAGTAGTTGTCTTTGGTGCAGGGGGAGGGGGTTGCACTTACCTCCCTGTAACAACCACATACTGTCAAGTAACACAGGCTATATTTCACTGAATCTCAAATCCATGACCACTTTAGATGTATTTGTATACTTTGAATCTTATTTGGTGACAGCTCTACATTACAGCCATTTTCATAATTACGCGACCCCTGCAGACAACTAGCAATAATTCATCTGGTTTTTAGACTTCCATTGATCAAATTTTCAGTATGGTCTTTGCAGTCAAAAACCAAGACAAGACATCTTGGGCTGCCATTGTGGTTGCATAATTATAAAAATGGGCATAAAATCCATTTAAGTCTTGCTCATCTTCTGTTGGCAATTTGGATTCAACCCATGCACTTCTGGCATACCAGGACATCAAAAGTGTTCATCAAAGTGATTTGAAATGACTGTATACTATTATATGACTGCATATAAAACATAGAATGACTTTCTTTCTCCCTTTATTCCACTGATACTTCCTAGGAACTGGCTGGTAAGAAGCAACAACCAATGGTTAACTTAGCTATAGCTTGCTGACCTATTTATTTGGCTGTACTAAAAATAAAATCTGTTGCAAAAATACAAGCTGTGTGCATTCAGCTCTACATCTGCATCTCTCTACTGTGAGGTCCTGCCTGTTCTTGTATGCTGTAACCTTTTGTTCTTCACTTGTGGAGAAATGCTTACTTATTGTTGAATCCATCTCCAGTACTGAATGGTGTTTAGTGAGTAGGGGAGCCAGTTTTGTGGTCTATTTGATCAGTCAAGTCATGTACTTTATGAGCCCAGTATTCACTGCTCTGTTGAAGTTGGATAGACAACTGTGGAAACAGGTTGATGCCAATAGTAAGTAATTTATAACTCGATCTTGGAAAAAAAAAACGTTGGAACTTGGGTGGCATGTACTGTTTTAGCCCTGTTTCTCACTGCATGTGTGGTTCATGTCTGGGGTCACATGTTTGAGTCTTGACTGAACCGCGCATATCATGTTGGTTCAAGGGTTTTACTCCCCCCATAAAAATCAACATGTGCATGTGTTGAGTGTTGTGTCTTGTAAATAGTCTAATGGTGGTAGTGTGTGTGGAGTGTACATCATGAAAGAGACCCTTATGGAAGGTGATGGTTTTAAAATATAAGTTTTTTATATAAGAACTATATTGATGTCCAGCAAGAAGGTTCACATGAGTAGCTTATGTGCAGATATTTTCTCTTAACCTGTCCTTTTCCTCCCCAAGGGGGAAGTGGATGGGAAATATCTTCCACAAATGGAACCAAGAACTAGAGATGAGATGTATTAGGATGAACAAAGAATGATGATGATGAACAATGATCACCATGGTGATAGCACAACCAATACATTTGTATACTGACCTCACCCACTCTCTGTATCCAGTACGACTTGTCCAGCACTTGAGGGTCCTTGACACCAGCCTTTTCAATCTCTTTCCTCATGACAGATCGAATCTGTAGGGAAATCAACTCACTATTAATTACGTTTTGCATCATCCCAAATCAAGCACACCAAAATTTTACAGTTTTTGCTGCTTATATTTGATATAATATGTATGGAAAACACAGGACTTGCTACTAACCTTGTCCTTGTGGACTGATTTTGATCTGAAATGTTGAAGAGGAAATAAAAGAGACATACAATTTAATCATTTGGAACACAAGTAGGTGGCATAAGAAATTAAGCAAAGGACTTTTTTTTCTGTGGCTGTTTGGAAAATGGGTGAGAATCACTGACAACAAAATTGTACTGCCCTCAGTATTTATGCCATGCAGTGAAGAGTCTTAGAATCCTTCTTATTGTATTACACAAGACAAAGAAGTATTGGATCAAGGCAAGCCTCGGAGCTAAGGGGGACTTTGAGAAAGTCTAATAGATGAATCGTGTTTCTTGTTGCAGTTTGGTTTTTATACTTGTTACTTACTTGGGCGATGAATAGTCTTGGATATCTTTATTGTAATAATCAGTCTGATGAAGAAAAAGATAATAGAATAATGTTAAGGCCCAGGAATACTCGAGTTTAAGTTAAGTTAATAAGCAAAAATTACTAATGAGCTAAGTGTGCATACGGACTACTATTCCAGGATAAAATTCACGTTGGATGGCAATTTCTTTTCTCGATGTCTGGAAGGATTTGCTCCCTCACTACTTAATTGCAAAATAATAATTTTTTCGAAATTACGCGAACTCAAAAACGTTCGATCTACCGTCAATCAAAAACGTTTGTTTTGTCAAAGGCAGGAAAACTCAAACTCTGACCAACAGCTAAAACTTTGGAATCGCGTTTTTTTTCAATGTTTTTTTTTTAAATCTTAGATCAGAATCGGCTGTTAGAACAGTTTCGTACACTATTTTGAAGGGTTGTTAAGGGGCTATGGTTTAGCTAGATGTTTGCTGAATCTAGATTCTTACGATAACATCGGTGTCTCTGTGTGGGACGTCTGAATAGCGATATGAATCCATCTGTGACTTGAGTGCTGAGATGGTTTGGTCGCGGGAATCTACCTGAACCTGAAGACTCTGTCAAGAACAAAAAGATGTCAAAAATGAATTTAATTTCTTATTGAGCTTGCCGTTCGTGTGATTCAATGCGTGCTGTGTTGTTGTTGCTGGTGCTGCAGTTGTTGTTTTGGTTGCATGCTAGCGTTGCTGCTGTTACTATTGTTGTTGCTGCTGCTGCTACTAGTGCTGTTGTCGTTGTTGTTTTTGTCACTGTTGCTATTGTTTCTATTGTCGTTGTTGTTGTTGTTATTTTTAATGTTTGAGAATAGGTGTTATCACTGATCAGGCGGAAAAAGTACAGTAGAAAACCATTTCAGTGTTAAAACTAGCGAATCAAAAATTAGCGCTCGCTGGAAGTAAAAAATGGGAAACCAATTAAATGCCTCTAAACTAATATCACCTCTGAATGTTAGTCATATTTGAAAAGAATTGTCAGTTTAGAATGCTGCTTCCAGCTTGTATTAAATTTAGCGTTAAACGGAAATGACGGGAAGCCAATTTAGTGTTACGCCGACATAAGACCACGTGCCAATGTCACACGGAAGCCTCTCGAGTGTCTGCCAGTACCCGCGTGTCTCTATATTGAAGCGGCTTGCGGGGAAAAAAGATATATAGAGAAACCATTTCAAGTAATTTTTTTTTGGTTTAGGTAATTGTTTGGTTGTTGTTACGTACGAGATGAACGTTCTTAACTTGAATCCCATGCAAAAATTCGCGTCTAAGCAAACGATATGCCAGTCGATCCAAATCAGATTGGGAAGCCACAGTTGAAAGTTCAAAGTTGACATTTAGATTTTTTATTAGAAGAAGTCTATATATCGAATTTTTGATAAGATGTCAATGTTTTAGCCAAACCTGCCCGTGACATGGGAAATGTTAACATTAAAACACCTCAATTAAAGTATAAAACAAATAAAAACAAACAAACAGACAAAAGAACGAACGAACGAACGCAAATCACGACTGAAAAACGAACGAACGAAAGAACAACATAAGTAGGGGCGTAGCCAGAGGGGGAGGGGGGTTGTCCGTTTTTTTGGTCAGTGTCCGTTCTTTTCTGAAAACGGATTTTGGGCCCCCCTTAGGCAAAATCCTGGCTACGCCGGCCCCTGATGAGATGAAAAAAATGTCGAAGAAATAATTTCTAGTTTGTGTACCTTCCTCATGGCCGATTCTCTATCCAACAGATGTCTTTGTCTCAGGTTTTCCTTGTTCAGAGAGTTGAGTTGTTGATTCAGCTGTTGAACTGTTTCTACATTAGTTTTGAGCCGGTTGTGTAAGTCTTCTATCGCTTGTGCTTTATTCATGGCTTCCGCGTCTTGTTCATTCCTAAAAAAACACACACACAATAAAACCGCATTCAATAACGATCTTGAAACAACTGGCTCTGGGCTGATCAGGGCATCGCTAACTCACAGATCAAACCATGAAACAAAGTTAACTCTGGACTGATCAAAGTCAGGGTATGGCTTACTAACAAATAGAACCCTTAAACAAACTCTGGGCTGATCAAAGTCAGGGTATGGCTTACTAACAGATAGAACCCTTAAACAAAGTCTGGGCTGATCGAATTGGAATTTAACGTGTTAGGATTTGCGGAGGGAGGAAAACCAAAGAACCCGGGAAAAAAAACCTTGAATTAAGGGAGAGGCCTAACAAACTCTACTCACATGAGATACCGAGTTGAATCGAACCATGTTCACTAGCGCTACACAATCCCTTATGTTACATCAATACTTACTCATAATTTGCCAGACGATTACGAAGCTGATGAAGTAGAACTTGCTGTTGTGCTGAATGAGATTGTAGGCTCTGTAAACAAACGAATTTCATAGTCAAACAACTAATCTATTCCCAAAAAAATCTTTTGAACTGCAACATGACCCATTTTTCTGTATTAGAAAGAACTTAGCAGATAATTTTCTTGAACGGAGACACAATTTTTACCGGAGAAACGAAGATATCATAGACTCACATGAGAAAACGAAGGACAAAGTCCTTGACAATTCAAACAAGCGATACTAAGTTGATGTTCAAAGCGAACGTAACAAGAGCATTCATGGACAGGATTCGTACAACCACCACGAAGTTTTCCAAACATATCGAGGTTTGTCAAAGAACCTAGAAGAGGTTCTCCTATGCACAAAAGAACAGAACGGTCGCCACTTTCTTCTGAATTCATCGAAAGATTCGACATTTTGAAACCGAAGGAAAAAAACTTGTCTAAAGATATTCAAAGTAGTATTTCGGAATGCTAAAAAATTCTCGCTCAAAAACGATGGGAAAATCCTGAGGAATAGAAGGGTTATATTATCAATTGCTTTTAAGATTTACTTGGAAAACAATTAGCTAGGTATTATTTTTCTTAGTGGTTGAGAAACAAAAGCTTTTCTGAAGCAGACGCGGAAGCGTTTTGCTTAGAGATACAACAGCTGGAAAACTATACTTCATTATATTCCATTATGTGTGGTTAGAAACGACGCTTAAAATCTCAAACTTGTGCGTTCGAAATTCTAAAACATTTATTCACTAATCAACTAAAACCAGAGATACTTTTTGGGCTTTTGTATAATCTTTCCGAGACGTTAGGAATTACCTCAGTATTCAAGTAAGATATTTTGGTGAAATGTTTGAGCGATATAAAGTAAAATTTGATGTAGTATCTGCGTCAATTGAGCACTTCATTAAAAAATCATATTCCCTAATTAAAAATCGCTTACATTCCGATTTAGAAGTATTTTACTAAAAGAAGTACAAAATTTCTTGAATTCTAACCGAAAAAAGGATTTTTTTATCACTGTAAAATATTTTTTCCTTGTTGTCGTTAAAAGTTCATATAAGATCATAGGAAAAAAATTAAAGTATTTTTTATCTTAAAAAACTAAAAAAATATCTTAAAAGAATCAAAAAACATTGTGTCATTGCAGTATTTCTTTTTCTTTTCTTCACACTGTTCGTTATTTAGTTTTCTTACTTTGCACTCATTTTCATTAGATTCTATTCCCATTCTATTCCTTTCCTTCTTTCTTTTAAAAAAATAATAGCAAAATAGTTGTTATTCAATATTATAATTACAAAAAAATTCTTGTCTTTATACATTTCAATTTCTTTATAAACATTACGAAAGCCTTCAAAAATTGTTCACTAACTTTGGGAAGGGGGGGGGGGGGGTGCCAATGAATATGCTTTTACATCTCCCACACAATAGTGCATCCATCCTATAGTAAATATTCAAATCTACCAAGAACTCCCCCGGATTTAAATGACTGATTGATGAATTGACTATTTATCTTTAGAACAATTATTTTGTAAAATGTTTCTTGACATATTCCAAATTGATACTATTTACACTGTCCTCTCAATGATAAATCTCTAAAATATTTAAAGTTCATAGTATTCAAATTCTGTTATTTGAAATTCAGTTTCGTTTCTTATTTTCTTTTTACTTGAATCATTTATTTACATCTTATTGCAATAACGTTTAAGATATAGGAAATAACAAATAGGAGTTAATTATTTTTGCAAAACAGGTGTAATTATTTCACTGTTTTGAAGGCACAGACTGATATCTTTGAGATTATCTCGTTGGTATGTTACTAAAACAGTTATTCTCATCAATCTAGGGGGCTTTAGAATCACACTGAAGTAAAAATTGGTGACCCACAAGTTGCGTGACATAAAAACGGCGGCTCTCTCAGTTCGACCATGCATATGTAACATTACTTAACTATAACTCGAATATTTTCCTCTGAAACAGCTGTAAAAATACTGTAAGGAATATAATAGAAAAATAGTAACGCTAGCCCGAAAAAGTCGAATTAAACTCTGTGTTGAAAGATCCCTGAGGTTTCTTGAAGCGAGTTCGTATAATCATCTGTTGTATTTCAAGTTTCAACCATTCTTTCAACTCTTCGTCTTCAATCTTTTGTATCGATCTTCCCATTTGCTCAGCCCATAACATATCATCCGACATATCCTGTTGTGACTGCTGCTTTGTTGAGTGAACTGCTTCATCTGTTGTTGACTCTTCTTCGATGCTAAGCCGAGCTATCTTCGTGGGTTTCTGTACAGTTTCATGCAATTCCTGTACCTCGTGTTGAGCTGGTCTTTCTTGAACGATTGTTACTGCAACAGGGTCTTTTATGGGCTCCAACCTTGCACAATCTTGAGCAATATTACTAGGTTTCACTCTCATGTGGTCGGAAAGAAAAGACAAGCTCTCATACCACTGCCAACGCGGTGTATACACATCTTCCGTGCCCTTGTTAATACTTGCTTGAATCATTCCCTGTTGCTTAGAGTAATAGGTTCTTAGCGAGTACATTTTACCCAGAACATCGTTAATGGTAATCCCAAGTTTTTGGGCAATGTTTGAGATTGCTTTTTCTCGTTCAACTTTGTTGAAGTAGAGTAAATCTTTGTTGTCGTACAAGATTGGCGTCTTGGACCACAGCTTGATCAATGCTCTGATCTTCTCTACTGACCATATATATTTTGGCTTTTCTTCCTTGCTGGCCTTTTTTTGCCCTAGAGCATATTTAAAGGCTGTTTCATCAATGCTTTCTTCTTCCTCCTCGCTGTACAACACTACTATGTTATCAGACGCCATTTCACCGCAGAGTTGGTGACCGATATTATTTGGGTCGATATTGGCGTTCAACTTCGATGCGACAAAGGTGTGTTGAATGCAAATTTGTGACACGAGCAGATCAAGTCATATCCAATGATCGCATTCAAGACAAAAGACTCATTGAAACGGAAAGACAATACGTGTCTCAGCAAGACTACCCTAAAAACATGTCTCTTGAACTACCTTCGAACATAAAAGCAAACTGTATATCTATTGGCAAGCAAAATGTTTTGTAAAAACTATTCTATTTCTGTGGTTTTCTTTCAGCACAGCAAGAAAACGAGAAAGTTTTTTCAGTGAATTCCTTTTCAATTTCTGTTGCTATGGTTACGCCAGAATCTGAAAGATAATATTGGCAAAGCTTCCTTGACGTTTATCTAGACGTCACCTTACAGGTCAAACCTGTTCCTTATATAATATTCATGACCTATCGAAGCGTGATTGTAGTTGGGTAAAAATTTGCTCAATTTATTGACAAAAGATCCATAAAACAACTTCTTTTTTCAGTTCTTATTGCTTCATCAAACCTTCAGTTACTACTGCTGTTTCGTGACAAATGCTGTTTTGTTTCAAGTGAAAATGAAACATTTTTTTATTGTTATCGAGATGATTACAGAATCTCGCCATCGCTTTATGGCAATGAACATTTTAAAGAACATGTTTTCCAACATTTGAAAATCTTAACTTGTTCAAAAGGATTTTCTGCATTGCTTCGAATTTTTCGGTCCTTCTTCCATGATTTAAAGATGTTTAATATCGAAAACTGACTTCATATCCAAAACCGATGCATCAATTTGAATAACTTTAGAATAAACATTGAACAGCGAAGAGTATTGCTAACATTGTTTAGACAAAAATCGAGTACAAAAGGAGCAAGGAGGGGGACTGGTTATTAGGTTTGTCAAGAAAGGCATAAAAGAGAAAAACAATATGGCTGATGAGACACAACTAAAGAATGTTATGGTACCTTTAGCCGCTCGCTGTCCAGACGTCTATCCTCTGTAGAATGTAATGATTTTTTGATTGTAAGTAAACTTGGTTTATCGATCACAATAGTGCAATTTTGTCAGCAACTTGTCTCGCAATGCTTGAAAATGTAGCGTTGCAGGTTACCGAGGTGAGGTGTTACACTGCAACACGATCTCAGCAACTTGCAACGACTTGGAAAATATGCCTTAAAATCGGTAGAAATGTTGTTCGAGGGGTGATAAACTGTGCAGTGGTGTTACCAGTTGCTGCAATCCGCTGCGAAAAGTAGAACTGAGTTCTTCTTCGTGCAACGCTACGCGCAACATTTAAAATTGCGAGACAACCCCTGTTACACTGTGCAATTCTCCAGCAACTTGCCTCGCAACTACCTACAACATTCACCCATTATTACCAATACCCAAAACTGCACCAATTCAACACTACCTCCACTTATCAATCCAACTTGCGCAATATTTCAAGAAACCATGATCCTAAACTTACCTAACTCGCTCTTCAGTGAAGAACACTCCTTTTGAAGGGCGTTAAGGGTGTCACTCAAGTTTCTAAAATAATAAAAAGAAGATTACGTAAGAATATTATAAAGTCTTGAATAACATTGATTTTGCTCATACTACAAAGCACCAACCAACTTACTCCTTAACAGTTAAATGTTTTCATTCCCCCTGACGATGGGTCAATGACACGAAAGCTTGGGCCGGATTTTATAGTAATAAAATCAACGCAGAAGAAACAAAATCACACACAAAAACTTACTCCTTGTCAGACACTAGGCTTGAGATCTGCGTGCTTTGCTCTCTGAATACCAACAAAAACAACATGATTGAAGCTTGCAATAACATTGAAATAATAACAATATTTGGCAACTATGTTGTATTGTAATTACATTGTATTAAGGGGCGAACACACGGTTTAACATTGCACGCAATGTCGTAGGCAGTGTTGCTGAAGCAGGATCGTTCTCTACTTCAGCAACATTGTGTGCAACAAATTGCGTCGTGTGACATGGCTCGCAACATCGATTGCCTGCAACATTGCGCGCAATATGTCGCACCGTGTGTCCGTAGCTTTAGAGTCCGTACAAACTATAGCGCTCAAAGTTGAAACAGTGGTAGGGTGGAACCCCGTTTTCGCATTAAGCGAGTATCAGTAAAGCGACCGGGTTCGATGGTAAATGCGAGCGTCCTTACCTCAACTTAACTGCAAGCTTTTCGTTTCCATATCTGTGTAAAAGACAAAAAATCATTAACCTTTGATTATATGAAAAAATCTCAATGGGAAGCACGGGTGGCGTAGCGGCGAGAGCGCTCCGGGCGCCTCTTATCAATGCAACCCGGGTTCAATTGTTCAATTGTTGGTTCTCTCCTGTGCTTCAAGGGTTTTTCTCCGGGTTCTCCGGATTTCTTCCTGCTACACAAATCAACTTCTAAATTCTAATTGGAATTTCAGTGGATGTAAAGTCTGTGGAAATGCCACTCCGAAATTCCATTCCATTGCATTCCTTCCTCCCTTCCTTCAATGATTTTACACTGACTGCATGAGATACCGTCATAGTTTATATTCTTACTTTTGTTCTTGTACCCAGCTGTTGACATTTTCCACGACCATCTCACTCTCTCTGTGCAGTCTGTCACCATTTGATCGAGCTTCATCCAGAGACACGCGAAGCGTATTAACCTAAAACACAAGACACCAACGGAAATGTCTTCTTAGTAAAGGATGGTTTATTCTAACAAATGCGCGCTGGAAAAACTCCAGCAATAACCATAAGACTATAGAACTATAGCGCGCTAAAGGCGCGGAAATACGAGCAACAAAATCATGCAACTTGTAGAGCGAATGTTGCTCGTATTACCACCTCGCACGCAACAAATTTTCTTTGTTGCAGAGAGTAGAAAAAGCTTCTACTTCCTCAATAAAGTCGCGCAACAAAATTTTTGTTGTTGCATGGGTTGGTAATACGAGCCACATTCACTCTGGAACTTGCAAAGCGACAATGTTGCGCGACAAGTTGCACGATTTTGTTGCTCGTATTTCCGCCCCTTAATTTATGTTTCTGCCACTAACGAAACTTTAGAGACGCCTGTGGTTTGAAATTTACAATGGTCTGAGTAAAATGTTTTGATCGACAAAAGTAAAGTCCAGCTGTTTGCCTAGAACTTGCCGAGGTCACAGAAACAGCTCTAGTACCTGTAGTAGGTGGTAGTATGCATAATAACGTACCTCGTCAAGACAGGCTTGGTGTTGCTTTCTAGTTAAAGTGAACTCTTGTTTCATCTTATCGCTCTGTAACAGAATCAATTCAAATAAATGTACCTAGTTGGCGATAAAACTAGTATTCAATATTGGTGCCTAATTCTGCTCTTCCTCAAGGTTCCTGATAATAGGGTATTCGCTATTACGAGCGCACCCAAACTTGACGGGTAAAAAAATGCGCGCGAACAAATACGATTCGAAGATATTTGGACTAGTAAATGTTAGTTTTGGAAAATTTCCGTAAATTGTCTCAGAACTCTAGCTCTGTATTACTTTGCGTTGCGCATTCCTTATCGATATTTCTTGAACTTTGGAATGGCGACCACGTTACACCAACACCCCTTGAGGTAGTTTAATTAGACTTGCCCCAAGTCGACCTCTCTGAGAATCACAGAGTAACGAGCGATGCAAGCGGGGGAAAAAAAGCGAACGTTGAATCTTCGAGAGGTTCACATCTCAATGCAGCCTAATCTAGTTCTAACCATGTTACACACCTCTTCTACTATCAGCCTGTGTTTTTCTTGTAATGTTGCCAGCTCAACTTTCAGTACTACCATCTGTTCGTCTCGTTTGGATAGTTCTTGTGACTGTCGGTGAAGCTTATCTTGTGCAGCGTTCAGTTGGTTTTTAAGGTCTTCGACACTCCTGGCGTAGTGCTGCACCTGAATTAAGAAACAGAGTAAACAGACCGCTCAAGACAAAGAGCCCATAGTACGAAAAAATATTCTGAATATTCATGTGACTAAACCCGAGAGCAATTTTCATTTATAAAGGTTAAAAAGTGAAAGAAAATAGGAAACGCGCGCGCGTGCTGTGTGCAGTACAAAGCACGCGGGGATTGTGAGAACACGAGAAAAGTGTAAGGAGAAGAACGACGCGTAGCGGATCTCCCAGTGTATAACAGACCGACGACCAACCATGGCTGGCTGGTTAACCCCTCTCCATTAAGGTTATGGAAGAGAGTATGAAGTAGGAGAGCGCAACTCCCATACCTAGGTCTATCCCCATGAAAATTATTTGAAAAATTATTTTTCGCTCCGCACGCAGCCTGAACTGAATCAAGAATCCCATGATAAAATATTCCAGGCTGCGTGCGGATTTAAAAATATATTTTCAAATAATTATCATAGGGCATGGAGATGTGCTAGCTCTCTTACTTCATACTCTCTAGGATTATGACAGGACAGGTCAGAACACCATGCTCGATCCCTTCATATAAGGAAGTGTATGATTGGTTAGGCATCTGTCTTACTAGTATCACATATATAAGAAAGACTATGATTGGTTGACTGGATTGCAATTCTCACCTCGCCATCAGTTTGTTTGTTCTTATCCTGGTTGCGCCTCAACTCTGATCTAGCTTTCTTTAATTTGTCTTCTAAAGCAATAATCTGAAACCAAGAAAAAAAGAGTTTTAATAAAATGAAGGCAATACTGCTGCAAGGATCAGATGGTTTAGAGACGGTAAGCTGGATAGCAGGTGACAGAGAATCAAGAACTGAACTTTTTTCTGAAAACAAGAACTAAATGCATTTTACTAAAACGAAGGTAAAACTGCTGCAAAGGTGAGATGTTGAATGCTTTAGGAAAGGTAAATTGAATAGCAGGTGACAGAGAATAGAGGCAATTTGTCTTTCCTCACTTACTTGTTCCTCCATGACTTGGGCTCGCTGTCTCGTGGTCGCGAGTTCAGTTTTAACATTGGCAAATTGCTTTGATCGTTGCGTTAACTAGAACAAATAACGACAAAATATATAATCGTGAAATGACAAGTAGATGGAAGGCACACTGATAGATAAACAGAACAAAAGGAAAAAATAAACACTCGTGTAAACGCGATGTTACACGAGACGATTTGCAACGACGATTTGTCGCGCGTCGCTGCGAAAAATTCGTCATTTTGAGATGCAAGGTTTTGACTTCAGATCAAAAATTCGCAACGTGTTGCCTGAAGTCGAAATTACGCTAAAAATCGTTCCGTCTGGCAAGTTACAATCGCCGTTGCAAATCGTCTCGCGTAACATTGCAGTAAGTTTAGAAAAACAAGGACAAACAGGACGATAACCAGGAACGAATTTAGACTGTAAAAATATCAGAGAATAATCTAAGATATAGAATTCGCCGGAATCCAAGATGTGGAATCAAGGATGCCTTATTTTTCAGGATGTGTTTTTCACCACCGTTCTTCCCCTCCTCTCCCCCAATCATGATAGGGGCGACGCAGAGAACATAACATACCTGTTCCATGGCCTCCTTGTGGTTCCCGTGAGCACTAGACAGTTGTGTTTTTAAGACCTGCACGCTCTTCTCAAGAGCTCCGATCTGAAAATGACAAACAAACGAATTTGAAGACTATTTCAAAAAAGGTTGGTGAAGGTTTTGTTGCATGTAGCATCATTGTTGCTTACCAAGCTTTAAATGTATTATATTCATATTTAAATAATGTCAGCACAGAAAAAAATATGCTGGAAAACGTGCAGACAAAGTTACATCACCAATAGTGCATTTCATGCTTGGTATGCAAAACGCAACAAAACCTTCACCAAACTCTTCTCAAGTAGCAGTATACTGAACGCGCTGATCTCATGATGCTTTTAGAAGTAGCTGAAATCAGTCAATCTATTTTACCTGTGAGTGGGATGTCTTGTGATTGTCTTGTGTTCTGCTCAGGTCGGATTGCAGTTGATGTAGCGTTTCTTCGTAACGACGAACCTTTGGTCGAAAAAAGAAGAATTGCTGATCAATGATAGGTTCTCACTCACGAAAGCTGAAAGGGCATCCAATCACCTCGCCCCTCAATGGTGAACTATAAGCAGAACACTTTCATCTTTTGCTCGTGCAAAATTCGTATATTCGAAGGAGCATTACTGAGAATGATGACTGCCAAATCACAACTACATTTGCAATTTTCAAGGAGTAACAAGGGAAAAGTCTTGAAAAGAACACTAAAAATGTTGTCTTTTTAGACTTTTCCAAAAGGTTTTTCCCGTGCCTTCTAAGAAATAGTTAGATAACCTTTATTTAGGTAGGGTAAACCATTCAGCAACGAGGCTGGTTTCCAGATGATGGCTTTCAAATTCTTAGAAGTTTTCAAGGAGTTTAAGGAGTGACTCAACCCCTACACTCTAACTTTTCATTGGCTGTCTAGTGAGTGTATATTTACCATTCTTTATTCTCATTGGCTATCTATTTATATCTAACTAAATTCTTTCTACTGCTACCTACTCCGTCTGCCTGGCCACTAAGTATCTGCTTTCTGATTGGTTGTTTTCCAGGCCACCATTGCCTCGTATCTATGGTTACCTCGTTGCTATGGTTTTTGATCTTTTTCTGAGCTGAGCCCAAGTCTGTTCTCAACAGTCTGATATCAGAGTCACGCGCGGCAATCTGAAAAGTAAAGAATTTTAATGATGACATTTTAGAGTAGATTTCGTATGGGTGTGAAAAGTCACGGCACACGGCACGGTTACGGCGCGCCGCATGTTGAATGTTTTCATGCACGGCAAGGCACTGACACGGTCACAGCATGGCGCGGTCCGTGCCGTAAATTTTTTCATAATTGCGCGATTCAGACAACTAGGCTATACTACAAGACGTCTGGGTTTTTGGCTTTTATCAATCAAATTAAGATTCACTGGTCTGAATGACTATTTTTATGATTGATGGATGTTAAAACCATGCCAGACGTCTTGTGCTGTGTTGAATAATGACGGATGGTTACGGCGTTATTATGAAAATGAATGTAATTTTTCGTTTGTTTAACATGTCTCCCGGAAAAAATACTGTAGATTCCAAGAAGTTACAGCGCAAATACCATTGCAAATTAGTTTCGCGCAAATAATTCAGTACCTCTCCCATAATATTCTTATTCTTCTCTAACACTCCACCAAGTTCTTCTCGGAGTTGACCAGCGGCTTTCTCCTTTTCTCGCATCTAAAGAGAAACACCACAAGCTGTCAAACGTGAACACTGAGATGGTTGGTTAAGCTGCAACCTGGGTAGGCTACCACAAGTCTCGCCAAAAAGCAGCAATTTTATGTCTGGTACAATATGAAATGCTTCCCATTTAAAACCACGTAATAAGGTCACATTTTAGAGATATCAAATATGGTTTATTTGCGCACGCTATCGATTTAAAGAAGGTATAAGCCTATTAAAAAGAAAGTTCTTGGAGATAAAGAATTATGGAAGCTAGATAATTCGAAGCGCATCTTAAATAATGGTCCACCAATAACCAAGCAAAAATAGTTGTTAACATCACTCTATGTTAATTTAACAACAGAATGATGTTAATTATTTAGCCAGGCTCACAGTTCGTTTTGGTACTAGAATGACCTCCCGTGGCTATACAGTATGTATTTACCTGTTCCTTCAGATCCTGGTTCTGTTGAATAAAATGAGTGATTTTGCTTTCCTGCTCTTCGATAACGCCTTGACACTGACGAATCTAAATACAAGAATACACGTTTAGTCATACAGGCCTGATATGGAACTTCAAAACATTTTAATATAATGCTGGTGAGAGCGCACAAGTAATGGTAATGAGTGCGCGCAAGCAATGATGCTCAGCGCACGGAAAGTATAGAAATGATGGTGCGCGAGCAAAGTTATAGTGCCTCAAGAATCAAGCCACCGTAATGCTCTTTCATGCTCTTTCTTGCTCTTTCAACGTCCATTAAGTGCTTGATCATCTTGCGCAAATTAAATATATTGTACGGGAAGGGTACCGTGTAGTTTAGTAAGCGTATCAATACAATATCCAGAAACCATCCAATGAAGGGTATTATGTGTTATGGATTATTTTCTTACATGTTTCTGGGCGTCTTGTAGCTGTGTTTTGTACTGCGTCATTTGTGCTTCTTTCTCTTGATTTGTGCGAAGTTGCTCGGAATACTGTATAAAAAGATCAATGTTAGATGGAAAACATGAGAGCCTTGTGCCTTGTAGAGTCGTGTAGTAGGTTATTTCTTCAATTTATCGAATCCTGTAACATCCCCTGGGCTGATCAAAGTCAGGGCACGGCTAAATAACAAATCGAATTGGACTTTGGCGTCTTCGGTTTTGTAGAGGGAGAACCCAGGGAAAAACCCACGAATCAAAGGAGAGGCATCAGGGTATCAATCAAATTTGAAGGTCTAAACATTGTCGCTTCTTTTTTGTCAGTATTAGTTAAACTACGGACACATGGCGCAACATTGCGCGCAATGTTGCATGCAGATAATCGATGTTGCGAGCCATGTCACACGACGAAATTTGTTGCACGCAATGTTGGTGAAGTAGAAAACGATCCTACTTTAGCAACATTGATTGCAATATTGCGCGCAATGTTGCACCGTGTGTCCGCACCTTAATGCACAACTACCACCACGTACCTCATCTCTCACCACTTGTAACTCTTTCTGAGTAATTTCTAGTTCTAATTCCAGGTTCCTCGCCCTTTCTTCGTAAGCGTCAGCCTGGTAACAAGATAAAACGTACGTCACAAAATACAATCCAACACGATTCTCGAAAAGAGAGCCGGACAGAAAGAAGCATTTATTACCTCCTCCACGGTAGCCTGGAGTCGCTGTTGAGAGACTTTAAGATCTGCCTTGAGTTGTTCAAGATAACCTTCAAGCTCAGTAATCTGGAACACAGAAAAGAATAAGAAATATCAGAGTTACATTCCATTGCCTTCAAACAATTGTTTCAAGTCGAGGCATTTGCGTCAACAACACAGTAAATATATAGAAAATGTTTTTTGTGACATTACATTCTAATACGACGACGACAACATATTTTATTGGCTCCGTATAAATAAATTGACATTGGAGTTGATAGCCAATAAAATGTAGTATAATACTCAATTTGCAAACTGCAATTGAATTACTGCAAGGGGTCTCTTCAAGTACAAACCTGTTTGTCCTGTTTTTGTTGTAGTTCGTTGGTTTTCTTCAACTCCATTTGGAATTTTCTGTTCATCTTCTCCAATCGAACAACCTGTCAACAAAAACAAAAACGCTTTATTACGCTTTACGCCAGACCTCATATCTTCTGTTTGCAAAAAATCCGAATTAAACAACCATATTTTTAGGGGGAAGAATTTCGATTATAAATCCATGTCCAAGTGGGATACAATAAATGTATCATATTCTAGGGTATTGTTCTATATCTTATGTATTGTATTGTCTTCTATTGTCGTTCTATTGTTACTTGGCCATGGATTTACAACCAGAATTCCTCTACAAAGTTCTACTTACCTCAGCTACCCGTGCGCTCAGCTGTTCCTGTGTAGACGTCAGGTTTTGATCCAACAGACTCAGCTTCTCATCGCTGTGCGCGAGCTACAGGGAAAGAAATATTTGTATGAGTGGAAACGTTTGATAACATAACCATCAAATGGCTTCCTGACACTGGACTAATCAAACGTTAACAGAAAGACAAGTCATCCAATCACGATGCTTAAATTCGGAATCATGTGACCTTACCTCTTGGGTTTTTTGTTTTAGTTGTTCTCTGACAGTCGCTAGATCTGACTCTACTTGACCAAGGCGTTCCTTGCGCTTAGCGTTCTTAAAAAAATTAGATAAATAAACAATCATTAGGAGGTGGTGATTTATAAGATATTTATCGCATCGTTCATTAAGGCGATTTTTCGCGATACGCCTTTGCGCGAAAGGTTTATACCATGTAGCATGCCAGATGGAACCGTTTTTTTTTTTGTTGCGTAATTTGACTTCAGGCAACACGTTGCGAGATGGTGATCTGAAGTCAAAACCTCGCAACTCAAAATGACGAATTTTTTTTGCGTTGCACGAAAAATCGGCCAAAGCGTCTCGTGTAACATCGCCTTTATACACATAGAATGCATTTTGAAGTGAGAATAAAACCGTGCGATCTTTTATCAAGCGACGACCTCAGTGAGCAGCCACGTCGTCCTAAAATTGAAGCGTTCGCTATATACAGGTTTTGGAGCTCTAGCCTTTGATATGCGACCACTCGCTTTAAGCGACCACGACTGCCCAGTTCTCATCCTTTTAAATTTACGGTGTACGTCGTGAGACCATGCATGTTTAAAACCTGGAATATTCGACCATGTCTTCTGAACTCAAAAGGTGGACGTATATGAGAGGGTTCCTTTACCTCAGTGCTTAGCTGCTTGTGTTCTACTGTGATAGAAGCCATCTGTTCACTTAGATCTGCTATTGTTTGTTCACAGTTAAAAAGCTGCAAAATAAATCCATGTTTTAACCTTCTTGAACTGCAATCTTCATTTTGAGAAGGTTACAACTACATACAATACAGGCACGAAGGTTGCTGGTTGGAGACGAGAAAATGACAATCTGGTCTTATAATGAACTCGTTTTTTCTTAGTAGTAATAAGACGGATACCCAAAGATTGACGACGACAATCACAGACAGACAGACACATTACATGGACAGACAGACAGAAAGATTACATGGATGGACAGAAAGACAGTCAGACAGACAGATTACATAGATGGACAGACAGACAGACAGACAGACAGACAGACAGACAGACAGACAGACAGACAGACAGACAGACAGACAGACAGACAGACAGACAGACAGACAGACAGACAGACAGACAGACAGACAGACAGACAGACAGACAGACAGACAGACAGACAGACAGACAGACAGACAGACAGACAGACAGACAGACAGACAGACAGACAGACAGACAGACAGACAGACAATGTGAAATCAATATCACATGTTATGGTCACATCACCGGTGATTCATCTTTACCTCCTGGTTTTTGTCTCTCAGTTCCTGCTCTCTGCTGGTCAAGGTGTTTTGTGTCGCGGTGAGTTTACCATTCAACTGGGCCATCTGGATTTTAAAACAAAGCCTTGGTCAACAACTAACGCGGCGTCGTTCGCAGTTTTTCGTAAAAAATATCGTTAGGTTTCTATTGCCATAGAAGGACGATGATTGGATGAGGCGCATGTAATAAGACAATAGGAAGCCATGTCAATGTTACATGTCGATACGTAAGCAAGTCAGTAGCCTTCTCGTAAGTGAATGGATGAGAGTTATGGAAAGCCATGTCTATGTTACAGCATGCTATAACGTCCATACGTCAGAAGTCAGTGGCGAATATGATTGGATAAGAACATTCAAAGAGAGTTATGGAAAGCCATGTCAATGTTACGGCATACTATAATGTCCATACGTCAGAAGTCAGTGTTGAATAGGATTGGACAAGAACATTCAAAGAGAGTTATGGAAAGCCATGTCAGTGTTACTGCATACCATAGCATGCATACGTCAAACGTCAGCGTTGAATATGATTGGAGGAGACGTATACAATGTGTAGGGAAGCCATGCGAATGTTATGGCATGCAACATTTTACACACATCAAACATCATTAGTGTTGAATGATTAGATAAGATACATAGAAAGTCATGGTAAGTCATGTCGATGTTAACAGTTCATTCTAGGCGCGAGAAAAGGATAAAATTAAAAGGAAGCCATGTCAATGCTGATCATGTGACAATGTCCACGTCTGCGTCAGTCATTGTTGTAAGTCAAACACCCATGTCACGCATTCAATCATGTCACACATGACGATGTCACTCACTTCTTGTGCAAGGGATTTGTTCTCATTCTGAGAGTTGTTGATCTCGATCTCCATGTTACGAATCAATTCTTCATTCCTCAGGATCTAATGAAGATAGCAAGCCAATGTTAGCTTATATTTACAATCTACTCAATACTGATGGCACTCCTGTAAACTCTTAAAGTTCTTTTAATTCTTCACTTTTTTTTTTATTGTGTAAGAATAAATAATAAATTGGTCCATTTTCTTGGCACTAACCAACAAACCCAATCCCAATTTGAAAATATATCGTATGTTTTTTCTTTATATTTAGCTTTATTGTTCTTTTCTCTTTGTTATATGTCATCGCATTGTTGTTGTTTTTTTTTTTACTATCAATTATGTATATTACATTATATATATAAATACTTTGTATACTATTCCGTAAACTTTATGTAAAACGGAAATAAAAATGTCAAGAAAAAAAATAATAACCCATTCCGACCTTGAATTCATTCCTTCAAATATATTCTCAAATAATTGTGCGTATTTATTTTCAATCTTCATACTTAGAATACACAAGAATAGTAGACAGACCAACTGACCTCACTGCGATGTTTCTGTTTAGCCGCAGATATTTCCTTCTGTTGTTGTTGGATGGCTTGTTCACTTCTAGAGATCTGGGTTAATGGTAATACGAAAATTGATAATCAAGATGATGGATGATGAAGATGATTTGGTGGTGATAATGATGATGATGGTGATGATGGTTGATGATGAAGATGATGATGATGACGATGATGAAGGTAATGAAGAGATTGATCATGCAGCTGCTGCTGATGACGACGACGATGAAGATGACAATGATGTGGAGAATACTTGTAAATTTGCAATATGCCGTTTCGGGTGATGACAATCAAATGATGATGATGAATGATGAAACTCATGGTCAATCAACATACAAGGTAGTAGGTGATTAGATTCGACAGCCTCGTTAATGCTGTTTCCACACAAGCGGTGTGGATGATTACCTGTTGCGAAGCCTGTCGTCTTTCTTCTTTCAGGCTTCCTATCTCCATCTCAAAGTCTTGTAATCGTTCTTCATAGTAGGTAACCTGCAAGCACAGATATTGTTGACATATATGTCAGGACAACAACCGATCTCTCTTCAAGCTGTCTGCATGGATCTGTCTGTCATCTGGAGAATTGTACTCCAACATTTTTTCTATCCGTCCGTCTGTTTCTGTTCTCTTTACTTGCTATTCATCGTCCGTCCTCTTGAAGAATGTCTGCCTGAATGCCTTGCATATTTGTCAATCTGCCTGCCTGTCTACTAGTCTGTCAGCCAACCCACTTCCTTCATGATTGCCTGTGTTCCAATCTGTCTTAACTTTCTAGATAGATATGTGAAGGTAAAGTGTAGTGTCTGTCTATTATCGATCTAGGCTGATATGTTTGATATCCTCTTCTGACCTGCTGAACACGTTGTGCGTGCTGCTCTTTCTCCGTCAACAGATCACCCTGTATTCTTCGCACCAAGTTTTCCTTTTCGGCGATCTGAACAGAAGCAAAAAAAGGGGGCGAAAAGAAGAGTTCAATAATATTAGTGCCAACTCAGTGTTGAAGTTAGGCTGTGATCACAGCGATGACGTCGATGATGGAAGGTGATGGTTTATTGATAAAGATGAATGAATATTGTGACCAACACGACCAACCATGACCAACACGATGCGATGGCAAAGACAATGCAAATTTAAGCAGAAACAGACTTGTTAGCTCCTTTTTAATTTCGTAAAAGGAATATGAAGTTCAAAACAGAATCACAAAAGATATAGAAGAAAGACGATGGTGATGACAATAAAGATGAGTATGAAGATGAGAGTGATGAATATTACGGTGATGTAATGACGACAAAGAGAAAAAAATCATCACTTGATTATATTGACGTTCTGATAACGACGATGATGATGATCGTGGTGGTAGTGATGAAGATGATCATAATGACGATGATGATCATGAGATGATTATGATAGCACTGATATCATGCATTGATGATGATGATGATGATGATGATGATGATGATGATGATGATGATGATGATGATGACGATGAAGAAGAAGAAGAAGATGATGATGATGATGACAACGATGATAATGATAATGATCGTGGTGGTAGTGATGATGATGATCATAATGACAATGATGATGAGGATGATACCACTGATATGATGACATCGATGATGCCAGTAGTATCATTGACGATGATGATGACACCACTGATGTCATTGATAATGCTCCTAGCATATAATACCTGTTTGACCGAATCCTCATATTTCTCAGTCGATGTTTTCAGATCACCCTCCAGGTGTCTTATCTTCTCATCCTGTGCCACTCCATCTTTCTGTTTTTCCGACAACTTTTGCTTCAGGTTCTGGATTGTTTCCTCGCAATGCGCGACCTTGAAACGAAACAGCTCATATGCTTGCTAAACTTTACATACAATGGACTATTAAGCCAACTTGCGAAACGATATGGAATGTTCGTAGCCGTGCTGTAGCCGTACCAGAAGAAGTACACAAGCCTGTTACAGTGTGCAATTTTCTCAGTACCTTTTCTCGCAAGGACGTTGTGAGACAAGTTGCTGGAGAATTGCCCAGTGATTTTTTTTTTTGTTGCGCGTAGCGTTACACAAACTAGAACTCAGTTCTACTTTTCGCAACGGATTGAAGCACCTGGCAACGCCATTGCACAGTGTATAACCCCTCCACCAAACATTTCTCGTAATTTTAAAGCATATTTTTCAAGTCGTTGCAAGTTGATGAGATCACGTTGCAGTGCAACACCTCACCTCGGCAACCTGCAATGTTACATTTTCAAGCATTGCGAGACAAGTTGCTGAGAAAATTGCACAGTGTAACAGCATGGCGTTTAGCGTTTTTGTAGCGTTGAATCATACCTGGCTCTTAAATCGCTCACAAGCATCTTTAGCGAGCTTCAGTTCTCGTTCCAACTCATCCATAGCGTGTCTTTGCCGCTGATTCTGGTCAGAGAAAAATCATTATTATAATACTTATTATAACTCACAACTTAAGTTTATTAGTATAACAATACTCACACACCCCTCAAATCTAGTATTATGGGGGAAGGAATGGACCCTCTTACTTTGGACATATATTTTCAACCTCAATTACTTCTTTGAGTTTCATCCATAACAACTCACACATCCCACACGTCTAGTATTATGGGCCAAGGAACGGACCCTCTTACTTTGGACGTAGGTTTTCTCATTTTGAACCTCAATTATTTCTTTCAGTTTCATCGATAACAACGTCTCTTCCGAAGGGTTATCGGTCAACAAAGAAATAAAGCTCAATAGAATGACACGAGGTCTGAAATGGGAAACATTACGCCCAAAATATATCATCTTGATTGAGCTATCAAATCACTCAAGCTTGATTTATCTGGATTTTGTTCAACATCGTGCGGAACAGAAAGTGATGACTCAAGTTACCTTAGAACGCTCTTCGATGTAGTTTTGTTTCTCGTTGGCGAGCTCTTCACACTGTTTGTTCAGTTCTTTGTCCTTCTCCACAACCTTCAAAGAAGCGAGAAAATCAAAATAGGCAGTCGGACAGACATCCACTATAATGCGCGCAAAAATTAAACACCATTTACTGTAGGTAATGGCAAGGATGCCGTAGCGGTAATATGCTCGCCTATTGCTTCTGGGGTCTCAGGTTCGATTCCTGTACTTGACAGCACTGATGTGAGTAGAGTTTGTTAGGTTTGATTTAAGAGTTCTTCCTTAGGTTCTCCGGTTTTCGTCCCCCACAAAACCTAACTCTCTAAATCTCAATTCAATCTATGAGTTAGCCGTGCTCTGACTTTGATCATCCCGGAAGTTGTTTCATGGTATCAATAAGAATTGAAGGTATTTTCTAGTTTACCTGATTTCTTGAGTCCTGTAGACTAGTTTCAAGGTTTTTGATGGCCTTTTCACAACGATTAACCTGAAAGATAATTTAGAATAAATCATGAGCACAATATAATATTTTCCCTTGTCAAGATTGCCATTTAAAAACTGCGCAGCGCCTCATAACCGTCCGCCACTCGCCTCTCAACATACACTTTAGTCTAGCGTTATTCAGCTTGTACTTCAAAATTAAGCTAAATAAGTCAACCATCTCTCCTTTCCTTAAATCTAAAGCGCACGTGCACTGTTTTGGTTTTTCAGCATCTGATTGGATGCGTAGCAACAAGGCGAGCTGTGATTGGTTTAATCGATGACTTACATTTTGTACCGTGATCGTGCAGTAGGTCGTGATTTTTCACAGTCATAGGAATTCTAAATCGTTAGGAAATTGGTTTTGAGATCCATTTACGTAAAGGCGCGGCAATACAAGCAAAAAAATCGTGCAACTTGTATTTCCACCACGTGCAACAAAAACTTTTGTTGCGCGACTTTGTTGCAGAAGTAGAAGCTAGCTAGCTCTTTCTACTCTCTGTAGCAAAGAAAATTTGTTGCGCGCGGGATGGTAATACGAGCAACATTCGCTCTGCAACTTGCAACGTAACAGTGCTGGGCGACAAATTGAACGATTTCGTTGCTCGTTTTTCGCGCCTTAACAAAGATAAGTGCGCATTTCACTCTTCTATAATTTTTTCAAATGACTAAGTAAAAAAAAAAACAGCGTTTTTAGGAGGAAGAAAGACACTGAATCAGGATATTAATGGATATTATTAGATATTATTAGATGAAAATAATTAGATATTACCTGACTAACACTTTGGTTGAACTGGTCCTTATAGTAAGACAGATTGTTCTGTAGAGTCTTGTTCTGGGAGTCATATTCTCTAAGCTTCTCTTTAAGAGACATCAACTGAGGAGGGAAGGTACAGTGAGTCATGTGAGAATGAGATCTATCTAGACCAAACTTTATCAATCGACTATACATCTACACAATTAGCCACTTATCAGCAATCATTTCAACATCCACTCTACATCACACATCTATCAACCACGATGCAATATTCATTATCTATGTTCAATCATTTGTAATCCATCTATTATAACACACTCATCATTAATCACCAATTGTTCACGACTCATCAAGCTTATTCATTTTCTTCATCATCATCAAACATCCGTATCCATCGATCATATATTAGTCGACCAGAGCTGGACCCATTTTTATCGATGCGCGCAGCGAGCACGAACCAAGAATTATATCGATAAAAGCATCTTATGTCGTGCGCGTGCTGTTTTCCTTTTATTTCTGAAGGGTCGTTTACACTAGAGATTTTTACATCGATTTTTGAAAATATAATAAATCTGGTCAAATGCTTGTGAAGAGACTGTCCAGGTTATCTTGGTGTCCTGAATAAAATGTTACAAGTCAATTCTTTACCATTCTTGACTATGGCCATATTCGCCGCAAAAATCGTCAACGTAAACGGGCCTTGAGACATAAATTAGGTTCCAGTTCTGGACTACTACCATCCGTTATCCGTCAATCATAATTCATTTTCCGAATTCATCATCTCTGCACCAAATCTATTATGCATCGTCCACGATCCCTCACCAATCAAGTACGTCATCCTCCACCATACTTACTCTTTTCTTCATCTCTACTATTTCATTGTCTTGGTTCTTCATCACCTCCATTCCACGTTCAATCTGAACAAAGTTAAAAAATACTTAGCACCAAAGTCACGTCATTATCGATTGCGCTCCTGAAGTCAGTAAGATAGATATTGGTCTTCCTGTGTTCTCACCTCTTTAGCACATTCCTGCTTGGACTTGTGGAGATGCTGTAGTTCCCTTGATAGTTTTTCTCTACTATCACACTCTTCTCTTAACTGGAAAATCAGATTAGGACGCTCAATGAATACTTATTTAATACGTATGGAAAATACAGACAGACGACGGTGGACAAAGAAATTAGTAAAGATTAGTGAACATGAATAGACTGATACAAAACGTATGAAGGATAGACTTTTTTGATTGCGAAATGAGAGATGGACGGACGAATAAGATAAACAGACAAGGACATGCCATGAATAAAGACGGACAGACGGACACGAGAAGTTGAGGGTCGAACAAACAGACATATAACTAGAACTGACAGATGAACACAGACATTACGTGAGCTGAAATCGACAGACATGACACCAAATGAGCTGACAGACAGACAGACAGACTAAAAGACATCTGATGAACTGACAAACAGGTATCTAATTAACTGACAGATGGACAGACATCAAATAAACTTTTACATTAACAGAAAGACGAGATAGACAAGTAAAAGACTGACAGATGGACAGACAACTGATAAACTACCAGGCAGGCATACAGACAGACAGACATCTAATACACTTACTGACCTGACTGACAGATGGACAGACATATGATACGCTACTGGACAGACAGACGTATAATAAACTACCAGACATGCATACAGACAGACAGACATCTATTGCACTTACTGACAGATGGACAGACATATGATACGCTACTGGACAGACAAACGTATGATATATATACTACCATACAGAAGACAGAAAACTAGACATCTAATGCACTGACTGACGGACAGACAGATACATTTGTCGGACAGACAGACTAGTGTCTTTACTAACCAAGGTAGCTGTATCATTCTCTTTACGGAGCGCGTCTGTCAGATTATTACCAAGAGTTTCGATCTCCGTATTTAGTCGCTTCATCTGTAAAACATGTGCAAATACTTAGGAAACCTATCTTTGTAAAGAGACTTTTTCCATCACTGAACCGAAGCAAGAACAGAAACAATACACAAAGATCATGTAATCTTAGTTCCAAGTGACCCAACAAACGATCTGATCCTCAGAATTTTAAGACGCGATTACACGGAGCAATTTTCTCTGCAACACGTCTCGCAACGGCGTTGCGACACAAGTTGCATGGAGCATTGCGGCGTGTAACCTACAGTGCAATTTGAAAAATGTTGCGAGACAAATTGCAGCAATTTTTGCAAAAGTAGAATTCGTTTCTACTTTTGGCAACGATTGCGTCTCCGTTGCACCGTGTAAACCCTCTTGCAACTTGGCAACGCCGTTGCGAGACAAGTTGCAGACAAAACTGCTCCATGTAATCGCGCCTTTTATCGTTCAACTTTATCGTCCCCCAAACATTTTTTCGTTGTAGAACAATCTCCAGCATGTCAGAATCTAGTAATGACTACACAAATATCAAAGAAAAACATGGATGATTTTTAATAACGTCAACCAACCTCTGTTTCATGTGTTTCCTGATCTTCTGTCATAGAAGATTCCAGGTGTTCAACCGTCTGCATCAAGTGTTGGACCTAAACACAGGTAATGGATTAGTCCATAGACCCCTTGTAGCACGTAAGAATGCAGCTCAATTTGGAAGACAAAATAACAGGTTCCAATTTTCAGGAGATTGAAATTCTTTTGTTTTAATTGTCCTCCAAATGGAGCTGTTTTGACGGCGCGTGAAAGGGACCTATCAGTAACATTATCAGTTCCAATGAGAATAAGAGGAAGGAGACATGGCCGCCATGTTGGTTGAGACAACAAATGTAACCAAGACCACATCTTTTGTTGTAGTCAACCAACATGAAAGCTTTGATGTCACATGCAACTCAAAGATGCACTTTCATTAAAACTGAGGAAACCTGACGAGACACGAGAATACAGGTGTTGGAATTTTGGGATGAAAATGAATGAATTTTTGCGACGAAAAAATCCGGTAAAAAAATTGTAAATTTTTTAAACAACATTTGCTGCACAAGAATTTGCCTTTGTTTGATTATAGTGCTTGTCAGCTTTTTGGATTTGAACCTTGTTGGGTTTGAATCTATGATCTCCTGCACATTATAATTATAATGCTTTATCAACCCAGCATTCAGGTGGGTTGTGTTTTGCAGGTTTTAGGTTAGTCCCGATTTAGACGTCGAATTTCACATGTGCCGAATCTAATGCAAATGAATTCAAACAATAGGTTTTGCTCATTTGTATTAGATTTGTCACATGTGAAATTCGACGTCTAAACCCTGCATATACTGATATATTCTTTACCTCTTGCATACAGCGCGCTTTGTCCGCCTGTAGTTGGCTTATCTCTCGCTCTTCCGCTGACATCTGGAAGAGAAGAAGAATATTCGCTATGAGTTTATTACAGCATGATAACAGAAATAGAATAGTACTTTTTAGCTTGGGTGTAATGTTGTCCCATTTCAGACCACGTCATTCTCTTGAGAATAAGATTCTTTATTTGAGTTGTATCCATATTCATGTTTCTTCTCATGTACAACCGTTAAACAAAGAAAAGATACTCCAGGAAATGACGCGTGGTCTTACAGCGCGACGCGCAAAAGTATGACCACTTTTAATGTATTCGCATACTTCTATGCACGGGCTTTTTGCTCCAAACGAGCTTTTACACGCCTTATTTGGTAAAACCAGACAGCTTTGCATCAATTGTGTCGGCTTAAAGTACAAAATCCCGTGCATAGAAGTATGCGAATACATTAAATGTGGTCATACTTTTGCGCGTCGCGCTGTAAATGGAAAACCATATATTGCAGATGTTAAAATGCAAGTTTTTACGTCATGAATGCAGCGCCAGCGAAAAAATGTTCAGTCTCTCGAGCCAGTGGTTCATGACTAATGCAGCGCTCGACGCCCGATCGAATTGGAATTTAAAAAAATAATTTTCGCGGAAGGAGGAAATCCAGAGAATCCGGAGAAAATCCTCGCGTTCTCACCTTTTCATTTGCGTTTTCCATCTGTGACTTGAGTGTTCGTACATCAGACTCTAACTTAACAATGTTGGATTTCAATTCAGCCACTTCCTTGTCTCTGTGCTCCAGTTCTGATGAGCAGTTTTCGTATTCTTGTTGGGTGGCGTCAAGTTCGGCTTGAAGATTCAGAATGGCTTCATCTCGTTTGGATACCTGGTAAAGGTATTGACAAACTCGAGTTCGTTAAGGCGCGGATACACGGTGCAGTGTTGCGGCGCAATATTGTAGGCAATGTTTCTGAAGTAAGATCGTTTTCTACTTCAGCAGCATTGCATGGAACAAATTGGGTCGTGTGACATGGCTCACAACATCGATTGCTACATTCTGGCTACCACAGAACTCGGTCGAAAGAATAGAATAAAGGATATCTGTTTAACAGCCGCAATGTCACATGGGATAAAAAAGGGTAAGCTTCGGACACTTGGCTGCTCGGACCCACGATGTGACTTTGCTTGCAATGGGGAGATCGTACCGCGTAATCTAGTGCGACAACCGTGTGACAAGTGTGCGACGTTGCCGGCATCGTCGTAGAAGTAGAAACGAGTTGTACGAGTTGTACCGTGCCGTGACTGTGTCTATGTCATGCATTCGTACCGTAGAATCTGTTTTCAATTAATGTAATGCATACCTCTACTGCACAGGTCCTATGCTTCTCCTTCGACACCGCAAGATTCATTTCCAGGGATCGTATGTTCTCGTGAGAATTGGCCACCTACATTAGAAACAAGCACTGTTAAGACAGAGCTCCTCTGCGAAAATATATAGAGAATATCACATGTTGGCTTGAAGACATGAAGTTTATCTTCCAGTGATGAAAATATTTCACGAGGTAAAGGTGGTCATGATTACAGAGTCGCGTGAATTGATCTTGTATATTTTCTTGACGATAATAAAAACCTGGCCCACTTACCTGATCCGTGGAATTAGTTAAATCAGTCTGCAGACTAGAGATCTCATCTCTCAGCTTCGTCATCAACTCCTCTTGTTGAACAAGCTGAAAGAAAGACGCATCGGTTATGACCATAAAACCAAATGAAATGAAACTAAATCTATTTGGATGGAAAAATCTAAAGACCTTTCGTTCTTGTTTCACAACGTGGGGAACCACGCTCCATTCTAGGGGAAAGCATTACGACTTCCCCGCGCAAATTCTTTTTATCCACTTTTGCGACGAAAATTGTTGCGATGATTCTGTTATCCGGATCGCGAAACGCTCGACGAATCATGGCCAGAACATGTTGCATGCTTCGACATTCAGCAAACACGCGCGTCTTCTAATTGAATTTAGAGAAAGTCGTGGAAAATGTTTCTCACTTACAGTGTCATGAAGTTGGTTCGATACACGAGCCATGTCTGGTAAACTCATGGGCTTAACCTGCATCTTGTTAGCCAACATGGGTTCTCTTTATCTCGTAGACCAGCCACTTAAAGATTCATTTTTAACCATCGTGGTTAAAAACGGGCGGGCGGGCGGGCGCGCGGTTACTGACGATGCCACCGGAATTGGCCGTTATGACGTCAAATATCATATTATGACGTCTTAGATTTTTTTGACGTCATAATGAGCAAAATACACGAAGTTTTTTGATTCTCTCAAAGCCAAAACCAAAGTAAATGTGTTTTTGAAAGATGAGCGATAAATTTGCAGGTTAGCGGTTAAAAATAAGGACACATATTTCCAGAAACAAGTTTTGTTAATTGTTTCCAAAGGTGGCTAAACTGTCAGGAAACGTTGGAAAACAAGTGTAACATTGTTCCCATGCGGCGCGGAAACGAACTACCTTACTGCACAAACATATCTTGTTTCCGCTCGGAATCAAAATTTGTCGCGTGTAGCAATGTTTCTCACGTGGCTAAACTTGGAAACATAGAGGAAGCATGCGCGCGGTAAATATGTTTCTGGAAACATGCTTCCTCTTTTAGCCAGTGCTCAAAACCTTTTAAGACTCTTTAAAAGGGTCGAGGCAAAAAAATTGAAACTGACAAGGAAGAGTTACATTACAGACCACTTTAGTTCGAACGTAATGTTTTCCCTTTTTAAACCGTGTCTATCTCTTCTCTTGAGTATAATTTCTTTGTTAAACGGTTGCGCATGAGAAGACACATGAATATGGATACAACTCAAACAAAGAATCTTATTCTCAAGAAAATGACACGTGGTCTGAAATGGGAAAACATTACGCCCAAGGTAAAGAGGTCTATTGGAATGATGAAGAGTAGGCGCGCACCAAGAATATTCCGTGCATCAGATGCTACAGCGGGGTCTTCGATTCTCTACCTTCAAACTAAAATCTTCACCTGATAATCTCTGACCTATCCTTACTTAAATATTCGGATAAGCAATCGCTGATCGGCACAACATTATCAGTGTTCTTTTATCTTACCTCATCGTAGCACTCGGAGTACTGTTGTTGGACGTCGGTTAACTCTTCTTGTAGTCTCTCTATCCTGACATCTTTTACAGACAGCTGTCAATAACATCATACAATGTTTTTAAGTTTTTGCGACCTCGGCAACCTTTTGAATCCGAAGAACGTAAACTTGATAGACGAGTTGTCTGGCGCGCAGAACAATGGGTTTGATACTAACACACTTGTCATTGGGCAAATCTTACTGTAAGCCAATCAATAAAAATGCTGCAAGTGCACCAATCACGTTGCGCAGTTTATAAGTAAATGCGTGATCTGTCCAATAGATATCTCCAGAATACTTGAGTGATAAAGAAACAATTATTCCAAGTCGAGGTTGAACTTGATGATTTCATTAGGCCCGTCTACACTGGCGATTTTTGCTACGATTTAATTTGTGGCGATTTTTGAATATATAAGAAAGTTTGTTTTAATTCTCGAAAGAGACATTTGTCCATGCAGGTAATCTTAGTGTCCGGAATGAAACCTTACGAGTAAATCCTTTACCATTCTTGACTATGAGCGAAATCGCCGCAAAAATTGGCAGTGTAAACGGGCCTATACTTGTATTGTAATTCATCAATTCTAATCTCGACTTGGAACCATTGTTTCATGTTAATCAACTCAAGAAAGAGATGATACTAGCGGTAAGCTAGTGTGGGCTGCGTCAGTGTTTCTAATGAAACAGTATGGATAAAAAGTTAAATTTTACACCGTAAAAAATAAGAGAGATCCCTTACTGACGTTTCGGACGCTAGTCCTTCGTCGGAGTAAAAAAGGGACTCAACTCAAGAAAGGTCCCCTAATACACGCACTTATGCTAACATTCAAGACCATGTTTTGGCTACGAAAAAAATCTATACTCCTAGACTCTGCCTCGAAAAATTTCCAATAAATATGGTCTAAAATGTCATCATAAGAAACGCTAAATAAAGCAGAGATGACAACAAAAAACATTGGAATTTGAAAACTCTTTATTGTGAGTTAGTGCTCTGAATCAATATATTAATAATCTCTAATAACTATCAATTATATATTATTGGTAATAATTTCTATTTGTTCTGATTAGGAGTGGAATCATAAATATAATTTGGGATAATTTCGTCTACGAAATTTCAAATTCCTTTTTGAATAAAAACGTATAAAAATTTGTAAAAAAAGTATAAAAATATGTCAAAATGAATCGATGAAAAGGTGATTTGATTTGTGTACTGTATTACATGTAGCCTTTACATGGTCTTGAATGAGAACAATGTTGGAAACACAGGAGGCCCAAACTAGATATTGGAGATGAAAATATGAGATGTCCGAAATATGACGTTTATTTTAGCTGCTGAAGTCTGAGGAAAGTTTGTTGCTAAGGTCTTTCATGCTGGTGTTGGTGATGCTGATGTTGTTGTTGATAATGGTGATGATGTTAATGATAATGGTGATGGTGGTAATAACGATGATGTGATGATGGTGTGATAATGGTGATGTGATGATGATGGTGGCGTGATAAATATTATCATGACAATGATGGTGCTGGTATTAAGCTATCGTGATGTTATCATTATTGATGATCATATTGTCAATTATCATTAAGGCTGAGTTAGCTGATTTGTAAGTTGTTGCTGCTGTCTTTTGTATCGCTCAGATTGTTATTGCCTCATGTTGTCATTCTTACTGTTACCTGTTGTTGTTCTAGTGGTTGTAGTATTGTTGTGCTGTTGCTGTTTGGTGTACTTTAGTTGTTGTTACTGCTATTTCGTTTTGTTGAAGGTTGTTGTATTGTATTTGTTGTGCTGCTATAGTTTTTTTCTAGTGTTTGTACTATTGTTCATGGTGATGGTGCTGCTGTTGTTGCTGTTCTTCTTCTGGTGGTTGTACTGTTTATGTTACTGCAGCTGTTGTTGTTGCTGGTCGTGGTGGTGGTTGTTGCTATTGTTGATGTTGTTGTTGTTGTTGTAGTTGTTCTACTGCTTGTTGTGTTTTCATTTCTGTCATTTGTCACGTAGTTGTCATAAATATCGTTGACGTAACGATTAATGTTACTGACGTTCCCGTTTGGTGATACGTTTTCTAGCTACCACGGTTGCAAAGTTGTCTTAGCTCTTGCTGCGCATTTTGTAATGAGCGTTTCGTAGTGGATAAAATCAATATTCGAGTTCAAATCAGGAAAGGCCTCAATTCTCAATCACTAAATTTCCAATCGTCCTCCAGCCACACATTTGGGCTTCCTGTGTATCCCATAACTAATAATGCAACGAAAATAAGCAAAAGAATTCAGCGTATGGGTGAAAGACAGGTCACGTGGTGGTCAAAGACTCCCGTTTCTATGGCAACGGATGTCTGAAGTCTTAGATAAGTGTAAGGTGTTAAATATTAAGTCTACGTCATAACTGATATAAAAAAACCTTCAAAAACTATGAATACAATATCAAAATATAAACACACGGTTCAAAACTACGTCTACGTCACGTTTGCGTTCTCGTCGGTATTGTTGTCAGCGGTTTCACTCACGTCTTCTTCGGCGAGTTTCTTTACTTCTTCGTAGTTTTTCGTCGTCTGACTCAAGTCCCGCTCGAGTTTGTGAACTAAATCCAGTTGCGTGGATATCTAGAATCGAAATTGAATGATTCATTAGACTTTCTGACCTTGATTTCCAAGATGGCCATGTTTTTCTTACCTCTTTTTCCTTGTCTCGTTGTTGCTCCTTCAAAAATGAAGTTTCTGTTTTCAGGCGATCGATCATATCCTCTCGCTTTCTCATCTAAAAATCAACGACGAAAAATAATGATGACAACAATACGACAGAAAACTAGAAAAAAAGGCTGGCAAGTTTAGGGCAACTATGTTGTGGGTCTTTCATGGGTTTCCCCCTTAGACAAGAGTGAACCAATCACGGTTGCAGCAGTTTTCTTAGTGGAATAAAAGTCTTGTCCCACAAACAACTACAATGTTTGTTTTAAAGAGTACTACAAGGGTTACGAACCAATTTTACTGTAAACAATTGAAACAATTTATAATCAAATTTTTCGCAATCAGAGTCATAAATTTTGAGATATTTAAGCTAATTTATTTGTTTGAGCTTGTGAGACATGGCAACGGTAACTAACGGGAGGGGAACCATAAACAGCGATAGAAACGTCTTTTTTTGGGAAGTGGAATCTTTTTTAAATCATACAATATTCCATTGTTTCTGCTCTACAAAATGGTCGCTGATCTTGTAATTAAGGAACACAGTATTGAAGGATGAGCATGTTTTTACACACCTTATCTAAGACGTCACCGTGTTGGTCTTGTAACTCATCCATCTCTGATGTCAGTTGTCCAATGGCGTCTTCCTTCATGGCAGTCTGTCAACAACAATCAACACTTATCAAGTTTTTACGTTGCTTTGATTACAGCACTTAATTCCAAAATCGTATAATTTGCGTCGTTACGAACTAGGTTTTTGTAGTCATTAATCAAGCTGGTTCCATAGCTACGTGCCCTTGAAAATGCCTACGTGAAAATGTCATGGAAACACTTTGATTGACGTCCACCAAAACCCTATTTTGTCGTAACGGAAAGTTGTACGATCTCGCGCGTGTGATTGTTTATCGCTGTAAAGCCCTTGTACAAGATATTACGCCGGACGCCACTAATCATACAAGGGACAATACAGTCATTAGATCTGTGACACAGGATGGGTCCAAAAACTGGGTGCAAAAAGTTCTGAAACCAACTAAATGTTGCTGTCATCAGCTTCTCTTAAGGAAGGATTGCCTTACCTCATGGTCCTTCTGGTCCAGCTGACTCTCAAGTGAATGAATCTTGAGGTTCATTTCTCGGATGGTGTCCTCGCATTGTTCCAGCTGTAATGAGGAAAAATATAAAATAGTAAGCGAGGTTGGACTCTCGAGAGGAAAAGACATAGCCAAAGAGTGCAATAAGGAAGAAAGGGAGGGAGGGACAGGCTAATATGTGTGTGGATCCCAGGGAGTTTTGAATTTTTGAAAGTCGAGGATCTATAATGCAGAAAATGCTTATCCAAAAATTCGTCTTTGGGACAACTGACCACTTATGGACCCCTTCAGGTAAAGTTAAAGTAGCTCAATTTGAAAAACAAAACAAAAGAATTTTAATCTCCTGAGAATTGGAAACTTATTTTTTTGTCCTCCAAATTGAGCTTCATTCCGACGTGCTTCAAGGGGTCTATAGCGGTTGGACGGCATATAGAGGCTGGTCGCTTAAAAGAGGCTCAGCTGTAAGATCCATGATGTCATACCTGTCCAGTGTATTCATCAGTTTTACTCTTCATTTCGCCGAGTTTACTCTCCATCTCAACAACGGTGTTATTTCTCGTTTGAACCTGGGAAATATTAAGGAAAGGATAATGAATAGAGCGAAAACACTAGAACCATGAAATAAAAACAAAATAGTTACTAACTAATAGTTTTTATTTAGTGACTATTTAGTCAATATCACTCAACCAGAAACAACAAATACAAAAGGAAACAATACCTCATTATAACTTTACTTGTCTTTTATAGTAACTAATAGTCGCTAAATAAGAACTATTACACACTAACAATTTGATTTTGTTTCATGGTTCTAGTGTTTTCGCTCTATTATACACATATATACAACACGAACGATTTAAATTCTGGCCAGTAACTGAAGAGCTTTTATATGTAATGTGCAGGTATCAAGAAATGAAGTTAGAACATGGGCTGCGTTGCTGCTAACGCGTCGTCTTTCGAACCACCCAAAGGTTCGGGTCTCTGGTGCGAGCCCTGCAGACACCATATGTGAATTGAGTTTGTTTGATGTGTTGTTCTATCCTGTGCCACGAGGGTTTTCTCCAGTTTCTTCCGTCATTGCCAGAAATATTGGACATTGTCAGCGGTGTTACGCATGAATGAAAATGAAGTGGTTTTCTAGAGGAAAAATATAACTACATGGTTTCCAAGCACATATTTATATTCAGCTATGATGTTAGTAAAACAATTCTTGCCAAAAAATAGTTACTTGACAATCAAAAGAATAACTATTATATTTCTGTTGATAAGCCTCACCACAGGAAGCCCATGAAGGACAAAAAACAAGTTTCAAACCCAAATCGTTAATTTAAGCTTCCTTGTTGTATCTCAGCAGTCAATAGGAGCTTGTAAAAACAAAGTGGCGATATTTAGGGGGTTTTGAAGCTGTTTGGAGCAGTTCTCTGTGGTTTCTTGTCATTTTTAACTGAAAACTACGAGCTAACAACGCGTCGAATCGCTTAAAATTTAACCTAACTTCAAGCTTCTTGGGAACCTCCATTCTGAAGGCATGCTGTCTATTTTGAGCGGTTTTGGATTTATTAAACACTCGTTTGGTGATATCGAGGAGGAGCTCTTTTACTTTTAGATTTTTTCGAGCTCAAATAAGACGATTTTGGGGTCAAGTGTGGCCAGATTTATAGACGATGTATGGAATCTAGAGCTTTCAAAGCCTTTCAAAGACAAGTAGTCCGGGAACCAATATGTCGCATGATTCAATGATCATTTTACGCTTATTTAGTAGCTTGTAGGGTGGGTTGTTTGTCGCGATGTGGAGCTCAGAGAAAATAAAACCCTATTCGCCGTAAATAGAGGAAGCTCTATATTCCCCATACATTTCCTATAAGACTCGGCGGCTATTTTGTAAGCTGAAACGCATCATTGCGCATGTATGAGCAGGCTCATGTCCCATATTTCTGGCAATGTTCCTCCCTCGGTAAAAATGCGAGTTGAGTGTGGTGTGCGTACAATATTGAATGCAGTGGAAGTGATCGGGGGGGGGGGGGGGGGGGGGGGGGAGGGGTGGGAAAAAGCAAAAAAGAAGAAAAACCAAGTAAGTTATTGTCAACTCCTTACATCTTGTAGACAGTCTTCATACTGTTGGCGCATTCTGTCAATAGCTCTTTCCTGCTCCCGAATCTAGACAGAAAATAACAAATGTTTCATGGTTAACATAATCGAAATCGAAGTCCAACAAGACGAAGGATGTCAATACTAACGTTTTCTTCTGCTTTTTCTTGCTGTTCCTGTAGAGTCAGCTTTTCGATTTTCAGTTTGTGGATGGCTTCTTCTCGCTTGGATACCTAAAATATAAACATTACATGAAACAATGTAAAAATATAGAAGAAAATATGATTGTTTTATGTTCGCGCTCTCATAGTCACGCTGTAAACTTATCTACACATCCATTTACATCCATTTTCATAATTACACAACCAACACAGCCCAAGACGTCTGGGTTTTTGGCTGCCGTCGATCAAAAGATTTCTAGCTTAGACCGTTGCCATTTTGATTGACGAAAGCCAAACAGCTCGAATTATAGATAGTTGTCTGGGTCGCGTATATTATAAAAATGGGTGTAATCATGCAGGAGAATGTGCGCGCATCAATGATAACGCACAGCGTTGGAAATAATATATATATAATATAATCACGCTGAAACAAGGGTGCGCGTAATATGACGGTAATATAATGGCCTCGTGTCTGTATAAATGAATATAGCTGGGGGCGTTTACTCCATCAATTGGAGATGGGTACCTCAGCATCTCTTACCTCATCAGAGAGTACATCGTGTTCGCTTTGGGTCGATATTTTGTAGGCTTGTATTTTAGCTTGAAGTTTACCATTCTGGGGGAAAAAGGATCGAAATATCAAGTTAGAACAGCTAGAGTCCATTGCGCTTCATTTTAGGTGTGGTTTAATAAGACCCTTTGTTTCAGTTGTATCTATAGACCCCTTTCATGTGACGTCAAAGCAGCTCAATTTGGACGGTAAAACAGAACGAATTTCAATCTCCTGAGAATTAGAATCTTATTGTTTTGCCCTCCAAATTGAGCTGCATTCTGATGTGCTGCAAGGGGTCTATATTCATGTGTCTTGTCCTCCGCAAACGTTAAACAAAGAAATGATACTCTAGGGAATGACAGATGGTCATTAAACTCATGCGAGAAAACTTTTTTTTTTGAAAATCGACAAACTTACAGACGTTTGTATGGTTGGGAGTGTGAGGTATAACGTATACCCCAGCCATACAACCGTCTGTTAATTTGTCTATTTAAAAAATATACAATATCGGCCGATATAACTCCTGACAAAATGAAACTTCGTAAGGTTACTAAAGTAAAGGTGCTCTTTCTAGTGCTAATATTAGTTTTGAATTTTCGGTCGCCATTTTTGAAAAAAGGTTTATTTACTTACCTCCTCAACGGCTTCGTTGTGTACCTTGCGCAGATTCTGAAGGTCATTCTCGTGCTGTTTGATAATATCATCTCGACGGGCTACCTGTGTAAATAACAAGACAGACACAGATTAAGGACTGGGTTCAAGGTTGCTATGGCGACTTAAAAACTCACGAAACCTACCTACCTGTGACGTCACTACCTGTCTGCCTATCCTCTTGAACTGCATCTAAAATACTTATTACCTGTCTAACTGGTTTGTCCTGAATTGTGTCAGTGTACATATGTAAAAAAATAACTTTTGATTTCTAAGTCATTTCTTAAAATGTGGACTAAAAAAATTCTCATTTTTTCATATTTCATTATTTATTTGTTCGTCTTTTTTTCTGATACGCGACTCGAAAATTCAGGTCAAAAAAGGATTAAGATGTTGATATTTACAAAAAGTTTCATCTTTTAGAAAACTGTATTACATTCTTAAAAAAATATCTACAATTTGTTGATTTTTATGCCAATTTTTCCGTTTCTACATCATTCATATTTTTAACGAGTTTGTATCATTTTAAACTTCATTATTCAAGAAAATAAATATCTACATTTTAAGCTACTCTTTAAAAAAATCTCTTTACAAAATCTTCCTGTCATTTGCCTAAACAAGCCTTGGGGATATCCTTACATCGTCCAGTGCACGACGATGGCTTTCTTGGGCGTTCAGTAGTTCTAGTTCTAACTTCTGGATTGTTTTCTCTCTTCGAGACACCTGAAAAACGTCAGAAAGCAGTGTAAATAAACTAGATAACTTGATAGCCAATCCAGAGATTTACTTCTAGTGTATAATAAAAATAAATTGTATTGTTAAGAGGAATTTCTCTGGCTACTTTTAAAGAGAGTTCCAATTTTTCTTCCTGACAATAGAGGAAGAAAGTAAGGTCACGCGAATTTTAACCTTTTTTGAAAACTTTGCGGCTCCTTGAGCTACCGACGCACGGTGCAACATTGAGCGCAATGTTGCAATTAATCGATGTTGCAAACCATGTCACACGATGAAACTTGTTGCACGCAAACGATCCTACTTCAGCAACATTGCCTGCAATATTGCGTGTGTTTCTTGCACCGTGTGTCCGCGCCTTTACATTATCTTCAAAATATATTTGACAAGAACTTTCCGTTGATTTTCCTGACCCTTGTTCGTATATGAACATTTCACTAAATGGGCGCGCAGAACAAGAATCAGCGAACCACCCAGTTAAATCTTTGCCACTATTGACTTTGGTCAATGTTTCCAGAGATGCTTATTCTTTTACCTCGTTCATGCATTCCTTTTGCTGGGCTTGTAGTCTTTGAATGGCTTCGTCACGATGAGATACCTTCGAGTTAAAGATTGGATGAATATTAGAACGCTGTCTTGCCAAACACTCTATTACAGGTTGTATGACATTCTAATAAAACCTGTGATATACGAACAACCAAAGATAAACTACCACCAAAAGTAACAATGCGCAACCTGTCATACACGACCAACCAGTAAACTACCACCACAGGAACCAATGCGCAACCTGTCATACACGACCAACCAGTAAACTACCACCACAGGAACCAATGTGCAACCTGTCATACACGACCAACCAGTAAACTACCACCACAGGAACCAATGTGCAACCTGTCATACACGACCAACCAGTAAACTACCACCACAGGAACCAATGTGCAACCTGTCATACACGACCAACCAGTAAACTACCACCACAGGAACCAATGTGCAACCTGTCATACACGACCAACCAGTAAACTACCACCACAGGAACCAATGTGCAACCTGTCATACACGACCAACCAGTAAACTACCACCACAGGAACCAATGTGCAACCTGTCATACACGACCAACCAGTAAACTACCACCACAGGAACCAATGCACAACCTGTCATACACGACCAACCAGTAAACTACCACCACAGGAACCAATGTGCAACCTGTCATACACGACCAACCAGTAAACTACCACCACAGGAACGAATGTGCAACCTGTCATACACGACCAACCAGTAAACTACCACCACAGGAACCAATGTGCAACCTGTCATACACGACCAACCAGTAAACTACCACCACAGGAACCAATGCGCAACCTGTCATACACGACCAACCAGTAAACTACCACCACAGGAACGAATGTGCAACCTGTCATACACGACCAACCAGTAAACTACCACCACAGGAACCAATGCGCAACCTGTCATACACGACCAACCAGACAAAAACCAGCAACCTGTGTCCCATCAACAATTTAAGATGTATGAGAGATAAGATCTTACTTTACTTGCCGCATGTTGGTGTTCCTCTTTCAGTCCTGCTAACTCAGACCTGATGTCACGGATAAGCCTATCCTTTTCTTCCAGCTGAAATCATAGCAAATAAACTTTATCAGCATAAGATAAGTTTACTTAATAACACTCCAAAATTCAGGGGTATAGGATGAGAAGGAAGAACAGAACTGGTCGCACTGATATCGTATGGAATGCATGCTATAATTGATGAGAGCTACAACACTGTGTTTGGACAACAGTGTTTCGTTTTAATCATTGTAAACCGTTTGTCAAACGAGGCCTAGACACACACACACACACACTCGCTCCTTTCAATGAAGGGGTTGAAAATATCAATTAGAAAGAAGCAGAGAAAAAGTGACTTTACAAAAAGGGTTAAGCTAGTTAAGCAACAAGCAAGGCGCCATCTTCGCCTCACACCTCCACTATACAGTACTTACGAGTTGTGACAAGTGGTCAGACGTTTCGATGCTGTTTTTTGCCTTCTTCTCTAGAGACGACTCCAGGTCTGAAATCTGTGGTCAACAAAATAACGAGCCAAATTATAATTTGGATAGACAACAACTTGTAGTTTCCCTGATATATGAGATAAGTGCTGAGCTATTCTTGGTTTGCAATCATTCACGAGGCAGTAAAATAACAAAAGCCTTGACCGCCATGTTGGAAGATATAACAAATGAATTCACTGAAAATTCTTTTGTCAAATTCTTCCAACATGGCAGCTATGACTTCGTGTGCAAACGAAGAATAACGGGGCTTGAATTGAAAGTGTCCTCGCTATTGTACACACTCTACATATAATGATAGTGATATTCTCAAAGACAGAATACTTTTTGTCAACTACAGTCGTAAATAACGATGTTTATTTGGTTGGTGCCATTATTGTTACTGCAGCTGTTATTGTTGTCGGGTGATATTGCTGTCATTGTTGCTGCTGCCTTTGTGGTGGTTGTTATTACAGTTTTATCTGTTGTCATCAGTGTTACTGTTGGTGAAAGTCTATTGCTGTTGTCGTTGTTGCTGTTATTGCTGCTGCTGTTGTTGCTGCTTTTGTGGCTGAAGGTCTATTGCTGTGGTTGTCATTGTTGCTGTTGTTGTTGCTGCTGTTGCTTTCGACGTTGTTGGTTCTCACGTTTTTTGCTGTTGCTAATGTTGTCAGTGTTGCTGTTGCTGAAGGTTTGTTGCTGTTGCTATCTGCACTCGTTGTTATTAATGGTTTTGTTATTGCTGTTGTCGTTGGTTGTCGCAAGGTTGTCGTTGTTGCTGCTGCTGCTGTTGCTTATATTATGTGATAGTTGTTGTTGTTCTAATTCACGATCAATACACTCATGCATCAATGAACCTTACCCTCTTGTTGGCAGCATTCAGTTTCTTTTCAAGGTCATCTTGTTTTCGATTATAATCATCTTTCTGTACGAATAATTTACAATATATTTAGTTCCCAGTGACATACTAGTCCAATACGACGCCATACTAATCCCAAACTATTCAAATCTCTACTAAAAATCTTTACATCCAAACTTTATGCAGAATACTAAGCGTATCTTCAAAAATTTTTTTGAAACATGCAGTGGTTAACAACATATTTCCTAAAAGTTTTTAGCAGTCGAAGCTGCCCCAAGAACACTTTATAAAGAATAATGATTGACACAACGAGTTTACTAGTAAAAATCACGACTAAGGAGAAGGAAGTTGAGCAAATACCAAGCCACATTACCAAGAAATCTGTCGGGCAAATAAACAAACGACAATATAGACTATTATTCTACAATTTTGCTAGAGGTAAATATAGAAACGCAGTGAGAACTCAAAGAACTGTACAAGAATAGAAGAGCGAAGCCTTGAACAACACTCTAGCAGCAGCCTAGGAATCTAGAAGTAGTTTTGACATCTCTTTAGAAACTTCAAAAGCACTTTTTCAACAAGGATTCTTTAAGACAAACCTGCTCTGACATGTCTTTGTTTTCTTCGCGTATCCTTTGCAAGATTTGATTTCGATGGCTGAGCTGAAACGAAAATCCCAAAATGTCAAACAGATCAATTCCTAATACCAATAGATCCCCAAGAAGTTTATCTATCATAGTTTTGGGCAATTACCTCGGTTACATCATCGATGAAAAACATTTTGAACAGAGAGTAACTAAAGTTATACGAAGTCTATACAGCAGCGAACCGTTACTTCACTGGTTTTCCCGCCAAACAACTTCCTTAAACTTATTCCAACGTTTGCTCGTCAAATTGCTTCACATTTTAAAAGTTCAGCGCCCTAAATAAACAAACTCCGGAGTCTAGTGTAGTAGAAAACCTATCTGTCATTTAGAGACCGTTTGAATTCTTCGTAACGAAGGACAAATGGCAATGAATATTAATTTCTTAGATGTCAATGAACTGTATCAAAGGAGCCATTAAGAAGACCCGAACAAAAGAACTTTTGTCAAACGTTATTGTATTTTAAGAATTTAAATCTAAGCATGCTTCAACGTCGTTAGACGCTAATTAGATTTAAGTTCGAAATTCAAAATTAATTACTAAGAAAACGAATAAAAATAGTGAAATTATTAATTTGATTAAACTTGATATCCGTTTGCCATCCGTAGTAAAAAACTGTTAAATGAGAGGAGTTATTTTCTACGTTTGTATCGTAGATTTGAGACAAATATTTTAATAAAAAATTACAGTGGAAGTTCTGCGAAAAAATCTTGGGAAACCTTTTAAGTGGAAAATCTCAGAAGCCATTGCAATGCTATGGAATTCGAAGCATTTCGCCTTGTCAACGATAAAAATGGCGTTTAAATACTTTTTAAAAAACAAAAATTCGTATTCAATGTATGATTATCCTATCAATATTAGAAAAGTTTCCTTATTATCAATAAAAGTATTTCTTTATCAACCATGTGGTGGCATAGAGCAGATGTTATGATAATACGAATTTACTCTGGAAACAGCGTCGTTATTTTTTGCTCCAAGAGTACAAATATTTCTAAAAGTTGACGATAAATAATCACGAAAAAATTCATTACTATTAGAATAATAGGAAAATTTTACTTCTTAAAAAAGAAGTTTGAAAAAAGCAATCTGAAGTTGTAACCAAAAAAATCAAAGTATAAAACAAAAAAACAAAAACTATAATAATATGCCAAGAATCATGAGTTGAAGATTATCAAATAACTGATAAATATTATTTATAATAAAACTTACCTATAATATTTCAGTTCACAAATTTACGATAATTTGTTAACTGTTTTCTAGCCAAAAGTATATCATTTCCGCAAGTAAAAATAAGCTTAAATATTTGGAAAGCAGTTTGAAGTTCGTTGAGTTTATCGTCAACTAATTGAATTCAAATTTCCCTCTCAAAAGGAATATTGTGTTGAGGATAATGGCGAGCTTCAGACAACAATGACATGATTTTAGTGGGCAAAATTACAGTTGGAAGACTATTGTACCCTAATGAAAATGCTTTTATGTATTTTAGTTTGAAATTAAACTATTATGTACTATTGTGTGGGAATTATAATGGTTTCAACTGTAAAAACTATAGTTTCTGGTTGGGCCGAAAATAAATAGTAAGAGTGAGTATAAAAATTGATGTCTTATCGGGCACAACTGAAGAATAATATGACCTTAACTTTTCTACTGCAAGTGCTCGCATACTCGGCAATACATCAGGGGAAAACTTTCCCATGGCCATTTATAATTACTATATATTTTCTGAGATAGCCTAGCTTGGGTACACGAATATCTTTTGTTCACCATGTTTCATATGGTATTGTTTTCACCCAAGCTAGTCCACAATCTATCTTGTTTATCGAACGCAGAAAGGGCCTATTGTGATCGAAATTCTTAGATCTTTTGATTGGTTCAGCTCGAGTACAATCCACCTTAGATTCCGCGGATATATCTATAGCACTAACTCTTAAGATACGGTTTCTTCATACTCCCTCTGACAAGCAATTATATGCAGCTTGACGAACATTTGTGCACAAGAAGGGACATGGAAAATAGCGAATGACTTGAACCATGAGTTGCGGCTTTGTTACAAAAGTAGCTATCTACTTTCTACAACAACAGACCATTTGTTGCGCGCAGGGTGGTGATACGAGGAAGATCTACTACTAGAAACGCAACAATGTTGCGCGACCAGTTGCACGATTTTGTTGCTCTTATTTCCGCGCCTAAAGGTCCTCACGCATTACGGAACATGCGCGATAGGTTTTCCCGTGTTGAGGGGAACGGATGGGAATCGTAAAATATTCGTAAGAAAGTCGTTAATTGAAAGAACCATACCTGAGATGACGCATCACGATATTTGTTCTCCAGAGAAGAAAGATCTGCCTTGAGCCTGAGGATCACATCATGACGCTCAGCGACCTATAAAGTGAAATCAATCAGTGTTTCCTGTCATTCTTGGGGTGCAACCACGTGACTCAAAATCCCGAAACAGCCCGCGCCATCTTGGTCGACATAACAAGAGAAGCTAATAAGAAATGCTTGCAGCAAGTCGGAATGTAGCTCAGTTTGGAGGATACAAGCAAAAAGGTTCCAATTCTCAGGAGATTGAAATTCTTTTGTTTTGTCCTCCAAATTGAGCTGCTTTGACGTCACGTGTAAGGGATCTATAACCAACCAACATGGCGGCTAGTGACGTAACATGCACCGCTAGATTTCAGATAAAAGTGACAGGTGAAAACATTTTTGGCTTGATTTTTCCATTCGCTTGGACCACATTAGGAAGACAATATCTTGGCTTCAAATACAACAAATCCATTAAACGCAAATTTCTGTCGGTCGGTTAATAGGTGGTCGATAAAGAGAGTTTTTACGATACCTCGTTTGCCAGAGCATCTCTTTGGTCATCTGCTGAGGATTTCAACCTGTAAAGCTCTTTCTGTGAGGTCTTGACTTGTTCCTGAGATTCTGCTATCTGTTCACGACACTTCTTTAGATCGTTCTCTAGCTGCTGGACGTAATACTTGTTTTTCTCGAGCTGGAGGAAGGAATAAAAAGAATAAGTTAGAGCGGATTTTTCATAAAAGAAAAACAGTATATAGAGCTGTTTTCGTATGATTCGAAAACGATAAGACAAATTCATAGCGTTGTGGTTAATAATAGATCAATTACTGGAAGACAATGGGAAGCCCTTTTAATGTTATGGCATGTCGTACCGTGTACGTGCTGTAAGTCAGTAACGTATGTTTCCCTCTCATACGATAACCATTCTTATGGGAAGCCATTTCAATGTTACGTCATGTCGTACCGGGTACGTGCTGTAAGTCAGTACCGTATGTTTCCCTCTCATAAAAAAAAACGAAAACCGCTCTATCCGTTAAGCGACGACCACACGGTGCAATATTGCCGGCAATGTCACACGACGCAAGTTGATGCACGCAATGTTGCTGAAGTATAAAACGATCCTTTTTCTATAACATTGCCTGCAACTATTGCGCGCAATGTTGCACCGTGTGTCAGTGTAGCTATAATCGTATCTAATTGCTTGCGTTAGCTGTGAGCATACGACGGGAAGTCATTTCAGTGTCAGGCATGTCGTGAAATGTATGACTTGGTACGACATCCTATAACACTAAAATGGCTTCCCATTGTCTCTTAGTAAATAATCCTGTTATCAGTAAAATGTGGTTACGGCTAAGGTAAGACGCGGTACGACTACGAATTTCAATTAGGACGATCCATTTTTTCACAAAATTCAACGAAACATTCCAAGGAATTGAACTGTTAAAGCTCTAGGAAGAAGACAGTTATTCTAAAAATGGAAGAATTCTCGGCATAATATAGGAAATAAATTCAAGATAGGCAAGGTGAGTTTTCTGTATTGTTTTCTCTTCATGTTCATCTAGTTTACCTCGTATTCCGAGTTACTGCGTTGAGTCTTGACCTCACGAAGTTCTTTATCGAGTTGATGAGCCTGAAGAAATAAAAACAATGCCACAGTTAAGATAAAGTACGCGGTTCAATTCGAAATTGTTGGGAGGGATTCACTATGGGAATCACTAGATGCGTCGTTCATAACCAGTTATTGCATACCTAACACGGGTTTCTTTGTTATTTATCGGATTATATATGTGATACAACCCCGATGAATACGGTAGTTACTGCAGCAGGTCAATATTTAGATATTGACATAGTAGCAGGTAAATATCTTGAAATTAACCTTGAATTTGTAATGAGGTATTTAACTCTTACTATAAGAGGCTTTGCACCATCACGTGATGGCAGCCATGACAGGAGGCAGGAACAATGGAATCTGGTCTAATATGATTTACATGAGAAAGAATTCAGTGAAGACTCCATTGTTCTTGCCTCCTGTCATGGCTGCCATCACGTGATGGTGCAAAGCCTCCATAGCAAAAACTAGGATCTCTTAAATAGACCTCATCGGCTTGGGCGTAATGTTTTTCTCATTTCAGACCACGTGTCATTCTCTTGAGAATTCGATTCTTTGTTTCAATTGCATCCATATTCATGTGTCTTCTCATGCCCAACCGTTAAACAAAGAAATTATAGCCTTGAAAATGCTACGTGGTCTGAAATGGGAAAATATTACGCCCAAGCCCAAAAAGTCTATTCCCTTGCACTAACATGCTGCAAGAGCACCAAGGCATGCATGTCAGTCAAACAGCGCCTTTTTGTGATTTAACCATTACAAGCATTTCTTTTTAGAGTGTACATTGCATCAGTCATCAGTAGCCAGTAATGAAATAACTGACCGTACCTGGGCTAATGAAGCATTGTATCTGTCTTTCAGACTTCCAAGCTCTGAATCACGGCTGGTAAGCTGTAGGAGAAAAAAATTGGAGTTAGTTATGGTACGGTTCTTCTTGGTCAAACAGTTGAAAGATTTAGCAAACACATAGCGCGCTAAAAAAGTTCGCGCACCGATCGAATTGAGGCCGCGTCGTCTCTGCTAATTCTGTCTAATATGTAATTCTTAACAAAACCTTATCTTGCGGGAAATACTGCGCAAGTAGGATTTTTAACTTATTAAAAAACATCCAGTACTACCACAGGGAGCCCACTTAAGATAAAAGTAAAAAACGAAATTAAAATAGAGATTTTTTTGAATTTCGAGGCGAAGATGGTGCGTTGAATAATACACACCAAAGAGAAAATTTAATATCGCGACTGAGTTTTCTCACATAATTTCGTTATGGTATTTTTTCTTGTGCGATCTAGATCTGATTATCGACTAATCTCAACCCCACCCCTCCTGGGTACGCTTGCCGTTGACGGCTGATGAGTCGAACACTCTAATCCTAAATTCCAAGAGGAACTCGTATGTGAGTAGAGTTGCTTGTTGGTTCTCTCCTGTGCTTCGAGGGTTTTTCCAGGTTCTCTGGTTTTCCTCCCTCCTCAAAAATCAACTTCTAAATTCCAATTGGAATTTCAGTGGACGAAAAAGCTACTCCGTAGAGACGCCACTGCTAAATCTCATTTATATATTTTAGTATTTTATTTACCTCTTGACTAAGAACTTCTTGATTGTCTTTTCTAACCAGGTCCATCTCACGCAGTTTGGTCTGCAGCGCCATCAGTTCGCGATTAGCACTCTTTCTTTGGTCATCTGATGCCTCGAGTTCTGCCTGCAGTCGCTTGATTCTCTGTTCATAGTCGTGGGTCACATCAGTTGGTACTGATCTATTGTCTTCCTTGTAAGACCTCACAGTGCTCTGCAATTCTCTTATCACCTCTTGACATCGGGCCACCTGGCAAAAACATTTAAGTACAACTTGTTATGGCGGTTTTCGAGGAGAGGGAAACATATAGTACTGTCTTAAAGCACGTGTACGGTAAGACATGCCGTAACAGTTAAATGGCTTCCCATAATAATGGTTTTCGTATGAGAGGGAAACATATGGTACTGACTTACAGCACGTACACGGTACGACATACCATAACATTAAAATGGCTTACCATAAGAATGGTTTTGGTATGAGAGAGAAACATACGGTACTGACTTACAGCACGCATACGGTAAGACATGCCGTAACATTGAAATGGCTTCCCATAAGAATGGTTTTCGTATGAGGGAAACATACGGTACTGTCTTACAGCACGCACACGGTAAGACATGCTGTAACATTGAAATGGCTTCCCATAAGAATGGTTTTCGTATGAGAGGGAAACATACGGTACTGACTTACAGCACGTACACGGTACGATATGCCGTAACATTGAAATGGCTTCCCATAAGAATGGTTATCGTATGAGAGGGAAACATACGGTACTGACTTACAGCGCGCACACGGTACATGCCGTAACATTAACAACATCAACAGCAGTAAACACCCAACTACAACACCTGCAGAACGATTACAACAACCACCAAAACTTGAACGACCACCATAACGGCAATGATAAATCTACTCACTTCCAACTTGCTATTCTTGTACTGTGTCTCCACCAACTTAATTCTGCGCTCCTTGGCCGACACATCAGAAACTCTCAACGTTTCATTATCCTGGAGTTTCTCAATCTGTCCATCTTGTTTTGCTAGATCCATCTCACACTCTCTCAAGGTTCTGTCAGTTATTTGTTGCTGTCGTCTGGCTTGTTCCAGGTCCATTCTCAGCTGTCGGATCAAGATGTCTTTGTTTGTCATTGCACCTGAGCATTCTTCAGTGTGTGAATCATAAGATTTGGAGTCACCAGCAAAAGAACCGATCTTCTCGTCACCATGAGCTTTCTTGTCTAAAAGTTGCTGGTATTGCTGGAAAAATAGGGAGAAAATTATTTTTTTGCAATTGCTTGGCCAACTGAGACATCTGGGAATATACAGCTATTTCAAAAAAGGTTGGTGAAGGTTTTGTTACATTGTGCTTCATGTTGCATGTTGTTTACAAAGCTTGAAATGTATTATATTCACATGTAAATAATGTCTGCACAGAAGAGAATATACCGAAAAAACATGCAGACAAAGTTTGGGAAAATTCCATATTGTTGTGACCTTTCACTGATTGCATTCACATCGCCCAAGTGCATTTCGGGCTTGGTATGCAACATGCAACAAGCAACAAAACCTTCACCAGCCTTTTTTTGAAATAGTTGTATTGGTTTCTGTCAATAAAAAAATATTAACTCAGACCCCTGGACATTTGATTGACAGAAGCCAAAGAAACGCCCATTATTGGTTTCCATGGCAGCTAGTTTTAACAAACCTGTTCTTTGTTCTTCAGGTCTTTCTGTAATCTCTGGATGATTTCATCTCTGGCTGTTAGTTGTCGCTTGAGTTCACTGATGTGGTCAGTCAGACGCTTTTCACCTTCACCCCTGGAAATAAAGAATGATATCTTTTGTTAGTGCCGTCCAACCAAGGAATGCATCCCTGAGTAAGGATAACACCACCATACACCTGGGCCTAGGGGTGAAGCAAGGTCTCAATCATATATGGGGTAATGTACCATTTTCCTGCCATATCAACAGGAATTCCTTAATGAAATGTCGGTGCCGATGACAATATTTGGGGGGGAGCCCTCCCCTCTCAACCATCCCTCACTATGCCACTGCCAGGGTGCCTCAGTTGGTTGAGCATTGGACTATTGTGCGGGAGGTCATGAGTCCAATCCCTGGCCAGACCAACACTCAGGGTCTCAAAATAACTGAGAAGATGCTGCCTTTATAATAACATTTACAAAATGAATGGTAACATCTTCACATGGTGATATAGCTTGGGATAAATATCTTATCTGACTTACACATGTTTGGAAGCAGCAGCATGGGCTCCAAGAATGGCATCCAGTGGAACAGTCCTCAAGTCTAGACCAGCAAACTTATGATACAGAAAACACAGGGTTACACAATAAAACACATGAAATATCAAAGATCAGATGATGGATTGCATGTGCTGCCGCAGTGCTGTCTCTCACCTGACTCTAGTTCAAGACAGCAGGGGTTATGATTACACAAGACCTCTATATTTGTCACATGTGAAAACACAAATATTCTATCTTTTAAGCTTTGGCTGTTGTATCACAGCATGAGACAATCACAACAGAGCTAGGCTCCAAACTAAGTGAAAGCCCAAATATCGAATTTGATTTTTTCTGAGGAAGAAAAATCCTTGAAGCACAGGCGACAACCAACAAACAACTCTACTCAGATATGACACCGAGCTTGGTAGGATTCACACCAGGGTCGCATTGGTGAGAGACAAGTTCTCTCACTGCTACACCACCAGTGTGCTACCATGCTTTTTATTATAGTGCAAATCGAAAAACTGTGGGCACCTATAAATATTTCAAGAATGTTTCTTAACCAATCAGAACCGTTATTCTTATCTTTCCATTATCTTGTGGTTAGAGAGTCATTTCTGATTGGCCAAAGAACAAAAGAACATTCCTGGAATATTTCTAGGTGCTCACAGTTTTTCGGTTCGCACTGTAATATATAATTATGAATGATGAAATATCATACCTCCCATTTTCCACTGGCTCTAGCTGTACCAACCAACTCTACCAGACCATCAATGTCCCATTCAAGATCCTCGCTTCTTGTCTGCAGGTGAGCATACTGCTGCTGAGTGACACTCAGTTCTTCCTTCAAACTCTGTATTATTTAGATTATAACCTATCTTTAGTTAAATGGGTTCAGAAATTGGTCAGTAATCATCAGGAATACTTTCTATGGTAGTTTTGTTGTTACCTTCAGGTCTTCATTCATGAGATCATTTTCTCTTGCCATCTTTTCCAATCTTCTATCTGAATCAGTTGCTCTAATGGTGACATCCTAAAGCAAAATGAGTACAGAACTGTTAGATTATTAACTCATTATAACCCAGTTAGCTCAGTTGGTAGAGCATGGGTCTGTTGTGCAGAAAGTTGTGGGTTCAAGCCATGGCAGCCAGACCAACACTCAGGGTCTTAAAAGAACTGAGGAGAAGGTGCTGCCTTTGTAACTACATCTGGAAATGGTTGTAAGACTTTCAAGTCTTCTCAGAAAAGGACATTTTTAAACCATAGGCTCTGTCTCCCAACCCTCACTTAACCAGGAAAAATACATCACATGACATAATATGATATTTTTTCTCTTAAAGTATGTAGTGGACAATTTAAACTGATAGATAAACAAAATAATTATGATTAACTCCACATTTGCAAGAATATACTTGATAAAGGCTAGAGAAGTAATGAAAGTCGCAATTAGAGTAAAATATCACCCTGGGATCCCCATGGTTGCTCTATATTATCATTCTCTGGCTGTTTCCAGCATGGCCGGTCTTTGTGATGTAGCTAGGGGCTAACATATCAGCCGAGCTAGAATACTGAAGACATGGTTTTGAGTTCTGCTTAAGGTAGTACTGTATATGATTTTTTCTCTTAGAGTGCATCACAGACAAACTTAATGCCCATTATGCCTAACTGGCATGTAGGGCAGCAGCAAAGGATAACCATCATGGACAAAACTGATTGATTATAATCAAACAAGAAAAGTCAACTGCTACTTGCCAAAAAAAAAAACGGAAAAAAGAATATGAAATGTATATGTGATCATACCATACTGAATGGACTCAGAAAAAATTCTGAGCCCCAGATGGGAAAATTACATGATTTTCCTTAGACTTTTCTGTGACTGTAGCTTATATGGATTTACAGTACGTTTGTCACAATTAAACCCACATTAACAACCTACTTGCCATTTGAGTCTCCAGCAGCTCAGTGGTAGAGCGTCTGACTAGCATACGGAGGGTCGTGGATTTGATTCCCATCTGGGGCTCAGAATTTTTTCTGAGTCCATTCAGTATGGTATGATCATATATACATTTCATATTCCATCATCATACGCAAACCAACATTATCAAGAATAAAGAATGTAATGCTGTATTATAGATTGTTTGCAAATGGTTTGATCTTCCTTTTTGGGATTATATGCCTTTCTAATAATATTTCCTTTACCTTGAGTGAGATGTTTGTCTTGTTTAGCTTAGACTCCACCAGAGCAACCCTCTCGTTGGCTTCTCGTTCCAACTCTTCCACAGTCTGGACCAGAATCTCATTCTGTTCACTCAGCTCATTGACGTATGTCTGTAATGACTGCAGTTGATGCTGGTAACATAATAAAATGATGGTTACATTAGTAGAGTCAAGTTTGAGTCTCTCGAAATAAAATACTGATTGGTATTAATTGAGACTGTTAAAGGAGGCTACTTTTCTTTTTGTTTCCCTTCTCTCAGTCTACTCTACTCCAATCTCTGTGCGTTTACAAGAATCCCAAAAACTCATCTTTACTGAGGATGGCAGAAAATGTTTGACTCGCTCGAACTCTAGCATATAATAATTATAACTCAATGATAAATTTTGGACAGATATCCAATGATAACCCCTTGTGAAGCTACATCCATCCAGTAAAAAAAAACTATATGCAAAAAAAAAAAAAATGAAAAAGAAACTTGCAAGGAAAACAAACAACTTGGAAACAAATCAAACATACAATATACTAAAATATGAAAGATGAGGGAAAAACATATTCAACTAGTTTAGATGTTATGTTAACTTAACTATAACTGGCCTGGAGGTGTGAATTACCCACAACATTGAAAAAACATAATGAAATAAGTAAATAAAGAATTTATTATGCTACTGTAATCATATTGGTTTTTTATATCTGCTTGCCTCAGTCTGATAAAAGATAGAAACCTTTATTTAAAATCAAATAAACTATAGGGTAGTCCTATCAGTGGCTTATGCCTCTGCTAACAACAGCAGCCCTGTGAGTCCACATTCTCATTAACAGTTTTAAGAGGTTACAGTGTCTGTAACCATGGTTACCATGCATGGTACTGACAACAAAGTCTATGCATTATTTCTTATATCTACAAGACATAAAATATACAAGTTTGTAAACATTACTTTTATCCTGATTGGCTACCGAAACACAGACAGCAAACAACCAGCAACATATTCACAAGAGTACATTTTTATCAAATAAGTTCCTTATTCCATATTCAATAAATAAGGTTGTTAACTTCCTTGTTTAAGTACAGATTAACGGAACTGAATGCTTTTTAAAGCAAATCTCATTGTATTGCCAAATATAAATAGAGAAATCATTCTGCATATCAAAAGTCCGTATGAGCAAAAAGAAAGCCACATGATTTTTGAAAGCAAAACATGAATTTCAATAATGGTATATGAGGATGTACGAGTGTTTGTCACAGCAAGAACCCTCAAATTTCATTCAAAATTTGGTATTTTTCTTTTTAACTATTCTTCTACTCATATATTATTAATGTGTGCAGCTGTAACGTCGTCCAAGGTCTCTTTTCCTGTCCTAACCCGTTCTTTTTACATCAGGAATGGCCAGGAATGCAGCTTAGAAGTTGGTTATAGGTTTTTTAGAGGACAGTAATTGTAACTTAATTATTTTGCATATCTGTGAAATAAAGTTAATTTACATTGTACAGACGTCTTGCAGTTTAACGTGAGAAACAAGATAAAAAGAAATCGTTTGACTATTACAGGTTAGCAATTAGTTTAAGTACAGCCTTGATAATCCTGGAGGATTATACCATATTAAACAAACTCAAAATCACAAACAGGACGCGTGTCAAAGGAGAAAAAAATACAAAACTGATGTGATAATCTTGAAACTATTCAATAAATACTGTTTAAAACCAAAAATACAGAGTTGATTGTACAGAGTTTTTGATACGTGAAGACAGCTGTTCGAAGAAAATTAGATTTAGCTAAAGCAAGTTAAGTTATAAACGAAACAAAGCATCATTCCACTTTTGCTAAGACGCCAAAAACAAATATACTGTCGCTACAAAGCGATCGTTGGAAATTTGAATAATTTTGAATCTGAAACTTTCGATTAAAACAAAAGCGAAAGACCCAATAATAAACAGTATTTTAGAATTTCAAAAGTTTACATTTTTCGAGGGATCTCGTGTTTTGACTGACTTGCAAAGCGTGCAAATCTTGTCAACCGACTCCTGGGAATTGAAGTCTTGAATGTCGTCTTAAATGAACAGTGAAATTATGACTTAAAGTCAGTGGTTTTTGTACTGAATATTTCAAAAGTTCCTTATAAAAAATTCTAAATTGACCATAAACAGACAGGGTGATATTGTTTTTTTTTCTTGACATGACAGCGTGGTTCAAACGTCGAAACATCATGGTAATCATAAGTCACTTCAAACTTTATCAGCTGATTGATAAAAGATAGCATTCAAAACTTAAAACAATACTACTTTCCACCTACCCTTTGTGCACTGTCTCTTTTCACCTCGACACTCTCCATCTCTTTAAGTCGGTGTTTGTAAATATCCCTTAGTTCTTCTCCTAGGTCACTATCCAAATCATCATCATCTAGGTCAAAATTCAAAGGTTTTCGAAGCGGATCTTCGAGCAATTCTCCCCTTTGAGTACTCATTTGCAAATCTCTATTTCATTGGAGCGTGGTTTTTGGTAGTTTATAAGCCAAATAAAGGACAATTTTGGCCTTTTAAAGTGAGGTTTTTAGGAACGTACAGCCATGGAACATTTGATCAGGAAGCCAATGCAGTGCACAGAGACGAACGCGTTGGGAAAAGGACGCTCGAATACTAGTATCTGATTGGTCAACCGTTGACAGGGACTTCTTTTGTTTCCATGCCAAATAAGGCAAAGTGATTGTTTACTTAATGATTAGTGGAAAGCGCGCGGAAGTAAAGTCAAACTCCAAAATATTGACAATAATAGAAACATTTTCTTGTTTTACGGAGTATAATGAGACAGAAATGATTATTACTGTAATAATATTCAGATAAATATTTTTTTAGTTTCATCCAATTTGTTTAAATAAATTATCTCTGTGATTGACGTAAAAGCCACTAAAATGTTGCTAAACTCTGTTAAGATTTTTTTAGAAGTAAAATTAACGACGAAGGACTAGCGTCCGAAACGTCAGTAAGTGATCTTTCTTATTTTTTACGGTGTAAAATTTACCTTTTTATAACAAATAGTTCAAACTTCATGTGAGATGAATAAATTATCTCTGTGAGTAACGTTGAAGAAGCCACTAAAATGTTGCAAAAGTTAATTACTTCAGATAAATTAAAAAAAAAACCACTCAAATTCAGTTTTTTGTAAATCAATTTGTTAAGCAACAGCTTTTTGACACATCACACAGATTTTGTAAAGGATTTTGCAAATGTTTTGCTCATAAATGTACCTGTTTTCGAGATTTTGGTTTAAAGTCGGTTCAAACTTCATGTTGATGAATATATTATCTCTTTGAGTGACGTTGAAGCCACTAAAATGCTGGGAATCACAGTTTACCTTTTTGTTTACATTATAGAGCTTAAGATTTCTATTTTTTTCTCCCGCAAACGGCAAACGTGACTAAGTTTTCTTCATTTTCCTGTATTTCACTTTACGTTTTGCAAACTTTCCTAACAAAAAAAAAAAATTATTTTGTTTATCTACGACTTGGAGATTTTTGCGATTCCTTTTTACTAATTTTAAAGAACATTTTACTGGTGAACTGACGTTTCACGTTTGCCGTAAACTAGCCTGCATTGCAGGCGTTCTTCGTTGGTTCTTTCCGGACGAAGAACGCCTACAATGCAGGCTAGCCGTAAACGGGATTTTTAAACTCTCTATTTTCTATCTTTTCCTCCCTTAGGCAATAATGCCACATAAAACTATGGATTATCAATGAATGCATCCCTTTGCACGAGAATAAAAGGAAAAAATACAAGGCCACCAAGACCAATTTCTATGAACCAAAATGGCGGTTATGACGTCACGTGCGCCCCAATAATATTCATCGCATTAATGTGGATTAATAATTCGTCTTTGAAAGAAGAGTAGTATGTTTATCTGTGTAGTTATTTTGTTCAATCTTTTAGCTTCAGGTGTCTCTAACGAACAAGCTATTTCCCAGCCTTTTGCTCCCATCTCCTGTAAGACAGGTGTGACGTCACTTGTGATCGCTTCTTGCCCTTTGGTTGCACCCTGTGAAATGAAAAGAAATATTCTGAAACTGGATGCAATCATCGTGCTTTCCGACAACAAAGGCGCAGAACTATAAACGGGTTAAGACAGCCTCGTGCATGCAGGATTTTACTACTCATGACCCTAAAAGACATGGGATATATACATCAAATATATACATCCTCAAAATGCAAGCTCCGCGTTTCTGAAATTTTTTTGAAATCGAATTTTGAAGACATGCAAAGCCCAAACCCATTCTAAAAACCTACTTCTGAAGTTCGGAATGGCAAAAGTTCAGGTTCCCTCTATTTTCTTAACTTACCCCTCCTCCTCCGATAAACACATAATAAACGATCACCAATCAAGACAGACTATTCTAAATTCTAAAAATGCGACTGGCTGCTTTTCATCCATAACGCTATTATCGTTCTCTGGCCAACGTCTTGATATCACCACTACCAGAACCCTTTTCGAATTTTTTTTTCCAAACCACTCCTTTTCTATGGGAGTCGCTTAGACATAGCGATAGTGTACTCGCCTCTCACCCCTGGGGTCTAGGGTTGGATTCCGGGACTCGACATAAGATCTCAGAGGTTGTTCAGGGTGCCAATAAAATTTGAAGGTCGCAAGATAAAAGTGTTTGAAATTAGGCTAAAAACTATTAGGGTTGTGATAGGAGTGCTATTACGGTGTAAAAATATCAATCTGCTAACAGCATAGTGAGTGAGTGAGCGAGCCAGTTAGACACACACTTGCATATTCAGACCCGTCATCCGCACGTGTAAAAATGGATCAGAAAATCCTGTGACATATCGTTGCTTAGGCTGTCATTATTGATTACCTCACAGATGTGTTTATGTACGACAATTGTTCCCTCGTACACTGGCGATGGGTCGTTGATTCTCGTCTTTTCTTTCTCGAAAAACCAGAGAGACTTCAGCCTATTTTTACCTGTTAACGAACAAACATCGAGTTAACACTTCTATGCCAACAGAAAAAAGTAAGAGTTGCAATCCTTACAAATGTTAGACATGAAAATTCTACAGACTCTTGCGGCAATGCACTTGTAATTGCATGCGGGCTTCAATTTGGAGGAAGAAATATATTTTTAGATTTTTTAAAGAATTTTCCACCTTCAGTTGAAGTGATGACATCCTTTTAACCAATCACTGCGCGCGAAATTATTGTTTACCCAATGAGAATGCTTGGACACGGTACTGTCACGGTAACGGTAATGCAACCCTGGTACCGTGCGCTTTTTTATAGTTATACAGAATTTAATTTGCTCTAACGTTTTTACATCTATACCTTCAAATAAATGATAATAAATAAATAATATTAATTTATCAGTGGTTCCACAGAGTGCTTCTTCTTCCATTGGATTCCAATTGTAATTTAAATGTTGATTTTTGCGGAGAGAGGAAAACCGGAGAACCCGGAGAAAAACCCTTGAAGCAAGTGAAACAACAAGCAACTTTACTCACAAATGACACCAAGTTCGGGAATGTGAGCACTCTCTCACCGCTACGCCACCTGTGCTTCAAAACAAAGTTCAATACTTCATTCACCTGTATAGTACTGAATGATTCCAACTAATTTCCAGCCCTGGTTCAAGTGTGTTATAAAGAAATCCACGTAGTCAAACACAACAGACACTTCCTTGTTACAAAATCCTTTAACCCGGTATGGAATGAGGGCAGTGACTGCTTGATAAATGAACATCGCTGGAAGAGGTGTACGAGGGACTTCTAAGAATATATCAACAAATGAAACTGGAAATATACGATAAAATATTGTTAAAAGGTTTTGATCACTTTCGAAACCAAGATGTTTTTAAAGGTTTGTGGGTATTTTTGAATGTCTGTTCATGAGCATACATGTCTGTATGTCTGTATGTTTATGAGCGCGTATGCCTGTCAGTCAATCTGTCAATCTGTCTGTCTGTCTGTCAGTCAGTGTGAATCCCAATGAATCTGCAAATGACCAACCTGTATTGAATCTTATCTTTGGATCAAAAAGGTCGACGCGTAAAGCTAATCTTTGGTCTAGACCTCCCATCACTGTTATGCACATGATTCTACCACCCTGTGATGAATACTGAGCTATCTGCAACAATAACGAGACACTGTCAATATGTAAACCATCAAACAGTTGGGAACGGACGTTTTGGGCATGCGTAGTTTATTGGTTTCAGGATACGCTGATGCGCACACATTCACGTTACATGGCGGTTAGGGTACGGACCAAACGGTGCAGCTGTTTCGTGCAGCAACATGTAAGAGTAGTGCGCAATGTTTTCGGCAACGCTGCTTACCATTTAATCGAAAAAAAAAACGGAAATTCCGGTTGTCATTCCGATCAAAAAGCTCCAGAAAACTCGGTCTTCCAATAGCGAAGCACACAGATGACGTCAGAATTCAGGTTTGTCTGAGTTTATAATTTATTCTTAGAATTCTTGCATTCAAAACAAAAGAAAATGACTATTTTTGAATCCCTTGAGATTCAGTTTTGGTTTGTTTGACTGAGTTTTGGCCTATTAATAGTAACTGTGCGCTTCGCTATTGAAGTAATCCACTTTTCCCGCTCTTTTTGGTTCTTCCGGTAGACGCGCGTACCATTTGTCGGAAGTTTGTCCAATTAGAATTGGGATTACAAAATCGGTTACCATTCCAACCCGATGGTTTGGTTTAAATGGTACTTTTAAAAGCACCCCGGTTTCGTGCAGTAACACAATTGCACTGTATCCACTCCCTTCGCATGTGTAGTGTGCAATGTTGTCGGCAATGTTGCAGTAGTATGATCGAGATCTAATTTAGCAGCGTTTTGCCTAAGAGCTTTCATCTGTGAACATATCTAAAACTTTGCTAGAAATGGTGTAATGTTTTCAGCCAAAGACTTCTCTGTATAGCGCTGGACAGAAATGGATCGCGTTCCTTTATTTATAGTTTTGTTGCAGAGTTGAAGAGTTGCTTCGTATGAAATCTTTCGAAAAACTCTGTCGCTCTGTCGTTTTGAAAGGGAAATCATATAAATGTTTGTCGGATGATAAATCGATTATTCAACTAATAAAATTCCTTGCAAAACATCCTGATTTGTCATTTATCTCGCAGTCAGGTTTTTCTCTCTGTATCCCGCATCAGCAAATAAGTGGTTTCGGGTAACAAATCATGACATTTTTCGACTGAAGTTGGGGTCAACAAATGTTTATTATTGGGTTATAGCCAAGTTATCATTTCCCTCGGAAGCATTAATTTTAACTGTGCTTACCTTTTCCAAAAGATCAATATTTTGAGTTACGCCTTTCGTTGTGTCTTGTACAAGAGACATAGATTCTTCTGTACCGGAAGTTATATCTTCTGCACCGGATGTTGTGATCCTTGAACCGGATGTCGTGGCCTCTCTACCGGAAGTAGTGTCTCTTGTACTGGAAGTTCTTTCTATTGTAATAGACCTATTACATTTCGTACTTGATAATCCCTTATCAAAGATCTTTGCCATCATCATTAATGTTTCGATTTGAAAATCGTACTCTACTCCGGCTCCATTACCTTGATATCTGCAAAAAAAAATACAAATAACCTTGCAATGATAGAGACCTTTTTGAGACCTTGGGCAATTATTCCCGTACCGTAACCGTGCCGTATTCGTGCATCCTGATTAGATAAATAGTAACCCCATACGCTGTGATTGGTTCAACAAATGCCTACATTTCCGTACCGTGACCGTGCCGTATTCGCGCATCCTGATTAGATGAATAGTAACCCCATACGCTGTGATTGGTTCAACGAATGTCGTGATTCCCGTACCGTGACCGTGCCGTATTCGCGCATCCTGATTAGATGAATAGTAACCCCATACGCTGTGATTGGTTCAACGAATGTCGTCATTCCCCTACCGTGACTGTGCCGTATTCGCGCATCCTGATTAGATGAATATTAACCTCATACGCTGTGATTGGTTCAACGAATGCCATCATTCCCGTACCGTAACCGTGCCGTATTCGCGCATCCCGATTAGATGAATATTAACCTCATACGCTGTGATTGGTTCAACAAATGCCGTCATTCCCCTACCGTGACCGTGCCGTATTCGCGCATCCTGATTAGATGAATATTAACCTCATACGCTGTGATTGGTTCAACGAATGTCGTCATTCCCGTAGCGTGACCGTGCCGTATTCGCGCATCCTGATTAGATGAATATTAACCTCATACGCTGTGATTGGTTCAACGAATGTCGTCATTCCCGTAGCGTGACCGTGCCGTATTCGCGCATCCTGATTAGATGAATATTAACCTCATACGCTGTGATTGGTTCAACGAATGTCGTCATTCCCGTAGCGTGACCGTGCCGAGTCCCGTGTTAACCTATATACTTACTTGTGTAAGGGTACAAGTCTTATAACAGCTCGATGTTTATAAAGGTAGGCTGGATCACTCGTAGTTGTAGGTACGAGGTTAAACGAAGCGGTAACTGCATTCCCTGCCTGATAATGTTGCATTAATCCAGAGTGAATGTAGTCTGAGCGGATGTCTATCGTCAGGTTCTTTATATGGATATCAGCAAGAGGTTCCAGACGAAATGCTGAAAATAATCAGATAGAAAACGTCGCTAAAGGACCGTTCATAATCTAAACGTATCACATAATTATCTTTATCTCGGATCGAACTTTCGACATCTCTTTAGAAGACGGTCAACTTTTTTATTTCTCCGGGTTCTCCAGTTTTCTCCCTCTAATGTTCAAGTAAATATCCTGCTACTATTTTTCATTAAGGTATGGTTAAAAGGAATTACATTCATTTGTCAATACTGGCTGAAAAACAAAAATCAAAACAAATGTCTGTGGTTCACGTGAACCGGTTGGGCGATTTTTAGCTTCCAAAGTCGTTAGTCTAAATTTTGTTTATCAGTGACTACTGTAATCATAGAACCGTATTTTGTTTGGCTCCCAACTACAATCCTTAATTCCCTCTTCCTCACACATATCAGTGCATGTGTATACAATACAATACCCCAATTTTCCATTGAGGTTTTTTATTTTTTAAAGCGCCGCAAAATGTTGCTTGCATAACTGCCTGCATGGTTAGCGTTGCGCGTATCTCGCTCTAAGCATAGTTAATGGAGTGGAATGGTTTGGAAACCTATTTTTCTAGGTTATTGTTCAATTTTTTCTATTTTTATATGACGTTGACCGTGCACAGAGAAGGAAAAGTTGCAGCGCTTGTTCATCGTAAGTTAGGGAAAATAGACGATTTTTTCCTCAAAAATGTTATAAAATAGGAGATATTTCTTAGTTAATTCTATATGATAGAGATTAATTGTTTACTGAAAAGGGCAATCACCTTTTTGAACGCTTTCTTATTTATCATGTAGTAACTTAACTGTATATGTGCGGAATTATTTATCCTCTTCTTTGTAATCTTAGAATGGAAATGTTACACTTTCAAAGTTTTCGTACGTGAAAATAGTACGGAAATTAGTATTTTCAACCATACTTGCTTTGGTTCATTGTGCACGGTCAATATCACGTGATAGTACATTTCAACATCGCTCGCCAAACAAAAACCTATAACAATAGGTTTCCAAACCATTCCACTCCATCAACTATGCTCTAAGTTACTCGTTTTCATTCCTACATTGTGTCTACGTTCAATTGTTTCATGGATTCTTGAAAACCACTCTATTTATTGGGAATGGATGTCAGTTGGGACGTGAGTCCTGTTTCCTTTTCCAGTCACAACAATTTTTCTTTTTTTATATGATTTATGATTTGTAACATTTATATGCTTATTCATAACAATTGTGACAAATAAATTAAAGTAAACTACCCCTCTCAAAATCCACCTACCCCTCCCCCCTCCACCCTTTATAAATAACAGACGTTCGATGATATTGATAACAACCTTGTTAAAGCACTTGAGCGCCTTTAAAAGTCACACTCAGACACAACAGAGTAGAAAGCAAGTATAGATTTTGGAGCTAGATCCAAAAGACGCTCAAGAAAACTAAGGTAAGACAAAAATTTGTCAGGATCTCTGATACAAGTTTCAATCTAAAATCTTGTTTGCCCAGCTGAGACGAAAACCTATGTTATACTATTCAGTTTTATATTCACTTCCATGAGTTCCTTTTCATCTTCACATTGTAATGTGTGGAGAAACATCCACGTTTAAGAACACGAACCTAGAGCCAGGTGGGGCAACGGAGTTACAGCTTTTCCACAATGTTGTAGTTAGTTGAACTGACAAAGGTTAGTCTGAGTATTAGTAATGGGAGTTCTTATATATCGCATTTCACAATGTCTCGATGCGCTTTAAATTGTGACCAGTGGAGGACTTTACGGGCTGCATATTTAAGGCGCTATTAGCAGCCGTGCAGCTTACAATCATGAGTGAAAAGTTAGTACATTAGTGTTATGCCACCAAATTGGAATATGCTGTTCAACAGGGAGACTTAAAGGTCTAACCATTTGCATATGTAATTTCAAAGGCAGCACCTTTTCCTCAGTTATTTTAAGACCCTGAGTGTTGGTCCGGCCGGAACTCGAACCACGAGCTCCAGCTCAATATACCGACGCTCTTTCTTAATACCTTAGCTAGCTACAATCTTGGACAAAATGGTTCTATAATAATAAAGATTATAGCTGTTCCGCAAAACCGACAATGTTTAATGTCCAGTTTGTATTCTCACAAGAGCGTACCACTTTGTAACAACATCTAGAAGCTTATATTCGACAGTAAAGTAGAACTCAAACTATTTTCAAACCTTAGCGCAACCAGGGAAAAATATTGAGTCTCTGAAAGTTGTATAATTCGAGAAAACAGAGGTACATATCCAAGATAGATAACGCTCAAATTTGCAGTGAAGTGGCTAGCGAATAAACTTACTTACGTAAGTATTATTAGCTGAGTGAAAGGTCCCCACACACGATCACGATCAAACAGCATCTTCAGGCGTATCTTCAGAGGTACATACAGTCGTTTGCATCTAAGCGTGTACATCAGAGGCAAAACATGTTCTAAGTGGAGCCTGAAACTGGTATGTTTGGCGACTAATTATAAAGCGGCATCTACAGAAGCAATTTTTCCTTGACAAGTTTTCCTTGACAATGAAAAATTGCTCGTGTAGATGGAGTAAAATGAACAATTTTTCCTTGACGAGGAAAAGCTAGCATGCCGGCTTTTCCTTGACAAGGAAAAATTGTCAAGGATGAAATGTGCTCGTGTAGACGGACAACAAGGAAAATGTGGTAAGGAATATTAATGAGATGAGTTCCCAGCCTGTTACTTCACTGATCGAAACTTGTCAAGGAAAACTTGTTCATCATCTACACGAGCAAGGAAACCTTGTCAATAAAAAAATGTCAAGGAAAACTTGCTAATCTTCTTTAAGCGAGCAATGAAAATTGTCAAGGGTACTTGTCAAGGAAAAATTGCTCATGTATATGCAGCTTACAGTGAGGACACTCGAACCATGAACACTTGATATTTTTATATTTTTTATCTTATGAACTTTCTACTGCTTCAAACCTTCTGAAAATGAAGCACTGAACTCAAATAATCTTATTGTTCAAAATAAATCATATTTCCAATCGATTCACACAAGGGATAAAGGAGAAAAAAGTATGAAAAAACCTCAAAGTGTTCACTGTTCGAGTGTCCTCACTGTAACGGGTTGGCGGTCTCCTTTGAAATATTCAAACGTTAGCTTTTTAGCCAAAAAAACATACAAGTTTCATGCTCCACTTAATACATGTTTTGCTGTCTGGTGTTCACGCTCAGATGCAAACGATTGTATTTGAAGTAAAGAATTAAACATTCAGCAAAGTGCATCCAACCTTTGCGACATACTAGACACATACATATTAAGCAGATGCAGATGGGGATGCACAGCCATAATCTTAATTGCCGAGCAAGAATATTGGTTGCCATGGCGCGTCCAAAATATTACTGCGGTTTTACATATTCTGCGAACCCAGACATTCCAAATGGTTGTCGATTGTCGACAGCGAAAAAACAATTTCACAACAATTAAGGTGGCTAGAGTACACGCTTTCTCGAACACTTCGCTCTTCAGCTAAGAACTTACTGAAGATCCCATCATCTAGAACCTCGTCCTATGGTGATCGACATTTTGAGCATGCCGCTCCGCGTCTTTGGAACATTCTTCCTGAGGATATCAAGAACCAGACTTTACTGGCAACTTTTAAAACTAAACTGAAGACGTACCTTTTCCCCAAATAAGAACACTATGACTTTTATTATGACTTTATTTTAATTTTTTCTTAAACATCTTTGATGTTTTAAATTTTAATTTATTTTTCGTCTCTGTAAAGCGCACTGAGACTACGTATAGTGCGCTATATAAGCATTTTTATATTATTATCATAGATACAGTTTTGATCCATGTCAACTGACTGTGTTCAAAACGCTCAAAATCCATCATGTCACGTCCACGATAGGAGTGCCCATTCTTCATCCCCGGCTTTTTCTTTGCTCCTATTCAAAACTTGCAAATTAAAGAAGTTATCATAGTTAACTCTGGTTCATTCTAGGTCATCACGTGACTCCATTGCTCGTGCGAAGTCGAAACACACAAGCGCAAAAGTTACAAACATTGCAAGAAGTGAAAGTAGCCTGTTACCCTGATGAGCTCTAATGGACCGCATGTCGACCAGGATGTCATACACGAACTTAAAAGCAAAAAGGTAAAACCTAAGTGGTCCAAGGCTTTCCCAGTAACAGGGAAAGGTACCCTGTTCTTTAATTGTAATCAAATTTCACCATTTCAACTGATTGTGCGTCCTGTGGATGTGCATTGGACGCTAGGAGAGTCATGGATTGGTCTCAATGTTGGCAAAAAAAGGGTGTCCTTTCTTGCGAAGAGAAACGACCAACCTAACGTTCAAAACGTGTGTGATTTTTTTGGCGATAGAGTAGGCATTGAGAACGATAGATTATGCACGTATTGGTTGAGCTATGACAGAGATCGAATGGTACTAAAGTACGGCAAGGGATATTGCATGGAAAGAACGACAATCCTTGAATACAGTTTCAAACAAACAAAAGAAAATCAACTGGATTTTTTTGACCCATCGGTTAACAGAATGGTTGAATTTTACGACAAGAAAGTCCTTGACAACAGAGTGAACGCTATAGTTAGTGTAGAACCGGATGTAGAATTTGATCCTGTGCCCCTGGTTTACGATATGCAACCTTTGGTAAAGGATAGCTCCAAAGCTAATCTTTTCGATTTGGATAGCAGTAGATTCATCTATTCCAGCAGTCTTCCCCCAGCGTGCCAGACTCTTTATGCCAACGTTACTGCAGCTAATGTTGACCTTGACTACGTGCCCGACGATATCAAACAATACCCGTTCTCTCTAACAGATGCAATCCGCTACAGTTTTGAAACAGAAGGATGTGCTTTGAACAAGAGACTCAAGGAGAAACAGGGCGAGTTTGGCAGCTTGAATCTTACATATCTTCGCATCACACTCGGAAAAGAATACGGTGCTTGTCCTGGAGTGCCATACGTACTTGAACTCTGGCCGAAATCCCATGGCAGTCCTGTCCATAACCATGGTAACGCATACGCAGTTATCCGTGTGCTGCATGGTGGACTGACTGTCCACTACTACAACAAGATGACAGAAGATGAAACTCAAGACAGTCAGTGCAAATGCAAAAATGACGACCCAAGTGAAGGTCTAAAGGATTTGGGAAAATTTGACGTGAATAAAGGAGATGTGACTTGGATCTCACCAAGATGGTACCAGACGCATCGCTTGCAGAATGATACCGATGACTTCTGTGCTACCGTTCAGTGTTATGCCTACGGCACCAATGACCATACGCACTGGCCGTACTTTGATTACATGAAAAGCTGTCGCAGGATTGGTGAGTTTAAGCCCGATTCAGATTTTGGCTTCACTCAGATGTACAACATAGTGATGGAAGAGTACGCAGCCAGAAAGAAAATAAAGGCGCCACAAATTACTGGCTAAAGAAAAGAAAGGCCAGAAGGAAGTAGGGTTGCAATTGTTATGAGACACAAAACTGAATATGTTTTTCTAACATGCAGGGCCGTAGCAAGGCCAAAAATATTTGGGGGGGGGGGGGGGCTATGTCAAAAGTATTGGGGGTTACAGGGGCGTAGCCAGAATTTTGGCATGGGGGGGGGGGGAGAGGGGGGCAAAAGCCCAAACCAAAAGGGAAAAAAATGCCACCCTTCGCTATTTGACTATCTGACAAAAATAAACAAGACTACGTAAAAGTTGAATGATAAATGCATTGAAAAAAAGGAGCGGGAAACGCAATGAACTATTGTCAGCCTCGACAGGCAAAGCCCCAAATACAACGTGTATGCGCATGTTCAAACCCGTGAATCAACAAAAGGTGTGGCGCCGCAGGTGAAAAATATGCACATTATCTCGGATCGAACTTTGAACTATTTTTTTACCGGGTTCTCCAGTTTTCTTCCTCTGCAAAACTCAACACACTAAATTCTAATTCGATCTGTAAGTTAACCACACCCTGACTTTGTACATTTACTGATAGAATCGCCCTGTGTAAATAAAAGTATCTATCTTGATCAGCCAAGAGATTATTTCAGGGTTCGATCTGTAAGTTAACCATGGCTTTACTTTTATCAGCCCAGAGGCTGTTTCAGGGTATCAATAAAAGTTGAAGGATTTGTTTGTTTGTACCGCTTTCCTATTAATTTATGATTAAATCATATTAATGACATGGCAATGACGAAAACATATTAAAAGAGGTTGGACAATCCAACAAAGGAAAGCGACAAAACCTATTGTTAAAATGGTTGGTACAGCAACATCACAATGGTAATGTTTGTAAACATTACTTAGGCCCAGTTCTGACGTCGAACTCTTGCCGCGTCGAATCGCTGTTTACCCTCAAACTAGTAGAAGTAGTAGACCAAACTTAACACATGCGTCTCTTGGCGCTAAGCAAAAGTGCTGATTTCTAATATGGTAGATCTCGTCGTTTTCTTAAGGGGGGACTTACCTATTTACCAGCCACGGTTGCTATGGAAAGGATTTAAATCTCTAAAAGGTTTTTCTTATATTATAACTTCATAGATAAAATCAATTTGTGAAATGGATAATTTTCTGATATGTGCGATGACGTCATCTCTCTTACCAGGTGGTCGGGTAAGTCCCCCCTTAATCGCTGGCCTGAAAGGCAAGTTGATTCGACGCGGCAAAAGTTCTACGTCTGAACTGGGCCTAACGACTAGCTATAGTTATACGCTAAGGCATCAATGGTTAGCTCATTTATGCATAACTATCAACTTCCTCTTGCTTTGAATTATTATTGAAGATTCTTAAGGCTGGCGACAAGATGTCTGAAAATTCTCCTTTTCAATATAAAAGACTTGGACAGTTTTTGTACCTTTGATTGTCAGATTTCTAGTTTCTAAAAATGTACCTAAAACAACTGAAACTGGAAAATGAAATTGAAAAACATTGTGCTTAGAAATTACATCTAATTTTCTAAATTTAGCGCAGCTACTTAACAGGATGTAATTGTTTTGACTATATAAGGAAGATTTATATATTGTGTGTGTGTGTGGGGGGGGGGGGGGGGTTGAGGGGGCTTTGGTGTTTCTGTTTCACTTGTTTGATAGCTCCTAGATCCTAACTACAATCCTTAATTCCCTCTTCCTCACACACAAAGAAACACAATTCAGAATATCAATGCATGTGTATACAATACCATACCCCAATTTTCCACTGGGTTGTTTTAAAGCGCCCCAAAATGTTGCTTGCAAAAGTGCTCTGGTTGCCCCTCTCAAAATCCACCTTCTCCCTCCCCCCCCCCCCAATTCTAAAATTATGGGGGTTCCCTAATAATGACGATAATAAGCCTAGTCTGATAAAGCACTTGAGCGCCTTTAACTCTCACATTCAGTTCACGACACGAGGGCAGTAAAGAAGTAGATTTTGGAGCTATAGATTCGAACTGAAGACGCTCAAGAAAACTAAGGTAAGGAAAAAATGTCAGAAAATTTGACCCAAGTTTGAATCTAAAATATTGTTTGCTCAGCTGAGACGAATAGATATGTTACTATCCAAACTTTTCCAAAGTGTTGTAGCCAGCTAAAAAATAAATCCTAGACTGAGTATAAGTAGAAATGAAGAATTTCAATGATGTATATATGAACAGTATTATAGTAGAGGCTTTAGCTGCTCCGCAAGACCGACAATATTTTATTTCCCGGCTTGTATTCTCTTGGTAAGAGCGTTTATACCAATTTGGAATATCTAGAAGTTTATATTCGATAGTAACGTAGAATTTAAGCTATTTTTTTAACCTTAACGCAACCACAGAAAAATAATGAGTCTCTGAAAGTTGTATAATTCGAGAAAAAAGAGGTACACTATCCAAGATAGATGCTCAAATGTGCAGTGAAGTGACTAGTGATGAATAAACACTGAGATCACCACTCCCCTAACGCGGCTGTGTCGAGCTGAAACGTGTATGCAGTGGGACAAGTTTCCAGCCCCCACTTTAAAATGTGCTCCGCCGTACCTGATTTCGCCGTAACATACAAGCTGATTGACACTGATTGATCTGTTTTTTTTCGTCTGCACCTGAAACTTGTAACGTGAGGTAACTCGACCTCAGCTTTCAGTTTGACATCTTTCGTGAAAGATTGAGGTGTTTCCCTCCAGTTTTCAAACAACTGTACCGGACATTTTTGAGCGGCCGTTAAACTAACTTTCCGTAGTTCGATTATTCTAAAATTCATATACAATATTCTGCTTAGATTGAAGTTTATAAAAATGTAAAATTCAAGCGAATTAAGCGTCGATAAACAAGAATATTTGAATTCAGCTAAGCCTAAATTCTGAGCAATTGCGACGGTACCTAAAAAAACTATTCTGTTAAACTATGGTGCATGTATGGCAAACAAAATATCTAAAAACTACAAAATGTTATCTGACCGATTTTGAGTAAATCGTAGAAATATCTTAAATCCGAGATATTCCGTGCGAGTTTCTCTTTTCTCTCTTTCTCTCGTTTCTCCTTGCGTTTTTGAGATTTAATTTTTCATAGGAAATCACATTTTTTGGACTGTCAAATATTGTAGTTTTAGCGCTTTTCTTGATATTTGAAAAACCGCGAGATTTTTTAAAACTTTGTGATCGTTTTTACATTATAAGAACATCAAAGTTTCGAACGGGTTACATCTGGATTGAAACATTTTCACATGGTCACTATGGTTTGAATTAATAAAGTTAGCCTAAAATGCAATTGAAAGTTAGTTTTATCCGTCAAGCTTCAATTGCATTTTCATGTTTCGAGTGTCCGCACTGTAAAATGATTCAAGAGAATATCCCATCGAGCCACCTTAAACATTCAACAGAGTGCATCCAACCTTTGCAATATACTAGACACATACATATTTAAGTAGATACAGACGGATGCGCAGCAATTATGTTGGCGCGTCAACTTGAAAGTATTAAAGGCTACGAAACACTGTTTCATGATTGTATTGAATCAAATCGAAAGAAAATACATGTAGATAATAATGGGCTCAGTGTATACACTACAAGGACGGAAAAAAATGATTTTGATTTTTGTACAAACCGTTTCATCCTTGCATCCATTCATCGCTTCTTCCCTACCTCCCATTCCATCCATCCATCCATCCATCCATCCATCCATCCATCCATCCAACCACCCACCCACCCACCCACCCACCCACCCACCCACCCACCCATCCATCCATCCATCCATCCATCCATCCATCCATCCATCCATCCATCCATCCATCCTAACCACACCCATTCACCACTTTCCATCCATCGATTCACTGGTCGAACACAAAGCATTCAGTTGATCGAGGCTATACAATGTTCAAATTTGAATAATCCTTTCAAACTACCTTGCAGCCTCGATTAAATGCTTTCTCTGTGACCAGTTAACCGATGTATGGAAAATGGCGAATCTCCAGAAATCTCAACTCGTGCTGCAAGCTAAATTTAGTAGGAATTATTTTCTTGTTGTAGCACCCAAAAGACGACGCCTATAGCAAGTCTGAATCCCTGGAGATTAGAATGTATCCTACTGCAGAAGCCAACCAAACCCTTATAGATGCATTTTATAACAAGAATAGAAACCTTAGGTGGAGTAAGGAGTTTCCAGTCATCGGTAAAGGTATTCTACTCTTTAATTTTCATCAGGAGTCAGCATTCTTTCTGAAGGTGCGCCCAACAGAAGACGATTTGACAGGAGAATCGTGGATAGGCCTTCATGTTGACGAAAGGAGCGTCTCTTTTCATTGCAAAAAGAAGAACGAGAAACCGAAACAACTGGACGAAACCACACACGAAAAGTTTTTTGGAGATGACGTAGGCCTTGAACCTCGTAAAATATGCACGTATTGGTTGAGCTATGACAGCGACCGAATGGTTGTCAAGTACGGCAAGGGATATTGCATGGAAAAGACGACCATCTTACAATATCAATTCAAGAAACCAGATGAAATCGAGAATGAAGCTTTTTTTGATCCTTCAGTCAACAGGAAGGTAGATCTATATGACAACATTCAAGATGGTGATGAGCCCGACGCCTCATTCGAAGCGACTCTGGCTGTTGTGGAACCTGAGGTGGACTTCGACCCAGATCCTTTGGTTACTGACGTCAAACCATTAGTAAAAGATAGCTCCAAAGCTAATCTTTTTGAATTGGATAGCGGTAGATTCATCTATTCCAGCAGTCTTCCCCCAGCGTGCCAGACTCTTTATGCCAACGTTACTGCGTCTAATGTTGACCTTGACTACGTGCCCGACGATGTCAAACAATACCCGTTCTCTCTAACAGATGCAATCCGCTACAGTATCGAAACAGAAGGATGCGCTTTGAACAAGAGACTCAAGGAGAAACAGGGCGAGTTTGGCAGCTTGGATCTTACATATCTTCGTATCACACTCGGAAAAGAATACGGTGCTTGTCCTGGAGTGCCATACGTACTTGAACTCTGGCCGAAATCCCATGGCAGTCCTGTCCATAACCATGGTAACGCATACGCAGTTATCCGTGTGCTGCATGGTGGACTCACCGTCCACTACTACAACAAGATGACAGAAGATGAAACTAAAAGCAGTCAGTGCAAATGCAAAAATGACGACCCAAGTGAAGGTCTAAAGGAATTGGGAAAATTTGACGTGAATAAAGGAGATGTGACTTGGATCTCACCAAGATGGTACCAGACACATCGTTTGCAGAACGATACCGATGACTTCTGTGCTACCGTTCAGTGTTATGCCTACGGCACCAATGACCATACGCACTGGCCGTACTTTGATTACATGAAAAGCTGTCGCAGGATTGGTGAGTTTAAGCCCGATTCAGATTTTGGCTTCACTCAGATGTACAACATAGTGATGGAAGAGTACGCAGCCAGAAAGAAAATAGAGGCGCCACAAATTACTGGCTAAAGAAAAGAAAGGCCAGAAGGAAGTAGGGTTTCGAACACCATGAAATGTTGCAATTGTTATGAGACACAAACAGTATGCACTATTCAGTATGCACTATTTAGTATGCAGTATTCAGTATGCACTATTTAGTATGCACTATTCAGTATGCAGTATTCAGTATGCAGTATTCAGTATGCAGTATTCAGTATGCACTATTCAGTACGCACTATTCAGTATGCACTATTCAGTATGCACTATTTAGTATGCACTATTTAGTATGCAGTATTCAGTATGCAGTATTCAGTATGTAGTATGCAGTATGCAGTACTCAGTAGGCACTATGCAGTATGCAGTATTCAGTATGCACTATTCAGTATGCAGTACTCAGTAGGCACTATTCAGTATGCAGTATTCAGTATGCAGTATATTCATTCGTTATAGCTGCTGCATTTCTGATATCCATCCGTATAATTCGCTTGCCCTACAATCATCTCTGACCACGTTCAAAACAATATCCTTTAAAATATGTTACGACTTCCAAAATCGAATTCTAAATGCAACTTGGAATCGTAAGAAATGTAATAGTTCGACAACAATTGCTATTGCACGTTACTTGTTTGTTTGATGATACTGGTTTGTTGAACAGTTTATTTCTTCTCCTGATTTTGCAATTGCAAGTGGTAATTTAGACAGTTCATGAGTTCATGAAGACGCAAAAACTACTTCTACTTCGAAAGAATTCTAGTGATACAAAGCACAAAGCAAATTCCATAATATTTTATAAAATTCTTGTCATATCAGAAATATTTCAATAAAAGATTGTTCAGTTCTCTATTTAAGACTCCACACTTGGAGCATTTCTTGACTTGATAATGTTGTCATGTTGGCAACTAAACTTCACCTTTCTTATCGCTAGTTTTCTTAGTAAGGCCAAGTTCAGACGTCGAACGTTTGCCGCGTCGAATTTAATTGCCTTTCATGCCAGCGACTAAGAAAACGCCGAGAAATACAACGGCGCATTTTCGTGCAACTTGTTCGCGAAAATGATACGGTTACGTTTATACGAGAACGGTATGAAGTATTAATCTCAAACAGCGTTTTCAAAACATCACAGTTTCATCACATATTCAATCGATGTCGTGTAAACGCAAGGCGCAACCGAGTAGAAAATAACACGGTTTCAAATGAAACTGCGTCCGTGTAAACGGGGCCTTAGTTGGCTACAGCCTGGTTTTTACTTGCGACGGAGTTAGAGTACGAAGCAGCTTAGGACGAAGTGAGAACCAGAAAACGGAGTAGGAATCGGAGTCAGAAGCGCGTCAGAAGCGGAATCGTAAGGATCGGAAGGTTTCCTTTTCCTTGGCTTGTGCTTACGCTTATGACGAGCGGTTTTCACTTGCAATTTCACGCATGAATTGCTTCTGACTCTAGCCTCCTTACAGGAACTTTTGGGGGTTTTCCAAAAAGCGCCGCTACGCAGGCTGTTGCGACTCCGACTCCTTCTTCAGTCAGTACCTTATGTTTCCCACTCATATGAATTACTGGGAGACAATTTGGAATCTATTTCAATGTTACGACGCGTCGGTACGTGCTTTAAGTCAGTACTGTATGTTTCCAACTCATACAAAAAAAAAACCTCTAAGTTAGAGTTTAGTAATGCAATCCTCGGCGTAGTTTTAAGGACAGTTACTCTACTTACTCTATGATCTCAGCTTGACCCTAAACCTTCAAATGTTTTTCGATCCCTAAAACAACCTCTTGACTGATCTACAAGACGGGGCTCGGCTAGCTCACAGATGGAATTGGAATTTGGCGTGTTAGGATTTGCGGAGGGAGGAAAACCGGAGAACCCGGAGAAAATTCCACGAATATTGGGAGAGAGCTAGCAAACTCTACTCACATGCGATGACGAGTCTGAGACGCCAGAGATGATAGGCGAGTGCATTAGCGCTACACCACCCTTGATTCCCTTAAAACAGTGCTGATACAGAGAAGTGGTAAAGGGCGAACCCTTGATCTATATTCGTTTTCTTTTTTTTTTTTTTTTTTTTTTTTTTTTTTGACGACATGGAATTTATTTACAAAAACTTACTATTTTGTGATGATTCTTGGACTTCTGCCTGTTCACATGTCTGGTCTTGGACGGCAGGAACATCGTTCTTGGTCTGCAGATGATTCGATGGCTTTGCGTTTGCATCACCCATGTTTAACTGTTATCAGCTTTAAGCAGAGAAAGATTTCAATAATTTATCAGTCGCATATACATGCAGTTATTTCAAAAACGTTGATGAAACTTTTGTTGCTTGTTGCATGTTTCATACCAAGCCCAATGCAGTATGGGTGATGAATTCAATCAGTGAAAGGTCACAACAATATGGTATTTTTCCAAACTTTGTCTGCACGAGTTTCCGGCATATTTTCTTCTGTGCTGACATCATTTACATATGAATGAAATACATTTCAAGCTTGGTAAGCAACGTGCAGCATGTAGCATCAACATGCTAAAAAAAAAACCAGCAGTGGTCAATAGTGGCGTTCAAATATGGACGCCGGGTAGTGTTGCAGTCCCATATAGGGGTGTTGAAATAGGGGCAAAGCAGGGCTCGAAATAGGAAACAATTATAGCCTGCCAGTTTAGTAAATTTTGGCTGCCCTTTTATTACTTTCATTTTCCATTTGGCAGTTCACCGTTATTTTTGCCTGCCAAACCTTAAATTTTGCCTGGCTTTTGGCCATTGGCAGACCGCTATTTCGAGCCCTGCAGAGGTGTTGAAATAGGGGCAGAGGTGTTGAAATAGGGGCAGAGGTGTTGAAATAGGGGCAGAGGTGTTGAAATAGGGGCAGAGGTGTTGAAATAGGGGCAGAGGTGTTGAAATAGGGGCAGAGGTGTTGAAATAGGGGCAGAGGTGTTGAAATAGGGGCAGAGGTGTTGAAATAGGGGCAGAGGTGTTGAAATAGGGGCAGAGGTGTTGAAATAGGGGCAGAGGTGTTGAAATAGGGGCAGAGGTATTGAAATAGGGACAGAGGTGTTGAAATAGGGGCAGAGGTGTTGAAATAGGGGCAGAGGTATTGAAATAGGGGCAGAGGTGTTGAAATAGGGGCAGAGGTGTTGAAATAGGGGCAGAGGCGTTGAAATAGGGGCAGAGGCGTTGAAATAGGGGCAGAGGTATTGAAATAGGGGCAGAGGTGTTGAAATAGGGGCAGAAGTGTTGAAATAGGGGCAGAGGTGTTGAAATAGGGACAGAGTTCCATTAAACGTAAGTATCTTCAACAACAAGACCCTCATCTACTGAACCTCGTTATAAATTCTCGTCAAAATCCTTACAGTGAAGATGCCTGGTCGAGTTCGATAACAAAGAGAAACTATATCGATTCCATCAAGGCGCCTATTTTTGTCAAGCTTGCACAAGAAATTTCTAAATATTGAATGTGACAAACGATTGTGAATTAAGAATGCGTTACAAAAGATCGTGATAAATGCTTATAAATGGTACTTCCTTACTGAGCACGTCCTCAGGATCGTCACGCAACACGTCATCAGTGTCTCGACTAGGTGTCCTTCTCTGTGAATATGGTTTGAATGATGAAATGCTACATCATAAACAACTCTTCTCCAGCATACTTACATCCGTCAAGAAAAACGCTTAAGAAAAGCCAACGATTTAAGAACCGGGAATCCTTCTCCAATTTTAAAGCTTGAAGCACAAACTAGCTGTTCATCAAAACTGCTGTGCCGCTGAAGGAAACACAGTTGAACATGATTCCTGGAGAGAACCTGTAGAAACATGTTTAGACAGCTGCATAAGAATCCATCTGAGACGATGAGCTTAAACAAACATAACGAGACTGAAACACCACGACCTTGGGGTCAAATATAAGAAAACGGATGCTTGAGAATTGAGTAATAATTTCACTTTTTGGGTTTGTTATTAATAGAAGAATCGTATGACGTAAGTTGACGTCATTTTAAATAGGTCATTTGCATTATTGTGTCATTTACTACACAGGTAGCCCAAGCTGAGTTTCTGTGGTGTCATATCATAAGAAAATGTATGGGGATCTATAAAAAACCTCAATAAAATCGTCAAAATGTGAAATAAAGTAAAGAATCCGAATTCTAACCAGACAGGGCGATAGAGGTATAACTTCTCAAAGGTCGGCTAAGATTTTTATACTTTATTTCACATTTTGACGATTTTATTGAGGTTTTTATAGTTCCCCATATATTTTCTTATGATGACACCACAGAAACCCAGCTTGGGCTACCTGTGTTTACTATAACTACTTGTGTAAATGCACTTACAATCGACGCGCCCTTGCGCAAAAAGTCGTTACACAGTTCAATTTCAAGTTTATTACTGAAAAAGAATTATTACATGGAAAAAGTATATTGTCCTACTAAAAGCGCGGAAATACGAGAAGCAAAATCAAGCGAGTTGTCACGCAACATTGTTGCATTTGAAGATGCAGAGTGAATGTGGCTGGTATTACCACCCCGAGCAAAAACAACATTTTGTTGCGTGACTCAACATTCGCTCAATTTGCAACGCAACAATGTTGTGCGACAAGTTACGCGATTCTGTCGCTCGTATTTCCGCGCCTTAATCGAGACAGACAGTGGTTTAATTAAGGAAGCTAAATGACTATCCATATTTTGTCGAGAAAAAAGTCTCGCGTAACATTAAAGTACCAAAATATTGCGCGTTTTCTAAACCAACCTTATGTCTTTATTGGAATTTTATATCTTTTAAGATGATGTCATTTGACTACTACGTCCAGAATGCTTCGCGCTCCTTTTATAATGGAGCTAGAATAATGGGGGAGTTAATTCGATGTTCATAGGTAAAAGTTACAGTTTTAGCATGTTAGATTAAAAGTCCCTTATGGTAAAGCCAATTCAATGTTTATAGGTATAAGTTCATTGCTTCACTGAGAACCAGTACAAAATTGTATATAAAATAAATTGATGTCTCACATGGAAAAGTCCATTCAATATTCATATATATTCTTTTAGTGCATAGCTTACCAACTCTAAACCACTTGAATGATAACCATGAAACACAGTATATTTATGAAAAACTCAAGCTCATTCTTGACTTCAATCAATTTATCATAAATAGAATGGGGAGGGATACTCCCATGTAAAGACCCAAGAGAAATTCTATAACCTGAATATGCCGGCACAGTTGAAAGTTACATTAGATTTTGGTGGCAAAAAGAAATAGTTTCGAAAAAAAGTTAAATTAAATCGAATGCCTTGAAAACTTGAAAACACTAGTACCCCTAACCTATCTGGCAAAACCAATGACCCTATTCAAGACAATATCATGAAAATAGTATACCCTGTCTAAGACTAAAATCCCAAAAAAACCCTACCCTATCCAGTGGAACATCCCTGTATAGGCTATGTATGGGAGAGCCCCCCCCCCCCCCCCCGGATTTAACTATTCTATTGTAGACAATGCAGAGTACTTACCCAACACTGTCTTTAATCTACCAAATCTTTCTTTAGGATATTGTGGATCTCTTACTTGCTTTTAACTGTCTACAATTACAAAGCCATGAAAACATTTTTTGAGTATATTGAGTGCTTGCAATATGTCCATGAAATAGAATCAAAGTTATTTGTTCTTAACTAGCTGTTATTAAGGAACTATTAGCCAATATTACTCAACCAAGAGACTAGGACCCTGAGTAATAATGGCTTTAATCTTTGTATTTGATGAGCCAGACAGTGAAATCTTTTAAATAAATCATTATTATTATTATCATTATTAGTTATTGTTATTATTAGTTATTGTTATTAATTCTTATCATTATTAATTAATTATTATTAAAAAATACTTAAGATAGTACGCGCGGTCTCATTGGTCGAGAGCTGTGTTTTCATCACGCTATGAAGGCACGGAAATGACGTAACAAGCATTTTTTAAGTATTTTTTAAAAGAAATAAAACATTTTCTCTGTGGCTTCATAGCCTGGTGAAAACCTTGGCTACGTGTTTGGGAGAATTCGAGAACAGATCAGTGAAAACCCGAGACGAAGTCGAGGGTTTTCACCTGCTCGAGAATTATTATTAATTATTATTATTATTATTATTATTATTATTATTATTATTATTATTATTATTATTATTATTATTAACAATTAGAAGACGAACTCGAGATTTCTATCGGCTGATAGTTGACGAGGGGCTCCGGCCCCGAGTCAACTATCAAAGCCGATAGAAATCGAGAGTGAGTCTTCTAATTGTTTTAGTAAAATTCTCAACGAAACTATTTCTATTTCTTCGTAGGAAACTTCACAAAATCGCGAAGGGAAAGCCGCCATTTTTTTCAAAACAAAGCCGGCTTTCTCTACCCACTATCTATCGGCTGATAGATAGTGAGTACGTTAGCCAATCAGAATGCAGGATTTGCAATAGTATGGTAGTAGAATTTTACTAATTATTATTAGAATCCCTTGCACACTATCTTTTGATCAATTAATTAGCACCAGTTGTCTTATTATTTTTTGAAAAGCCCACTCATACCTTCTACATTACATTTGCATTTAAATAATTCATTAAATATGTATATCATATAGAAGTTCTGTGACTCTCCCATGGTTTTTGATCTTGAGCAATCAGAGTCAAGAAGACTCACAAACCATCCAAAGGTTGACCAAGTGTTGAGAAAATTAGTTTTGAATCATGAACAGCAGTTTTCATCTCATTTAAAACACCTTATTTTACATCTTGTGGTGCAGGTGGATTAACCATGTCAGGACCAGCTGACATGGGTGGTGTGGCATTACTTGGGACACCTCCGCCGACGATTTTTCTCTGGAAGAACAGTAGTATTTTGACTTGTGCTGTTGTAAAACCAGTTCGCTTTTGTTCTGGGGTTTCTAGAAGACAAGCCAGTTCCCATCCTTTCATTCCCATCTGCTGAATGATTGGTGTCCAGTCACTCTTGACATTTACTCCACCAAATCCAGACTGAGGATTCAATAAGGATATAATATTAAGGTAGTGTGGGACATTTTCAAATGGTCTAGACAACAGAAACTGAGTTATAATTTTGATACACAGCACGACAGTTTTAGGTTTAACAGACATGTTTCAGCAGCCCTTGTTCTAATTGCACCATTTACACTGATGATAGCAGCAGGGCTGCTGAAACATGTCTGTTAAAGTTAAAACTGTTGTGCTGTATATAATAATAAGAAAAGAAAGGGAGGGGTGATTGGAGGGAATGAGGGAGGATGGGTGGGAAGGCAGGGAGAGATCAGGATCATTGGAGGAATAAAATATAAGACTTTTTATGAGTAAATGCCTGTGACAAGATGTTTCTGCAAGAGTTTGCAGTGTCTTGCTGGTTTAGGCAAAATTCTTGTCAGGATTTTGGCAGGGTGAGACCTTGTCTGATCTGACAAGAATCTTAGCAAGCTGTTTGACCTGGGAGAGCCTGGACAGGGCAGCAGACAGAAGGTGGGGTGGTGGGTGGGGGGATGGTCAGCAGAAGTCCAATAGACTCCTTGCAAAAAAAGCTTAATTTGGAGGACAAAAAAAAAGAATTTTAATCTCCTGAGAATTGGAAATTATTTTACTGTCCTCCAAATTGAGCTACATTCCAAAGTGCTGCAAAGGGTCTATAATTACTGTACCTTGATGATGTGTTGGTAAGTAATAATAGTGCCCAAATACTGTGCCGTTGGGTCATTTAGTCTTAGAGACTGTTTTTCAAAGAACCAGACTGAATTGACTTGGGCTGTCATTGAAAAACCTGAGAATAGTAGAGCAATAAAGACATTATATTGGTAAATCAACGACCTTTGAAACCCATAGAATTTTGTAATGTAAATTAATACTAACTAAAGAGGAAGCAAGGGTAGCGTAGTGCATGTATAGGTTTTCGCCTCTCACCACTATGTTCCCGGGTTTGATTCCCCGACTAGGCACCTTAAGTGAGTTGAATTTGTTGGCTCTCCCTTGCTTCAAGGGTTTTTCTCTGTGTTCTTTGGTTGTCATCCCCAAAAATCAACCCTAATTCAATCTGAGCTGTGCTCCTGTGGTCAGATATGAGTCCTATTGGCGCTTGCCTTTGGCACCTTATAATTATGCCTTTGACTCGGCCACATTGAGCTGCATCCTTTGCAATTCAGCTGCAAGAAAGAATGATAGCCACTCCAAATTTGTATTTTTATCTGTAAAAATTGTCCAGAACAATACAAAATACCTCCATGAGTATGTGTTCCTTGGTCCAGGAATATCTCAACCAATTTCCAGCCCTGGTTCAAGTAATAGGCAAAATGCCCCATGAAGTCACACTCTACAGAAACACGAGAGGAAAGCCCAGCATGAACCCTGAAGACAATAGGGACATTGATGGCTTGGTAGGTATACATTGGTGGATTGGGTATACAAGGCATGTTAAAGAACAAATCAACACCCATATCTAGAAAAAGGAATCAAATAATGACTAATGGTTACCAGAGGTGGACCCTGGACTTTGTTCAGGGAGGGGTGCAGCATTGTAACGGCACCTGCCAGCGAAAATGCCAAAAACCTTGTGTCAGATATTTTTCAAGCTGCAAAGTAGGGGCACAAAGTTGGCCCAGGTAAAAGTGCAACCCTCAGAATCAAGGAAAAAAAAAACAGTATTTTGTATTGGTTATCTTCAAAATAGGACCACAAACTAAAATAGGACCACCCAAGGGGTGGGTGCACACCCCCTCCACCCTTCCCCTCGATCTATCCCTGGTTACTGATTGGAAAAGGAAAATTAAACACTGTTTAAAAAAGCTTGTTTGTCTGGTGTTTTGGGCATTAGTCCTTCTTTAAGAAATAAGTTAATAGGTTAGGAAGTCAAGAGAATATTTGTCATTCATTTGCCTCATGGGCTGTGATGAACAAACTTATGTGACAGTGATAGCATATATAGAGAATATTTCTGTTCAATACTCACCTCCGCTCATTCCCCTCATAGCATTTCTAAAGCCTTGTGAAGAAACGCATCCAGTCATTTCTATGCATATCAGCTTGCCCCCCTGTGATGAGTAATAGGCGATCTGCAAAATGAATTATAATTATATGAATAAATAATAAATAAATAAACAAATAATTATATAAATAAATAAATGAATGATGAGTGAGTGAGTGAGTGTGTGAGTGAGTGAGTGAGTGAGTGAGTGAGTGAGTGAGTGAGTGAGTGAGTGAGTGAGTGAGTGAGTGAGTGAGTGAGTGAGTGAGTGAGTGAGTGAGTGAGTGAGTGAGTGAGTGAGTGAGTGAGTGAGTGAGTGAGTGAGTGAGTGAGTGAGTGAGTGAGTGAGTGAGTGAGTGAGTGAGTGAGTGAGTGAGTGAGTGAGTGAGTGAGTGAGTGAGTGAGTGAATAAATATAGTGGGATACAAATTCAGTAACTGGTTTCCAATTTGGCCCACTGTACTCAGAACACACACTACCACTACCCTCATGGCAAAGGAGAGAACAACACATCAAACAAACTCAACTCACATGATCCAACCTGAGCCACTACCACTATGCCACCCATGCTCCACCCATACTCCACCCCTGCCACCCACAGTACATATATATATTGAATGTACCTAACAGATCAAGTACGCTGCTACTCATGATTCCTGACACATATTGAATTGGATCCATGACCATGGTGTTCAGAGTATTACAGCCACACTCTTATCACTTTTTTCATTGCTACATGCTGATCCAGACATCCAGACAACCTGGCTATACACTGCTGTCAATCAAACAAGTTGCTTGGTACCTTGACATACTCTGATTAACAGCTTTGCATTTGTATTGCCTGATTTCCTTGTCATGACTTTTGTCTCAATCAGGGCATAGCAAGTACTTATCGGTTCTGTTTATCATTAGATATTAGTATTTATGCCACACCATAGAAAATACAGCCAATCAGAAAGCAGGAAAGCTGTTGTATATTCATCGGTATTTCACTCTTCTTTCCCATCATGCACTGCATGTTGAATCACTATGCATTTGTATTTTCTATGGTGCCAGTGGGATAAAATAGTTATACAATGGTTTCTCGAGGCATACTGTGGATATCCCACTCATCACTTGTATTTTCTTTGTATACACACTTGCCTAAAGGCTCTTGTGTATACTAGAAACTACAAGTGACTTGTGGGATATTCCACGGTATGCCACTCGAAACCATTGTATAACTAGTATATACCTTTTGTATGATATCACTAGTATTGGCCACAGTTGTTCCACCTCCTGTTATTATCCCATATCTAATTGCCTGGATTTGCATCACTGATTTGTCTATCTTCAATTCATATGGTATTCCTCCCTCTGGTGGTGAGCTGTAGATAAAGTAATCATCATTAATACGTAAGACATTTTCATTTATACCATCATTTACTACCACTATTGATGTCTTGCTTGGTATAGCAATGTTCGTGCTGATGTCACCTATTGATATATATTAATGTGCAATTTGAACTAGCATTGGAAGCTTACAGAGCCTCTGACTTACATGAGACTGTCCACAGAATAATCACCTTTGATTATATACATAAAGAAATTCATAAAATAAATCACTCCCTTCAATAGATTTATGTTTTCTTATTTACATATCAAGTTCAAACAAGGTGACTCACGACAGAAACTTGAAATTACATTTTCTTTTTGTTTGGAAGCAGAATTAAATCTCCATTCTCAGATGACATTGTATGATAATAAAAGACACAAACAATTAAGAGCTACATTACTGACCCATCAGCTGGTTTACAGAAGATTGCATAAAAGACACAAACAAAGAGCTACTACATTACTGACCCATCTGATGGTTTACAGAAGATTGCATAAAAGACACAAACAAAGAGCTACATTACTGACCCATCAGCTGGCTTACAAAAGATTGCATAAAAGACACAAACAAAGGGCTACATTACTGACCCATCAGCTGGTTTACAGAAGATTGCTTGATATGGAACAACCACAGAGCCAAAGCCAGCCATCTGTCCAACAAAAGGCACTCGGTAAAAGGTTGTTAACAGGTACCCTTGTTGACAGTACTGTACTAGCATGGGATAGTAAGAATCTATATCTGCTGTAACCATAGGCTGGCCACCAGTAAATCCAAATGTTACTATAAATAAATAAGTGATACACCTTAAATTTCAAAAAAACATATATTTTTTACAGACAGTACTACAGAATGACAGAGCACCACACCACATAGATGGCACCACAGAACAACAGGCAGCATCACAGAATGACAGGTTGCACTGCAGACTGACAGACAGCATTGAAGAATAATACAAAACAATGCAGAATGGAAAATGTTCACCAGGAAACAATTGTCAAAGATGTTTTTTGACCAGATTGACCTACTGGTAAGCAAGAGGACATTACTTAAGGTTAAATTACTTAAACAAGCTACAGTAACTATATATAGATCTACTTGTAAGATGAATAGCTTACCATTTGAGGACATTTTAACTTGAACTTGACTCAACAAGTATGCTTGCCCTGGTCCATTATATGGAACATTGTCGATAGGCAGAGGGGTATGGCAGCAATATTTGGGTTTTGGCTCACCACCCTTTGAACCTGAGCCACCCATTTTGCTGTAAAAAAAATTGGTGCTGATAAACTAGGTAAAAACTAAAAATTCAACTAAGCTGAATTTCAATTCATGTTGATTCTTGTACAAAATTAGAGTATAATGAAATGTATAGAATTTCCGCTTTCCGCTTTCAGCCGTATCAGTTTCCGCGTTTTACCGCGACCCACTAAAAATTGGCTTAGAAGAAAATACGAATTTATGGTTCAAAACATTCGTGTCGTTTGAAACAGTCGTTTGAAAATTAAACTGCATAAGTAGCAAATAATATATAACACAAATTTTACTGCGAGGGGGCTAAATTCACGACAAAAATGGGTTGCGAAACCGATTTTGCGGTTTGTTTGCAAAAGGTTAGAGAAGAAATAGGTTGCCATTTTTGGCTTATTTTGCTCTTCTTTTAAATCAGTTTTAAGCACTTTTAAAAATCAAAAGTCAAATATCGTATACAACAACAACCTGACTTACCGGTATTATGTATTTCAATGTTTTTCTGGCCCAAACAACTCCTAAAACAACACAGTTTCTAATTATTAACCTTCACTTCCAGGTTCATATTTGTATGACGTCAAAAAAACCACAGGAATCCTTTTTTAAAAGGATTATTTAAAACCTCGTCCCAGTGTCCTCTCGGCCGTGGTGGGCCAAGGGTGGGGGCCCGAAGTAGGAAAATCCAAATATGTATATTTTTTAACATTTGGATTTAAAAAAAGATATTTTCATTTATTTTTCTGTAATAAATATACCAAGGTATTATTCCTATTTCATTTTTACATCTTTAATGTCCAGCCGTATAAAAAAAATCCAATTTTAACTGCACTTCCAGGTTGTAGTTGTCTTGTGACCAGAGTCTCTCTCCCCTCTCCCTTCCCTTCTCCCTCCCCCTAGTTTGAGGTTTTTGGTTTTGTTTTGATCGGCTCACCGCACGTGGCACGTGGCACGTGCCCACGAACTCGTGTTTAGTAATGAACCAAAACAAACCAGGAGGGAGGGAGGGGGAGGGGAAGGGCTAAATTGTCTCAGCTATCGAACTCTAACCTGGAAGACTAAATTTTTTAGATTTCTTAAAGAAAGAAAAATATTTTTTTCACTTGACGTCTGAAAATTATCGCAGTACGCTTTACAAATTCGTGGTGATTTTTTAGTATTCTTTAGGCGTTGAAGACTCAACAATACACAAGCTCATTAGTAGTTTGTCTGTTAAGTAGGAATCAAAAAGCTTTCCACCTGTTAGTAGTATTTTTTTTCGGATTTCAATAGGTTAGGAAGTCCTAATTTATATCCAAAAACCGTTCAACATTTCCTCACAAAAGACTACTCTTTAAAAATAATAAACAACTCAAAATTCCTTTTTGTTTCATTTTAATTTAATGTCCATTCTTTTGAGCAAATGATTGTAAAATACAGTAATAAAATTCATAGATTTTAAATATAATTTCATAATGTACTTTTTGGGACAAGATATTGCCATACGACGCTTTGTCGACTGTTGTTAACTTCCTATTGTGTTTTTGGTCACGTAGCACTGAAAGGGCTTTCCTCTCAGCCAATCAAAATACAATATCAGCATGTAAACAAACACTGAACGAATGAATGAAAACAAAACTTAATTCACATACACCAACAGAGAAAATTAAGATAACAAAATAAATATATTTCCAATGAACGAAGCTTAAGATTAATATTTTAGGTTTTAGAAATCCTACGATTTTTGGGCTTGATTTTTTTCTACACGTGCAGTTCTTGTAATACAGCTGAAACGTGGCGAGACGCTAAAATCAGGGGAAAAAATACGTTTTGAAGTGTAAACAAAAGTGATTTGTTTTGCACGGAAAACGCTAAACTTGGATCAGCTACCTAGATATTTACATAGATTTTTTCATGTGTTTCTGAGACTTCCTCTTGTTCAAGGAGGCGATCGATCTAGCTGTTCAATTCAACACATGGCATTTGATTATATTACCAATCAATTGTGTATCGTGTTCCAATGACTCCAGGCTGGGTCCGTTGATCATTCAAAACCGTTCTCCATTTGTAAAGAGAAATATAGTTCTAATGTTCACCTCCTGATAGACTTCCCGAAAATGTTCTCTTTCTGTATCTTCGCCCTTCGTCATGCAAATGAGCTCTGCCTGAATTCAAAGCTCGGTCTAAATGAACACTAGCAAAGTTTCTCGGGGCATCAAACAGGCTTTCTTCAGTATCGTCTCTGGGGGATTTGGAAGCTTCCTTCTCTTCTTCATTCTTAGGTGGCTCTTGCTCCTCGGGTTCTTCCTTAGCCTTTTCTTTTTCTTCTTCTTCTTCTTGTTTCTTTTCCTCTTCATACTTCTTCTGTGCTTCTTCAATGTCTTGAGGTGAGTAATAACATTGGGAGCTGACTTTCCTGTGAAGGCCTTTGGAGTACATGCTTTCCCACACTGTGTTCAAATCGTTTTTCTCGTGAGCTGCATTATTTTCATACATTTTTCCAAGGTCTTGAACCATAGCTACTCCTAGTTGATTCATCGGCAAAGGTTTATCTGTTAAAGACATCTTGAAGGATAACAGCTACAACGTTGTGGATCGTCAAACTTTTAACAGCAGGAAAACAGAATGTTTGGCAATATCAAACCCTCAAACCACAATGACTAGTCTTAGCGTTGTTTATAGCTTAAAACAAAACTTTTGAGCTAACCGTTGCCCTCTAATCCAATCTTTATACTGGATAATCGAAGTACCGCCCAAATTTCTGTTCTCTCTTGTAAGCTAGATCCAAACAACTGAATCCAAAGAGCGCCAGATCACGTTATTGTTTATGTTTGACCACGTTGTCTACCAAATCATCTGTCCATAGCGTGATCGGGTCACGTATCTTGATATTGGATTCCGAAATAGGACCGATAATTCCCCGAGGATTAGACGATTTCGACTCGACGAATATCGGCTCTAGTCGACTGAACATCAGACGGAAACAGAAACCATAGTTAGAAACGAAAGTCACTTATAAACGTGCTATATTTCATGCTTTGACTTTATTTATGGTGTGAAGACCTTGGAATAAAGTGAATGCCAACTCGAAAATGATTGAAGTGTTCTGTTCGTGTAATAAAATGCTTGGACAGTTTGAACTTCCGGTACGTTTATTTTCTCAAAGCCTGGTCAACAATTCTATCATATGGAGTTTGGCTAGAGAGTAATATACAACGATAGTCAAAAGTGTTGTTGATTGGGAAAGTAATAACATGGTCTAACAGAAGCCTGAAAATTTCTTTGTGATTCCAGGCCAAAGTCCATCCCTACCCCTCCCCCCACCTTTTTTTATAAAAATATTCTTGAACCTCTTTTTTATGTAAATTGTTACTTTATTCCAAAAAAAACCCGTCTTTTACTAGTAAAATCAGTGATTAGGTCTCGGCAATAACCATTAACGGTTGCATCATCAAACACCTCCTTTGGGGGGTGGAGTGGGGAGAGGAGATGAGAAGGGGAAAGACTGAATAATAGTCTGGAATCGATCTCTAGGTCTAGCCGACCCATATTGTTTTCTGCTGAGGCAAATAACTTCTAATAAACCATTTTTGCCATACTTGCGATATATATCAAACACTGATTAGTCATAACATTTTTCATGCGTTAAATTGGCCACTCAAAGGCCCAGTTCAAAGTCATATGAAGGCTTATTCGAAAGATTCCTAGATTTCCACTGATACTCCCAGACCTAAAGGTCACAATGTTCATTAACTAATGAATATTTTGACTTCAATATTTTTAGCGCAAAAACAAAACGTGATCGAAAATAAGTACGTGCTGACGTTGTCAAGTGAAAATTAAAAGCAAGTTCAAAATGAAAGGCTTTAGATTATTCATTTGGTGGCCATGCACTGATTCGCAAGTTTGACCTTCGCTGTTTTAGTTTCGTTACACCGAATTAGAATCAGAACTCCTCTAGACAGTCTAGAGCCGCGTGAACTGCAGCACGATTAATTTATAGTAAGCAGCTTAACATTATAGAACACGACCACATGATTTTTCTAATAATATTTTTTTAACCTCATGAAAAAAGAGATTAAACCACGTGATGTGATAGATTGACAGGTCCAAATAAACTGTATAAACACTCTATTATTTTCTGGTGGCGTCTCACGAATGCAAGCTAGGATATCAGTACATGTAGTATTTGTTCAACTGCCTTGATCTAGAAGGGTTTTCTTACTGAACCAACTTACTTTAGGAAGAAGAGAGAAAATAGGATTTGACGGGACCCTAACACAGGGAACCCAAACTGTGTTTCCATGGATCAGTCAAGGTTCAAAGTTGATTTTGGAATTCTGATTAGAATAAGTAGCACTTAAATTTCGTGATAATTTAATTTTGATCTTAACCTGTAGAACCGGTAATTGTTGTACTAAGTGCAAAGGGAATGGGTTAAAAATGACATGAAAAAGATTACTTATAAACTACATTGTAAAATGGTGCATCTTTCGTGCGGGAATTTTAAGTTGAATTCCATGAGGGCTGTTTATTTACTTCGATGTTCCATGCGTGACAACATCAGCAAATAATATCGAGCGTCATTCAATCTATTGACAAGTTAAATGCTCGAATGCATTACAACTTTACTTGTCTTTTATAGTAACTAATAGTCGCTAAATAAGAACTATTACACACTAACAATTTGATTTTGTTTCATGGTTCTAGTGTTTTCGCTCTATCCTTTGCAAGTACGAACAACGTCTTACATTTTGAAATTATATTTAAGCTCCAAATACCTTTGGATTTTGAGCATTCATGCATCCATGGCAAGAGAACGTTTAGCTAGAGAACCTGTTCAATCAGTTGGATTTGTCCAATGGGATTTTACATTCGAGCGGTTTTCATTCTTCATTGGTTAATGCTGTTTGCACGTGGAATCAACTGACAATGAAGAGCTCTCGTCCAATAGGGAGTAATCTTTGTTTTTCACGCCTTTTTACCTGTCAATCAAAGACTTTCATCCAATGAGATAGCGAATTCTAAATCAACCATAAATTTGAATGAAGAGCTCTCGTCCAATAGGGAGTAATCGTTGGTGTGTTTTGTTTCACGCCTTTTTACCTGTCAATCAAAGACTTTCATCCAATGAGATAGCGAATTCTAAATCAACCATAAATTTGAATGAAGAGCTCTCGTCCAATAGGGAGTAATCGTTGGTGTGTTTTGTTTCACGCCTTTTTACCTGTCAATCAAAGACTTTCATCCAATGAGATAGCGAATTCTAAATCAACCATAAATTTGAATGAAGAGCTCTCGTCCAATAGGGAGTAATCGTTGGTGTGTTTTGTTTCACGCCTTTTTACCTGTCAATCAAAGACTTTCATCCAATGAGATAGCGAATTCTAAATCAACCATAAATTTGAATGAAGAGCTGTCGTCCAATAGGGAGTAATCGTTGGTGTTTTTATTTCACGCCTTTTTAGCTGTCAATCAGTCTTTCATCCAATAAGATAGCGAACTCTAAATCAACCATAAATTTGCATATTCGATACTTTTGCATATTGATATTGATATTTTGTAAACAAACACGACATTCATCAACCCCCACCCCACCCCACCCCCAAACCCCAATTCGCGCGTAAGGGAGTGTTGTGACAGACAGACGAATCTTATATCTTCAAAAAAGCGCAAGCTAAAGCTATTCTTATGCAATCTAAACGAATCCAAATAATAAACAAAATCAAAGATTTCACATTATCATTTTAATTTTTGTCATTAAATGGATGTCGTAGTTAGTCACATTCGAAACATAATGCACACAATGGCACAATGACGCACTAGTGCAAGCCGCGTAGTGCAAGGGAGAGTACCATGTTTTTACAAAAGTCAAAACGGGGCAAAAGATCGTCTTAAAAACAGCAAATAAAGTCATTTGATGATAAAACAAAGACCAATAAAAAGGATTTGTGCTTTTAAAGGTTTGTTATTTACGCCAAATTTGCAGCTGTCTTTGCGCTCATCAGAAAATAAACGCACTATTGCAAGCCGCGCAGTGCAAGGGATACTACCCTATTTTAAAAAAAAGTCAAAAACAGGTGAATAATCGTCTTAAAAATAGTAAATAAGTTCGTCGAATTGTAAAAGAAACACTTATAAGATGGATCTGTGTTTTTCAGGGTATGTTATTTACGCAAAAAATTTCGCAACATACTATGTAGACTAACCTCCTATGCAGACGTATACTATTGGGTTTCCTAGTATGTAGTACAAGAGTAGAAGAGTTGAGAACGGAGCTGGGGGAAAAATGACACCAAATAATTCTTTTAAATAGACAAACTGTGCTAAAAATCAGCGCAGAAAAAAAGATAACAGTAATAATAATAATTGAGCAATGATATTATTTTTATTTTTATATATATTTATTCCATGTCTGGTATACAAACAAAAATAAGACATTTGAGGTTATTTGTGGTTACTTTGCTTAACGGTACCGGTAGTCCTGGGCGCTGAAAGAGAGAAGTTGTGAGCAATTCTTTTGAGTGAACCGAGTTCAATCCTCCGTTTCATTTCATTTCATTTCATTTCATTTCATTTTATTTTATTTTATTTTATTTTATTTTATTTTATTTTATTTTATTTTATTTTATTTTATTTTATTTCATTTTATTTTATTTTATTTTATTTTATTTTATTTTATTTTATTTTATTTTATTTTATTTTATTTTATTTTATTTTATTTTATTTTATTTTATTTTATTTTATTTTATTTTATTTTATTTTATTTTATTTTATTTTATTTTATTTTATTTTATTTTATTTTATTTTATTTTATTTTATTTTATTTTATTTTATTTTATTTTATTTTATTTTATTTTATTTTATTTTATTTTATTTTATTTTATTTTATTTTATTTTATTTTATTTTATTTTATTTTATTTTATTTTTTCATAGGTGTCACGATTCCCCCACCGCTCCCCCATCCATGCTTAACCACGTCCCGATCTCCATTACGTCATCATCGCGTGATACCAGAGGACTGAGAAGACTTCTTGTGATACCGAAACCACGATGCTTGGCGGAGAAGACGGATCATTCGCAGCCATTGATCAGTTTAATTTACCCTTTTAAACATGACCGTTACAGAAAAGATATCTTCCAAAGGATAACCAAGTAAGTATACTGTATAATCTTTGTATTTTTGTAGCGATTTCTATGACAAATTTACTCATTCACTGGTGAAAGCCTAAAATCAAATTTGAATGTCATAAGTTAGTTGATTTTTAAGGAGTGGTAGGGTGGCTCACAGGTATCCCAAGATGGGTTTCTGTGGTATCATATCAGACTTATAAGTATCCCTTATCACAGTATCCCTCGTAAGAATGAGCTTTAAGTTTCAAGAACTGACTTTAAGTTTTGGCATTTTGTAAAGACTATTTTTCAGGCAATTGTGAAAGTCAAATTTGCATATTTTTACAAATTATAGGCCTTTCCGGAATTCATGATGAGACTGGGGCCGTGTGGAAATATTAACCTAATTAAGAAATGATCCCTTCACAAAAAAGATCATACTAATATTAGTATTATTCCCCAGTTTGAGCATGTTTGGATGAATACTTACTGAGTGGCAAGCTTTTAAAAGTTCCAAAAATAAGAGAGAATGTATGGGGTTTGAGGACAGCGTCCCCAATCTCGTTCCCAGAGCCCTTATCTCTTACTGCGCATGCTCGACGAAATAAATAGGCCAGAGCCTATTTATTTCGTCGAGCATGCGCAGTAAGAAAGAAAGGCTGTGGGAACGAGATTGAGCGTCCCCAAAAACCATACATTCTCTCTTATTTTTACGATTTGTTTAAAGCCTCTAAATCAGTCAGTATTTGCCCAAACCTCCTAAAACTTTAATTGGTAAATTTATTAATTTTAGTGTGGTCTTTCGTGTGATGGACTTTGTTTTTTAATTGGAATATTAAAGCTTTTCGTAAAAATGTTTCCCAATTATCATTTCCTCCTAATATTCTAATTTTTTCCCTATTTTTTGTATCTATTTGCAGGACTATTTCTTATGACCATCAACATCCACATCAGTGATGTCAGGAAGTTCGGCCAGCTGGTGCAAAGAAACACATGAAAAAATCAACTACACCAAGCTTTGTAGGTTACTGGTCGATGGAGGCACACAGGCAGGTCGTTCTGTATTTGATGGCATACATCCATCATCTTCATTGAAAGCCACCTTAAATGCTAACAAGACAACACTACAAAAGCTGAAGAAACCAAAAGGGAAAGTACTGAATAACGAGCAATGGGACAAACTCTATCCATCAAGTGGGAGCAGCCCTAAATCTGAAGACTTTGATATCACTTTACTGTTTGTTCTTCTAAGAAACATTTGTGGACTTACAGCACCAGCAACTGGATGGGATGTCTTACCACCTGTAACAGATAACTCACTAGAGGCAAACCTAGCCAGGATAAAGTACTACAGAAACAATACAATAGCACACAAACCAAACACTGAAATAAATGATGTTGACTTTAGACAACACTGGCAAGATATCTCATCTGCCCTTCTGTCATTGGGACTGAGTCAAAATGACATTGATGATTTGAAGTCTGCTCGTTTGGGAAAGAAGGACTACAACCAGTTACTCAAAGACTGGTATATGTCAGATGAGGACATCAAAACACAGCTAGACGTCTTGAAGTCAGATACAGCAGTCATCAAGTCAGACACAACATCCATCAAGTCAGACACAACAGCCATCAAGTCAGACACAACAGCCATCAAGTCAGACACAGCAGGCCTCAAGTCAGACACAGCTTTGATACCTGCTATACAAGAGGACATAAGTCAATTGAAGAACACTATTTGCTCGAACAGTAAACTTAAAGATTCACTCATTAATCAACTTACCAACTCTGAATTCAGCAGCTTGATTGGATCTTTGTGTAAGTCTTTCCATCTGAATACTCGCCAGTGGATTCTGGATGAAGTCAAATCCCATATTTTAGCAGTTCAGTCAGAGCAATGTGAGATGCTGATCACAGCTGGTCCAGGTATGGGCAAATCAACTATTGCTGCTAAAATCTGTCAGACATACAAGGATCTTGGATGTCTTGCAGGATGTCACTTCTTTCAGTTCAGTAATTCTACAAGAAACAATCCAAGGTTGATGTTGCAGTCCATAGCAAGGCAGATGTGTGACACTGTTCCTGATTATCGTCAGGCCTTAGAAAGCAAACTGGAAACAGATCTCGGTAAGAAGATTACAGAGATGAACTCTGAGGAACTGTTCACTGTTTTGCTTGAGGAACCATTGCAGAAATTAAAGACAAAGGAGCAGACATTTGTTGTAGTTTTTGATGCCATCGATGAGTGCTGCAGTAAACTCAAGTATGAATTGCAAGACATTCTTAAGAACAAACTGTCTCTTTTACCATCCTGGTTACGACTTGTGATAACTACAAGGCCTCCTCCGAGCTTTAATGCACTCAAAGCTAAGAAGAGCATGTTCATTGATCCAACAGATCCCAAGAATCAAAGGGATATTGAGATTTTTCTCAAAGCCAATCTCAAATATAATGACGATCAATCTATGGTTATAGAACAGCTGGTTAAAGTATCGGGTGGTTTGTTCTTGGTGGCTTTTTTTCTTATTGATGAGATGCAGAAAGAGAGAGTTTCTCCACCATCTGAATTAATGGATATTTTTCCTCATGGGCTCTCTTCGGTCTACGAAAAGTACTTTGAACGATTAAAAACTGTTCTGTTGCCTTACATAACAGGAGAAGAAGGGTTTTTCAGGATGCTCGAAGCAGTTGTTGCATCAAAAGATTCAATTCCCATTGACATGATGTACAGCATTCTTGGCGTTAAGAGTGCTATCCCTGGAGAAAGAAAAGCAAGAAGCGATGCATTAAGCCAACTTCATTCCTTGTTTCCTGTTGAGAATGATCATGTAAGCGTATTTCACAAATCTGTGGTTGATTTTTTGATTCTTGAAGAGAGTGAACAAGATTTTAATACTTCTGTGGGGAAGATGTGCGAGAAAAGTGTGGAAAAACCTCCAGATAAAGCGGAAAGTGTACAGGGTGTAAGTGAAGTATCTGATTCCAGCAGTCATGCGGAAAGTCTTGCCACACGAAACAAGAAAAGAGATCAGAATAAACCTTCGAATACAGCCTGCACAGACGAAACACCCAAAGATCATGACTTCAGTGTTCGTGTAGATGACGGGAATAAAGTACTTGTCGATCAGTGTTACAAAGTCCTGAGTGACATACTGAATGGGGAAAAAGATCCGAATAAACCTTTGGATTTGATAGACAGTGAGAAATATGCTTTGGGTTTTGTGTGGAATCTCAGTCTTAAAAGTAGTTCAAACTACAGTAAGTTTCATAACTACTTCTTAATCAGTGCACTGTTATGTTACCGGCAATATCAAAACCATGCCATACAGGGTCAAACATTATATAATGAAGTAGACGATCCTTTTCATCGTGTTTTTTTAAATTGTGCTCTTTTTTTCAATGTGCATCATGGTCATGAAAAGCGGTGTCCCTTTGCTAAACCTCTTAACTTTGGTCGGTACATTGAGTTTGTTCTTCAAACTGCAAGATTGGAGCACTGGCAAGCGGATCAAGAAGCAGCTCCAAATGCACTCGAACTTTTTCAGAAATATAAGTTGTCATATTGTGAGATTAAAGATATCGATATACAACAAGAGTGTCAGGACAAGCTGTCTTCCGTTTCTATTTTGGGATGCGGCGATGGATTTCTTATTATTCAGCAAACAGCAAAACTGAATACTGTAGTCACGAAATATCGACAAGATGGAACATTTGTTTTCCAAAAGTCCTTTCCTGGAAAGAAAAATGTGCATGTATCTCCTAACCATCAATTCTTGATAGTGGTCACAGGAGTGCTGGAGAAAGCCGAGATTGAGACTATAAACGCCAGAACACTCGAACCCGTAAAGAGTTTCCAATCCCCAAATATCATCCGATCTTGTCACGTGTTTGGTGATCAGCCCTGGTATATCGTCACTAGGTGCTACAACAACAAGATCTATGTGATGGAAGGGGAAACAGGAACAATAGTTAGCACCATTGCTGGGATAGGTCAGTATGTCGAAGTAGAAGCTGTCAGTCACTTGGGTCACATTCTACTCGGTACCAGTGAAAGATATAGTAATGATCTATTCATGGATGAAGATGGAAATTCCTTAGAGGAAATGAGTTGGTCTAAAGATGTAATGGGGCGAACAGGAAGACAAAGCAATATCTATCTGCGTAAACTATTTTTATGCCATTATGAAAAGCCCGAAGAAAAGATCCCTATCTATCCTACAAAATCACTTGGTTGCTGTACATCGAATCCACCAAACAGATCCATTCATGGTTATGGGGAATCTGTTCGTTTTTCCCAAGATGGCAATCTCCTTGCCTTCCATTATAATGGTTCCATATTCATTAGGAATACAAGAGATTGTTCCCTGTACAAACATGTGTATCTTGGACCGAATAACTTTGCTATATTTGATAACAATGGAATTTTGTTGCTTACCAACGATTACGTAGTCGTATATAACGGAAGTCAGTTTAATGAAAATATCATAATGATCATCAATCTGCATTCAAACGAAATTGAAAACATTTACCGCTGCACTTCAGGACTTCAGTTTCTTCCTAAAACAAGTGATCAACCTTTTACACTCATCACTGCAAACTCAGAAAATGAGTGTCAAGTGTATCTCTATGCTCTTCACAATTTAGACTTGTAGATTTTATTTTCAATATCAGATCAGTTTTAGTGATACAAAACGAGTTATTTCTTAAACATATATAGCATAATTAAGATTTGTAGAATTTGTTATCCAAGATAAGATAAGTAGTAGTAAGGTATAAAGACAACATGTTATAATGGACACATGTATATAACAATGGGTATTGCATAATGTAGATTTGTAGAGTTTGTTATCCAAGATAAGATAAGTAGTGGTAAGGTATAAAGACAACATGTTATAATGGACACATGTATATGACAATGGGCATTTCATAATTTTGATTGTAGAATTTGTTATCCAAGACAAGACAAAATAAGTCATAATACTAAGTTAGAACGGCAATATGTCAGTAGAATAGTACATTATTAAAGAAAAGTTCCAGATCCAACTTGTTGTATCACAGTGATTGCTACATGAATGCTTATGGATGCATTGGAACTGACATAATGTTCACTTAATTTCATACCTTTCATACAGACTCAAAATCATTCACAGATCTATAGATATAAGCCAGTTCAAAGTTTAAGAATCGTTTTCCGTGCGCATGCGATTTTATCCCGAATTTCTCACCTTCTTTTGTTTAATTAAAAACAAAAGAAGGTTTAAACAAAAGAAGGTGAGAAATTCGGGACAAAATCGCATGCGCATGGAAAACGATTCTTAAACCTTGAACTGGCTTATATAATCACTTGTTTCAAATAAGCAATTATGATAGGACAACTTATTAGAGTAACTGACTTAAAATGCGTAAGATTCCTCTTTTCTATCTTTCTTTTCCTAATATTCCCCCTTCTTTTCTCTTTCTTTTGTCTTTTTTTATTTCAAGCGTTTTTACATTTTGTGCAAAAAAATCTTTGCATGAAAAAAATTACTATAATAACAATGTATTCTTAATGATGATTTTTTAATTAACTATATATTTTATTTTATTGATGGTTTTCTTATCGGTGTTACAATTCCCCCACCCCACCCTTCCCCTCCATACCACCACACCCAGAGCTCCATGCGTCAGTCCATGCGTCATGTGTCAGCGAGGGATCGCGTGATACAAAAACCAAGATGGCGGCAGAAGGCGGAAGTTGTTTCTCTACATTTGTAGCCCTTGATCGGCTTATTTTACCCGTTTAAACATGACTATCACAGCAAAGATATCTTCCAAAGGATAACCTAGTAAGTATACTTTATAATCATTGTAGTTTTGTCGCGATTTCTATGCTAAATTCCATAGTAAGTAAGCGGTAAGCTTATGTCCGCGTATGTGCAAGAACTAAAGTTGATGCATGAAGTTTGCAAACTTTGTTTGTATGAATCTCTCAATCTCCATCGATAATAATTGATTTATTGGCTTGAAAAAAGCCCTAATGAAATCTTGAATTATATTTTATACAAATGATATTTTGTAACGATTTCCATGATAAATTCTCCCTATTCGTTCGTACAGTAAGCTTACAGTAGGTCTTAGGTACATGAACTAAGGAACTACTACCATTTGCGTCCAACCTTGACGTTTGTTTGAGCCGGTTATTGATAAATGGCTTTATTTCGCAATTTAAAGCACGATACAGTTTGATCAGAAAGTAACATTTCTCAACTCATCGAAAAAATTATCCGAAAACCTCAGCAAATCATGTTTGTTGGAAACAGCTTTTTGGTCACTAACCAACAACAAAGAAAGGGTTAAGAAGGCGCCTTCCTCTGGCCAGATCTTAAAAGTATTTTCAGGCTTCGTTGCCAAAGGATTAAAGTTTGACTTGCTGAATATTTCATGGCAATCGGCGATAATTTATGCATATTATGGGAAAATACCGTAAAATAGACTTTTGGTGCGTTCTCCAAAAAATTGCTATAGAATCATTTCAAAATTCTAGAAATCCATTTCGGGATAACATCCTATCTATATGTACAGAATTTCAAGGAATTTCATCTCTTGGATTCAAAATTATGAAATGGATAATTAATTTGCAACATGACTTTTTGAGGTGCATCTAAATGTCTCCATGAAAAGCAATGTTAAAAATCACTATATTGATGTATTTCAATTGAGTTTTTGCAAGTAGTTTCTTGTATGTCATAGCTACAGTAAAAATCGAAATGTGTTGATACACTACCCCTATGATGCTCCCAAAATTGGCTGTGTGAAATGACTGATGTCGACTGTACACTGCCCCTTCCCTCCCCTTGCAATGTTGTCTAAATGGCCAAAGTTTGGTACCGTGAGCTAGCCACATTCTCAAGGAACAACATTGAATGGGGGAGGGGGGGGGGGGATTTAGTTTATATACAATTTTTAAAGCGCTTTTTCTTACAATGCATGCTTAATTTTTCCAACATGAGGTAGTGTATCAACACTTTTGATTTGTACTGTAGTCTGATCGTATCTGAAAAGTTTGGAGTCAATAATTCTTTGATTCCTTACAGAGCTAGAGACTCTAAAAAAGAAACCATTTTTACCTAAGCATCGTCAAATTGGACAACTGGAGTCAGAATGTCTTTTCTCTAAGCTGACTCAAAGACTCTCTTTCATCTTTCTGATCAAATATTAAACCTTAACGAATCGACTTCATCAAAATTCATTTTTTCTCAAAATCCTAGGACGAGCGCAAGAAAAATACAAAAACTACATTGTACTTCACTAAGTAGTCACACTTCTTTTGTATCTTTCATAAATTTGTCTGTTCTGTTTTCCGATTCTCTGAAAAATGTCTGCTTTGCATTTTTGGAGGGCAACAACGAGACAAAATCGTTAATATTACCATGAAGATTAATAAGAATTGAAGAAAAAACATCCAAAAACACTTATGCATCTATGATAGATTTTATCAAAATTCACAAAAAACAGAAAGAAAGATATTTGAACAGGTTTATGAGTAAAAGTCATGACATTTCAAGTCCATACATTGTCTGTAACACCACACATTTCATTCTCCCATGTGTGTGGAATTAACTCTGATTAAACTGATACTGAATTTTTCAATGATAATAGCAAATATACTCAACATCGGCATGAAAAGTTTTGAATTTTCGAATATTTTTGCTATTGTTGCCCCCCAAAACCGCAAAGCATTATGGGAATGTGAAAGTGGTGAATTGCATCTCTGTTCTACCGTAGTGCTGTATATAATTACTAAACAGAGTACATCAAAAGCCTGCTTTATTCACATGTTTTATTACCTAAGAAAATTTAAATTTGAAGTGCCTATAACACATCTAACAATATTCTCAGTATAGATTGATCTAAATGAGGTAAAGTGTTGACTGGTCCAAAATTATTCATAGTTTGAGTGCAGTGTCATGAAGTTATAAAGGTTTTTCCATGACATATGCTAATGACTGTGACGTTACGAGAGTCATCATTTAATGTATAACACTTAACTGCTACAGATAAATTGAGTTTGAAATGCATCAGTCAGGGGTGTCAATAGAAGCTGGCTACCAGCGATAAACCGCCTTCTACTTTACTTCTGACTGCCAGCTACAGTGTACATTAAAACTGTGAAAGTTAAAGTTTAGTAACGTTTTCAACAAATCTTTCTCAACAAAGCTTATAAATTGCAAAAAAATGCTATTCAACTACTTATTTATATTTAAAAACTAGCGTACTGTTCATTGTTTTTGTGTATTGCACTTTATTTCATTGTTTCTAGTAAGATTTTTGACTAAATTTGTGGAGCGAAGTCCCTCCGTGTCATTTTTGGTCGCCATCTTGGATTTGTTTCGCACCAATGGATTATGTGTAGTATGGAGCCCAGCAGCTCAGCGGTACTTCTCTTCAAACAAGACATCCAAGAAGCGAAAGCAATTATTGTGCCCTCAAAATGCAGGAAAAGTCCATCTGCAGTACTCTAAATTTCAAAATTTCCTGGGGGGGGGGTATGCCCACGGACCCCCTAAATTACTAGGCCCTATGGGCCGAGTAACGGAGTCCAGATGTTTACTTTTCCATCATAGCCTTCTACTTTCAAAACTATTGACACCCCTGATCAGTGTTTTACTTATAACTGTTCTTATATATGATAATCCAAATTAGTTTTTTGGGGTCATGCCCCAAATTTTTTTTTGAAAGGCAAAAATTCCCATACACATAACCCTTCCCCCCACCCCCCCCCCCCCCCCCCCACACACACACCCATAAATTATGAATGAAGGTAGCCCTTATCCATTTAGAAAAGTAAGCATGATCACTATTCATCACTTACATGACTCATTCATATCATAAAGATTTTCACAGCCATGAAAAAGATTTGTAATATTTAAACAAGGAAACCTAAACATGAAATCAAGAAGTTTCCTTTATGATTTTTTAATCATGAAAAGCTTATTTTAAACAGGATTTTTTGAAATATTTGAAAAATTTTGTAAATGCGTGTCCCAATACACTTCTTTACCTCCATTGTTTGTTGTGCCCATTTCAGACCAAGTGATGAACTCTTGGGAGTTGATTCTTTCATGTGTAAATATCTTAACAAAAGGAGATTTCTCAAGGGAATGTCATGTGGTCTGAAACGGGCTATTTGCATACGAAGGTAAAGAGGTCTATTATTATTTCCTCTTAATATTCTAACCTAGATTTTTTTCTAATATTTTTATTCAGGACTATTTCTTATGACCATCAACATCCACATCAGTGATGTCAGGAAGTTCAGCCAGCTGGTGCAAAGAAACAGATGAAAAAATCAACTACACCAAGCTTTGTAGGTTACTAGTCGATGGAGGCACACAGGCAGTACGTTCTGTATTTGATGGCATACATCCACCATCTTCATTGAAAGCCATCTTAAATGCTAACAAGACAACACTACAAAAGCTGAAGAAACCAAAAGGGAAAGTACTGAATAACGAGCAATGGGACAAACTGTATCCACCAAGTGGGAGCGACCCTAACTCTGGAGACTTTGATATCACTTTACTGTTTGTTCTTCTAAGAAACATTTGTGGACTTACACCGCCAGTGTATGAGATTACTGGCTCTAGGAAACGGAAGTGCAGTTGGGACAAGTTGCCGCACACAACGGAAAACTCACAGGAAGCCAACTTAACTAGGATAAAGTACTACAGAAACAATATAATAGCACACAAATCAAGCACTGAAATAAATGATGTTGACTTTGAACAACACTGGCAAGATATCTCATCTGCCCTTCAGTCACTGGGACTGAGTCGAGATGACATTGATGATTTGAAGTCTGATCCTTTGGGAAAGAAAGACTACAACCAGTTACTCTATGACTGGTATATGTCAGATAAGGACATCAAAACACAGCTAGATGATGTAAAGTCAGACACAGCTTTGATACCTGGTATGCAAGAGGATATAAGTCAATTGAAGAACATGTACTCAAGCAAACATGTTAAAGATTCACTCATTAATCAACTTGCCAACTCTGACTTCAGCAGCTTGATTGAATCTCTGTGTAAATCATTCCATCCAAATACTCGCAAATGGGCTCTGGATGAAGTCGAATCCCATATTAACAAAGACGCATCTGAGTTGACTAGTAGAGGTGGACACATGGGTTTCGGAGGAAAACCAGAGCCATGTGGGATGATGATCACAGCTGGTCCAGGTATGGGTAAATCAACTATTGCTGCTAAATTATGTCAGACATACAAGAAAAAAGGATGTCTTGCAGGATGTCATTTCTTTCAATTCAGTAATTCTACAAGAAACAATCCAAGGTTGATGTTACAGTCTATAGCAAGGCAGATGTGTTACGCTGTTCCTGGTTATCGAGAGGCCTTAGAAAGCAAACTACAGTCCAATTTTGGAAGAGAGATATTAGATTTAAGGTGCGAAGAACTATTTACTGTGTTGTTCGAGGAACCATGTAACAAGATGAAGATGGATGATGTTACGAGAGAAAGATTCGTCATCGTTGTTGACGCCCTAGATGAGTGCTGCAATGATTTGAAATTTGAATTTTTAGTTATTCTTCAACGTAAACTGCACCTCTTACCTTCTTGGCTACGATTCATTATTACTACTAGACCTAGTACTTCTTATTCAATCTCAAAACTGAAGAATTTTAACATTGACCCTAAAGATAGTCGAAATGAGCTTGATCTTGAAATTTTTTTCAAGGACAAACTGATCGAATTATACCAGAGTGATGATCTATCCAAGTTAGTAAGCCAGCTTGTTCAAACAACAAAGGGTTTGTTCTTAGTTGCCTTTTTTGTTGTGGATTACGTGCAAAAACAAGAAATTACCTTGGCGTCTGACATTCTCGGTCTTTTTCCGAAAGGAATTTCATCAGTGTACGAAAGGTATTTCGATCGCCTTAAAGAGGTTCTCTTGCCCTACATTTCGCACGAAAGAAAGTTCTTCGAGATGCTCGAAGCAATTGTAGCAGCAAAACATCCTATTGAGAAGAACTTTTTGTACAGAATCTTAGGACTTAAAACTCAACGCGAATTCCGTGAAATTCCTGGACTAAGTATCAAGTCCCAGAAGACAGCAATAGATTTGCTGCATTCGTTGTTTCCTGTCGAAAATGACCACGTGACAGTATTTCATAAGTCAGTAGTTGATTGGCTGATTCAAGAGGATACAGATCATGATTTCAGTGTTCGTGCAGAAGACGGTAGTGAAGTACTTGCCGCCCATCAAAGCCATGACTACAGACGTAATTCTTACGAAAGTCTTCAGAAGTATGCTTTAGATGTTTGTGAAGGAGGTGAGAATGAAGACATTGATTCTCAAAGCTCTTCTGCCGGTGATATACAGAGTAGTAATGAGGAACTACCTTTGAAAAAAGCTGAATGCCCAAATGCTCCACATGATTTCATTGTCTCTGTAGAAGAAGGGAATGAAATACTTGCCAATCAGTGTTATGATGTGCTGAGTGACATACGAGATGGGAAAAAAGATCTGGACAAACCGTTGAATCTTACAGACAGTGAGAAATACGCTTTAGAATTTGGAATACAATATATAATCGATAGTTGCGCATTCAGTAATGAAGAGAAGATGAAAGTACTGATGAACTGTTTTATCATTTGTTCTGCTACAACATTTCACCGTTTCAACTGCGAAATGTATTCGGTTCCATTTAAAAGCAATTCGAGTCATTTTGACGATTCTAAAGAGGTTGCAACAGTACTCCTCCACGGAACATTTAAGGGAACTCTTTATGGATCTCATGTTAAACCTTGTCCTTTCAGTCTTCCTTTGAACTTTATTCATTGCATCGGTTTTTTTCTTCAAGCAGTGAAAGCGATCGGTTTAAATGAAGATGAATTATCACCGAATCCAAAGAACCTTATTGAAAAATATCACTGGCCGTTCTTGAGTTGCAATCCGCATATAGCTGTCATACCAGGAGAATATTTTGACCCCACAACCTCAGTCATTGGTCTAACACCGGATAACCTAAATATGACGAAAATGGTGGAACTGCCTTGTAAGGATGGAATGATGGTAGTAAAATACTACGAACGACAAACTCTGGTAAACAAGTATGAAGATGGGACTTGTTTGATTGAAAAAACCTTTTCAGGTTTGAAAAAGCTGTGCATTACACCGGACCAACGATTCATCGTGGCGACTGAAGTTGATAAAAGAGGAGAAGTAGAAATAATAGATCCGTTATCACTGGAACTAGTAAAGAAATACCAGTCCCCCAATGTTGTGAAGTCATGTCACGTGTTTGGTGATCAGCCCTGGTATATCGTCGCTAGGTGCTACAACAACAAGATCTATGTGATGGAAGGGGAAACAGGAAAGATACACACTACTTTTGACGTAGAAAAAGATGAAGAAGTGGAGGCTGTCAGCAGTTCCGGTCACATTGCTTTAAGTAAAACTTGGGTTTCCGTAAGATTCCGTGGTGATGCACTGTTTACCGACGATGATGGGAACTTTCTAGAGGAAATGGTGTGGTACTCGTTTGGGGATCGACGTTCTATTTCTCGCAACTTGTTTTTATTGAATGCTCTAGAACCCTGTAGCAGAGTCTACTTTTATCCACGCAGCGAAACACTTTGCTCTTGCAGGCTTCGAGACTCAAGAATGGACAATTACTTTAACCCAGGCCAGGCAATTGCTTTTTCACCAGATGGAATTCTGCTTGCATACTACTATCAGGAATCCATATTCATAGTCAGATCTGAAGATGGTACGTTATTTAAACGAGTTTATGTGGAACATTTGATAAGGAATATGATTGACATTATCCACTTGTCTGTTACTGACATTATATTTAGAGCAGTTAAAACAATCTACATAATAGATGTAACAACGAATCAGATCAAGCATGTATTGTATCTCCCAGGAAACCCGAGTAAAGTCCATGCAGTTCCAAGACAACAAGAAGAACCACTTGCAATTCTCGTGAAAAACGATAACAACGAAAAAGTGCGCGACGAAAGTTCCAAGAATTACAGTTTCTTTCGATACGTCTTTCACAACTTAGATTTGTAGAGTCAAGTTGTTATCCAAGATAAGTTACTAGTAAGTAGTAGTAAGGTATAAAGACAACATGTTATAATGGACACATGTATATAACAATGGGTATTGCATAATGTAGATTTGTAGAGTTTGTTATCCAAGATAAGATAAGTAGTGGTAAGGTATAAAGACAACATGTTATAATGGACACATGTATATAACAATGGGTATTGCATAATGTAGATTTGTAGAGTTTGTTATCCAAGATAAGATAAGTAGTAGTAAAGTATAAAGACAACATGTTATAATGGACACATGTATATAACAATGGGTATTGTATAATGTAGATTTGTAGAGTTTGTTATCCAAGATAAGATAAGTAGTGGTAAGGTATAAACAACAACAGGTCATAATGGACCCTGTATATGACAATGGACATTTCATAATTTTGATCGTAGAATTTGTTATCCAAGACAACGCAAAATAAGTTATAATACTAAGTTAGAAAGACAACACGTCAGTAAAATAGTACATTATTAAAGAAAAGTTCCAGATCCAACTTGTTGTATCACAGTGATTGCTACATGAATGCTTATGGATGCATTGGAACTGACATAATGTTCACTTAATTTCATACCTTTCATACAGACTCAAAATCATTCACAGATCTATAGATATAAGCCAGTTCAAAGTTTAAGAATCGTTTTCAGTGCGCAAGCGATTTCATCCCGAATTTCTCACCTTCTTTTGTTTAATTAAAAACAAAAGAAGGTTTAAACAAAAGAAGGTGAGAAATTCGGGATAAAATCGTATGCGCACTGAAAACGATTCTTAAACCTTGAACTGGCTTATATAATCACTTGTTTCAAATAAGCAATTATGATAGGACAACTTATTAGAGTAACTGACTTAAAATGGGTAAGATTCCTCTTTTCTATCTTTATTTTCCTAATATTCCCGCTTCTTTTCTCTTTCTTTTCTTATTTTTTATTTCAAGCGTTTTTACATTTTGTGTGCAAAAAGATCTTTGCATGAAAAAAATTACTATAATAACAACGTATTCTTAATGATGATTTTTTATAACATATTTTTTATCTTTTATTAACTATGTATTTTATTTTATTAATGGTTTTCTTATCGGTGTTACGATTCCCCCATCCCACCCCTCCCCCTTCACACCACCACACCCAGAGCTCCATGCGTCATCATTACTTTGTGTCAGCGGCGAATCGCGTGATACAGAAACCAAGATGGCGGCAGAAGGCGGAAGTTGTTTCTCTACATTTGTAGCCCTTGATCGGCTTATTTTACCCGTTTAAACATGACTATCACAGCAAAGATATCTTCCAAAGGATAACCTAGTAAGTATACTTTATAATCATTGTATTTTTGTCGCGATTTCTATGCTGAATTCCATAGTAAGTAAGCTTAAGCTTATGTCCGCATATGTGCAAGAACTGAAGTTGATCCATGAAGTTTGCAACTTTGTTTGTAAGAATCTCTCAATCTCCATCGATAAGAATTGATTTATTGGCTTGAAAAAAGCCCTAATGAAATCTTGAATTATATTTTATACAAATTATATTTTGTAACGATTTCCATGATAAATTCTCCCTATTCGTTCGTACTGTAAGCTTAGGTCTTTATATAGGCACATGAACTAAGGAACTACTACCATTTGCGTCCAACCTTGACGTTTGTTTGAGCCGTTTATTGATAAATGGCTTTATTTCGCAATTTAAAGCACGATACAGTTTGATCAGAAAGTAACATTTCTCAACTCATCGAAAAAATTATCCGAAAACCTCAGGCGATAATTTATGCATATTATGGGGAAATACCGTAAAATAGACTTTTGGTGCGTTCTCCAAAAAATTGCTATAGAATCATTTCAAAATTCTAGAAATTCATTTCGGGAGAACATCCTATCTATATGTACAGAATTTGAAGGAATTTCATCTCTTGGATTAAAGATTGTATAATGGATAATTAATTTGCAACATGACTTTTTGAGGTGCATCTAAATGTCTCCATGAAAAGCAATGTTAAAAATCACTATATTGATGTATTTCAATTGAGTTTTTTCATGTAGTTTCTTGTATGTCATAGCTCAATTTATCTGTAGCAGTTAAGTGTTATACATTAAATGATGACTCTCGTAACGTCACAGTCATTAGCATATGTCATGGAAAACCTTTATAACTTCATGACACTGCAATCAAACTGAATATTTTTTGGCCAGTCAACATTTCACCTCGCTTAGATCAATCTATACTGAGAATATTGTTAGATCAGGGACTGCGGAGCACCCTAAAAAGTGTGTGTTTGTGGAGGGGGGGGGGGGGGGGGGGGGCTATATGAGAGACACAGTATGGAAAAATTTAAATTTTCTTAGGTAATAAAACATGTGAATAAAGCAGGCTTTTAATGTACTCTGTTTAGTAATTACCATATACAGCACTATGGTGGCACAGAGATGCAATTCACCACTTTCACATTCCCATAATGCTTTGGGGGGAAGAGCCATCATTTAATGTATAAAACCTAACTGGTACAGATGAATTGAGTTTGAAATGCATCACTGTTTTACTTATACTCTTCTTACCAGTATATATAATTATTGCAAATCAGTTTTTTGGGGTCACGGCCCAAATTTTTTTTTCAAAGGCAAAAATTCCCATACACATAACCCTTCCCCCCCCCCCCCCACAAACACCCCATAAATTATGAATGAAACTTAAGGTAGCCCTTATCCATTCAGAAAAGTGAGCATGATCACTATTCATCACTTACATGACTCATTTATATCATAAAGATTTTCACAGTCATGAAAAAGATTTGTAATATGTAAACAAGGAAACCTAAACATGAAATCAAGAAGTTTCCTTTATGATTTTTTAATCATAAAAAGCTTATTTTAAAAAGGATTTTTTGAAATATTTGAAAAATTTTGTAAATGGGTGTCCCAATACACTTCTTTACCTCCATTGTTTGTTGTGCCCATTTCAGACCAAATGATGAACTCTTGGGAGTTGATTCTTTCATGTGTAAATATCTTAACAAAAGGAGATTTCTCAAGGGAATGTCATGTGGTCTGAAACAGGCTATTTGCATACGAAGGTAAAGAGGTCTATTATTATTTCCTCCTAATATTCTAACCTAGATTTTTTTCTAATATTTTTATTCAGGACTATTTCTTATGACCATCAACATCCACATCAGTGATGTCAGGAAGTTCGGCCAGCTGGTGCAAAGAAACCCATGAAAAAATCAACTACACCAAGCTTTGTAGGTTACTGGTTGATGGAGGCACACAGGCAGTTCGTTCTGTATTTGATGGCATACATCTACCATCTTCATTGAAAGGCATTTTAAATTTCCACAAGGCAACATTACGAAAGCTGAAGAAACCAAAAGGGAAAGTACTGAATAATGAGCAATGGGACAAACTGTATCCACCAAGTGGGAGCGACCCTAACTCTAAAGACTTTGATATCACTTTACTGTTTGTTATTCTAAGAAACATTTGTGGACTTACACCGCCAGTGTATGAGATTACTAGCTCTAGAAAACGGAAGTGCAGTTGGGACAAGTTGCCGCACACAACGGAAAACTCAAAGGAAGCCAACTTAACTAGGATAAAATACTACAGAAACAATATAATAGCACACAAATCAAGCACTGAAATAAATGATGTTGACTTTAAACAACATTGGCAAGATATCTCATCTGCCCTTCTGTCACTGGGACTGAGTCAAGATGACATTGATGATTTGAAGTCTGGTCCTTTGGGAAAGAAAGACTACAACCAGTTACTCTATGACTGGTCTATGTCAGATAAGGACATCACAACACAGCTAGAGGAAGTAAAGTCAGATACAACAGCCCTCAAGTCAGACACAACAGCCATCAAGTCAGACACAACAGCCCTCAAGTCAGACACAACAGCCATCAAGTCAGACACAACAGCCATCAAGTCAGACACAACAGCCCTCAAGTCAGACACAACAGCCATCAAGTCAGACACAGCTTTGTTACCTGGTATACAAGAGGACATAAGTCAATTGAAGAACACTATTTGCTCGAACAGTAACCTTAAAGATTCACTCATTAATCAACTTGCCAACTCTGACTTCAGCAGCTTGATTGGATCTTTGTGTAAGTCTTTCCATCTGAATACTCGCCAATGGGTTCTGGATGAAGTCGAATCCCATATTTTAGGAGGTCAGTCTGAGCCATGTGGGATGCTGATTACAGCTGGTCCAGGTATGGGCAAATCAACTATTGCTGCTAAATTATGTCAGACATACAAGGATCTTGGATGTCTTGCAGGATGTCACTTCTTTCAGTTCAGTAATTCTACAAGAAACAATCCAAGGTTGATGTTGCAGTCCATAGCAAGGCAGATGTGTGACACTGTTCCTGATTATCGTCAGGCCTTAGAAAGCAAACTGGAAACAGATCTCGGTAAGAAGATTACAGAGATGAACTCTGAGGAACTGTTCACTGTTTTGCTTGAGGAACCATTGCAGAAATTAAGGTCAAACAAGCAGACATTTGTTGTAGTTTTTGATGCCATCGATGAGTGCTGCAGTAAACTCAAGTATGAATTGCAAGACATCTTTAAGAACAAACTGTCTCTTTTACCTTCATGGTTACAACTTGTGATAACAACGAGACCTCCTCCAAGCTTTAATGCACTCAAAGCCAAGAAAAGTATCTTCATTGATCCAACAGATCCCAAGAATCAACATGATATTGAGATTTTTTTCAAAACCAATCTCAAATATAATCATTATGAGGATCAATCAAGAGTTACAAAAGAGCTGGTTAAAGTATCGGGTGGTTTGTTCTTGGTGGCTTTCTTTCTTATTGATGAGATGCAGAAAGAGAGACTTTCTTCACCATCTGAAATAATGGGTATTTTTCCTCATGGGCTGTCTTCGGTCTATGAAAAGTACTTAGAACGAATAAGAACTGTTCTGTTACCTTACATAACAGGAGAAGAAGGGTTTTTCAGGATGCTCAAAGCAGTTGGTGCATCGAAAGATCCAATTCCCATTGACATGATGTACAGCATTCTGGGCCTTAAGAGTGCAACAAAGGTTTCTCGTATAGAAAGAAAAGGAAGAAGCGATGCATTAAGCCAACTTCACTCCTTGTTTCCTGTTGAGAATGATCATGTAAGCGTATTTCACAAATCTGTGGTTGATTTTTTGATTCTTGAAGAGAGTGAACAAGATTTCAATATTGTTGTGGGGAAGATGAGTGAAAGAAGTGAGGAAAAGCTCCCAGATGAAGCCAAGAGTCTACAGGGTGCAAGTGAAGTATCTGATTACAGTAGTTATGATCATGTAGAAGGCAAAAGTCTTGCAGCACGAAACGAGAAAAGAGATCAGAATAAACCTTCGAATACAGTTTGCACTGACGAACCACCCAAAGATTATGACTTCAGTGTCCGTGTAGATGACGGGTATAAAGTACTTGTCGATCAGTGTTACAAAGTCCTGAGTGACATACTGAATGGGGAAAAGGATCTGAATAAACCCTTGGATCTGACGGACAGCGAAGAATATGCCTTACGACTTGCATGGCTTCCTGCTACAGATAAACTGCTTACCAAGGAAAGCGGAAAATGCCAAAAACTTCGAAATTACTTTACTTTTGTTGCATGTACATGTTCCAACATTTTTTCATCTGAGACTAAAATCATGTTATCAGAACCACTTTGTGACATCATCCGTGAGAGTAAAAAATCATGTCCCTTTCGTACCAGGCCAAATTTTGGTTGGTGTATTGAAATGGTGCTTAATGCTGCATATGACAGGGAAGTGAGTGAGACAGAGTTATCCCCAAATCCACTCATGCTTCTTAAAGAACATGATTTGTCTTATTTTCTGAGGGAAAATATTGCTATTAATTCACAGGAAGAGCTGGAAGTTTTTCAAACTGTTGTATGTCAGAATGGATTCGTATTGTTGCTAAGAAGTTGTGACCAAAGGAACACTGAAATACACAGCTATCAACTCGATGGTACATGCTTGAACAAAAAGTCCCTTCGGGGGGATAGAAGGATTTTTTTGTCACCTGATTATCATTTCATTGTGGTCATTAAAGAAATGGAAAAAGGAGACATTGAGATACTAGATGCCACAACGTTGGACCTGGTATCTAGCTACCAGGCCCCAAATGTCATCAGGTCATACCACGTGTATGGCAATCAACCTTGGTATATTGTTATTAGATGCTACAACAACAAGATCTATGTGATGGAAGGGAAAACAGGACAAATGAGTAGTGCTCCTATTGAGGTTGATCAATATGTTGATGTCATTGCTGTCGGTGCATCTGGTCATATTTTGCTTGGTACAACATGGGAGAGTTCTAACCCAAGAGTTGCTGAAGCACTTTTTACAGATGAAGATGGTCGGTTCTTAGAGGTAATGAACTGGCCACGGCGCATCATATTGCAACGTGAACCATTATTTTCAGGCAAAAGCGACAAAGAATACACCAGCATAACATATTGTAGGTTGATTCTCTTTCATCTTACAAAGTCTGAGGAAAGGGTCCCTATTTACCCATGTAAAAGAAACGAGTACATGTATTTAGGGCAACGGCATGCATATGCTGACGACTATAGAAGTGCCTTTTCTGATGATGGAAAACTCCTTGCATTCGTTTACAAAGACTGCATCTTCATCTTTCAGACATCAAGTAATTCACTATATAGACAGGTTAACCTTGAACCTGGTTTTCAAAGTAATATAGTAGATAAGATTTTATTTTTGTCTGATCCTTATGTGGTCATAAATAATAATTTACATAATATTATGTTCATAAACATCAACACAAATGAGATTGAACACAGGTTCTTGATGCACACCTACTGGAACCAGTATCATGTTGTTCCAAGAAAGCTGGGTGGACCATTTACTTTGTTAGCATCTGGACAACTAAGATACAACCACATATCTTTATCAAAATGTGAGTTTCATAATTTAGAATTGTAAGCCTTTTAGAGTATGTTATATATTCCAGATAAGATAAGTAGTGGTAAGGTATGAAGACAACATGTTATAATGGACACATGTATATAACAATGGGTATTGCATAATGTAGATTTGTAGAGTTTGTTATCCATGATAAGATAAGTAGTGGTAAGGTATAAAGACAACATGTTATAATGGACACATGTATATAACAATGGGTATTGCATAATGTAGATTTGTAGAGTTTGTTATCCAAGATAAGATAAGTAGTAGTAAGGTATGAAGACAACATGTTATAATGGACACATGTATATAACAATGGGTATTGCATAATGTAGATTTGTAGAGTTTGTTATCCAAGATAAGATAAGTAGTAGTAAGGTATAAAGACAACATGTTATAATGGACACATGTATATAACAATGGGTATTGCATAATGTAGATTTGTAGAGTTTGTTATCCAAGATAAGATAAGTAGTAGTAAGGTATAAAGACAACATGTTATAATGGACCCTGTATATAACAATGGGTATTGCATAATGTAGATTCGTAGAGTTAGTTATCCAAGATAAGATAACTAGTGGTAAGGTATGAAGACAACATGTTATGATGGATTTATCCAAGATAAGATAAGTGATTATAGTAAGTTAGGAAGACAATACGTTAGTAAAATAGTACATAAATGTCTGTGCAATGGATACGATAGAGATTTTAGTAACAAATAAATAAATAAAATTGTCAATTACAGATGCATTGTGGTCTGGTATTCGGCAGCGCAAAAGATTGTCATTTAATTAAAGCGCCTATAAACCCACCTTATTCAAAATTTTCAGTATTGATTCTACATGAAGCGAATCGTTGAATGGTAAAATATTTTGATATGATTAGAGTGATGCATCTTGTAGATATCAAGGTTTATACTTCCAATATGTAAATGAGTGTGATAGAGTGAAATCACTAAACCCGCGAAATAGATATTAGACTAACACACTTTAGTAGACCAAAATACCATTGTTTTCTTTTTTGTCTATTTGACTAGTACACTTTAACAAGCAATTTTTATTTCATGGGTTAAATGACTTTACTCTACCCTAGGAGGTTTTGTTGTACAAACCTTTTCTGGGGCAGTAAAACATCATTTATAAAACATCAGACATCATTGTCTTACTCAGGGCTTATGGAAAGGATATTGCAAATTTGTTTTCCCATAGCAATCAGTGGATCAATTTACAAATGATGATAACTAAACTCAAATGCCTCCTATGACATCACACTCATTAACATTTTCTAAGTATAAACCTTGATATCTCTAAAATGAATCTCAAATCATATAAAAGTATTTCACCATTCAACTATTGACTTCATGTAGAATCAATAGTGAAAATTTTGAATTAGGGTTTAAAGACACTTTAAGTGACATTTAGCTTTGATATAGACTTCTTTTGTCCAAACTCCCCAAGGAGAACTTTAGGATGCAGTAAGCTAACTATAACAACAGTTGTACAGACAAGGACTGGGGGTGGGGGGATGTGATTAGAGGGGCTATTGGGCCCCTCAACCTCCATGCTGTCCCTTACAGAATCATGGCTTCAAGAGAAGAGGGGGCAGGTCCTGGATTTTGTTAAGGGAGGGGTTCAAGATGTTGTGCAAACAGATTGTACCTTTATGTCAGATATCTTGCAAGTTGCAAAGTAGAGTCACAAAGTTGGCCCAGGGAGAGGTGCAACCCTCAGAATCAAAGAAAGCAAACATAATTTTGTATTGGTTATTATCAAAATAGGGGCACAAAGTCAATCCAGGTGGTGGACACTCCTGCACCCCTCCCCTGTATTGGACCCTGTCACCTGTCTGCTATGGGGGATCATAGGTTTCCTAGACAACTGAAGAGGTGATCCGCTAGTATATTGACAGCCAGGTATGAAAGGGGGAAACTACACAGATGAGAGAGTAGCAACCATGTACTATTGAAGGAGGATCAAAAAAAGATAGCACCTATTGGAGGGATCGCTTAATTTTTATGTTGCAACAAAAATCCTCAATCCCCTCCTATGCAAGTGGCTGACTTAAAATAGGTTACATTCCTCTTTGGTATTTTTCTTTTAATTTGTGCGCAAAAAAATCTTTGCATGAACAACATTACTATGATAACAATGTATTTTCTTGCTTTAAAAACTCTCAAAACCAAACTTGAATACACATCAAAATTGTTTCATTGAGAGATTCAGTAAATCTCCTCTGAAAGCCAGGATTAAAAATCTTAATTTGTATATCTGAATATTCCAGAGCATGGTGAAGGGGCTACACGTTTCAACCCCCATATGAGTTTCTGTTGTTTTTCAATTCTTTATAACCCCTCCCCCTCCCCCTCCATACCTTACCACACCCCGAACTCCATTACGTTATCATTACTCCAGTGATCCAGAAACCAAGATGGCGGAGGAAGGAGGAGGTTGTTTCTCTACATTTGTAGCCCTTGATCGGCTTATTTTACCGGTTTAAATATGACGATTATGGTAAAGATATCTTCCAAAGGATAACTTTGTAAGTATACTGTATAACTGTTGTATTTGTTGCGATTTCTATGCGAGATTCCATAGTTAAGTAAACTTTGTTTGTATGATTCTCCGTTGCCTAATGAAATCTCGAATTTTGTTTTGTACAAATTGACTCGATTTAAACCGATTGCGTGGTTTACTCAGTGCCACTATTCATAAGTTTTTATTCGATTCTTTTATTTAAGATTTAAGTTACACCTAATTGCAAGAACGTTGTCATATAAAAATAACAAATAGAAATTAATTAGAAATATTTTTCTTTATTTTGATTGTAAATCCGCTTAGATTAATGAGAATAACCGTTTAGTAATATACCACCAAGATTATCTCAAAAATATCAGTCTATACCTTCAAAACAGTGAAATAATTACGTCTGTTTTGCAAAAATAATGAATTCCTATTTGTTATTTTCTGTTTTTATATGACAACCTTACTTCTTGCAATTAGGTGTATATTATTCTTTAACTATTTAGGTATTTATATATATATATATATATATTTCAGTTTTATTATCATTATTTTTCTTTATTGTGTAACCTGCTTGTAAGGGAAGTTCAGCCGGCCTGTCTCAGGTTTTTCCCTCAGTATTTTTCTCTTTATAATATTTAGCACTTAATGACTGGTCCCGAGGGAAACAGTTTTGTTTTCCGAGAATCTCAATAGGCTCCGGCCGAGGGAAACATTGAGATTCGAGGGAAACGAAACTAACTGATTTCCCGAGGGATCAGTCATTAAGTGTTTTATTATATACTCTAGTCAAACGAAGAAAAATTTTCTCTCCATTTTGAAAATATTTTATTTACAAAAAAAATTTATTACCCTCTCACGCTTTGATTAAGTACATTTATTACCTGCATGGGAGTTATTGAGATTTATTTCCCTTCACATGATGTACTCACGACCAATAAGAAAACAAGTTTGACTAGGATATTATATAATAAATTTAATTATTTAAATTTGATATTCAATTTTATTCGGTTTTGTATTTTTAAGCTGTTGAAACCAATAAAGTAAAGTAAAGTAAAGTAAAGAATAAAACATATATATAGGCTCAAGTCCTTCAGTGTTTTTGAAGTTGCCAGGGAATAATGCTTTCAAATGTTGTTAGGAAATAATGATGATAATTTACCAAATTCCCCACACCCTATCCTTGTAAGCTGAGCTGCACTTGATATCTTTATAGCTGTTTGCATAAATGATTTGACCTTGGAGGGGGGATAGTCCCGCATAGTCTATAGGGGGATGCTCCTATGCTATGGTTTTTCAGGATTTTGGTCTTAGACAGGATATACCCATTCCTGATTTCCATGAGCTTGGACAGGGTCATTATTTTTGGATAGGTTAGCACCATCTAGCATTTTCAAGTCTACATTCTCTTAAGTCTTAGATTTAATATACAGTGTCGTATCTTGAACAGGGTATTTTTTTCCAAGATATTCTTGTCTGGGGCCAGGGTTTTCAAATCCCAGTGGGAAAAGTCATTCATTCATTCATTCATCATTCATCATTCATTCATTCATCATTCATCATTCATCATTCATCATTCATCATTCATCATTCATCATTCATCATTCATCATTCATCATTCATCATTCATCATTCATCATTCATCATTCATCATTCATCATTCATCATTCATCATTCATCATTCATCATTCATCATTCATCATTCATCATTCATCATTCATCATTCATCATTCATCATTCATCATTCATCATTCATCATTCATCATTCATCATTCATCATTCATCATTCATCATTCATTCATCATTCATCTTTCATCATTCATCATTCATCATTCATTCATCATTCATTCATTCATTCATCTTTCATTCATTCAAAAAGTGTGGGTGGTGTAGTGGTGACAGTGCTCTCTTCTCTCCAAATTTAATCAACTCAGGTTCAATGTTTGTTCTGTGTTGAGATTATAGTTTTGAAATGTGGTTGCATATGAGTTTCATAAAAAATGTGAAAAAGAAATGAAAAGAAAAAAGTTCTTAATAGTTTTATACTGGTCAGCTGACCACATTTCCATGGTTACCATTAGCTGTCATAATTAATGAGCTGGGGAGGGGGGTACACAGGTAGGGGATTTTTCAAATTTGTATTTTATATAAAGGTCTATTAGGGGGCTATTAGAAAAATTCAAGGCCAAAAATATGTAGTGTCTACTAAGAGTCTTTACTTTGAGGGGGGTCACTGAAAAATATAATTATGTTTGAGTGGGGCCCACCCCAAAAAAATTTTTTTAGGATGTAAAAATTGCCATAGCCCCCCGCCACCCCCCCCCCCCCCCTTACCCACCCCACCCACACACACATATAGCATGATCACTGTCTTATGGATCATTCATACCATAAAGTTTTTCACATCCATGAAATTAAAATAGATATGAACAAGGATATCTACATGTAAACATGAAATCAAGAAGTTTCCTTTATGATTTTTTAATCATTATCTAATACAGCTTTCTTGAAATATTTGAAGGCTCAATTTTTGTAAAACTGTTTCTTAATTATCATTTCCTCCTAATATCCTAACCTAGTTTTTCCCTAATATTTTTATTCAAGACTATTTCTTATGACCATCAACATCCACATCAGTGATGTCAGGAAGTTCGGCCAGGTGGTGCAAAGAAACAGATGGAAAAATCAACTACACCAAGCTTTGTAGGTTACTGGTCGATGGAGGCACACAGGCAGTTCGTTCTGTATTTGATGGCATACATCCACCATCTTCATTGAAAGCCATCTTAAATGCTAACAAGACAACACTACAAAAGCTGAAGAAACCAAAAGGGAAAGTACTGAATAACGAGCAATGGGACAAACTGTATCCACCAAGTGGGAGCGGCCCTAACTCTGAAGACTTTGATATCACTTTACTGTTTGTTCTTCTAAGAAACATTTGTGGACTTACAGCACCAGCAACTGGATGGGATATCTTACCACCCGTAATAGATACCTCACTAGAGGCAAACCTAGCCAGGATAAAGTACTACAGAAACAATACAATAGCACACAAACCAAACACTGAAATAAGTAATGCTGACTTTGAACAACACTGGCAAGATATCTCATCTGTCCTTCTGTCACTGGGACTGAGTCAAGATGACATTGATGATTTGAAGTCTGGTCCTTTGGGAAAGAAAGACTACAACCAGTTACTCTATGATTGGCATATATCAGATAAGGACATCACAACACAGCTAGAGGAAGTAAAGTCAGATACAACAGCCGTCAAGTCAGACACAACAGCCATCAAGTCACACACAACAGCCCTCAAGTCAGACACAACAGCCCTCAAGTCAGACACAACAGCCATCAAGTCAGACACAACAGCCATCAAGTCAGACACAACAGCCATCAAGTCAGACACAACAGCCATCAAGTCAGACACAGTTTTGTTACCTGGTATACAAGAGGACATAAGTCAATTGAGGCACATTTATTCAAGCACACATGTTAAAGATTTACTCATCAATCAGCTTTCCAATTCTGACTTCAGTAGTTTGACTGAATCACTGTGTAAGTCTTTCCATCCAAACACTCGCCAGTGGATCCTGGATGAAGTCAAATCCCATATTTACGGAGGTAAATCACAGCCATGTGGGATGCTGATCACAGCTGGTCCAGGTATGGGCAAATCAACTATTGCTGCTAAAATCTGTCAGACATACAAGGATCTTGGATGTCTTGCAGGATGTCACTTCTTTCAGTTCAGTAATTCTACAAGAAACAATCCAAGGTTGATGTTGCAGTCCATAGCAAGGCAGATGTGTGACACTGTTGCTGGTTATCGAGAGGCCTTAGAAAGCAAACTACAAACAGATCTCGGTAAGAAGATAACAGAGATGAACTCTGAGGAACTGTTTACTGTTTTGCTAGAGGAACCATTGCAGAAATTGAAGAGAGGCGAGCAAAGAGTTGTGGTCGTTTTGGATGCCATAGACGAATGCAGTGGTGATTTCAAATATGAGCTGCTGCATGTACTTAAAAACAAATTATCGCTGCTGCCCTACTGGCTACGATTTGTTGGCACATCCAGACCGAGTACTTCTAAGTTAAAGAAAACTCTCGAAATTGATCCTGAAGATCCAAGGAATAAGCGTGACCTTGAACTTTTCTTTACTTTTAAACTGACCCAAATATATGGCAATTGTGATCCTCAGTTGGTGGTAAAAAACCTCGTGGCAACATCAAAGGGCTTGTTTTTAGTTGCATTCTTTGTTATCGACTTGTTGGAAAAGAAACACATTAATCCCCCTTCGAAGATACCGAGTTTTTTTGAGAATGGAATATCATCGGTGTATGAGAAATATTTTTCACGCCTTAAAGAAGTCCTCCTACCTTACATATCAGAGGAAGAAAAGTTCTACAAGATGCTCGAAGCCATTGTAGCCGCAAAATACCCAATTCCAATTCAAATGGTGTATGATATTCTTGGCCTAAAAAGTGAGCAAGATGTTCCTCGCACAAAGAAAAGAGCCAGACAAGATGCGTTGAACTCTTTTCATTCATTATTCCCTGTTGAAAATGACCATGTGACTGTCTTTCACAAGACGGTCGTTGATTGGTTGACTCTTCAAGAAGATGAAGTACATGATTTCAGTGTTCGTGTAAAAGACGGGAATGAAGTACTTGGCAATAAGTGTTATGATGTTCTGAGTAACATACGAGACGGGGGAAAAGATCTGGAGAAACCTTTGCTGTTATCCAACAGTGAAAAATTTTCACTCACATTTAAATTAACTGACACCAAAAAAAGCCCTCAATGCAAAAAATGTGAACTTTTCAATAACTATCTTATTATATGTGCAATGATTTGTGGTCTAGAACGCAGAATATTGGATTTTTATGTCGAAATCAATTTTCAACTTTCAGACGAGACACAGCTCATAATCGAAACAGCAGCCAAGTATTTCGCTTCATCTCACGGCCAAGTCGGTGATTTTACGTTAATCGTTCAAGGTGTATTACACCACCTTCCTTTGTGTCCTCTTAACCGTCCTCCAACTTTTGGTCGCTGCCTTGAATTTGTCCTCAATATCGCAGTTAGGATGACATTGAGTCCGATCATGGCCAATCCGATTGCACTCCTTAAGAAACATAATTTATCTTATTATAGAAAAATGGAAATCCATGTTAATATGTGTAAAGGCTATTGTACGCAAGAACCTGTTCCTTGTCACAACGGGTTTATTTTGGCGGAAGAGATCGAGGATGACATTACTGTCATTCATAAGTATCAACTGGATGGCACATATTTGGGTCACAAATTCTTTCCCGGGGAATACGAGAACGTGTTAGTGTCACCTGACTTTCGATTCATCGTTGTGATTGGAACTGGAAAAGAGAGAGACATTCAGGTAGTAGATGCGGAAACGCTGGACCAAGTAACCAGTTACCGTTCTCCTGATATTGTCAGTTCATGCTACGTGTATGGCAATCAACCTTGGTATATTGTTATTAGGTGCTACAACGATAAGATCTACGTGATGGAAGGAAAAACAGGAAGCTTGGTTAATACCTATCCCAAGAGGCTAAATAAACATGTAAAAATCAAGGCTGTTAGCAAGAAAGGTCATGTTGTGTTAGGAAGATTTGAGTTTGTAGACTTAAGTACTGATGACGATGACGGCTTTTTTGCCGATCAAGATGGTAAACTACTGGAAGACAATTTTGGTATGCCAGTAGAACGGAGGCTGATCTATAAAAAAAACCTCTTATTAGACTTGAACAGTGATACAAAATTTTTGATCTATCCGCCCAAGAAAGAAGCGGAATTTCGTCCATGCATGCTGAGTCATGATGTTTTGGGTCTAAGTCTTGGTCTAATGAATTTTGAGGATTTTCATTTTTCAAATGATGGGTCTCTTCTTGCTTACCCCCATGGAACGTCAGTTTTCCTTATCAATACTTCAGATGGATCTCTGTATAAACGTGTTTGCCTTGGTTCAGGGTTCAGAATTATTGGATATGATTGCATTTTATTCATCTCAAAGACTCATTTGGTAGTTTTTTGCTCCTCTGTCATCATGTTTATTTATGTACAGACCAATGAAATCCGACACAGATTCATTTTGCCTAATTCTCCCTCCAAACTTTATATCATCCCGAGAGAAGAAGGACCATTCACTTTAATGACATGTTATGATTCAGAATCCGAATGTGTGGAACAATACCTATTTTATGTTTAGATTTATGAAATGCTGCTTTAGAGCATCCTTTTACTTGATTAAGTGGTAAGGTATAAAGACAACATGTTATAATGGACACATGTATATGACAATGGGTATTGCATAATGTAGATTTGTAGAGTTTGTTATCCAAGATAAGATAAGTAGTGGTAAGGTATGAAGACAACATGTTATAATGGACACATGTATATAACAATGGGTATTGCATAATGTAGATTTGTAGAGTTTGTTATCCAAGATAAGATAAGTAGTGGTAAGGTATAAAGACAACATGTTATAATGGACACACGTATATAACAATGGTTATTGCATGATTATAGAGTTTGTTGTCCAAGATAAAATTGGATTAAATTAAGATTTAAAGAAATGTTCCAGATCCAACATGTCGTATTATAGTGTTTGCTACATGAATGCTTATGAACGTATTCGAAAACGCAAATAATTGTCATTACAGTGACATTTAATCACAAGTAAACAGTTGCTAACTACAACGACAGTTGAACAGAATGTATAGCATTCCAATCACAATCTATCTTGTCCGGTCACACGTATAATTCTTAAAACATCAGAATCGAGGAGTACTTGCAGTGCGTGTTGCTCCTGCTGCTGCTTACGCGCTAAATAGAGGTGTTTGCTCTCTTGTGTATAGACCCCTTGCACGTGACGTCAAAGCTGTTCAGTTTTGAGAACAAAACAAAAGAATTTCATTCTCCTGAGAATTGGAAACCTATTGTTTTGTCCTTCAAATTGAGCTGCATTCCGACGTGCTGCAAGGGATTTATAGCCTAGAGTTATCCTTCGTGTGGTTCTCCCTGTTTTTCGTTTTTGCCAGCGCAACAATCAACTTTCAAATAGCCCCCTTCACAGTTCCCTGCGCCATCTTGAAAGATATCCGTGCCGTTGCATTGAAGCGAGATGAATGGTGAGCAATGCAATGTAGAGCTTTTTTTTTTTATCACGTTGGACAATTATTCACATGTCTCTATCATTGCGAGCTCACCGTTCGTCTAGCTTCAATGCAACGGCACGGATACCTTTCAAGATGGCCCAGTGGACTGCGAAGGGAACTGTTCCACGATCGAAATATCGATGAAATTAAGTAACTCGGAATTATGGTTTAAATATGAGAATACCGACACTCTGGCCTCATTCGTTAAAATTTATCGTTAGATAAAAAAAAATACCTTGCAATATACCTTTTTGCTATCAGTTTCGACATTCTCAAAGTCTCGTGCTGTTGAAACAAAAGATGTGCAAATTCTTTCATGATTCTGTTGTTTAGAAATAATAGCAGCATTGGTAATGATAATTAGACTTATGCATGTTGCATTGCTCGTGTGAAACGCTGAAACAGCCTTTCAATACACCAATTACGAACATGGCGGACACAAACGGACGGCCTGGATCGAGGGGGCGAAAACGAGGCTAGTCAGTAATTCATTATCTGTGTGCAAGGTTCATCTTTGTTACTGGTGTTACATGGTGTTTACATGGTTTTTACATCCATTAAGAATTGTTTTTAGTGATGTCTAAGGGAAAAGCCAGTTTTCCACAGATCACGGATGACTGACTAGCCTCGTTTTCGCCTCCTCGATCCAGGAAAACCGCGTATGACCGCCATGTTCTGAATCGGGGTATACTGCTATTATTTCTAAACAACAAAATCACAAAATGTTCGTTATAGCAAAAAGGTCTATTAGGCTAAAACCACCTTTCACACCCTAAGACGTATTTACAGTCGAACCTCTACACAACGGCTACCGTCGGGACAAAATTCAGTTGTGCTCGTTGTACAGAGGCAGTTACAGCATACGCATGAACTTATTGGTAACCGGGGAAACAAGTTCCTGGTCGTTGGGTAGAGGTGGCCGTTACTGGAGGTTTGACTGTACTTTGGCAATTGGTTAATTTTGAATTAAGTTATTTAAATGGCATTGTGTAACATTGTATTGTGTGACAAAGGTATCCAGTAATGCAACTCGAAGTGCTAGTGACGTAAATGCTTGTGAGGGTATAGTATTTTTGTCTGACTTCTTGATTCACTTTCCAAACATGGCTTTTCATACTAATAATCCTTAGCTTGCGTGACGTAGTACATGTTGTTTCGATGCATATTTGATCATATGACACCACGTTTTCTCGGAAATTTTACTAATACTGAAAAGGAAACAAACCAAAATTTCAGTTTTTAGTTTCAGTTGTCAAATGACTTGCTGTTAATTTGAGTGCGAAGTTCAGATGAATTAAGAACCCCATGCCGAGAGGATCCTGCTGAGTCACTAGCTGTCTCCATAGTTAACTATTAACTATGCTGTCTCTTAGCAAAATGAGTAACAAGCATCAGTATTGTTTAGTTATGTCTCAATACTGAAGCTGATGATACTAAATTTTTGACCAAACCAAGACAAATAAGTACGTCGCAATCTTATTGTGGGATGCACTATGCCAAGTGAATACATATGGCAGGAAGATCGGCTAGCTGGTCCGAAGAAACAGATAAAAAAATCAACTACACCAAGCTATGTAGGTTACTGGTCGATGGAGGCACACAGGCAGTTCGTTCTGTATTTGATGGAATACATCCACCATCTTCATTGAAAGCCACCTTAAATTTCCACAAGGCAACACTACAAAAGCTGAAGAAACCAAAAGGGAAAGTACTGAATAACGAGCAATGGGACAAACTGTATCCACCAAGTGGGAGCGACCCTAACTCTGGAGACTTTGATATCACTTTACTGTTTGTTCTTCTAAGAAACATTTGTGGACTTACAGCACCAGCAACTGGATGGGATGACTTACCACCTGTAACAGATACTTCACTAGAGGCAAACCTAGCCAGGATAAAGTACTACAGAAACAATACAATAGCACACAAACCAAACACTGAAATAAATGATGTTGACTTTGAACAACACTGGCAAGATATCTCATCTGCTCTTCTGTCACTGGGACTGAATCAAGATGACATTGATGATTTGAAGTCTGATCCTTTGGGAAAGAAAGACTACAACCAGTTACTCAATGACTGGTCTATGTCAGATAAGGAGATCAAAACACAGCTTGAGGATCTGAAGTTGGACACAGAAGACATCAAGTCAGATACGACCTTGATACGTATCATCAAAGATGACATCAGTGAATTGAAAAGTCTTGTAATAAACAAACAAAGTCAAAAAGTTGCGAAACTCGCCAAGGAGGAATTCAGTAAATTAATTGAGTCCTTGTGTACGTACTTTTACCGAAACACTCGTCAATGGATTTTAGATCAAATCAAATCCCATGTTGACAGTGACCAACCAGAATCATATGCATTGCAAATCACAGCTGGTCCAGGTATGGGTAAGTCAGTCATTGCTGCTAAGACTTGCCAGATGTACAAGGATCTAGGATGTCTTGCAGGATGTCATTTCTTTCAGTTCAGTAATTCTACAAGAAACAATCCAAGGTTGATGTTGCAGTCCATAGCAAGGCAGATGTGTGACACTGTTCCTGGTTATCGAGAAGCCTTGGACAGCAAGCTGCAAACAGATCTTGGAAGAAATATTTCAGAATTAAAGTGCGAAGAACTGTTTACCGTGTTGTATGAGGAGCCACTGGAGAAGCTCGAGCTTGTTGAGTTGAAGTTTGTTATCGTTTTGGATGCCATAGATGAATGCTGCAGTGAATTGAAACATGAATTACAAGAAGTGCTTAGAAATAAGTTATCGCTTTTACCTTCATGGATACGATGCATTCTTACCACTAGACCACCACCAAGTTTCTCTGCTCTTGCAGAGGCCAAAACCATCTTTATTAACCCGTGCGACTCACAAAACAAACGGGACCTCTCGATTTATCTCGATGCAAAATTGAAACAGTTGTATGGAGACGTCGAGGAGAATTCGTCTGTCACAGAAGAACTTTTAGAAATTTCGAAAGGGTTGTTTTTGGTAGCATTCTTTGTCGTTGATTATCTTCAAAAACAGAAAGTAGTTGACCCGTCTAATGTAAAGGGGATCTTTCTCAATGGACTCTCTTCTGTTTATGAAAGATACTTTAAGCGTATCAAAGAGGAAATGAAGCCTTACATTGCTGAAGAAGAGAACTTCTTCAAGATGCTCGAGGCAGTTGTTGCATCAAAATTTCCAATTCCTATTCAAATGTTCTACAGTATCCTTGGCCTTAAGTCTGACCGTGATATCCCTCGCGCAGACAGGAAAACAAAGAAAGATGCGTTAAACTCTCTTCATTCGTTGTTCCCTGTTGAAAACGACAGTGTTACAGCATTTCACAAGTCGGTCGTTGATTGGTTGACTCTTCACGAAGATAAAGAACATGACTTCAGTGTTCGTGTAGAAGACGGGAATGAAGTACTTGCCAATCAGTGTAATGATGTCCTGAGTGACATACGAAACGGGAAAAAAGATCTGGACAAACCTTTGAATCTTACAGAGAGTGAGAAATATGTCTTAGGGTTTTTGTCGAGTCAAAACAGTTACAGTTTGGAATATAAACAGTCTGAGATGTTGGAGAAATATTTCATCTTAAGTGCCTTTTTATGTTATGAACGAGAGTACGGTCCTATTTTTGAGACCTGTAAAATACCTGCACTTTCGGACAAATTCAACCACATCTATTGTCAGGGTAAGATGTCTTCTATAATGCATCTTCTAGATCCCAATGCTGGTTCGGCTTCTTCTTCAAACGTTCCCAACTATTTTCATGTTTCCAACTTTGCACTTGCTTTGGAGTTTTGCCTGCATGCAGCAATTCTGTTTGGAGCGAGAGAAAAGGACATGTCCTCCATGCCAATTGACTTGCTTAGGAAGTATCGGCTATCTTATTTCGAGGTGGAGAAACTGCCAATTACAACACAAGAAGAACAAGCATCCACCTTTGAAGTTGTTGCAAGTATGAACGGATTTCTTCTGGTAGAAACGAGAAAGCAAAAAACCGTATTAACGAACCACCAGCTGGATGGAAAATGCTTGGGTACGAAATGCTTTCCTGGACAAGTGGAAGTTCTAATGTCTCCGAACTGTTGTTTCGCGGTGGTTGTTGCTATCCGTAGATCCGTAGAGGTGATAGATTTGAGAACATTGGAAGAGGTAAACAGCTACGAATGGCCCAGCAGTGTCATCACAGCATGTCACGTTTTTGGTGATCATCCTTGGTATATTCTATTTACCCTTCTGAATGGCCAAACCTATGTCATGAACGGAGAAACAGGTCGACCTCTAGAAACAAGAATAGGGGATTATTTCAAGGATACGGAAATAATTTGTGTCAGTAAGTCGGGCCATTTTGTACTGAGAAAATTTGATAAATCCCACGTATACTTTATCGAAAAATCGAATGCTGATGGAACGACATCTAGATTGTACTACCGTAAATTTTATATGATTCATTTTACACAGCCCAACTACATTCTTAAAGAAATACGGTACAAATGGCATGGAAGCATCAAAGGACGCTTGAAGTTTTCAAGCGATGGTCTCTTTCTTGCATACTTTTCGGTCGGATCCATTTTTGTTATCAGAACATCAGACGGTTCAGTCCATAAGCGAGTGTGCATGCCTCAGATCATCGCTGACGATGAAGCTAAATTTTTGCTCGTCTCAGAGACAACCATTATCCTACACTTTTCCAGTATTCTTCTTAGGGTCATTGTTGTGATCGGTTTAAAAACCATTGAAATTAAGCATATGTTTTGTGTTCCTCAAGACATAGGGGACCTCCATGTTGTACCACCACGACAAGGAGAACAACTGACCTTGCTAACGGACTACAACAAGGAAACCAAATGCGTATCAAAATACGTGTTCCGAAATTTAGATATCTAGGCTATGTCAACTAAGATAAGTAATGATAATACAGCGTTCTTGATATATAAGTGTCGAAATAATAGGTCATAAAAAGGATAAGACTCAATACTGGTAACATTTTTGGCAACGTGATTTTAGATCTTGTTCAGTAGTAGGAAAAAATTGCAAGGTCTGTCATTGTTCAGTAGTTTCCAGAAAAAACTTCAAACATTTGAACTTCCTGTAACATTTGTTATTATCTCGCCCCAGATGGTACCCCAGCTGTTGTTGCGAGACATGGTATCGTACGCGCTGTTCACACGGGCGATTTTTGCCGCGATTTGAGGTGCGATTTTTGCGGCGATTTGCATGCGGCGACGGGAGATCGCGCGTGTTTTGGAAATTCACGTCGCCGCGATATCGCAGGTTTTTTTGAACATGGCTACACGTACGATATTCACCGCGCGTTGGTGAGTTTAAAAAAAAATCGCGTCGCCTGTGCAACGCAAAAAATCACTCGTGTAGCCGCGGCTTACAGCCGGATAATTCCCTTGAGAATCAGTTCTTTATCCACTAGTTAAGTTGATGAATGATCATATATTCATATAGCTATAGGGAACTTATATTATTGTTCAGCCAAGCTATGCAGGGGTCAGCTTTAGTTTGTAATGAACTAGCAGTAAGCTGTTTGTATAAATTTATCATAAAGAACTTGAATATAAAAAAAAAAACGTAAAGCAACGTAAAACCACGAATGTAGTTTGCTTCTTTGATTTCTATGTCTTGATTTTTTTTTAAAAATTGTTGTTTGTTGTTTTTAACAGTTTTTGATGTGTTTTTGCTTTTGTCAATTTGTTTTTTTGTTTCTTCGTTTCCTTTTTCTTGTTTGATTTTTGTTTGTTTATTTTAATTTTTAAGATTTTTATTTTGCATGTGGAGAAGAGAGCATTCATGCTCTCTTGATAGATTTTTTTTCGTGTCCAGCAAAACTCTTGCCGTGGACTCCCTGTGGACTCCTTCCCTCCCCTCCCCTGAGGCAAAATCATGTAGCCAAGGATACAAAATGGCAGTCAAAGGAGTTTCACGTTTTCGTAAAACTTCTTTATTATCACTTATCATGTTCTGCTTTGGCCCAAGACAAAAAGCCTAGTAACAGTTAGAAAAGATAACTTCTTGGTGGTAAGTTGCAATGAATTTTCTATCTATTTTCACAGCATTTTTCTCTTTCTTTTTCAAATAAAGAATTCTTTCACGAGCACAACTTGCAAGAACGAAGAGCACAGCTTCTTTTAGCTTAAGAATTTTGAGCATTTCATGTCACTAGTAAGCTAAACCAACTGCTTTATATTTGTAGACTAAGAGACGAAAAATGCACAGTTAAACAGGTTGTTGGAAAACCAGTAAGTGTGACTAAAATATTCATGTGTTCAACATTTTTGTCATAGTTGTCTTAAACCTTAGTCATGGCGCACTTTTAGACAGTTAGGCCACAGCATTTAACAAAAAAATATACATCTATCTTTATTATACATTCAAATATTCCCAGAAATACTCCAAACCAGACATTTTTTCAGGGAAATAAAAAAAATTCATTTATTCTATTTCTCTATAATCTGGAAAAAAGTCTGAAAAAAAGTTTACCAAAAGTATATTTTAAGAGTGTGTTTATTTATTGTGTCATTATTTATGGAAAGGGAGGGCTAGTGCAAATAGAGGGGGGTTAAGCAATTTATTTTATGATTAACAAATGTCACTGAGGGCTGAGAGAGACAAAGGGCACTAGGGGGAGGGGTCATAAAAACTTGTGCTAGTGAGAATGCAACAGTCCCCCTCTCTGCAAATAATGATTGGTCCCTAATAATAAGTTATACTTTCTGAGACTGCATGCCGTTGTGAAAAAGTCAGCACATGAGGCATATAACATATTTTAATTCAATAATTTGATATTAATTTAAAGCCCTTTATTGTTTTCTTGCAACCTTGTCACTTACTATAATAGGTCTCTCTTCACTTGCTCTGCTTGCAATCTTGAGTTTCACACTGTCGTTCATCGTCATGAATATTCAAGAACTTATATAGAAATTATCCTATTACCTAAATTATTTTTTGTAATAGATCTAGATCATACATACACAGGATCTTCAACTTTCAAATTTTATTGGTACCCAGAAGCAACCTCTGGGCTGATGAAAGTCAGGACATGGCTAATTCACATTAACAGTTACCATTGCCATAAACAACCATATATTTTTTCAATGAACTTTATTCCACATTTTGAAAAGTTACACTTGTACAACATTTATGTAAGTAAGTAATAGATATTCTAGATTATAAGTACACAGGTTTTTGAACTTTTAAAATTTTATTGGTATACCCAGAAGCAACATCTGGGCTGATATGAGTCAGGACATTTACTAATACATAGCTGGAACCAATAAACAACCTTTGGGCTGATTAAAGTCAGGACATGGATTAAATTCACATTAACAGTTACCATCACCATAAACAACCATATATTTTTTCAATGAACTTTATTCCACATTTTGAAAAGTTACACTTGTACAATATTTATGTAAGTCAGTTATACGTTTTTTCACTGCCTTTGATCCTGGTTTTTTTTTGTGTGTGTCCTGGCAATCCTACGATCCTATGTGTATATTGAAATAAGTGGAGGAATCCTGGGAACTGACAACTCATTGATTGAAATCTAGATATTCACAACTTAAGTATCTGTGGGTTTGGTTGGGAACCCTGTGTCATGTTTGTTGAACTTTTTGAATTAACCTTGATTTCATCATGAATATTACATCTCAAGAATATGAGTTCTACAAATACCTAATAGACTGTTTTCAAAAGTCAAGTTTATCAAACAAAATTTTCAATAATGTAAAAATCATATGTTGATAATAACAATTTTGATGAAGATCAGAAATACTTTAATTTTTGACATGTTGATAAATAATTCATGACCTGAATCTCCTTAGTTACTGTTGCTATGTCCCACAAGCTCAATAAATTAGCTAGATTATCTCAGAATTTACAGCACAACATGCAAAGAAAAATATGATAAAAGTAAAATATTTGCATGCTTCTATTTATCCCACACCATAGAAGATACAGCCAATCCGAAAGCAGGAAAACCATTGTATATTCATCAGTATTTCACTGATGAAGATGATGCAGATAGGGGCATGATGCCAGTATGGGTGATGATGCCACTGATGAAGATGATGCAAATAGGGGCATGATGCTAATTAGGGTGATGATGCCAGTGATGAAGATGGTGCCAATAGAGGCATGATGCCAATCCGGGGGTGATGATTTTAGGGATATAGTAGTGTCATTAGGAGTCATGATACCAGTGATGAATCGAAGATGGTGCAAATAGCGCAGAGGATGCAAGAGATGAAGATGGTTCCAGTATGAGAGATGTTGCGCATGCCAGTAGGGGAAGGATTCGGTACCGGTTCATGTTGCCTGATTATTCAACCTCTCTTACACCATATACCAAGAGAGAAACAGAAAGCATTCTCGATACTCACTGATTTTATTTTCTTCGATCTAGTTTTTCTCAAATAGATTAATGAAAAACAACAAATTTTCCGTGTTTTTTTTTATCGGGTGTTTTCGAAGATGATATGTCTTTTATGCGGAGAAGAGGAAAGAGGTGTAATTTCTTTCTTTTCTTTTTCTTTCATGTTATTACAATCTACCGATAATTGATTTGCTTGCTTGCTTGCTTTTTTTTCTTTTTTTTTTCTATAGTTATTTTTAATTACAACTCTACAACAATATTTACCATCTTCTTATTCACTTGTTTATCTTTGTCTTAATTATTTTTTATCGTGTGTGGTCAAGATATGAACTTAATCCCCCGCTCATTCATGACTTATAAAGGATCTATAAATAGTCTTTTATTAACGTTAAGTACTTAAGTACTGTAGTTGAAATGTCAGTTCCCATAGAACTATCGTAAATCTCTGTCCCATTCACTGGTGGCCAAGATGTAGGGCCTCTTAAAGACATACCATTTGAATAGTACTGATAAAACTTATAATTATCTTTGAAAAATATAGCTTGGCTTAGTGTGTTTTTACTTTCTATACAGATGTCTAGCATCTCTAGTTTAAGGACCGGTCATTTTTATGGCCTGGTCCGGGGGGGGGGGGGGAGTTCGGAGAATTTAGAGGGATATCACATGATTTATTTAGACAACTGGAAGGGATTATCAGCTATAAATTGATAGATATCTAAGGGTGGGGATCACAGAAGGATTTGAGAGTGGCAACAACAATTGAGGGGGGTCGATAAAAAAGATAGAGTCTTTTAGGGGATCAGTTTATCTGTCGCAACAACCCCCCCCCCCTCCCCGGCGATAAATAATGACCGCCCCCTTAGTTATAATTGTGTAGTTGTTTTGACCATTTTGTCTAAAGACGAAAATTATTTTATTTAATTGACGTTGTCTGTGCTATCCTTTGGCCTTCGGTTTAGTAAAAAGCTCCCAGAGAATTAACGGTTAATTCATTGTCAGTTAGCCAAACAATAATAAATTGCTAGATTAAAAACGATGATGTCATTGTCACTTTTCTTTTTTTTGAAAAGGTTTTCGCGTCGACTTTCCAGTTTGAGATTTTAAGTCATCCAAATGTAGTTGAGTTAATTTTATAAAGCAAATTATTATTTTCAACAAAATACCTTTATTAACGGTTACTGCCATTCTATTGATCAAATATAACTTGGTTCAAATTTAAATTAGTAATGTCAGTTTCTATAGAAATTTTTGAAATTGTTCAGCGATTGGACGGCGTGATTATCGTAAGGTGTTTTTGAATATGTCAAAATACATATCTATGGATTATTGATTAAACTGCTATTGACGTACAATCCACTTATCCACGCAACGTTGCACTGACATGTTTTTCAGTCCTAGTTTGTTATATTTAGAAGAATGTTATTGAAAGAATTTAAAGTGGAATACTTGCATCAAGTCGTGCGTATGAAAATTAAAAATACTGTGCAACGTTTAAGTGTTACTTAGAAAAGAATGTGCGTGTGAATGTGTGTCAGGTTGTGTGTCCCACGTGCGAGGGCTTTATTTTTTTTTTATTATTACTAACTTAGATGTTTTGATCAAGAACTGGAAAAGTGGTGGGGCGCTGTATGTCTCAATTTTATAAACCACCGAGAATGGCGTGCAATTTTTATTTATTGATTTAGTCCATTTAGTTGTACAGCAAAGTTAGTAATCATCAGTTTCTTTTTCTTTTCTTTCCTTCTCAATTTTTCCTCAATTTTTGATCATTTTTTAAAATTTGTGTAATATTTGTGTTCAACCACCCCTCCCATACCAGTCGCCGCAGCAGGACACGATCCTGAAGCTATCGTTACAAGTCCTGAATAGAAACACCAGCTCAGCATTTTCATGGTCTGTCATGCTTGCATCATCTATTTGCAGGTGGCGATGCCCTTGCCTTTTGTTTTTCGATCGAGCTGTGTCTAAACTTGCCCCGCAAAGCTCATGAATGCCCGCCGCCAACAAAGAAAAAAGTCTCACAAAACAACCATTTAACTTTTTAATTCTTTTTCTTCCAATATCTTCTAAAATAACCTACTAAACTACACCTCACAAGAATCTCCTGATTCCAATATATCTTACACTTCTCTTACTTTTTTTTGACATTCTTATATTCAAATTTCTACTATTTCATAGTTTATTTATTTATATTACAAAATATACAAATAGGGCTCGCCTTAAACGGTACCGAACGAATTTTAAACCGTTCAAAAAGTTGTACGTTTAGACGTTCAGTTTACATGCATGGAACTGTGCTATCCGGATAAGAATTTCAAATGCCTAACCGTGCAAATTAAAGGGGTTCCGTAAATGGTATGAACTGGTGAAATTTTTGATCGCTTAAAAATTCGTGTAAGGCCAGCCTAAAAGCATTGGGATTTTATAAGATTATAATCTTGTTCTCCTTGCTCGTATCAGTTTATCCCACTAAATCAAGCTTTCTCCTGTTTACTAGGTCGCAACAATGACACGGCGACCGGTGCTATATACAATCACTTCTCGTTTCTATTTACCACCATATATTTAGAATTGCTTCAAGTACGCTTTAACAACTCAGAACTAATTACTCGAACCAATAACTCGAGCTTATTGTTCGGACTTTGTAAATTTGTTTATGAGTCATTGGTTTTCTTTAAGTCATTGGCTTCACTCGTTCAATTGTAAAATTGACTAGACTGTTTTAATTTAAAGAATCATAAATGTAAACGTGAAGTGGCCTACGTGAGTCAGATTCGCTCTGCACTGCCCTGTACAACCTTATTACTCTTCATTCCAGGATCTTCAAACCTTGAATGCTGTTCTAACTGTCTTTCATATCGACTGAGACGAGGACTCCGAACTTTGCGTCTCTAGCGAACTCCCGTAGTTCTTCTTTCTCCATCTGCGGCCTTTGTCTTTACGGAGTTTGCCGGCGTCTAACGCCCTTTCGTGGTGAACCCGCGCCAAATCTTTCCCGCCTTTTACCACTCGATTTTCTTCGTCTTTTCCCACTGTTTCTTGTTCCAGTGGTTGATGAGTATAGTAACAGCTTAGCTGTTTTCTCAGTCCTTTCTTATACATGCTTTCCCATACTGTAGACAGTTCATCATAATACGTCGAAGTCTTTTTGTCGTAAGTTACACTGTAGTGACAACTCATTTCTTGTTCCAGTAAGCTCATAGACAAAGGCATTTCCATGTACGAAGAAGTCATCTTTTTCTGCGAATCCTTTCAGTTCCTTTTTGATTTTTTTTTATCTCACCGCGTTAAAACTATGACTCTATATTTTACAACTCTCGCTTGCTCTCGTCTTTGCCTCTCTGATCAACCTGTTTGTTTTCGTCGACTTGTCGACTTGTTTTTACCATGTGCTTCTATATTTATATCAATGACATAATCTCACCGAAGTCAGTCGTGAATCGGCTTGAATCTTGACGATAAAGCCTCGGTAAAGATCGTCAGGTATTCGCGTGGCAATAACCTTATATGGGTATGTTGTTCAAGCACCTGGCTTCAATGACAGACTAAGAGGAGACTATTATTGATAACCTTATTCAAAAACGTTTTTATATTCGTTTTGTTTCGTTCAAATTATTCAAGATTCCCAGCTAAATGAACGTCTGTTTGAGAACAGCTTTACAAGGAAAGGATTTCGCCCAAAAATTCAACTTGAATTCTAAATCATGTGCGCGCGTTTTTACTTTAAAAGAAAGAGAAAATATAGGACAAATATTTGGAGTGCAATGTTTGATAAACGATGGCTTAAATTAGACGGTAGACCATCATTGTCTGAACATTATTCTAATGACCAAGACCGCCTGCGTTACATGATATGATATTCTTGATCGCCAATCGGCCTGTCGGGAAGGACTTCGAAGTCCCTATCAGCTGGACTCACTTTATCACTCGATTTACTTAATTGATTTTCGCTTTTTTAAATCTTTGACAAACAATACTCTCATAGATATTTCTGTGCTCTCGATAATGCTTTTCTTGTCCATCCAGTTCTATTTAAAAACCATATCTGACTTTAAATAAATTTGCTGTGTTGTTTCCGCAGCATGCAGAGAAAACCTCCATTGGTTCGCATGAAATGATCAGGAAATGATTCATAATTAGGTAGTAAGACTAATATGCCCGATATACTGAACAGTATTCCATATCTTTTTTATCAAAAAATGGGAACATATATAGTATCCCAGTGAGAAAAAAGAGTATCAACGCAAAAAGAAAGAAAAAAACACCCACGAGAGACTATACTGCTACTATAGACACTTGAAGTGGAGAGCTATATGATATTCGACGTACTAAACCGCGGTCATATTGACTACCAAGGACAATTGAATGAGTATTTTGAGTCCTCGGATATATTTGTTCTAGTGATTACCTTAATCTAGATTCCACAAATGTTTTCAAGTTTATTCATTGTTATTTCAGTATCTCGTCTTGGAAATGCGGACAGTTTTTTTTGGAAGGATTCCATAACACCAACAATAAAAAGACTTTTGCAGCACTTGTAGCCTGCGTAGCGGTCCTCGGTTGGGATTCGGAGGGGCTGAATCCCAACCGAGGACCGCAACGCAGGCTAAGTACTTGAGAATGCAGCTCACTAAGAGGACAAAAAAATAGGTTCCAATTCTAATCAGATTGAAATAGCATGTCGTGTCCTCCCAATATAATCTTGATAGAAACAGATATCCTTAGCCTTGATTGTATGTTAAGACACGAACCCTTGCTGCTTCTATGAAGAGCTATCCCACCCTCATATCAGATTGCTGATGGGTCTTTCGTGTCAGCCATGTTGTAGGCCAAAAAATAAAAAAAAGAAACGTTATTCCTTTTGGAAATAAAATCCTGTCCTGCAAAATCATTGCATTGTTCCTGCCCTACAACAAGGTTGCAGTAAAACAAATAGAAGGTTTTTCTGTCCGTTTTTCGGTCCTCCCAAAGGTGTTTATTTTCTACAAATGAAGTGAAAGATAAGACCCTGAAAACATCCTGTTGCCCACTCCAGGATAGCGACTTGTTGAGATGTGTAATCAAGTCGATTGAAATTTAATATCTGTACTTAAAATTGTACAAATTCATTTTTAGAATATATTTTGCAATAAATAAAAATTATAAAAACTGAGAAAGATAGAAATTCAAAGAAGTACTGCCACCAGTTTGGATGTCAAGTGGCTAAAATTCTAAGAAAAAAATGGTTCGCCAAATAATTAATTAAAAAAACAATTAAGCGCAGAGGAAAAAGTCACGATAGATTTGAACGCAGCTAGCATGGACAGTATGCAGTCAAAGTACAATCGCAAATCAACGTGATATTTATATGATAAAGTCTTGTCACCGAACATCTAACTTAAAGATTAAGAGGTTATCTTAAAAAGGAAATCGATAATACACATACACATACCCTGCTAGCAGAGCCTCCTCAACTCCTGCTCAACAGCAGGTCTGTAACATTTATGATATAGCAAATGTTCTGCATCAATATATCCATATCAGTATAGATTAATTTGTATGTTTCCGAATTCTTTAACTATATTGATTTTCCATGACAATATTCATATACACATACACATATATACACACATACATACACATACAACATATATATATATATGTACAACACTTCTTTTGTAAATAATTATCACACCTCTTGTATATAGATATCATAGTAATAGGAATATTTTTCATTAAAGTCTGTCTGATGAGTGCGCAAGCATGAAACTCGGAGTAACAGAGAACATGTCTCTTCTTTAATCTAGACTATACTATATTTATGCTCTGCACTTCTGTGTATCGAGCACTGTTATGCAGCATAGACTAGACATACTGTGATACATATATATATATACGTGCGATATACATAGCGTGTATAATAGTACATATATAACAGACACACATATGTATATCATTGCAAGAAATAATCTATTAGAAATATAGTGATTGACATTTGTACCAATGTTTTTCAGACAGCCGATACTCTTGGCAAGAATTCTCATGGATCTCAATTTGGAGGACAAACAAAAAGTATCAATCCTCAGGAGGTTAGAACAGGTTAGAACTGTTAGATTGTTAGATCTCTCTCTCTCTCTCTCTTGTTATCATTGTCTTTATCTAATATTTGAGCGCTAATGGGAATTCCTAAGAAGTTTGGACTGCCATCGAATATTCTGCACTTGCTTCACCTGAAATAGTCTTTTTCAATGGATTATTTTGTCTTCAAATGGTTATCATAAAAATCAAATCCCTGATGACCCGATAGTGATCCGGTCTGCTACACTAGGTCACACTAGGTATTAGCATATTCGAAATATAATCATCACCAAATAAAGAGGCTTGGCACATGTTATGACTGGAAGAAAAAAATATCAAAATTTCAAATATTCCGAGAAATTTCGTGGGCAAAATGATCATCGTAAAGCATTCTCTAGTTAAGTGGCACTAGCCATCTTTAACGACAAATATGTTCAATATCATTTGGATATTTTGTGTGTGCAAAATACCGAGGCGATGATTGGTATGGCTATTTTTATCTTGTTTTGAACTGACACATGATAAGTCATGTGATCGCAGGTCACGCCATGATAAGTGCTTTATTTACGACGCCTACGCATTCTCTGAGACAGCGGTCTCAGTTAACACGAAAACATTTGTGAACAAGACATAGAATCACTCGCATAGTAACCGGTTCAGTTGTTGTTTCAAGCGTACGACTTAACCAAGGAATCCCGCTGGTCTTTCCGAAGTATAACCAAACGAAATTATAATACAGGGTAAGTCGCAGACGAGAAAATACTAGAACGAAATTGTGGCTTAAGCTGTTCGACGTCCAAGAATTGCAGAGTCATCGATAAAGTCAGTATTGTATTATGGCGGTATCAGAGCTGCCCGTCTCCATAACAGAGCCAAAACCTCACACAAGTTACGATTATTTTGCTCATAAATATGAACATAAGACAGTGGTACAGTTCAAGGAAGATCTAAAGGCTATCGATACGAGTTTACGTACAATGGGAAGCCCCAAGAGAAGACGGAAGCAAAATCGTCGACATAAGAAGGCGAAGTTTCCTTCAATGGCTATCGTGCCTAACTTGGAGGACATAAACGAAACTGAAGAAACACACTCGTTCGACGATGAACATAAGAAAAAGGACTTAGCTACAATCCACAAGGAGAGAGCAATAACATCTGGGAATTTGATTAAGCAAGAGGGACGTAGTTTTCGACACAAAAAGTTCCATAAATCACCAAAGGATTGAGTTTTGCAGCAAAGCTTGCAGCTCAAGGATTGGTCCAGTAGCACAATCTTGTGGTGGTAAAGTTGGCACAATACTGCTGATCAAAGTCACTTGTGTAAATATGACTTGACTGGGATTGTACATTGAGTCAAGCAAGGGATAAGATGAACTCTTCGGTAACCTCCATTTGCGCGGGCAAAATCCATCGCCACATCTTCAATGGATACTGGATAAATAAGCTAAATATTCAACTATCAGCAAGGGCTTTTATAAACAAGGAAAGTGTTTATCTTAAGGAGTCAAACGTGATATATTAGTAAGTCGTTAAACTAGTGGAAGTCCGAAGAGATATTTATTAATAGAAGTGAAAATGATCTCTGTGTTTTTCGGCAAATTCTTCGGTTTCAACTGTCGGTGGCTTGATCGCTGATGCGCTATGAACTTTCCTCCTCCATAACGCGAATATTCCCTTTATCGTCTGCTTTAAAAGCTTCGACTATCACCCCCATAATTATACGTTTCTAAAGCTTGCCGATGCCTAATGAGAAATTAATTTAATTGATCCTAATGCAAGCCGAAATTTGCAATTCATTTAGCCGACAATATCACGAGAAAAGATTTGCATGAATGAGACTCGCTATTTCAATAGAATTGAATCGCATTCAATAGCGAATGTATTGTCCAATTTGTGTAGCTCTGAAGGCGCAATAGTCAACCGTGATTAAAGAGTTGTAGCAAACCAGCACAGATGCTATATTAAATCAGGAAACCAGTGTAAAAATATAGAAAAAATATTTAAAATAAAGAGGACATTTATTTGTTGATCTGTCTTGGTATAGACTTTTGTTGTAGTTGGTTATTTTCCTCTAATCTGATGTTGCTTTTGTTCAATTCGAAATTTCAAATTTTTTTGTTTAGTTGGCATTTTATTGTAGCTTTTGTATTCTGGTAGTTTATGCTTGCCTGTGTCTTCTAGATTGTTACTCATGTCAGCAAATGAAACAAAAAAGGAATTTGAAGGCGGAATAACTGCTGAAGTATGAAACCTCAACGAAATAATTAATTTTAGCTAATTTTCAATTCTTATTTTTTTACAATTTTAACAGTTTTTGGCTTTTGAATCAGGAACATTGAAATTAACTTGAAAACAAAACATAATAATACTTGTTTAATGTGTTGGCTTTGAAGCACTGATTACCAACGTGAATTCTAACCATGGTCAAATGGTCAGGCAACTTTCTAATTCGACATGCTAACCAACTACTACTATAATAGTTCTTCAAGGATGGACTATAATCTTTTCCGACTTGGTTAACATCATAAGCAGCCGAACATCTTTATAACTTTACTTGGAATATTGTCAAGCTTTGTCACTAAAGGAATGTCTATGACGAACGGTTTCCTAATTAGAACTACATCTTTTCCAGATACTATTTTTTGACCAGTTTTTATCGAGTTTTAATTTTTTTGAAAGCTAACAAAACATTTAAAAAAAAAACAAATTATTCTATAGAATATTTTCTTTTATTTCCAAAGCAAAAGCTCGTAAATTCAAACAGAACCCTTGGGAATAGAATTACATATCCAACAACTGCTGCAGAAGGTGCGGGCACCTAGTACGTTCAGGAATGTTTTTATAATTTCTCATCAGCTCAAAATGTCATGTTCTCGTCTTCAGATATATTTAAGATATTTCCTCGAAAAGGAAGACCAAAATCCTTAAGTAAACAGCAGCTGGTTTTTAAACAATTTTGTTATTTCGTCATCACATGCAGTAAAAGTTCATCTCGCAAAGTTGCGTAAAACATTCCTGTTGTATCATTTCATGTAGATTTTTTATATCTTAAAATGGCTTTTTTTAAATGGCTTGTTTGGAACTCGCAGTGGTAATGAAGAGTGCCATCTCTTAATGAAACGTTTTTGCGTTTTTACTTTTTATGTCATTAGTTTAAATTCTCAACTTCTTTAAAATATGAAATACTAGGAATGGCTTCCTAAAAGGGGGGCACCATTAATGGCACTGCAGTTAATTAAGTTGGACGTGAAATGTTACAGTTAATATCATCCAATGTCATTAAGAAGGGTGTTGCTTGTCGCTTTTTCTAGAATACTAAAATAATATATTATTTCCTGGGTTTGGAACTGAAACTGATAGCTATGAGTGCTGCACAATTATGGTTAAGGCTCTCTAACTGTGTTGCAGTCAGTGTAACATGTACAATCGTTATCCTTTAGGTTAAAAGAGGGAATAAATCTGTTCAAAACCTGATAGCTATGAGTGCTGCACAATATGGTTAAGGCTCTCTAACTGTGTTGCAGTCAGTGTAATATGTACAATCGGTATCCTTTAGGTTAAAAGAGGGAAAAAATCTGTTCAAAACCTGATAGCTATGAGTGTTGCACAGCAAGATATAGGGCTTTCTAACTGTGCAGTCAATTCAATTCAGTAGATCAGGGATAAAAAATCCGATCAAAAACCAATAGCCTATCGAGCTACAATATTGCACAATGTTTAAGGCTTTTGTAACTGGTGTTGCGCCATGCAGTACTGTACCATGTATCGCTTTCATGTTGCACAATGTATACGTAAGGCTTTTCTAACTGTGCTTCCCATTCATTCAGTGTTACTGTATGTACCATATATCTAAAATGTTGCACAAGATATAACCGAGGCTTCCTAACTGTGCAGCCCCATCAATATCTATACCATACAGGTACCCGTCGATAGCTGTGCTATCTCTAACAACTTAGTATCCTTTCAAGGGTCTGCAGTCTTCAAAAGTCATTGCTAATTATTCCTCGCCCACTTAGGACTATGTATCCCTAAGCACTTAGGTAACATTTTTTGCAAAGAGCCTCGCATAACAATTATTGGGGAATTTATTTATATTTTTGCCTGAGGGTAAATTTTCGATGGTAGGTTTTTGACTCTTGACAGGTGGTGACCTTTTACTAGCGGAAAAAAGAAAGACGGACTTTTGCTAATACTTTAACTGTCAAAATAGTTGAATCACTTTGTGACAGGCTTAATTAGATCGTATCGAAATTTGACTCATGGAGCCGTTCCATGATCGAACAACTATAGGATCTGTACTGGGTAGCTGTCAATTCAATCCAGGGGTCTTTTTGATCTAGAAGAATATATTCTCCCCTTGAGGCTGCTGAAGCCACATCAGTGAACGGTTCAAAGTCTACGAAAATCAAGATTGTTACACAGTAAATTTTTGGGGTGGGGAGATTTGCTCTCCTAGCCCAGTAGTTTTTATTCGTTAGCGCGGTCGCCTCTACAAAAATCATCTCCTTACAAATGATTCTTGATTCATTTTCCTCAAACTTTGTTTACATGTTGTGTTCGTAGAGTGCCTGACTAGATTTCGAGAAAAACGAGAGGATGATTTGAACCTAGGGCAATAGGTTCGCGTTGCTATGGCAACAGCTGTTGCTTGACAACGAGTGTCAAATAGAACTTTGATTTGATGTTGTATCCTCGGCGAAGTATCAAAGCATAATTATAATACATGCACCCAAATGCGAGAAAGACTAGTGCGAGCCACCTTAAATAAGCAGCCTGTATCTAGTGGCCAGCTATGACGGTTTCTATACCTCTTTTAAGCCGCGACCAACGTCTATTCTATTTAACGGTCACTTAACAATATTCCCTGAGGCTGGCCGACTCGACTTTAAATCTATCAAATACACAAATAGCAATCCACATTTCAAAACACTTTGTAATTTCGATGTTCTATATAAAGCTAAAAGGGGTGTAGGAGACTAAAAAGCCGGTGCGCCCTTTTCTATTCCGGTAAAGGTGATGGAATATTATTGATTGTCAGTTATAAAGTGCTTTTAGACTCTAGAAATGCTGTCTCTAGAAATAATTCCCACACGAGTCATCTACTTAGGCGCGCATGTACAAGCACAATCACCGGCACTATTTAAAGAAACCGTAAAAATTCACTTCAGGAGACTTGGCATTTGCGCAATTGCTCCTCAAAAATTACATGTTTCCTAAACAGATTCGAATTCCTCTTTTGCTTTGACTACCTTTTATGATATGGCTATAGCTATTTCATATCCGTTTCTCAGCCTTTTATACAATTTACATGTTTCTCTAGGTTGGCCTAAATTCTTAAGAAGGCGAAAAGTTCAAAAGTCAAAACCCTAGTAGTACTACTTTTAGTTCGTAATTCGAGGTAAATTGAAAAAAGTAAGGTACTTACATTTTAACGTCGGTAGTTCCTTCAGTTGAATGTTGAATGAGAACTCGAAATTCTTTGATATTAAGGCATATTTTGCTTTGAGATTAAGACATAATTTGCTTGGGAAATATTTAGTAATGCTGGTGAGAAAGTCGAAAAACGTGTGTTGTCAGTTGGAGTTTCAGTTTGTGGTTCACTTATGAATTTGGAAAGGTCGTCTTCTTGAGATGGCGAAGTTACTTATCGCTCCTTTCTTGTTTATTTATATAAATACAAGTGTCAGTCATGCCATCATTTGTAATTCTGGGCCACATGTGTTAACCGCTCAAACCAGTTCATCGGGTTTACAAAGAAAATCCGACTCTAATTTCAAAAGCATATCAGAAGAGCACTTGTCAAACTAGTTGAACCAGTTTAGCAAGATCATTCGACGTGTTACTTAAATAAGAGCACTGGTCAAACCAGTTGAACCAGTTTAGCAAGATCATTAGACGTCTTACTCAAGTTTTAAATTCATAGATCATCGGATATGTAGTTGTAAAACCGGGCAAACCGGTTCATCTGCTCAAACTAGTAAAACCTGATGCCGTACTCTATCAAAACAAAATTCATATAGTATTTCGATCAGAGGTTCAAGGTTGTTTCAGGGTTCGATAAAATTTCAGGTTTTTTCATATGTAATTATAAGACTGTAAAGGACTACCTAAGACAACCAAAACACTGTCGATAAATAAATTTAGCGTTCAGTTAATGCTACTGATTCACAGACTTTATCATTCTGAGACGCATTGGCTCTTTCTTTTTTTTAAACAATTGACGCATTGGCTATCGATCCTATAGTACTGAGGAATGAACTTGCGAGAAAGATAATCAAACGTCTTTTCGATATAACTCGTATAGTTTGAATAGTTTTGAATAGAAATACTGATAATCTAGCTCAGTAGAAGCCGCCACAGAAACTAAGAGGGTTACCTAAGTGAAGTGGTGAAGCCAGCCTATCGCATTGAACAGTTGAAAATGAAATAATTACAATAACAAAGTATACTACAATAGAAGGTCAATACTGCACGACTAACTATCTGGTTCATACTGATACGACAGGATTAATGTACTTGCAAATATTCAACCACACCTGCCATATCTTGACTCAATATATGCAGCCTTGGACAAAATGGTTGAGAATTTTTGAGTTTGTCATGAAGGAAATCTTGTGTAATACACAGTTAAATCCACTTACAATGAACCCCTCCCCCAATTCGATATTGATTCTGTTGAGAGGGAGACGTGCTACCCAATGAAACCAATATTGTGCTGAGGGGCCGGGGGGGGGGGGGGGGGATCTTATTCAGATCATTTTTTATGAGGAAAAGTTTATATTTCAGTTTTGATATGATCAAATGTTTGCAACTCCTCTTGTCCAAGATTGTGGTTCCACAAGGCACCTTATTCTAACTTTTCACACCTTACTACCACTATTCTACTGCGTGTTATGACTCCGCGCATTCATGCACGCCCTATCCGGACTTCGCATACATTGGGACTAGAACTTGTTACTGTGATGTTAGCCTCGTATTTATATTTGTAAACCTTATCCAGCGTTGCGCACTTCCTTTTTCGGATTAACCTTGCAGCTTTTTTACTTTTATGTTACCTAAACTTTAAGTTATATATAACTGATATAAGAATATTTCCGATCTAACATTGCGCGCTTCTATTCTTAAATTAACCAGCCCGGGTTGGCTTTTCCAGGAACAAATTTTTATGTTATAACTTCAGTAGCATATATTATCTGAAAGGCTTATTATCTAGGGGGGGGGGGGGGGGGGCGGGGACGGGGGCGGAGCGATACCATACTTATAGACGGATTTATAAAAACGGTTTTCTACGTTATTCTAGAATTATAAAGATTTGGCTATAAATATACCATCGATTGCTATATTTAGATGAGAGTTAAGGCACTAGGCCTCGCATTAAGGCTCGCAACTTATCCATTACTCATGCTATATTTAGAGTCTATTTAGAGCTATCCTTGATTTATAACAGATCTTTAAAGGAAGTAGGGTTCATTAGTGCAGGGCGTAGGCAGTAAGAACTTAATGCCCAACGGCTATACCCTGTGAAAACCTATCTATCACTCCAATAATGTTCAACTAACTTTGTAGGACGTTATGTACCGCACTTAGGAAGGCCACTTGGATGGCGTTAACGTGTAGATAATAAATCTTGCAAAGTAGCCTTCTTAGGCCTTTCGCTTCTACTTGAGTGTCTCGCTATACTAGAAGGTCTGCGTTTGTTTATTGTTGCGCCAGAGCAGGCCCAAACAATCATTATTTCTAAAATTTCTTAGCGTTCAATTAACTTTGTAGGACGTTATTTAACGCACTTAGGAAGGCCACTTGGATGGCGTTAACGTGTAGATAATAAATCTTGCAAAGTAGCCTTCTTAGGGCTTTCGCTTCTATTCGCGTGTCGCGCTATAATTGTACTTGAAGATCTGTGTTTGTTTATTATTGCTTCATAGCAGGCCCAAACAATCTTTATTTCTAAAACAATAATGAATAGTTCTAATACATCAATGGTTATTAGACCTCTTTACCTTGGGCCTAATGTTTTCTCAGGGCCTCACTGAAAACCGCTATTGTAAGTGGGCTCCCTGACGAAAGATTTATTTATTATTATTATTATTATTATTATTATTATTATTATTATTATTATGTTTTTCCATTTCAGACCACGTGTCATTTCCTAGAGTATCATTTCATTGTTTAACGGTTGCGCATAAGAAAATACATTAATATGGATATAACTCAAACAAAGAATCTCATGCTCAAGAGAATGACACTTGGTCGGAAATTTAATGGAAAAACATTACGCCTAAGTTAACTAGATCTGTTTGGTAAATTACATGGTTTGACGGAGTCATCCCATGGAAAAGGAGATATATACTCTCAGCTTGACTTTCATTTTTTCAGTTGCATTTTTAAAATGTATTTTGATTTTGCGCGATTGCCTTTGTTTCTCTTAACCGTAAACTTCAACAGTCCCAAACACATTCCGCACATAAACTCTTAACCCGACCTCAAACTAAGAAAGAAAAGCCTCAATGTGAACTGGCCAAAGCAATTAATTTTTAATTGAATACGAGCATCACGACAGACTATTCAGTTGTCAACACTTATTATTAATTACATTATTGCATGCGTCGAGCAAGTTCGATTTGAATATTACAGTGTCGTGCACTAGATATGTAGTCTATCAGTGAACAGTTTACGGAATTTTTCAATTTTCAAATAGTGCGCAATTATCCTATGATTATTTAATTTTTTGTTTTTGCAAAGTACGTGTCCAGAAATGACCTACGCTCCCATAATAGTGCGTCTATATTATTTAATATCAGTTTATAAATGGTGCGCTGTTATTAGTTACGTCTAAAAATTTTATATTATAATAATCAGTTGATGTCACTTCTAAATATATTTATGATTTTCTGAACTTTCAGATCTTAGATCCATCATCAGGGACTGTTATGGTATTACAGCTATGACTGAAAAACGACTCAACTGATTTCATGCGAAACCAGCGTAACCATTGATGATGCGAAAACTCGGAAAATAATAAATATATGTAGAAGAAACATCAACTGATAATTCTTAAATTTGATTAATTATTTGTTTATTAAGTGCACATCTAGAAATTACCCACATACGGTCCAGTGCGTCAATATTATTTTCATACCAATCCCTAAATAGTGCGCAATTACTCGTTATATTTGATAATTATTTTATAGATATTTAATAATGTAATAAATGTAATAAAAGTGCGCGTCGCTTAGAAATTACACACACAAAATGGTGCGCAATTACTCATTACGTCTTAGAGTAATTTCATTATTATTTAATCATTTCTTTGGAAAGTGCGCACCTAAAAAAACCCACACATAGTCAAGTGCGTAAACTTTTTTGAATTTTTGAAAGATCATTTTCAAGAGATTCATTTTCGTTTTGTTTTTTTATCGTAAGAGCAAATGTTTTTCGGATCGAAAATATTGCAATAAATGTTTGAAAAGTGCGCGCCGCCTAGAAATTACTCACACAAAATGTCTTAGAGTAATTTCCTTAATATTTAATCATTTCTTTGGAAAGTGCGCACATAAAAAATTCCCTCACATAGTTAAGTGCTTAAACTTTTTTGAATTTTTGAAGGATATTTTTTCAAGAGATTCATTTTCGTTTTTTTTTTTATCGTAAAAGCAAATGTTTTTCGTATCGAAAATAATGCAACAAATGTTTGAAAAGTGCGCGCCACTTAGAAATTATCCATACAAAATGGTGCGCAATTACTCATTATGTCTTAGAGTAATTTCAATATTATTTAATCATTTCTTTGGAAAGTGTGCACCTAGAAATTCCCCACACATAGTCAAGTGCGTATTTCTTTTTTGAATTTTTGAATTATCATTTTTCAAGAGGTTTATTTTTTATTGTAAAAGTAAATGTTTTTTTTTTAACGAAAAATGTGGAATCAGGAATTCCTTAGCTAATTTTAGACTAAGAGTTCTGAAATGACTTGTATTTTCGTCGTAGTTATTACTACCTCTCGAGACAGCATCCGATAGATGCTTCAATGCTTTGACATATCATCAAATTAGTTTTAAATGAAAAGCCTGCCCTCTCCGATTTAACTTCCGCAACTATGATAAAAACGAGCACTAATAGCAATGTTGTATTTTTAGATCAATTCAACCATTATATTTAGCGCAAGTTAATCATACAGTTGTATGTGGAGAGCTACTCTGATGGTCAAAGAACTATACATACATGAGTTGAGCTTTTTTTCTGTGGGAAAAAATATTGATTAGTATCCACTTGGGGTTGTTAAAGCTTCTGAAAAGCTTTCCCAAATATGGAAGAAAACACCTTGAAGAACTCCTGATTTGGATGTCAGTTTATAGATCATTTTCTCTGCAGCCACCTGACAGGATAAATTATTTATTCGTCCCCATTGCCGGAGATTTCTTTTTTTGCGTATTCTTTCCTACCTTATGCATATCCTCAATAGTGTTTTTAACGAAATCCCATTTGCTGAAATAGATTAGACTTTAGTAGTCAACAAAAGCTATAATTTATGTAATTATTGAATTAGGAAATAAGTCTAAGTTTTACACAGTTAAGCTCTGTGCAGCCACCTAACAGGATCACTTATTTGAAACTAATGTCAATCATTTCTATTTTTGTTCATTCCTTTTTCAATTTTATGCATATTCTCATTTAAGCGAAATCCCACAGATTGAATGTTATTAGTGAAGAAAAGCTCTAATTTATGTAATTACTGACTTAGGAAATAAATTAAAGTTTTTCAGGATCACTTATTTGAAACTATTGTCAAATATTTCTATTTTTGTTCATTCCTTTCCAATTTTATGCATATTCTCATTTAAGCAAAATCCCACAGATTGAATGTCATTAGTGAACAAAAGCTCTGATTTATGTAATTACTGACTTAGGAAATAAGTTGTTAAAGTTTGCAGGATACTTATTAGGACTTTTGTCGAACATTTCTATTTTTGTTCATTCCTTTTCTATTTTAGTCATATCCTCATAAGTATCGTTAACGAAATCCCTTTTGCTGAATCAGATTGAATGAGTAGTCAAAAAGAGCTCTAATTTATAATCACTAGATTAGGAAATATATCTAACTTTTACACAGTTTAAAAGCTCTGCGCACTGAGCAAACTAAGAGGATCACTTATTTCCTTTTTTATAAATATTCTCTTTAGGATTTAGTGTCTAAGAAGAATGAAATTCTTTGTTTTCTCCTCGGCCAAATTGAGCTGCATCGGCGTTACGTGCAAGGGGTCTATGACTTCTTGATATTTAATTGGCTAGAAGGAGGGTAGTCTGATGTCTTTCTAAAAAAACCCTTAGCTTCGTGGCACCCAACTCGCACCCCCTGTCATTCCTAAGGTCCAAGGTCCACCATCTCCGATTTTCATTCCTTCGCAAAACCTAACGCGCTAAATTCCAAATCGATCTCATATCGTGAGTTATTAATACCCTGACTTTGATCAGCCAAGATTGTTTCAGGATACGATATGTACCAATGCAAGTTAGCCATGTCCTGACTTTGATCTGTTTGATCGATCAGCGCAGAGGTTGTTTCAGAGTATCGATAGATAAAATTTGAAGGATCATACCCCATCCACCCTTGTTACTGCGAACATTGGATATATTTTGTAATACTTTGAACCTTTTTGAAAAAAAGCCTCTGAGATTTACGTATAGTTCTGCGTAGACGAGCGCGCAATCACCGAGGGTCAAACACTCCTGCATTAAGTTACAGCCGTATACAGTCTTCTTTAGTTTAAAGCTCAAAGCCTCCTTTTCAAATGATAATATATAGACATGCGTTCTGCTATGATTAGACTATTTCTTTACCCTTTACTTTAGAATATTTTTTCAAGATCTCGAAAACTGAAATTTACGATTCCGATTCCGCATCTATAGTCGCGGGTTAGAGCCTGTCGAGGATCAGGTATCAGCTTATACTGCATACTCAGGCTACGCCCTCCGTATATGTTTACGAGCTATCACTAGTGTCTAAATGTACAAAGCCTTATAATCAAATAATACTGACGGTAGCAGCTAAAGCAAGGCAGTTCTATTTCCTTAGTATAAATTGTTTAGCTGTTGTTTGTAGACTGTAAATAACCATCGATGCATTCCCATTCAGTTTTGATTGCTTCATGAACACCATATTGGCATGATTCCGAGTTGTTTGTATTCTTGTCTGCGTGTGAGGCCAGAGGTCATGAAAACAAAGATGCATTAGCGTCGAAAGAATTTAGTGTTCGCTCCGTGCGCTTACGGAGATCTAGGCTTAAGGTGGGCGATAACTAAACAAAGAGTGCGCCTCGAAATAGAACCCACTTGAATCCCTTGCTCTATTTAGTAATCCCTGCTTTATGGTACTACGGGATTATGTATTATCCTTGAAGGGGTTTTGTTATCCTGTAAAACCTTAATTCTTTCAGTGAAAATTTGATAAACAAAGTTGACTTCGTGAATAGGGAAAGGGGTGCGTGAGGGTGAGTTAATGGGAAAAGGGGGTCGCGTGAGGGTTTGAATGCATTCAGTAAAAATTTGATAAACAACAAAGTTGACTTAGTTAATAGGGAAGGGGGGGGTGCGTAAGGGTGAGTTAATGAGAAAAGGGGGGTGCGTGAGGGTATGAATGCAGTAAAAACTTCATTAACAACAAAGTTGACTGAGTAGATGAGAAAGGGGGTGCGCAACGATGCACGAGGGTAAACCGTGACTCAAGTTACAAGAGGAAAGCTATCACCCCTCAACATCGTAAGCCGGGTTATAGTGAAATAGAAAAAAAATAACTGGGATCAAGGCCGCGCGAAACGTGAATATAAGAACAACCCAAATTCAAAAAGCTTCACCTCCCCACCCTCGCCCTGAAATAGTGCGCAATCAGACCTGCATGTGTTCAGATCGAAGCGATCTTCTAAGTCCAGACAAGAAAAGACTTGAGGTCAAGAAATGACATGAATCTCGCCATTGTGTCTGTAACATTATAAGCAATCATTCTAGAACTATATATGTTTAGGATTTTTGAAGTTCCATTATTTTGCTTAATACAAACCGGAAAATCTATTTAGGATTGTTTTAAAAAAGGAGTCAGTTGATTTTCCTGTATCAGTATTCTTAGATACCCTAAATCGGGCCAAAAACTCATCAGTCTAGATCATAGGTTCCATAGAAATATCTTTTATTTCCCTCTCGGCTGGAGCCCATTGTTTCGCATATGTCATGAAAGATCAGGCTGATCGATTTGCTTCTTCTATTGTGATCTAGGTTTTCAGGGTTAGTATCATGTTGACACAGAAGGGGGGGGGGGGGGTGGTCATGAATGCGGGTTATTGGCAAGAATGCTACTGGAATCAGAACGACAATTACCATTTCAATAAGTGTTTCTTTACGTCTCCTTAGAAATCTTAGAAATTGAAAATCAAAAATCAAACAAAAGGGATGATAAATTGCATTAAAAGTTTTTCACCTCTCACCCCTCGTATTTTGTCCTCGAATTTACGATTCATATTTTGAACTCTATGATTATTGTGTGAGTATGTGTTCATCTTATATGGACTTAGAGGAGTGCTTTTGATCCATTTTCAAGCCTCCAGCAGAAAAGTTATGATTTTAGTATTGCCATACAGCCATCTAGAAAACATCCCTCGACTGATCTGGGCCTGATCTGATCTACCGACTTCAAAAAGTCACTCCGAACGGAAATCTCTCAATATTCCTGGATCACAAGCAAGTTTTTCTGATGCAATTTTATTCTAGTCTTGCCTCCAAGCAAATCACATATACATGTCCTCACATGACTTTTTATTTACCCAGACACTGAACAAATCATTTACACCGACTATCTTTTAAAAATTGAATTTCAATTTCACTGACTCCCCCACTTGGCACTGACTTGGAACTATAAATACCTGAAAATATGTTGTTAAATTTTGAAAATAAACTGGGTTTGTAACAGGCTGGCTTTATTTACGACACTTAAAAACAACCTTGTTATTGTGGAGTGAAATACTTTTTGAATAATTTATTTCTTACCCGCAATATTTGGCCCCGTGAGAGCGCTTACATAACTCAAAAATAATAGAAAATTGAGCTGAAAAGATACGAAAAACATAAAATTTTTACTTTAGGATTGACTAAAACGGTGGATAGTTTTGCAATTTAGAATAAAAATTTAGTAAAACTGTGATTGTTTTAAAGAAAACCAGCAATATTTACAGTCGGGATCTTTCGAAGTAATCAACACGAGGTCGTCAAACCGGTTATAACCGGTTATTGTCTTGTTTATCTTCGCCATCTTTGAGCAGAGTGGGACGTGACGAAGAAGAAATACTCGATGTGTGAAGTTTTTAGGAAGAAAACAAATACATTACTTTGATCTTCACGAAACCTGAGAAAATAATGTCACGATAGAGGGAAATTGTATAAGTTTTAGAGCTTGCAAGCTAAATAATTCTGCCTTAAAGCACTCGCTTGAAATTCGAAGCTTGCCTCTCAGCATGAAATATAATTCCACACTGTTTGAGCGCGGCTAATCGAAATAATATCTTGCTTGACTAAAACCCTTCAGAATTTTGCCTCCAAAAAGAATTTATATCATTATTCATAGCATTAAATACCAACCAAAAGCCAGTCGGTAAACATTGCATGTTGCTTGCAGAAATACGTTTTAGAAATACATTTCATAAGTTGTTGATTTCACCACAATAAACAAGACATTTTTTCCTTCAAAATAGTTTATTGATATAACTATTCTTTTTAACGTTTACAACGTATGGATAAGTATATTTTTGTTCTCTTTTATGTAATAAATAGAGTCATTTGATCTTAAATTTTTTACATTTAGTGATCTGGTGGATCGTGTTACATCAGCCTAGATCGTCTTGGGTTTGGCCGAGCTTCGAGCTCGATATTTCTGAACTTGAAAATATTTGTCGAAATAATCTTTAGTAAAAGAATATAATATTCTATGTCGTAGCTACATATAGTTCTTTCTAGGCTACCTAAGGATTAATTAATTGGAGTCGATCTTAACTAGAAATATGCTTTATAAACAGATTGTTAAGTGAAAATCACTCAACCGGTCATTGATGAATATGATCAAGCTAAAGAGAGTTCTCTAAACTAAAAATGCTTGCCTTTTTTCAGATGACAACGGCTAACAACTGTTATTCAGTCATAATTCTCTAAGTTTTTTAACTTAGGAGAAGTAATGTTCAGTTCTTTTGAGGTCTTGATCTGTATTCTTTGGACCCGTGAATGTTGACACGTCCTTCCCAAACTGGGATTGTCGGTAATCTAAGAAGACCTTCGAGCGAACTTGAACATTTTTCGCACAACTTTCCGCTTGCTCTTGCTGTTCAGTCTTATATATTGTGGGAAGATTGAACAAAAGTTATCTTTGAGTCCTTACAGCAACGTTTTGCCGAACTAGCTTGAAAGGTAACTGTTTCTTGCGAGCTTGCACTCTTGAAGTTGTGGAGCGGACAGTCTTGTCCGAGTTTAATAAAGGCGAAATATTTTCGCCAATATTGATGCGTTTTCCAGCAAGGATCATCAAGATCGTTGATCAGCTTTCAATAAGCATTTTCAAGTTCAGTTTAAGTGCTTGCTTTTTCTCGCTTGAGGTAGTGACGATGGCGAAAACGACGACCGTTTTCGAGACTTGCACGGGTTCCTCCTTGCAGTGCTCTTTCGCGGTGTTTTGACGAGAGATTCTTCTCCTTTCTCCCCAACCTAAGAGGGTCGATTTCGATCTCTTTCTCTTCATCAATGTTCTCAAGGCAAGGCTCAAAATAAGTAGAGGGAAACCTGTACTTCTTCTTCCCCTTTAGTCTTCTGCGATGATGTTTACGTCTTGCCCGTGGACTTGGGCTTCTTGTTCGGGTCTCCGGCATTGAGTTGTCCAAGCATTCAAAAGCCTTGCTCTGCCCGTATTTGAAATCAAAATCAAATCCCTTGTCCAAAGTGTAGTCAGTCATTGAGACTGGGCTTTCAGAAACAGCTTGTTCCTTGGGTCTTTCGAGACACATGTTTATGTTTTCTTGGAAAAAATCGCTTGATAAATTTCGATAGTCCTCACAGTTCTGATGTTTCATAAAAATGAGGGGCTATGGTAATGAGCGGGCTTTTATAGGCACGTCCACCAGAAACTGTGGACGTGATGTCCGAGCATACATAACTATAAAAAATTGATGGCCTTATATATTCAACCAATCAGAGCGCGAGTTTGGTGTCGAAGCTTTACATACATGATAACCTCTGACAGCATTGACAATCAACAGCGAGGGGTCTTCGAATTCGCTTTCGGTTCTGGTTCAAAATTCCACCTCTAAATTCACTAAAATTTCAACTTTTATCCCGGTAATCATATTATTACATTCATATTTAGTGATCAATGTAAATTTCAGGGTTGATTTTAGCAGAAAGAAGCCAATTATGTGCTTATAAACATAGGAACGTGCCTCAGGGTTGAAAATAAACACGCTGGGTTCACTTGCTCTGTTGACATATGGAAATGATTGACAGCTGTAATTGAAGCCATGGATCCCGCCTATCGCCTCATTATCATACGAACATAACAAGCCCGGGCAAAGCGCTTTTATAGGGTCATGATTGACTTCGATTGAAGATTATATGAACTTATCAAATTTCTTTTATGCTTCGAATTTTCCGAAACAAAGATTTTCAAAAGACACTTAAGATTATTCTTTCGAATTCTTTAAAGAATTTGATCAATTTTTATCGTTCGCATTTCTTTATGAAATTTAAAAGAGATGCATAGCCTACGTGGTTGAAATTTACGTAGACATGTTAGAAATTGAATCTTAGAATATGAACGTGATGAAATATTTTTAGGGGTTAAATCTGTGACCAAAAATGATTGAAAATACAGCTGAGGTTAGGCTAAAGTAAACGCAGTTTATTCACCCTGTCACGATTGACTGAGTAATCATCACGCTCCAAAATATGGAAAAAAAACTAGAATAATCAGCATTTTTGTTTTTCTTGAAACATGAACACCTTCCACCTGTACACAAACAACTTTGTCAAGATGCGTCATTTTTGGACCTGCATATCACGAACTGATCTAATTTAGATTATTGTAACGCGTCTTTTAATCAATTCAACTATAGTTTCTCTTTCATCAAAGCGATGATTGTCCGTGGTCACGCCGCTACAATAGTCAATTACGTCAAGCCTTGCCGTGACGTCAGGGATGTGTTTGTTGGGAGGGCCGTTCGGACTACCTTTTATGGAAGCCAAAGACGGATAATTTTTTTCTTTGCAAAACTCAACCAATATCAAAAATGCTTTCTTCTAAAACACATGCAATGGTAATCCTAGCTTAAGGCGTTTTCAAATTTATTGAAATTAAGTTAAACATTTATTGTTTTGAGGACAATTGATATTTATAACTGGCTATTGAAGGGATTTGTAGGGAAGCCACTTAACTGTTCCCAAGAGTTGGACACTTAAATGGCTTCCTTACATTTTTTACGCTTTTTTCTCGGAATCCATGTCAAGTTTTAGCAAAAATAACTTTGTAAATAAGCTAGAAAACAAAGGGAAGTTATGGAATGCGTCAAATGTTTCCTAGCACTGGAACAAAAACATCTTTGAAATAATTTGAAATAATTTGAATAGCTATTACAATTGTTTTGCTCAACTCTCTGCTTGATATCGATCCAAACCCACAATACTTTCGATGATAGAAATTATTCATTCAACTCACGTTCCAAGGGATATGGCATATAGAATAGCCAATCACTGAGCAGAACAACCACCTAATGATCTATTTTATTTATCAGAAGACAAATACACCGGTTCCTATTTTAATGAAGTCGGAGCAAACTTATTGCAGTCTCTATCCCTTCCTCTAGCCATATTTTGTTGTTCAATTTGTTTTCGTTTCTTGTATTGAATTCTTTTATTTCAACGGTTCTATTCTTGGTCGCCAAATAAGTTGTGTGTTTTTTTTCCCTTCTTCTTCCAGTACTAGATATTGATAGACCTCTGCGTTCTGACGGAAGTTAGCGAGGGCGTATAGTAACCTCGAACAAAGACCAGGTCGATACAGTTCAATTCATTTCATCAATGAACTAAATCATTCATTACTTCTACAAAGATACTAAACATACTGTGAAAAACATCGTCCTGTTATATATTTCTTAGTGTGTTGTTTGCTTCACTTTTTTGCTATCAAATATAATCTGTTGCGGTTTCATCTCCGTTTTGAAAGGGCTTCTTATAGACTTAAGTTGATTGTTATCCTGCAAAATACGAATCAGTCGCTGTAAAACAAGTTTATTTTCCAAAAAAAATATTAGAATTAGCTCTAGGCAGTGCAAGATGAGGTAACTTCTCTGCAGTTTGTATATATTGTACCTGAGCCAAGTTTGGGCACAAAATGTGACCTAGTGAACCATACAGACTCAGGCACCCAGTGTCCCGGATCATTTAGTTTTTTTCTTTCTTTCTTGTTTTCATATATTTTTATCTAATCGGTCAGCCGATCATCAATGGATAGTCACGTCCTGTTTTTCCTACTTTACCGGGATGTTTTTCAACTCTAGTCGGATCCAACTCCATATCATCAAGCTATCAAAACATTTTACAATTTCTTCGATTGGCTTACAAACTCGATAAGTACTTTGCCTTTAGTCATATAAGTCTGCAATAAATGTTTAGGAGGTCGGCTTCTTCTTTTGATAGCTTAGTATGGAACTTTTTTTTCCAAGGGACGTGGCTAATAGAGGATGTTAACTGGACGTGATTATTTTATATGTCACCTTTGAGTTAATAGACGTCCTGTCAATTAATATAATCCCATCGTCTCACCCTTTTAAAACATGGTTCGCTTTGGAGGTGTCAATCAATTTGCAAGCTATTAACACACGTTCACACTCATTTTCTACCACGCAAACTTTATATATAAATTATTATTTAATAATACTAAGAAATACAGCTTTCTATCTGGTTCTAGCGTTGCTGTTTGATTTTGAAAACATTCTCGCGCATTTTGCGGAACGCAGTGCTAAAAAATTCTTGTCCAACCATCCAATCCCTGACAATTTCCCGTCTAACTTCTACTGACATTTAGCAAAAGCTCTTGAGCACCAATGATTGTGACACGTATAGCATTCCCAGCAGGACAATGATTTATCCACAGAGGTTAAAGGTAGTTGGCATGTTATTGAGACTGAAAGGGTTCCTGGCGCCAGTCAGCTCTGTTGGACATGAGCCCAGTTGTGAGATAATGTATGCTAAATTACCAGCTAGTCAGGAAACGATTCGTTTTCGTTGTTTATCCTTCGAATGATTAGTAGTCTTGTGGACCAGCCATTTTATTCATTTCTTAATCTGCGCCCAAACTAAAATCTGCTTGTCTATTGAGTGAATTATTCTGATCGTCTTTGGATTTTTGGTTGGTATTGAATTAGCCTCCTTTGCAGACCTTCTTAGGGTCGTCACGTCGTCACGCAACGTTTCTCGTGGGGAGAGAAGTATTGCGTGACGGCCCTAAGATCGTCTGCGTAGGAGGCTAGTATTGAATTGATTTCCTCAAACATTTGGACAAAATGATTTTATAACGCAAAATTCAGTAGCATAAAACTAATCGCTTCAAAACAGGATGGACAATATACCGCTAATCCCAGGCGAACGATTAGTAGGAAAACTGAAGAAATCGGTTTTAGGAATTGATGACAGTGAGGGCGGTCGAAATGGATGCGCGGGCAGCTAGAATTGCTGCGCATGCTGGGAGGCGGGTAGGAACAGATTGGTAGACCTTGCGCAACTTAGAACATAAAGGTATTTAGTTCTGAGTGTTGCAATAAACTTGATAGACATTATCTGTTCTCGTAGACATTATCTGTTCTCACAGCTGGGTCTTGATTTCTTATTGTCTGAAGAAAGTTAAGACCTTATAATCCCTTTTCCAGGTTTGCTGGGACCTCTTAAGAAGACCTCTTGAGAAGACTATTAGGAAGACCGTTGGGTCAATGTGAGACTATACCATCTTAATGGACGTGCAGAAAATCATGCCCGCGCATTTATTCAATACAAGTAGAAACATTTTGTTGAAAAATGAAAAAATAACGTCCAACAAGTATATAACGCTGAGAATGAATGTTCCATCTCTGGAACATAACGATACATGAAATGCAGTAAAACGCCCGCGCATCGTTAAGTGGCAACTGATAAAGGTTGGCTGCTTTAGGACTTTGGCAACTGGTCGTTAGACGTTGTTCAACTATCACCAAATTCTTAGATATTTTTAGGATTTAGTTGTACGTTTTTCACATCCTTTGATGATTGTTCGATGACCTGAATGCTTGGATAACAAACATTGTTAAAATGCTCAAAAACTCGACGTGGAAGAAACCAAATAGGATATACTATACTTAGATAGTTCTTCATCTGATCTGGTACTAGTACAGAGTTAGAAGCTAAGCTTATAATTTATCAAATCAGCATTGAACGTGCAATAAATAGTCACTATATATTTTCAGTTCTAAATAATGACAGCTTTTTATAATTAAAACAACTGGTGACCATAGAAACGCTTTCGTTCTCTACCAATGTATTTTCCATATGCTAGACTTTTTCGCTTTCTACACTTCAGTACGCGTTTGACTGCACGATTTTTACAGCCTGACCTTGGTTAGTATAAGGGATAGATTAAATGAATAACTGTTGCATTCATAGCTAAGTGTTTCTCAAAATCCAAAGATAGCATTGTTTCTAGGTAACACCCCTCCGACTAGGTCCTTCCATATCCACACGTGGGCTTTGAAATTCCACCACCACCACCCCTCCCCAGTTATTGACTCATTTTCCTTTTGTAAGCTCAAATTTGAAGCTAGAATCTTTCTAGATCTTTTCTAACCAATATCTAGAATACATTGCTGTATATAACATCGTTATTAATTTTCATTGTCCTGGTGGGGTTGAGAGACCTTAAAAGGAAAATCCGCGCTTGAGCATCTGTGGAAAAGGGGTTCAAGTCAAGTGGTCATAGCGATGAATATTTTGACTTCACTTTTCTGTCACTCATTACTCTGAACAGCTAAAGATCCTTCTAGAAGAACCTTCTTTCCATACTTTTCTCAAACCGGTTTTGAAAGTATTTTTTTCCATGTATTTTGTATATATATTTTAAGACCTTTCATAGTAATATTGAGCCCTCAAGCGCTGAAAAGTTGTCAACTCTGAATTTGATTTCCAAAAAAATATATTTTTGTTTCAAGAAAAGAACCGGGTCAACTTCTAGAAGATTCTACTGTTATTTCAACTCTGTCATTTTGAAACAAAAAATCTAGTTAACCAAATTTCCCCGCCTACCTCATCCTGGGGTCAGAATGTGCTGTTACCATGGCGACATCACCAACTGCCAGTTTCCGAGAGATTTCCGATTACGTTAATGTTCCGAATTTAATTGTTTTTCCGCAGAAAAATCACGAAAAAAAATTCTTCATCAAAACCAAATGTATTTATTTTTATTCCTCGGTTATTCCTAACTATGTGCGAGCAAAATTAGCACGGTTTTCTGTCAATGTCTTTGTCTCCAATTAACAACCGTTATTTTTTAGGTTAGAACTGGTTTATAAAAAGAAAAGAAAAATTAAAAATAGGTTTTGATCACTCAAGGGTATTTATATAAAATATTATGTTTTCTAGAATGCGATTAGAAGATGAAGTCCACGGTTTTATCTGCTCCGATAAAGAAGCAAAAATGGCCCCCCCAAGCTGGTCAAAATACTGACAAAAATAGCTTCGATCTTTTATTTTAGGAAACAAAATCAGAAGAGCTTGAATTTTGGTGTGAAAAGCACAGAAAATTTTAATAGAAGGGAAAAAGGTTAGAAAAAGAAAATCTTAAATAGCTATTTTAACAATTTAAGGACAGAAAGTCAAAAGTTGAGTTCGGCATATATTGGTGTCTTCAAACCCAATCATCGCTATATTTAGACTATTACTAACTTGATATTCATCACGATATACTGGAGTCAATACATCACATTTTGACTTCCAACAATAATTACACTATGCCCTTTTAAAGACAGCAATACTTGGTCATTACAGAGATTAATTATAGTAACTCGCTAATCCTACACAATACTATCCACTAAGAATTCACTAGGCTATTCATAACACTAATAGTAGTTGTGTATGATATTTTAAATCGACTCTGTACACGAAAAGTGTTATATTTTTTACAAAAGTAGTACGATTGCTAGTGTAGTTTATCTGGGTTTTATTCTACAGGGTCGTAAATTATATATCCTTAAAGCGATACACTCTATTACAACACTTATGTCAGCAAATTCCTTGACAAATATTGCATCTTTTTTTCATGTTTAATATAACTTTGTTTTTTGATTATTCCTTAACGTGTTGGAATCCACTCCTACAGCGATAGTTCACTATCTTCCCTCTTCAGTAGATATGTTATAATTTTAGGACTTTTTCTTCACAAAAACGAAAGCATAACACAATAATTGAATACGGGTTTATATTTGGAATCAATACTTATCGTTCAAAGAATAACAGGTCTAATACCAAGGTTCAATTTCTAGGATTATAAATATTGTTCGTTCGTTTTATAATCACTCAATTTAAAGTCTTTTTTGGCATTCGCTTATTAAGATTATGCACATCATTACAAGAACTAATTCAAAGACTGAATTTCTTCATATATTCTTCCCCAAAATGCATCTAACAGCAACGAAAAAGAAAAAAAACCAAAAGAATAACTCAAACGTTTTGTTCACAAAATGTTTTTCGCCTGGCCCAAAATTCCTAACTAAACAGCAAACCAAACATTTTGGCGCGAATATTCGATCATTTCCTAGAACCGGACGATCAAATATTCTCATTTTATTCTTTGTAACCATTAAAGGTTAAGAGCATTGAAGCTATATATATTGTTTTGGATCACTTGAAATACTTGGTGGCATAGATCCGGAAGTCCTTCCTAATCTAGAAATTCTTCCATTTGAGAAACTTTGATGTCATTATGTTAGTCAGGCGGATCCAATAGATTATGGAACGGAAATGGCGCGAAAACAAGATCACGTGACTTCGTGGTTATTCATGATTATTTCAAAGGGAATGACCTAAGCATTAGTAAGACTTGTTTATTGACATATTTGCGGTCTGACTCATAGACGAATGTAGTTAGACGCGTGTAGTGGTTTGTTGTGTATGTTTGACTCTTTGAATAAATAACGTAAACAAAACAATGCTACTGTTGGATGACGTGTTTTCTGAGTCGTGTAGTGTGGTGTGTCAACAGGTTGTACAGCGAGAAAAATGGCTGACGAAAGGAACGAGAATAGACATGAAAGAAGCACTGAAAAATGGCGAAAAATGTTGATGGAGTTTTTATTTATACGCATGATTTTTAAAATTTGCACATTCATTATTTTTTATTATTTATCATCGTTTTACTTTGGTAACTTCTTTTCAGTGGCTTCTATGTTTGACGAGATTTTTTAACAAGCATGTCATATGACAAGATGACGGTTATTAAGTAGATTGGTAGCCAAATGCTCATGACAATCTTATTTTCCCTTACTACATTACAATATGATCAGACATATTCATATCCAAATTTCTTTATATTGTACATCTTCCATATATATTTTATCTAAAGTAGATTGATAAAGCTTATTATTATAGACATCCACTGATTCCCAACACCATCCAGTATTTTCGTTTTTATATGTTGTTTTTATTATTTATGTTAATTGTATATGAAGCACTTGTCTTAAGTTCGAGGCGAGAGGAACTCCTTGATCGTAAATGTATCTAGACCGCTGACTACATGTCAGTGGTTTACGTTGTTTCTCTTTCAAACAATACCTGCGTACATCCGATACTGTATTTGATAATAAAAATAAGTGGCATTCAACGCTCAATAAGTGTGACGGTTATTGATGAAGCATTTCGTCCAGTGTAGCAAGATAGGAAATATATTTTACGCAAATGAGGATTTTTGAGGTTTTTTAATCTTACACAACGTTATGCTCATCCTCCGATCATGTGACGTTAGTTGACGTACCGTATATCCTGTTCCTCTACCTGCCCGTCACGTGAAGGGAGGAAAGCGTGGGTCGTGACATAAAACATTTGCAGTCACATGATACCGTTTATTCCAACCAGTGTGTGCTTACTGCACTCTACTGGTCCTGTACATGTATACCTGCCCGTTATGTCAGTGAAGAGAGGGAAGCGTGGGTCGTGACGGTGAACGTTATCAGTCACATGACACCGTTTATTCCACTTGTGCACGCTTACTGCACTCTACTGGTCATGTACCTGCCCGTCATGTGAAGAAAGAGAAGCGTGGGCCGTTAAACGTTACAAGTCACTTGATATCGTTTATTCCAACCTGTGCACGCTTACTGCACTCTACTGGTCCTGTACCTGCCCGTTATGTGAAGAGAGAGAAGCCGAAACATTTCCAATCATCTACATGCTTTTGTGCTTATTAACTTCAGTCTTAAAACATAGAAAAACAGAAAACTATCATATTCAGAAATTAAGAAATTAATATAATTACATCTGCTACTGATCATATCTATATAACTATATATGATACTCAAGACTTGATCGTATCTATTAAAACGTCAATTAGTCCTGGGTTTTTCCACGTTTCCTATGTAATGACCCTCAAGTGTTAATGAGCTGATCTCAGGAACTATACCGGTAATGGTATGTCAACCCGGCTAATACCACTACAAAACTGCCAAAGTTGATTGGAGCGCAAGATTGGCTCGACTTTGAATAGAGCGTGCAAATTTGCACGGAGGGCAGAACTTGGTTGGCAGCGATCTATGATGTCTTGTAGGCGACTCTTGACTTGTTCAGCAATTTGTCTTCGGGAATAAAAATATAATCATGGTCATTAATTGATAACATAGAATATACCCCTTGCACGTGATGTCAAAGCAGCTCAATTTGGAGGACAAAACAAAATAATTTCGATCTCCTGAGAATTGGAGATTGAAAATTGAGCTGCATTCCGATATACTGCAAGGGGTATATGGAGGTTACCTTTAGAGATTAGTTATAACAGACTGTAAATACATTATTAGTGATACATATTACGATTCTTTGTGAGAAACAGGGGGTGGGGTGCGAGTGGGTTCGTGTACCTTGTCTGCAAATATAACCATTAATGGCCGAAAAATATACCAGATATAGATAATGTATATATAGGGAAGGGTGTAGTGTTGTTTGTACTGCAGATATGACCATTGCATAAGAAGCAAAAGAAACACCAGGACTAGCATATTGCAGTGGTGCAGTGTTTCATAGAAATTGCGCAGTTCTTTCTCAGTTTTTTGTTAGAAGAAAGCTGCAAAGATTCAGTTGTGCATTGCTCATTAACAGCAGTTGTCTTTCCTCACACCTGCTAGAGAAGAGTTGCACTGAGTCTGTGTATGTTGCTGATGCTTGTATTTGTGTTGTAGATTCAGCTGTGCATTGCTCATTAACAGCAGTTGTTTAATTTTTCCTCACACGTGTTAGAGAAGAGCTGTACTGAGTCTGTGTATGTTGCTGATGCTTATACTTGTGTTGCAGACCCAATTCCCACAAGGAAAACGAATCAAGCAGAGCTGCTACCGATTCAACGATCACCATGACAACGATAACGTCCCTTTACCATCTGCATATTGGCCACCAAGTAATGTATGAGTTACCGCACGTAACCACGTTATCCACGACCTTGGCAAGCCATGAATAAATCAAAAGTCATAAGTTAACGATCAAGGGCTAATCAAACTGGTAAGTCCCTTTTTTACTTTGAAACCTTAAAACCTGACTTGAAAGACTTTATTCGGATATTTTTATAAATCCTTCCTTTTTGCAACGCGTTAATCACGATAATTTCGTTCTTATCTCCATCTTTTGTTCTTACAATCGTCATGATTAGGTTACCATGGAGACGGGTCTCGTTAATAATGAGGCTTGAATATTGGACTCATTAGTTTCCGTCTGCAGCGCGTGATATGCTGCACGTGCATGATGGACCTCGATCCTTGTACTTCATGCAATAGAATTTCGTAAAATAAAGTATCGATCTGTATACACTACTTATAATTAATGTTAGCACAACCTGAAACAATAATAGAACGCTTGAGATATATCTAAAGTTAGGAATCTTACTTGCAAGGGTTTTATGTTAACCGTCGGAGAACAAGTCTAAATAATCAAGATCTTATATTCTATCTTTGTTATTTTATTTCTTGTCTAAGCTGAATCCCGGTCATACAAACACTCTGGAAATGTGCCCCCCCCCCCCCCCCTTGTTCAAATATTATTATAAAAACTGCAGACACATTGATCATATTTAGACATTCCTTTGAAACATTCTTATTTTCCTTGCAAAATTAGAGCTTGTACTCCCATATTTGTTAAACCTATACAGATCAGATCAAGGAGGTAAAATTTTGACCATTCAATAAAAATTATAGTTGCAATGTTGTGACTGAATAAGGAAATATTTTCAACTACAGCATTGTTTCAAATTTTTGCTTTAAATCATATGAAGGTCTGCATGGCGAGGGGTGGGGGGGGGGGGGGGGGTCGGGAGATGGTCCAGCTGTCAATTGTCAGATAAAATTTCGCTTTTTTGTCAGTCGTCAGTTAAGTCTTAGGGTATTTGTCCGTGGTCAGTAAACCCCATTCAGGCCCTGTCATATGAGTAGGGTCACAAAACTAAAATAAGTACATTGCTTGGAATAAATTCCCTCAGCGCCAGTGTTTTTGTATATTTTGTCTGCAGTGTTTTCAATTTGAGTGGTATTAGCCTGGTGGTTGTATTTTATGAAGAAAAATTAGCAAGACAATGATCGTTCCCTTTATTTAAAAAAGCCATTTTATCGCAGCCAAATTAACACCGACGAAGAGAATTCTTAATGGTCAGACCAGCCAGACGAGATAATACGAGGTTAAGGAGGAGGGAGTGGTCTGTTCTAGTATTTGGAGTGTTTTGTGGACTAAATATTCTCGACATACAAAATATACAAGGTCAAGTTCATTTCTCTATATTGAAAGCAAAAATGACGCAAATTGAATCGATTGAATCAAAAATTATATTTCGAAACTTCAAATCGTGAAGAACAATGAGTGATGGGTTGCGTCAGTTGTCTGACTAACTTGACCTTCGTTTGGAAACTAAACTCTATCCATCATTTTTATTGTTGGAGTCTGTAAACAGAAAGATAGATATGAATATCTCAAGTCATTATGAAATACCTGAGCAAGAAACAGAGCTGTGTCATGAAAACATCATAATCATTATACTATAGGCACTATATATCTTTTATTTACTACTGAGCTTAGGGGAAGGCGATAATTGTTTAATTAGTCCATGCGTTTCAAAAGTATTACTTTTTTTTGTATTTAGTTATCAACATAATTATATATTTACAAGGACATCTAGATTAGTATATAGCGGCATCTAATAGAGCGCTCCCTCTACCCCTCATTCCAGCTCTTCCACAGTGAGGCAACAAGGTTATACAATTTGGTAACATTAATCCATGAATTGCCCACACTGGTATGGCTGGCCGTTCCAAACCAAAGTCAAAAAACTATCATATTGATATGCTACTATTGGCATGTCTTTTAACCTAGAAAATAAAATAAATAAATGAATAAATAAATAAGCATAAAAGAATAAACTAAACTAGACAGTGATCAAGAGCGAAATAAAAAAAGTATCCAAATAAACAGGAACCAAGTATCTATTTTATTATTTGAATCAATAGCATGTTCCGGAACGCTTTTAGTTTTTAGAAACGTCTGGAACGGAAGGCGTGGCACGATCTACTTAACGAACTTACGTAGGCGTGGTAGCTTTCAGGTCATGCTATGATCACTTAATCCCAGTTAAGGATATGAATCGGAAAAGGGCGCGAAAATTATATTTAATAGTTAATGATTTTGGTCAAAAAAAGTTGATTTCAGGAAGAGTTTTAGTGCATATTTGCGGTGTTACTCATGGACAAGACGTGTGGCTTGTCTATCCTGTGGTTCTTGTTTATTCGATTATTTTATTGGCACAAACACACTAAACGAAAGTTGGTTTTAATGACGTGTTTATGTTTCCATTCGTGTCTAATGTGAAGCGTCAACAGGGTGTGACGAAAGATGGTTGACGAAAGGGATGTGGACAAATATAGACCACGAAAAAAAATAAAATCACGTTTAAAAATAAGCATTTATATTCAACAAGAAGATATGTGTTTCTCGAGTTTTCGTTCCTGTTTTGAACTTGGATTCTGTTAATAAATAATTCAATGTTTCTAGGCGCATGTCGTGTGGGATTGAACTCAACAAGTACTTACTTCATGCAAGAACAGACTTGAACAATAAGAAAACATTGCAAGCAGATCTACCTGCCACGCACAGATCTAGAATATTCTCTGTAAAATTGCTTTCGTACTAATTCGAAATTTTAATTCCACACAAAAAGATATCGAACGATTCATAATAGTAGTTGTATAGTGAGTTTTAATATCAGAAGACACTTTGGCTGTTTTGGTGGCTGGAAGTGTTGTTGTATGCACATATCGTGAGCGTGTGCGCTTGCTCATTGGAACTGTAATCTCACTCGCTTTAATTTGGTTAGCTTAAGGGGTGCCATTAATGCCGTACCGTGACCCGGTTCCTTGATTTTCTTTCAAGGACTCATGTGATTTCTGCTCTGTAGCAGCCGTGCGTAAAGACACGAGCCCTAGACACGCAATACAAAATCACGACCACTCATCCATGTTCGTTGATGCTGTTTATTATTCAGTTGATACTGCAAGTTCTCGACCCGTTGGTTGTTACTGCGCATGCTTCATCCAGTCAGGTAGTCCTATACCTGCTATAGTTAATGAATTTATTTACTTTAGGTGTGTGATGGTAGCATTTTAATTTTTGAAAAGAAAGAAAGAAAGAAAGAAAGAAAGAAAGAAAGAAAGAAAAGGAAATGGGAGGTTTGTTAAAGAATGCCCTGCTGTTTTCGGCTTCCCAACCTGGCCCATTTCAGATCACATACAATAGTCCATCGATTTTTTCACATGCAAGATTCTTTCGTTTCTAGTTGTTGTCTGAGAAATTCATGGAAGATTCATGAAGGAAAACAATTTTTAAAAACCCTACTTTAGATATCACCCCTAACCAAATTTTTTGTCAAAAAATTCGTCTTATCTTAATCCTAATTTACTTTTCGTCAAAGAACAAGGAACCTTTGCTCACTCCCGAACTAAATTTCGAATTCCGAACTTGACTTTCTTTTAGTTTTCACCGAGTTTTATTTCTGACAATTAACGACAGAAAAAAAGTGCAAGATATTGAGGGCGTGGCACGGTGTACAGGGAGTCTTTTTCCAAAAAGTACTTGGACCAGATTGAATAACATGTAGGAAATTTTGAAATGTTTAAGAATAAAGCTAAGGACACACGGTGCAACATTGCGCGAAATGTTGCAGGCAATAGATGTTGCGAGCCATGTCACACGACACAATTTGTTGCTCACTGAAATGATGCTGAAGTATAGAAAAGGATCCTGCTTCAGCAACATTGCCTGCAATATTGCGCAATGTTGCATCATGTGTCACGCTTTAAGGGTGTATGCATTAACTGAAACGAATAAAATCTAACAATGTAAAAACATCCATTTTATTTTATTAGTCAAGACAACACTAAAGTAAGTTTTACAATTTACATATTCTACAATCTAGTTTTTCTATCATCAAAATTCTAAGTTTTAAATTGCACTATAATCATACTAAATTTGCGCTGAGCTTGTAACATGCGACTAATTGGAGAAAGTAATTCAAAAACTATTTTTTGCTGTAAGCTTAACGAGCGCGCAGGTTATAAAGCAATGCGCTGAATTATCAGTTGAAGGGTAGTGGAAACAATGTGAAATTTTCGCGCGTTTTTCTTATCTTTTCGCCTTAGCATTTGGTACAAGACATAAAACAATCTAGTGTATAATCTACCGTGTATTTCAATCTAGCAAACAGCTAAACACTTAATTCACTAACAGGAAAAAACGACTTGAATCTATAAACATATCAAATTTGATTTGAAAATCTTTCTTAACATTCCCTGTGGAATATTGAGTCTTATTCTTTTGCCATCTCATATCATATATCTAAAATAAATGTCTACATTTGGAACAAAAATATATCTGCATTTGTCAATGTTCGTTAACCTTTGACTTTTGAATAACATTTTCATTTAGAAACATAATTTTTGTTAAATTTCTGTGTTAAGGTGGCTCGTGACTATTATTACTATGGCAACCTCTAGGGTTTATTTATAAGATGCATGCCGTCTGACGTGGTGTAATCTCTTAGGAAGAAGATTTCTTAGTAGATTTGGCTTCTGTTCTCGTGTAGAGTTTATAATTGTTCGTCGTTTTCGCTGGATACCTGTTGAATATACATTGCATAATATTAAGAAGCTATCGTGGAATATTCCATGGTTACACATTAGTATTATAAGGTCGAGGCGCATAGTTCTTAGATCTTGAATTCTAGAAATGCGCAGTTACCAAATCAATAGCGAATAACTGATATTCAATATTTAGAGGCAACGAACCAATGAGCAAAAAGTGTGCAGCATAAATTTTAGGAGGCGCTAAAAGAAATAAAAAATCCATGCGCATTGATTCTTTTTTTGATTTTTCAAAAAGTTCTTAAAGTTGGCCACTTTTAAGAACTTAGTTAGGTAAGCTTTCACTCATTTATTGACGTAACTCTTTATATTCTTTCCCTCGCATCAGAAACTTAGCTGTGCTTTGTGCAGTCGGGTTATAAAGCACTTGAGTATTGCCAGAAAACTCGAGATGTGTTGAGAATCTTCCACTAGCGTCGTCTTTCTCTTAACACTTCTCTCGTGTTCTACCAATCCCTTCGTGCTTTATAGCTGAATATAGCACGCGCGCGCTTTGCTATTTTTCAATATTTCGAATGCATTACGTAAAAAGATAGCATAGTTAGCCAGTGACTTACCACATGTGTTGTTACATTCCTCGATTGAATCAAAACTATTGCTGTTCCCAAGGCAACCGTTATACAACATGGGTCGACACATGCCTGCTTCTTTGTTATAGGTGTACTTTGTTAGCAGTGAGGTACATTTGCCTGGTTGCCAAATCTTCTTACACACTTCTTGTTCGTTTTCAGGCTCTGTAAGAAAATAGACCATCATTACCTTTTATTAGAGATTTTTAAAGTAGTCTTTTTCAATAATGAATACTAAGGTAACCCCTGTATGTGTTTCTGAAGCTATACACTTGCTTTCTAGCTAACAACCATCCCACCCCTCCCCTTAAAACCATCCTGCATCCGCCACCGCCCAAGGTAGGATTCGTTTTCAGGTAGGATTCGTATTTCCTAAGTTCATAGGGAGTCTGCCATAAACCATCTCTTTGTACATAGGATTGTGACAATAAATTTTTGCGAGAAATAAGTGTGTTATTACGACTCGCACAATTGAATAGCAGACTAAAACATTTTTTAAAGTAATATAATTTAAGATCGAATTTTTAAAAAAATCTCATGTATTTAGCAATTTTTATATCAACTATGATGACACTAAAAGAAAAAAGAAAAGAAAGCGCGAGTCAACACGTGTAATAAATTGTATGGAACCTTTTGTTTAATAGCATATATACATATATTTATGTTTTAAACATTCAAAGGTATCTGTGAGTATATGCCCCAGGGCTGATCATGATATACACGACTCAACAGGTCATATTGTATATTGTTTGGTCGACTACCGATATTGTCTTACTGAAACATTTACTCTAGCGCATTCAGTGAGGCGTTAGTCATAGACTACGTTTTAATATTTATACTAAAAGACTGTATATTTAAAATGGATATTGTTTAGTTTAAATTTCTAAGAAAAGCCGGCCCTGCCCTGAGCGCGCAAATTCAGAAATGTCCTTCTCTCAAACCCTGTTTTTCGCGATTTTTTATTTTTACTTAATTTATAAGGAGTTGAGAATTGAAGGCAGTTGTCTTTAAGAATGTAAACAAAATGATCAATGATTAGTATGCAGAACACGTTCATTTTTATTCAGATGCGATATATGGTAGGAGATCTGTAAGACTTTCGAGCTACGTGCTTGTTTCAGTTGGTAGTTTCAAGAAACTAGAAAAACCTGTTTCAGTTCATCCCCGGGGGGAGGGGGGGGGGGTGTTAGGTAAGCTAGAAGACTACTACGTGCTATGCTGCTTCATCTGATAATGATCATAAACAATTCTTAATTGAAAATCAAAATTAGAAACCCCAGAGTTTGTCACAGGGGGAGGGGGTGGGGATATTTGTCAGTATGTTTATAGAACAGAGTAGAATATTATTAGTTAGTATATATGCATACTGAGTCTATATTTTGGGGTTTTTTCTTCTTCTTTGAATTTAAGAAACCAAATTTTCCTTGCAGTATCTCAAAACCTTAAAAAGCATCAAGCCATATATCTAGATCTATCAGTCAGAATTACTAAAAAGTACTTCATATTTCCCCAGTATTTTGTTGATGTTCTAATGTAAATATAGCTCTTTATGGCACGTGAGGCGAGCCACATGGAAACACTTAGAGGACTTGTACTATAAAAATGAAATGTAATCAACTTATCTGGCCATACTAGCACGTATGATATCACCTGTACAATTTGGTTTGATTCAGTCAGCCAATCAGTTAATGATAATCGTTATCCTGGGTCAGTATATTGTGTAGTACGTGCTCCATGTCGAACTCTAGTACAAACAACTAGTCTCGTGATATACATCAACAACTGACTGCCTGTTCTATATTCATCTAGTTATGGAGCACGTTCCTTGAATACTTAATAGCACTCATGAAAACAACTTAGAAAATGAAAAAAATGTTGGAAAATTAACAACATTTTTAGTTTAGATCAAAAAAGGCCAAAAAAGGAATGATGTTATAAGATATGATTTATTGTACTTGTTGAATGCCGAGGTAATAATGCTGTAGGAGAGGATCTTAAATGAGAGTGAAAAAGAGAGAGAAGTCGCGACGGACGTGATGGGGTTAGTTTCGGTTAGTTGAATGATAAACAAGCTGGACGTGACCACTGGATTAAAGAGTCGGTGAACGATATGTTAATTTAACAGCATGTGAAAACCTTGTTTACTAACGTGGAAAATACTGAACCGAAACAGCTCTAAGTCTGTATGAAATTATATGAGATATATATTGAAAGATTGAGGAATATAATATATATAAGTGGAATATGAAATAGGGAAAAGAATATTATCGAAATTAGAAATAGAAAAGTAATTTGCTTAAGATAAATAAGCAACAGGAAAGATTTTTTTTTTCTTATTTTTTGTCACATAAAAATCTCAATCAAAACAATATAAATCCTGTTAGTTTGTCTCCTTAACTATGAAACAAGATTCTTGTATTTGAAAAGAAGTAAAGTTTTAAGAAAACGCCCCAAGGCGAAGAAATTGAATCACCCTTAATATGGTAATCAAAGGACGAGCGTCGACAATTAGGATTCGAGTCTGGTCGAGCTACAGTTAAAATCAAAAGTGTTGATACACTACCTCATAATGTTGGAAAAATTAAGCATACAGTGTAAGAAAAAGCGCCTTAAAAATCGTATATAAACTAAATCCCCCCCTCCCCCATTCAATGTTGTTCCTTGAGAATGTAGCTAGCTCACGGTACCCAACTTTGGCCATTTAGACAACATTGCAAGGGGAGGGGAGGGGGAGTGTACAGTGGACATCAGTCATTTCGCACAGCCAATTTTGGGAGCATTATAGGGGTAGTGTATCAACACATTTCGATTTTTACTGTAGCTGGATCATGGCAGTTTTCATTTCTTTGCTTTTTAGTAAAAGACGTTAAAGTTTTTTTAGCCAATTCAGTTTATTTCTGGGAAGAAACAAAAACCTATAGATGTTTACTTTAATATGAGTGAAGGGATCTACGAATCAAGAATTATATTTTGAAATTACACTATGATACTTTTAGTAAGATATATCATTGTGCTTTTCAAGCCTCGTGTCATTATTTTGATCTTTTTCGCCAGTCTCAACCCGGCCAGTCCCAAGTTTATACTCTTTACTCGACAAACCCTTCTATACCCTATTCTCTACCGACCCCTCCCTTCGCCTACTCCGCTGACCATTTTAGGTTCTCTCCCTACACCCCCCCCCCCCCCCCCCGATCCCCGGCCTACCCGCTGACTTACCGCATATTCGACTGCATTCCTCCATGTTATAAGACCCGTTATTAGCTGTACAGCTTTGTAAGACATCAGTTAGGTATCTCTTACACCCTGTGGTTCGGTTTGACTGGGCAAAACGACTTGCTGCTCGGTATAACTCGTGGAAACAAGGTCCTGGGTCGCTTGATAAATCACATATAGATACTGAAAGAGATATACAGAGAAAGAATCATAGTTAATCGATTGTACTAATATTTGGCCATCACCAATATAAGCTTGGACTTTGATTAAGACACATTGATACTGCGATATTTATACAGAGATACAGAGAGAGAGATATATATACTTAGATATAAAGAGTATTGTGAACCACGAAATCGTTAGCCTATAGTTATGCGAGTCTAGGTGATTCACATACAGATCCTGCTACATGGCAATAGATTTAATCAGATCTCAGTGCTCCGTACCTTGTTCACAGTATTTGCCTGAGTGTCCCAGTGGACACTGACATGATCCATCCACGCACTGCCCTCCATTCTCACATTTAGGAATACAACTCGCTGGTAAAGAATACAAACAAATCAAGGGTCTTTAATTCAAATCTCCGGGGGAAAAAATTAACGAAAACGCAATTAGTAGTGTGGTATAATATTCATGAAGAGCTCAGATGGGATATGGGATGGAAGTACGGGTGGCGTATCTCGCCTCTCAACAATGCGACCCGGGTTCGAGTCCTGCCGGGCTCGGTGTCGTATGTGGGTAGAATCTGAATTTGGAATTTGAATCAATTTGATCAAGGATTGTGGGCCAGATTGGAAACAAGCCTCCATGCTTTATCTGTTATGCCCTCGTAAACCAAGGCGTCTAAAGACAGTACTTACATATTTCACATTTGGTGCCAACAAATCCCTTGGGACACGTGCACTGGTTGGGTCCTGAACATGTTCCTCCATTACGGCAGTAGTCACTGCAAACAGCTGTAAAGAGAATGGTTCAATGATTAATGCCAAATGTTTCTCATAATACTGAACAGGTAGACCTGTAGCAAGGAAGATATCACTATGGTAACAAGTAGACTTATGGTGATTGCCATGGTAACAAGAAGAACAAGATTTGACAAGGATGGTCCACCATGGTCCCATGGTAATAGGATGACCCAAGGCGAGGCTGATGTTATCATGGCAACAAGAAGGCGTATGACAAAGATGATGATAATACCATGGCAACAAGCAGGCCTTTGGTAAGTTTGATTGAAATCCGTTAATACTTACGTTTGTCGCAATAGGTTCCAGTAAATCCCTCTGGGCATGCGCACTTGTTCGAGTCAGGGCTGATACACGTTCCTCCGTTCAAGCAAGGTACTTCACAAAGAGCTGGAATACGAAAGATTATGAAGCCAATGAATAAACTAAGCTAATAGGTCACGGGAATAGCTAACAGATCACGGGGGATAGCTAAAGGACCACTTGTAAAGCAATAGGTCACATGGGAAGCTAAACTGAAAGGCAATTCTTAATTCTCCCGAGCCAGGGGCTCATGTATTATGCACTTGAAGGTGCGCACTTTACCCCCTCAAACTATCAGTGATCCTTAGTACGGGTATTTAAAGCTAAAGCTACACAGAACAGAGAGAAGTCGAAACAGACGTGGAGATCCTGATATCGAACCGTGGAGCTCTTGCTCCGAATTAAGGCCGCGCACTAACGAACTGAGCCACGCCTTCTCCTAACAAAAGCTAGTAGATCACGTGGGTAGCTAAAAGATCACGTGTCTAGTCACGTGAGGAGGATACATACCGTTTTGACACTGATCTCCTTCATAGCCCAGCCCACACTGACACTTCCCGTCAATACACAAGGCATTGTTCAAACATGATGGTACACATTGGTCTTATAAAGAAAGAAAAAAACAACCGTCAACACAATCGTCCCAATCACACGTGGTGAAAGTGAACCTAGCACATAAGCAAGTTTATTTTTGTTCTTACCATTTCCAGCCATGGGATTCTGCACATCTAATAGCTTGGCTGTCACGTGATCACCTTGCTTGCTATCCAGCCAGGAGTTGACGCTGAACTGATAAGGTTTTCCCTTCATGTCTCTGACCAAAACCTGCATATACACAAAACCAAATCAGTTAAAACCGCTACTCTTTCTATCCTAGTAACTTGGCGCCTTCACACTGAGGAATTACTAATGTCTGGAATTTTATTGCACGAGGTTCAACTTATGCCTCATACACTGACGTAGCTCAAACTAGTTTACTCTCTAGATTTCTTTTGGAAGATATAACTAGCAGAGTATAGATGTTCAATAGGTAATCTACAAAATTTAATTTACGCCAGTTCTTATTCCCCTATACAATTCTCCCTAGCTTCTTCTATGATATAGATAGAGGGGACAGCGCTAAAGGAAAGAAGCGTTAACGGAGGATAGAAAACCTTACGGAGGGAAGAAAACCTTGGGTTATACAGCTACAATGTTGACCAAATTTAACAATATCCATGTAATAGTTTGCGCATCATTTTCTTAATCAGCTAATCTGTCCTTTGTAGTATGCGGAGAAAAGTATAGTGTAAGCCAAGCGTTTATTTCTCACCTTGTCAAGGAACCAGTTTGGTGATTCACCCGAGTCATCGTGCCTCAAGTAAACCTTCTGAAGCTTGCCGATGTTGGTTGCCTCGATACGGAACTTGTCTTGACTGAAATAACCAAATGAGGATAAATGAACACCCGAAGAAGAAAAAGAACCATGAACTCAACGCTCTGCTCATAAATGTTCATCAACTGAATCGCTACTTTAATTTCAATAGAATTATTTCTGGTTCACAACACATGGTAGCCAGTGTTTGAACACCATTTGAAGGAGATAATTAGATTCAAAGACTTTCTTCAGCAGATTTAAACCAAGCAATACTTACCCGCCAAGTTTAAAGTGCGTAACTCCCTTATGGGCCAGTGGTAGTTCTGGTGTACTTCCATCTTCACCAATTAACTTTATGAAGACATTTGCTTGTGTGTCTGCGCTTTCTTGGTTGCCAGTCTTGGTTATGATAGTATAGAAGAACGCTGGAAAAAGAGGACGAGAACCCGGTCAAAATCAAAAATTAATTTCTTGGAAATACATATCTTGCAGATGGTGAAAGTGCGCATCATTAATATTTACAGAATCGATTTTGTACGAGTTTAAAAAATCACCCCAAAAATCATCAAAAAATTCACGTTGGCAAACTTGTTGAACCAATGTGCAAATTTACGATGTTTTACTTCGTTGTTAAACAAACGTTAACCTGTGCGAACTGCCAAAAATAAGCAATTTATTAATCTGGAGTAGATTTTGCACAACGGGGTAGTTGTTATTCGAAAGAGAATGCTGTGCACGGCTGCATGTACAAGGCGCAACATTTCCGTGTACACCTATTAAAGGGAGTGCGTATTAGCAGAGCTGTTATCAGACAATCGAATAGAAGATGGTTTCGGGTTAAGATGGTGACATACCTGGTTTGTTGACATTGACCTCGGTGACCTTTTCCGGGTTATCTGATGGATATATTTGCAGCAGAGGGTAGTCATTCAGCCTCAGAGATTCACCTAAACATAATCAGGCAAAAATTAATCATAAGACTTAATCTGTACAATATGTGCGCATAAGCACCAAGGTGAATATTATTGCACAATACGCACAATATTGCGCACTCATTATTCCTAAAGCTTGATGAAAAGTACGCAACCGTAACTTACCAGAATCGGCGTAGATCGCACGGAACACCGAGGGATGTTTCTTGGTAGTAGTGAACTTGACATGAAGTGATTTTCCTGGGGGAAGCAAGTTTTTCTGCTTGTGTCCTGTCGTCTTGATGACTTCGGCTTCGTTTCCAGCATAATTATTGAAGCGTACATTATAATAGTATAAATCACTTGATTCTCGACCTACAATCAGAACAAGGAGTCAAATGTTATCGTTCGGTGACAAGCGTTAGGTTACGTTTTATTAGTTTGGAGTACTAAAATCTTTTTGACGGGAGTGGTCGCATCTAGAAAACTAAATACCAAGCGTTTGCTCGTAGGACGTTTTTTATGGCATTTCAGGGTGCATTGCGTGTTACCGCGTCCAACAAAATTTACTCTTTTTACGCGTAGCACCCATTGGTATTTTAAAACTTATTAAAAGTCCCACCTTCTCCAGCGCAAGAACTGATGTCGGAATGCCATGTCATCTTATCTGGACACATCATGCTGTTAGGTTTCTTGTTATCGCAGTGGATGTATCGAGCATTCGAGGTAGGATCTGAGAAGAATCCATTGGGCTGCGGGCACGAGACTGTAAAACAACAACAATACCACAATCAATAATTCCTTCCGCCATTGTTACTAATTAAGCTAATCATCATTCCATTTCGATCTAGGAGATATTGTCAATAGGGCTAACCTCTAATATCTGCATTTGCACTATGATGGGAATAAAATTTGATTGATTGATACCATGCGCGATACAAAAACGATAGTGCGCAAGTGCGACAAATTGGAATTAAAATCACACGCTTAAAATTAGATGGACTATTTATATATCATTAAAAGGCGCTGTTTATACCATAGTCAGTGCTTATTTTTTCATTTTTTTCCAAAAAGTTTTCTTGAAATTAGTAGGCAAACAAATAATGATGGTGGTTATGGTGGTAATGGTGGTGGTGGTCGTCGTCGCTTTGTTTAAATCAGGAAAGCACCATTCTCATCAAAAGACCAATACTTGTCAATCATAATTCTCAGAGCGCGCACATAACATATACTAAAACATAGTGTTAGTATTTGACTTACATGAAGATGAAATGACAGCCTCAGTGACAGCGAGCTTAGATGGATTAGGTATAGTTCTCAGCACACCAGAGCGACCATTAATAAATAGCCTTTCATTGGTGACAGGGTTGAGCGCTAGGAAGGTGACCGGGATGTTATTGAAGGGACCTTTTTCAACGTAGGATAGCTGAAGGTTCATATGCGGTTGTATGTTATATCCCTGGTCTTTATTGTCCCCTTTGCTGGGGATGACCTTGATGGGGACCCCGGCTCGGTTGAAGAATTTGACTTTGATAAATCGATCTGATGATGACTGAGAAACTGAAAAACGAGAAGGAAAACATACAATCAAATTTAGACAAAGTTTTCAAACGCATAATAGACTTTGTACGAATCCTCTGTGTTCCTAGAATACAGACTCATTTACTCAGGGTTAGCCTCATTTCAGCGTCAAAATATTCACAAATACCAACAGTAAAGTAGAGAATGCACAACTTCAACAATACGAATACTTTGAAATTCCACGGACCTTCACTGGAACATGTGAATATTCTAGACAAAATCGAGGCTAACCCTGAACAACAGAGAACTCGAGAGAACTATAGTATTAAGATACCCTCATTCTTCACAATCAACAGGTTGTAGTTCCACCAACTTACCACTTCCCCAGTAATACAATGAAATCTTCTTGGCATCTAGTGAGCTGACATGATGGTCAAAGAACACAAGAGAAGACATCGCCATCTTGGTGTTGCCGTATGGTGGACCTGCAGTATTGCGGCCAACAGCAAGATGAGTGAACGAATCTTCCATATGATCTCCTTGTTGAGGAACCACGGCTTCAGAAGATGCCACAGGGTTTCCATCCATGTAAAGTGTCAGACCATCTTCTTGTTTCCAGGTTACTAGGGCGTACTGCCATTTGTTGGTGGTGTACGGTGCTTCGACCTGTGATGTTGTCAAGATGAGTCTATTAGTATCATAGAGACTAGCTTTACTAGTGACGCAAGGGCAACGAGGAGACGAGTATTTGCGAGCTTGTGCGTGCATGGCTAGTAAAAACAGCCAGAGCTTATTCCTCTTTTGCACCCATGACGTGTATTAAGAAATTAATGTTTGCTTTTAAGCTCAATTCGCTGTAATAACAGCACAGTTTTTCTCGAACAGAATAAGAATAACTTTGAAAAGTCATTTGGCACGGGATTAATGCACGCTGCCGCAATGAAATCGACAACCAAATTCTCCGACCTTTGTTACTCAATTGACCAATCAAAAGCTATAGCAGATAACAATGCAGCATACGTGCATTTTGACTACGTTTTTGTTACTCAATTGACCAATCAAAAGCTATAGCAGATAACAATGCAGCATACGTGCATTTTGACTACGTTTTTGTTAGTAGCGCATACTAAAGATATGTTGCAGTTATAAATTGTGAATTTCTTATAGTACTGACTAAACTGAGATAGACAAAAAATCCCATCAAGTGAGTAGAAATCAATGAATTTGTCTTCCTTACCCTCCAGGCACTGTTTGATTGAGATACAACAGCATAGAGCTTCTTATTCTTGACAAACACCGTAAATCCTCTTCCATTGCTGTTCGATCCACCAGTGTCTAACACATAATGAGGCTCATGTGTGTATGCAAGGGAGTCGTCATCGAACTTGACCTTGAATCCGACGGTTAAACCTGCTGGGCAGCGCTGTGGGTCACTCAGACATGTGCCTAAAGAAAAATAATGTTTACTCGTTTAGATTTTTGAAACTCTGAGATTTTAACCAATCAAAACTTGGAATGAAAACAAAGCATTGTAACTTGAGCAAATCAGGAACAAGCAATAAACCCAAGATCTGATTAAATATTAAACAGTTTAAATGTTATGAACTGCTCATGGGAATGGGACTTTGTGATTGGTTGTGGTCAGTATGCTACTGATTCTCGGCTCTCTGTGTTGATTGGCTCCAATTTGAATCCTACGTCGTGATTGGTTCACTTTGTGAAAGTGAAACTATCCACTTAACCACGTTACTTTAATGGACCTAGTTCGTAAAATAAGTACAGACAAGCCATACCGTAACCTTGACAACACTAGGTCCCAAGACTATTGGCACTCGGAAGATAATTAGGTATTTTGTTCAAAAACAAGTCAAGAATAGACCTCTTTGGCTTGGGCCTTTGTTTTGCCCATTCCAGATCATGTTCATGACATTCCTTTGAGAATAGGATTCTTTGTTTCATTTGCGTCCAAACATAGAAATGATTCTCAAGGGAAATACAATGACACGTGGTCTACGGAAATGGGCTAAACATTACGCGCAAGCTAAGGAGGTATATTATTTTCACAAACCTTTAAAATCTCCGGCATCAAGCCAACTATCTTTTCCATCCAATTCTAGACCGTCATCTAACTGCTTCAGTGTGCCGTGTGCCTGTACTGTTGGTGATGACCCGACGACTGTGCCATGCTCTACCTTCTGTAAGGTCCACATTGCCTTAGGAACGACAGAGGGCTCTGAGGAATACAAATAATTAAGGTTGGTGTGTAGACGATAAAATTGTTTTAATTGTTACGCTAAAAATAGATCTCTTTTGAGATAGTGAACATTTTGCATCGTGGTCTAGCTTGGGTACAAACATTCCTTATATGGTGTTGTTTGTACCCAAGTTAGACCAGGATGCATCTATCGATCTAAGAAAACGTCCGGCTATGGATTGTAATTTACTGGGGCTGAATTGTATCTCTGGGTTTTTCCACTGTTCACTACTAGGACCCCATAAATTGCCAGATCTGGGTTACTTCAATGTTCATCACTGGGACCCCCATAAATTGCTGACATTGGATTTCTTCAATGTTCATCACAGGGACCCCCATAAATTGCTGACATTGGATTTCTTCAATGTTCATCACTGGGACCCCTATACTTACGTGGAACAGCTACAACCATAGTAGTAAAATCATTCTTTGATTCCCTAGGCGTGACCGGGAAAACGTTTGGACTGTTATTGATTTCCAAAGGTGTTTTAGTAGCAGCATCAGTGGCAGTGAACAACACAGGACTGATAGGGGTACCATCAGTTGACATGGACATCAGGGTCACTTCCAAGGTTGATCTCGGTATCATCTTGAATCCATGAGGATTGCCTTTGTTCGGCTTGACGATAATGTCCCGACCAGCTTCGTTGGTTATTCGTATTGGGGCGTAAAAGATTTTAGCTGACACTGTAGCAGAAAGTAGAAAATAACTCGTAAGTTTTCTATTTGAGGGAGTTGAATCGAAATATGGCGACCAATTTGAATAACTATTGTTCTGGACTAACTAGCCTCTCATACATGTAAAAAAACTTTTGTTTCCACGTGAACACGAGCTAGGCAAGTCAGTCCAGAACAATGAAGGCAATTTGTAAACCAGCCTCTGGCCGAAAGTTAATAATGAATTAAAGCTGCTATTATTATTATTATTATTATTATTATTATTATTATTATTATTATTATTAAGAATATTATTAATATTATTATTATTGTTATTATTATTTTTGTTATTATTATTATTATTATTATTATTATTATTATCAATAGTTATTAAATTGGTCGCCATATTTCGATTCGGTGTGTGCGGCTTACAGCACGTAATTGTGAAAATATGATGATAGTCAAAGCAGTCCAGTCCATTTCCGCTCTTATGGGCTGATTCATATTTAATCATTTCTAAAGTACAGCAACAGCATTAAGTTATCTTATTATTCCTTCTATATATCAGATTTACTTACAACTGTTAGAGAAGAAAATGAACGCCTTGTCGATGTCTAATTGGTTTAGAGCCTGTCCAAATGTTGTCAGAGATCCCATGTCAAACTTAGCATAGCGTATCTCTCCATTACTGCTGACACTCCGTCCAACGGTCATGTTCTCTTCCAGGTCGATGGTTGTCGAGTTATCTGCGGGGCGCCCCACGTCATCGTCTGCTCGAAGGACAGAGTCTGTGTAAAATTTCAAGCCTTCTTTGTTGTTCCATGTGATAGTATGGTACAACCACATATTGGGTTTCAAGGGCTTGGATGCCTGGTATAAAGAGAGAAGTGAGTTTTATTCATATATTTGAATACCAACATCGTTTCCATCGTTACCATCACTATCATCATCTTTTTTAGCATCTAAAAGCATCGTGATTTACTTAGCATTTGAGTGCTACATCTGCTCAGTAAATATCATCATCATCATGACCATTATCCATCATCCTCAACAACATCGCCATCATCATTGTGATCATCTTCAACAACAACTCATCATCTTCAACAGCATCACCATCATCAATATCATTATCTTCAACAACATCATCATCATCAATGTAACAACATCCTCATCATCATTATCATTGTCATCATCAACAAAATCATCATCATTATCATCATCTTCAACAACACCATCATCATTAATATCATCATCTTCAACAACATCATCTTCAACAAAATCATCATCATCAATATCATCTTCAACAATATCATCATCATCATCATCAATGTAACAACATCCTCATCATCATTATCATTGTCATCATCAACAAAATCATCATCATTATCATCATCTTCAACAACACCATCATCATTAATATCATCATCTTCAACAACACCATCATCATCAATATCATCATCATTAATATCATCATCTTCAACAAAATCATCATCATCAATATCATCTTCAACAATATCATCATCATCATCAATATCATCATCTTCAACAACACCATCATCATCAATATCATCATCTTCAACAACACCATCATCATCAATATCATCATCTTCAACAATATCATCATCATCATCATGACCATTATCCATCATCCTCAACAACATCGCCATCATCATTGTGATCATCTTCAACAACAACTCATCATCTTCAACATCATCATCATCATCAATATCATCATCATCTTCACCATCATCATCATCAATATCATCATCTTCAACAACATCATCATCATCTTCAATATCATCATCTTCAACAACATCACCTTTATCATTGTCATCATTACCAGCTTATCAGAAATTTCAGAATCATCGTTCACGATCGCATCTATCGTTATCACCATTGTCACCAACAATATCGGCATGGTCACACTTGTCATCACAATCATCATTGCTATAAAGTGATATGTATTCTTACCGTCCATATTCTGTCCAGTGTCTGCACCTCAGCGTACAGCTTTCCACTATCAACATACAAGGACATTCCCCGCTTGCCCTTATGGTGTCCACCGGTATCCAAAATAAACCTGGGCTCATCTTGATACTCCATGGCCTCTTGACCAAACCGTATCTTAGTAGCCACAGTAAAACCTGTTTTGCTGTTATCAGGGTTCACAAGGCTGTCATACTTTGGTAAAACAGCGGTCATGTAAGTGTTACTACCATCAAAGGCAAGACCGTCATCTACGTAACGATAGAAGCCATGCGCGGTGAGGGGAGGACTGCCGAATATTTTGTTCGCCTTCAGAGCCAACATGGACCATGAGTGCTGAGGCTTGACGGAGGGTGCTGTGGAAGTAAGTTGGAAAAACCATTTAGAAAATGCGGTGCTTAGATAAGCAGTTGTTTTATCAAGGCTTTGGTTGTTTAATGCGGTACCTATTTTATTTATTTCATTATTAAAACAGTTTGTGTGCAAAAGGCCTTTTCTGAGTTCGATAAACAAGATCCATTATGGTATAGCCTGGGTACGAACATCGTTTGTTCATCATCCCTTATATGGTGTTGTTTGTACCCAAGCTAGACCACAATGCATCTTGTTTATTGAACTCAGAAAAAGGATTATGATGAACAAAAGATGTTTGCACCCAAGCTACACCAGAATGCTCCATGTTCGCTAACTCAGAAACGGTATATGATACACGAGAATGACTTGATTTGAAATGATAGAAAACGCCCCAAGTATTCTTATATCTGTCGGGCACTCAGTTAAGCAATATTTCTAGTTAGTTCGCCTTGTGAATCCATAAGTGTTTCATAAGATATTATATCTATTGTCACGCTAGGAGACTTACCAGGGGCAGTAATGTTAAACTGTGTCACGACATCTGACAGCTCATACGGTTTCACGCTAATGGGCGTGATCTTCTCATTGATTTCTAATGTCGATTCGGTCTCAACGTCTTCGGCCTTGAAGTTTATTGGTGTAGGCTCAGTGGGTCCACCCTTAACGATCATCAGTACTTTAATCATTGATTTTGGTGCAATCAAATAGCCTCCTCTCTTTCCTTTGCTAGGGATAACTCGGGCTTCACGGTTCAGTCTGTTGTTGACCAAAATCGTGATGAAATGCTCTTTGACTTCTGGTTTCTCTGTGCCAGCTTTAATACAAAATAGTTAGACATCAGTTAATGACTGTACAAAAAAGTACGTTGGCTTCATAATGGTAGTGTGCCCCCCAAATTCATAAAGGATCACCCAAAGGATATTTATAATGAATTTTAGAATAATTGTTAAAAGTCTCACGTCACTGATTGGCCATGGCTGAGAGCGCGCGCGTGCATTATGAGAGCGCAGAGCACTCGCGCGCACTTTCTATTTATCGTGCTTTAGAATAGACTCACTTATACTTGCTATAAGAGTAGGCCACTTCCAAGCACGACCACCCTATCTCAACACAAACCCCGAGGATGTGCAGGTCACAGATAAAATAGGTCGACAACCCAAAAGCAAGGAAAATCTATCGTAACAATTACAAGGCGCTACTTACTTGGGTTAGTAAGAGTGACCTTGGTAGCAGGGTCGTCAAAACCTCCAGGTCTAATGAATATATGTTGTTTGTTATTTATCAGCAGTACTTTTCCGGTCAGGGGATCGAATGCCTGCAGTCTGAGTGGATGGTTCTCAGTGTATTCCTTAGTGATCTGCATAACAGGAGCACTACCGATATGTAGCCCTTGGGAGATGTCCTTGAAACTTGGTGCAATGATGCACTTCTTGCCTGCCTTGTTGAAGACTTTGAGGGTGACATAATAGACAGAGAACTTGGGCGCTAGGGATAAAGAGGAGGTAACTGTAATAAGAGTTTTTGATCGTGTGTGTGGAGGTAGGTGGAGGTTTAATGTGGTATAATGTGTTATTGTGTGGTTTGGTTTGATGTGGAATGATTTGGTGAGCTGAGTTGAGGTAAGGTGGGATGAGGTCTAAGGTGGTTAGTTGTGTTGTGTGGTGTAGTGTGTCTGTTATGGGCTGGTGTGGTGTGTTGTGTAGTGTAGTGTGATGTAGTTGTGTAGTGTAGTGTGGTGTAGTGTGGTCTGAGGTGGTTAGTTATTTGGTTTAGTGTGTGGTGTAGTGGTCAAGTTTATGATGTGTTGTAAAGTGTTATATAGTATTCTACTATGGTTGACTAATTACCTGTAGAGGGAATCTTTTGTTTCTTTGAGCCAACAGCTGTAGAATTAGAAACTTTGCAGTTAGTTATTATAATTGTGGAAGGAAAAAGATAATGCGCAATGACTAAGAACAGACAGACAGATCGGCCAAGCAGCACTCTGACTGACATACAGCCACACACACACAAACGGACAGACAGATCATCAGGCAGGCAGTATCTGAAGACAGAAGCAAAACAGACAAATAGACAAATGCAGTGGAACAGACAGACAGACAGACAGCAAACGGACAGACAGACCAACGAACATGTATTCATTTGATGTTAATCGCACTGCCTTACCTGTAGATCTAAGAGTCAACACAACTCGTTCTTTTGTCAGCTGAGGGGTTATTGCCAGGCTCGGTTTACCATTAATAGTAACGGGTTTCTTATCCTCCTCCCCGACTGCATACATCTCTACAGGACCATTAGACGTGGTGCCCTTGAGAATATTCATCTTCACGTTCTTCTTCACCTTCCACTTTCCAGAAGACGTAATAAGCTGGATGTTTTTACCAGATCGATTGATGACTTCTAGTGCGATGTAGTACTGCTTGCCTGCAACTAGAAACACAAGGTATTTCTATCAATCTTTTTGTCTATTCATGGATAAATGAACACATTTGCCAAAGTTTTTACTGTCCTTTGAAAATAGGAGAAAAGTGCCTTGTAATTCTTGTAGTACTCCTGATAACAAGTGTTATTTGTGGGACAACATGTGAAGGAGATCTTTCCCAAATTGGCTAAAATGACCACGAAACAATGGTTCCAAGTCGAGGTTGGACTTCATTTGTTCATACATTTACTGTCTTTTATCAAGTCCAACCTCGACTTGGAGCCATCGTTTCGTAGTCACTCGCTGCTACGGTGAGATGTCACACCAAAACCGAAGTGCATTATGGGTCAATTACAAAATTAAAATTTGGTTTCCTTGGCAACATCTGAAAAATACAAAAAAGTTTAACATACCAGGTTTGTTGCCATTAGTGACTTCAAATGTAATGGGTGTTCCTTTCTGAGCTGTTGGCGTGACAGTCAGTTCCTTCTTTCCGTTAATTGAAAAGGAAGTTTGCGTGACGGGATCGATGACAGTAAAGGTGATGGGAGCGTTGCCTTTGACTGATTTGGTAATGGTGGTCTGGAATCCCTTCTTGACTTGACGATCTTCGAAGGATTTGCTATCTGAGGCTTTGAGTACCACATCTTTGCCAGATTTGTTCAAGATCTTGATGGAAATGTAGAAGATCTGTGTGGTTGTTCCGGTACCTGACGTGACAGATAAAGACGCAGTTAGACGACAGATACATGTGATACTGAGTACTAGATGATGTTCACATTAAAAATTATTGAATGAAAGAAATGTTTGGGACTGCCAAAATTGCAAAAACTGCCAGACAAACTAACAAATTCGTAGGACAAAAAAATAATTTTCTGTCTCAATCTGTTTCAATCTCCTGAGAATTGGGGAATATTGTTTTGTCCTCCAAATTGAGCTGCATTGCTAGCCATCATCAGACATATGACATGTAGTATTGACTGCATTTTACCTCCTCCAATCTTTGTTTTAGACACGACAATAGAAAATGGAACTCTGTCTGATAGTGTCTCGGTAACAGATACACTTGGTTGGTTGTTGAGAAGTAATGGACTCTTGGTTGCTGTTTCAGTGGCTTTGATGGTGAGGAACGAGCCTGAGGCGATTTGTTTGTGGTACGTCATCAGATATCCCGTTGGTAACTGGAACAATAACCAAATTACAAGGTTAATATCTTATTCTCAAAGGGAATGACACTTAGTCTGAAACGGGAAAACATCTCGCCCAAGGTAAAGAGGTCTATAGCACGTGCGCAATTGTTTTCGCGACGAAATAGGTTTTGGTGGACGTCAATCAAGGTGTTTCCATGGCATTTCATAGGCACGTGCCCAATACAATACAATACAATACAATACAATACAATAACCTTTATTTAAAGAGGGTGACGTATTAACACATTTGCTTATCTAACTTACGGCCCTCGAAAACCCTTGAAAACTTTGTGTTTTCTGACAATGTCATTGGCATAGACTGGCTTCCTTACAAACTCAACGCAAGCAGACAAGAAATAAAAGCATGATGACTGGTCGTAAGATTGTTCAAGTCAACTCACCGGAAGTCCTTGTCCCGGTTGTTTATCACTCGTGTCAATTGTCGCATCGACGCCTGCCTTATTGACGAGTTTGAGAGCCACAAAACCGACAGGTGCAAGACCAGTTCCAGCTAAACAAAGAAACACAATCATTAAGAAATGAAGAAAATTGAACCAAATCTATCTTCACGTGACGTCAAAGCAGCCCAATTTGATAGCCAAAAATAGGAGAATTTCAATTTCCTGAGACTGGGAAGCTGTTGTTTTGTCCTCCAAATTGAGCTGCATTTCGACGTGCTGCAAGGGATCTATTGCTGGGTTTCAGTTGATAATATTTTCTGTCACGTACGGGATGTTCATCACCTGAATCACCAGTTTTCAGTACCATTATTTCTGGTTGACAATACATGGTGGTCAGACCATCATTTGGAGCAGATAATGAGATTCAAAGACTTTTATCAGTTGATTGAAACCCAGAAATGTGGATGCTACCTCTTTCTATCTATGAGTTGTATCTCCTCTTCAATGCTCGCACAGACTTTGAACGACTAATATAAGAAGAAAGATCTTGGAGCAATGTTTTGTACTCACCATTTCTCCAGTAGAATGTATAAGTAGCACGCATAACTAAAGGAGACAAGTACGAATTGAAACTCAACAAAGATGCCATCATAAACTGCGCATAATCAACTCCACCGTCTTTAGCGTCTCTTCCAACGCACAGGTTGTTGTCATGGAGATTGAGTGCTCGACCGCTGTCCAAACGACCAGTTTTGTCTTCAACCTTTTTCACGCCGTTGAAATAGAGAAGGAGTCCATTATCGTTGGACCAAGTGACACTGATGAAAAGCCATGAGTTCACATCTACTGGCGAAGAAACCGTCCACACTTTACTAGACGTTGCAAGCTCGAAGAAGACCTTGCCGCTCATGACATACATGGAAATACCGCGTGCCTTGGCACTGCTGGCTCCTGTATCTACTATATACTTGGGCGTGGCATAAGATGCTACACTATTGTGTAGGAATAGCTTAGAGGCGAGCGTGAATCCACTGATACACCTTCCTGGGTCTATGAGACAATCTTGCTGAGAAATGGTTGCTCCAAGCCACGTGGACTTGCCATTGAATAGAAGACCTCCGTCACCCAGGTCGAAAGGACCCACAGCAGACAATGGTGGGATTCCAGGTACGGTCTTGGCCTTTAGGGAGATGGCATTCATTGACCAGGAATGTCTGGCCAGGACAGGAGGAGCTACAAAGACAGAGTGATTGTCAGTTGAGGTATGCAGGAAAAGAAATATATTAAAATCACCGATACGGAGCAAATATAAAGTATTTACCTTTGGAATATTTAGTGGTTGAAGTGTCGACTCCCGTCTCGGTATCAACACCTTAAAACAACAGTACAACTAAGTTAATGCAACTATCTCTAAAATTTGGTTACCATGGTGATCTTAGTTTACCACAAACAGGTTTCTATAGCAACCTTCATCGGCTGATATGGCGACATTAAGGAAAACCTATGATCAAAACTTTAAATCGTGGTCCAAAGATGAAAAGGTCTCAAAAAAGAAGCTGGTGCAGAAACAGCATAGTATTCAACAAGCATTCGCAATTAAATATGGCGGGAAATATCACGTGGGATGTCAAATTAATCAAACAAAGCTCAAGTTTCACTAACCAGTCAAGGATAATGTAGCACGTGTCACTACATCCTTGGAATGCGTCGCCTGCACTTTGATGGCATCTACGTTGTCTAGGTAGTACGTAACAAGACCCTTGGTGTCTGTCGCCCTGAATGTGATGAACAATCCCGACTTCAGTGTCTTTGCGATCTTGACTTTGGTTCCTTTGGGTACTCGGAATCCCTCGTTAGGCACCCCATCATCGGTCAGGATCACTGCGTCTGTCTGTAGAGGGTTGGTTACTTCGAGGACTGCATAGAATGTCTTGCCCTCACCGCCTGAACCTACAGGGAACGGACAGGATGGTTTTTAATATATAGCACAAGTACGCGCAATGTAGCTGGTTGCACAAACCCATCTGTATTTACCATATTAATGAAATTTCCACATGCATGATTCAGAAACGTGTGATATTGACACAGAACGGGAGCAGTAACATTGACATGGCTTCCCATTGCTTCCATTATACAATTTTTTTATCTTCATGGTTAGGTGCGTTCAGTACCATAACATTGAAAGGGCTTCCTTTATACATTTTTTTTATTTCCATGGTTGGGTACGTTTACGTTCAGTGTGATAACATCGTAATAGCTTCCCATTTTTTCCGCAAATTTTCATTCCCATCACTACGGTAAGGCACGTTATGTTTATTCGTAACATTGAAATGGCTTTCCATTGTTTCCGTTCAACTAATCTATTTTACAATTTGCCAACTGAGGGCAGGTAATGAAGCAATAGGACATGAAGTCCCCTACAAGTATAACCGCATAAAACACTGTTCTCCTTCTCTTACCTCGTATCCAGAAGAAGCGATAGTTAGCCTTGACGTCACCACTAGACAGCAGCTGCTTGTATGTCGAGAAGGACCCAATGTTCACCTTGCTGTAGTACGACGCTGCTGTTGCGCTTCGTCCTATCACCAAGTTGGGGGTCTTGGTATAGATTTGGTAGTTAACACCCGACGTGCCTGACGGGACAGTAGAGACGGGCCTGTCGTCTATATACACGGTTAACCCTGTTCGTCTACTCCAGGTGGCGGTCAGGTAGAACCAGGTGTCTCCAGTAACTGTCACAGCACCCTAAACATGAAACAATAAAAAGTTGACGTGACTCTAGCGAACCTAGATTGCGTGACTCATGGCAAAGATTCAAAAACGTTGCGTGACTCTGGTGAACCTACTGTAGATTGCGTGACTCCAACAAATTCAATAATGTAGTGCTTTTTACCTTATAGAGGGCATTGGAAGTCGCGATTTCCACGAACAATTCCTTCATAACCAGATACACTGCAATACCGCGGCCCTTGGCTGTACGTCCACTGTCCACTACATATCGCGGCGCGTTGACCGTCAAGGAATCTGTTGTGAACTTCAACTTGATGCCGAATGAAAATCCCTCGGAGCACAAGTCTGGGTTGAGCATGCAGTCTTTACTGTCAAGAGTACCCGATAAGAAAGCTGATGATCCATCAAAGTTAAGACCTCCGTCTATCCTTGAGATCTTTCCATTCGCAGTAAGAGCTGGATTTCCTGGTACCGTGTTGCCGTTTAGATTTGCAAGCAGCCAAGAGTGATCGGGTCTGACAGGTGGGGCTAATAATTAATAGATTAATATCAATTAGATGAGTAAATGATTTCATTAACAATTTGATCAAAGCACTATTTGATAACTTCCACATGGCTTGCATTTAGGCGCCCCCGACACGACACGACTGACACGACTACTTAGGTTTGCAAAGTTTTAGTCGGATATTAGGTCCTCAATATTTTAGAAAGGGCGAATAAACAGTGTATCTTAGCGCTCCATACTGTACTAAGTGTGTAGGAACGGCGAAAACAGGAAAATTTTCATACTATCTGCGAATAAGTTTGCCAGTGTGTTCTAGATTTCAGGTTGCTTAATGTCCTTGATTAACGAAGAAAAACGCGCGCTGTTAAATATCCTAATTTAAGGTTAGACTTAGTGTACCTGTAACACCAGTTTCTTCTGTGACACCTCCTACAATACAGCAAAAAAAACACATTAGAATGGCTAAAATATTAGATGATGATAATGATGGGGCAATCATACACCCCTTGCACGAATTCCGGCATACCAGAGAATCAAAAAAAACTTTCTGCTAATTTTGACCCCATTTAGCGACTTAGTGAAGTCATGTGAAAAAGAGACTATATACAACTGGTACATAAACAAAAATTAGGCAAAATTCATTGATTATTGATGTTAGAAGCATTACCTTGTGGTAGTGGTTTCACTGTTTGACCTGGATTAAGAAGAGGGAAAAAACAAGGGAGTAGAAGATTACATCACATTTTCACGAATTTCTTTTCCAAACCACGTCAGTGGTTTGAGTGTCACGTCGTTAGCTACAAGCAGTGCTTGGTCACTTAAAATACACTATAATGCTGCGATGATGTAGGCAACAACGTTCTTCAATGTCGCGCTAAAATATTTCGTTGAAGCTTCCTCGTATTACCACCTCGCGCGCAACATATTTTCTTTGTTGCGTGAAGAAAAAGCTATGTTTTCTCTGAACTGCAAAGAAAATTTGTTGTTCGCGCACGTGTCAGTTGATACTAAAGATGCGGTGATGAGGGCAAAAACATTCTTGATAGTCGCGCAAAGATATTTCGTTGAAGGTTACTCGTATTACCACCTCGCGCGCAACATATTTTCTTAGTTGCGCGAAGAAAAGCTCTGTTTTCTCTGAACAACAAAGAAAATTTGTAGTGCGCGTGATGGTAATACGAAAAACATTTCCTCTGCGACTTGTAACGCATGCGCAACATTATTGCGCGTAACATTCCATTGATTTTGTTTCCCGTGCATATCTTAGTGGTGAATACAACGTACCTTGTTCAGAAACAGTTATCTTAACAACATCAAGTGGCGATCCAGAAGGCGTAACGTCGATTCTTGATTTTCCATCCAGGAACAGTATCTTGTTTGTTCCTGCAGCACGTGCCTCGAACGACACCTGTGATGGGGTGGAAACCTCTTTCTTGATCTTAGCGATGACCTTGGCCTTGATAGGGAACCCTTGGTTTGGATAGTTGTCGCTTGGTTTGAGGAGAAGGCTGTTGGTAGTGGGGTTGGTTACTTGTAGTATGATATAGTACTTGGATGATGGCCGAGTAGCAACTGCGGGAAGAAAACAGAATATGTATTCAATATAAAAAATATATTTGCAGGGAGTTGATAATCATTTTTTTCTTCCTTCTTTCTTCCCTTCCTTTTCTCCCTCCCTCTCTCCCTCCCTCCCTTTCCAATTCTCCTTTCGTTTTTGTTCTTTCTTTTTTTTTCTTTCGCTCAAATTTCTATAATTTAGGCTTTTGTTGGTTTTCAATCTTGCGGTTACTGTTCTTAATTTACCGTATTCCATAAAAATCCTTGCTTTATATCCGTCGTATTTACTCTTCAAATATCTATTGATATCTTCACAGATCAAACACTAAGGTCATCTTCTCAGAATCTCCTGATTACTGGGCTACCTGTGGCAGACCATTTGACTCAAGACTTCAACTTACGTGACTTGGAGAAGTAGTTACTGACTGGTGCAATCATATTTGTCTGTATGTGAGTATTAAACACGACCAGTGAAGACATCTTAAACATGCCATTCATTGCTGCACTTATGCCATTGATGTTCCTGCCAACACTCAGGTTGATCTGTTCTGCGGTTGGTCGCTTCTCCGGGTTGGGTTTGCCGTTTCTTGCCAAGGATTTCATCTGGTTATCTACGTATATTTTGACACCCTCGTTACGATTCCACGTGATTAAGACGTACATCCACTGACCACTGGTAACAGAAGATGAAGCCTATACCGAAGAAGAAAAGAGACGTTGATTAAAAAAGGTATGTCCAGGAATTAATAAAAGCCACTTTGAACCCATTTTAAGGTAGATTAGACGTTTATTCTGTCTATACGATACATCCCTTGCACGTGACATCAAAGCAACTAAATATGGAGGACAAAACAAAAGAATTTCAATCTTCTGAGAATTTGGATTTTTTTGTTTTTCCTCCAAATTGAACTGCATTCCGACGTGCTGCAAGGGGTCTATGTATAATAATGGCATAATAAATAAGGTTCGCTTTTCAAATTCAAAGAAAGGTGAGAACTCGCGAACTGCATAAAACTAGGGAAGGAGTCTAATAGCGCTCGAGGCCTAACGGTCCTCAAGGTCGGTCCAACAATTCCACAAAGGGATGAGTTTCTTAAGAATTAATTTAAAGATACGAGACAATACTTTAGAATTCATAACGCAATAACTCTATTTTTGTAAGCGTTGGTTATTACCTCCCAAGTCTTGCCAGTAGTTGCCAAAACAAACACCAGTTTTCCATCCATGGTATACAATGACACACCACGTTTTGCGGTACTCTGAGCACCCGTATCGATGATATACTGCTCCTCCTTGGAGCTGAGTGCACTTGGGTCTATATCAATTTTAGTACCAATGGCGAATCCCTTAGTACATCGTTCAGGATCAACTAGACAGTCCATCTTGTCGACGTGCGCTCCAAGCCATCCTGTTTTACCATCAAAGGCGAGGCCGCCATCTGCTGGTGTCACTCCTCCGTTCACCTTGAATGCAGGGTTTCCTTCTACGAATCCTTTGTTGATTGAGGATAAGGACCAGTAGTAGCTGAAAGGCACTGGAGGGTTGACCACGAGTTCTTGTTTTTCTGGATAATAGATATTAAGTATTATATTAACTTATTGCTTTTAACTATGGATTATTTGAGATGTTATCATCAAGTAAAAGTGTATGATAAAAATAACTTGCACCATCGATTTCATAGTCATCAAAATGAAAAGTGATACAGTTTGGAAGGCAAGTGATTTTGCGAATGAAGGCAGATACTGTAATTAGCGAATAATGATCGATACTGCACACTAACGGGGGATAGTATACTGCAGATTGGTGGCAGATAGAGGGCAGAAGCTTTGAATACTGGAGATGCACTTTGGAAGGCAAGTGATGCCGAATGAGGGCAGATAATGTAATCAGCGAATGATCATACTGCATACCAATGGGGCATACTATAATTTGAGGGAACATATACTGCAGATTGATGGCAGAAAGAGTGCAGAAACTTTAAATACTAGAGATCCTGACTTTGTGATGATTCTCTAGATCTTCATTCGATACTTGTGCAATCCAAAAAAATGCATCTTGTCAACCCTTGCATGCTGCCGTTTATCGTGTCTCATGATCAGAGAAAGACTTTGGAGGAAAGAGTTTTGACTGCACAATGTTGTATTCTACATGCGCGTCTACTGAGATGCTTCATCAAAGGTAAATATACCCTTGCCTTATCCTTAAAACCGGACGATTTCTTATTCTATATGTGACTAGTATTATATACCTGAGGAAGTTATTTCCAATGCATCTGGGTTCCCTCTTTCTCTAGTTGGCATCACACTATAAGAACTCTCTCCATTAATAAGCAATCCCTTGTTTGTAGCAGGATCATAGGCATGGATAGCAATCTTCTTTTCACTGAAGACTTCCTTGGTGAGAGTCTCGTATGACATAGGGCTGAGTCGGTATCCATCAGATGGATGGTTGTCGCTTGATATTATGATCGCATTGGATCGGTATTTGTTCTTTAAGTTTAGAGTCACGTAGAAGCGATCACGTGGTGCGGGCTTGCCTGTGGAAATAGAAAAAATATCCAGCCATTTAGAAATAGTGCAAAACAAAGCAACACTCTGATATCGTCACAGAAGACTATCGAAAATCAAAACGTTTCATAATAGATCAGCCTACACATTTATTTTCCCATTTTGATCATTTAATCAGCCAAAAAATATTCTTCCTTTACATATTTGATGACAAAAATAGGAAATTTTCAATTGTGTTTTAGGGTGCATTCGATGGCTAACGACGTCAGTAGCTATCAGTGGAGTAAATTTTATTCGAATTCAATCATCAAATTCCTCAAATGTAACAAGTACAACATTTTAAGGCCAAGCTTTTTTCTGAGCTTTGTTTCTTTTCCCTTTCTCTCTGCCTCTCTTTTTTGTTTCTCTCTCTATGACTCTGTTTTGTTGCTGTTTTTTAATTTCTACAAGTGTATAATTTTGAGGATGATATTGCACAAAGGTCTTTCAAATTATTATTTTCTCATGAAGGAACATCTTACCACTGCTTCCAACAGGCGTGATGGTGACAGCGGTCATCTGTTGCTTGTACTCGCTTGGTGTCGCGATATATTCCAGTTCTCCATTGATAATCACATCACTAGCAGTTGACACATCTTGAGCAGTAAACGTCACTGATGTGGGTGACGATAATTCTTTACGTATGACGACTACTTGCTTGGGTTTGATGTGGAAGCCTCCTGCTGGTTGCCCGTCATTTGATAATAGTTCAATTTCCTTGTCAAGGGTGTTGGTCACGTGGAAGTTAATGTAGTACATCTTGGAAGGTTGGATGACGGCTGAAGAGAGTGAAATTACGAGTAAGTCACTACTGTAAGACTGTTGGCAAATGTTTTCAGTACTTGAACTATTCTTTGGCTTGATTTGTTTCAAGATAAACCAAAGGACACTTACAGCGCGATGCTCAAAAGTATGACCACATTTAATGTATTCTCATACTTCTATGCACGGGATTTTGTACTTTAAACCGACACAATTGATGCAAAGCTGTCTGGTTTTACCAAATAAGGCGTGTAAAAGCTCGTTTGGAGCAAAAAGCCCGTGCATAGAAGTATGCGAATACATTAAAAGTGGTCATACTTTAGCGCGTCGCGCTATAACTGCCATGTTAGTAATGTAATGTTACTAGTAATATAAAAATATAATTCATCCAGAAAGTTTAATCAAATGTATCCAACATGGCGACTATAATAAGCGCATATAACTTCAGATTCAGTGTAAAAATCTCAAAGAAATCTCTCGTTTTCTTGGAAATTTAACTGCGATTCATGTTCAGTTTAGCCGTCAGTTTTTGAAGCGTTTATGTAAAGTAGAGTCAGGGGTTCTGATACGAAACGTATCGTACTTTATCAAGATAAAGAACCAAACTACTCTGAAAGTAGGAAGAATTAGGCGGCCTGAATTTTGATGTTTGGCTTTCAACAATTTTTATCGAAAATGAGAAAGGACAAGGCGTGTCCTCCACATAAGAAGAAAGATCGTTTCATAACTCCTATACTCACCATCAGTTACATAATACTTGTAGATATCAAAGGCAAGTGGCGCAGATAAATCCTCCCGGAAGATTGCAAACGATGAAATATAGAAGCTAGCAAAGTTGGGTGCAGACTCTCCAATATTTCGTCCAATGCTAAGGTTTTCCTCTTGTGGTGCTGCCACGAGGTTAGTGACCCCCATTCCACCAGAGTCTCCGCTCATTTCCTGCCCGTCAACAAAGAGAGACAATCCTTTCTGCATATTCCAGGATACGAGGATGTAGGTCCATTTGTTGGTTACTATGTCCGTTTCCGCCTGAATGAGAGAGGAAAAATGAAATGCCAGGGATGAAAACAGCGTTTAGTTTTCCTTGACATGTGGAAAAATGGTCGGATAAAAGGGATTAAGGAAGGAAGGAAAGAAAAGGTGGCAGACTTCTCTAGGTTCGCAAGAGAAGCTGAATAACGCTAGATTTACTATGTATGTTGCATTTTGCATTGGATATGTTCTTGGGCGTTGCATGTTGTTCCATTTCAGACCACGACTGCGTGTCATTCCCTAGAGTGTCATTTCTTTGTTGTTTCACGGTGGTGTATGAGAAGACACATGAATATGGATATAAATCAAACAAAGAATCTTATTTTAAAGAGAATAACACGTGGTCTGGAATAGGAAAACATAATGTCTAAAATTAAAGAGATCTATACACTTATTTATATGGTCAAACCGCTGTACCTTCCATTTTGTGTCTGACGTAGCAAGTTCCGCGACCAGTTTCTGTTCCAGTATATACAACGATACTCCACGTCTCGACATACTCTTCACACCGCTATCAACCACGTACTTCGGCACAGTATATCCTTTGACTGTATCAGGGAATTTCACTTTGAGGCCAAAAGCAAATCCTCTAGAGAATCTCTCTGGATAAACAAGGGCGTCGTCGGAGTTCAAATGCGACGTAAGGTATGCAGAAGTACCGTCAAGGAAGAGCCCGCCGTCAACGATTTGGAAGTCCCCGTGGGTGATGAAGCTCGGAGAACCAGGGATCGTGCCATTGTTGACGGTATAGAAGGACCAGTAGAATGCTGGAGTAACTGATGGTAATTCTGAAGGGAACAAATCGTTAAGTTTACTTTAGTTCGCAATCTTCAATATTTTAAGGAGGCTCGCGCTAATTTATTTAGATGTATGGGTTACATATTCTGACTATATCCGCCGTACTGCTGCAGGCCTAGGCCTGTTGGCTGATAACTGAGATGCCACAGAACAAACAAAGATCGTTAAAAGAATTAGAAAGAATTTTTCAGACATAACTGATCAGCAACTGGCCCGTGGCTTCGATTCCAATATTCGAGATTTCAGAGAAAAGGTTCTGTCATTACAGATCTCGCATCATTGAACGGAAATATTTATAGTATTACAGCTAATCCAGAAAGCAAGTGGTTGTGTCCCAGTATCCTACACGTATACAACCTATGAGGGGGCTATGAGGCTATAAGAAAGGTAGAATGAATAAATGGATGAAACAGATAATTGACTTACTTGGTTTTTGTTGTGATCCAGCTGAAACAAAACCGGAAATACTATTAGTAAATTCACATCACATTTATTTAATATAAGAGACATTTTTACTAATTTTAAGGTGTGTTCTCGTGCACGACCGTTTGGGAAAGAAATGATACTCTAGGTAATGACACGTGGTCTGAAATGGGACAAAAAATCGCCCAAGCTAAAAGGGTCTATTGAAATTTCAGAGGATGATTTCAGTTCATCTAGTAAAAGGTATCAACAGCTCTCCTATCTTATGTCACGTGTTATTCTCTTGAGTATTATTTTCTTGGTATATTTTTCTTTCCTGCTTTTCGTTATAAATAGCTTATTTTCTTCGCCCCTATGTTATTTGTTCAAAGTACCTGGTGCAGTAATGGACACAGGAATCCTGCTCTCATTAGTACTGGGAATTATCCTTCTACTCTCTTGACCATCAATCCGCATCACCGTCTCCGTTTCTATGTCAACAGCAATGAAGTCTACAGGAGTTGTGCCGTTAGTTGTCTTGGAAACTATCACCATGGTACCGGTAGGGATTTCGAATCCATCGTCCGGTTTGTTGTCACTAGGGATCAAGCTAACATCTCTGCCTGCGTTGTTGGTGACTACAAGGTTGATCGTGTACACTCCTGTTGGGTTGGGTTTGACAACTGAAAAGAAACCAGATAAAAGGTCAGCAATTTTTTTCTCTTTCTTTTTCTTTCCTTTCCTCCTTTCCTTCTTTTCCTCCCTCCCATTCCATTCTTTTTTCTTTCCTTTTATCCTTCCTTTCTTCCTTCCTTCTTTCCTTTCCTTCTTTCTTTCCTTCTTTTTTTCCTTCTTTCTTTCCTTCTTTCTTTCCTTCTTTCTTTCTTTCTTTCTTTCTTTCCTTCTTTCTTTCCTTCTTTCTTTCCTTCTTTCTTTCATTCATTCATTCTTTTATTCATTCTTTCTTTCATTCCTACTTTCTTTCCGCTTTCTTTCTTTCTTACTTTCATCATTCTTTCTTTCTTCCTTCCTTCCTTTTCTACTTTCATTTTTTTTTCTTTCTTTCCCTCTTTCTTTTTCAGCATTACATTATTATATTGACTCAACAAGTTTAGTTAATCTGACGAAAGAAAGTATTAGATCTAGAGATAACTGCAATGTAGTCACTAATATTCAAGATGACTTACTTTGTTTCTTAATCTTGACTTCGGTAAACGCGCCTTTGTCGTTTTTAGGCGTCACAATAAAACTGGGAGCATTATTGATAGCCACTGCCACCCTACTCTGCTTGTCAATCGCGGTTAGAGTGATCGGGTTTTTGCTTCCTACCGTCTTTGTAATCTGCATCATTGTGTTTTTCTTCACGTGGAAACCACCCTCGGGTTCACGGTCACTGGTTTGAACAACGACGTCACTTCCGGCATAGTTCTTAAATGCGAGTTGAAGGTAGAAATGTCTGACAGGTGAAGCTGTAGAAACAGAACAAATGTGGATATTTATGATCTAAGCTTTTCTTATTATTTGTCTCAGGCAATACCATTATAGTATGAAAGAGTAGTGAGGTTATCGTATGACTGAAAAATCTCGGACAAAATAATCGTTATCTATTCAATGGTTTCTTCTTCTCGACTTTTAGGGGCACTTTTGATAAATACAATAGCTTGTTATCCTTCACTGTACATGAAAACTATTGTGTTTATGCGAAGTGCCCATCGAATGAGCCAAATCGAAATGCTTTATGGGTCATAAGAACTAGTGACAGCGCGCGAGCTAGAGCTCATGCAGTATTACTTACCGGTCAGGGTGATGGTCAAGGGGATCGCGTTTCCTTTGGTTTCTGTTGGTGTCAGGAACAAGTATGGCTTGTAGTTGATGAACAGTGGTTTACCAGTTGTGTCCACTACTGACATGTTCACTGCGAATGGTGAACTGACCTGAGGTACAGAAAAAGAACACAGTTAGATAGAGAGCCTGACTGAAGGACTGACTCACTGACTTTTCTTATTATCATTTTATTTTATTTACCTGTTTAGTGATGTCAGCGATCAGATTGGGTTTGATAGTAAATCCCTCAGAAGGCTGTCCATCGCCCGTAAGTACACGTACATCACGCTTGGCCATGTTGGTTATCCTCATAAAGATGTAGTACCTCTTACCAACCACTACAAATATAAGTACAAGCAGGTTAGTACGTACATTGGACCAGCACTTGTACTAATAGCTCACTTTCGATATCCTGGTTGAGTGATCACGCACAAAGCAATTCAAGTCGAGGCTCCAGGGAGTAATGGAGTAATACTAATATATTCTTTTGTTTTCCCGGAGCCTCGCCTTGAATTTCTTTGTGCGTGATCACTCAACCAGAATATCGAAAGTGGGCTATTAATAGACCAAATAGGATCGTTGCGTTGGTCCTTATTTCGGTATAAGTATTGCACTGTTAGAGCTATTTCAAAAAACGTTGAATACTGAATACTGCATACTGAATAGTGCATTCCAATACCGAAGGGTATTGTGGGTCTCATGGATTTGAAATAAAAATTAAATATATAGCGATTTGCTCTTTATATGACAGCTAGTATATCGTTTCGGATTAGATGCACTAAAATATTAATAAATAATTATTATTTGTTTTACTTTAGACAATATTACATGACCCAAAATGCATTTCGGTCTTGGAATGCACTATTCAGTATACAGTATTTAGTATTCAATTTTTTTTGAAAAAGCTGTATATTAAGATAGGTGATATCAAACAAGATGTTATACCTGGTTTATTAACGATGATGGTATACGGATACTGCTTGGTGGGTGTTGGTGTGATAGTAATGCTCTCTGATTGGTTAATAGCCATCTGTTTCCCACTCTCCATGTTGTAGACAGTAAACGTGGTCTGGATATTTCCTGGCACCGTCTTGGTGATCTCAGCGATGACATTCGCGCTTATAGGGAACCCTTGAGCAGGCATGTCGTCACCAGAGCGAACGATAATCCGCTGACCGACTTTGTTTGTGACTCTCATGTAGATGTAGTACGTTGTTGGAGGGGTGGGTGACACAACTAGAAAAATGTTACAGATAGCGTTATTAACTACAAGACAGTTGATCCCTTGCAGTACATCAGAATGCAGCTCAATTTGGAGGACAAAACAAAAGAATTTTAATCTCCTGAGAATTGGAACCTATTGTTTTGCCCTCCAAATTGAGCTGCATTCCGACATGCTGTCTATTATACTAAGAATTCCGATATATGAGAAAAATATTCTCGTTTAAAATGAAAAGACAGCATTCAGGGAAGCTCTTTGACCATATACAAGAGAGTAAGACCAAGTGGTTGTCACCATGGTGACAGTGATCGGAAACAGTTACAGTTTTCTATACCGGAAGTCTGGTTATGGGTCTCTCGCAGTGGTTGTATTTGACATAAACCGAGCCAACACTTTGAAGTGATGAAAATATTTCATGATGTATGGAAAAAACAAATGTGTGCATGCATATGAATGTGGCCTGAAGTCTCAAGTTGTCACGTGACTATTTAGAGTCACGTGACACTATTTAGTCACTATTTAGTCACGTGTTTATTATAGAAGTTATGAAGTGTACTTACTGTTAACCCAGAAGAATCGGTATATCCTCTTGACCATATTAGCGTCAACGTACTGTTTGAAGATAGCAAGAGACGACATGTAGAACGTACCACACGTCCCTCCAGCAGATCCCAGTCCCCTACCGACAGCAAGGTTGGGATTTTGGTCGTTGATTGGTGGGTTGTTTGCAACTAAGGGATTCACTGTGCTAGCTTTTTTGTTTTCGTTGATGTAAATGTTGAGACCAGCGGTTGGCTTCCATGTTATCATTAGGTAGAACCATCGGCCGAGGGTGACCTGGGTAACAGCCTGAGAGGAGAATGATAATGAGTTGTTCAAATCTTTCTTATTTATTTCAGGAAAACCTCTGTACATGTGGTAAAGAGGTGCTTTTGGACACGTACGACCAATAGTCTATAGGCCTATCGTTAAACCTCTTATTTCACCAGCGACAAAGACAAGCATAATAAGTCGGAACATGAATTAAGGATGAGGAATCACAGCACCAGCAAAAAAGACAAGCACAATGCACAAGGGAATAATCACGTGATTCTAACTGTGTGACACTGAAAGACAAGCTGGTCTGTTATAATACCACTCTGGTAAGTACGTTGCATAAAATAATGACTTCATATAAAGTTGGAACATGAGGGATGATGAATTACAACACTTGAAAAAAAGACACATGTACATCATAGTACACAAGTGAATAATAACTGCGTCTGCGTCTTTTAGGGTGGACCTTATCATAACTCCACCTTAACTACCATATAAATTTGAGGCTGTAGGATAAATAAATGTCAATACCTTGTAAACATTTTTAGCGGTTGTGATCTGTACCGTCAGAGTCTCCCCCACAACAAACACAGACACTCCTCTTCTCATCAGGCTAGTAGCTCCAGTATCTAATAGATATCTAGGTTCCTGGCAGCTAGCGATGCTCTTGTCCAACTTAATCTTAAAGCCAATGCTCAACCCTGATAAGCATGCCTGGGGATTTAGTAAGCAGTCCTCTTTGGTGATCCTGGTCTGTACCCATGATTTCCTGGAGTTGAAGAAGTATCCCAGGTCGATGAGTCTGTACGTTCCTGATATCAGTAGTGGTGGGCTTCCTGAGATCTGGTTCCCATTGATGGCCAGGAAGTACCAGTAATAGCTTGTTGGTACCGGTGGTGCTGGAAATAAAATAGGTTTTTATTAGATAGATTGTTTGTGGAGAGGAAAATGTTTTCAACTCATAAACAAAGTCAAAGACGACTGGACCAGAGAAATAGAAAATCAATCAGTCAGATAAATAGGTGAGAAAAGAATACTTCCAGATATACAGATGAAGAGAGTGGAAGGATGGACTTACAATTAGGCAAGATGCTCTTAGATATTCTGACTGACACATTGGTAGAACAAGTGAGACAGACAGACAGACAAACAGAAAAAAACAGACCTATATATTTACAGATGGAGAAAGGAAGGATGGACTGCTAACAATTAGGCAAGACGCCCTTAGACATGCGTAGGACATACATTGGCAGAACAGACAGACAGACAGACAGATTGATTGATTGAGTGAAATACTTACCATTGCTTGGTATAGTCGGCGTAACTACTGTTGGACCTAAACAACAAATCAGACACCGAATAATCAAAAGAATTGCTTTCACCTTAGTTGTGACTATGCAACAAGAACAAAAAATGGCTACGGATTCTTACTTTGATTAAGGTCAATAATTATAGACCCCTTGCACTTGACGTCAAAGCAGCTCAATTTGGAGGACAAACAAAAGAATTTCAATCTCCTGTGAATTGGAAACCTTATTTTTTCCTCCAAATTGAGCTGCATTTCGAAGTGCGGCAAATGGTCTATTGCCATTATACTCACCATAGTTACCGCCACTTGCGCAATTCTGCTGACACGAAGTAGACGTTGGAAACAAGTTTTGATTCCCTAGGCAACCATTATATACGATCTTCTTGCACTGACCGGAGGCAATGTCAAGGTAGTGTCTGGTTTCATTGGATTTACAAAGAAGAGGCATCCATATCTTGGCACAGATATTAGAAGGTACTGAGTCTGTTGGCACAGTGATAAAAAACGAAAATAACTATCGAGGTTATGAAGATATGTTTGGTAAAGAAAAAAGTGATTAAAATTTCAACAGGATGCTCATAAAATATCATAAATGCTGAAAAAAGAATAAATGCTATTTTTACGTCTCAAATCAATTGACGGTTTTTGATAGAGGGTCTTGATGCCGGGGTTCAGCTGTCAATTTCGCTTATTTGTCAGTTGTTAGTTGTCAGTTACATTTTTAGGACATTTGTCGGTTGTCAGTAAATCTCATTCAGATTCTGTTGATATTTTATTGGATTGGTGCCCGTACAAGGCACCACACGATGCGGTGAAAGGCATGGTTGACTCGCCTCACCTCTCGAGTCTCGGATCGATTCCTGAACTCAACATCACATGTGAGTAGAGTATGTTGTGTCTCTACTTTGATTCGAGAATTTTTCTCTGGGTTCTCCAGTTTTCCTCCCTCTGCAAAGCGCTATAAGCTAAATTCGATTTCTGAATTAACCGTCCTTTAAGCTAAGCCCAGAGATAAACCTGGGTTGGAATCTTACCGCATTCTTTTTCACACAGTTCGCGAGTCAGTTCCGGCAAGCTCCTAGATGAACAGCTCTGGTAGACTTCTCTCAAGAACGTCATACAAGGAGTGTTGAAGTCAGCTGGGCTAGCCTTCTGGACCTCTTCTTTAAGTGCGCTATAACAGGGGCCTTCTGGTTTGGGCAGTAAACAGCGCTGAACTGTAAAATAAAGAGGTAAAGTCCTTCATTAATACACATATGATCACCTCAAGGTGGAGTTGTTGCGCTATCGTTTTAAGGTGCGGAAATACGAGTAACAAAATCGTGAAACTTGTCGCCCAGCACTGTTGAGTTGCAAGTTGCAGAGCGAATATTTCTCGTATTACCACCCCGCGGGCAACAGATTTTCATTGTTGTAGAGAGTAGAAAGCGCTTGTACTTCTGCAACAAAGTCGCGCAACAAAATTTTATGGCTGCACTACATTTATTATGTAGAGATATCAAAAAATGTGTTTATATTGACCTACCGTTTTCACATGCAGGACCAGAATATCCGTTTGGACACTGGCACACTTTATTGACACATTTACCGCCATTGACACAGTTCGTTTGGCATGTTGCTGAAACAGTACATACATTTTCAAGTAAGTTATGGTTTCTAAGGCAACTAATTATGGTTACTAAGGGCAACTGATCATTAATGTAAGAGAGCATAGGTATTATGGGAGTATAAACTTACAGTTTTCGCAACGTTTTCCAAAGTAGTCGGGCATACATGTGCATGTGTTGGGCCCGCTGCAGGTACCTCCGTTCATACAGTACTTGGCACAGATGGCTGTAGGAAGAAATACACCGTAGTCAATGAATTGTATTTTATGGGCGGGAAAACTCAGCCAACCAAACAACCATCCAACGACTCAGGTTAAAAACCGAAGCAAGTCGTAGGAAGTAATTATTACAAGTAAGCAAGCCAAAGAAAGAAAGAAGGAATGACGGTTGGAAAAAAGGGAGGGAGGGAGAGAAAGAGAAAAAAAAAGATAGAGAAAGGAAGGGGGAAAAAGGAAGGAAGGAAGGAAAAAAGGATAGAGGGAAGGTAGAAGAAAAGGAGAAAAAAGAAAGGAAAAAAGGAATATTTTTCTGTTCATTCAGCAAGACTTCAAGGCGATTACCAGTAAATGCTGGTAACTTACGTTTCTCGCAATACTGTCCTCTCCATGAAGGTGGGCATGAGCAGGTGTTTGCTTTTGGGTCAACACAAGTACCACCATTCTGACAAGGGTTCTTACAGATTGCTATACAAAACAAATGAAAAAAAATCAATATAAAATTCTAGTCACTGAAAAAAATGTACAAGAATGCAAACCTGTTTGACAGTATGTTCCCTCATACAGACCCGGAGGACACTGGCAGTGGTTATTGACACAAGCACCACCATTCTGACAGGCAGGGCTGCAGGGACCTGTGTGACATAGCATCGCTCTTAATACTAATATTATTAGAGATGTATTTCTATATATTACAGACAAGGTGTCATTCCCCAGAGTATCATTTCTCTTTGTTTAACGGTTGCGCATGAGAAGACACATGAATATGGATACAACTCAAACAAGAATCTTATTCTCAAGGGAATGACACGTGGTCTGAAATGGGAAAATATTGTAACGCCACGAATAAGTACTATTTTGTGGTTTCCTCTTCATACAGCAACGATGATGCTCCATGTATTCACTTTAATTCACTTCATGTCATAAATAAGGACTTTTTATACAAATATAAACCAAAAGAATTGTAATTGTTCTTACTAGGGCAGGGTTTATTGTTACAATTCCTGGTTTCCAGCTCGTTCCCAAGCCCCTGGTCGATACAGTTTTTCCCGCCATTCTGAGGCGCTGGATCGTCGCATTTGCGTGTCCTCATCTGTGATCCTCCACCACATGTGGCAGTACATTCTGACCAATCAGACCAAGGTGAATATCTTCCATTAACTGAAAATATAACTCGATAGATTAGAACTAAAATTCATTATCAATATACTCTAACAACTCGATACTTAATTGTTCGAGATTTCATAAGTTTCCGATCCCTTCCCCTAATAGAACCCTTGCAGCACTTAGCAATGCAGCTCAATTTGGAGGACAAAACAATAGGTTCCCAATAGCAGATATCAGAGGTTACGCTCATCCAATGGCTTCAAGTCGTGGCATTTGGGTCAGTTTCTATACATTTGCTGTATTGTTGACCCAAAATGCCTCGACTTGAAAAGATTGTATGAAGGCGATATAGTTTAACTCTGAAAGCTGCTATTCTCAGGAGATTGAAATTCTTTTGTGTTGTCCTCAAGATTGAACTGCTTTGACGTCACGTGCAAGGGGTCTATCCTTAGTCAAAAACTAAATGGTGAAACCAACAACGATTATAGGATCATTGGCCAAACTTAACTCTCCATGAACGGGAGGTACATTTTGATGTCATCCTCTCACTTATCATTTACATTTGAGCATTTCGCAAACTTTCTGTTGTAAACATTCTTCCGAAAGTACCAACAGCTTTATTAAACTTTATTGAACTGAGAATATTAAATTTCCAGTAATTCACCAACCTGTTTGTCCAGGACAAGGCAGAGTATTACATTCTCTTGTTTCAATGTCTCCTCCCTGGGCTGAGCAGTCGGCTCCACCGTTTAGCGGTTCTGGGTTGGTACAGTTCCTTGTTCTTAGCTGCATTCCTCCTCCACATGATTTAGGACACGGGGTCCAGTCTGCCCATTCGTTATAACCACCAGCAACTAGTGAAGATAAAGAGAAACATTTCAAGGACATGTAGACGTGAGCTGGAGGAAGTCAAGACACACCGAGCCTAAATATGTAAGGTAAGATTTCTTTGAGTGGAATGGCATAATACACCGATCCTGAATTCATTGTTCGACCTCCTTAGTTACCGTTGCTAGGTCGGACAAGCTAATGTATACAGCGTGGAACAGACACCGACTGATGAAAATTGTAAATGTCTGTATAAGAGTTTCTTTGAAATAACGAAAAGTTAGCTGACTACAAACCTGGTGAGGGACACATCGCGTCTGGTTCGCTTTCACTTGGAGCTGTAACGAGAAAGGATCCATACATATTACAAAATACTTCCATATTCCTCAGAAATAGTCACTGGAAACCCGATTGAGAAATACAGAACAATACGAATAGACCATTTTAGCTTGGGCGTAATCTTTTTCCATTAAAACCATATAGCAGCCGCTAGCAGTCCAAATAGTCTTTGTTTATCGGAAGCGCATTAGAAGACACATGAATATGGATACAAACAAAGAATCTTACTGTCAAGAGAATGACAGTCACATGGTCTGAAATGGAAAAACATTACGCCCAAAATATAGAGGTAAAATATAATTTTTGCTATCGTTATTAAAGAAATATCATAATATTGATTTTATGCTTACGTTTCAGCATGGACGGTGCCTCCTTCATCCAGTACCAGATCAATCCAGGGTTATCTATTTTGCCCATCATCCAAGGTGCTGGCTTAAACTGAGGTTTCTTAGCAACAATAGTACCATACCATTCCTTGCCAACCCTGTCTGAGGTGGTAATGTAGGCGTACTCATCATCTTGTGGTAACCATGGCATTCGGTTACCAAGGGATGTGGGACCGTACTCCCATGAAGGAGGAAACTTCTCTACTTCAGTTAGACCCGTCAGGTTACCAGATGTTGACGTAAAACTGTTTTTTAGAAGAGCAAAACAGTTAGGTCATCGGCTATACGGCAAGCATAGGGTATCATAGCAAGGGCGTAGCTACAATATACGTATATACGCACGTGCGTACACTTGCAATCCTCCACCTGTTTTTAAATTTATTAGTGGTTCGCACCTTTGGTGACGTGCTTAATGTTTAAATCTTTGTGCGTACACTACGAAAACGCCGAGCTACACCCCTGCATAGAACCATTTCTGCAACCTCTTTATTTACAGATGATAATTTTTCTTTCATCAAACAATATTAGATTCCTGCATAGAGGTTTCAAAATATTTGCTTGTTGAAACAACCATTTTTAAAACTCTAAATGGAAGTGGCAAGCCAACCAATCTATGCCCCTTGAATCCATCCTTGTATGGAGATATACAAATAAAATGTCTGTCTGTCCTCACCTGTAGGTCTGAGGAGCGCTCCATATTCCTCCATAAACCATGCGTTCATTGGCTTCCAATCGATACTGGAATGGACCAATAGAAATGGCTTTGATGGCATCGCCCTCGCCGAGGATCGAATAATCCTTTGTCAATGAAGGTTCGTCTGGATTTCTAACATGATATATGCAAACAGTCAGTTAACTATAGCAACTCGAGGTCCTTTCTCAATAGATTGCTCGCAATCATTACGGAGCGCATCGATCACTTTAATAGCCTGTGTTGCTGGCGGTCTGCTTTTTTTGTTCGCTGAGAAAAAAAAACAACACAAAACCGCAGACCGCCAGCAACGCAGGCTACGTATCACATTAAGAAGACTTAGCAGCCATGTTAGTGGTATTAACAAAGTAATGTAATGAAATATCGAATAACTAAGTTCCACCACCAACATGGCCGTCTTGCAAATACGAATTCAGTTAAGGGCCGAAAATTACGTCGCATGTTGTCCCTCCACCAGATTTCCTACCTCGACTTGATGTTGTCAGCAGTCCATCCATCGTTAGTTGCCGAGGTAACCAGTAGAGTCCAGCCTCCCTGTGAGTGTGTCATATCACAATAGACAATTATCTCTCGTGCTGTTATCTTCTCATTAATGTAGATGTTATAGAGACCGTCTTCACGCTTATGACATCGCTCGTAGAACTCTCGGCATGATCGGATGGGAACTAAGGTATAATAGGGATATCAGTAAGAACGTTTCCATTTCCAATTATAGTTATACGTGCGTGTTGAAAATAGACCCCTTCAAGCACCTCGGAATGCAGCTCAATTTGGAGGACAAAAAAATAGGTTTCCAATTCTCAGGGGATTGAATTTTTTTTTAGGTTTTCTCCTCCATATTAAGCTGCTTTGACGTCACGTGCAAGGAGTCTTTAGCTTTAAGAAACACGAGGATGGCGTCTTGGAATGTATATCAAAAACTTGATCAAAATACTTTGTTTATAAACTTCTGACATTCAGCAAGGAGGTGTAAGGAAGAATATAGCTAGGGTCAGTATATGAGGCACCAAAGCGTAAATGACAAAGTCAAGGAGAATTAGGTACTTACTTTTAGGTGCTGCAGAAATTCATCCAAGGAAAAAAGAAAAGAAAATCATTAGCATATTGGAAAACTAAAAGTATTAGTAAACAAATAAATCTCATCTATATGGTGTCTGTACAGAAGATAGACGCCTGTGTTCACTTTCCAGGCATCGTTTTACTGGTTAAGCACTGAGCATTCAGTCGAGGCTGCAAGGTGCAAATTTAAACAATCCTTTGAAACTATCTTGCAGCCTCAATTGAATGCTTTGTCTGTGACCAATGAACTGATGTATGAAATATGGTTTCAGATCGAGTTTGTACTTGCTGTTTTCATACATTTACTGTATAAGTATAAATATCATAGTTTCGCGTTCATTCAAGCCAATTCTGAAAGGGTGTATAGATGTTATCATTACCTGGACATTCCTGCATATTACATTGTTTGGTTTTAACGGGTCCAGCAGGATCTTCACACCGCTGACCACCAAACATTGGAATGGGTTCTGTGCATGTGCGTGACTGTGATGTCACGCCACCACCACACGATACGGAACACTCGGTCCAGTTACTCCACTTAGAGTAACCTCCATCAACTAGAAAATAGCAAGAGAACGAAAAAATTGTTAAAATTTAGTGCTTAAGTCTTAGGATTTTACTCAGATTTTTTGATTGTTGACATGTGATTAGTTCTGTGATTTATGGGGCTTAACATTAGGGGAAGAGAAATGGAAAAGGAAAAAAATAGAGTAATATAAAATGGAGGATAAGCGTAAGAAAGAAGGAAAGGAGAAATTAAAGAAATGGAAGAGAAAGGAAGGAAGGATAACCGTAAAAGGAAACTTATATATTTTTAATGGAAGATGGAAAGCAATCGTAGCATGCAAAGTGCGAAATTTTGATATGAATAGGGGGAAAATATAAGAATAAAATGGTTGCGGGAATTGAAAAAAATGAAATTGACTAATGTTAACTGAAGTAAAATATTAACAAAACGAAGACTTTTTGGTACTATTAAGATATTAATAAGCAATTAATAAGCAAAAGGAAATAATATATCAGCACTTCCCTTTGCTCCACGATATAGTATGATTGTACATCTACATACCTGGACAGGGATTAGGTGCACATGTCTTGGTTTCATTCTCAGTCTTGCCATCCTTCAATTTCACAGTTCTCGACTGTACACCAACACCACAACTCTTGGAACACTGTGACCAGCCCACATCAGGACCCATGTTAGATGCTATGAATAACACAAACGGTAAGTATTTTATCTGTTTATGGGGAGAAGGGGGAAGTCCAGGAAATGTATTAAAAGGGGTCCAAGCTAATTTTAATGGGTCTGGAATTGAGCTAGCCTCCTTCGCAGAGGTTCTTTGGGTCGTCACACAACGATGTCCCAGAAAAAAAATACTCAAAAAAAGTGGAAAATATTAGACCAAATCCAACGACTCTTCAAGTATCTGTCTTTTCCTGAACTAATATATAAATTTCCCTTGCTTTATAGGTACAATTTCTTTGTCCTAACTCCAATATGAACGCTTGGGCTCCCTGTGTTTTCCGTACTCGCACGCACTGAACATTCTTTAATGCCCGTGCGGCAAGATAATTAGCATACGAAACATGGACAGAAAAGTTTACTGCAAAGTTCCAGCTTTTATAGTCGTCTATATGAAGATTCTATGATGAATTTCCTTATTTTCTCTATTGTAAAGGCAACATAAACTATCGGGTAAGCTTTATTTTATGTATTTTTTCCAAAATAACACGATAATTTGTCGTTCTCGGTTTGATATCTTAACATTCAAATTCGCTTCAAAATGCACTTTTTAAATGCAGGAAAATACTTGGATTCTAGACTGAAGTATTCACGATGCCATTCACGACAAAGAGCTAGTTGAACATAGAACATAATGGTAAGTCATATATCGTATTTATAGCCTTATTTCTTATAATATTACACGAATTTTGAAAACTAAATACAAGTGTGCGCAAAGCATAATAACAAGTCTACAGACGTCTGTAAATTTGTATTTTATGGCAGAGACAAAAAACATTTCTAATATGAAGTTAACTAATGTCGTTTACTGAAGCAGTGCTACCGAAAGTCGATAATGAAACACTTTTAACTAACTATAAATTTGAAAATATTTCGGTTCACCTCGGACACTAAAGAAGACGTTATATATAGCGTAGGCTTCCTGTGGATTTCTTTAAGAAATACGGTTTTTCTTATCATGGGCTACCTGTGTTTAATTTGACGTCATTTTGATAAAATTATTGCTAGATCCGAAATAAAAATCAGTAATTCACTTTTCCTTTAAAACAGAACTTCGAATTTCAATTTTTTCCATTCATTTGTTTCATCCTTTTTTGCATTCTTATAAATTTCATTGGAAAAGATAACACCACAAGTAAAATTCCCTCTTAGTCTTACTTAGCTAGAGCCATGCTTAGACAGGCTTTACATATGTAAAACTGAGGCATATGGTTATAATACTTTCTACTTACGTTCAGTTGGACAAGGGTTCTTGACACAGGCTTTCTTATCAGTCGGGCTGCCCAGACTACTGCAATCAGAGCCTCCAAAATCTGGTGTGGGGTTTGAGCAGTTCCTTGTTCGATACTGTTGACCATCTCCACATGTCACCGTGCATTCACTCCATGCAGTCCATTCAGAATAACCACCGTTAACTATAGAAAAAACGTAATCGTATATAAGTATACAAACATGAATTTTATAACTGAAAACCAATAATTTTCGGACGGGTTCGAGTTCCTACTGAATCATATTAAAAGTACTTAAAAAATTTAGGAAGGCGGGAAAAAAATGCAAATAAGAATTGATAATTTTAAAGACTTCACTCAATATATTCTGATAATCAATATACATTTGATAGCTAAACAACTATCTTATCTTGTTCTTATCTAAAACGTTGATGATAGGCGAGGAAATGTTAATAATTTTGTCAAATTCACGCGTAAAAACTTCAAAGTAAAAAAACGCAATTATTCTCACTTATAAAATTCAAAATAGAGCTAAGGATGCACTGTGCAACCTTAGGCGCAGTACTAGTGTTACAGGGAATCAATGTTGCAAGCCATGTCACACAACACAATTTGTTGCACGCAATGTTACTGAAGTGGAAAATGATCCTACTTCAGCAACATTGCCTGAAATATTGCGCGCAATGTAGCATCTATAAGCTAGAGTAAGAAAGAAAGGTCCCATGCGCAAAGATGTGTCAAAGATTACTTATCAAAACCTCAAAAAGTAGTCAACATATAAAATAAGTTGTAGTAGATTCCACAAGAAATATCTTACCAGGACATGACTGAATGTTGCACTTGGCACTCTCGGTGGATTTTCCAAGCGACGTACAATCTGTTCCTCCATTTTCTGGAGGAGGGTTGGTACACGTACGAGAGCGCATGTGTTCACCTCCACCACACGTGGCGGTGCAGCTACTCCACTCCGCCCAGGCAGAATAGTTACCATTAACTGATAAAATAGAAAACAGATCTTTAGTCGTAAGATATATGTTAGATACTAATAAATACTAAATACCGTTGCCATGGCAAGTACACCATTAAGCGAATCAGAAACTTTAATTTATTTTACTGTCCAAAGCTGGAAGCGATATTTTTTGTCCATCGCACAAGTATTTTTTAGCAACTCTTTCTTTTAATAACCAAAAAAGAAATTGCAATAAATTCAAATTCTAAAATTCTTTAGAAAATAAAAAAGCTCCTAGAGCTGAATGTTTGCAAGGAAGATAAGCGAGAAATCCCCTAATATTGTTCTTTTATAGGCCTTTCAAAATATATAACGGTACTAAGGAAAGGCTCTGTAACCCTTAAGGAGGCTAGAAAGGGTTTTTGAACTTGCATATAGACTAACAAAAACGACCCTGAAAAACTTTATATGGCTAATATATGACCGTAAGTTGACCCAGAAGACGAAAGACCATAAAGTAAAGGTTGGAATGAAAAGAAAAATATGACGTAACACGTTGCTATGACAACGAGAGAACACTTCAAATGTGTGCAAAGTTCATAAAAAATTATAACTCAAAAACCGCACGGTGAAAATCGTTTAAAATTAAGACAGTGCTTTCGTTGCACGCTATTTCTACAAACCATAAACATTTCATTGACTTACTTGGGCAAGGCATCATGTTGCAAGACTGTGTCTCCTGTTCTGCACCAAGAATAGAACAATCTTTTCCACCATTCTGAGGCTCAGGATTGCTGCAGTTTCTAGTTCTCTTGATGATTCCTCCACCACATGATTGGGAGCATTTTGACCATTCTGTCCATCCTGTGTAACCGCCTGAAACTATTTGTACAACAAAACAAACAAGAAAAAATTTCAGAATGAGATTCTACATGAAAGACACACTAGCTAATGACGGACGAGTTTTCCAAGTTTTAATTTCTGAGTTTTTAGTTGCTGGTACATAAATGATAGATTCGTATACTATGATAGAAAACTTCCCTTCCTTGGTGTTGGCTTACTCATCCAAAAGTTATGCCATTGGCACCAAGAACGAGATTGACCGATAAGGAAATTGCAGTCAAACAGACTCGTTTTTTGCCTCCTCACAACAAGTTAAAGGGAACTGGAAAGTCGAATTGAAATCGGGGTCTTACCAGGGCATGCATTGGTGCTGCAGTTTCTTGTCTGATGTGAAGGGCCAAGAATAGCACAACTCCTTCCACCCTGAGCTGGTGCAGGGCTGCTACATTCTCTGGTTCGTTGTTGGGTTCCTCCGCCACATGATGAGCTACATGGACCAAATCTACTCCATTCATTGTATCCACCATTAACTAGAAAGACAGACAGATCAGTTATTGAACATGTGACATTCACTATGTAAACCTGCTTATATCGCTATGATTCCTTAGTCGATCCTTGGATCGTTGGCACTTCCTTACTCAAGATACTTTGCTCAATTTATATTACTTATTATCCTAATTTAAATTTGGTTTCTCAATAGCTTATCTTTTATCAAGATTTGGTTTTGGTCATTTCAGTAGCGCTGGTGCACCAATACCTTGACTATTTTTGCCAATACTAAGACTATGTATTGTGTACAATTTCATTAAGTTATTTTTAAATAACTTAATGAAATAAAAAAAATTTCTTTGTATTTTACCTATCCAAACTTTAAAACTTAAATCCCGTATCTACTGACACAGACAAATGGCCAAATCTACACGATGTTGGTCAGTTCCATAGGATTAAAAATCATCCCCTAGTTTATTAATACAATGTAAGTTTAGTTCGGTACGTGTATCCTACCTGGACATGGTTGGATGTTACAGTCTCTTGTTTCTGTGGTTGAACCTGTGCAGGGATGTCCACCATTCGCTGGTGCTGGATTAGTACATGTGCGCATGCGCATCTGTGTGCCTCCACCACACGTCACCTCACATCTTGAGTAGTTACCCCACTCACCAAACCCTCCATCGACTGCAAAAAAGAGTGTTAAAATCAGGATCATTACATTGGTACTGATTGTTACAAGTGCACAATGACATTTGGTATTCGCAGCACTAACTTCAGGATGATTCAATTCCTAATCGTAGAAAGCTCACTTGGTAAAGAATACTTACCTGGACATGGCTGCGCGTTACACGATTTTGTTTCTTTGTATGTACCAGTGCAGTTCTTACCACCAAACTGAGGCTCAGGATTAGTACAAGAACGCAGTCTCACTTGCACTCCACCACCACATGTCTTACTGCAGGTGGAGTAGTTTGTGTAAGTAGTGAAGGCGCCGTCAACTAAGACAAAACAAGCATCCCAGGTATTAGACAACAGCATTCAAAGATTATTTAAAATTTAGGACTCACTCAACAGTATTAGCAATATAATTTTACAAGGGAAAAACGAGCGTCTTAATTAAGCCATTAAGGATAAGATTTAGTAAATACTAGGCCTTTATGGCTTGGGGGTAATGTTTTCCGCTGGAAACCGGACAAAAGACTTACCAGGACATAACTGTGTGTTGCACTTTCTTGTTTCAAAGTCAGGCCCATCTTTAGAGCAGTCGTCGCCACCATGTCTTGGTGGTGGATTTGTACATGTTCTTGTGCGGATTTGAGTCCCTCCACCACAAGTTACTGTACAGTCTGAGAAATTACTGAACGAAGAGTAACCACCATCCACTGGAAATAGAATGGAAAAAAATATGAATGCAAGAGGATAATTTTTTTCACATCATACTGCGCTTTCTGTTCATGCGGCTGGGCTTTGTCTCTGACTCAAGACTTTAGTCAGATAATCAAGATTTATCGTTATCGTATTAGCTGCACCATTATGTTTGGCATTAGGAGAAGCTCATTTAGTGCCGGTGCAACCTCTTTCCTGTCCATATATATATACTAAGTATTATAGCACCTTTAGTTTTCTGTTCTCACTTGCCATCCAATAATGTAAAGTAATAACGTATTCTGTGGTTGCCATCTGAGTTGATCGTGTTCCCCGAAAGGAATTATGGGTCAAATACTTTTGGTTAGCATTTTCCGAGCAGGGACATGGGAAATGCTAATCAAAATTCGATTTCGAATCCTCAATTGGATTGGTTGACCTTGAGTTCGAGACAAAAAACATAAGACATACCTGGACATTGTTGGGTGTTGCATTCTCTAGAAGTGCGTGATGGACCAAGTTCAGAGCAGTTTTTTCCTCCGTGTTGAGGAGGTGGGTTTGTACACATGCGTGTCTTGTATTGGATACCACTACCACACGTGGCACTGCACGTCATAAAGTCTGACCAATCACTAAACCCTCCATCGACTGTTCCAAGAGATTGTAAATAGATTAGAAAATGATAAAGTTATAAAAAACATCAAAGTTTTTTTATCTATCGAAAGATAAAAAAATGAAGTTCTAGTTAGTCTTACTTGGACAGTAGAAGGTATTGCAAGCTCTTGTTTCATTGGCTGGTCCGAGTCTTGTACAGTTCTTGCCTCCATACAATGGTTTCGGGTTATCACACGTTCTTGTCCTGTATTGCAATCCTGCTCCACAAGACTTACTGCAGTCTTTAAAATCACCCCAGTTACTGTATCCTCCGTCCTCTGTTGACATCAGAAAGAGAAAATATTAGGTTTTTGATTAAAAAAAAAACGATATTGGAGTTGGTCACTATTGCATTAGTAACGGACCTGGATAAAGTAAAAAGTCGGTCTAGCCAAAAATGATATTCGAAATAAGTCATATTTGTAAGGAATTTTTATCAGAATTCGAAGAAGACGTCCTTTTCTGATCAGTGTTCAAAGTAGGTTAAATCGTCGCGCAGGACTTACGGAGCTGCAGAAAACCAATTTCACCAACTAGTACAACTAAATGTGAAGCACTATTTAATGCGAAATACTTTAATGTAGTCTTTTTTTGAATTTCAAAATAGTGAAATATGTTGTAGCATATTGTGAAGACTTGTTTAATTACCTGGACACGGCTTAGAGTTGCATTTCTTAGTCTCGAAGGCCGGCCCAAGTTCGTCACAGCTCTTGCCTCCATTCTTTGGAGGTGGGTTTGTACACGTGCGAGTTCTCTGCTGCACTCCACCGCCGCAGGTTGCAGAACACTCGGTCCATTCCGTCCATCCAGTGTAGTTACCAGCAACTGAACCAAATCATAGTAAATGCATCATTAGAATGATCAAGAAAAGATAGTTCTAACTGAAACCAATGTTGACACTGATAAAACAACTGTCATTCATCATCATTTGACGCATCATCTAAAGATCATTATCATCATCCATTATCTATAATACATCATGCGTCATCCATCACCATCATCCATCAATAACATCATCATGTTCCTCCTGTAGAAATCTCCATTATAACAGCATTGCTTACTACTTTTTTGAAACACATTTTTGTGTCGATTCTTACCTGGTGGTAAAGGAGCTGAAATGATAAGAAAATCATAAAATGTTATTAAATAAAATTATTCATAAACATGTCGATATTAAGATCACAAACTTGACAAATAAATGTAAAAACTAAGACAAATACAACCAAGCATAATGAATATCTCAGAGATAGATTCTTACTTGTTGCTGGTTTTGTAGTTGAAGGCGTAGTGGGTGGTGCCTCAGTAGTAGAAGGTGTTGTTGCTTGGGGTGTTGTTGATGCAGGAGTGGAAGGTGTACTTGGTGTGGTTGATGCAGGAGTGGAAGGTGTACTTGGTGTTGTTGGTGGTGTTGTGGAAGGGGTTGGTGTTGGTGGTATTGTTGGACATGGTGCAGGACAAGGAACAGGACAAGGTGGTGGACAGTTCGGTGGAGTAACGCAAGGTCCACAAGGTATTTGTGTCGTTACTGCAGGAGGTGTTGTAGTCTGTGGTGGTAAGGTTGGAGGTGTTGTAGTTTGTGGGGGTAAGGTGGGTGGAGTGGTAGTTTGTGGTGGTAAGGTGGGTGGAGTGGTAGTTTGTGGTGGTAAGGTTGGTGGTGGTGTTGTCTCTGCTGGTAACGTCGGTGGACACGGAGGAGGACAAGTAGTTGATGAAAGACATGGCCCGCATGGAGTAACGGTTACAGGCGCTGAAGCAGTAGTAGAAGGAGGAGGTGGAGGAGTAGTCTGAGGTGGTAATGGAGGAGGGGTTGTAGTCTGAGGTGGCGGTGAAGGAGGGGTGGTAGTTTGTGGAGGCAGTGTGACCGGAGGAGTTGAACTCTCTTTTGGTGGCGCTGTGCTTTGTGGAGGACATGTAGTTGGGCAGTTTGGCGGCGTTAAACAAGGTCCACACGGATTTTGTGTTGTTGAAGGTGCTGGTGTAGTAACTATAGTCACTGGTTTGCTAGTTGCTTTTGTCACCGGAGGTTTAGAGGTTACCGGTAGAATTGGTTTGTAGTTGGGAGGTGGACATCCCAAATGATGGTAGGGTATGCCTAATCATAGCCAAAGAAAAGAGTAAGAATTTTGATCAAAAAGTACAAGCTTCAAATGGTTTTAATTAATGTTTAGTCATAAAAGAGTTGAGCCAATGCACCATGAATTTAAACAAACATAACCAGATATTTAAATATCAATAAAGTATGTTTAACAGTACAACTTTGTGAACTACTGACACGTCAGAAGCTTACTAGGGTGCTTGTACGTTTTTTTTCTTGAGGGGTAAAGAAAAATGAATAATTTGTTGGGGTAAGTAGAGAGTCACCTCCCCCTTAGTGCCAAGTAGGAAATTTAGGCTACGCCCTTTTAGATAACCACTAAGACATAACTGAAAGGCCATGCATAAGACACTAAAGACAAACTACATATAAAAGTACTGGTAGTACTGTATTAAATAATCAATCCATACCTAGATTCCTAAGAGATTCTTGGAAGACAGTTCTTCCTGCGAGCTTGTTTGACTCGTCGATGTTATCTCGGAGAGTCGCTAGAGGATCAGCCACGAGATTACGGAAGTAAAGAACGAAGAATACAGCCAATGCCTTTGGGCCACTTGGATGATGTGGATTTTGCTCAGCCCTAAAGGACAACAATATAGCATGAATTTATTACTAATTATGTAAAGCAAGAAGTATTGAATGGAGACATCTTTGCATAATTAGTGGTTTATGGACCGATATAGTTATTTTTCTAAAATCAATCCCGCGATTTTTTGCTATGTGCCGTTGTGATTCTTGTCCTATGGTAAGTGCTCAGTAGGCGGAGCTCATGAACTCGGCTAGATATACATGAATGGTATCATTTCTCCATTGTCTTCTTCTTCATCGTCATCGTTATCATCAGCACCATCATTGTTGTCATCATCATCATCATCATCATCATGTGTCATCATCATCATCATCATTGTTGTCATCATCATCATCATCAGTTCTCATCACATCAATCATCATCATCATCATCATCATCATCACTAGTGTCATCATCATCACCATCATTGTTGTCATCATCATCATCATCATCATCATGTGTCATCATCATCATCATCATTGTTGTCATCATCATCATCATCAGTTGTCATCACATCAATCATCATCATCATCATCATCATCATCATCATCATCATCATCATCATCATCATCATCATCACTAGTGTCATCATCATCATCAGTGTCATCATCATCATCATCAGTGTCATCATCATCCTCCTCCTCCTCCTCATCATCATCATGGACATTGTTATTACCAATCATCATCATCATCATCATCATGTGTCATCATCATCATCATCATCATGTGTCATCATCATCATCATCATCATGTGTCATCATCATCATCATCATCACTAGTGTCATCATCATCATCATCATCATCACTAGTGTCATCATCATCATCATCATCACTAGTGTCATCATCATCATCATCAGTGTCATCATCATCATCATCAGTGTCATCATCATCCTCATCATCATCATGGACATTGTTATTACCAATCATCATTTTTATTTTCAATATCATATTCACTATCATCAGTATATCATCATAATTTAACATATACAGATAAAAGCATGATTCCACTCTGCATCCACGTCTTATTACATTCAAAGATTATTATCATTAGTCGCATGTGGATATTTACGGAATGAAAAGCTAAGGAAATAATGAAGGAGAGAGAAGCAAGGGAGAGAACACCACACTACATACAATCACTTAAAAACTACAATTACAGCAAAAATATAAATGATTAAAAACACAGTTAACTAACCTTGCTTCGCTAAAGTGAACTTTGTTAAAATCTGGATGAACCTTGTAAATTTGTTTTAACTATAACAAAAAAAGATAAAACAGTTAGGTCGAATAATAGCACAATGAAAAGCAAACATTTAATAATAATATAATAATAATATAATGATAAATAGGGGTCTATTGGGAAAAACTACGTGCAGTACCGTGCCCGCTTAATTCAATACTAAATATAAAAGACTGTCAGTACTGTATGCGTGGTTCAATTGGATGTATAACAACCTGGCGCGGACGCATTTGTGGAAAAGGCAGTTTTTTTTCTGCCAATATAAAGTCATGACAATTCTTTTACTATTTCTTACCGAGTTCTCGACCTCTTTTTGAAGCTGAATGTAGTACAGCCCATTCTTGTCTTTCAGTTGAGGATACCATACTTGCTTAAACTTGAGGGTCACACAGAGTTCATTGGCTGCACCTGTGTAAAATAAACACAATAAACCGCTTGAGCAGAGAGTATTTTGTAATGACCGGTATTACGAAGTTCAACGGTTTGAGTCAGTTTCCTAATGTAATCGACCCATTCATCACTTCAAAGACAAAAGATTATTTGACTGCAGGCTCAACAGTTATTTCTCACAGGCATACGTGAGTTAGGGGTATCGTTGTGGTTTTCAAAGATTCCTGGACAGGAACAAGCAAAACGGCCTTAGCAACTATTAATACTAAACTGTTGCTTGCTGCATGTAGTTGCAAGGTCTCTGGTTTCCCTCGTATCCGAGGCAACCTCCTTATGTCAACTCCAAAACAAATTATCCACTTTAAACAGGCTATATACTCTAGCAATTGACCAATCTCAGTATCTTTCTGATCAGAGCTTTGCACTTCTTTGGAAAAAGGGAGTTATATAGAGCAGAAAGAAATTATAGGTTATTATAGACCCCTAATACGTGACGTCAAAGCAGTTCAATTTGGAGGACAAAACAAAAGGATTTCAATCTCACGAGGATTGGAACCTATTGTTTTGTTCTCAGTCCAAATTGAGCTGCATTCCAACGTGCTGTAAGTGGTCTATAGGACACTTACCTAGTGGTACAGTCGGTCTAGCTGTGGTTGGTGCAGGAGCCACTGTTGTCGTTGGTTGTTGCCCGGGGCAGCCTTCATTATCGGGGCCCTTAGCAGGGGTAACTCCATCAGGACAGCATTTAAATACTGTCACGAGACAGATCGTGAAGGCGTAAGGACGAGGCTTAGTTGGTAGGACCGGTGCTTGACAGTCAGGTTGCTTTTCGTTGAGTCTCGTTCCAGGTCGTTCGGCTCCAGAGTCCTTATCGACACACCAACATTCGGTTTTTCCAGTGACAGGGAAGGTGTAGCATTGTATTTCATTATACTCGCCGTTAGGTTGGCAATCTGGAATGAACATGTCCAGGGCTCCGTTCTTTGCCTGTTTTTGCTCTTGTTGGCATTTTGAAAGGTGGCCAGGAACAGTAGTAGTGCATCCTTCTTGGTTTGGTCCCTTGGCTGAAGTAGCGCCGTCAGTGCAGCATCCATAAGGAGATGTGTCACAAGTCATGGCTGCTGCTGCTGCTGCCGCTGCTTCTTGTGTATTTCCTATTGATACAAAATTACAAGATAAAATGCATAAGTACTGGAAAAAAACGGTAACTTTGTTTACTTCAAATAAGGTTTTCCAAAATATAAATGCCAAAATGTATATAGACTCATAAGTCACAGTACTAGAATAAGGATAAGAATGATCTTTCATATAAGTTTTAGGATATTCAGTTTTTAAATTCTAAAGACATATACAATGATTCTAGCATTGGTGACATTATACGAAGACACATATTTACTGGACACAAAATAGTTGAAAAATCTATTGGAACTAATTATCAAACATATACACCAAATTGAAATATGACGACCAATTTGAATAACTATTGTTCTGAATTGGCTAGCCTCGTGTTCACGTGGAAAGAAGCGTTTTAACATGTATGAGAGGCTAGTCAGTCCAGAAAAATAGTTATTTAATTTGGTCGCCATATTTCGATTCGGTGAATCTATTCTTACCGCAAACGGGTTTAGTTGCGCCATAAGTCTTTGTTCCCTTGATTTGCTGTCCTGTGTTGTCCACACACCAGCACTGCTTGCCGTATGTCGAGTGTTCAAAGCATTGCATTGGTTTAAAGTTTCCAAGGTTATCACATGTTGGTACATAGATATCTGGTACGCTAGCAGAGCTGACTATCTTACGTTCACGCTCACACTGTGTCTCTTCGTGCACTAAAAGTCAGAATTCACAAAGACATATATTATAACATTGTCCTAAGATTCCTTAGGATTCTTTTGTTTTCGTTGAACTTTTGACTGGTTGACCAGATTTATAATAAGACGCTGACAATATATTTAGTTAGGTAACCTTAGCAGAATGTCAGAACCTAATTGTGAATCTGGCTTCCGACTGGACAATAAAAATGTCAAAACACTTGAAGTGTTCACGATTTGAGTGCCCGCACTGTAAAAGCTTATAGTATTTTCAGTGGTATAACATTGATAAAATTTCAACGACAACCTGTGACTCAAAAGAAGAGTCCAAGATGCGCTATGCAAAATAATTCCTGTTACATTGCGAACATAACTTTTATGCCATTCGAAAGATATTCTTTGGTTTGCACCGGACGTCCTAGCCGGAAGAATTTGACAAAATATTTTTAAAGAAATTTTGTTACATCTTCCAACATGGTGGCCATGGCTTTTGTTATTACACTCTCTTAGGAATGATTACAAACCAAGAATATGGTGAGACCTCTTACCTCCACTGCCACAGGATGGCACCTCATCACCATAAGCTCTTGTCCCCTTTTTCTCGTGTCCTTTCTCATTGACGCACCAGCACTGTTTGCCATATCCCTTGTGTTCAAAGCACTGAACATCTTCGTAATCGCCGTTGTCTTTACACTTGGGTGTAAACGTGTCCTCAATTTGCGCAGCGATCTTGCGTTCAATTTCACAGGGTGTTTCTGTTTTGCAACAAAACATTTAGTATTGAGTTCGTGCATTGAATTAATATTTTGATTCAGAGGAATAACTTTATACCCGTCATCCAAATTGGTAATTTAAAAATATAGCATGAATTGTGCTAAGTTTTGTAGACCACCACGATTCGATTGTCGCCTTCATGTGTCGTCAAGAGATCGCTTTGCGATTAATAATAGTTAGTATAAATACAAAGGTGATTATACGAAATCGCGCGATCTGATTGGTTTTCTATCTCGGATTATCAGCCGATAATCACCTTTTCGGACAAAATGGCTGTCAGCAGTCGTTTTGTCACAGTAAGCGAAGAGGAAATTTCTTTTTTGAGATAATCACCTTTTTATTTATACTAAAACAATTATTCACCTCAGGCTCAGTGATTATCGATGAATATTTACCTCGCAGCTCGAAGACTCGCCGCTCGGTAAATATTCATCGATAATCACTTCGCCTTCGGCGAATAACTGCTAATTAAGATTCATAAGTCTTGGGTTATTACTCCTTAAAGATAGCTTTTATATTCCCTACTTGGATGATAGTACTTTACCAATATTTATTCATCCATTAGTAACAGTTAACATAGATTCTTATATAACATCAGCATTAAGAACTTACTTGGTTGCTGACTTGTTGAGGTGTTTGCCGGGTTGGAAGACTGTGCAGTGGTGTAGGAAGGATAATTATTGTACGATTGTGGAGGAGATGCATAAGGTGCAGGTGATGGTGATGGTGATGGTGATACTGCAGGGGCTGGTGCTGGTGCTGGTGAAGAAGAAGATCCATATTCCTGGTAAGGGCTAGAGGCATATGGAGCAGGTGCAGGTGCAGGTGCTGGAGCCTGTGGAGGAGATGCAGCTTGGGCTGGAGCTTGAGCTTGCGAGGCTGCAGCATCAGACTGTGAAGGTGCTGAGGCCGGTTGACTCGCTTGTGACTGAGTGGCTGAAGATGATGAGGCCTCACCCTGTGTTTGATACGATGCTGCCACTGGGGCAGGAGCTGAGGATGCTGTATTATCATACTGTTGCTGTGATTGGGCAGGTGCTGCTGCTGAGGCAGGAGCTGAGGATGCTGTATTATCATACTGTTGCTGTGATTGGGCAGGTGCTGCTGCTGGGGCAGGAGCTGAGGATGCTGTATTATCATACTGTTGCTTTGATGGGGCAGGTGCTGGGGCAGGAGCTGAGGATGCTGTATTGTCATACTGCTGTTGTCCCTGAGCTGCTGGTGTCGCAGAGGCTGAAGTCGATGACGCTTCATTCTGAGTTTGGTACGATGCTGGTGCTGGTGCTGGGGCAGGAGCTGAGGATGCTGTATTATCATACTGTTGCTGTGATGGTGCAGGTGCTGGGGCAGGAGCATAAGATGCTGTATTGTCATACTGCTGTTGTCCCTGCGTATCTGATGCTGCAGAGGCTGAAGTTGATGACGCCTCATTCTGGGTTTGATACGGTGATGCCGCTGGGGCAGGAGCTGAGGATGCTGTATTATCATACTGTTGTTGTGACGGGGCTGCTGCTGGGGCAGGAGCAGAAGATGCTGTATTATCATACTGTTGCTGTAACGGGGATGCTGCTGGTGCTGGGGCAGGAGCAGAAGATGCTGTATTATCATACTGTTGCTGTGACGGGGATGCTGCTGGTGCTGGGGCAGGAGCAGAAGATGCTGTATTATCATACTGTTGCTGTGACGGGGATGCTGCTGGTGCTGGGGCAGGAGCAGAAGATGCTGTATTATCATACTGTTGCTGTGACGGGGATGCTGCTGGTGCTGGGGCAGGAGCAGAAGATGCTGTATTATCATACTGTTGTTGTGACGGGGCTCCTGCTTCTGCGGGAGCCGCATAACTTTGCTCTTGCGAGGACGCTGAAGGCTGCGCATAATCCGCAGTTGACTGCTGACCACTAGTTGCTGCAGCATTATAAGATGAAGGATATGAACTATTATTATCTTGCTGTGAAGTTGAGTCTTGTGCAGCATTAGAATATGAAGGATACCCTGCATTTGACGACGAATACTGATTATTAGAGTCGCTTTGAGACGGCTGTGATTGGCTGCTTGACTGTGTATTTCCTCCTCCAGCAGTTGCATTATCATCATGAAATGATATTGAAATACGATATGCATTATTTGCATCGTTACCAGCATTTGCAGTGCTGTCATAGCTTTGCTGTGTTGACGTTTCATTCCCCTGAGCATAATTCTGTTGTTGATTATAATTTACTGTATTTCCTTGTTGGCTGCTCGTCGTTTCACCTCCAGGGTAATTGCTAGTTGCTTTTGTTCCATATTGATCATTACTATATCCTCCAGCTGCCTGATAACCATTTTCTTGACCACCAGTCGCCGTGCCGTACCCTTCTTGAGAAGTCGAGTTAGACGAGCTTGCTCCTGAAGGCGTATTTGGATAATCTGACTGAGCTTGATTGGTCTGCTGCTGAGCATATTGCTGCGCATCATTCGATTGCTGAGGATATCCACTATAGCTTGTACTGGTAGAATTATTCGATGATATTTCCTGCCTTGTATTAGCTGGAGTATCATACCCGTACTGACTACTCCCAGCTGCAGTGTTCCCATACTGTGTATTACCAGATGTGTATTGTTTAACACCAGCATTGCTTCCATATTGATTATAATTACGATTATTAGATGGATACTGGTTATTGGATCCATAGTATGATAAAGTGTTTGGTTGGTTTGAGTTATACGAGTTCAAGGCGTCATTAGAGTAGGATCTTTGGTTTCTTGTTTTCTCGATATCAGCTTCTGGGATACTGGAGTACTTCACTGGATCCACGTCGATAGAGAAGACACGAGAGTCTGAAAATAATGATGATAGTTAAATATAAAAAGACTGATATAGTGGATAATGTTGGTTGATATCATGAGTCATGATCAGTTATTCAAACAATGAATGTAAGGTGTGTTCTTACCTTGTGTTTGGTACTGCTTTGGTTCGTTAAACATAACAACATTATCTCGCTTGTCGTGTTTATGGAAACTTGTCTTCGGACGTAATCGTGGAGGCTCGTATCCTATACAACATAAGATTAATGAAGATAGTTTATATCTTTGATAGATTATTAAACAGATGATAGATTAATAACTTTTACTGAGTTGTTGAAAGATAAAACGACCGTCAAATATTGCCGGCCCTTTACATTTGATCATCTAATTGCTTCTATTGAAAATTACCATTCAGCTCGAGAAAAAAGGACTTTCTACGAGACCGGAAATGAAACCTGTCTAAAGCAAGTGTTTCAGTCAATATAGATATATAGAAACCTACCAGTTTTGAAAATGGAGTTAGCCCACTCCCCACCACACTGTGTATCATTCTTATGTTTGCAATCACTGTCGCATCTTCCGTTAGGAAGCTGACCAAATCTACCATGCAGGTTACCGCAGAAGCATAAGTAGGCAAACTGGATCCCAGCAAACCTGAATTTCATGTCTTTACAGGTTTTGACGCAATCCTTAACGCTGCCACTATGCTCGTGGACCCGTTGCGGGAGATCCCGCGGATCGCTATCTTTGAAGCATCCGACAAATTGGAGTGGTTCTGAAAAAAACGAAAACCTCAGTGGAAGGATACCACATTGTTTTTGAAATCAAATTGTTTGCTTACCTTCTTTTGGAATTTTCTCTTTCTCGGTTTCTTTTGATTTCTTTTTAGCGTAATTATGAGGGATGAAGACCAAGACACAGAAGATTATTGGTATGAGTGTCTTCATGGTCTTGCGAATGGCAACCTCTTATAGAGGTTTGAACTTCACCTGAAAAACAACTTGATTTGATCAAAGACTGCTTTGTTTTGCGCAAAAAAAATCTCAATAAAATAGTACTAGGAAAAGTGGAATAACGAATAGTGAAGATAATCTTCAAATCTTATCTATACCTAGAAACAACTTGGTTGATCAAGTTACGGCACGGCTAACTCGCTGATAAGTAGGATAAAATGAAGATAACGCATTAGACGAAGAGGAGAAAGACAAAAAAGATGATGATAATGAAAAATAGGATATAAGAATAACCGAGAGAAAAAAAGTGCCTCATTGATCTGTAGTTGAGCTGTTTATATGGTAGTGCATTCCACGTCATTTATCTAAAAAAAGGTCAACAAACACCGTTGAACTGTACTGGATTTATGGCTTTTATCTTGTTTTCGACGTCTCTTTCAAAACATGCTTTGAACTTTTTTTTAAAACTTTTCATCGCTTTTTCTCAGGCTTTGTTTTTGATTTCTTTTACTATTGTTTTTTTTAAACTGAATCGGATATAATTAAGAGATGACACTTATATTTCCAATTGTTTTTGAATATGTTTTAAGCATGGATAACTATTTTATAGCACATATTTTGAAAATTTATAACTGACTTTTCACCTCGCTTATTGCAGCATAAGAAACTCTTTGACTCTTTCTATGCTGCTTAACTTAGTGGCGTTCAATATTTACAAACAATTTTCACGGGCCATGATTTCTACATAATATATGTCTCTATTACAAAAACAATTTCCTTATAAAGATTACATGGAACACACGAGAAACTGCGGTGCAAAAAAGCTAGGACGAACTGCACTGAGATGACTTCCCTCTAAGAATGCCTTTACAGCGTCTTAGGACGACTGAGATAAATCAAAGTTCAAGTTTTTGAAGAATTTTCACAGTCCAAAACCTGTTTGGTGTCAAATATTTATGACCTACTTTTCAGGAGAAGACAAAGATCCAGGAGTGATTGCACGGAAACAACCTGTCAAAAATGAAAGCCTTCCTACGGCAACAATAGAGGAGTCTATTCATGTCGTTTGACTTGACTTCAACGGAAAGAATAGAAATTTTGACCTGTATTCATTCTATGCCTGGTGGTGGCGAATTTTGTTTGGTGCCAGTTGAACTCACCTGTTAATGACTAGATTTGATCATCGACTAAAGACCCTGAAAGATCATTTCGTTTTTCAAAATACGAAAAAATATATGCCGTTCCTTATAGTTCTATCGCTTATTTCAGATACATTTAATGAAAGAAACAATTAAAATCACAGAAATCAAATAAATTATGAAAACTTAAATGGTAGAATAACAAAGACAACAAAAATTCTAAAAACTATTTTTAATTTTTTTCTAGATATATTCCAAATTTGATCACTAATTTTAGAAAAATGTACTGTTTGTTATGTAATAAACGTAGAAGACTAATACTTTCTTCGTTACTTTAATTTCAATAATTATCAAATTTTCGATCGATGTTAACTCGCGTAGTTTAGTTTGCCTTGGTATGTCATCAGTGGCAGAAGTTAGGTTAGAAATATCAAGATTTATCTCTTATTTTCTTAGGAAAAACTCAAATACAGATAAATCAAATTATGTAAGATTTACTTTTGATAAAGTTTTTTTTTTGGTTAATTTTTTTTGTACTTAAGTATTTTTTGTGAAGAATTTTCTTGACAAAATGGCTTTAAAATTATGAAAAAGTTTGGGGCTCAGAATTTTTTTTCTGAGTACATTTCACAGTATGGTACGATCATATACACATTTTATATATAGTGTATAGTACATATATTTTCATATTCGTTCTCGGTTTTGGTATTGCGCTTAGGGAAAGTAAAACTGAAGCTCACACGTAAACACTAATCCTCTCAACTAGATTGACGCTATTTCTCAAAAAATAGAAAAAGAAAAAAATATATATATATATATAAAAGCAAATCAGAGAAAAGGTATTAAGATATAAATGGGTGTTAACTACTAACAGCATCTTGTAAGTAGTAAATTCCCAGATATATATCAACATCCCTTACTACCTAACTCAACTTATAAACTAATGTAGGACAACTATCAAAATAATTGATAATTCAAATAAACGATTTTTAAGAATATTAAAAGGACATTTTTTCATAATAGTAAAAAGTAAAAATCGTTCTACATTTTCAAAATCTTTAAGTTCCAGAACGAAATTCGTCTTTCAATTTCTAGATGTTTGGTGGAAAAAAAATCGGGTGTTTGATTTTATTGACGTATGTGGCAATGGAAGTCCTAGTCTTTACTTGAGAGCCGCTATATTCCTTAATTCGGCTACTATCATTATATTTACTCGACTTTTCGTTCTCTAGATTAAAATTCGAAATCAGAGTTTTAAGAAATGTTATCTATTTTATCATTAGAATAGTCCCATTTCATCTTTCATTATCGATCTTTAACAGCGGCTTTCAATAAACAAAAGACCTTTTATATATTATTTTTACAGTTTTTTATACCCTACCTTTAACGGCCTTAAATTCCTTGAAAGTTTCAACCAATATTTCTTATTGTGTCCAATCCAATTTTCTCGAATTATGTCATTAGCGAGCCCGAAGAATTTCCTCCAAATTGTCGCTGACTGTTCTCTTGGTCAATTCTTCTAACAAAAGATCTTCTTATACAATATTAATTGGGTTGAGAAACGAAGATTCTGTCGTTGAATTTCACTGGAATGTATGAAAGATTAATTAGAAAGCCGCTGAAAAATATTGGGACCATCATAAGAGAACCTGTTCCCACCTAACGACTGGTGGTTGGAAGAAAACACTACGAGAATCAAAACAAACACCAAGAAACCAATGAAAATTCTGTCTTTCTAAAACAATCAAGGTCGATGTAAATTAATTCAAAGTTTTGGCGGTTTGTTTTCAAGAAATTGTATGTCAAAACTTTCATGTATCTTAAGTGTTTCACTCACGAAAGTTTACATTTCTGCATACTTGGTCTCTTTAAAGCTATGGCCGGTCCATTTTACCCTGCAATTCTACACTATATCGATTGCATACATTTCTGTAACTTAATACAATGAATTGGAAATCCATTAACGAAAAAAACTGCATAACTTAGCCTCCTTAAACTTTCAAGATAAAGAAAAGCTTTTTTTTTTTTTTTTTTTTGAGATTATAGTGTGGTGTTTTTAATATAATCAGCTAGTTTACACCCTGGTTAATAAGTTTCAGTTTCCCCTTTCGTTCATCACCAGTTGTGATGAATAGGATTAGTTTCGCATTAAAACTTTTGAAGACGAAATGCTTGCTGATACATCAATTAGTTTAGCATAACGAATTGAGTCTACTTGGTTTGTGATTTGCTGTTCCCTACTTATGGACTTGTAGAAGTAAGGGAATTAAAATAAAGGTAAAGAAAATGGACAGAAAGAGAGAAAGAAATCAGAGAAAGAGAGAAGGAAAGACTGAAACAAAACAAGAAAAAGAAACGAAGAAAGAAAAAAGAAGGAAAACTAGCTAGAAAAGTAGGGGAAAAAAGACGAAAAAATGAAAGCCAACGCCCCTTCTCTTCCTTCTGTCTTCCCACAACTCCCCGCGGCCTTGGTTCGCCCGGGGCTTGGAATCGAGGCTTTGCTAATCTGCTTCAAATATTTCAACAAGTTGTAAAAAGTTTTCACCTTTAAAATTGTCCCAAAAATGTATATTTAGAAAACGTTTTTTTACTATCTTGCTACAGAAGTAACAACTTTGGAATATGGGCCAAATAATTCCGGAGTTTAATGAAGAAGACTCAAGCAAAGAAGGAGAAAAACGACACAGAAAAAAAGTAGAAAAATATGGCTACTCACTGCCTTTGAAAGCAGGGCTCAACATATCGAAAACTTGGGATTTTAAAAAGAGAAGTTGGTCCACTAAAGTTGACTCAAAGAGAGATTACAGTACTGCATTATTTTGGCCGCCTGAAAGACTGTTCCCTCGAAGAACTGAAATAGAAACAAAAGATTGTGCAAGTCTTTTATAAAGATGCCCAGCAAAACTGGATTGTACAGTGTGAGAGAGTTGGATGTGTTTTCCACAGTTTCAGACGTAGAAATAACCTTTCAGTTCGAGGTCTTTCAACCTCATGGTATTCTTCTATCAGCAATGGTAAGTATTTGAAGTTATTTCTTTCAACTTTATAACATTTAGATATATTTTTAGCGAAGAAAACACTATTTATGAGCCCTCGACATTCCGGCCACCAACTGCCTCAAACTTTTCGACTTTTCTCGTATCATAACGTATAATTTAGCCCACTTATTCCCCAAATTTTTACACTTTTTGGAGCTTGGATGTGAATAAGAAGTGTTATTGGAGAAATCTGTTCTAAGATTTGATGGTTATAGAGATTTTTTCCTTCAAATATGATTTCGACAATCTCCGAGTCGCTTGGGCAACATAACACGCTTCAGTCATCTAAATTCTGTCAAACCGGTTTTGAACCTGTTTCCCGCCAGTGAAAATACCTACAAACCATTTGAGTGTTGACATTTAAAACGAGTGAAAATCTTTATTTATGTAAACTTTTTTATTTAATTCTTTCAGTTTATTAACATTTTTTAAAATTCTTTTTACAACTAATTGCAATTTATGGATAGGGTTTATCTACGATACATTTTCAGGCTTAATCGGTAATACGTTATTTAGAAACTCGAAGTTTAGAACACACAGTTTAGAACTTGACTTTTCGTGCAGCAAAAAAAAAAAAAAAAAGGAAAAATTTAATTTGCGCGAGGGGATGCCAAACATGAAAAACGCTCGTGCAACCTGCAATAATGTTTTTCGCGAGACAACCTGGAAGTTGCACGAGAAATCGTAGCGTGTGACACACAGATTCGTGCTAAATCGGATGCGTTTGTTTTAGATAACGCAGAGAAAGGTGTAAGGTTTTTGCAGCTGACTTATCTTTCTTTTTCTTTCTTTTCCTTTCCCCCTCTACTTCCTTTCTTTGTTTTAGTTTTAATTTACGTTTCTGCCTTTCATTCTTTTTTTTTTTTAGCTTGCCATCTGATTGGTCTGTTCTTATTAATATAATCCCATTTCTATATGTTTTCTTTCCATTTTTTTCTTCTTTCTTTCTTTCTTTCTTTCTTTCTTTCTGTCTGTCTGTCTGTCTGTCTGTCTGTCTGTCTGTCTGTCTGTCTGTCTGTCTGTCTGTCTTTCTTTCTTTCTTTCTTTCTTTCTGTCTTTCTTTCTGTCTTTCTTTCTGTCTTTCTTTCTGTCTTTCTTCCTTCTTGTCTACTGTATGGTGGTTTGTTCTGCTTTGCTTCCTCCTCATAATCTTTTGTTTATATCTTAAACAAAGAATATAGTATTCTTTTCTAACTTCCCCTACTACGAATTGGCATGCAATATTTCATGACTAAGCAAATTCTTTTACAATAAATCATCCATTTCTAGTATAATAATACGCACGTTCCGAAAAATAGTTATGACATGAAAATATTTTTAAAGCATACAAAATAACCATTTTATTGAAATATATGCTATCAAGTTGTTCTCGTTTTCCGATTATTATATTCGAAAAGATGAAATCAAAAATACTTTGAAATTATTTTAACGCTAAGCAAAAATGATTCACCAGTATTTTAACTAAACGTTAAGTACGCATTATTTTACGAGGCTGTTCTCGAAAGTGAAAGCAGGTTTACACTGGAAAAGGGAAATCCCCTCCGATACAAGGAGTAAGGTACTCAAAAGCTGATTTTTGCCTCCACGAAAAAGCCAACGATCAAACTTATTCAGTAGAAATACTCCTATAGCTATCTATAAGCAACACCGCCATTTTCTCGATCCCGTCACAGTCAGTGTCGTTTAGTGTCAAGTATTGTTTAGCAGGTTTTATCACGACCGATTGCGTGACCAAAATCAAAAAAGGTACGATGAATACTAATTAGGGAAATTTCCCTTTGGAATAGGAGGCTTCGAAAGAATATCCCTAAATATACATAACAGGTTTCGTTTTAGAGGGAATTTCCTACTTAGTATCACTAGAAATCTTTTCTTTGCGTGACAAAGGCTATTTGAATATTAATTAGGGAAAATTCCCTTCGGAAGCGAAAGCATGTCCTGGCGAGAAATTTATAAGTAAAAACCCAATGAAAATCCTGATACAACGTAATGAAGTACAGATTACTTACTTTTTAATCATAAAGTATAGTCTAGTGAAATAACTATCTAAGTTTAAAATAATTTTCGCAATTTTTTCAATCACGGACTACGTTAGAAAATACTCGATTGCGTGACACAAATATTAATATTAATTAGGGAAATTTCCCTTTATCGGTAAAACAAAAACATACGATGAAGAAATTCTACCGACTATGAAATTAAAGCGAAAGTAGTGAGTTTTGCTGATTTTATGTATAATATATATAATATAATACTATAATTTCACTATTAATTTTATATTTTTTGAAATTATATGAAAAATTAACGAAATGAAACTATTTTTTTCCTTTTTTTACTAAAAAAGTAGACTTAAGAAAATATTGCGTTTGTATTAGCCGAGAAATTCGGGTACCAAGGCCGCGATGAAAAAGGGGAATCCCCTACACCAAAGAGAGGGGAACCCCCTTTTTACTGCAATTTGATTGGACGAGAAGCAAAGAAACATTTAAGAGAAAGCCTTTCTGTGGCATATCTCATCTACAGTCGGCAAGCCAAGGCGGCGATCGAAGAACCTGCAGTAGTTCTACAGTAGTTGCTGTTGTAGAACAATAAACTATGGATCTCAAAGACATGGAAAAATTTTGTGAACTACCAAGTCCTTTGACACCAAAGGACAACACACAACCAAATGGAATCGCTTTAACTGATGAATGGTTCAGTCAAACTTCGACGTACGATATTTTCGAAGAAATGGAGGAGACATCATCCTTTAACCAGATGTGCGGGGCTTTTGAAACTACATCAACCACAAGCACGGCACCAAACAGTCCTGCAGTGGACACTTTTGAGATCTCAGACGAGGATTTAAGAAACCTCCCTGTAAAAAAACTAAACCAAAAACTGCGTGACCTTCCAAAAATCGAGGCTGTCAAGATGAGAAAGCGAAGACGAAGTCTGAAGAATCGAGGGTATGCTTTAAACTGTCGTAATAAACGCGTTAACGAGAATGAAGAGCTACAGATCACAAACACAAAGCTCTTGAGAGAAGTTGCAAAAATTAAAGACGAACTTTCTAAAGCCATAAAAGAAAGAGATACTTATAAACAGAAATATGAGCGAATCAACAATGTATTTAGTACGATATGTACCACCTCAGCCATGACTCTGCCGGCAATGAAACTCAGCGTTCCCGTGTCCAAAAGCTAGGCCGAGAAACTACGGCCCTGAGTGACTGAGAAAACATATACACTATTTACTGAATTCACATCGCAGTGTTTTTTGCACACATTTATCTTCAAGCAAAGCTCTGTCGTCGAATATATTTAAGACTTGAATCTACGCAAGGAATAATATCATGAGGGATACTTGGGAAAACAGACTGCGTGACAACTTAATGTCGTATGTTGATGAGTACAAGGCGATGGAGCGGAGGGAAAGGTGGTAATGGATGCTCTTAATTACCCTCCCCCCTCTAAATTTTTAGTTATAGTTAATATAGAATAGTTAATTTATCAATGCAAAGACTTTGCCAGTCATCTGTAGTTTTAGCTCCGCTGCCCATGTAATCGAAGTCCTTTTAAATTATAACTGGTTTGTCAAGTTTGTTCAGTTTAGGCAGACTAAGTCTTACTGATTACTTCTCGATAAAAAAATAATTGATTTCGCTTCTTAAAACTATACACAAAATTGAAACGAGATTGTTTATCAATAATACATGCACCTCTCCTCGATTCCAGTCAAAGAAATTTAATCGTTTTGAATTATGAAATATATGTATATACCTTGTATAAATATAAATATTGTAAATATTTCTGAATGAAAAATTAAGAGTTCATGAAACTATATCATTGATACTTGCCAAAAAGCATATATGTATGTGGTAATGTTTCTAATGCTGAAACAATAAAAATATATATTTATAGTACTATAATGATTTGAGTAATAATTTGAATATTTTGAATAATATTAAATATTCAGTGAGGTATTTCAAAAAAAGGTTTTCTACAAACTGAACGATATATCTATTTCCCTTTGAAGTCTAACGCACGCACAACCCCACAGCCATCCTTACTACGCATGGTCGACGAAATGTCAGAGACACAGGGAAAGCCAGAATTGTGGCGATTGGGTGTAATGCGTCATCACCACATGGAATGGCATGCTCGAATTTTAATTATCAATCAGAGCGCACGCTTCGTAAATCAACGGCCGTTTTTATTTTACTCCCCAGAAAGCCGTTCTTATTGCTTTACAGCAGCACTACCATTTAATTGACTATCAAGACAATAGACCATTTTCGAGATGCGCTTGTCTGCGCCTATAGATATTTTTGAAAGCGCTCGCGCATCTCGAAAATGGTCAATTGTTATCCATTATTTCAAAGGCTCTTGTGATTGCTAGACTGTCAGAACTCTTGACATTCTAGAGTCTCTGGCATTTCGTCGAGCATGCGCAGTAAGAATAACAGGGCTCGGGGATCGAGAGTGAGTCTAACGAACATAAGACCACAGGAAGCCCAAACTCAGATCAAATTAAAATTTAGGAATCGATTTTTGCGAGGAATGAAAACCGAAGAACCCGGAGAAAAACCCTCAAAGCACAGGAGAAAACCAACAAGCAACTCTACTCAATCACATGACACCCACCCATCCCGGCAGGTCTTGAACCTGGGTCGCATTGATAAGAAGCGAACGCTCTTACTGCTACGCCATTTACCCGTGCATAATCTCGTCTTCTTGTAATTTTTCATGTTATTCAGTTTAGCAAAAGCTAAACAAATATATATTGATAGATTTGCCAAAAGCGATAATCAACTAGTTTATTATTTAGGATCTTACGAAACCGTACTAGTTTATTCAATTTTTCCTCTAGCTCCCAGTGATGCCAGCTATATACAAGCATGCAATATCGAGGCCTTTCCTGTAGAGCGGGTGCGATTGAAGCAATACCGGAGAAAATAAAATACAAATTTGAAAAGACTAACACATCAAACGAACAAAGAAAACTTTATTCTGTTCATTACATTTCTAACAAGGAAGTATATTTATTCATTTTTTTGTCAATATAACTCCCGTGCATTCTTCAACAACAGTGATGAGCTCATCATCTTTGACTCCTTTAAATCTTCCATTATCCAGCTCTTTGATGCTTTCTTCTATCTCTTCATCCGTGTATCGACGGAAGTACGACCAAAAACGACTGCGGATCATATAGTACCACCTACTTTTGGGAATTCTGATAGTAGGCTCCTCATTGGTCAGTTCTGTAATGACGTCATCGCGGCTTTTGACGTAGGGTAATATGATATCAAATGGGTTTGACATCTCCTTGAGGTGTTGCAAGTGAACCGCTGTCAGTGGTAAAGATGTTAAGGATTTTTCACTAAACGGTGTAGATAATATAAAGCAAACACCATTCTTCGGGAGGTAATCGAGGATCTGTCCGAGGCATTTGGCAATGTCATCAAAATGATGAATTACAGCAACAAGAAGCACCTTGTTGAATGGACGCTAAAAGAAATAAAACATGTTAGAGCTTCGACAAACAAATTTAATAAAGCGTTTGAGATCTTGACCAACCTGGTTTGCCACTTGATTTTGAAATAAATGATCAAAAGCCTGTTCTGCTGTTTTTATCACAGGCACAATACCATCCAGTTTGCTCGCATGTTCAAAGAATGCTTGACAAGGCTCCACACACGTGACAGGATTCTTGAGTCCCACTTGCTTCCATATCATATGTGCTTGTTGACCTGTAGCAGCGCCAATGTCCAATAGTAGATCATCTGGTGTCAGTTGTAGATTGTTGATGATGATTGGTGTCTTGGCTTGACTGGAGGGCTCATACAGATAATCGTACTTGCTGGATATGTCAGTGTAATGGGAATTCATTCTGCTTAAATATTGAAAATATCAAAAATTAGTGTTTATATAATGTACTGTTCATTCTCCCACAAATAGTGCAAAATTTAAGTGAGTGCATTTTTTTTTTTTGCTGCCGGTGTCACTACTGTTAGGTGAAATTATTTTTTCGTCATAAACAAATTATTTTTTCGTCATTTTGATTGGCCGAGAGAACTGCAAATAACTGCCTACAAATAACGGTCTGCTCATGCGCATTACGGTGCAGAACCATCTTACTTCAAATAACTGTCTGCTCATGCGCAGTAACGCTGCATTTGACAATGGCTCGCTTCCCTGAAAAAAATGAGCTGACTTCTTTGTTATTGTTTGAGTCGTGCGCACTGTCCCTCAAAGATTAGAAAAAATAATTTGAATGATAAAACAATTATTGAACTCGGTTATCGCAAAATATCGAGATTTATTAGTGTCTTGCAAGCATTTATTTGCCTCTGCCTTCGGCAGCGAAGGAGTCGGAGTCGCCTCCACGTTATGTGTGTAAGAAGGATAGCGCGAACGGCAGAGGAATGTAAATTCGATCCTTTTGGTAAATATTATAATTGGCTTATTTTTTAAAATTCCTGCAATATGATTGGTCGAAAACCTTATTTCACCTATTTACTGGGTTGCTATGGTAGCAAACCAGTCTAAAATGAGATCCGTTTTTCGGGCATCAGATAGACCATAATTTCACACGTCATGGTTGGTCGAGAACTTGTAAACAATGTCCAATGAAGTTGCCGCACGACGAGGACGATGTAATTATAGTTTTTAGTGTTGTGTCACCATTAATTCATTTGTTCAGGGTTCGTGAAGTACTAGTTTGTCTGTAGGCATGTTGCGTACTATTGTCTTTAGGTTTTTTAACGCTACCATTCAACTACTTACAAACACACACGCCGTACGTGGTAGACACACACACTAAAAGATGTTATTGAGCGATTTCGGAACGGGTTGGTCCACATACTCAAAGAGAGAAGTCTGAAAATCTATGAGCTATCTTCGAGAATCTATGAGCAAACTACGGTATGAGAATCGTAGGCTAGACAAACTAGTCAAAATAGACTAAGATAATCTATAAACTACCTAGTTATGATCAAACTAGATCTTACCAGATCTCAGATACAAAAAAATATACTGAGACAAACTACAGAACGAGAGACAAACTACAAAACGAGTGACAAACAAAGCTTTGATGAAAGCTGACTCCAAGAACTTGTAGAAGTCAGACGAGCTGATAGTGATCTACAAGAAAGCGAACTGCCAAGACTCCTTGTTGAATATTTCCATTTATGAAAATACAGAAAACAAAAACTGAGGGAAAAACAAATGACCAGTTAAACACATTTTGGCTAAGAGTATTTACATTGATAAAACATTTGTTTTGCAGTGAACAGTTTCGGTACTGAAATAGATATGTTTATTTCATCAGCTAATCTTGAAAGGTACTCTAGTAGGTCAAGTAGAAATATAGTATGCGTTGACAAGTCAGTAACGCAACACTAATGTCTTACTAGAATTTAAAATGTGTTTAATAAAGGGGGACTTTGAACCCAAAAGGAACACTTTGGTAAGAAATATTAGAGTATATAGGATTGGTGAGTGGGCGAGCTCTCGCACAGGCAACCCAGTGAACGCTCCAAGAGCGTCTAGTTCTTTCAAATTTATTCGATTCCTCTAAAAATAGCAAACCAAATTGATGTTACCATTTCGAACAACAATTTTGATGCAGCCTTGGAGTCGGGAAACAAACTCCGAGTTGCCTTTGAACGAGAATCAAATGCCGCCTATAAACTATCAAGAATTTGTAGAACATGTCTAAACGAAGTTGTAAAGAATATCTACTGATTTCACAGTATAAATAGAAGAAAGCGATAATATTATAGACTTGTTGCAAATAATCATGGCTCGGATCCTGGCTTTACTGCTAGTTTCTCTCAGAGGGACTGTTCACAGTCTATCTATTTACCTACCGGTGTCTTATTCACAATTGCCAACTTAATAATAGACCCTGATGACTTGAAGGCTTGGCAAAGTCTGGAGACCATTTTTTGTGAAATAGAGCAAGAATGTCAGAAACTTTTTGACAATGAAGCTACAAATACTCAAACCACTGTACCGTGTGTACTATCATTGTCAACCATACACGATAACAAACCTGGTAGGCCTCCATTCTTGATACCCAAGGATATTTTGGAAGAGTTAAGGGGGCATAGCTTCTCTTGGAAAAAAATTTCAGAGATGTTTCAAGTTTCAAGATGGACAATTATGAGGAGGGTACAGGACTATGGATTGATAAATCTAAACCGGGTCTGTTATTAAGTTGGCAATTGTGGATAAGAGTTTTACCGTTTGATCGAGTAAATCCAAATGTACGAGTAAGTACACACGGTACAGTGGTTTGAGTATTTGTAGCTTCATTGTCAAAAAGTTTCTGACATTCTTGCTCTATTTCACAAAAAATGGTCTCCAGACTTTGCCAAGCCTTCAAGTCATCAGGGTCTATTATTAAGTTGGCAATTGTGGATAAGAGTTTTACCGTTTGATCGAGTAAATCCAAATGTACGAGTAAGTCATCAAGATATTTTACTTTAGAGATCGAAGCGTCTTTTAATCTCCACAGCTCTTCTGATCTACGAATCACATCAGTCAGGAATACTAAGATTTCTTCTCCAATTTTTGTCCCTTCAATGTTGTCAAAGCCAGCCATCTTGGATCTTTTACCCAGATTGCTCGGACAAAATTGACCGAGCTCGCCCCAGGAATATTAAATCAATTTTACGTATAAGTTTAAATATATATTTTAAAGTTGAAAGAATAACCCCGAGCACCAAATGTTCAAGCAGTTGAAAAGGCTTTTAAATTTACATTTTTCTCTTCGTGGGATTAAATAAAAATTAGTGAGTGAAATAGGTTAATAAAGAAGCATTTAAATATTCATTTAAGAATTAAATATTTAATATGGCTGTTTAGATATTTTTTCGAGTGGTTTAAATGATTTATCTAAGAATTAAATATTTAATTGCCAGTTTAAATATTTTTTTAAGAGTGTTTAAATAAATTATCACTGGACTAAATATTGCTACCATCGGCTTGCCATACCTACCCAGACGATTAACTATTATAATTAATGCAAACTCGTAACGCAACCCTGGAGTGAAAACATCCATGCAAAACACTGTTTTTCTATTCTATGAATACATTGCTTCTAACATGAAAAGATTGATGGCAAAGTATTCATTTGACTGATTTAAAAACGTGCTAATAGACAATTCAAATAGTTGACTATTTTAAGTCATATGATCAATATTTCGATTCAAGTTATTGCTGATTATTGTTTTTCTTCAAAAAGAAATTGTAGCCGTACGTAAATGAATATATTTCAGTAGTCCAATATGCAAAGTTGTAATTTTTAACCAACCTTTTACCATTTTCTGCAGTAAAATGCGATTTTTATGTAGCGACAGTACTTGTCTTGAAACAGTATAATTCAGTTTACTTTTTTCTGATCTTTGTTTTTCGCCAAAAAGAAATTGCATGTGGCAGTACGTAAATGAAAATATTCCAGAAGTCCAATATGCAAAGTTATAATTTTTAACCCACCTTTCACTTTTTCCTGCAGTAAAATTGTACGTATCTGCAGTACTTGTTGCCATGTTCAGAAGCAGTGTAATTCAGCAGTCTTGGCCGATATAAGAATCGTTATTGTGTGTGCCACAAATAGTGAATAGCGACTGAGCTACTGAAAGTAGAAATACGTAGCAACAGGATCAAACTTAATTTATTGGTCTGACTCAACAATAGCGAACCAATCACCGTTGCAGCAGTTTTTCCATTTGGTGGAATAAAAATCATATTAGGATTCAAAGTTCATATCTAGTTTCTGTTATTTTTTCCTTTCGTAACACTCCTCGCCCACCCCTCGCTACCCACCACTGCTTTAAAGCGCCTGTGCCACAAAGAGTAAAAGAGAAGTTATCAGCCACTGCAAGTAAAAATACGTAGCGGTCGAGATAAGATTCACTAGCCAATATCACCGGTACATTACCATATAAATTAATGACCAACTTGCAACCAATCTACCGACAATCAATTTTTGTTTTGAACATTCAGTCATTCGGTCTACCTGACGCCCGAAAAACGGATCTCATTTTAAGACTGGTTTGCTACCATGGGAACCCAGTAATTAATCAAAAATCCTACTTACTTTTTAGTATCTTAGTACCTTACCTTTCTCCATTTTCAGACGGAAAAAGTGAACCACAAGAACCAACACCAGACATCATAAAAGCTGGAAATTCCTTAGTAAGAGCTAAGAATCCTCGAGCAAGCAAAAAAAGACACTTTTGAGGCAGTGAAGAATCGATGGTATCTGCAAATAAGACTGCAAGGTTGGTTGATTTTGATGCTATTTCAATAATTGAGGGACCGGTCAATTTATTATTTCCTAGGGAGGGGAGGTTCTGGAGTAACTGAAGGGAAGATCAGCTCACTATAGCTGTAGTATTTATCTAAATATATACTAGTTATACAATGGTTTCGAGTGGCATACCGTGCAATATCCCACGAGTCACTTGTAGTTTCTAGTATACACACAAGCCTAAGGTGAGTGTGTATACAAAGAAAGTACAAGTGACGAGTGGGATATCCACGGTATGCCAAGAGAAACCATTGTATAACCATTTTATCCCACACCATAGAAAATACAAATGCGTAGATTCAACGCGCGGAGCATGATGGGAAGGAAGAGTGGAATACCGACGAATTTACAACGGCTTTCCTGATTTCTGATTGGCTTTATTTTCTATGGTGTTGGATAAATGAATTTCAAACATGATTATTCTACTTTATACTGAATACTGCATATTTAAGAGCCGTGTATTCAATATTCATCAGAGAGTCAGACAGTAGTTAACTATTACTTAACTATGGTCACATTGGATATCGTTTTGTCTTCGCTCCTTTCTTCAGTACCTTACAGTACCCCTATCGCCTTGAAGTATCCACTAAGAAATCTATATACGTAAACATTTCATAACATGTAGACATTTGAATTAATGATACGATTAAGAATTTTTGCTTGTCTAAATTCGCGGGACACGTTAGTTTACAGATGAACGTTTAGCTGAGAACAAGTGGTAAAATATTAACTATTTCCATAAGCATTCGAAGTCGGCAGCTGCTATACAGAAGTGTACTTGTATTGCAAGAAGCCCGGATCTGCTGTGTGAGGCTTTGGAAGATTGAACATAAATAGTCTTTCTTTCATTCTTTGGGCTCCCTGTGCTTTTAATGGATTAGTTTTTTTTACGTCATTGCAATCCGACTAGCAAACATTTTCCCGTCTTTTCTTTTTTTGCCACCACCTAGTTTTTGTGTTATTAAAACCATGTCTATTAAAGATTAGAAAAAACCTACTAATGGTCTATCACCAATCGAGCCCTGTGATTGGCTCGGCTACTAGGGGTCTATTAGTGATAGACCTCTAGTAGCGAAAAGCGCCGGTTTTGAAAACGAAAAAATATATATATTTAAAGGAAAATCCAAAACTTTTTTTATCCTTTTATTGGACCGATTAGTAGGTTTTTACTAAAACAAGTAGACCTTTCGCCCTCATGGCCTACGAGTCAATAGCCCATTCGACCTTCGGTACCTTCGGTACCTATGACGTCATATGATATCTGTTCTAGCCAATGAGAATACGAGACGTTTTATTTTTAAGATGTTTCCTGTACAAAGTATTTGGCAATCATAATATTGCAAAACATTTTTACAACTAAACGACCAATCATTGTTTTACTTCAATTTTTACCCGAGCAATAATTATATGTTTTAGTGTGCATTACATTTTATAAAATACAGTACAATACTTATATTTTGGTTATTTTGACTCCAACATATTTATCAACAACACTAATCAATTCGTCATCTTTGACTCCTTTAAATCTCCCATTTAAACCCTGATACAATACTTTCAGCATCGAATCTAAATGAAGTGAATAGTTGAATGGTGAAATATTTCTATATTTGAGTGTTGACATGACACCCACCCATCCCGGCAGGTCTTGAACCTGGGTCGCATTGATAAGAAGCGAACGCTCTTACTGCTACGCCATTTACCCGTGCATAATCTCGTCTTCTTGTAATTTTTCATGTTATTTTAGCAAAAGCTAAACAAATTGATATTGTTAGATTTGCCAAAAGCGACACGTTAATTAATTAAGATAATCAACTAGTTTATTATTTAGGATCTTACGAAACTGTACTAGTTTATTCAATTTTTTCTCTAGCTCCCAGTGATGCCAGATATATACAAGTATGCAATATCGAGGCCTTTCCTGTAGAGCGGGTGCGATTGAAGCAATACCGGAGAAAATAGAATACAAATTTGAAAAGCCTAACACATCAAACGAACAAAGAAAACTTTATTCTGTTCATTACATTTCTAACAAGGAAGTATATTTATTCATTTTTTTGTCAATGTAACTCCCGTGCATTCTTCAACAACAGTGATGAGCTCATCATCTTTGACTCCTTTAAATCTCCCATTATCCAGCTCTTTGATGCTTTCTTCTATCTCTTCATCCGTGTATCGACGGAAGTACGACCAAAAACGACTGCGGATCATATAGTACCACCTACTTTTGGGAATTCTGATAGTAGGCTCCTCATTGGTCAGTTCTGTAATGACGTCATCGCGGCTTTTGACGTAGGGTAATATGATATCAAATGGGTTTGACATCTCCTTGAAGTGTTGCAAGTGAACCGCTGTCAGTGGTAACGATGTTAAGGATTTTTCACTAAACGGTGTACATAATATAAAGCAAACTCCATTCTTCGGAAGGTAATCGAGGATCTGTCCGAGGCATTTGGCAATGTCATCAAAATGATGAATTACCCCAGCAAGAAGCACCTTGTTGAATGGACGCTAAACAAATAAAACATGTTAGAGCTGCGACAAACAAATTTAATAAAGCGTTTGAGATCTTGACCAACCTGGTTTGCCACTTGATTTTGAAATAAATGATCAAAAGCCTGTTCTGCAGTTTCTTTCACCAGCACAATACCATCCAGTTTGCTCGCATGTTCAAAGAATGCTTGACAAGGCTCCACACACGTGACAGGATTCTTGAGTCCCACTTGCTTCCATATCATATGTGCTTGTTGACCTGTAGCAGCGCCAATGTCCAATAGTAGATCATCTGGTGTCAGTTGTAGCTTGTTGATGATGATTGGTGTGTTGGCTTGAATGGAGGGCTCATACAGATAATTGCACTTGCTGGATATGTCAGTGTAATGGAAATCCATTCTGCTTAAATATTGAAAATATCAAAAATTAGTGTTTATATGTGCTGTTCATTCTCCCACAAATAGTGCAAAATTTAAGTGAGTGCATTTTTTTTTTGCTGCCGGTATCACGACTTATAATTCAAATTATTTTTTCCGTCATTTTGATTGGCCGAGAGAACTGCAAATAACTGCTTACAAATAACGGTCTGCTCATGCGCATTACGGTGCAGAACCATCTTACTTCAAATAACGGTCTGCTCATGCGCAGTAAAATGGTAATAAAATGTCACGCTAATTTATTTTGTCGACTTAATCTCTTGCATCAAGTTCAACTTTAGCTTCTTTTTGAAAGTCAATATGTTTATTTGTCAGTAGACTTGAGAAATGTATCAATTGTATCAATTATATTTCTTTGTCACTTTTATTTCATTATTTTTATCTACAATAGTAATCAGTTTGTCAGTCTTTGACGTTTACTCATAAAGCTGAGCTGTTCAAATTTCTTTCTTTTTGGTTTTTGCTAATTCTGATCGATGCATAAGTGTTTTTAGACGATAATCTTCATTGTAATATTAACGACGCAAAATAGAGAAGCACAACACACGTCCACAGTCCCTACCGGTTTCCTCTCCCCGCGTGCCGCTTCAAACTCGCCCCCAATCTCCGCGCGTCCAAGGCAGGAAAAAACCCGACTCGACTGAGTTAGGAGGGAAAAGAAGGAGAGGATACCTATCTTTCAAGCCAGAATCCGAGCCAGGATCCGAGCCAGGATTTAGGCTTTTAGTATCATATTATGAGAAAATCTATCGTAAAAATGTGAGATAAAGTAAAGACCTTTAAAAGCGATACTTTAAACCCAAACGTTGAAGCGACTCTGGCGCCCGTGGTCCGAACTTTAATTCATTCTGCAAAACAACACAAGTAAACGCAATCCAATAGAATTCATAGTAATTTAAATTTTAGTTAAGGAGGCTAGAAAGGGTTTTTGAACTTGCATATAGACTAACAAAAACGACCCTGAAAAACTTTATATCACTAATATATAACCGTAAGTTGACCCAGAAGACGAAAGACCATAAAGTAAAGGTTGGAATGAAAATACAAATATGACGTAACACGTTGCTATGACAATGATAGAACACTTCAAATGTGTGCACAGTTTTTCATTTAAAAATTCATAACTCAAAAACCGAATGGTGAAAGTCGTTTAAAATTGGCATGTTTGAAGTTCATGATTCAATCTTTGTTTAGACCGAAAAAGAAAAAATTCTGTAAAGAGGAATTCTCAGAAATCAATGAAGTTTATTTTAGGACGTTCCCCATTACAGAATTTTTTAATTTTTTCTTAGCACTTACGAACCATTAAATAAAAGCTACATGCAAAGTTTTAAAAAAATTTACCATCCAGCTTTTAAGTTATCTTAGTTTAAGTATGAGGTTTTTTGGGACAAGATTTTCCTTTGCGATTTCAAATGATTCGCGCTCATTCATTGAAAACTATTTCGAGCCTCCTTAAGTCTTAACCATTAATATTTTATTGAATTTTATAAATAGTGATCATCATCATCATTATTATTATTATTATTATTATTATTATTATTATTATTATTATTATTATTATTATCATTATTATTATTATTATTCGAAGCCCAGTGCGTGGAATCATGTTTCGTAAACGGGGTAAATTCCTCCCAGGCTGAAGTTAGCCACACATTCAGTCGCACATTCGACTTTCGCTCGTAAATCGCAAAATCGAAAGTAAACCCCACGCGATAACCACCTAATATTGTGTAGAACATTACCGGCTTCTTCCTGATTACTATAATATTTGGAACAAATCGGTTGGAAGCTCGCAGCATACCATAGCACTCGACACTAATCCTTAATAGCTCATTTTTTGACAGAAAAGTCAAAAAACTTGGCGGTTTTTGTTTTTTCGATTCGTTCAGGTCAAGAATACATCGTTGGTCAATATTATTGTTTCGGTAGCTGACCTACCCAGACGATTAACTATTATAATCAATGCAAACTCGTAACGCAACCCTGGAGTGAAAACATCCATGCAAAACACTGTTTTTCTATTCTATGAATACATTGCTTCTAACATAAAAAGATTGATGGCAAAGTATTCATTTGACTGATTTAAAAACGTGCTAATAGACAATTCAAATAGTTGACTAGTAGACTAGTATAATGGTTGTTATAGCATATATCATATTTTATTCTCCATTCACTTTCAGGCAATTCTATTAAAACAACCGTCTGAATGTCTGCTCCAAAAGCTGCATGGCTTGGTGAGTTAAGATCTGTTTCATGTTATTAAAACATTTATTTATCATAACTTCCAGACCCGACCAGTATTTTACTATTTTAAATCAAGTCATATGATCAAGATTTCGATTCAAGTTATTGCTGATTATTGGTTTTCTTCAAAAAGAAATTGTAGCCGTACGTAAATGAATATATATCAGGAGTCCAATATGCAAAGTTGTAATTTTTAACCAACCTTTTACCATTTCCTGCAGTAAAATTGTACGTATCTGCAGTACTTATTGCCATGTTCAGAAGCAGTGTAATTCAGCAGTCTTGGCCGATATAAGAATCGTTAGTGTCTGTGTAACGATATATGACATGTAACTAGATCCTCAAGGATCATATATCTCTTCTACTGAGCCCAGATTAGTAGTGAATAAATCTGTGCAACACCCCGTCTGTTTGCTTCATCTATTTACTTCGTTTATTACCATACAACGATACATGGTGTCAGAAGTGCGTCTACAATGCCAGACGACAACCAACCACCTCCTCAAAGAATCATGCAAGCTCCCATACCTCTGCCTAGCAAGATCATCTGGTGTTAGTTGTAGCTTGCTGATAATAATTGATGTGTTGGCTTGATGGATGGGCTCAAACAGATAATCGTACTTGTTGGATATGTCAGTGTAATGGGAATCCATTCTGCTTTAATATTGAAAATATTAAAAATTAGTGAGTTCTTACGCTTTTTTGGCTTCTCTAAAACTTCATCTGACAATGTTTACTTCGACATTTCCTATGGAAATAAAAGGATTTCAGCAGACGAAAACAACAGATAGTTCCTTTGATTTGTCTGTTGCATTTTTAAAGAACTCACTTTCCCAGAGTGCTTTGTGAGCTTTAATGCAAATTGCCTATTTACACACCAAGGTAATTAGGTGCATTAACGTGCATTAACGATCACTTCATATGTGCGAGAAAAGTAAAAAAACGTTCAGGTCAAGAATATATCGTTGGTCAATATTATTGTTTCGGTAGCTGACCTACCCAGACGATTAACTATTATAATCAATGCAAACTCGTAACGCAACCCTGGGGTGAAAACATCCATGCAAAACACTGTTTTTCTATTCTATGAATACATTGCTTCTCACATAAAACGATTGATGGCAAAGTATTCATTTGACTGATTTAAAAACGTGCTAAAACACAATTCAAATAGTTGACTAGTAGACTATATAATGGTTGTTATAGCATATATCATATTTTATTCTCCATTCACTTTCAGGCAATTCTATTAAAACAACCGTCTGAATGTCTGCTCCAAAAGCTGCATGGCTTGGTGAGTTAAGATCTGTTTTCATGTTATTGAAACATTCATTTATTATAACTTCCATACCCGACCAGTATTACTATTACTATAGTATTACTATTTTAAATCAAGTCATATGATCAAGATTTCGAATCAAGTTATTGCTGATTAGTGTTTTTCTTCAAAAAGAATTTGTAGCCGTACGTAAATGAATATATTTCAGTAGTCCAATATGCAAAGTTGTAATTTTTAGCCTACCTTTTACCATTTTCTGCAGTAAAATGCGATTTTTATGTATCGACAGTACTTGTCTTGAAAGAGGTATAATTCAGTTTACTTTTTGCTGATCTTTGTTTTTCGCCAAAAAGAAATTGCATGTGGCAGTACGTAAAAGAAAATATTCCAGAAGTCCAATATGCAAAGTTGTAATTTTTAGCCTACCTTTCACTATTTTCTGCAGTAAAATTGTACGTATCTGCAGTACTTGTTGCCATGTTCAGAAGCAGTGTAATTCAGCAGTCTTGGCCGATATAAGAATCGTTATTGTGTGTGCCATAAATAGTGAATAGCGACCGAGCTACTGAAAGTAGAAATAAGTAGCGACGGGATCAAACTTAATTTACTGGTCTGACTCAGACAATAGCGAACCAATCACCGTTGTAGCAGTTTTTCCAATGAAAACCAGATTGGCAAAAATTTTAGCCTGGGAGCCACTCGCAGTTGAAAAATTTTGGTTTAAAAACTAAAAGAACAATAGGGTTGAGAAAATGACGTCATTTACTCATAATTTAGATGCTGAAAAAATATATAATTTTTATCCGCAAATTTTGACTGTGAAGAAAATATGTTGCTTGGCTGCTATTGGGGCCATAAAGATAAGTTTAAGGTGACTGACTACTTTTGAACGTTCAATTTGAGCCCACGATGTGCGCGCGCACAAAAATCGCTCAAAACCGCATAAGAACCGTCAAAATTTTATTGAGGAACCATACACGTTTCGAACTTCAACAGGGCAAAAACCCCAGATTTTGCACGGGACTCTATATTTTTCTTTGAACTTCCTAAAACCACAGGTAAAAATCAATTTTTTGAGAAAGTTTGAGAAAAACGTAATTATTAGAACTTATAAAAAAAGCGTTTCATGTGTTTTTGTTGTTGTAGTTTGAGTATGATTTTCGCTTTATTGAGCTAACAAGAAGCTAAATTTTTAGCTTATTTTTAAAACTTTCTTATTTTTTTTAGTAAGTCTTCAAAAATAATGCTTAAAGTAGATGTCCTTGGAAAATTGCTTCCAGAGCTTCTTTAATTTTTGAGTTATGAATTTTTGTTTGCGAAGCTTGATTTCCGCCATTTTTCTTTCGAAATCTTGTTAAGATGGTCATATTCAAAATTTATTATCTCGAAAACGAGCTCGGGACACCCCATTTTTCTTTTCATTTTTGGAATCTGTGTAAAATATCTTTCTAAGAACATTTTGTAATTATTCCTTGCTAAAGTAGTCAGTCACCTTAACTGACCAAGTTTCAAGGCATTTCCAATTTTCATCGATTTTCATCCAAGTGCCCCTTTAACTATTTCCATTTATATTCTTTGCAAACTAATCTTCTGTTTTTGATTGTTTTTAATGCCATACGTTAAGAAAATCAAGTGATAATAAGACAAAAGCAATTTTTTTTTAGTGCGGATCCCTGATCTTTCATTGAATTCAGCTTTGAAAGCATTGGATTCCGCGCTGAATCCTTGACTATCTACGTCAAATATTCGTCATCTCGGACCAATTAGCGCGCGAGTTTATTTTGTGATATGGGATTGTGCTCTTAACTGGACGAGAAACTTTGGGACTTTTTGCCTCAAGTGTTTTCAGTGCTTCAAGCTGAGCAAGTTTGACCAGTGTGGCATGGGAGTGTTGCGTGCACGAACCCAAAAGCCAATATTCATATTTGCATTCACGAAATCATCAAAAACATCATCTCGAAATTTAAAAAATCTCACGGTAAAAACAGTTATAGAAAGGCAGGGAAACCTTAGCCTGCGTAGCGGTGCATTTTGTTTTTTTGGGGGGGGAAGGAGTCTCCTTCTCTCGCTCCCCACCCCCTCCCCCAAAAACCCCAAAAATGCGCCGCTACGCAGGCTAGGGAAACCTTTGCTCTTGGAAATTGTAACAAGAACTAAAAACAGATTTTTAAGAAAAATGTCGGGCAAATTCAATTTTGTTTAACCTTTCTAAGTGATTGAATCATTTCTAATGCACTGCTAAACGACTATAAATACTACACCGGCAAAGTATTTTTTTGAAATTTTAGAGGAAAAAAAATAATAGAAAACGACGGCGGTTTCAACGCATGCAAACAGGAGTATGAAAGGATTTGAAGCATCCTAAGTGTCGTGTATAAACAAGATGAAGTTTTGACATTCTCGACGGCCCTCTAGCTTATTCATGTTTCAACTAGAAAAACATGAATGTACTTAATCGGTATACCTGTTGATGTCTTTGCAATCAGCATTGGAGACTTATTGTTAGAGTTTTTAAAAAATTCCATTTGAGAATGCCCTGTCAAGGAGTTGTCACAACTTCTTACATGTTTTTTAGATTCGTCTTTGTTTTCTGTCTAGATGTCTAGATCATTTCATCCTTTCAAAATTCAACATAAATTTTGAGAACTTTTTGAGGAGCACGAGGAACGAGCTGATGCTAAATGTCTGTTCTCAGAGGCTGGCCTAGGATTTCCGTTTGAGATTTTAACAAGATTAAACCGTTTGAGGGTTTAACATTTTACGTTCATAAAGATGTTATCATATCGTCGTAACATTGGTTGGTAACCGAGGTCACATACCCATACAACCTATATTTTTAATTTTCCCTTCCTTTCCGTCCATCATCCCTCCCTCCCTCTTTCCATCCATCATCCCTTACCTCCCTCCCTCCATCCGTCCCTCCATCCGTCCGTCCACGATAGATTTTCCTTTAAAACTGAAAAATGTTTTACTGATTTGAAATAGTAGACAGTACCACAGCGAAATGACTACGACAACTTGATTAGGTTTAATGTTTAAACAACTGATTACTGACTGATTTTTCTTAAACCTTGTACAACAATATTAAGTTTTTCCAGCTTCAAAAAAGATGTTTCCATTACTTCAGACCACGTTGAGTATTTTTTTCCTTCTTTAACTCTAATGCTAGAGAAGTATTATTGAATTCGTTACCTATAACAGTCTATGGCTCACGCATTGGTTATACATCGATATCGTTATGCTTTCAAGATGGAACCCAAACAAAAATACTACTTTTCTCTAAGAGCTTTAGCTGAAACGGAAAACTTACATGACTAATGTATCACTCAACAAGCCCTTCAGCACGTGGCTGGCATTTCAGAGAGCATCCATTCAAATCTGTTGTCTCTGGTTTCACGAAATTTCTTGAAACTAAAGTGTGTTTACACTAGACTCATCGTCCGGCTGCCAGTAGCACTTGGCAGTACTTGAAGGTAACTATAAGAAAGATGCACAAATTCTGTATTTTTTACTGCTGGTTATATCCAACGAGAGAAGAGACAAAGATAACACCTGGCAAAATATTTTGTTGGTAAGTTGCATTACTTGCTGTACATGTTAGACTAGTATAGCTTACTTGCAAATGATCATGACGGTATCTCCTGCATGTTGTTGCTTTTCCCTTGTAAACTGATATATTATTGTTGTATCGTAATGGAAAACACAAGTAAAAATCTTTTTAAAAAAAATCAAAAAAGAAATCTCCTGCATGGCAAGTGACACAAACATTACACTATCGAACAAAATTGTATCTGTTGCGTAGTTCCAATGTAATGGAAACAGCCTTTCTTTAAAACTCCTCTAGTATTAGTCAGTTACCAGTGCTGTTATAAAATAGATTTATGCAGGATACGAAAACTAGGGACACTGAAAAACGACCGGTGTAAATTAACGCCAAAGCACGTAATGGCAATATTAACAAAATAAAAATATTATTAACATCGATATTGCTTTCTTTTATACAGTTAGTCAATGCTGTGTATCATGATTTGGGTCATCGCATTGTTGTTTGTGCTTTCTGGCGTGGATGCAAGAAGTGATTACGTTACTTCTATCTCCCCTCATGCTAACACAGCCTGGGGGTCTTGGGCTCATGCAGAATGGTGTCCCTTTGGAAATTACGCGTACGGTTTTCAGCTCAAAGTAGAGAAAAGTCAAGGAAAAGGAGATGACACAGCGGTTAATGGGATCAGGCTGCACTGCAGGCAAGTGACCATGGTTTTAGTCAATTTCTTTCGTTTGTCTATCTATCCAAGTCAACTATTCATGAATCCATCCTGCCTTTCCATTCAATCCTCTGTCCAACTATCTTTTCGTTTATCCACCCAACATCCATCCATCCTTCCATCCATCCATCCATCCATCCATCCATCCATCCATCCATCCATCCATCCATCCATCCATCCATCCATCCATCCATCCATCCATCCATCCATCCATCCATCCATCCATCCATCCATCCATCCATCCATCCATCCATCCATCCATCCATCCATCCATCCATCCATCCATCCATCCATCCATCCATCCATCCATCCATCCATCCATCCATCCATCCATCCATCCATCCATCCATCCATCCATCCATCCATCCATCCATCCATCCATCCATCCATCCATCCATCCATCCATCCATCCATCCATCCATCCATCCGTCCGTCCGTCCGTCCGTCCGTCCGTCCATCCATCATCCATCTATCCATCCATCCCATCCCATCCCATCCCATCCCATCCCATCCCATCCCATCCCATCCCATCCCATCCCATCCCATCCCATCCCATCCCATCCCATCCATCCATCCATCCATCCATCATCCATCATCCATCATCCATCATCCATCATCCATCATCCATCCCATCCCATCCATCATCCATCCATCATCCATCCATCTATCTAACCATGTTTTATTCCAGAGTTTAAATTTCACTCGTTTTCTGATCCTCAATGATATTTTTACTGTGCCACCTCTGTTCAAGAAATCATTATTGTATTATAGGGCTCGTTGTGGGAGTCATGTCCATGACGTCACTTCCCGCGTGATGGTGTTTGGAAGATGGGGACGTTCACAGTATTGCCCATCGCATCATTTCTTCCAAGGAGTTTCCATGAAGTCAGAAGCATGGCACAAAAAAAACGATGACACTGCAGGTATTCTATATATTATTAGTATCAGGCCTTCGGAGCCCCCCTCCCCTTTGAGAGCCTGATACTCAGGCTATATATTATTGTGTGGCCGTGAGTACATGGACGAAAAAGAGCCAAACAAAATGATTCAAACTGAAACATTAGCTAGTCATTCCAGTAACTGAAGCCCTGTTCAAACATCGATCGTCTCATGAGCCGAACGCCGCATTGGAAAGAATGGATAATAAGGCGGTCTTCTTTGATATCATTAGGTTCGGCTCATGAGAAGATAGACGTTTGAACTGGGCCTGAGTCGTATAAATCAATCTGTTCAAACTACATGACATGACATTAACCATTGGAATTTCACTGATTCAAATCATTCTCACTTGTGAGGTTCGCTCCACACGCACTACCTCTACACATGTACATACTATATTTACGACATAAAACACTCAACTCACTTGTTGATTTTTACGGAGGGAAGAAAACCGAATAAACCCTCGTGGCAAGGGAGAGAACAACACATCAAATAAACTCAACTCTCAACTCACATATGATCCATTCTGAGACGGGGCTGGAACCCCGCGGACCACAGCGGTGATAGGCTAGGCGAGCGGTAAGCCACTACACCACCCATGCCACTTTGATTAACATTTTGTTCTTTAGCTAGCGTGCCCAGCTCAGTGCTACGTACATGCGCCGCGCCGAAATGCAACAAGATTTTTTACAAATGGCGAAATTTCGTTATTTTTTTAGTGAACAATTTTGCTTTCTTATGCCAATCAACCAAGAACCGGTATGACAGCTATCGTCTTATGGGCCATGGTATGCCCTGGGGGACGTGGAGCAGTCGTGTTAGCTGTCCTGCCAATTCTTATATCTGTGGCATCAAAACCAGAGTGGAAGGTCAACGGGGCCGTGTGGATGACACTGCTCTCAATGATGCTATCTTCTACTGCTGCAGGCTTCAGTCAGGAAGCTGGTATGTATTTCTATAGTGCTATTGGGATTATTGCATAAGTTTCTATTTGGCACAAAGTTGACAATGTAAATCATGGCACCCCTCCCCTCCCCTCCCCTCCCCTCCCCTCCCCTCCCCTCCCCTCCCCTCCCCTCCCCTCCCCTCCCCTCCCCTCCCCTCCCCTCCCCTCCCCTCCCCTCCCCTCCCCTCCCCTCCCCTCCCCTCCCCTCCCCTCCCCTCCCCTCCCCTCCCCTCCCCTCCCCTCCCCTCCCCTCCCCTCCCCTCCCCTCCCCTCCCCTCCCCTCCCCTCCCCTCCCCTCCCCTCCCCTCCCCTCCCCTCCCCTCCCCTCCCCTCCCCTCCCCTCCCCTCCCCTCCCCTCCCCTCCCCTCCCCTCCCCTCCCCTCCCCTCCCCTCCCCTCCCCTCCCCTCCCCTCCCCTCCCCTCCCCTCCCCTCCCCTCCCCTCCCCTCCCCTCCCCTCCTCTCCCCACGACGTGACGACCCTAAGAACGTATGCGTAGTAGGCTACATGCACGAGGATTTATATGTCTCTTTTTATCTCATAGTTGACGTCGGCCTGGAATAGCACATCAAACTTTCAAGTCAGTAAAGAACAGAAAAAATATATATAATCAATGAAAGTGATACTGAGTAGAAATATATGACATTATACACTTAATGACTGGTCCCGAGGGAAACAGTTAGTTTTGTTTCCCGAGAATCTCAATGTTTCCCGAGGCTCCGGCCGAGGGAAACATTGAGATTCGAGGGAAACAAAACTAACTGGTTTCCCGAGGGATCAGTCATTAAGCGTTTTGGTATATAGCTAATCATTTTAGACAAGTCAATTTAGAAAATTTAGAAAATTTGGGCACTTGTATCCCGGTCGGGATACAGTTAGATTTAACTAGTATCACGTGAGCAGCTATCAACCAATGAGAAAGCTCGTTATATAGTCAAAATGATTAGCTATATAACAATTTAAATTAATGTATGCATGAAATCAGTCCAAGAAATAAATGTGAAAACCACAAAATATGCACAATTGTTTGTTAATTTTGTTTATTTGAATTCTTTTAGTTAGAGTTAGGGAATGCAATGAAGTAAGAAGGGTGTTCTTGCCCAATGACATTCAGTAGTGAAAATTCATAGTCTGACGAGTGAAATTCCGTCGAATTCCCTAGTAAGATAATAATTTTGTCTTGAATTCGATAGCTGAAGGATTGAAAATAAACTTATTTACACAAGTTTTAAGCGATTTATGGGCGCAACAACAGGGCAAACAACCATCGCGAGCTTCCTTTTTATTGAATTCAAATTCCCCGAATCTTATGTCTAACTTCCCTAATTTTTGAAACACACATCCTATGTTAGTTATTGTTTCCCTTTGTTTCTTTCTGAGTAGGTTTCATATTTTTTGGGTGTTTTTGTGGAAATTGAAATTGAAAGCAAAAGAAAACGCGAGATTCCCGTAATTCCCCAAAAATACTAACAAACGTCATTTCTAGCCAATCAGCGCGCGTATTCATATTGAGTTTATTAACTGAGCAGATGTTGATCGAGTCGAGTAGAGAAGTTTATACGAGGAAAAAATCCAAGCATTTGTGGATGATGTGGCTTTAAAGATGGCTTAAGATACAATCAGGTAAGGAATATATCCAATCGAAACTTCAGGCGGTCTAATTCGTATATAGTTTAGAAACCTTTCAAAGTTGTGTATCAAAACATTTCACAGTAGCTTGTATCGTTGTATTCATAGTGTGGATGATAATATAACATGAGGATTCAGTCCCTGGAGAATATATTCTGCTAGACTAGTTCATCCATTCCAAGTTAGAGTATTATTGTCGTCTGTTTAAACACAAGCTTACAATGCTCTGTGAGTATTCTTGGGGTGCAACCTCGTGACTCAAAATCGCTTGAGATATTAATAACAATGAAACAGTCGCCATCTTGGTTGATATAACAAGAGAATTTTAATGAGGAATGCTTTGTAATGTCAACCACCTGGCGGTTAGTGACGTAACATGCACTCCTAGAATTAGTACCCACAATATCGATACCTCAAATAATGTCTAATGTAAACGAAGCACAGAGAACCACACAAAAGACAAATTAGATATGTATCTAAGCCACTTCTTCAGGGGCGGATACAGGGGAGGTGGAATGGGTGGATATCCACCCCCCTCTTAAGAGGTGTTATTGTTAATAACAATCAAAAATATGAATAGATATTTTGAAGGAGCTTTGAATAACATTATCCACCTCCTTTAGTTTGTAAAATCCTGGATCAGCCCCTGTTCTTGCAGACTCAGCTAGGGGAAGTGTATATTACTGCTATTTTCATAAACATGCAAACTCTGTAGTTGCAAGTTTCCCATTGGAATTTGGTTTTTCACTGCCGCCAGTCAAAAATATAAAAGATACTGACTGATTAGTTTTGATTGACAAGAGCCAAAAACCAAATTTCAGCTCGCAGCTCGCAGCTACCGAGTTCGCATGTTTATGAAAATAGCAGTAAACCTTTAGAAAGTGAATGAGACAGCCAGAAGTGAAATATTTACTTGTTTACTGATCACTGTTTCCATTGCTATGTGTTGACCAAGATGAGTCACAATTATAGGGAAATCTGTCAATACACTGCTGTCAATCAGAGAACGTAAATGTGCCAAACAATTTATTGGATAGATGGCAGTGTATTGAAAACATGTATCACTTAAAACATAAAAGCATTTATACACATTATGTATGAGAGGCTAGTCAGTCAAGAACAATAGTCATTCAAATTGGTCACCATATTTTGATTCGGTGTATGATGTTAATGTTTTTATAATATTTTTTGCTCGAACATTAGTTAAAATCTGTATTTTTAATTTAAATTAAACCTTTTGCTTCTAAGACTATTGTCTCAGGTATAGACCATATGAAAAACAAGTAAAAGATTGGGAACTAGCACCATGAATGATCAATGATTTCAAAAATATATTTGGATTATGAGAAAGAACATGTCTAAATTAGTAATTTGGTAGAGTTCTGTTGTATATTAAATCACTGCAGAGTTACAAGCATCTAAAATGTACCGAAAATATGAAAACAAGGCTGGTAATCTTTCTAATTTCAAACAGCTGCAGCTTTTTATAATTTCATGTTACTAATTAAGTAACAATGTGCTTAAGAAGTAGGCAGCTCTCTATTGTTCTGTGGCAATAGCAACTACCCCACATAAGAATGTCTTAGTTTTCAGACTGAAAGTTTCTTTTGTACTAAAAGATCTTGTCCAATCATAAGTGCTCAAAACAATAGCCAAAAGATGTTCATAATTAAATATGTTCCCCACACAGAAATTTTGATATATAAAGGCTCAGGAAATCTTAGATGAAAAGGGAATGAGATATCAAATAAAATATTAAAAAATCCACTTTAATATAAATAAGTTTTGAAATTATGGCAGATTTTCATGTTTTAACCAATGAGATGGATGGATTAGACAATACACAATTAGTACCTTTCTGCATTCCATTGCCGTTTGCCTGCCTAGTTCTTACTAGGACCATTACTTAATTAAAACTGAATTTTTTGAAGATTACTTAAATTCCGATATACTCTTTACAATGAAAGCAATGGTGTCTTCAATAACTGACAAGCTAATCAATATCCATTTTTTCATATGGTGTATGGTTTTGTCCTGCTCGAAGCAAACCATTGTTATGTATTCACATGTGTGATATTTCAAAAAATCTTGGTAATTGGATTATTACTGTTTTATTGAATATATCACAAATCCAATTTAATTAGGTGTACAGAATTTATAATTAGGTGACCTGGTGTGCTCAGACAGCATTTAATCATTGACTATCAACTGTTAATATGAAAAAATATATGTATCTCACATACTAATTGATATTTGCATTTGATGTTCATGTAAAAGTATAATATTATCCATTATTTCATGTAAAAGTAATCATCCATTATTTCTTTAATCAATTTTCACAAATTCAAATTTTTTTGTTAATTATAAAAGCTCTGCATGATCTGGTCTGCCTCCAGAAATTATCTTTTACAAGGAATGTAGGTGTCATTAGATTACAATAATGCTTCCTCTTCCTAATATATGTTTTATTCTAACCGAGCTTTCGGATCATAAATCTATCTTCAGGGAAAAGGTGTACAATGATGTACAAATTAGACAAAAACACTTTTTCTTCACTGGACTCTGAAGATGACTTCCGCACAGGTTGTCGAAATGTCAATCACATCAAATAGTCCTTCTCAGGACTACATCCACCCGGATGATCATTATACAAATATTCTCTCTTCGAGAAATATTGTTACTTCGAAAAATATCCATTCACCTGGGTTCAGACCATTCTTTGTAGTACAATGATGTATCTTGGATAAAAATTCATCAACTCAGGGTTAAATAATTAGCTTCTCTTTTCTACTCAGTGACCCTAAAGTGTAATCCATTCTAAGGATGTATCTTTTTGTTAATGCTAATTCAGACCGTTAATAACACTGTAACACAGAACGAATGTTTCAAATTTGAATATCAAATGCATACGTTTTTTGAAAAGTTTCATCTTGTAGAGTTTTGTTGCCAACTACAGCTTGTGAACAATTAGACAAAAACAATAAATTATAGGCAGGTACAGCCTGTATATACTCATCATTTTTTCATACCTGGTCTGATAAGTAGGACACACTGGTACATGAGACAAATGTCTTATGAGCAAAGGGTCTATTAGTTTTTGTTTCACAAGTTAAATGAAACCAAGTACTTCCAAAACAAAGATTTGACAAAAATGTGGAAAATAGGATATGAGCATATATAATAGCAGTATAGCATGTGAGCATATATAATAGCAGTATAGCATATGAGCATATATAATAGCAGTATAGCATGTGAGCATATATAATAGCAGTATAGCATGTGAGGTTGACATTTGTTTATGGAGTGA